>OY288272.1:70811659-73256270 GCA_958450335.1 Hibiscus tridactylites
GGAAACGGTTCGAATCGCCAATAGGTGGTTTAAGGAAATCAAGGATCAAGATAGGATAAAAATAAGGTAAAATTTGATAAAAATCCTCTAAAATCATGTTTTAGAGGGTTGGTTAAATCAATTTTACAAAAAAGAGTTTCAGAAGTAGTATATTTGGGGTAGTGACCAAAATGTAAAGTTTCAAAACCGTGGAAAAATGCAATTTTAAAAAGAGGAGCCAAAATCTTAGAATATTTAGGGAGATTTATGGCAATTTATCCTTTCATTATTATGACATGTGTTTTTAAAGGATTTTTAAAGTGATTAAATAAAAAGGGTTTTTATTTAATTAAAATTAATAAAATAAGAGAAGTGAGATTTCATTTGATGTAACTACCTTTCTCTTCTCATTTTCAGCCAAACACAATTCTAACTCATTTTCTCCAGAATTCTTTTCTCCTAAACACTCTCTCATTATTTTCCAAATTAATTTCAAGATTTCTCTTCAAGATTTTTAAGCTTTGTGAAGTTAAAACTGTCATTCATTGAGGAAAGCAATGATTGGAGGTAAATCTCGTTCTCAAACCTTCAATCTAGGTTCTTTATTGAAATTTCCAAGATCTTTGTCTTCTAATTAATGTTTTTGGTTTAGTTTTCATTATAGTTTGATTTGAGATCAAAATATTACAAAAAAAATGATTAAAATCTTGATTTTCGAATTTGTTTTGATAGGCTCTGATTTGGATTGATTTTAATTGAGTTTTGTGTTGATTAATATGTTGAAAATATGTTTTGTTGATTATAATCATGAAATCCTTGAGATCCCTGAGTTTCTTGATAGTTTTGGTTGAGTTTTTGGGGTGAATAGATGAAGTAATGCTTGTTGGAGGTATAGGATGGGTTTAGGTTGTTTATGGATGTGTTTTGATGTTTATAAATGGTTTGAAAGTGATGTGTGTTGGCTGGCTTGGTCTAGGAAAGCAATCGATTGAGTTTTCGGTTGTTTTGGATGGGTAAATTGTGTAGTTTGAGTGAGCAACGAAGTTGTGTTTAGTTGCTGGTGTTGAAATGCATTTTAAAGCATTTGGATCTCTATTTTGGTGATCAAAAATAGGGGATCTTGATCTGGGAGCAAAGGAGACGATTTTGGAGTCTCCGGAAGGGTGATTTTCATGTCAGCGAGCAAGGCTTCGCGTATCGGTGAGTGGGAATGGATTTTCCAGCTTTGTAACGTTTTGAGCGTGGTCTTGGGAGCTTAGTGTAAGTTCAAACACTTAATTAAGCTCAAGAGTAAGTGATTCGAAAGTCTCTCTCGAGATGTGCTATGTTTTTGTTGGAAGATGCACTTGATGTAAATGTGGTTTTATTTACTGTTTAAAAATATGTTTTGAGCATTGATAATGCTGGTTTTTAATGCCATGTTGTTAAGGGATGCATTTGGTAGATGATCGTTGGATTTGAGAAATGTATGTATTTGATATTAAACATGTTTATGCTTGTGAAAATGGCGTTATGTTTATGCTTGTAAAATAGTAGAATATTGAAGCTAAATAATTATATTGACAAGTGATGGAAATTGTTTTTGGTTACTTTAATCGGATATAGTTAGTCGACTATAGGATTGGGTGACCCGTGAATAAAGTCACCTTGGATATCGAGGGATTGTGATTTTACTGTATACTCCATCAAAGTACCCTAACGATTGAGGCTAAGATCACAACGGTGGATGTTTTATCACTTGTGTGAATCTTGTGTTATGTGTCTCGTGCTCTCGTTAGTGGAATTATACAACTACCGATGAGTGGTGTTGAGGGGGTTGTGATTGTACCATTATACTCCACCACGGGTGATCACGAGACGATGGAGGTTGCTCTCGTGTGTGAGCCTTGTGTAGTTCGGTAGTGTGTATGAAGCGTGTAGGGACAACGCTTGAAATCAGCGTATCTGATTGTGTTATTTGTGTTGGTTTTGGTATGGGATTGAGAATTGATCACTTGTGAGCCAATATAATGTTGTTGATTAATTATTTAAGCATGAGATTCTTGTGGTTTATGCTAGAATGCATGTGATGCTTGGTTAAGCATGAACAAAAGATTATTTGCTTTTATTTTGATGATGCTATGAGCATGTGGTTTAAAAAGTGCATTGATGCTTTAAAGAGCATGTTTTAAGGAAAGGCATGAAATGATAATTGATGATATTTCCCGTTTTGTAAAATGCATTGATGAATGTTTGGTTTTAGTGATCCTCACTAAGCTTCATGCTTACGCTCATTTGTTTCATCAATGCAGAAAAATTAGGCTTTTGAGGCAGCAAGAAGCAAGGGCAATCCAAGCTCTTTTGTCTAAACAAAGTATGTGGTTTTACCTAAGTGTAATAAGAGGCAATGGGTGGGATTTCTACTCTTGGATTTATTTGGTGATGTTGAACACCTTGAGCATGTTTGATTTGCCTAATTTGGGTTGTAAATGGCCTTTAAACGTTAGTTTGAACTTGAATTTGGTTTTTGGCTCTTGTGTGGTTTTTACATTTAGGAAGCATGCCTAGAGTTCTTAAGTTTTGCAAGTTTGATGCTTTGTTTTAGCTTGTGCTTCGTAATGGTGGTCTTTAATGCTTATTCATATTGTATGTGTGATGTGGCATGGATTGGGATGATTTCAGAGATGAATAGTTGAGTAAAACCAGCAATTTGAGAAATTGCAGGGCAAGGCATTTCGAAATGCCCTTACCTATTTCGAAACGATGGCCGAGAATGGTCATGGTGTTTCAGAACGGGTAGGCACGTTTCAAAACATTTTGCCACTGAAATGTATTGTTTCGAAACCGGTTTCGGAACACACCTGCGTATTGAAACGGATTTCGAAACGCACTCGCGTATCGAAACGGGTTTCAGAACGCACCCGCGTATCAAAACGGTCAACCTGGTTTCGAAATGCATGTTTCAATACAGGGTCTTGTGTTTCGAAACACTTGACCGTTGGATGTTGAATTTGAATAGTTTCAGGTTTCTGTATCTTGCATTTTGGTCCCTAAATATTGAATGTTTAATTAAATGAGTTTGGATGATCCGTTTGAGATGAAACTTGACATGCTGGCATGTTATATGACTAATTTCGGATTGGTAACTTTAAAACCTGTTTAGTTCTTATAATTCTGGAAATTTATAATTTAGTCCCTAAAAGACGTTTGTATGCAATTAAACCCTAATTAAACTATGTTCGATGTGTCGCTTTCGCCAAATCAAATTGCTAACCATATAGGTTAATAATGAGCATCTAGAAAAGATAAAAAGGAAAAAAAGGTCTCTAATCGGGGTTGACTTTAATGAGTTGACTTCTATTTTCCCTGTGTACTCTTCCTAGTTCGGGTCAGGCGTCTAGGCTGGGCTAAGGGGTTTACACATTTTGCTATTGGAATTCACTGCTTTTGGTACAGGTTTGTAGTGTACCGAAACAGGTCCAAGTCAAGGTCAAAGGAAGTCAACTCGTACCGATACAGGGCTTGCTTGTATCGATACAGTCCAATAGATAAAGTCAACTTAGGTTGACCATTGCACACCCGTATTAAAACGGCCTTGAGATGTTTCGATACAGGATAAGTTAAAGTGGATAAAAAGGCATAATTGACAGTTTGTAATATTCACAGTTTGGTCATTGTTTTTAGGATGATTAAATTGAATGAGTTAATGATTTAAGAATTGAATGAAAATTTGTACACTCGTCAATATTGTGTTCAATTTCATTGTGGCGTGGTCATTGCATCGAAGGAACTCTAATTTATTAGATTTACAGTTTAGTCTCTAAATTTTGTAATGGTTACGAATTGGCCTTAAATGATTAATTATTGTGCATATAGAGTGAATTGGACTAAGATGTATATTTGGTAACGCTTTTTTGTAATAATGATCAATTGTCGATTAATAAATGAAATTTTATTACATCGATCACCGCATTGTTCACCGGTAGCACGCTCCGATCCGGTTCTCTACTAGGCCGGGAAGGGGGTGTTACATCAACATAAAAATGGGGTTGGTCATCAACAAACCAAATTCACTTGCTACGGTAGCACTAAACCCACCAAGGGCAAAGTCGAAGAATCAGGGGAATAGGCTAAATCCCAATTACTCTAAGGAATTTTTGAAGATATTGAGACACAGTGAATATAATGTGGTTGAGCAGTTATAAAATCTCACGACCTGAATTCCAATGTTATCACTATTACTGATCTCCAAGGGGGCATCACGATACTTTACTCAAGGTTCTCAACCAAACGTTTCTACCGAAGGAAATAACAACTAGCTGGATGGATAGGTTGGTCAGCAAAATCGTCGTCGACAATTTCATCTCCTTTAGTGATGAGGAGATTCCCGAAGGAGGAAGAGTACAAGACCCTCCACATTTCAACGCGATGCAAATGACATATACTACTTGGATTTTTTCTATTGAAAATGGTTCCAACCTAAATGTCTTTCCCATGGTGACACTTTAAAAGCTATTGGTCGATAGTTCTCACATGAAGACTTGCCAGAACATTGTGAGGGATTTTGAAGGAACCTAAAGAGATGTGCTAGGAACGATGGAGATACCAGTGCAAAATGGGCCATCCATTTTTATGTTGATGTAACACCCCCTTCCCGGCCTAGTAGAGAACCGGATCGGAGCGTGCTACCGGTGAACAATGCGGTGATCGATGTAATAAAATTTCATTTATTAATCGACAATTGATCATTATTACAAAAAAGCGTTACCAAATATACATCTTAGTCCAATTCACTCTATATGCACAATAATTAATCATTTAAGGCCAATTCGTAACCATTACAAAATTTAGAGACTAAACTGTAAATCTAATAAATTAGAGTTCCTTCGATGCAATGACCACGCCACAATGAAATTGAACACAATATTGACGAGTGTACAAATTTTCATTCAATTCTTAAATCATTAACTCATTCAATTTAATCATCCTAAAAACAATGACCAAACTGTGAATATTACAAACTGTCAATTATGCCTTTTTATCCACTTTAACTTATCCTGTATCGAAACATCTCAAGGCCGTTTTAATACGGGTGTGCAATGGTCAACCTAAGTTGACTTTATCTATTGGACTGTATCGATACAAGCAAGCCCTGTATCGGTACGAGTTGACTTCCTTTGACCTTGACTTGGACCTG
This sequence comes from Hibiscus tridactylites, assembly GCA_958450335.1. NCBI lineage: Eukaryota > Viridiplantae > Streptophyta > Magnoliopsida > Malvales > Malvaceae > Hibiscus > Hibiscus tridactylites. The sequence goes on from OY288272.1 coordinate 70,816,815, forward strand.
TTTCGGTACACTACAAACCTGTACCAAAAGCAGTGAATTCCAATAGCAAAATGTGTAAACCCCTTAGCCCAGCCTAGACGCCTGACCCGAACTAGGAAGAGTACACAGGGAAAATAGAAGTCAACTCATTAAAGTCAACCCCGATTAGAGACCTTTTTTTCCTTTTTATCTTTTCTAGATGCTCATTATTAACCTATATGGTTAGCAATTTGATTTGGCGAAAGCGACACATCGAACATAGTTTAATTAGGGTTTAATTGCATACAAACGTCTTTTAGGGACTAAATTATAAATTTCCAGAATTATAAGAACTAAACAGGTTTTAAAGTTACCAATCCGAAATTAGTCATATAACATGCCAGCATGTCAAGTTTCATCTCAAACGGATCATCCAAACTCATTTAATTAAACATTCAATATTTAGGGACCAAAATGCAAGATACAGAAACCTGAAACTATTCAAATTCAACATCCAACGGTCAAGTGTTTCGAAACACAAGACCCTGTATTGAAACATGCATTTCGAAACCAGGTTGACCGTTTTGATACGCGGGTGCGTTCTGAAACCCGTTTCGATACGCGAGTGCGTTTCGAAATCCGTTTCAATACGCAGGTGTGTTCCGAAACCGGTTTCGAAACAATACATTTCAGTGGCAAAATGTTTTGAAACGTGCCTACCCGTTCTGAAACACCATGACCATTCTCGGCCATCGTTTCGAAATAGGTAAGGGCATTTCGAAATGCCTTGCCCTGCAATTTCTCAAATTGCTGGTTTTACTCAACTATTCATCTCTGAAATCATCCCAATCCATGCCACATCACACATACAATATGAATAAGCATTAAAGACCACCATTACGAAGCACAAGCTAAAACAAAGCATCAAACTTGCAAACTTAAGAACTCTAGGCATGCTTCCTAAATGTAAAAACCACACAAGAGCCAAAAACCAAATTCAAGTTCAAACTAACGTTTAAAGGCCATTTACAACCCAAATTAGGCAAATCAAACATGCTCAAGGTGTTCAACATCACCAAATAAATCCAAGAGTAGAAATCCCACCCATTGCCTCTTATTACACTTAGGTAAAACCACATACTTTGTTTAGACAAAAGAGCTTGGATTGCCCTTGCTTCTTGCTGCCTCAAAAGCCTAATTTTCTGCATTGATGAAACAAATGAGCGTAAGCATGAAGCTTAGTGAGGATCACTAAAACCAAACATTCATCAATGCATTTTACAAAACGGGAAATATCATCAATTATCATTTCATGCCTTTCCTTAAAACATGCTCTTTAAAGCATCAATGCACTTTTTAAACCACATGCTCATAGCATCATCAAAATAAAAGCAAATAATCTTTTGTTCATGCTTAACCAAGCATCACATGCATTCTAGCATAAACCACAAGAATCTCATGCTTAAATAATTAATCAACAACATTATATTGGCTCACAAGTGATCAATTCTCAATCCATACCAAAACCAACACAAATAACACAATCAGATACGCTGATTTCAAGCGTTGTCCTACACGCTTCATACACACTACCGAACTACACAAGGCTCACACACGAGAGCAACCTCCATCGTTGTGACACCCGTGGTGGAGTATAATGGTACAATCACAACCCCTCAACACCACTCATCGGTAGTTGTATAATTCCACTAACGAGAGCACGAGACACATAACACAAGATTCACACAAGTGATAAAACATCCACCGTTGTGATCTTAGCCTCAATCGTTAGGGTACTTTGATGGAGTATACAGTAAAATCACAATCCCTCGATATCCAAGGTGACTTTATTCACGGGTCACCCAATCCTATAGTCGACTAACTATATCCGATTAAAGTAACCAAAAACAATTTCCATCACTTGTCAATATAATTATTTAGCTTCAATATTCTACTATTTTACAAGCATAAACATAACGCCATTTTCACAAGCATAAACATGTTTAATATCAAATACATACATTTCTCAAATCCAACGATCATCTACCAAATGCATCCTTAACAACATGGCATTAAAAACCAGCATTATCAATGCTCAAAACATATTTTTAAACAGTAAATAAAACCACATTTACATCAAGTGCATCTTCCAACAAAAACATAGCACATCTCGAGAGAGACTTTCGAATCACTTACTCTTGAGCTTAATTAAGTGTTTTGAACTTACACTAAGCTCCCAAGACCACGCTCAAAACGTTACAAAGCTGGAAAATCCATTCCCACTCACCGATACGCGAAGCCTTGCTCGCTGACATGAAAATCACCCTTCCGGAGACTCCAAAATCGTCTCCTTTGCTCCCAGATCAAGATCCCCTATTTTTGATCACCAAAATAGAGATCCAAATGCTTTAAAATGCATTTCAACACCAGCAACTAAACACAACTTCGTTGCTCACTCAAACTACACCAATTTACCCATCCAAAACAACCGAAAACTCAATCGATTGCTTCCTAGACCAAGCCAGCCAACACACATCACTTTCAACCATTTATAAACATCAAAACACATCCATAAACAACCTAAACCCATCCTTATACCTCCAACAAGCATTACTTCATCTATTCACCCCAAAAACTCAACCAAAACTATCAAGAAACTCAGGGATCTCAAGGATTTCATGATCTATATCAACAAAACATATTTTCAACATATTAATCAACACAAAACTCAATTAAAATCAATCCAAATCAGAGCCTATCAAAACAAATTCGAAAATCAAGATTTTAATCATTTTTTTGTAATATTTTGATCTCAAATCAAACTATAATGAAAACTAAACCAAAAACATTAATTAGAAGACAAAGATCTTGGAAATTTCAATAAAGAACCTAGATTGAAGGTTGAGAACGAGATTTACCTCCAATCATTGCTTTCCTCAATGAATGACAAGTTTTAACTTCACAAAGCTTAAAAATCTTGAAGAGAAATCTTGAAATTAATTTGGAAAATAATGAGAGAGTGTTTAGGAGAAAAGAATTCTGGAGAAAATGAGTTAGAATTGTGTTTGGCTGAAAATGAGAAGAGAAAGGTAGTTACATCAAATGAAATCTCACTTCTCTTATTTTATTAATTTTAATTAAATAAAAACCCTTTTATTTAATCACTTTAAAATCCTTTTAAAACACATGTCATAATAATGAAAGGATAAATTGCCATAAATCTCCCTAAATATTCTAAGATTTTGGCTCCTCTTTTTAAAATTGCATTTTTCCACGGTTTTGAAACTTTACATTTTGGTCACTACCCCAAATATACTACTTCTGAAACTCTTTTTTGTAAAATTGATTTAACCAACCCCTAAAACATGATTTTAGAGGATTTTTATCAAATTTTACCTTATTTTTATCCTATCTTGATCCTTGATTTCCTTAAACCACCTATTGCGATTCGAACCGTTTCCGACCGGTCCGGTCCGATGTCCAAAACATCTAGGCCCAAAACCAGGGCGTTACAACTCCCCCCCCACTTAGGGAATTTCGTCCTCGAAATTTTACCTGAAGGAAAAAGGTGCAGAAACTGCTTCAACATGTCCGCCTTGCTTTCCCACGTGGCCTCCTCAACTCCTCAGTGTCGCCACAAAACCATCACATGTTCTATCGTCTTGCCAGGTAGAACCTTGCTGCTCACTTCCAGAATCCTCACTGGTTCCTCATCATATGACAGATCCGGATTCAACTCTATCTCCTCAACAGACATCACATGTGAATGATCTAATCTGTACCTCCGCGACATCGAGACAAGAAACACATCATGTATCTTTTCCATCACGGAAGGCAACCTCAACCGATATGCCACAGGACCAATACGCTCCACAACCTCATATGGTCCAATGAACCTTGGGCTAAGCTTACCCTTACCCCCAAATCTCATCACCTTCTTCCAAGGTGATACCTTCAAGAACACACATTCGCGAACCGCGAACTCAATCTCCTTACGCTTCAAATCCGCGTAAGACTTTTTGTTGATCCGATGCTGCCTTCAACCGCTCACAAATGAGCTTCACCTTCTCGGTGGTTCCCTTTAACATAGCCAGCATCAAATAAACATTTTCCCAGCTTCTGCCTAAAAGAGAGGGGTTCTACATCTTCTCCCATTCAAAGCCTCGTATGGAGCCAATTGAATACTTGTCTGATAACTATTGTTATAGGCAAATTCAACCAACGACGAGTGCTTCTCCCAAGAACCCTGGAAATCTATTACACAGCACCTCAACATGTCCTCAAGCACCTAGATCACACGTTCCGACTTCCCATCCATCTGAGGATGATACGAAGTACTAAAATTCAAACATGTACCCAAGGCTTGATGCAAACAGTCCAAAAACCGTGACGTAAACCTCGGATCCCTATCCAACACTATGGACTTTGGCACAGCGTGCAACAACACAATCTCAATAATATACAGCTCCGCCAACTTATCCAAGGTAAACGTAGTATGCACAGGCAGGAAATGTGCACACTTCGTAAGTCGATCCATAATCACCCAAACTGAATTCTTCTTTGAAGGTGCCAACGACAAAACAAACACAAAATCTATAGTAATTCATTCCCACTTACACTTTGGGATTCTCAAAGGCTGCAACAACCCTGAAGGAACATGATGTTCAGCTTTCACTCGCTGACACACCATGCATTTACTAACAAACTCAGCAACATCCTTTTTCAATCCCACCTAGTAGTACTCATCCTTCAAATCGCGATACATCTTCGTACTACCAGTATGCAAAGCAAAATGACTACTATAAGCTTCAGTCAGAATAGTGCTCCCCAACTCAACATCATCTGGCACCACTATTCGACTTCCAAAACACAGAACACCATTATCATTAAAATTGAAATCCGAAGGCCTACCCTCCGCAATGTCCTGAACATGAGGAACAAGGGAATCATCTAACAACTGCTTATCTTTGATCAACTGAATCAGAGATGGTTTCACTTGCAACTCAGCGATAAGACCACCATCAAGAGATATTCTTAAGAGAGCAAACATCACTCTCAACTCCACAACCACTTTCTTGCTCAAAGCATCGACCACAACATTAGCCTTGCCCGGGTGATACTCGACCGACATATCATAATCCTTAAGAAACTCCACCCAATGACGTTGCCTAAGATTCAACTCCTTCTGAGACATAAGGTACTTCAAGCTCTTATGATCTGTGAACACTACACACTTCTCCCCATACAAATAATGCCTCCAGATCTTCAGGGAAAACACAACCGCAAGCTCAAGATCATGAGTAGGGTAGTTACGTTCATGAACCTTCAACTGTCTAGATGCATAGGCTACCACCTTACCCTCTTGCATCAACACGCAGCCTAAACCAACAATGGACGTATCACTATAAACCACAAACTCTTTACTAGACTCAGGATGAATCAAGACAAGAGCTTGCGTCAAAGCTTTCTTCAGCTTCTCAAAAGCTTGCTGCCTCGCATATGTCCACTCAAAGCGAACATTCTTTTGTGACAACTTGGTCAAAGGCACAACAATCTTCGAGAAAACCTCGACAACCCTACGATAATACCCAGCTAAACCAAGAAAACTTTGCACTTCTGTCACTGACTTGGGCACATTCCAATTCATCACAACCTCTACTTTATGCGGATCAACGCGAATACCCCCACCTGATACAACTTGTCCAAGGAAGACCACCTCCTTAAGCCAAAACTTACACTTACTTAGCTTGGCATAGAACTGGTCCTCCAAAAATGCTTGAAAAATGATTCTCAAGTGTCTATGTAACATCCTGGTTTAGGGTCTAGAAGATCCGATGAGGTTTCGAGGTCCGAAAGACCGATGTTGAGTGTTTTGAATAAGTTTAGGGAAAGAGGTCTTCGGGTGTTGGAAAAAATATTGAATAAATCTTTAAAATCCTTTTCAAATATGTAAAAGGTTCTAGTAAAAGCAATTTTGAAAAAAAAAACGATTTCTGAACCGTGACATTTTGGTTTAGTGACCAAATTGTAAAGTTTGTAAAATTCGTTTTTAGTGACCATTTTGTAAAAGAGTGAAAACATTGAATCTTTAAGGAGATATTTTGGCTGGGACAATTTGGTTATTATCCCCTTTTATTTTGACTATTCAAATATTTTAAAATAGCTTTTATGATTTAATTAAAATCAGGTTTTATCTAAAATCTCATTTTACGTCAAAAACCATTTTCAAGCTTTCTTATCTCCTCTCTTTAGCAAAACAGCATTTGAGCTTGATTTCCTCAAGGAAAAAGTGTTTTCTTATTAATCTATTATTGCTAAATGGTTCTCCTACTTTGATTTCCTAAAACCCAAGTTTATTTTATTGTTTTTTCTCAAGGAATTTTGCCAAACAATGGGAAATAGCTAGCATTGGGGGCGAGCAACGTGATTCTACTCTAATGTAAGGTTCTTTAATGAAATTCTCATGCTTTGATTCTTTTAAATGCTAAGGTTTATTCTCTTCTCTCAATCTTAATGAAATTTGGCTAAAATTGATGAAAATGAGCTTTTGGTAAGATTTTTGGGTAAGATCTGTTTAGGCTGGGTTTGTTTATGTTGTTACCTTTGTCTTGATATGATTAGTGTGTTGAGATGATGTATGAATGGTAGGAATCCCAAAAATGGGGTTGGGTGTTGAATTTTGAAGTTTGAAAAGTGAGTTCTGGGTGGATCTTGAGGTGAATCAATAGCTGGTGTTAATCTGATGTTGGGATGATGTTTTTAGATGTTTATCAATGTGTCTTGATGTTATCCAATGTTGGGTTTTACTGGAGATTATCCGAATTGGGTCTTTTCGATGTTTACGACTTGTATCAGATTTATTCGATAGGTGTTTCGATTAGGTATTTGAATCTCCACTTTCCAAAAAATTAGAGTGTTGAAAGTATCACTAAATCCTCGGTTTTGGGTTGGTTAGAGGCAGGGATTGAAGATCTGGATTTGTTAAACTCAATTGTCGGTGAACCAAAAGCTAGAAAAAGGGTTTCAGCTTGTTTTGGTAATCGCTGGTGAGTGGAAATGATTTTTGCTATTTTATCAAGGTTGAAGAAGTGTTTTAAGGGTTTGGGTTGAGACATTAGGCCAATCCAAGCTCAAGGGTAAGTTTGAGTGTTGTTTCGGCTTTTTGCCTTCTTATATTTGATCATGTTTTGGATCATGTGCATGTCATTTTAAATGATGTTTCCTCTGTTGTTGTTATGCATTAAATGCATGTTGTTGTTGTCCCATTTGAATGCCATGTGTTTTATCGTTTGTTGGTTGAGTTCATGCTATGCATGAGCTTGTGTTTATAGCTTTTGGGATGTGTTTGGGGAGGTGTTTACCCCCGGTGAAAGCAGTGGTTTGTGATGTTGCGATGAGTATATTGACACATGGGTTATATCGGATAGATTGATCAATCAATAGGATGTGAAGTGCACTATAATGATAAAATTCGTGTGTGAGAAATTCTTCGGTTTCACAATAGGGGTTGTGCTATTGTGATGCGAGTGGTAGGGGTTGTTCTATCACCAACGGGAAATGCGGGTAGTGGCATCCTGGCCGAAGTGTGTTTGTGGTGAGGGTTGTTTCACCATGTGACTTGATAGGGGTTGTGCCATCAAGGTTTCTGTTTATCCGAGCAACGTGTCAATGATGCCGGTATACTCATTCGCTATGGTTTCATATGAGCTTGGTAAACTCATATGGTTATGTATTTGTGCTTGAAGCATGTGAAATATTTATGGAGCTGGTAGGCTTGGTTTGTATATATGGGTCATATAGGGTTCATGCATGGTTGATTCATGTTCATTGCCTATGGCATGTGTGGTTGCATTGCTTAAACCTGTTTCAAGTTAGCATGTTGAAAAAGAAATGGTTTTGAAAATGATTTGTGAAAGAGATTTCAAGAAACGGTTTTGATTTCCTAAATGATGATTGTTCTCAAAACTGCATTGTTGTAGGTTGTTTTTGAGCTCCGCTCACTAAGCTATATATCTTACACTCTCTTTTTCCAACAATGCATATCCGTAGACCCTTTAGAAGACAACAGTGCAAGGGAAGTGAACCAAGTGTCCACTCTTAGCTCAAGTTTGACCTTGCATAGATAATAATGTGTGTGGCAATGAGGGTGAACCTTGTTCATGACTTTGGGAGTGTTAATAAACTCCTTGTGTTGAAACCATGTTGATGTTTACCTTGTTTTTTCGTTTTTACCTTATGTATTATGGTTATGGTTTGGACCTTATCCTTCTTATGTTTGATCTTGAGGCTTTCTCTTTTAACCGTATGTAAAGCATGCTTATGATTCTCTTGGGTATGGATATGTGTGTTGGCTGATTTTAGTGTATGTATGTCTTCCTTTTTGTTTCTTTGATGTATGTTGTGATTGGAACCAAGTTAAATACCCTTAGAGGTGCTTAAATTGCAGTTTTGTTGTTTCTGCAGCAAGGTATTCCGAAACGGGCTCGAACGTTTCAGAGCAACCCTTGTTTTTGCCTTGTCATTTCGAAACGGGCTAAGCAGGGCCGGAACGGTCTCAAGCCGTTTTGGAACGTTTCGCCACTGTGAAGCACCGTTCTGATACGGGTATCGAAACAGGGGATGTTGAAGTTAGTTAAAGGCATCTTTAAAGTTATTTTTCTTGCGTTTTGGTCCTATTTATGCTGTTTTCAATTGTGGACGTCTTTATGCATGTTTTATATTGTATTTCATCATGGAAGCATGAAATGGGTTTAATTAAACAATGATCACCTTAATTACATCATAGGTCCCTATAATATGCTAGTTTTTCATTTTGGTCCCCAGTTGCTCTTTTTGTTCGAATCGATGCTCGTTTTTGTTGTTCTTTCTTTCGCTGCGTGTTCTTAAACATAAGATTAAATTGAGCATCTAGAAAAGATATTAATCAACGCGTTTAGGGTTGCTAGTTGGAGGGAAATCTCTGGATTTTTCTGCGGTTAGTCCCATGTAGTCCACTCGATACGGTCTGGTGGCTAGGCCGGGTCGAGGTGGTTACATATGCTGGTAGAAGAGCTAGGTTTCCTTCGGAAAGGCTTGCATTGGTTGTCGTGTAACCGGAAAGGTAAGTGAGGTAAATGTATTGAGATGGTGTATGCTTGTTTGTTGAGGTTGCTTTCTGTGTAAGGTACTTATTGCCACATACTATTATCCAGAAAACATATGTATGATACTTGAGCACTTTGGACCCTTGACGTTGCTGGCCTGAATCATTTCTTTTTGTATTATCTATTGTTTTTGTAGCATTGCATTTGTTGTTATGGCTAGACCTAGAAGAGGTCAGGCGTGTGGTGAACCGCGTGAGGATCTGGTTGATGGTGCTGGGTATCTGCTAGAGGGAGAGTTACCTCTTCCTCCTCCAGGTGGTGGGGCTAATGTGCGGGGTGAGGAACCTCGTGGTGGCCAAGGTCAGGCCGGAGCTGATATGAGCCTGTTGATTCATGATATTGCTGGGGCTTTTTAGTTTGCTTTGGCGGGGTTACAGGTGGCTGCACCACAACATGGTCAGAGGGAAGAGTTACCCCTTGAGAGGCTCTGTAGTCTGGGTGGAGTAAAGTATCATGGGTTATCGCTCGAGGGAGCTGAGGCATGGTTAGCTAGTACCTCCAGGATTTTGGGCCAGATGGAGTGCAGTGATGCACGTAAGCTCGGTTGTGTGGAATATCTGCTTCAGGGTGACGCATATGTCTGGTGCACTACGATCACCGTGAGTATGGCTACTGCTTATATTACTTGGGATTTCTTCCGTTATGCCTTCCGGAAGAAATATTTGGGGCTGAGGTACCAAGATGGCCTTAGTTCATGGGAGCATGACCGTTTCAGAGTACGATGTTCAGTTTGTTAGACTGATTCAGTATGCTGCTGAGCTAGTTCCTACTGAGAAGGAACGCTGTGAGAGGTTTCGGTATGGTTTGACCGAAGGAGTGAAGACCTATATGTTGGCTAATGATTATACAGATTTTGATGTGCTAGTAGCTCGAGCCAAAGATATAAAGCATAGTCTTGGTTTGTCTTCTAGAGGATGCGGGTCTAGTTCAGGGAAACGACATGCAGAGTGGAATCGTGATCATGCCAAGGGGCATAAGGACAAGAGGCAACATTTTGATCATAGACGTGGGGGTGGTAACCCCGGACGTGGCCAGCAAGGCGAAGGTTTTGCTCATCTTGCACCTGAATGCACCAAGTGTGGTAGGTCTCATCCGAGAGAGTGTTGGAGAACCTATGGTACATGATGGCATTGCGGATCAAACGATCATCTCAAGAGAGATTGTCCTTATCTAGCTAGAGGTGGTAAGGCACCGGTACGAGCTATTGAGTACCAGCCACGGAACGAGGGACAAAGGAATGTGGCACATGTAGTTGCAGTTCAGTCTGAGGGAGGAGGACCAGCGAGAGTGTACACACACTGAGAGGGCAGGAACGACACTGATGTTATCGCAGGTAATTTCGTGTTACAGTCTTTGGCATTGCTTTCGTTTATTGATTCTGGTTCTACACATTCCTATATTCTGAGTGAGCATGCTAAGAAGTTGGATGTACTGTGTGAAATTCTAGACGTGGGTATGAGTGTGACTAGTTCGTTTGGCGAGACAATTGGGGTTAGAAAGATGTATTGCAGATGTCCGTTGATGGTTCAGGGTCACTTGTTTCCAGTTGATATGATGGAATTGCATTTCTATGGGTTTGATGTGATATTAGGAATGGATTGGTTGGTAGAGCACATGGCAAAAGTAGATTTTGAGACTAAGCGAGTGAGCTTGAGATTGTCGGATGATTATGAAGTAGTGGTGGTTGGTGAGAATGTTAAATTCTTACCCAACATAGTTTTTAATTTGGAGGCTCAGAAGATGTTAGTTCAGGGATGTCAGGCATACCTAGCTTATGTGATGAATCCGGATATGAGTAAAGTCCGACCAAAAGATATTAGAGCAATTTGTGACTTTCTTGAGGTGTTTCTGGAAGAGTTGCTTGGTTTGTCACCGGACAGAGAAGTCGAGTTTGCCATTGAGTTGTATTCTGATTTAGCTCCTGTATCGATTGCTCTGTATCGGATGGCTCCGAAAGAGTTGAAAGAACTGAAGACTCAGCTTCATGAATTTTTAGATCGTGGTTTTATCCGTCCGAGTATATCACCTGTGTTAGTGCATCCGGTAACGGGGAAAGACTATGTGATTTATAGTGATGCTTCGTATATAGGCCTAGGTTGTGTATTGATGCAAGATGGGAGAGTTGTTGCATATTCCTTAAGACAGTTGAAGACTCATGAAAAGAACTACCCCACACATGATATTGAGTTAGCCGCTGATGTGTTTGCTTTGAGAGTGTAGAGGCACTATTTGTATGGTGAGAAATGTACAATGTATACCGATCACAAGAGTTTAAAGTATATGATGTTTCAGAAATATTTGAATCTCCGACAACGTAGATGGGTCGAGTTGTTGATGGACTATGATCTCACTATTAAGTACCATCCGGGTAAAGCTAATGTAGTAGGTGACGCGTTGAGTAGGAAGGTAGCGGTTGAGCTTCGAGCGATGTTTGCTAGGTTGAGCCTATCGCGTGATGGAGGGTTGATCGTAGAATTACATGTGAAACCATCTCTTAAGCAGTTGATCCGTGAGAAACAGTTGCAAGATAGTTCCTTCGCTTCACATGTTCAAGATATTACAGAAGGTAAACCGACCGAGTACAGTTTCAGTGATAGTAATGTTTTGTGTTTCAAAGATAGAGTTGTTGTACCTAAAGATGCTGATTTGCGACGCACCATTTTGAATGAAGCACATACTAGTTAGTTTGCTATGCACTCAGGTAGCACGAAAATGTACTGGGATTTGAAGAATGATTACTTCTAGGTTGGTTTGAAAAGGGATGTGGCCGAGTTCGTTAGTAAATACATGGTTTGCCAGCGAGTGAAGGCCGAACATCAGTTACCGTCAGGATTGTTATAGCCTTTACGGATTCTGGTGTGGAAATAGGAGATGATAACTATGGTATTCATATCAGGTTTACCGTTGTCTCCTTCGCGAAAGAATTCAGTTTGGGTGATAGTAGATCGACTCACCAAGTGTGCACATTTCCTAGCTGTTAACACGACTGATTCTTCGGATAAGTTGGATGATTTATATACCCGTGAGATAGTGAGATTGCATGGTGTACCAAAATAGATTGTATCAGATATAGATCCGAGGTTCACATCGAGGTTTTGGGATTGCTTGCATAGTGCTTTGGGTAGCAGATTGAATTTCAGTACCTCGTATCATCCTCAGTCAGATGGCCAGTCAGAACGAGTAATACAAGTGCTTGAAGATATGCTACGTTGTTGTATTATTGATTTTCAGGGCCCGTGGGAAAAACACTTGCCGTTAGTTGAGTTTGCTTATAACAATAGCTATCAGGCTAGTATTCAGATGGCACCGTTTGAGGCTTTGTATGGTAGGAGGTGTCGAACTCCTGTTTGTTGGGCAGAAGCTGGTCAGAAATTCGTATCTTTACTTGCAATGCTTAAGGGCACTACTGAGAAGGTGAAGTTGATATGTGATCGCTTGAAGGCAGCAACCGATCGATAGAAATCTTATGCTGATTCGAAGCGTCGCGAGATTTAGTATGCTGTGGGGGAGAAAGTCTTTTTGAAAGTATCGCCATAGAAGAAAGTGATGAGATTCGGTAGAAAAGGTAAACTGTGTCCGAGATTCATTGGTCCGTATGAGATTGTTGGACGAGTTGGTCCTGTAGCTTATAGATTGAGTTTGCCCCCATAATTAGAGAAAATACATGATGTATTCCATGTCTCTATGATTCAGAAGTATAGGTCAGATCCATCGCACGTAATGCCTGTTGAGGAAATCACCCTTTCGGAGTCTCCAAAATCGTCTCGTTTGCTCCCGGATCAAGATCCCCTATTTTTATCACCAAAATAGAGATCCAAATGCTTTAAAATGCATTTCAACACCAGCAACTAAACACAACCTCGTTGCTCACTCAAACTACACAAATTAACCCATCCAAAACAACCGAAAACTAATCGATTGCTTCCTAAACCAAGCCCAGCCAACATACATCACTTTCAACCATTTATAAACAGCAAAAACACATCTATAAACAACCTAAATCCATCCTTATACCTCAGAAAACATTACTTCATCATTTCACCCCAAAAACTCAACCAAACTATCAAGAAACTCAAGGATCGCATGATCTATATCAACAAAACCTCTTTTCAACAAATTAATCAACACAAAACTCAATTAAAATCAATCCAAAATAGAGCCTATCAAAACAAATCCGAAAATCAAGATTTTAATCATATTTTGTAACATTTTGATCTCAAATCAAAACTATAATGAAAACTTTACCAAAAACATTAATTAGAAGCCAAAGATCTTGGGAATTTCAATAAAGAACCTATATTGAAGGTTGAGAACGAGATTTACCTCCAATCCTTGCTTTCCTCAATGAATGACAAGTTTTAGCTTCACAAAACTTGAAAATCTTGAAGAGAAATCTTGAAATTGATTTGGAAAATAATGAGAGAGTGTTTGGGAGAAAATAATTCTGGAGAAAATGAGTTAGAATTGTGTTTGGCTGAAAATGAGAAGAGAAAGGTAGTTACGTCAAATGAAATGTCACTTCTCTTATTTTATTAATTTTAATTAAATAAAAACCCTTTTATTTAATCACTTTAAAATCCTTTTAAAACACATATCATATTAATGAAAGGCTAAATTGCCATAAATCTCTTTGAAGATTCTAAGATTTTGGATCCTCTTTTTAAAATTGCATTTTCCCCAGTTTTGAAACTTTACATTTTGGTCACTACCCAAATGTACTACTTCCGAAACTCTTTTTGTAGAATTGATTTGAACAACTCCTAAAACATGATTTTAGAGGATTTTAGCAATTTTACCATGTTTTTATCCTATCCCGATCCTTGATTTCCTTAAACCACCTAACACGATTCGAACCGTTTTCGACCGGTCCGGTCCGATGTCCAAAACATCTAGGCCCAAAACCAGGGCGTTACAACTCTCCCCCGCTTAGGGAATTTCTTCCTCGAAACATTACCTGAAGGAAAAAGGTGCAGAAACTACTTCAACATGTCCGCCTTGCTTTCCCACGTGGCCTCCTCAACTCTTCGGTGTCGCCACAACACCTTCTCAAGTTCTATCGTCTTGCCACGTAGAACCTTGCTGCTCACATCCAGGATCCTCATTGGTTCCACATCATATGACTAATCCGGATTCAACTCTATATCCTCAACAGGCATCACATGCGAAGGATCCGATCTGTACCCCCGCAACCTCGAGACATGAAACACATCATGTATCTTTTCCAGCTCGGAAGGCAACCTCAATCGTTATACCACATGACCAATACGCTCCACAACCTCATATGGTCCAATGAACCTTGGGCTAAGTTTACACTTACGCCCAAATCTCATCACCTTCTTCCAAGGCGATACCTTCAAGAACACACGTTCGCCAACCGCGAACTCAATCTCCTTACGCTTCAAATCCGCATAAGACTTTTGTCGATCTGATGCTACCTTCAAACGCTAACAAACGAGCTTCACCTTCTCAGTGGTTCCCTTTAAAATAGCTGACATCCAAATCAACTTTTGCCCAGCTTTTGCCCAACAGAGAGGGGTTCTACATCTTCTCCCATGCAAAGCCTCGTATGGAGCCAATTGAATACTTGCCTGATAACTATTGTTATAAGCAAATTCAACCAACGACAAGTGCTTCTCCCAATAACCCTGGAAATCTATTACGCTGCACCTCAACATGTCCTAAAGCACCTTGATCACATGTTCTGATTGTTCATCTGTCTGAGGATGATACGAAGTACTAAAATTCAACCGTTTACCCAAGGCTTGATGCAAACATTCCCAAAACCGCGACGCAAACCTCGGATCCCTATCCGACACTATGGACTTCGGCACATCGTGCAACCGCACAATCTCAGCAATATACAGCTCTGACAACTTATCCAAGGTATACGTAGTATGCACAGGCAGGAAATGTGCACACTTCGTAAGGCGATCCAGAATCACCCAAACTGAATTCTTCTTTGATGGTGACAACGACAAACAAGACACAAAATCCATAGTAATTCTTTCCCATTCCACTATGGGATTCTCAAAGGCTACAACAACCCTGAAGGAACCTGATGTTCAGCTTTCACTCGCTGACACACCATGCATTTACTAACAAACTCAGCAACATCCTTCTTCAATCCAACCCAGTAGTACTCATCCTTCAAATCACGATACATCTTCGTACTACCAAGATGAATAGCAAAAGGACTACTATGAGCTTCAATCAGAATAGTGCGCCTCAACTCAACATCATCTGGCACCACTATTCGACTTCCAAAACACAGAACACCATTATCATGAAAACTGAAATTTGAAGGCCTAAAAATAAGGAACAAGGGAATCATCTAACAACTGCTTATCTTTGATCAACTGAATTAGAGATGGTTTCACTTGAAACTTAGCGATAAGACCACCATCACGCGATATGCTTAAGCAAGCAAACAT
The DNA here is from genome assembly GCA_958450335.1 of Hibiscus tridactylites. NCBI lineage: Eukaryota > Viridiplantae > Streptophyta > Magnoliopsida > Malvales > Malvaceae > Hibiscus > Hibiscus tridactylites. The sequence goes on from OY288272.1 coordinate 70,832,347, forward strand.
CACCCTCAACTCCACAACCACTTTCCTACTCAAAGCATCAGCCACAACATTAGCTTTGCCTGGGTGATACTCGATCGACAGATCATAACCCTTAAGCAACTCCATCCAACGACGTTGCGTAATATTCAAATCCTTCTGAGACATGAGGTACTTCAAGCTCTTATGATCCGTGAACACTATATATTTCTCGCCACACAGATAATGCCTCCAAATCTTCAGGGCAAACACAACCACCGCAAGATCAAGATCGTGAGTAGGGTAGTTACGCTCAAGCACCTTCAACTGTCTAGATGCATAGGCTACCACCTTACCCTCATGCATCAACATGCAGCCCAAACAAACAATGGACGTATCACTATAAACCACAAACTCCTTACCAAACTCAGTTTGAATCAGGACAGGAGCTTGCGTCATAGCTTCCTTCAGCTTATCAAAAGCTTGCTGCCTCACATCTTTCCACTCAAAGCGAACATTCTTATGTAACAACTTGGTCAAAGGCGCAACAATCTTTGAGAAACCCTCGACACACCTATGGTAATACCCAGCTAAGCCAATGAAACTTCGCACTTTTGTCACCAACTTAGGCACCTTCTAAATCATCACAGCCTCTACTTTATGCGGATCAACGCGAATACCTTCAGCTGATACAACATGTCCAAGGAAGACCACCTCCTTAAGCCAAAACTCACACTTACTTAGCTTGGCATACAATTGGTTCAGCAACAATGCTTGCAAAACGATTCTCAAGTATCTATGTAACATCCTCGTTTAGGGTTTAGAAAATTCGATGAGGTTTCCAGGTCCGAAAGACCGGTGTTGAGTGTTTTGAGTAAGTTCAGGGAAAGAGGTCCTCGGGTGTTGGAAAAAAATGGAATAAATCTTTAAAATCCTTTTTAAATATGTAAAAGGTTCTGATAAAAGTAATTTGGGAAAAATGATTTCTGAACCGTGAAATTTTGGTTTAGTGACCAAATTGTAAAGTTTGCAAAATTTGTTTTTAGTGACCATTTTGCAAAATTCGAATATTTTAAATCATTTTTTCTTTTAAATCGAATATTTAAAATTGTTATTAAATAATCGATGTGATTTAAATATGAAATATTAAATATTCTATTTTAAAAAAACATTTGATTTAATAGAAAAAAAAATTATTTAAAATATTCGAATATTTCGAGTTATTCGAGTTGACGCATCATATCTTAAGATAGAGGTGAGCGTTCGATCGAGTCGAGTCAAAATATTTTGAGTTATTCGAGTTGACACGTCATATTTCACAACTCAAACTTTATTTGAATTTTTTTTGATTCGAGTCTAGTCGAGTTTTCGAGTTCCTATAAAAATTTAATTGTAATTATTTATCATGTTGCCATACTTTGGAATATTGCTTTAAGGACCAAATTGAAAGAATGCGTAAATAACAAGGGCTAAATTTAGATAATTATTTTGAATTAAGACTAAATTGATTGAACGTATAAATATGAAGGACTAAATGTGTTATTATTCCAAATTTTATAACAGACACTTAATGGGATTTAACGTCTAGTTACCATTTTGTTATAAAACATAAAATTTAATTGCCATTTTGTAATTTTTGAAAGTTTGGTTACCATTTTGTTTTTTTACCAAAGTTCAGTGATCGTCTGTGTACTTTATCCTAAATTCTGATGTATTCATGGAATCAAAATTTCAGGTATATTCTTATACTTATGCATAAAACCGTTCCATAACTCTTTATGCAAACACGAAATAATCCCAACTTCCATGTTTACTAACATATTCATGTTCAAAACTGTTCATACCATTTCTATATGTTTAAACAGCCTATATATATATATATTCATGTTTAAACATTATATCAAGTGTCCTATATATTCAAACAGAGCATTGCCATGATCACCACTCTCTCTCTCTCTCTCTCTCTCTCTCTCTCTCTCTCTCTCTCTCTCTCTCTCTCTCTCTCTCCTCTCTCTCTCTCTCTCTCTCCCTCTCTCCCCCCCTCTCTCTCTCTCTCTCCCTCTCTCTCTCTCTCTCTCTCTCTCCCATGATGGATTCGAGTCCTTGAGAGAGAAAAAAGATGATAACAAATTTTGGTTATCTTACACCTAAGGCTAAGACCCCTATACATGCTCTCTCTCTCTCTCTTTCTCTCTCTCTCTCTCATTAGACACATGTACAAGTCCCTCAACTTTCTTTTTTTAGCATGCAATCACAAATTATAAATATTATTCAATTTAATACATTGGGTAATGGACTTTCATTCTTCCTTATCTGTCTATTTAGTACTTTCTAATTTATTTAATTATCAATGATAAAAACAACCCTAATTCAATTTGAATTATAATCGATTTGTACATTCTTCTAGGTTGTATTTTGGGATGTTACACGATATGCTCATGAATGGAGAATTAATATTGGCGGGAAACTTGACAGGGGTGACACGAAGAAATCCTACAAAAGAAAGGAGGTAGAGGTAAATATGTCTAATTCCTATAATCCCAATTACTCTCAGGGGTTGGTCATCAACAAACCAAATTCACTTGCTACGGTAGCACTAAACCCACCAAGGGCAAAGTCGAAGAATCAGGGGAATAGGCTAAATCCCAATTACTCTAAGGAATTTTTGAAGATATTGAGACACAGTGAATATAATGTGGTTGAGCAGTTATAAAATCTCATGACCTGAATTCCAATGTTATCACTATTACTGATCTCCAAGGGGGCATCACGATACTTTACTCAAGGTTCTCAACCAAATGTTTCTACCGAAGGAAATAACAACTGGCTGGATGGATAGGTTGGTCAGCAAAATCGTCGTCGACAATTTCATCTCCTTTAGTGATGAGGAGATTCCCGAAGGAGGAAGAGTACAAGACCCTCCACATTTCAACGCGATGCAAATGACATATACTACTTGGATTTTTTCTATTGAAAATGGTTCCAACCTAAATGTCTTTCCCATGGTGACACTTTAAAAGCTATTGGTCGATAGTTCTCACATGAAGACTTGCCAGAACATTGTGAGGGATTTTGAAGGAACCCAAAGAGATGTGCTAGGAACGATGGAGATACCAGTGCAAAATGGGCCATCCATTTTTATGTTGATGTAACACCCCCTTCCCGGCCTAGTAGAGAACCGGATCGGAGCGTGCTACCGGTGAACAATGCGGTGATCGGTGTAATAAAATTTCATTTATTAATCGACAATTGATCATTATTACAAAAAAAGCGTTACCAAATATACATCTTAGTCCAGTTCACTCTATATGCACAATAATTAATCATTTAAGGCCAATTCGTAACCATTACAAAATTTAGAGACTAAACTGTAAATCTAATAAATTAGAGTTCCTTCGATGCAATGACCATGCCACAATGAAATTGAACACAATATTGACGAGTGTACAAATTTTCATTCAATTCTTAAATCATTAACTCATTCAATTTAATCATCCTAAAAACAATGACCAAACTGTGAATATTACAAACTGTCAATTATGCCTTTTTATCCACTTTAACTTATCCTGTATCGAAACATCTCAAGGCCGTTTTAATACGGGTGTGCAATGGTCAACCTAAGTTGACTTTATCTATTGGACTGTATCGATACAAGCAAGCCCTGTATCGGTACGAGTTGACTTCCTTTGACCTTGACTTGGACCTGTTTCGGTACACTACAAACCTGTACCAAAAGCAGTGAATTCCAATAGCAAAATGTGTAAACCCCTTAGCCTAGCCTAGACGCCTGACCCGAACTAGGAAGAGTACACAGGGAAAATAGAAGTCAACTCATTAAAGTCAACCCCGATTAGAGACCTTTTTTCCCTTTTTATCTTTTCTAGATGCTCATTATTAACCTATATGGTTAGCAATTTGATTTGGCGAAAGCGACACATCGAACATAGTTTAATTAGGGTTTAATTGCATACAAACGTCTTTTAGGGACTAAATTATAAATTTCCAGAATTATAAGAACTAAACAGGTTTTAAAGTTACCAATCCGAAATTAGTCATATAACATGCCAGCATGTCAAGTTTCATCTCAAACGGATCATCCAAACTCATTTAATTAAACATTCAATATTTAGGGACCAAAATGCAAGATACAGAAACCTGAAACTATTCAAATTCAGCATCCAACGGTCAAGTGTTTCGAAACACAAGACCCTGTATTGAAACATGCATTTCGAAACCAGGTTGGCCGTTTTGATACGCGGGTGCGTTCTGAAACCCGTTTCGATACGCGAGTGCGTTTCGAAATCCGTTTCAATACGCAAGTGTGTTCCGAAACCGGTTTCGAAACAATACATTTCAGTGGCAAAATGTTTTGAAACGTGCCTACCCGTTCTGAAACACCATGACCATTCTAGGCCATCGTTTCGAAATAGGTAAGGGCATTTCGAAATGCCTTGCCCTGCAATTTCTCAAATTGCTGGTTTTACTCAACTATTCATCTCCGAAATCATCCCAATCCATGCCACATCACACATACAATATGAATAAGCATTAAAGACCACCATTACGAAGCAGAAGCTAAAACAAAGCATCAAACTTGCAAACTTAAGAACTCTAGGCATGCTTCCTAAATGTAAAAACCACACAAGAGCCAAAAACCAAATTCAAGTTCAAACTAACGCTTAAAGGCCATTTACAACCCAAATTAGGCAAATCAAACATGCTCAAGGTGTTCAACATCACCAAATAAATCCAAGAGTAGAAATCCCACCCATTGCCTCTTATTACACTTAGGTAAAACCACATACTTTGTTTAGACAAAAGAGCTTGGATTGCCCTTGCTTCTTGCTGCCTCAAAAGCCTAATTTTCTGCATTGATGAAACAAATGAGCGTGAGCATGAAGCTTAGTGAGGATCACTAAAACCAAACATTCATCAATGCATTTTACAAAACGGGAAATATCATCAATTATCATTTCATGCCTTTCCTTAAAACATGCTCTTTAAAGCATCAATGCACTTTTTAAACCACATGCTCATAGCATCATCAAAATAAAAGCAAATAATCTTTTGTTCATGCTTAACCAAGCATCACATGCATTCTAGCATAAACCACAAGAATCTCATGCTTAAATAATTAATCAACAACATTATATTGGCTCACAAGTGATCAATTCTCAATCCATACCAAAACCAACACAAATAACACAATCAGATACGCTGATTTCAAGCGTTGTCCTACACGCTTCATACACACTACCGAACTACACAAGGCTCACACACGAGAGCAACCTCCATCGTTGTGACACCCGTGGTGGAGTATAATGGTACAATCACAACCCCTCAACACCACTCATCGGTAGTTGTATAATTCCACTAGCGAGAGCACGAGACACATAACACAAGATTCACACAAGTGATAAAACATCCACCGTTGTGATCTTAGCCTCAATCGTTAGGGTACTTTGATGGAGTATACAGTAAAATCACAATCCCTCGATATCCAAGGTGACTTTATTCACGGGTCACCCAATCCTATAGTCGACTAACTATATCCGATTAAAGTAACCAAAAACAATTTCCATCACTTGTCAATATAATTATTTAGCTTCAATATTCTACTATTTTACAAGCATAAACATAACGCCATTTTCACAAGCATAAACATGTTTAATATCAAATACATACATTTCTCAAATCCAACGATCATCTACCAAATGCATCCTTAACAACATGGCATTAAAAACCAGCATTATCAATGCTCAAAACATATTTTTAAACAGTAAATAAAACCACATTTACATCAAGTGCATCTTCCAACAAAAACATAGCACATCTCGAGAGAGACTTTCGAATCACTTACTCTTGAGCTTAATTAAGTGTTTCGAACTTACACTAAGCTCCCAAGACCACGCTCAAAACGTTACAAAGCTGGAAAATCCATTCCCACTCACCGATACGCGAAGCCTTGCTTGCTGACACGAAAATCACCCTTCCGGAGCCTCCAAAATCGTCTCCTTTGCTCCCAGATCAAGATCCCCTATTTTTGATCACCAAAATAGAGATCCAAATGCTTTAAAATGCATTTCAACACCAGCAACTAAACACAACTTCGTTGCTCACTCAAACTACACCAATTTACCCATCCAAAACAACCGAAAACTCAATCGATTGCTTCCTAGACCAAGCCAGCCAACACACATCACTTTCAACCATTTATAAACATCAAAACACATCCATAAACAACCTAAACCCATCCTTATACCTCCAACAAGCATTACTTCATCTATTCACCCCAAAAACTCAACCAAAACTATCAAGAAACTCAGGGATCTCAAGGATTTCATGATCTATATCAACAAAACATATTTTCAACATATTAATCAACACAAAACTCAATTAAAATCAATCCAAATCAGAGCCTATCAAAACAAATTCGAAAATCAAGATTTTAATCATTTTTTTGTAATATTTTGATCTCAAATCAAACTATAATGAAAACTAAACCAAAAACATTAATTAGAAGACAAAGATCTTGGAAATTTCAATAAAGAACCTAGATTGAAGGTTGAGAACGAGATTTACCTCCAATCATTGCTTTCCTCAATGAATGACAAGTTTTAACTTCACAAAGCTTAAAAATCTTGAAGAGAAATCTTGAAATTAATTTGGAAAATAATGAGAGAGTGTTTAGGAGAAAAGAATTCTGGAGAAAATGAGTTAGAATTGTGTTTGGCTGAAAATGAGAAGAGAAAGGTAGTTACATCAAATGAAATCTCACTTCTCTTATTTTATTAATTTTAATTAAATAAAAACCCTTTTATTTAATCACTTTAAAATCCTTTTAAAACACATGTCATAATAATGAAAGGATAAATTGCCATAAATCTCCCTAAATATTCTAAGATTTTGGCTCCTCTTTTTAAAATTGCATTTTTCCACGGTTTTGAAACTTTACATTTTGGTCACTACCCCAAATGTACAACTTCTGAAACTCTTTTTTGTAAAATTGATTTAACCAACCCCTAAAACATGATTTTAGAGGATTTTTATCAATTTTTACCTTATTTTTATCCTATCTCGATCCTTGATTTCCTTAAACCACCTATTGCGATTCGAACCGTTTCCGACCGGTCCGGTCCGATGTCCAAAACATCTAGGCCCAAAACCAGGGCGTTACAACTCCCCCCCCCCCACTTAGGGAATTTCGTCCTCGAAATTTTACCTGAAGGAAAAAGGTGCAGAAACTGCTTCAACATGTCCGCCTTGCTTTCCCACGTGGCCTCCTCAACTCCTCAGTGTCGCCACAAAACCATCACAAGTTCTATCGTCTTGCCAGGTAGAACCTTGCTGCTCACTTCCAGAATCCTCACTGGTTCCTCATCATATGACAGATCCGGATTCAACTCTATCTCCTCAACAGACATCACATGTGAATGATCTAATCTGTACCTCCGCAACATCGAGACAAGAAACACATCATGTATCTTTTCCATCACGGAAGGCAACCTCAACCGATATGCCACAGGACCAATACGCTCCACAACCTCATATGGTCCAATGAACCTTGGGCTAAGCTTACCCTTACCCCCAAATCTCATCACCTTCTTCCAAGGCGATACCTTCAAGAACACACATTCGCGAACCGCGAACTCAATCTCCTTACGCTTCAAATCCGCGTAAGACTTTTTGTTGATCCGATGCTGCCTTCAACCGCTCACAAATGAGCTTCACCTTCTCGGTGGTTCCCTTTAACATAGCCGGCATCAAATAAACTTTTTCCCAGCTTCTGCCTAAAAGAGAGGGGTTCTACATCTTCTCCCATTCAAAGCCTCGTATGGAGCCAATTGAATACTTGTCTGATAACTATTGTTATAGGCAAATTCAACCAACGACGAGTGCTTCTCCCAAGAACCCTGGAAATCTATTACACAGCACCTCAACATGTCCTCAAGCACCTAGATCACACGTTCCGACTTCCCATCCATCTGAGGATGATACGAAGTACTAAAATTCAAACATGTACCCAAGGCTTGATGCAAACAGTCCAAAAACCGTGACGTAAACCTCGGATCCCTATCCAACACTATAGACTTTGGCACAGCGTGCAACAGCACAATCTCAACAATATACAGCTCCGCCAACTTATCCAAGGTAAACGTAGTATGCACAGGCAGGAAATGTGCACACTTCGTAAGTCGATCCATAATCACCCAAACTGAATTCTTCTTTGAAGGTGCCAACGACAAAACAAACACAAAATCTATAGTAATTCATTCCCACTTACACTTTGGGATTCTCAAAGGCTGCAACAACCCTGAAGGAACCTGATGTTCAGCTTTCACTCGCTGACACACCATGCATTTACTAACAAACTCAGCAACATCCTTTTTCAATCCCACCTAGTAGTACTCATCCTTCAAATCGCGATACATCTTCGTACTACCAGTATGCAAAGCAAAATGACTACTATAAGCTTCAGTCAGAATAGTGCTCCCCAACTCAACATCATCTGGCACCACTTTTCGACTTCCAAAACACAGAACACCATTATCATTAAAATTGAAATCCGAAGGCCTACCCTCCGCAATGTCCTTAACATGAGGAACAAGGGAATCATCTAACAACTGCTTATCTTTGATCAACTGAATCAGAGATGGTTTCACTTGCAACTCAGCGATAAGACCACCATCAAGCGATATTCTTAAGAGAGCAAACATCACTCTCAACTCCACAACCACTTTCTTGCTCAAAGCATCGACCACAACATTAGCCTTGCCCGGGTGATACTCGACCGACAGATCATAATCCTTAAGAAACTCCACCCAATGACGTTGCCTAAGATTCAACTCCTTCTGAGACATAAGGTACTTCAAGCTCTTATGATCTGTGAACACTACACACTTCTCCCCATACAAATAATGCCTCCAGATCTTCAGGGAAAACACAACCGCAAGCTCAAGATCGTGAGTAGGGTAGTTACGTTCATGAACCTTCAACTGTCTAGATGCATAGGCTACCACCTTACCCTCTTGCATCAACACGCAGCCCAAACCAACAATGGACGTATCACTATAAACCACAAACTCTTTACTAGACTCAGGATGAATCAAGACAAGAGCTTGCGTCAAAGCTTTCTTCAGCTTCTCAAAAGCTTGCTGCCTCGCATATGTCCACTCAAAGCGAACATTCTTTTGTGACAACTTGGTCAAAGGCACAACAATCTTCGAGAAAACCTCGACAACCCTACGATAATACCCAGCTAAACCAAGAAAACTTTGCACTTCTGTCACTGACTTGGGCACATTCCAATTCATCACAACCTCTACTTTATGCGGATCAACGCGAATACCCTCAGCTGATACAACTTGTCCAAGGAAGACCACCTCCTTAAGCTAAAACTCACACTTACTTAGCTTGGCATAGAACTGGTCCTCCAAAAATGCTTGAAAAATGATTCTCAAGTGTCTATGTAACATCCTGGTTTAGGGTCTAGAAGATCCGATGAGGTTTCGAGGTCCGAAAGACCGATGTTGAGTGTTTTGAGTAAGTTCAGGGAAAGAGGTCTTCGGGTGTTGGAATAAATATTGAATAAATCTTTAAAATCCTTTTCAAATATGTAAAAGGTTCTAGTAAAAGCAATTTTGAAAAAAAAAACGATTTCTGAACCGTGACATTTTGGTTTAGTGACCAAATTGTAAAGTTTGTAAAATTCGTTTTTAGTGACCATTTTGTAAAAGAGTGAAAACATTGAATCTTTAAGGAGATATTTTGGCTGGGACAATTTGGTTATTATCCCCTTTTATTTTGACTATTCAAATATTTTAAAATAGCTTTTATGATTTAATTAAAATCAGGTTTTATCTAAAATCTCATTTTACGTCAAAAACCATTTTCAAGCTTTCTTATCTCCTCTCTTTAGCAAAACAGCATTTGAGCTTGATTTCCTCAAGGAAAAAGTGTTTTCTTATTAATCTATTATTGCTAAATGGTTCTCCTACTTTGATTTCCTAAAACCCAAGTTTATTTTATTGTTTTTTCTCAAGGAATTTTGCCAAACAATGGGAAATAGCTAGCATTGGGGGCGAGCAACGTGATTCTACTCTAATGTAAGGTTCTTTAATGAAATTCTCATGCTTTGATTCTTTTAAATGCTAAGGTTTATTCTCTTCTCTTAATCTTAATGAAATTTGGCTAAAATTGATGAAAATGAGCTTTTAGTAAGATTTTTGGGTAAGATCTGTTTAGGCTGGGTTTGTTTATGTTGTTACCTTTGTCTTGATATGATTAGTGTGTAGAGATGATGGATGAATGGTAGGAATCCCAAAAATGGGGTTGGGTGTTGAATTTTGAAGTTTGAAAAGTGAGTTCTGGGTGGATCTTGAGGTGAATCAATAGCTGGTGTTAATCTGATGTTGGGATGATGTTTTTAGATGTTTATCAATGTGTCTTGATGTTATCCAATGTTGGGTTTTACTGGAGATTATCCGAATTGGGTCTTTTCGATGTTTACGACTTGTATCAGATTTATTCGATAGGTGTTTCGATTAGGTATTTGAATCTCCACTTTCCAAAAAATTAGAGTGTTGAAAGTATCACTAAATCCTCGGTTTTGGGTTGGTTAGAGGCAGGGATTGAAGATCTGGATTTGTTAAACTCAATTGTCGGTGAACCAAAAGCTAGAAAAAGGGTTTCAGCTTGTTTTGGTAATCGCTGGTGAGTGGAAATGATTTTTGCTATTTTATCAAGGTTGAAGAAGTGTTTTAAGGGTTTGGGTTGAGACATTAGGCCAATCCAAGCTCAAGGGTAAGTTTGAGTGTTGTTTCGGCTTTTTGCCTTCTTATATTTGATCATGTTTTGGATCATGTGCATGTCATTTTAAATGATGTTTCCTCTGTTGTTGTTATGCATTAAATGCATGTTGTTGTTGTCCCATTTGAATGCCATGTGTTTTATCGTTTGTTGGTTGAGTTCATGCTATGCATGAGCTTGTGTTTATAGCTTTTGGGATGTGTTTGGGGAGGTGTTTACCCCCGGTGAAAGCAGTGGTTTGTGATGTTGCGATGAGTATATTGACACATGGGTTATATCGGATAGATTGATCAATCAATAGGATGTGAAGTGCACTATAATGATAAAATTCGTGTGTGAGAAATTCTTCGGTTTCACAATAGGGGTTGTGCTATTGTGATGCGAGTGGTAGGGGTTGTTCTATCACCAACGGGAAATGCGAGTAGTGGCATCCTGGCCGAAGTGTGTTTGTGGTGAGGGTTGTTTCACCGTGTGACTTGATTGGGGTTGTGCCATCAAGGTTTCTGTTTATCCGAGCAACGTGTCAATGATGCCGGTATACTCATTCGCTATGGTTTCATATGAGCTTGGTAAACTCATATGGTTATGTATTTGTGCTTGAAGCATGTGAAATATTTATGGAGCTGGTAGGCTTGGTTTGCATATATGGGTCATATAAGGTTCATGCATGGTTGATTCATGTTCATTGCCTATGGCATGTGTGGTTGCATTGCTTAAACTTGTTTCAAGTTAGCATGTTGAAAAAGAAATGGTTTTGAAAATGATTTGTGAAAGAGATTTCAAGAAACGGTTTTGATTTCCTAAATGATGATTGTTCTCAAAACTGCATTGTTGTAGGTTGTTTTTGAGCTCCGCTCACTAAGCTATATATCTTACACTCTCTTTTTCCAACAATGCATATCCGTAGACCCTTTAGAAGACAACAGTGCAAGGGAAGTGAACCAAGTGTCCACTCTTAGCTCAAGTTTGACCTTGCATAGATAATAATGTGTGTGGCAATGAGGGTGAACCTTGTTCATGACTTTGGGAGTGTTAATAAACTCCTTGTGTTGAAACCATGTTGATGTTTACCTTGTTTTTTCGTTTTTACCTTATGTATTGTGGTTATGGTTTGGACCTTATCCTTCTTATGTTTGATCTTGAGGCTTTCTCTTTTAACCGTATGTAAAGCATGCTTATGATTCTCTTGGGTATGGATATGTGTGTTGGCTGATTTTAGTGTATGTATGTCTTCCTTTTTGTTTCTTTGATGTATGTTGTGATTGGAACCAAGTTAAATACCCTTAGAGGTGCTTAAATTGCAGTTTTGTTGTTTCTGCAGCAAGGTATTCCGAAACGGGCTCGAACGTTTCAGAGCAACCCTTGTTTTTGCCTTGTCATTTCGAAACGGGCTAAGCAGGGCCGGAACGGTCTCAAGCCGTTTTGGAACGTTTCGCCACTGTGACGCACCGTTCTGATACGGGTATCGAAACAGGGGATGTTGAAGTTAGTTAAAGGCATCTTTAAAGTTATTTTTCTTGCGTTTTGGTCCTATTCATGCTGTTTTCAATTGTGGACGTCTTTATGCATGTTTTATATTGTATTTCATCATGGAAGCATGAAATGGGTTTAATTAAACAATGATCACCTTAATTACAACATAGGTCCCTATAATATGCTAGTTTTTCATTTTGGTCCCCAGTTGCTCTTTTTGTTCGAATCGATGCTCGTTTTTGTTGTTCTTTCTTTCGCTGCGTGTTCTTAAACATAAGATTAACTTGAGCATCTAGAAAAGATATTAATCAACGCGTTTAGGGTTGCTAGTTGGAGGGAAATCTCTGGATTTTTCTGCGGTTAGTCCCATGTAGTCCACTCGATACGGTCTGGTGGCTAGGCCGGGTCGAGGTGGTTACATCTGCTGGTAGAAGAGCTAGGTTTCCTTCGGAAAGGCTTGCATTGGTTGTCGTGTAACCGGAAAGGTAAGTGAGGTAAATGTATTGAGATGGTGTATGCTTGTTTGTTGAGGTTGCTTGCTGTGTAAGGTACTTATTGCCACATACTATTATCCAGAAAACATATGTATGATACTTGAGCACTTTGGACCCTTGACGTTGCTGGCCTAAATCATTTCTTTTTGTATTATCTATTGTTTTTGTAGCATTGCATTTGTTGTTATGGCTAGACCTAGAAGAGGTCAGGCGTGTGGTGAACCGCGTGAGGATCTGGTTGATGGTGCTGGGTATCTGCTAGAGGGAGAGTTACCTCTTCCTCCTCCAGGTGGTGGGGCTAATGTGCAGGGTGAGGAACCTCGTGGTGGCCAAGGTCAGGCCGGAGCTGATATGAGCCTGTTGATTCATGATATTGCTGGGGCTTTTTAGTTTGCTTTGGCGGGGTTACAGGTGGCTGCACCACAACATGGTCAGAGGGAAGAGTTACCCCTTGAGAGGCTCTATAGTCTGGGTGGAGTAAAGTATCATGGGTTATCGCTCGAGGGAGCTGAGGCATGGTTAGCTAGTACCTCCAGGATTTTGGGCCAGATGGAGTGCAGTGATGCACGTAAGCTCGGTTGTGTGGAATATCTGCTTCAGGGTGACGCATATGTCTGGTGCACTACGATCACCGTGAGTATGGCTACTGCTGATATTACTTGGGATTTCTTCCGTTATGCCTTCCGAAAGAAATATTTGGGGCTGAGGTACCAAGATGGCCTTAGTTCATGGGAGCATGACCGTTTCAGAGTACGATGTTCAGTTTGTTAGACTGATTCAGTATGCTGCTGAGCTAGTTCCTACTGAGAAGGAACGCTGTGAGAGGTTTCGGTATGGTTTGACCGAAGGAGTGAAGACCTATATGTTGGCTAATGATTATACAGATTTTGATGTGCTAGTAGCTCGAGCCAAAGATATAAAGCATAGTCTTGGTTTGTCTTCTAGAGGATGCGGGTCTAGTTCAGGGAAACGACATGCAGAGTGGAATCGTGATCATGCCAAGGGGCATAAGGACAAGAGGCAACATTTTGATCATAGACGTGGGGGTGGTAACCCCGGACGTGGCCAGCAAGGCGAAGGTTTTGCTCATCTTGCACCTGAATGCACCAAGTGTGGTAGGTCTCATCCGAGAGAGTGTTGGAGAACCTATGGTACATGATGGCATTGCGGATCAAACGATCATCTCAAGAGAGATTGTCCTTATCTAGCTAGAGGTGGTAAGGCACCGGTACGAGCTATTGAGTACCAGCCACGGAACGAGGGACAAAGGAATGTGGCACATGTAGTTGCAGTTCAGTCTGAGGGAGGAGGACCAGCGAGAGTGTACACACACTGAGAGGGCAGGAACGACACTGATGTTATCGCAGGTAATTTCGTGTTACAGTCTTTGGCATTGCTTTCGTTTATTGATTCTGGTTCTACACATTCCTATATTCTGAGTGAGCATGCTAAGAAGTTGGATGTACTGTGTGAAATTCTAGACGTGGGTATGAGTGTGACTAGTTCGTTTGGCGAGACAATTGGGGTTAGAAAGATGTATTGCAGATGTCCGTTGATGGTTCAGGGTCACTTGTTTCCAGTTGATATGATGGAATTGCATTTTTATGGGTTTGATGTGATATTAGGAATGGATTGGTTGGTAGAGCACATGGCAAAAGTAGATTTTGAGACTAAGCGAGTGAGCTTGAGATTGTCGGATGATTATGAAGTAGTGGTGGTTGGTGAGAATGTTAAATTCTTACCCAACATAGTTTTTACTTTGGAGGCTCAGAAGATGTTAGTTCAGGGATTTCAGGCATACCTAGCTTATGTGATGAATCCGGATATGAGTAAGGTCCGACCAAAAGATATTAGAGCAGTTTGTGACTTTCTTGAGGTGTTTCTGGAAGAGTTGCTTGGTTTGTCACCGGACAGAGAAGTCGAGTTTGCCATTGAGTTGTATTCTGATTTAGCTCTTGTATCGATTGCTCTGTATCGGATGGCTCCGAAAGAGTTGAAAGAACTGAAGACTCAGCTTCATGAATTTTTAGATCGTGGTTTTATCCGTCCGAGTATATCACCTGTGTTAGTGCATCCGGTAACGGGGAAAGACTATGTGATTTATAGTGATGCTTCGTATATAGGCCTAGGTTGTGTATTGATGCAAGATGGGAGAGTTGTTGCATATTCCTTAAGACAGTTGAAGACTCATGAAAAGAACTACCCCACACATGATATTGAGTTAGCCGCTGATGTGTTTGCTTTGAGAGTGTAGAGGCACTATTTGTATGGTGAGAAATGTACAATGTATACCGATCACAAGAGTTTAAAGTATATGATGTTTCAGAAATATTTGAATCTCCGACAACGTAGATGGGTCGAGTTGTTGATGGACTATGATCTCACTATTAAGTACCATCCGGGTAAAGCTAATGTAGTAGGTGACGCGTTGAGTAGGAAGGTAGCGGTTGAGCTTCGAGCGATGTTTGCTAGGTTGAGCCTATCGCGTGATGGAGGGTTGATCGTAGAATTACATGTGAAACCATCTCTTAAGCAGTTGATCCGTGAGAAACAGTTGCAAGATAGTTCCTTCGCTTCACATGTTCAAGATATTACAGAAGGTAAACCGACCGAGTACAGTTTCAGTGATAGTAATGTTTTGTGTTTCAAAGATAGAGTTGTTGTACCTAAAGATGCTGATTTGCGACGCACCATTTTGAATGAAGCACATACTAGTTAGTTTGCTATGCACTCAGGTAGCACGAAAATGTACTGGGATTTGAAGAATGATTACTTCTAGGTTGGTTTGAAAAGGGATGTGGCCGAGTTCGTTAGTAAATACATGGTTTGCCAGCGAGTGAAGGCCGAACATCAGTTACCGTCAGGATTGTTATAGCCTTTACGGATTCTGGTGTGGAAATAGGAGATGATAACTATGGTATTCATATCAGGTTTACCGTTGTCTCCTTCGCGAAAGAATTCAGTTTGGGTGATAGTAGATCGACTCACCAAGTGTGCACATTTCCTAGCTATTAACACGACTGATTCTTCAGATAAGTTGGATGATTTATATACCCGTGAGATAGTGAGATTGCATGGTGTACCAAAATAGATTGTATCGGATATAGATCCGAGGTTCACATCGAGGTTTTGGGATTGCTTGCATAGTGCTTTGGGTAGCAGATTGAATTTCAGTACCTCGTATCATCCTCAGTCAGATGGCCAGTCAGAACGAGTAATACAAGTGCTTGAAGATATGCTACGTTGTTGTATTATTGATTTTCAGGGCCCGTGGGAAAAACACTTGTCGTTAGTTGAGTTTGCTTATAACAATAGCTATCAGGCTAGTATTCAGATGGCACCGTTTGAGGCTTTGTATGGTAGGAGGTGTCGAACTCCTGTTTGTTGGGCAGAAGCTGGTCAGAAATTCGTATCTTTACTTGCATTGCTTAAGGGCACTACTGAGAAGGTTAAGTTGATATGTGATCGCTTGAAGGCAGCAACCGATCGATAGAAATCTTATGCTGATTTGAAGCGTCGCGAGATTTAGTATGCTGTGGGGGAGAAAGTCTTTTTGAAAGTATCGCCATAGAAGAAAGTGATGAGATTCGGTAGAAAAGGTAAACTGTGTTCGAGATTCATTGGTCCGTATGAGATCGTTGGACGAGTTGGTCCTGTAGCTTATAGATTGAGTTTGCCCCCATAATTAGAGAAAATACATGATGTATTCCATGTCTCTATGATTCAGAAGTATAGGTCAGATCCATCGCACGTAATGCCTGTTGAGGAAATCACCCTTTCGGAGTCTCCAAAATCGTCTCGTTTGCTCCCGGATCAAGATCCCCTATTTTTATCACCAAAATAGAGATCCAAATACTTTAAAATGCATTTCAACACCAGCAACTAAACACAACCTCGTTGCTCACTCAAACTACACAAATTAACCCATCCAAAACAACCGAAAACTAATCGATTGCTTCCTAAACCAAGCCCAGCCAACATACATCACTTTCAACCATTTATAAACAACAAAAACACATCTATAAACAACCTAAATCCATCCTTATACCTCAGAAAGCATTACTTCATCATTTCACCCCAAAAACTCAACCAAACTATCAAGAAACTCAAGGATCGCATGATCTATATCAACAAAACCTCTTTTCAACAAATTAAATAATACAAAACTCAATTAAAATCAATCCAAAATAGAGCCTATCAAAACAAATCCGAAAATCAAGATTTTAATCATATTTTGTAACATTTTGATCTCAAATCAAAACTATAATGAAAACTTTACCAAAAACATTAATTAGAAGCCAAAGATCTTGGGAATTTCAATAAAGAACCTATATTGAAGGTTGAGAACGAGATTTACCTCCAATCCTTGCTTTCCTCAATGAATGACAAGTTTTAGCTTCACAAAACTTGAAAATCTTGAAGAGAAATCTTGAAATTGATTTGGAAAATAATGAGAGAGTGTTTGGGAGAAAATAATTCTGGAGAAAATGAGTTAGAATTGTGTTTGGCTGAAAATGAGAAGAGAAAGGTAGTTACGTCAAATGAAATGTCACTTCTCTTATTTTATTAATTTTAATTAAATAAAAACCCTTTTATTTAATCACTTTAAAATCCTTTTAAAACACATATCATATTAATGAAAGGCTAAATTGCCATAAATCTCTTTGAAGATTCTAAGATTTTGGATCCTCTTTTTAAAATTGCATTTTCCCCAGTTTTGAAACTTTACATTTTGGTCACTACCCAAATGTACTACTTCCGAAACTCTTTTTGTAGAATTGATTTGAACAACTCCTAAAACATGATTTTAGAGGATTTTAGCTATTTTACCATGTTTTTATCCTATCCCGATCCTTGATTTCCTTAAACCACCTAACACGATTCGAACCGTTTTCGACCGGTCCGGTCCGATGTCCAAAACATCTAGGCCCAAAACCAGGGCGTTACAACTCTCCCCCGCTTAGGGAATTTCTTCCTCGAAACATTACCTGAAGGAAAAAGGTGCGGAAACTACTTCAACATGTCCGCCTTGCTTTCCCACGTGGCCTCCTCAACTCTTCGGTGTCGCCACAACACCTTCTCAAGTTCTATCGTCTTGCCACGTAGAACCTTGCTGCTCACATCCAGGATCCTCATTGGTTCCACATCATATGACTAATCCGGATTCAACTCTATATCCTCAACAGGCATCACATACGAAGGATCCGATCTGTACCCCCGCAACCTCGAGACATGAAACACATCATGTATCTTTTCCAGCTCGGAAGGCAACCTCAACCGTTATACCACATGACCAATACGCTCCACAACCTCATATGGTCCAATGAACCTTGGGCTAAGTTTACACTTACGCCCAAATCTCATCACCTTCTTCCAAGGCGATACCTTCAAGAACACACGTTCGCCAACCGCGAACTCAATCTCCTTACGCTTCAAATCCGCATAAGACTTTTGTCGATCTGATGCTGCCTTCAAACGCTAACAATCGAGCTTCACCTTCTCAGTGGTTCCCTTTAAAATAGCTGACATCCAAATCAACTTTTGCCCAGCTTCTTCCCAACAGAGAGGGGTTCTACATCTTCTCCCATACAAAGCCTCGTATGGAGCCAATTGAATACTTGCCTGATAACTATTGTTATACGCAAATTCAACCAACGACAAGTGCTTCTCCCAATAACCCTGGAAATCTATTACGCTGCACCTCAACATGTCCTAAAGCACCTTGATCACATGTTCTGATTGTTCATCTGTCTGAGGATGATACAAAGTACTAAAATTCAACCGTTTACCCAAGGCTTGATGCAAACATTCCCAAAACCGCGACGCAAACCTCGGATCCCTATCCGACACTATGGACTTCGGCACATCGTGCAACCGCACAATCTCAGCAATATACAGCTCTGACAACTTATCCAAGGTATACGTAGTATGCACAGGCAGGAAATGTGCACACTTCGTAAGGCGATCCAGAATCACCCAAACTGAATTCTTCTTTGATTGTGACAACGACAAACAAGACACAAAATCCATAGTAATTCTTTCCCATTCCACTATGGGATTCTCAAAGGCTACAACAACCCTGAAGGAACCTGATGTTCAGCTTTCACTCGCTGACACACCATGCATTTACTAACAAACTCAGCAACATCCTTCTTCAATCCAACCCAGTAGTACTCATCCTTCAAATCACGATACATCTTCGTACTACCAAGATGAATAGCAAAAGGACTACTATGAGCTCCAATCAGAATAGTGCGCCTCAACTCAACATCATCTGGCACCACTATTCGACTTCCAAAACACAGAACACCATTATCATGAAAACTGAAATTTGAAGGCCTAAAAATAAGGAACAAGGGAATCATCTAACAACTGCTTATCTTTGATCAACTGAATTAGAGATGGTTTCACTTGAAACTTAGCGATAAGACCACCATCACGCGATATGCTTAAGCAAGCAAACATCACCCTCAACTCCACAACCACTTTCCTACTCAAAGCATCAGCCACAACATTAGCTTTGCCTGGGTGATACTCGATCGACAGATCATAACCCTTAAGCAACTCCATCCAACGACGTTGCGTAATATTCAAATCCTTCTGAGACATGAGGTACTTCAAGCTCTTATGATCCGTGAACACTATATATTTCTCGCCACACAGATAATGCCTCCAGATCTTCAGGGCAAACACAACCACCGCAAGATCAAGATCGTGAGTAGGGTAGTTACGCTCAAGCACCTTCAACTGTCTAGATGCATAGGCTACCACCTTACCCTCATGCATCAACATGCAGCCCAAACAAACAATGGACGTATCACTATAAACCACAAACTCCTTACCAAACTCAGTTTGAATCAGGACAGGAGCTTGCGTCATAGCTTCCTTCAGCTTATCAAAAGCTTGCTGCCTCACATCTTTCCACTCAAAGCGAACATTCTTATGTAACAACTTGGTCAAAGGCGCAACAATCTTTGAGAAACCCTCGACACACCTATGGTAATACCCAGCTAAGCCAATGAAACTTCGCACTTTTGTCACCAACTTAGGCACCTTCTAAATCATCACAGCCTCTACTTTATGCGGATCAACGTGAATACCTTCAGCTGATACAACATGTCCAAGGAAGACCACCTCCTTAAGCCAAAACTCACACTTACTTAGCTTGGCATACAATTGGTTCAGCAACAATGCTTGCAAAACGATTCTCAAGTATCTATGTAACATCCTCGTTTAGGGTTTAGAAAATTCGATGAGGTTTCCAGGTCCGAAAGACCGGTGTTGAGTGTTTTGAGTAAGTTCAGGGAAAGAGGTCCTCGGGTGTTGGAAAAAAATGGAATAAATCTTTAAAATCCTTTTTAAATATGTAAAAGGTTCTGATAAAAGTAATTTGGGAAAAATGATTTCTGAACCGTGAAATTTTGGTTTAGTGACCAAATTGTAAAGTTTGCAAAATTTGTTTTTAGTGACCATTTTGCAAAATTCGAATATTTTAAATCATTTTTTCTTTTAAATCGAATATTTAAAATTGTTATTAAATAATCGATGTGATTTAAATATGAAATATTAAATATTCTATTTTAAAAAAACATTTGATTTAATAGAAAAAAAAATTATTTAAAATATTCGAATATTTCGAGTTATTCGAGTTGACGCATCATATCTTAAGATAGAGGTGAGCGTTCGATCGAGTCGAGTCAAAATATTTTGAGTTATTCGAGTTGACACGTCATATTTCACAACTCAAACTTTATTTGAATTTTTTTTGATTCGAGTCTAGTCGAGTTTTCGAGTTCCTATAAAAATTTAATTGTAATTATTTATCATGTTGCCATACTTTGGAATATTGCTTTAAGGACCAAATTGAAAGAATGCGTAAATAACAAGGGCTAAATTTAGATAATTATTTTGAATTAAGACTAAATTGATTGAACGTATAAATATGAAGGACTAAATGTGTTATTATTCCAAATTTTATAACAGACACTTAATGGGATTTAACGTCTAGTTACCATTTTGTTATAAAACATAAAATTTAATTGCCATTTTGTAATTTTTGAAAGTTTGGTTACCATTTTGTTTTTTTACCAAAGTTCAGTGATCGTCTGTGTACTTTATCCTAAATTCTGATGTATTCATGGAATCAAAATTTCAGGTATATTCTTATACTTATGCATAAAACCGTTCCATAACTCTTTATGCAAACACGAAATAATCCCAACTTCCATGTTTACTAACATATTCATGTTCAAAACTGTTCATACCATTTCTATATGTTTAAACAGCCTATATATATATATATTCATGTTTAAACATTATATCAAGTGTCCTATATATTCAAACAGAGCATTGCCATGATCACCACCTCTCTCTCTCTCTCTCTCTCTCTCTCTCTCTCTCTCTCTCTCTCTCTCTCTCTCTCTCTCTCCCTCTCTCTCTCTCTCTCTCTCCCTCTCTCCCCCCCTCTCTCTCTCTCTCTCCCTCTCTCTCTCTCTCTCTCTCTCTCTCATGATGGATTCGAGTCCTTGAGAGAGAAAAAAGATGATAACAAATTTTGGTTATCTTACACCTAAGGCTAAGACCCCTATACATGCTCTCTCTCTCTCTCTTTCTCTCTCTCTCTCTCATTAGACACATGTACAAGTCCCTCAACTTTCTTTTTTTAGCATGCAATCACAAATTATAAATATTATTCAATTTAATACATTGGGTAATGGACTTTCATTCTTCCTTATCTGTCTATTTAGTACTTTCTAATTTATTTAATTATCAATGATAAAAACAACCCTAATTCAATTTGAATTATAATCGATTTGTACATTCTTCTAGGTTGTATTTTGGGATGTTACACGATATGCTCATGAATGGAGAATTAATATTGGCGGGAAACTTGACAGGGGTGACACGAAGAAATCCTACAAAAGAAAGGAGGTAGAGGTAAATATGTCTAATTCCTATAATCCCAATTACTCTCAGGGGTTGGTCATCAACAAACCAAATTCACTTGCTACGGTAGCACTAAACCCACCAAGGGCAAAGTCGAAGAATCAGGGGAATAGGCTAAATCCCAATTACTCTAAGGAATTTTTGAAGATATTGAGACACAGTGAATATAATGTGGTTGAGCAGTTATAAAATCTCACGACCTGAATTCCAATGTTATCACTATTACTGATCTCCAAGGGGGCATCACGATACTTTACTCAAGGTTCTCAACCAAACGTTTCTACCGAAGGAAATAACAACTGGCTGGATGGATAGGTTGGTCAGCAAAATCGTCGTCGACAATTTCATCTCCTTTAGTGATGAGGAGATTCCCGAAGGAGGAAGAGTACAAGACCCTCCACATTTCAACGCGATGCAAATGACATATACTACTTGGATTTTTTCTATTGAAAATGGTTCCAACCTAAATGTCTTTCCCATGGTGACACTTTAAAAGCTATTGGTCGATAGTTCTCACATGAAGACTTGCCAGAACATTGTGAGGGATTTTGAAGGAACCCAAAGAGATGTGCTAGGAACGATGGAGATACCAGTGCAAAATGGGCCATCCATTTTTATGTTGATGTAACACCCCCTTCCCGGCCTAGTAGAGAACCGGATCGGAGCGTGCTACCGGTGAACAATGCGGTGATCGGTGTAATAAAATTTCATTTATTAATCGACAATTGATCATTATTACAAAAAAAGCGTTACCAAATATACATCTTAGTCCAATTCACTCTATATGCACAATAATTAATCATTTAAGGCCAATTCGTAACCATTACAAAATTTAGAGACTAAACTGTAAATCTAATAAATTAGAGTTCCTTCGATGCAATGACCATGCCACAATGAAATTGAACACAATATTGACGAGTGTACAAATTTTCATTCAATTCTTAAATCATTAACTCATTCAATTTAATCATCCTAAAAACAATGACCAAACTGTGAATATTACAAACTGTCAATTATGCCTTTTTATCCACTTTAACTTATCCTGTATCGAAACATCTCAAGGCCGTTTTAATACGGGTGTGCAATGGTCAACCTAAGTTGACTTTATCTATTGGACTGTATCGATACAAGCAAGCCCTGTATCGGTACGAGTTGACTTCCTTTGACCTTGACTTGGACCTGTTTCGGTACACTACAAACCTGTACCAAAAGCAGTGAATTCCAATAGCAAAATGTGTAAACCCCTTAGCCCAGCCTAGACGCCTGACCCGAACTAGGAAGAGTACACAGGGAAAATAGAAGTCAACTCATTAAAGTCAACCCCGATTAGAGACCTTTTTTTCCTTTTTATCTTTTCTAGATGCTCATTATTAACCTATATGGTTAGCAATTTGATTTGGCGAAAGCGACACATCAAACATAGTTTAATTAGGGTTTAATTGCATACAAACGTCTTTTAGGGACTAAATTATAAATTTCCAGAATTATAAGAACTAAACAGGTTTTAAAGTTACCAATCCGAAATTAGTCATATAACATGCCATCATGTCAAGTTTCATCTCAAACGGATCATCCAAACTCATTTAATTAAACATTCAATATTTAGGGACCAAAATGCAAGATACAGAAACCTGAAACTATTCAAATTCAGCATCCAACGGTCAAGTGTTTCGAAACACAAGACCCTGTATTGAAACATGCATTTCGAAACCAGGTTGGCCGTTTTGATACGCGGGTGCGTTCTGAAATCCGTTTCGATACGCGAGTGCGTTTCGAAATCCGTTTCAATACGCAAGTGTGTTCCGAAACCGGTTTCGAAACAATACATTTCAGTGGCAAAATGTTTTGAAACGTGCCTACCCGTTCTGAAACACCATGACCATTCTAGGCCATCGTTTCGAAATAGGTAAGGGCATTTCGAAATGCCTTGCCCTGCAATTTCTCAAATTGCTGGTTTTACTCAACTATTCATCTCCGAAATCATCCCAATCCATGCCACATCACACATACAATATGAATAAGCATTAAAGACCACCATTACGAAGCACAAGCTAAAACAAAGCATCAAACTTGCAAACTTAAGAACTCTAGGCATGCTTCCTAAATGTAAAAACCACACAAGAGCCAAAAACCAAATTCAAGTTCAAACTAACGTTTAAAGGCCATTTACAACCCAAATTAGGCAAATCAAACATGCTCAAGGTGTTCAACATCACCAAATAAATCCAAGAGTAGAAATCCCACCCATTGCCTCTTATTACACTTAGGTAAAACCACATACTTTGTTTAGACAAAAGAGCTTGGATTGCCCTTGCTTCTTGCTGCCTCAAAAGCCTAATTTTCTGCATTGATGAAACAAATGAGCGTGAGCATGAAGCTTAGTGAGGATCACTAAAACCAAACATTCATCAATGCATTTTACAAAACGGGAAATATCATCAATTATCATTTCATGCCTTTCCTTAAAACATGCTCTTTAAAGCATCAATGCACTTTTTAAACCACATGCTCATAGCATCATCAAAATAAAAGCAAATAATCTTTTGTTCATGCTTAACCAAGCATCACATGCATTCTAGCATAAACCACAAGAATCTCATGCTTAAATAATTAATCAACAACATTATATTGGCTCACAAGTGATCAATTCTCAATCCATACCAAAACCAACACAAATAACACAATCAGATACGCTGATTTCAAGCGTTGTCCTACACGCTTCATACACACTACCGAACTACACAAGGCTCACACACGAGAGCAACCTCCATCGTTGTGACACCCGTGGTGGAGTATAATGGTACAATCACAACCCCTCAACACCACTCATCGGTAGTTGTATAATTCCACTAACGAGAGCACGAGACACATAACACAAGATTCACACAAGTGATAAAACATCCACCGTTGTGATCTTAGCCTCAATCGTTAGGGTACTTTGATGGAGTATACAGTAAAATCACAATCCCTCGATATCCAAGGTGACTTTATTCACGGGTCACCCAATCCTATAGTCGACTAACTATATCCGATTAAAGTAACCAAAAACAATTTCCATCACTTGTCAATATAATTATTTAGCTTCAATATTCTACTATTTTACAAGCATAAACATAACGCCATTTTCACAAGCATAAACATGTTTAATATCAAATACATACATTTCTCAAATCCAACGATCATCTACCAAATGCATCCTTAACAACATGGCATTAAAAACCAGCATTATCAATGCTCAAAACATATTTTTAAACAGTAAATAAAACCACATTTACATCAAGTGCATCTTCCAACAAAAACATAGCACATCTCGAGAGAGACTTTCGAATCACTTACTCTTGAGCTTAATTAAGTGTTTCGAACTTACACTAAGCTCCCAAGACCACGCTCAAAACGTTACAAAGCTGGAAAATCCATTCCCACTCACCGATACGCGAAGCCTTGCTTGCTGACACGAAAATCACCCTTCCGGAGCCTCCAAAATCGTCTCCTTTGCTCCCAGATCAAGATCCCCTATTTTTGATCACCAAAATAGAGATCCAAATGCTTTAAAATGCATTTCAACACCAGCAACTAAACACAACTTCGTTGCTCACTCAAACTACACCAATTTACCCATCCAAAACAACCGAAAACTCAATCGATTGCTTCCTAGACCAAGCCAGCCAACACACATCACTTTCAACCATTTATAAACATCAAAACACATCCATAAACAACCTAAACCCATCCTTATACCTGCAACAAGCATTACTTCATCTATTCACCCCAAAAACTCAACCAAAACTATCAAGAAACTCAGGGATCTCAAGGATTTCATGATCTATATCAACAAAACATATTTTCAACATATTAATCAACACAAAACTCAATTAAAATCAATCCAAATCAGAGCCTATCAAAACAAATTCGAAAATCAAGATTTTAATCATTTTTTTGTAATATTTTGATCTCAAATCAAACTATAATGAAAACTAAACCAAAAACATTAATTAGAAGACAAAGATCTTGGAAATTTCAATAAAGAACCTAGATTGAAGGTTGAGAATGAGATTTACCTCCAATCATTGCTTTCCTCAATGAATGACAAGTTTTAACTTCACAAAGCTTAAAAATCTTGAAGAGAAATCTTGAAATTAATTTGGAAAATAATGAGAGAGTGTTTAGGAGAAAAGAATTCTGGAGAAAATGAGTTAGAATTGTGTTTGGCTGAAAATGAGAAGAGAAAGGTAGTTACATCAAATGAAATCTCACTTCTCTTATTTTATTAATTTTAATTAAATAAAAACCCTTTTATTTAATCACTTTAAAATCCTTTTAAAACACATGTCATAATAATGAAAGGATAAATTGCCATAAATCTCCCTAAATATTCTAAGATTTTGGCTCCTCTTTTTAAAATTGCATTTTTCCACGGTTTTGAAACTTTACATTTTGGTCACTACCCCAAATGTACAACTTCTGAAACTCTTTTTTGTAAAATTGATTTAACCAACCCCTAAAACATGATTTTAGAGGATTTTTATCAATTTTTACCTTATTTTTATCCTATCTCGATCCTTGATTTCCTTAAACCACCTATTGCGATTCGAACCGTTTCCGACCGGTCCGGTCCGATGTCCAAAACATCTAGGCCCAAAACCAGGGCGTTACAACTCCCCCCCCCACTTAGGGAATTTCGTCCTCGAAATTTTACCTGAAGGAAAAAGGTGCAGAAACTGCTTCAACATGTCCGCCTTGCTTTCCCACGTGGCCTCCTCAACTCCTCAGTGTCGCCACAAAACCATCACAAGTTCTATCGTCTTGCCAGGTAGAACCTTGCTGCTCACTTCCAGAATCCTCACTGGTTCCTCATCATATGACAGATCCGGATTCAACTCTATCTCCTCAACAGACATCACATGTGAATGATCTAATCTGTACCTCCGCAACATCGAGACAAGAAACACATCATGTATCTTTTCCATCACGGAAGGCAACCTCAACCGATATGCCACAGGACCAATACGCTCCACAACCTCATATGGTCCAATGAACCTTGGGCTAAGCTTACCCTTACCCCCAAATCTCATCACCTTCTTCCAAGGCGATACCTTCAAGAACACACATTCGCGAACCGCGAACTCAATCTCCTTACGCTTCAAATCCGCGTAAGACTTTTTGTTGATCCGATGCTGCCTTCAACCGCTCACAAATGAGCTTCACCTTCTCGATGGTTCCCTTTAACATAGCCGGCATCAAATAAACTTTTTCCCAGCTTCTGCCTAAAAGAGAGGGGTTCTACATCTTCTCCCATTCAAAGCCTCGTATGGAGCCAATTGAATACTTGTCTGATAACTATTGTTATAGGCAAATTCAACCAACGACGAGTGCTTCTCCCAAGAACCCTGGAAATCTATTACACAGCACCTCAACATGTCCTCAAGCACCTAGATCACACGTTCCGACTTCCCATCCATCTGAGGATGATACGAAGTACTAAAATTCAAACATGTACCCAAGGCTTGATGCAAACAGTCCAAAAACCGTGACGTAAACCTCGGATCCCTATCCAACACTATGGACTTTGGCACAGCGTGCAACAGCACAATCTCAACAATATACAGCTCCGCCAACTTATCCAAGGTAAACGTAGTATGCACAGGCAGGAAATGTGCACACTTCGTAAGTCGATCCATAATCACCCAAACTGAATTCTTCTTTGAAGGTGCCAACGACAAAACAAACACAAAATCTATAGTAATTCATTCCCACTTACACTTTGGGATTCTCAAAGGCTGCAACAACCCTGAAGGTACCTGATGTTCAGCTTTCACTCGCTGACACACCATGCATTTACTAACAAACTCAGCAACATCCTTTTTCAATCCCACCTAGTAGTACTCATCCTTCAAATCGCGATACATCTTCGTACTACCAGTATGCAAAGCAAAATGACTACTATAAGCTTCAGTCAGAATAGTGCTCCCCAACTCAACATCATCTGGCACCACTTTTCGACTTCCAAAACACAGAACACCATTATCATTAAAATTGAAATCCGAAGGCCTACCCTCCGCAATGTCCTGAACATGAGGAACAAGGGAATCATCTAACAACTGCTTATCTTTGATCAACTGAATCAGAGATGGTTTCACTTGCAACTCAGTGATAAGACCACCATCAAGCGATATTCTTAAGAGAGCAAACATCACTCTCAACTCCACAACCACTTTCTTGCTCAAAGCATCGACCACAACATTAGCCTTGCCCGGGTGATACTCGACCGACAGATCATAATCCTTAAGAAACTCCACCCAATGACGTTGCCTAAGATTCAACTCCTTCTGAGACATAAGGTACTTCAAGCTCTTATGATCTGTGAACACTACACACTTCTCCCTATACAAATAATGCCTCCAGATCTTCAGGGAAAACACAACCGCAAGCTCAAGATCGTGAGTAGGGTAGTTACGTTCATGAACCTTCAACTGTCTAGATGCATAGGCTACCACCTTACCCTCTTGCATCAACACGCAGCCCAAACCAACAATGGACGTATCACTATAAACCACAAACTCTTTACTAGACTCAGGATGAATCAAGACAAGAGCTTGCGTCAAAGCTTTCTTCAGCTTCTCAAAAGCTTGTTGCCTCGCATATGTCCACTCAAAGCGAACATTCTTTTGTGACAACTTGGTCAAAGGCACAACAATCTTCGAGAAAACCTCGACAACCCTACGATAATACCCAGCTAAACCAAGAAAACTTTGCACTTCTGTCACTGACTTGGGCACATTCCAATTCATCACAACCTCTACTTTATGCGGATCAACGCGAATACCCTCAGCTGATACAACTTGTCCAAGGAAGACCACCTCCTTAAGCTAAAACTCACACTTACTTAGCTTGGCATAGAACTGGTCCTCCAAAAATGCTTGAAAAATGATTCTCAAGTGTCTATGTAACATCCTGGTTTAGGGTCTAGAAGATCCGATGAGGTTTCGAGGTCCGAAAGACCGATGTTGAGTGTTTTGAGTAAGTTCAGGGAAAGAGGTCTTCGGGTGTTGGAATAAATATTGAATAAATCTTTAAAATCCTTTTCAAATATGTAAAAGGTTCTAGTAAAAGCAATTTTGAAAAAAAAAAACGATTTCTGAACCGTGACATTTTGGTTTAGTGACCAAATTGTAAAGTTTGTAAAATTCGTTTTTAGTGACCATTTTGTAAAAGAGTGAAAACATTGAATCTTTAAGGAGATATTTTGGCTGGGACAATTTGGTTATTATCCCCTTTTATTTTGACTATTCAAATATTTTAAAATAGCTTTTATGATTTAATTAAAATCAGGTTTTATCTAAAATCTCATTTTACGTCAAAAACCATTTTCAAGCTTTCTTATCTCCTCTCTTTAGCAAAACAGCATTTGAGCTTGATTTCCTCAAGGAAAAAGTGTTTTCTTATTAATCTATTATTGCTAAATGGTTCTCCTACTTTGATTTCCTAAAACCCAAGTTTATTTTATTGTTTTTTCTCAAGGAATTTTGCCAAACAATGGGAAATAGCTAGCATTGGGGGCGAGCAACGTGATTCTACTCTAATGTAAGGTTCTTTAATGAAATTCTCATGCTTTGATTCTTTTAAATGCTAAGGTTTATTCTCTTCTCTTAATCTTAATGAAATTTGGCTAAAATTGATGAAAATGAGCTTTTAGTAAGATTTTTGGGTAAGATCTGTTTAGGCTGGGTTTGTTTATGTTGTTACCTTTGTCTTGATATGATTAGTGTGTAGAGATGATGGATGAATGGTAGGAATCCCAAAAATGGGGTTGGGTGTTGAATTTTGAAGTTTGAAAAGTGAGTTCTGGGTGGATCTTGAGGTGAATCAATAGCTGGTGTTAATCTGATGTTGGGATGATGTTTTTAGATGTTTATCAATGTGTCTTGATGTTATCCAATGTTGGGTTTTACTGGAGATTATCCGAATTGGGTCTTTTCGATGTTTACGACTTGTATCAGATTTATTCGATAGGTGTTTCGATTAGGTATTTGAATCTCCACTTTCCAAAAAATTAGAGTGTTGAAAGTATCACTAAATCCTTGGTTTTGGGTTGGTTAGAGGCAGGGATTGAAGATCTGGATTTGTTGAACTCAATTGTCGGTGAACCAAAAGCTAGAAAAGGGTTTCAGCTTGTTTTGGTAATCGCTGGTGAGTGGAAATGATTTTTGCTATTTTATCAAGGTTGAAGAAGTGTTTTAAGGGTTTGGGTTGAGACATTAGGCCAATCCAAGTTCAAGGGTAAGTTTGAGTGTTGTTTCGGCTTTTTGCCTTCTTATATTTGATCATGTTTTGGATCATGTGCATGTCATTTTAAATGATGTTTCCTCTGTTGTTGTTATGCATTAAATGCATGTTGTTGTTGTCCCATTTGAATGCCATGTGTTTTATCGTTTGTTGGTTGAGTTCATGCTATGCATGAGCTTGTGTTTATAGCTTTTGGGATGTGTTTGGGGAGGTGTTTACCCCCGGTGAAAGTAGTGGTTTGTGATGTTGCGATGAGTATATTGACACATGGGTTATATCGGATAGATTGATCAATCAATAGGATGTGAAGTGCACTATAATGATAAAATTCGTGTGTGAGAAATTCTTCGGTTTCACAATAGGGGTTGTGCTATTGTGATGCGAGTGGTATAGGTTGTTCTATCACCAACGGGAAATGCGGGTAGTGGCATCCTGGCCGAAGTGTGTTTGTGGTGAGGGTTGTTTCACCGTGTGACTTGATAGGGGTTGTGCCATCAAGGTTTCTATTTATCCGAGCAACGTGTCAATGATGCCGGTATACTCATTCGCTATGGTTTCATATGAGCTTGGTAAACTCATATGGTTATGTATTTGTGCTTGAAGCATGTGAAATATTTATGGAGCTGGTAGGCTTGGTTTGCATATATGGGTCATATAGGGTTCATGCATGGTTGATTCATGTTCATTGCCTATGGCATGTGTGGTTGCATTGCTTAAACTTGTTTCAAGTTAGCATGTTGAAAAAGAAATGGTTTTGAAAATGATTTGTGAAAGAGATTTCAAGAAACGGTTTTGATTTCCTAAATGATGATTGTTCTCAAAACTGCATTGTTGTAGGTTGTTTTTGAGCTCCGCTCACTAAGCTATATATCTTACACTCTCTTTTTCCAACAATGCATATCCGTAGACCCTTTAGAAGACAACAGTGCAAGGGAAGTGAACCAAGTTTCCACTCTTAGCTCAAGTTTGACCTTGCATAGATAATAATGTGTGTGGCAATGAGGGTGAACCTTGTTCATGACTTTGGGAGTGTTAATAAACTCCTTGTGTTGAAACCATGTTGATGTTTACCTTGTTTTTTCGTTTTTACCTTATGTATTGTGGTTATGGTTTGGACCTTATCCTTCTTATGTTTGATCTTGAGGCTTTCTCTTTTAACCGTATGTAAAGCATGCTTATGATTCTCTTGGGTATGGATATGTGTGTTGGCTGATTTTAGTGTATGTATGTCTTCCTTTTTGTTTCTTTGATGTATGTTGTGATTGGAACCAAGTTAAATACCCTTAGAGGTGCTTAAATTGCAGTTTTGTTGTTTCTGCAGCAAGGTATTCCGAAACGGGCTCGAACGTTTCAGAGCAACCCTTGTTTTTGCCTTGTCATTTCGAAACGGGCTAAGCAGGGCCGGAACGGTCTCAAGCCGTTTTGGAACGTTTCGCCACTGTGAAGCACCGTTCTGATACGGGTATCGAAACAGGGGATGTTGAAGTTAGTTAAAGGCATCTTTAAAGTTATTTTTCTTGCGTTTTGGTCCTATTCATGCTGTTTTCAATTGTGGACGTCTTTATGCATGTTTTATATTGTATTTCATCATGGAAGCATGAAATGGGTTTAATTAAACAATGATCACCTTAATTACATCATAGGTCCCTATAATATGCTAGTTTTTCATTTTGGTCCCCAGTTGCTCTTTTTGTTCGAATCGATGCTCGTTTTTGTTGTTCTTTCTTTCGCTGCGTGTTCTTAAACATAAGATTAACTTGAGCATCTAGAAAAGATATTAATCAACGCGTTTAGGGTTGCTAGTTGGAGGGAAATCTCTGGATTTTTCTGCGGTTAGTCCCATGTAGTCCACTCGATACGGTCTGGTGGCTAGGCCGGGTCGAGGTGGTTACATCTGCTGGTAGAAGAGCTAGGTTTCCTTCGGAAAGGCTTGCATTGGTTGTCGTGTAACCGGAAAGGTAAGTGAGGTAAATGTATTGAGATGGTGTATGCTTGTTTGTTGAGGTTGCTTGCTGTGTAAGGTACTTATTGCCACATACTATTATCCAGAAAACATATGTATGATACTTGAGCACTTTGGACCCTTGACGTTGCTGGCCTGAATCATTTCTTTTTGTATTATCTATTGTTTTTGTAGCATTGCATTTGTTGTTATGGCTAGACCTAGAAGAGGTCAGGCGTGTGGTGAACCGCGTGAGGATCTGGTTGATGGTGCTGGGTATCTGCTAGAGGGAGAGTTACCTCTTCCTCCTCCAGGTGGTGGGGCTAATGTGCGGGGTGAGGAACCTCGTGGTGGCCAAGGTCAGGCCGGAGCTGATATGAGCCTGTTGATTCATGATATTGCTGGGGCTTTTTAGTTTGCTTTGGCGGGGTTACAGGTGGCTGCACCACAACATGGTCAGAGGGAAGAGTTACCCCTTGAGAGGCTCTGTAGTCTGGGTGGAGTAAAGTATCATGGGTTATCGCTCGAGGGAGCTGAGGCATGGTTAGCTAGTACCTCCAGGATTTTGGGCCAGATGGAGTGCAGTGATGCACGTAAGCTCGGTTGTGTGGAATATCTGCTTCAGGGTGACGCATATGTCTGGTGCACTACGATCACCGTGAGTATGGCTACTGCTGATATTACTTGGGATTTCTTCCGTTATGCCTTCCAGAAGAAATATTTGAGGCTGAGGTACCAAGATGGCCTTAGTTCATGGGAGCATGACCGTTTTAGAGTATGATGTTCAGTTTGTTAGACTGATTCAGTATGCTGCTGAGCTAGTTCCTACTGAGAAGGAACGCTGTGAGAGGTTTCGGTATGGTTTGACCGAAGGAGTGAAGACCTATATGTTGGCTAATGATTATACAGATTTTGATGTGCTAGTAGCTCGAGCCAAAGATATAAAGCATAGTCTTGGTTTGTCTTCTAGAGGATGCGGGTCTAGTTCAGGGAAACGACATGCAGAGTGGAATCGTGATCATGCCAAGGGGCATAAGGACAAGAGGCAACATTTTGATCATAGACGTGGGGGTGGTAACCCCGGACGTGGCCAGCAAGGCGAAGGTTTTGCTCATCTTGCACCTGAATGCACCAAGTGTGGTAGGTCTCATCCGAGAGAGTGTTGGAGAACCTATGGTACATGATGGCATTGCGGATCAAACGATCATCTCAAGAGAGATTGTCCTTATCTAGCTAGAGGTGGTAAGGCACTGGTACGAGCTATTGAGTACCAGCCACGGAACGAGGGACAAAGGAATGTGGCACATGTAGTTGCAGTTCAGTCTGAGGGAGGAGGACCAGCGAGAGTGTACACACACTGAGAGGGCAGGAACGACACTGATGTTATCGCAGGTAATT
Source organism: Hibiscus tridactylites (assembly GCA_958450335.1). Lineage (NCBI taxonomy): Eukaryota > Viridiplantae > Streptophyta > Magnoliopsida > Malvales > Malvaceae > Hibiscus > Hibiscus tridactylites. The sequence continues at coordinate 70,865,647 of OY288272.1, forward strand.
TCGTGTTACAGTCTTTGGCATTGCTTTCGTTTATTGATTCTGGTTCTACACATTCCTATATTCTGAGTGAGCATGCTAAGAAGTTGGATGTACTGTGTGAAATTCTAGACGTGGGTATGAGTGTGACTAGTTCGTTTGGCGAGACAATTGGGGTTAGAAAGATGTATTGCAGATGTTCGTTGATGGTTCAGGGTCACTTGTTTCCAGTTGATATGATGGAATTGCATTTCTATGGGTTTGATGTGATATTAGGAATGGATTGGTTGGTAGAGCACATGGCAAAAGTAGATTTTGAGACTAAGCGAGTGAGCTTGAGATTGTCGGATGATTATGAAGTAGTGGTGGTTGGTGAGAATGTTAAATTCTTACCCAACATAGTTTTTACTTTGGAGGCTCAGAAGATGTTAGTTCAGGGATGTCAGGCATACCTAGCTTATGTGATGAATCCGGATATGAGTAAGGTCCGACCAAAAGATATTAGAGCAGTTTGTGACTTTCTTGAGGTGTTTCTGGAAGAGTTGCTTGGTTTGTCACCGGACAGAGAAGTCGAGTTTGCCATTGAGTTGTATTCTGATTTAGCTCCTGTATCGATTGCTCTGTATCGGATGGCTCCGAAAGAGTTGAAAGAACTGAAGACTCAGCTTCATGAATTTTTAGATCGTGGTTTTATCCGTCCGAGTATATCACCTGTGTTAGTGCATCCGGTAACGGGGAAAGACTATGTGATTTATAGTGATGCTTCGTATATAGGCCTAGGTTGTGTATTGATGCAAGATGGGAGAGTTGTTGCATATTCCTTAAGACAGTTGAAGACTCATGAAAAGAACTACCCCACACATGATATTGAGTTAGCCGCTGATGTGTTTGCTTTGAGAGTGTAGAGGCACTATTTGTATGGTGAGAAATGTACAATGTATACCGATCACAAGAGTTTAAAGTATATGATGTTTCAGAAATATTTGAATCTCCGACAACGTAGATGGGTCGAGTTGTTGATGGACTATGATCTCACTATTAAGTACCATCCGGGTAAAGCTAATGTAGTAGGTGACGCGTTGAGTAGGAAGGTAGCGGTTGAGCTTCGAGCGATGTTTGCTAGGTTGAGCCTATCGCGTGATGGAGGGTTGATCGTAGAATTACATGTGAAACCATCTCTTAAGCAGTTGATCCGTGAGAAACAGTTGCAAGATAGTTCCTTCGCTTCACATGTTCAAGATATTACAGAAGGTAAACCGACCGAGTACAGTTTCAGTGATAGTAATGTTTTGTGTTTCAAAGATAGAGTTGTTGTACCTAAAGATGTTGATTTGCGACGCACCATTTTGAATGAAGCACATACTAGTTAGTTTGCTATGCACTCAGGTAGCACGAAAATGTACTGGGATTTGAAGAATGATTACTTCTAGGTTGGTTTGAAAAGGGATGTGGCCGAGTTCGTTAGTAAATACATGGTTTGCCAGCGAGTGAAGGCCGAACATCAGTTACCGTCAGGATTGTTATAGCCTTTACGGATTCTGGTGTGGAAATAGGAGATGATAACTATGGTATTCATATCAGGTTTACCGTTGTCTCCTTCGCGAAAGAATTCAGTTTGGGTGATAGTAGATCGACTCACCAAGTGTGCACATTTCCTAGCTGTTAACACGACTGATTCTTCGGATAAGTTGGATGATTTATATACCCGTGAGATAGTGAGATTGCATGGTGTACCAAAATAGATTGTATCGGATATAGATCCGAGGTTCACATCGAGGTTTTGGGATTGCTTGCATAGTGCTTTGGGTAGCAGATTGAATTTTAGTACCTCGTATCATCCTCAGTCAGATGGCCAGTCAGAACGAGTAATACAAGTGCTTGAAGATATGCTACGTTGTTGTATTATTGATTTTCAGGGCCCGTGGGAAAAACACTTGCCGTTAGTTGAGTTTGCTTATAACAATAGCTATCAGGCTAGTATTCAGATGGCACCGTTTGAGGCTTTGTATGGTAGGAGGTGTCGAACTCCTGTTTGTTGGGCAGAAGCTGGTCAGAAATTCGTATCTTTACTTGCAATGCTTAAGGGCACTACTGAGAAGGTGAAGTTGATATGTGATCGCTTGAAGGCAGCAACCGATCGATAGAAATCTTATGCTGATTTGAAGCGTCGCGAGATTTAGTATGCTGTGGGGGAGAAAGTCTTTTTGAAAGTATCGCCATAGAAGAAAGTGATGAGATTCGGTAGAAAAGGTAAACTGTGTCCGAGATTCATTGGTCCGTATGAGATCGTTGGACGAGTTGGTCCTGTAGCTTATAGATTGAGTTTGCCCCCATAATTAGAGAAAATACATGATGTATTCCATGTCTCTATGATTCAGAAGTATAGGTCAGATCCATCGCACGTAATGCCTGTTGAGGAAATCACCCTTTCGGAGTCTCCAAAATCGTCTCGTTCGCTCCCGGATCAAGATCCCCTATTTTTATCACCAAAATAGAGATCCAAATGCTTTAAAATGCATTTCAACACCAGCAACTAAACACAACCTCGTTGCTCACTCAAACTACACAAATTAACCCATCCAAAACAACCGAAAACTAATCGATTGCTTCCTAAACCAAGCCCAGCCAACATACATCACTTTCAACCATTTATAAACAGCAAAAACACATCTATAAACAACCTAAATCCATCCTTATACCTCAGAAAGCATTACTTCATCATTTCACCCCAAAAACTCAACCAAACTATCAAGAAACTCAAGGATCGCATGATCTATATCAACAAAACCTCTTTTCAACAAATTAATCAACACAAAACTCAATTAAAATCAATCCAAAATAGAGCCTATCAAAACAAATCCGAAAATCAAGATTTTAATCATATTTTGTAACATTTTGATCTCAAATCAAAACTATAATGAAAACTTTACCAAAAACATTATTTAGAAGCCAAAGATCTTGGGAATTTCAATAAAGAACCTATATTGAAGGTTGAGAACGAGATTTACCTCCAATCCTTGCTTTCCTCAATGAATGACAAGTTTTAGCTTCACAAAACTTGAAAATCTTGAAGAGAAATCTTGAAATTGATTTGGAAAATAATGAGAGAGTGTTTGGGAGAAAATAATTCTGGAGAAAATGAGTTAGAATTGTGTTTGGCTGAAAATGAGAAGAGAAAGGTAGTTACGTCAAATGAAATGTCACTTCTCTTATTTTATTAATTTTAATTAAATAAAAACCCTTTTATTTAATCACTTTAAAATCCTTTTAAAACACATATCATATTAATGAAAGGCTAAATTGCCATAAATCTCTTTGAAGATTCTAAGATTTTGGATCCTCTTTTTAAAATTGCATTTTCCCCAGTTTTGAAACTTTACATTTTGGTCACTACCCAAATGTACTACTTCCGAAACTCTTTTTGTAGAATTGATTTGAACAACTCCTAAAACATGATTTTAGAGGATTTTAGCAATTTTACCATGTTTTTATCCTATCCCGATCCTTGATTTCCTTAAACCACCTAACACGATTCGAACCGTTTTCGACCGGTCCGGTCCGATGTCCAAAACATCTAGGCCCAAAACCAGGGCATTACAACTCTCCCCCGCTTAGGGAATTTCTTCCTCGAAACATTACCTGAAGGAAAAAGGTGCGGAAACTACTTCAACATGTCCGCCTTGCTTTCCCACGTGGCCTCCTCAACTCTTCGGTGTCGCCACAACACCTTCTCAAGTTCTATCGTCTTGCCACGTAGAACCTTGCTGCTCACATCCAGGATCCTCATTGGTTCCACATCATATGACTAATCCGGATTCAACTCTATATCCTCAACAGGCATCACATGCGAAGGATCCGATCTGTACCCCCGCAACCTCGAGACATGAAACACATCATGTATCTTTTCCAGCTCGGAAGGCAACCTCAACCGTTATACCACATGACCAATACGCTCCACAACCTCATATGGTCCAATGAACCTTGGGCTAAGTTTACACTTACGCCCAAATCTCATCACCTTCTTCCAAGGCGATACCTTCAAGAACACACGTTCGCCAACCGCGAACTCAATCTCCTTACACTTCGCACTTTTGTCACCAACTTAGGCACCTTCTAAATCATCACAGCCTCTACTTTATGCGGATCAACGCGAATACCTTCAGCTGATACAACATGTCCAAGGAAGACCACCTCCTTAAGCCAAAACTCACACTTACTTAGCTTGGCATACAATTGGTTCAGCAACAATGCTTGCAAAACGATTCTCAAGTATCTATGTAACATCCTCGTTTAGGGTTTAGAAAATTCGATGAGGTTTCCAGGTCCGAAAGACCGGTGTTGAGTGTTTTGAGTAAGTTCAGGGAAAGAGGTCCTCGGGTGTTGGAAAAAAATGGAATAAATCTTTAAAATCCTTTTTAAATATGTAAAAGGTTCTGATAAAAGTAATTTTGGAAAAACGATTTCTGAACCGTGAAATTTTGGTTTAGTGACCAAATTGTAAAGTTTGCAAAATTTGTTTTTAGTGACCAATTTGTCAAAGAGTCAAAAAATTGAATCTTTAAGGAGCTATTTTAGATGGGCCAATTTGGTTATTATCCCCTTTTATTTTAACTATTCAAGTATTTTAAAATAGCTTTTATGATTTAATTAAAATAAGATTTAGGGTGGATCTTGAGGTGAATCAATAGCTGGTGTTAATCTGATGTCGGGATGATGTTTTTAGATGTTTATCAATGTGTCTTGATGTTATCTAATGTTGGGTTTTACTGGAGATTATCCGAATTGGATCTTTTCGATGTTTACGACTTGTATCAGATTTATTTGTTAGGTGTTTCGATTGGTATTTGAATCTCTACTTTCCAGAAAATTAGCGTGTTGAAAGTATCACTAACTCATTTGTTTTGGGTTGGTTAGAGGCAGAGATTGAAGATCAGGATTTGTTGAACTCAATTGTTGGCGAACTAGAAGCTAGAAAAGTGGTTTCAGCTTGTTTTGGTAATCGCTGGTGAGTGGAAATGATTTTTGTTGTTTATCAAGGTTCAAGAAGTGTTTTAAGGGTTTGGGTTGAGACATTAGGCCAATCCAAGCTCAAGGGTAAGTTTGAGTGTTGTTTCAGAATTTTGCCTTCTTATATTTGATCATATTTTGGATCATGTGCATGACATTTTAATTGATGTTTCCTCTGTTGTTGTTTTGCGATTAGTATATTGACACATGGGTTATATCGGATAAATTGATCGATCAATAGGATGTGAAGTGCACTATAATTATAAAATTCGCGTGTGAGAAATTCTTCGATTTCACAACATGGGTTGTGCTATTGTGATGCGAGTGGTAGGGGTTGTTCTATCACCAACGGGCAATAGGGTAGTGGCATCCTGGCCGAAGTGTGTTTGTGGTGAGGGTTGTTTCACCATGTGACTTGATAGGAGTTGTACCATCAAGGTGTCTGCTTATCCGAGCAACGTGTCAATGATGTCGGTATACTCATTCTCTATGGTTTCATATGAGCTTGGTAAACTCATATGGTTATGTATTTGTGCTTGAAGCATGTGAAATATTTATGGAGCTGTTAGGCTTGGGTTGCATATATAGGTCATATAAGGTTTATGCATGGTTGATTCTTGTTCATTGCCTATGGCATGTGTGGTTGCATTGCTTAAACTTGTTTTAAGTTAGCATGTTGAAAAGGAAATGGTTTTGAAAATGATTTGTGAAAGAGATTTCAAGAAACAGTTTTGATTTCCTAAATGATTATTGTTTTCAAAATGGCATTGTTGTAGTTGGTTTTTTAGCTCCGCTCACTAAGATATATAGCTTACGATCTCTTTTTCCAACAGTGTATATTGGTAGACCCTTTGGAAGGCAACGATGCAAGGGAAGTGAACCAAGTGTCCACTCTTAGCTCAAGTATGACCTTGTGTTGAAACCATGTTGATGTTTACCTTGTTGGTTTGTTTTTACCTTATGTCTTGTGGTTATGGTTTGGACCTTATCCTTGTTATGTTTGATCTTGAGGCTTTCTCTTTTAACTGTACGTAAAGCATGCTTATGATTCTTTTCGGTATGGACATGTGTGTTGGCTGATTTTAGTGTATGTATGTCTTCCTTTTTGTTTCTTTGATGTATGTGGTGATTGGAACCAAGTTAAATACCCTTAGAGGTGCTTAAATTGCAGTTTTGTTGTTTCTGCAGCAAGGTGTTTTGAAACAGGCTCGAACGTTTCGGAACAACCCTTGTTTTTGCCTTGGCATTTCGAAACGGGTATAGAAACGGGCTAAGCAGGGCCGAAACAGTCTCAAGCCGTTTTGGAATGTTTCGCCACTGTGAAGCACCGTTCCGATAAGGGTATCGAAACGGGAGTTGTTGAAGTTAGTTAAAGGCATCTTTAAAGTTATTTTTCTTGCGTTTTGGTCTTATTTATGCTATTTTCAATTGTGGACGTTTTTATGAATGTTTTATGTTGCATTTCATCATGGAAGAATGAAATGGGTTTAATTAAACAATGACCACCTTAATTACATCATAGGTCCCTATAATATGCTAGTTTTACATTTTGGTCCCCGGTTGCTCTTTTTGTTCGAATCGATGCTCGTTTTTGTTGTTCTTTCTTTCGCTGCATGTTCTTAAACATAAGATTAACTTTAGAATCTAGAAAAGATATTAATCAACGCGTTTATGGTTGCTAGTTGGAGGGAAATCTCTGGATTTTTCTGCGATTAGTCCCGTGTAGTCCACTTGATACGGTCTGGTGACTAGGCTTGGTTGAGAGGGTTACATCTATTGGGTAAGATCTGTTTAGGCTGGGTTTGTTGATGTTGTTACCTTTGTCTTGATATGATTATTGTGTTGAGATGATGGATGAATGGTAGGAATTCCGAAATGGGGTTAGGTGTTGAATTTTGAAGTTTGAAAAAGTGGGTTTTGTGTGGATCTTGAGGTTAATCAATAGTTGGTGTTAATCTGATGTGGGGATGATGTTTTTAGATGTTTATCTATGTTTCTTGATGTTATCTAAAGATGGGTTTTACTGGAGATTATCCGAATTGGGTCTTTTTGATGTTTGCCGCTTGTATCAGATTTATTCGATAGGTGTTTCGATTGGGTATTTGAATCTCTACTTTCCAGCAAATTAAAGTGTCGAAAGTATCTCATATGGTCCAAAGGACCTTGAGCTAAGCTTACACTTACGCCCAAATCTCATCAACTTCTTCCAATGTGATACCTTCAAGAATACACGTTCGCTAACCACGAACTCAATCTCTTTACGCTTCAAATCATCGTAAGACTTTTGCCGATATGATGCTGCCTTCAAACGCTCACAAATGAGCTTCACCTTCTCGGTGGTTCCCTTTAACATAGCTGGCATCGAAATCAACTTTTTCCCAGCTTCTGCCCAATAGAGAGGGGTTCTACATCTTCTCCCATACAAAGCCTCGTATGGAGCCATTTGAATACTTGCCTGATAACTATTGTTATACGCAAATTCAACCAACGACGAGTGCTTCTCCCAAGAACCCTGGAAATCTATTACGCAGCACGTCAACATGTCCTCAAGCACCTAGATCACACGTTCCGACTTCCCATCCGTTTGAGGATGATACGAAGTACTAAAATTCAACCGTGTACCCATTGCTTAATGCAAACAGTCCAAAACCCGTGACGTAAACCTCGGATCCCTATCCAACACTATGGACTTTGGCACACCGTGCAACAACACAATCTCAACAATATACAGCTCCGCCAACTTATCCAAGGTATACGTAGTATGCACAGGCAGGAAATGTGCACACTTCGTAAGTCAATCCACAATCACCCAAACTGAATTCTTCTTTGAAGGTGCCAACGAAAAAACAAACACAAAATCTATAGTAATTCATTCCCACTTCCATGCATTTACTAACAAACTCAGCAACATCCTTCTTCAACCCCACCCAATAGTACTCATCCTTCAAATCGCGATACATCTTCGCACTACCAGGATGCATAGAAAAAGGACTACTATGAGCTTCAGTTAGAATAGTTCGCCTCAACTCAACATCATCTGGCACCATTATTCGACTTCCAAAACACAGAACACCATTATCATTAAAACTGAAATCCGAAGGCTTACCTTCTGCAATGTCCTGAACATGAGGAACAAGGGAATCATCTAACAACTTCTTATCTTTGATCAACTGAATTAGAGATGGTTTCACTTCCAACTAAGCGATAAGAGCACCATCACGCGATATGCTTAAGCGAGCAAACATCACCCTCAACTCCACAACCATTTTCCTGCTCAAAGCATCAGCCACAACATTAGCCTTGCCCGAATGATACTCGATCGACAAATCATAATCCTTAAGCACCTCCACCCAACGACGTTGCTTAAGATTCAACTCCTTCTGAGACATAAGGTACTTCAAGCTCTTATGATCCGCGAACACTACACACTTCTTGCCATAAAGATAATGCCTCCAGATCTTCAAGGCAAACACAACCGCCACAAGCTCAAGATCGTCATTAGGGTAGTTACGCTCATGCACCTTCAACTGTCTAGATGCATATGCTACCACCTTACCCTCCTGCATCAACACGCAGCCCAAACAAACAATGGACACATCACTATAAACCACAAACTCCTTACCAGACTCAGGTTGAATCAGGACAGGAGCTTGCGCCAAAGGTTTCTTCAGCTTCTCAAAAGCTTACTGCCTCGCATCTGTCCACTCAAAGCGAACATTCTTCTGTAACAACTTGGTCAAAGGTGCATCAATCTTCGAGAAACCCTCGACAAACCTACGGTAATACCCAGCTAAACGACGGAAACTTCTCACTTCTGTCACCGAATTAGGCACCTTCCAATTCATCACAACCTATACTTTATGCGTATCAACGCGAATACCCTCAGCTGATACAACATGTCCGAGGAAGACCACCTCCTTAAGCCAAAACTCACACTTACTTAGCTTGGCATACAACTGGTTCTCCAACAATGCTTGCAAAATGATTCTCAAGTGTCTATGTAACATCCCGGTTTAGGGTCTAGAAGATCCGATGAGGTTTCGAGGTCTGAAAGACCGGTGTTGAGTGTTTTGAGTAAGTTAAGGGAAAGAGGTCTTCGGGTGTTGGGGAAAATATGGAATAAATCTTTAAAATCCTTTTTAATATGTAAAAGGTTCTGGTAAAAGCAATTTTTGAAAAACGATTTCTGAACCGTGACATTTTGGTTTAGTGACCAAATTGTAAAGTTTGCAAAATCTGTTTTTAGTGACCATTTTGTAAAAGAGTCAAAACATTGAATATTTAAGGAGCTATTTTGGCTGGGCCAATTTGGTTATTATCCCCTTTTATTTTGACTATTCAAATATTTTAAAATAACTTTTAAGATTTAATTAAAATAAGGTTTTATCTAAAATCTCATTTTACGTCAAAAAACATTTTCAAGCTTTCTTATCTCCTCTCTTCAGCAAAACAACATTTGAGCTTTATTTCTTCAAGGTAAAAGTGTTTTCTTATTAATCTATTATTGCTAAATGGTTCTCCTACCTTGATTTCCTAAAACCCATGTTTATTTTATTATTTTTCTCAAGGATTTTTGCCAAACAAGGGGACATAGCTAGCATTGGGGGTGAACAACGTGATTCTCCTCTAATGTAAGGTTCTTTAATGAAATTCTCATGTTTTGATTCTTTTAAATGATAATGTTTTATTCTCTTGTCTTAATCTTAATGAAAATTGGCTAAAATTGATGAAAATGAGCTTTTGGTAAGATTTTTGGGTAAGATTTGTTTTTGGCTGGGTTTGTTGATTTAGTTACATTTGTCTTGATATGATTATTGTGTTGAGATGATGGATGAATGGTAGGAATTCCTAAATGGGGTTGGGTCTTGAAGTTTGAAGTTTGAAAAAGTGAGTTTTGGGTGGATCTTGAGGTGAATCAATAGCTGGTGTTAATATGATGTTGGGCTGATGTTTTTAGATGTTTATCTACGTGTCTTGATGTTATCTAATGCTGGGTTATACCGGAGATTATCCGAATTGGGTCTTTTCGATGTTTACGGCTTGTATCAGATTTATTCGATAGGTGTTTCGATTGGGTATTTGAATCTCTTCTTTCCAGCAAATTAGAGTGTTGAAAGTATCTCTAAATCCTCTATTTTGGGTTGGTTAGAGGCAAGGATTGAAGATCCAGATTTTTTTAACTCAATTGTGGGCGAACCGAAAAGCTAGAAAAGAGGTTTCGGCATGTAATGGTAATCGATGGTGAGTGGAAATTATTTTTATTGTTTTATCAAGGTTGAAAAAGTGTTTTAAGGGTTTGGGTTGAGCCATTAGGCCAATCCAAGCTCAACGGTAAGTTTGGGTGTTGTTTCGGCTTTTTGCCTTCTTATATTTGATCATGTTTTGAATCATGTGCATGTCATTTAAAATGATGTTTTCTTTGATGTTGTTATGCATTAAATGCAAGTTGTTGTTTTCCCATATGAATGCCATGTGTTTTATCAATTGCTGGTTGAGTTCATGCTATGAATGAGCTTGTGTTTATGGCTTTTGGGATGTGTTTGGGGAGGTGTTTATCCTCGGTGAAAAAAGTGGTTTGTGATGTTGCAATGAGTATATTGACACATGGGTTATATCGGAATGATTGATCGATCAATAGGATGTGAAGTGCACTATAATGATAAATTTTGCGCGTGAAAAATTCTTCGGTTTCACAGTAGGGGTTGTGCTATTATGATGCGAGTGGTAAGAGTTGTGCTATCACCAACAAGCAATGCAGGTAGTGGCATCCCGGCCGAAGTGTGTTTGTGGTGAGGGTTGTTTCACCATGTGACTTGATAGGGGTTGTGCCATCAAGGTGTCCGCTTATCCGAGCAACGTGTCAATGATGCCGGTATACTCATTCGCTATGGTTTCATATGAGCTTGGTAAACTAATATGGATATGTATTTATGCTTGAAGCATGTGAAATATTTATGGAGCCGATAGGTTTGGTTTGCATATATGGGTCATATATGGTTTATGCATAGTTAATGCATGTTCATTTCCTATGGCATGTGTGGTTGCATTGCTTAAACTTGTTTCAAGTTAGCATGTTGAAAAGGAAATGGTTTTGAAAATGATTTGTGAAATAGATTTCAAGAAACGATTTTGATTTCCTATATGATGGTTGTTTTCAAAACTGCATTGTTGTAGTTGGTTTTTGAGCTCCGCTCACTAAGCTATATAGCTTACGCTCTCTTTTTCCAACAATGCAGATCCGTAGACCCTTTGGAAGGTAACGGTGCAAGGGAAGTGAACCAAGTGTCCACTCTTAGCTCAAGTATAACATTGCTTAGATAATAGTGTGTGTGGAAATGAGGGTGAACCTTGTTCATGACTTTGGGAGTGTTTGTAAACTCCTTGTGTTGAGACCATGTTGATGTTTACCTTGTTGGTTTGTTCTTACCTTATATCTTGTGGTTATGGTTTGGACCTTATCCTTCTTATGTTTGATCTTGAGGCTTTCTCTTTTAATCGTTTGTAAAGCATGCTTATGATTCTCTTGATTATGGACATGTGTGTTGGCTGATTTTAGTGTATGTATGTCTTCCTTGATGTTGCTCTGATGTATGTGGTGATTGGAACCAAGTTAAATACCTTTAGATGTGCTTAAATTGCAGTTTTGCTGTTTCTGCAGTAGGGTGTTTCGAAACGGGCTCGAACATTTTGGAATAGCCCTTGTTTTTGCCTTGGCGTTTCGGAAAGGGTTACGAAACGGGCTAAGCAGGGTCGAAACAGTCTCAAGCTGTTTCGGAACATTTTGCCACTGTGAAGCACTGTTCCGATACAGGTATCGAATCGGGGGTCGTTGAAGTTAGTTAAAGGCATCTTTAAAGTTATTTTTCTTACGTTTTGGTCCTAGTTATGTTGTTTTCAATTGTGGATGTTTTTATACATGTTTTATGTTGCATTTCATCATGGAAGGATGGAATGGGTTTAATTAAACAATGATCACCGTAATTACATCATAGGTTCCTATAATATGCTAGTTTTGCATTTTGGTCCTCGGTTGCTCTTTTTGTTCGAATCGATGCTAGTTTTTGTTGTTCTTTTTCCGCTGCGTGTTCTTAAACATAAGATTAACCTGAGCATCTAGAAAAGATATTAATCAACGCGTTTAGGGTTGCTAGTTGGAGGGAAATCTCTAGATTTTTCTTCAATTAGTCTCGTGTAGTCCACTCGATAAGGTCTGGTGGCTAGGCCGGGTCGAGGAGGTTACAATCTATCATGATCCTCCTTAGTACGCGAATACACAAGGATATCGTCGATGAACACTACCACAAACTGGTCCAAGAACTCATGGAACACACGATTCATCATGTCCATGAAAGCAACATGTACGTTGGTCAAACCAAACGGCATCATTAAGAACTCTTAATGCTCGTACCTTGTCCGAAAAGCTGTCTTAGGTACGTCCACATCCTTCACCTTCAGCTGGCAATATCCTGACCTTAGGTCTATCTTAGAAAACATCGAGGCTCCCCTACACTGATCAAAGAGATCATCAATCCTAGGCAAGGAATACTTGTTCTTGATCGTCAACTTGTTTAGTTGCCGATAATATATGTACATCCGCATCGTTCCTTCTTTATTCTTTACAAACAAGATCGGTGCACCACAAGGTGACACACTCGGCCGGATGAACCCTCGATCTAACAACTCCTAATGTTGCGTTTTCAACTCCTTCAACTCTTCAGGTGCCATGCGATAAGGAGCAATGGACACTGGAGTCGTATTCTCATACAACTCGATACCAAACTCAACTTCTCTGTTTGGTGGCAACCCAGGCAATTCTTCCGGAAAGACACCCGAAAAATTGCAAACGGTTCTGATGTCCTGCACACGCACATCCTTTGTACCAGGATTCATCACATAGGCAAGGTAAGCCTCACAACCAAACTTAGCATACGGTTCGCTTCCAAAGCCGAAATAACATTCGACAAGAATTTCACATTCTCGCCTACTATCACCATTTCATAATCATCGGCAAGCTTTAAGGTGACCCGCTTGACATCAAAATCAACCACTGCTCTATGCTCAGTCAACCAATCCATACCAAGGATCACATCGAAACCACTGCGATGACATCAGTATCATTGCGCTCCTCGCGCTGAGCATAGACCCTCGCAGGACCACCTCCCTCAAGCCGAACTACTACCACATGTGCAATGCCTCGCTGATCCTCGTCTCTCCTCTGAAGGTTCCCTCGGCCACGCCCACGGCTTCTCTGAGGTGCAGCCACAACAGGTGCATGTCCTTGGCCTCCACCAGCCAACAAAGGACACTCTCGCCTCATGTGATCCGATGAACCACAATTCCAACACGAATTACATGTTACCACCACAGGAGCCTGAACCTCCCTAGCCGCTCGAGGAAAATCTCGCCTCAGATGAACCCGAGATCCACACGTCCAACACGTGTTCTGTTCCGCTCTCATCCGATCTCCCTGAGCTGGTGCACCATGTCCAACATTGCCTCAACTAGCAGGTTGATATCTCTTATCTCGTCCCTCTTGTTTCATCCACCACCGGAACTAGACTCAGCTTCTCTCTTCCCAAAGCTAAAACCAACTCCTCGGGATGTCAGACCTAAGTTCTGTTCAATGTCTTTGGCTCGACATACAAGCACATCAAAATCGATGTAATTTACAGCCAACATGTATGTCTTGACTTCTTGCACCGGCCCATACCAGAAGCGATCACAACGATGCCTCTCCCTAGGTATCAGTTCAGGGGCATATTGGCTCAAACGTACAAACTGGACCTCGTACTCGGCCACAATAAGGTTTCCCTGAACTAGCGACATGAATTCACGTTTCTTTTCATCCAAGTATCTCACTCCCAGATACTTCCTCTTAAAGGAACCTTTGAAAAACTCCCAATCCAATTCGCTGGGTTCCATTCCGGCGGTGGTAGTCGTCCACCAACTATAGGGGTCACCTTGCAGCAAAGAAACCGCACATCCCAGCTTGTGCACATCATTACAGCTCATCTGATCCATGATAAGGATCATACTAGCCAACCAGGCTTTCGATGCCTCAGGAGACATACCATAGAACTCGACGACTCCTAGACTCCTCAACCTCTCCAAAGGTAAACCCGCCTGCCCAACTGCAGGGGCCTGAACACGCGCTCCAGCTACCACAGCCTGAAACGCCCCGATGATCGCCAGAACCAACGACGTTAGATCACCCAAAACAGGACCAGCTTGTCCTTATTGCTCCTGCTCTCGACCTCCCGGTGGTGACGGAGGAGGTAAGTTTCCAACAGGAAGGACATCAGCCCCTTGTTCACCCTGGTCGCCCTGCTCAGCCGCAGACACTAACGTGTTTGACATGAGCTCTTTCCTCGGACCCATAGTCCTATTTTTAACAAGGCGTAACAATAAAACAAAACAAACCATTTAGGCTAGCCTCAAGCAAGGATCCAAGTTCAGAAAAGCATTTAATCAGTGTAATAAGGCAATGGGCACCCCGATTTCCCTCAAGCATAACATAATATACAATAACATATCATGTTCATCATGTTTTCCATCATCCAAAATCAGCACATATCAATCTCGCATCATCAACATACAATCATATTCATCTTGCATATGACTTACTTCAATCAAGCATGGCATAAACTCCACATTCAACCAAAACATGTTTTTTCAATCAACATACATCAAAACATACCAATTTCACTTACCATCATCCCCGATTCTTTCGAAACCTGGGTCTGATACCAAAAAATGTAACCCCTTAGCCCGGCCTACACGCCCGACCCAAACTAGGAAGATTACACGGGCAAAACTGAAGTCAACTCGTTAAAGTCAACCCCGATTAGCGACCTTTTTTCCCTTTTTTATCTTTTCTAGATGCTCATTATTAACCTATATGGTTAGCAATTTGATTTGGCGAAAGCGATACAACGAACGAAGTTCAATTAGGGGTTCAATTGCATACAAACGTCTTTTAGAGACTAAATTGTAAATTTCCAGAATTATAAGGACTAAATAGGTTTTAAAGTTACCGATCCAAAATTAGTCATATAACATGCCAGCATGTCAAGTTTAATCTCAAACGGATCATTCAAACTCATTTAATTAAACATTCAATATTCAGGGACCAAAACGCAAGATACATAAACTTGAAACAATTCAAATTCAACATCCAATGATCAAGTGTTTCGAAACACAAGACCCCGTATCGGAACGGTCGTTTTAAAACCAGGTTGACCGTTTCGATACACAGGTGTATTTCGAAACCCGTTTCGAAACAATGCATTCCAGTGGAAAAATGTTTCGGAACGTGCCTAGCCGTTCTGAAACACCATGACCATTCCAGGCCATCGTTCTGAAACAAGTAAGGGTGTTCCGAAACGCCTTGCCCTACAATTTTCGAAATTCCTAGTTTTACTCAACTATTCATCTCCGGAATCATCCCAATACACGCCATATCACACATACAATATGAATAAGCATCAAAGACCACCATTACGAAGCACAAGCTAAAACATAGCATCAAACTTGCAAGCTTAAGAACTTTAGGCATGCTTCCTAGATGTAAAAACCACACAAGAGCCAAAAACCACATTCAAGTTCAAACAAATGTTTAAAGGCCATTTACAACCCAAATTAGGCAAATCAAACATGCTCAAGGTGTTCAACATCACCAAATAAATCCAAGAGTAGAAATCCCACCCATTGCCTCTTATTACACTTAAGTAAAACCACATACTTTGTTTAGTCAAAAGAGCTTGGATTTCCCTTGCTTCTTGCTGCCTCAAAAGCCTAATTCTCTGTATTGATGAAACAAATGAGCGTAACCATGAAGCTTAGTGAGGATCGCTAAAACCAAACATTCATCAATGCATTTTACAAAACTAGAAATATCATCAATTATCATTTCATGCCTTTCCTTAAAACATGCTCTTTAAAGCATCAATGCACTTTTTAAACCACATGCTCATAGCATCATCAAAATAACAGCAAATAATCTTTCGTTCATGGTTAACCAAACATCATATGCATTCTAGCATAAACCACAGACATCTCATGCTTAAATCATTAATCAACAACATTATATTGGCTCACAAGTGATCAATTCTCAATCCATACCAAAAGCAACACAAATGACACAGTCGGATACGAATTACAAGCATTGTCCCACACGCTTCATACACACTACTGAACTACACAAGGCTCACACATGAGAGCAACCCTCCATCGTTGTGACACCCGTGGTGGAGTATAACGATACAATCACAACCCCTCAACACCATTCATCAGTAGTTGTATAATTCCACTAACGAGAGCACATGTCACATAACACAAGATTCACACACGGGATAAAACATCCACCGTTGTGATCTTAGCCTCAATCGTTAGGGTACTTGGATGGAGTATACGGTACAATCACAACCCTTCGACATCCAACGCGACTTTATTCACGGTACACCAATACTATAGTCGGCTAACTATATCCAATTAAAGTAACCAAAAACCATTTTCATCACTTGTCAATATAATCATTTAGCATCAATATTCTACTATTTTACAAGCATAAACATAACACCATTTTCACAAGCATAAACATGCTTAATATCAAATACATACATTTCTCAAATCCAAGGATCATCTACCAAATGCATCCTTAACAACATGGCATTAAACATCATCATTATCAATGCTCAAAACATGCTTTAAAATAGTAAATAAAACCACATTTACATCAAGTGCATTTTCCAACAAAAACATAGCACATCCCGACAGAGACTTTCGAATAACTTACTTTTGAGCTTAGCTAAGTGTTTCAAACTTACAGCAAGCTCCCAAGACCACGCTCAAAGCGTTACAAAGCTGGAAAATCCATTCCCACTCACTGATACGCGAAGCCTTGCTTGCCGACACGAAAATCACCCTTCCGGAGCCTCCAAAATGGTCTCCTTTGCTCCCGGATCAAGATCCCCTATTTTTTATCATCAAAACAGAGATCCAAATGCTTTAAAATGCATTTCAACACCAACAACTAAACACAACCTCGTTGCTCACCCAAACTACACCAATTTACCCATCCAAAACAATCGAAAACTCAATCGATTGCTTCCAAAACCAAGCCCAGCCAACATACATCACTTTCAACCATTTATAAACATCAAAACACATATAAAAACAACTTAAACCCATCCTTATACCTCCAGAAAGCATTACTTAATCATTTTACCCCAAAAACTCAACCAAAACTATCAAGAAACTCAAGGAACTCAAGGATTTCGGGATCTATATCAACAAAACCTCTTTTCAACATATTAATCAACACAAAATTCAATTAAAATCAATCCAAAACAGAAACAAATCCGAAAATCAAGATTCTAATCATATTTTTGTAACATTTTGATCTCAAATCAAAACTATAATGAAAACTGAACCAAAAACATTAATTAGAAACAAAAGATCATTGGAATTTCAGTAAAGAACCTTGATTAAAGGTTGAGAACCAGATTTACCTCCAACCCTTGCTTTCCTCAATGAATGACAAGTTTTAGCTTCTCAAAACTTGAAAATCTGGAAGAGAAATCTTGAAATTGATTTGGAAAATAATGAGAGAGTGTTTTAGGAGAAAAAAATTCCGGATAAAATGAGTTAGAATTGTGTTTGGCTAAAAATGAGAAGAGGAAGGTAGTTACGTCAAATGAAATCTCACTTCTCTTATGTTATTAATTTTAATTAAATAAAAATCCTTTTATTTATCACTTTAAAATCCTTTTAAAACACATGTCATATTATGGAAAGACTAAATTTCCATAAAGCTCTTTAAAGATTCTAAGATTTGGGCTCCTCTTTTTAAAATTGCATTTTTCCATAGTTTTGAAACTTTACATTTTGGTCACTACCCAAAATATACTACTTCCTAAACTCTTTTTGTAAAATTGATTTGACCAATCCCTAAAACATGATTTTATAGGATTTTATCAATTTTTAACATATTTTTATCATATCGTGATCCTTGATTTCCTTAAGACACCTAACGCGATTCGAACCATTTCAGACTAGTCCGGTCCGATGTCCAAAACATCTAGGCCCAAAACCAGAGCATTACAAAATGTTTCGGTACGGCTCTAGATCATTTCAATATGCCATGTTTATCAGGTTCAAAATGTGTTTAACCGTATCGATACGCCATGACCCGTATCGATACGGCCTGACCTGAAATGAAAGATTTTTGCTGGTTTTTATTCGAATTGTCTTATCAAACAGTGTCCAAGTGCATTGAAACTTTACACACAACATTATAACCATAAATTCTACTTCCACGTCAAAGCTAAGAGCCATATGAATCCATTTACATGGTTTTTACCTTTTAGTGCCAAAACATGCACTTAGGGCCTTTTTTCACTATATAGAAAGTTCATTTTAGGCATATCAATCTTTTACCACTTGACCATAACATAGGTACATCAAAAGAGACATAATAGACTTGTACATAGGCTTTTACACCAACTAGGAGTTCAAAAGGGGTCGATATACATTACTTATAGCTTGATTGTGACTTGTGTGTAACGCTTCAACTCCTCTGATCTCGATCCAAAAATTGACTAACCTGAAATGGATGCAATGAAATGCATTATGCATACTTTTCCTAGTGAGGTAGTCACGAAAACAATGAATGAACATGGTATGACATATATCTTGCTTTGATGACATTCATAATATCAATTATTCAATAAACATGGCATGCTCTTCAATCATACTAAAAGCATAGTATCACCCTTCATATCATCAATGGCTATATCATAATACCATAACAAAGTAATATGGATAACTAACAATTACCTTGGATCGAATTACGATATATGGATACACGAATTCCACCTCCTCACAAAACCAATAAATGACCAACCCGTCAACATCGCCAATAAGACCAATACACAATACATCCCTCCGCATCGCCAAATCATTATAGTTCGTAGCCCTAGGATCGTAGTCCACCTGTACTCTAAGCTCGTGAATTCTATGGCATGCCAATTATATCCAATACTTCGATCCCAAGGTTCAATAACAATAGTTCGATATCAATGATTCAATGACAATATCTCAATAATCATATGGTCATATAAGTAATAGCAATAAACACATGTCAATGATTCTATATGTCAATGCTTCAATGACTTATATGACATCAATAACAATGCCTCAGACAATAATTCGATGCAATACTTGCCACGAATTACAAATATGGCTTTCAATAACGTTTTATGCAAAACCCTTCAATTTAATGGTTAGTAAATCAATAAACAATGATTCGAGATGGCACCTAGCCAACTCTCGAGCCTCTAACTACACTCACCTCAATAATTTGAAGCTCCTAAGGCTCTCGGATGGTGATTCCTTCATTCCTAGCTTTTGATGGAGACGATGGATTAGTCTTTTCCAATTCTTGAATTAGGAGGAGCAATAAGCGATTTTAGAATCAATATGACAACATTTATACTTGAATAGATATTAGCTATTATACAAATCTTATCTTAAAGATTGAAATTGGGCGTTCAATGATTAATAGAATCGATTTTTGACTTAGGGCTTCCATATACCCGATCGGCAGCTATGACTTGATGTTCTTAAATCAAGGAAAGCTTAAGCTTAAGGATCTCAAATTGAGAGGTGTATGCTTGGGAGCTCAAGGTTGAAGACAATGGAGGTGTGTGCTTGTCTTTCAAAACAAGAAATTGAAATTGTTCTAGGTGAAGCAAAACAAAGATGAAAACTTTCTTTTTATTCATTTTAAGGAAATTATAAACTTAATCATTACCCACCTTTCTTTAAGCCAATATGGAGCTTTCTTATGCTAAAGGGTTTGCTTATTACAAGGAATCCTATCAACTCATGCCTTTTATCAAATTCAAGGAATTTGATGGCTATTCAACATCTTTTCTGATCATTTATGTGAGAGGAAGTGGTAAGCAAGTTGGTGAGTCATCACCTCATCATTTCTTTTCAATTTTACCTTTAAACAGATTCAAATCAATGGACCCGTTTCGAAACGTGTATAGCTGTATCGGAACGGCTAAGAAAATGTCTAAAAGTTAGTTAAAACCATTGGAACTATATCGAAACGCATAAAAATGTTTCGAAATGCTTTACATAGGTCGTTTCGGTACAGATCTTACTATATCAAAACGCCTAGCTCAAAAACATCATTTTAGGCATTTCTAAGGAGGTCCTTAACTAAGAATAAGTTCAATTAAGGTCTCTTAACTATATAATCTATAATTTAGGCAGCAAGGATGCGATATTTGAACACTTTAACATCAATATTCCGATCATTAGAATTCAATTCCGACTAGATCAGTTTTTGGGGTGTTATAGTTGACTTCGTAGTAATGGATATAAAGACCATATATAGTAGCTTGTTGGGGTGCCCTTTGATCCACTGGGTGGGAGCAGTCCCGTTTTTGCTGCACAAAAAGTTGAAGGTCATGGTCGACAGACAATTAGTGAACATCGACACTGAAGAAGACATCATCACCTCCATATCGACCGATGCCCCTTATATTGGTATTAGGGAAAATGTCCTAGATTGCTCCTTCAGGATATTCGAGCTTTTCAATACAACCTTCATCATGAAGGGAAGTAGTATTTGCAGGCCGAGGCCATCCGAGTGCACAAAGATGCAATTGAAGGAGACCCTGGAAATGGGGCTGAGGTTGGCAAAGGCTTCGGGAAATGGCATCAAGGGAGGTTGTACCAAGTATCCATCTTAGAAATTAAGGACCAGTTTGAGCTAGGATTAAGGCCTAACACTATACAAAGAAGGTCTACTATGAAAACTAACCAAGAGAGAAGAAAGGCGAGACTGAGAGGGGAGTAGGCTGCGTAGGACCCAATGACATTTCCATCCCTGAACTACACCTTTGTGTCGAGAGGGTTCATGAATCCCGATATGACTAAAGTTGAGAATGAAGAGGAGGACATCATTGATATGTTTATAAACTTGAGTTTTAAGGCTATACTAGAGGAAAATGAAGAGGATGGATATCTGTGTATGATCCGTCCATGTGACAAACTGAATAATTGGACTACGATAGAACCTCCTATAGTTTTTAAATCATGTTTAGAGTAATTCTCGAAACTAACCCACTGTCATAGCCCAAGGGTAGTAAGGTATTGCTTGTAAAAGGCCTATAATAAACCATTTGGTTCCCTAATATTAAATATGCATTTTCTAGTAAACTTTTGTGTGGAAAAATATGCATTAAAAAAAACACAAAAACAAACCAAGAAAAAAATGAGTAAATAAACTATATCATTCATTTGCTTTCCCAACTACCATTGTATATATTCCTAGTTTTTAGTCGGTGCCGACAAACCAAAGGCCACCGTCACCCGACTCCTTTTTTCATCTTGATTACAACTCTCACTATGGATTTTTCAACAAAAAAGCTTCATTTTACTAAAATAAAAAGTAATATGAAACTGAAGTTTCCTTTTTTAATCCTTTTGAAAACCCAAAAACTTAAAACCCTTGTTGACAAAAAAAGAAAAGATGAGATGAAAAGTCAAGAAGAAACGGTGTTGTTCATCAGTGACACCGACTTTGGCCACCTCGAATGGCAGCGACCCGAAACCAGGGAAAGGTAAGAACCCTAAATCCCTTTCTTTTTCTTTTTTCTATTCGAGACAAAAACTAAAGAGAAGATATACCTATGAAATTGTTTTGTGTCTATTGATTTCTGAATTCCCCGAATAGGGTTACTGTAATGCCTTAGTTTTGGGCCTAGATGTTTTAGACATCGAACTGGACCAGTCGAGAACGGTTCGAATCGCGTAAGGTGATTTAAGGAAATCAATGATCGGGATGGAATAAAAATGTGGTAAAAATTGCTAAAATCCTCTAAAATTATGTTAAGAGATTGGTCAAGTCAAGTTTACAAAAAGAGTTTCGGTAGTGGGACATTTTGAGTAGTGACTAAATTGTAAAGTTTCAAAACTGTGGAAAATGTGATTTTTAAAGAAGCCAAATTCTTAGAATCTATAGGGGGCTTTATGGAAATTTAGCCTTTTCTTAATATGACATGTGTTTAAAATGGTTTTAAATTAAATAGCTTTGAAATGGTTTTTATTATTTTAATTAATTAAAAGGGTGGTTAATGTGAGATTCAATTACGTAATAACAAATTTCTCCTCATTTTCAGCAAAACACTATTTTCATTAATCTTTCTCCAGAATTCTTTTCTCTCAAACACTCTCTCAATATTTCTTAAACAATTTTCAAGAAAACCTATCTAATTCTTCAATGTTTTGCAAAGGAAAACTTGTCATCCATTGAGGAAAGCAAGGATTGGAGGTAAATCCCGTTCTCAACCTCTAATCAAAGTTCTTTATTGAAATTCCCAAGATATTTGGCTTCTAATTAATGTTTTTGGTTGAGTTTTCATTATAGTTTTGATTGAAGATCAAAATCTTGTAAAAATGTGGTTAAAATCTTAATTTTCGGACTTGTTGTGTTAAGCTCTGTTTTGGATTGATTTTAATTGAGTTCTAAGTTGATTATTATGTTGAAATGAAGTTTTGATAACATAGATCCCGAAATCCTTGAGATCCTTGAGTTTCTTGTTAGTTTTAAGTGAGTTTTTTTAGGTGAAATGGTGGAATCTTGCTTGATGGAGGTATAAGGATGGGTTAGGTTGTTTATTAGATGTGTTTGGATGTTTACAATGGATTGGAAGTGATGTATTTTGGCTGGGCTTGGTTTAGGAAGCAATCGATTGAGTTTTCGGTTGTTTCGGTTGGGTAAATTGGTGTAGTTTGAAAGAGCAAAGAGTTTGTGAATTGTTGCAGGTGTTGAAATGCATTTTAATGCATTTAGATCTCTGTTTTGATGATGTGCAAATAAGGGATCTTGATTCGGAAGCAAACGAGGTGTCGTTGGAGGCTCCGGAAGAGTAATTTTCTTGTCGGCGAACGAGGCTTCGCGTATCGGTGAGTGGAAATGGATTTTCCAGCTTTGTAACGCTTTGAGCGTGGTCTTGGGAGCTTAGTGTAAGTTTGAAACACTTAGCTAAGCTCAAGAGTAAGTGGTTCGAAAGTATCTCTCGAAAATGTGCTATGTTTTGATCAAAATGCACTTGAGTTAAATGTGGATATGATTATTGTTTTAAAGCATGTTTTAAGCATGAATGTTGCTGGATTTTAATGTCATTATGTTAAGGATGCACTAGGTAATTGATCCTTGGTTTCATGTGTAAAATGCATATGATGTTAAGCATGTTATGCTTGTGGAGATGACATTGTGTTTATGCTTGTAAAACAGTGGGTTAATGAGGTTAAATGATTATATTGGCAAGTGATGGAAATGGTTTTTGGTTGCGTTAATCGAATATAGTTTGCCGGCTATAGAATTGGGTGCACCGTGAATAAAGTCGCCTTGGATGTCGAGGGGTTGTGATTGTGCAATAATCTCCATCCATGTACCCCTAACGATTGAGGCTAAGATCACAACGGTACAACTACCGATGAGTGATGTTAAGGGGTTGTGATTGTGCCATTAATCTCCATCACAGGTGTTGAGGGGTTGTTATTGTGCCATTGATCTCCACCTTGTGTAGTCTGGTAGTATGTATGAAGCGTGTGGGACAACGCTTGTAATTCGCGTATCCGATTGTATCCGATTGTGCCATTGATCTCCACCTTGGATGTCTTTTGTTGTTATTGTGATTAATGTTAAGCATGAGATGCTTGTAAGTGATGCTAGAATGCATGAGATGCTTGGTAAAGAATGAGAAAAGGTTTATTTGCTTTTTTATAATGATGCATATGAGCATGTTTTTAGAAAGTGCATTGATGTCTTGAAAGGACATGTTTTGTGTAAAGGCATGTGTTGAAAAGTGGTGGTTTTGCAAATTGTGTGAAATGCATTGATGAATGTTGTTTAGCGATCCTCACTAAGCTTTATGCTTACGCACATTTGTTTCATCATTACAGAAATTAGGCGTTTGAGGCAGCACACAAGCAGGGGGAATCCAAGCATTTCGGTTTTGGCAAAGTATGTGGCTTTACTTTGGTGTAATAAGAGGCAATGGGTGGGATTTAAACTTTTGAATGGTTGAGAATGTTGCTAATTACTTTGAGCATGTTTGGTTATTTACCGTTGGGTTGTAAATGGCCTTTGAGGATTGATTTTTTGTTTGAATGTTGATTTTAGCTTTGTATGGCTTTGGTGGACTAGGGAGCATGCCTATAGTTCCAATGGTTGCATGATTGATGCCATGTTTTAGTTTATGCTTCATGATGATGATCTTTGATGCTTAAACATGTTGTATGTACGTTGTGGCATGAATTGGAATTTTTTTGGATGTGGAAAGATGTGAAAAACTAGCAAAATCTGTTGTTGCAGGGCAAGGCGTATCAGAACGCCCATACCTATTTTGAAACAGAGGCCTGAAATGGTCATGAGGTTTCGGAACGGGTAGGAACGTTCCAGAATGATTTTGCTACTGGAAAGGGGTGTTTCGGTACGGGTTTCAGAACGCACCCTAGTATCGAAACGGTCAACCTGGTTTCGGAATGGGTGGCCTCAAACTTAGGCCATGAGCCCTATATATACCCATGTATATGAGGGTATAGGGGCATAGCGGAGAGATAGAGAGATAGATTATGTGGGGGTATTGGAGGTCGAGACCTAATTCTCTCTTAAGGTTTAGGTTTTTGTATGTAAAGTAGTTGTGAGAAATGGTTGTAATAGTTTAAGTGTGTTTTCAATAAAATACTCTCGAGTTTGCTTAATTCATGTTCCTCACTTCTTCAATTAGTTCCAAAAGTCCAGTTGAAGAAATTCATTTGTCGAGCACGAGAGTGTCAAACTCACGAAAGAATTAAAAACGGTCTCATCATGTCGAGGTCTTGACTAATTCGACTTAGACATAAGTTCGAGTTTCAGCGGCTAAGAGGAGCAACCAAATGTCGACTGCTTGTGTTAGGTTTACACTGAGATTGCTAGGTATTGCCTACATAACATGGTGATAGATTCCTTGCTTAGACATAGGAAGGATCACTTCAGAATTGCTCTACCGAACTTGGAGTATCTGCCAGACTTGCCGCCGGGACTTCTCTCCATCTCACCTGCCGAGACAACGAAAGTTGCAAGATCAGAGTTTCTCTGTGGTAGGGAAAGTTGCTGCAGCCTCAATCTGCCATTACCCGCTGAGGCAGCAAATCATGGCAGCGCAGAACACACTTAAGCTTTACAACGCAGTCTACACACTACTAAGCTGCAACTACCTGACCCGATCTATCAATCTTATCTCTCCCTATCATTATCTTTAATTATTTGTGTTTTTATTTTTATGTTTTTATTATTCAGAAATTTAATTGTGCAAAATACTCGTTCCTTGTGTAGGAAAACACGCGTAGTAGCTGCTCCAATCCCTGTGGGAGACGATATCTTTTATACTATAACTTGACAAGAGTGTGCACTTGCGCTCACAAATAGAGAACACTCAAAACACTCTACAATGCTCTTTCTATCTCATTCTTGGAATCATTTTCAAAGACAAACTCCATCATTTAAATCACATGTACCATCTATCTCATGCATTCAACAAATGCAAAGTCTCAAGGCATAGCCTTACATGCTTAAATCTCATAAAGCATTTCTCAAATCATATTCTCATATGCAAAACACAATGCACAAAATCATTTATAATCAAGGTACATGTGAGTCTCATAATCAATCTCACATATTGGTATTTTAGCAACATTACTCGGATATGCGGATAGCTTGACTAAATGTCAAGTCCTACCCTAGTGGAATCTCACATCACCGGACTCTCATGGCGGCATCTCTCATCGCCACAAAGCTTGGGTGTTTCACCAAGACCTACCATGATGGAATCTCACATCATTAGACTCTCACTTTGGAATGGGATGGCACTACCCCCATTGCCCGAAACAAAGAGCACGTACGCATTTTGCATTTTATAGTGCACTTCTCATCCTATTGGTCAATCAATTATATCCGGTAACAATAACCTCATCTTATGCCAATATATTCGTTTTAAACCTCATTACCTACTATTTTTCGATGCATCAATCTAAAACATTATCATCCCATTTCAAAAACATGTACATTGCATAGCATTTTCACAATAGTTCTATCTCTTTGGAGTATCAATTCTATCTCATAGGATCATTAAAATCATCATTTAATTTCTCAAAACATGCATAAAACAATAGGCATAAATCTATCATCAAAAGAAGAGCATGATCATAAAATCAATGGGATAATAACCGAGAAACAAGAGCGAAATATCTCAAACTTACTTTCGGCTTAGGTTAGTGTTTCAAATTCAATCTAAACCCCCAAATTTTGCTTTCAAGTCCTTCAAAGACTTTTAAAACCAATTCCACTCACCGATCACTCCTCACTTGCTTTGCCGAAGCGAAATCAAGCTTCCGAAACTTCTGAAACTTCACCAAACGTGTTCGATACAAACTCTCCTGTTTATACCACAGAAATATAGAGAATTAATTCATCTCAATGCATTAAAAACATCAGCAACCACTGTCATCTCATTGCTCTACCCAAAAACACCAAATCGCTCAGCCGAAACAACCGAAAACACATTCGATTACTCTCCAAACTTTACCCTGCAAAAATCTAACCACTTTTAATCATCAATTAACATTTAAAAACACCTTAATCCCATCCATAAACCTCTAGCAACACCAGAACCTCAAAACTTCACCAAAACCCCCAAATCTAGCCATTTACAACTAGAGGTCCAAACCAATTCAGGATTAATATGATAAAACCTTTATTTTAACATCATTTAACATCCAAATCATAACTAAAATCAATCTCAAATCATACAAAATAGTATCAATACGAAAATCCTTAGAAATCACCCTTTCAAAGTTTTATTCATAAATATTCATCGATTACGTCACAAAACATTGTTAATAACCATATTTAGAGAGCCAGAGACTTTGGAATTTCATTAAAGAACCTTGATTAGAGGAGTTAAACAAAATTTACCTCTAACCCTTGCCCATTCCTTCAATTGACAAGTTTAGATGAGAAATCCTCAAGAATCCTTTGAGTTGAAGGGTAGAGTCATCAAGAAAATCATTTGTAAATCGAAGTGAAGTAAGAAGAGGAAAATCTCTTGAAATTTGAGAGAAAAAGAAGTGTTTGGCTGATGACAAAATGAGAGAAAAGGAAGTTACATCAAAATAGATTTTAGATGATTAAATCTCTTTTTAATAAACACCTTTTTAAAATGGTCAATTAAAGGAAAAGGCCCATTAAATATATATTAGCCCCCTAAAGATTCTATGTTTTGGCCCTCTTTCAAAATAATCCTTAAAAACAGACTTTACATTTTTACAAAATAGTTACTAAACTGAAATCTCGCTCTTCCAAAGGCAATTTTCCAAAATTGACTTTACCAAACCTTTCTACACATTTTTTTGAAGATTTTAGAAAATTTTCTCATAATTTTATCATATCCCGAACTACGTTTTCCCTGAATTGTTCCCGAGTTTAGTCCTTAAAAATCGGGAAATGTACAATTTAGTCCCTAAAAGACGTTTGTATGCAATTGAACCCCTATTTGAGTTCTGTTCGCTATGTCGCTTCCGCCGAAATTTTTATTTCTGTATCCATTTCTTCATTTTCATGTCTATTTCTGCATATTCTCTAACTTAGTTTTATCGGCTCATGTGTTGTGTATTTTTGCCTTATTGTCACTGCATTGATAATGCACATGCAGAGGTAGTTTTCACCACTGCAGCCAGTTCGACACTGCATCTTCCAGTTGTATAGCCTACTTGAGGATAAGGACGAATATGCAAGTTTCCAGTCTATTAAAAAAAATTGTACGACGTTGAGCACACAAATAACCTATAGGACATGCGTCCTTCTTTGGTTTGCCTATAAAAGGACTATTTCGGACGAGAGAGAGTCACGCTATTCTCATTTTTTCACATCTTCAACCTCGACCTTTCATCTTCCATCCATGGCGGCTTAATCTTGATTCTGGCGATCCGAGGTGATGTGAGGCAGATCTATCAAAGGAAATAAAGAGTCGTGTGCTGAATCAAGGAAATATATTGTTATATTCTTAAAAACTCTGATCTATTTTGATGTTTTTTAGAGATTTACTTAGTTTAAACTATTTTCTGGAGCTCATATTGACATTGGTTTGATTTTCTGGAGCTTGATGAACTTGTTTAAACTATTTTCTTAGTTTAATATATATGTGTTAGCTTTTTCATATGCTTCAATTGTTGGATTTGATTTATGTTTTGCATGAGAATGTTAAAACCAACCACTGGCATCGAAGGATACAGTGACGTGTCAGATTAACGAGTTTTTACAACAAAAGTGGTTTGGATACAACGAAAGTTGATCCACTTGTTCAAGGGGCTTTAGTCTCGACTTACGACAAAATTTAAAGTCGATCTACACCTCTAGGTCAACGATTGAAGGTTAAATGGAAGCTAATACTCAAGTTGACCACATCATCACTGATTCAACCATTCTTTCTCCTCGAAGTGCATTTGATCTTTCGGTCGAGCTGAACTAAGGAGATCTAGACTTATTTCTCATATTTATCTTCATTTTATTACACTCTGTTTTTGCTACCACAATTGGCCATTTATTTACATCTTTATTTTATTGTTACAAGCACCATTGCACCCACAACTACCCCTTCCACAGCTTTGTATTGTAGTTAAATAAGCCTCAGCATAATACACTATCCTCGTGGGATCGATATTCAAACATGATTACCTTGTTTCTATTCTTACATTGATAGTGTAGCTTGCACTAAAAAGTGTGACGTTTTCACACCTATCATGTTTTGACACCGTTACCGAGGATGGCGTTATTAAGTCCTTATATTTATGCTTGCAATTATGTTTTCTATATTTAAGTTTGTAGTTCATTCTAATAGCTTTATTTTTGTTTTTTTCTTTTGTTTTCATTGCATTGTGTAGCTGTTGTATGGCTAGAAGTGCCACTACACCACTCTTCATACCAGATCTAGAAGTTGATAATACTTTTCGAAGAAAGATTCATGAAAATAGTGGAATGGAAAGAAAACCAAAAAACAATAAAGAAATTCCTCATGACTAGGGAATCCCACCACTACACCCACCAGCCCAGAACAAAGTAATCCTCGAGGTTGTTGTTCCTCAGTTGGATGATTTACAACTAGAAATGTTAGACCTCCTCGTCAGGCTGGGAGCTTTGAGTTGAGGCATGTTATGTTCCAAATTCTCAACTTCAATGGGCAGTATGCAGGGTTACATCATAAAGACGCTTGAGTGCATCTTCAATCTTTTCTTTTAAAATGTGTTTCATTTAGCCAGCAAGGCGTTCCTAATGATGCCTTGCGAATGCAATTGTTTCCCTATTATTTTCAGGGTAGAGCTCGCTCGTGGTTTAGAGGATTACTCGTCGGCTCTATTACATCGTGGAATGATCTTGCAAAGCAATTTATTTTGTGCTTTAATCCACTAACAATGAACTTGCGCCTGAGAAATGACATTACAGCCTACTATCAGTTAGATGGTGAGACTCTTCACACTACATGGGAAAAATATAAATCTTTGTTGCGACGATGTCCCAACCATGGAATTCAATTGGAAACGCATATTGAAATCGTCTATAATGGGTTGAATGCAACCACAATGATGTTGTCGGTGTGTTGGAGCAATTTGCTCAGAATGATTCACAATATCCAATCTCAATGGTTGCATCATGAAAAGCTACATCGGGAGTGTCTGAGGTTGATGATCTATTTTCTCTAAAGGCTCAAATTTCTACTTTGGAGAAAAAAATTAAGAATACGTAGAGGACATGTGGCGTTGCTCCTAACCAGTCAACTCAACAAACAACCACCCCTATACTTTCCTATGAAATTTGTGTCGGGAACCATAGTTTTGAGGATTTCCTAAAATATGCAAAAAATGCTACTTACGTTAGTAACATGTGAGGCAATAATATGGGTACATCTTACAATTCAAATATTCGACAGTCTTGGAGTAACTCTAATCCTACACAGCGCCAATGAGTATTTCACTATGGGAATAACTCCTATGAAGGATATTCTAGTGTGTGTTAAGGAAATTTTGGTTTCTCACAGCAACATTTCACGCCATAGTCTCCATTGCAGCCGCAACAAAATCGGATACAACCACAACATATTGCTTCACAATCTTAGCAATTACAATATGGTGCACCATCGCAAACTCAATCTCTGATGAGTTATTTTGCTCCATCAAGTATCTCAGACCTATTTGCTCGTCTTGAAGAGATGATACGTGATCATTTGTCTCTCACCGAAGCTATAGTACAAGTCCACTCTTCATCAATATGCACATTAGAATCTATGTTAGGATAATTAGCTTCTTATATGGATGACTCTGTTCAAAGGGTTCGGAGTTTCGTAGTGTGCACCTATATTCGCTTGAGACCCGGAGAATAGTTGTGATGAGCTGAAGCCTTTAAGGCAATGATCAGATAAAATGAAAAGAGAAAAAGAAGTGCTTAACTGTGTTGCCAAGGCAGTAACTCGTATCCTTTTTCGTAATTTAATTATTTTTAGCATTCTTTGTTTACTTAGTATACTCAGCATGTTTAGCATGAACATAGACCTCTACACACTGCACTGACACCAAGAAAATTAAAATTCTAAGTTCTTTCATGCCATTTCCTATCACTAACATAAAATAGGTGCCACGACCTTGAGGTAAGAAATCAAGTTAAAGGCTAAGCTTTTGTTAATTTTTGTGCAAGGGGTAGATTTACTAGTTAGGTTGATTTGCTTGAGGACAAAAAATAGTTCGAGTTTGGGGGTGTGTAGAGTGTCCACAAGTTCTATATTTTGTACACATTCCTACCCTTATTATTACTGTTCTTAATCTCATTTAGGCATATTTAGGTGCATTGCATGCATAATAACAACATTTTCTCTTTTACCATGCTTTTATTAAATATTCTATGTTTGGTTAAGAAAAGATACTATTTTAGTTTAGTTTTCTTTTTAGGTGTTGTAGTTATGTAGAGGAGGAGTGAACAAGAAAGAGGGGAGCAAAAGGAGTTGTACTGAAGTAGTTCCAGTCACCACCAAGGACACCGCCGTAGCAGTATTACTGTCGAGTGTCGCCCAAGCAGGAGTTAAACCGACTTAGTCAAGATGGGTTGCAATTGAAAGAGAACAATTTCATGAGTCTAATGAGCCCAATCTTGCAAATATCTGAAGCTTGTAATGGCCCGAAGAGTTCATTAAAGATTGATAAGTAAAGTGACTTATCTTTACTTGTAACCCCCTTAACCCGGCCTAGACGGTTGACCCGAATTAAGAAAGTCACACGGGGAAAACCAAAGTCAACCCGAAAGTCAACCTTGATTAACGACCCTTTTTTTTCTTTTTAATCTTATCTAGATGCTCATTAACCTTAATTGTGATCACACAAACAACATACTCAAAGATCACAAACATCAGAGATCAAACAGGGACCCAATTGAACAAATTACAACTTTAGGGACCAAATTGTAATTTCTGATAAATTAAAGGACTTAACCCAAATTAATCTTACCAACTTGAAACTAGTCAGGTTTCATGCTTCTCTGTGAAAATTCAGCTCAAAAGGACTTCTCAAACTCATACAATTGCAAAAACAAGATTCAGGACTAAAATGCAAACATTCCAAAACATACAAGATACTTTTAACCGAAATAACAGACACGTATCGATACGCCTGGAGTCGTATCGATACGCGGGGAAGGCAGTAACCAAACTCCAGAGATGGTATCGATACGAAATCCCACGTTTCGATACGGCATTCATATTTAGCCTAGACGGTATCGATACCCACACAACCGTACCGATACCCCTGGGCAGAAATGTGCATATTTGGCTCACGTGTATCGATACACAAGCCCGAGTATCGATACCCCTGCCTGGATTCGACTCAAAAACAACATCATACATGCTTCAAACTTCAAATTAACAATACCAAATCATACCACATAATCAATCAACATGCAGGGACCATAATTGCATCATCAATTCAACATACAATCATCACATATGAAAAGCCCCAATTTTAATGGCATGCTTCCTACACAAGCTAGCTATTCAAGCATAAACTTCTAAAACAAGCATATAAGGATCCAACCCAAAAACCAGCATTCAAATCAACATTCAACATACTTAGGGAGTTCCAAACACCTCCCAAAACATACACATTGGTCCCCCATTGCCAAATCAACCAAAAGCTAAAATGTTTAACAAAAACCTTCCATACATTGAGCTCTACTTGTACTTGAACTCTTGCCCTTCTTGCTGCCCTTCAAGATACTCTAGTGCTCTGCATTATTGAATTAAGAAAACAAGAGAGCGTAAGCAAAAGCTTAGTGAGGAGTGCTCTTTAAAAACCATTCAATAATGCAATTAAAAACATTTACAAAATCATGCTTATAATCAACCTTTGCACATGCTCAAAAGCATATTTAAAACAAGCAATCTCATGCTTCAACATAATCATTAAAACAAGCATCTCATGCTTCACAATATTCTTAACATGTCATATTGGCTCAAGTGATACATTTCATTTATTAAAACAAGTTCAACAACTTTCCCAAGGACTTTTAAACACCTTGGCCCCAAGGACTTTTAAACACCTTGGCCATGGACTTTTAAACACCATGAATGTGGACCACACAAGGACTTTTAACCACCTTTGTGTCCATAGCTTGAATCACCCCAAGGACTTTTAAACACCTTGGCCCCAAGGACTTTTAAACACCTTGGCCCCATGGACTTTTAAACACCATGGAAAGGATCACCTAAGGACTTTTAACCACCTTAGTGTCCGCAACAAGACTCATCCAAGGACTTTTAACAACCTTGATGATCTTAAGTAACAAGGCTCACTCAAGGACTTTTAACCACCTTAGTGACCTTAATCTTTTTAAAACATCACTTGCCAATATACATCATATTCATCATTTAATCCACTATTTTAAAGCATTAAACCAAGCCATTTTCATCATGCATTTCAAAGCATCAAACCACATTATTTCAATGTATAAAAGCAAGGTACTCCTACCTAGAGTTACCTTCATCAAATGGCTTACATCATTAGCAAAATCCATGCTAAAACATGCTTTCAAAACAGTAATAAAAACATGCAAAACATCACTTGCATCACAACAAAAATCATGGCCACCACTAGAGAGAAAATCCGAAAACTTACTCTTGAGCTTAGCAAAGTTGTTTAGACTTAAGCTAAGCTCCCAAAACCTTCAAACCTTGGTTTTAAAAGCTGAAATCCAATTCCCACAAACTCACTCACCGATTTCCACTTTGCTTCAAGCCAAAGCACCAAATCAAGCTTCCGGATCAACCAATCTTGGATCCAAAGATGCCTCCCCTGTTTCAACACATCAAAGCAGAGGATTAATGCAACATCATGCATTAATTGCTTCAATGAAAGCACATAAACTCGCTGCTCTCATCCAACCTCCATTTTCGGCCACCAAACACAACTGAAAATGCATCCAAACCACTTCTAAACAAAGCCCAGCCATAAACCAGCAAAACCTCACTTCCATAAACATCATATAACATCTAAAAACAACCTATTAACATCCTTATACCTCCAGCAACAACAGATCACCAAGATCACCTCAAAAACTACCTTGAAACACAAGCTAAACTTAGGAAACCCAACCTATCCGGGATTGCATCAATCAAAACTCAATTCCACATCATTTTAGAGATCATTTAACATCAAAAACACCTCTTAAATCACAGATTACCCAGATCTAACGAAAATCATCAAAAAT
Organism: Hibiscus tridactylites; assembly: GCA_958450335.1. NCBI lineage: Eukaryota > Viridiplantae > Streptophyta > Magnoliopsida > Malvales > Malvaceae > Hibiscus > Hibiscus tridactylites. The sequence continues at coordinate 70,899,491 of OY288272.1, forward strand.
CATCAAGATCTTGCATAATAAGCCAAGATCCATAAATCAACTTAAAAGCCTTTAATTAAACATCAATTTAGGATTGAAAACTTAGGAATTTCAGTAAAGAACTGATAGTTTAGAGGAGAAGGACGTTCTTACCTCCAAACTTGTGTTTCTCCACTTTTTGGAATGAAAAACCTTGATGAAACTTGTAACAATTGAAGAGGTTTTGAAGATATGTTGATTTGGAATCAAATGAGAGTTGAAAGGAGGAATTTGGGTGAGAAAATCAGAAACAAATCTCTGGAAATGTAGTGTTTGGTTTGAGAGAAAAAGAGAGAAAGAAAATGAGAAGTTAGTTATGAAATTAGCCAAATGGCTTTTCCCTCCTTTTTGATATACTTTAAAATCAGAATTATAACTCAAAATATCTTAGAAAAATCTGGAGAAACCACTTTTGGATTAATAGCTCCTTAAAGATTCAAAGTTTCAACCCTTTATAAAACAGCCACCAAACTTGCGAAAATTACATTTTGGTCACTAGCCAAAATGTCACACTTCCAAAACTCATTTTCCAAAATTGATTTCACAGTTCACTTAATTATATTAAAAGATGATTTTAGAACATTTTTCCATATTTTTAATGCAACCCGAACTAGGCTTTCCTAATTTAACCTCTTACGATTCGAACAGCACTTTGACCGACCGGTCAACGCCCAAAACTTCTAAGCCCAAAACCGGGGCGTTACATTACTTGCTGGAGAAGGCACCTCTACGATATTGAACATTTTTGTGTTGCTGCCATGTGATGCCGTGGCAGCAAACCTGCATCCAATTAATAAATTTTCATTAAATAAAGCAGGCAGTGTTAAACTTAGAAATCAAGCAAAAGCTCAGCACTTAACAGACAGTGTAAAAATAATTGGCAAAAAGAAAAATTTTCTAAGTATTTTTCAAGCTTCTTCCCATGGTTAAGTTAAATTTTATGTATGGTGTGAAAATAAGTAATCAACTAACTATCATAGGCACAAGTTTTTAAAATAAGAATTTCTATTTCATTGAGTGCTAGGACAGAATTTACATATGATGTTATGTGCTGCTAAATGCTACTAAAGAAAACAGAGAGGACTATTCCCCCCAAACTCAAGGTTGGCATTGTCCTCAATGCCTTACACAAAATATAAAATAAAAACAGAAAAAAATAAAATAAAACATAAAAAGAAAAAGGAAAACAGAAAATTAACAGAAAACATAAAAAGAAAGAAAAATAAAGAAAAAAGTGCAATAGACTAGGGGGTTCCCCTCTTTTTCTGTTGCTGCGATAGATGAGGACTCTGAGGAGGCGGGGAGGATGAGGCGGCGTGTGGCGGGAAAATTGGCAGTTGGGCTCTTCTTCTTGCCACAAGGCAGCTGGATGCATTGGGAGTGGGTCGTTTCGATGGTGCTTCTGGTTCAGTATCAGACCCTTCACCTTGAGGCTTGGTGGCATCAACGGGCCGCTTTCTTTTCCTTGCTGCCTCGGCCAGTTCGTCATTGAAGGAATCAGATATCTCCATGTCTGAGTCCTCAGCTTCTATGGCAGCTGCCTCCTTTGCTGCTGGGGAGGCTATGGTAGTCTCCCACTCTTTCTCAGACTCAGATGAGGAGGTGAGGTTGTGTAACCCTCTTAACCCGGCCTAGACGGTTGACCCGAATTAAGAAGATTACACGGGGAAAACCAAAGTCAACCCGAAAGTCAACCTTGATTAACGACCCTTTTTTTTCTTTTTTAATCTTGTCTAGATGCACATTAACCCTAGATATGATCATACAAACAGCATACTCAAAGATCATAATCATCAGAGAACACACAGGGACTCAATTGCACAAATTACAACTTTAGGGACCAAATTGTAAATTCTGAAAATTATAAGGTCTTCATCCAAATTAAAGTTACCAATATCAAAATTAGTCAGATTTCATGCTTCACTGCCAAATTTCAGCTCAAATGGACATCCCAAACTCATACAATTGCATAAACAAGTTTCAGGACCAAAATGCAAACATTTCAAAACATATAACTGCCAATGTCAACCCCCAACAGTCAGGTGTTCCGAAACAGGGAGAACCTGTTTCGAAACGCGGGGCCGTTCCGCAACGTGTTCCGAAACGAGGACTGGCAGAGGCATTTCCGTTTCGGAACGGTACCTTCCGTTTCGGACGCCTGGGCCACTACAGGGCACCCGTTCCGAAACGATAGCTGCCGTTCCAATACGGCCTGCACAGAATGCAGTGAAATGGCTGCTAAAACACACAATTGACTTACCATACAAGCTCCAAATGCCGCCAAACTTTACCAGCAAGACATACAACATGCAAGGGACATATTTGCATCAACCAATCATCATTATAGCATCAAATGTGAAAAGCCCCAAATCTAATGACATGCTTCCTACTAAGCAAACCATACAAGCATTAAAACACCAAACTAAACACATAATGGCCAATTACAAATACCAACATTATTGACAACATTAAACAAACTTAGGGAGTTCAAAACATCTCCCAAAACATCCACATAGGTCCCCCATTGCCAAATTACGAAAAGCTAATAGTGTTTAAGAAACCTTCCCATACTTGAGCTTAACTTCCACTTGATTGCTTGCCTTCCTTGCTGCCCTCAATGCACTTTAACGTTCTGCATTATTGGTTTAAGAAAAGAGAGAGAGCGTAAGCAAAATCTTAGTGAGGAATGCTCATTTAAAACCATACAATAATGCATTTATATAACTCATTTATAAACCATACATCAAGCAACATTAAACATGCTCTTAATCATTTAAAACAAGCATCTCATGCTTCAAGTTCATAACAAGTCATATTGGCAACAAGTGATACATTTCACATAAGATCCACACATGGACTTTTAAACACCATTGTGATCTTATCCCCATGGACTTTTAAACACCATGGCCCATGGACTTTTAAACACCATGGCAAGGACCACACAAGGACTTTTAACCACCTTTGTGTCCTTAACAAGAATCATCCAAGGACTTTTAACCACCTTGATGTTCTTAAGTAAACAAGGTTTTCAAGGAATTTTAACCACCTTGAGCCTTAACCAAGAACCAACCATGGACTTTTAAACACCATGTTGTTCTTAAAATTCACAAGATTCTCACAAGGACTTTTAACCACCTTTGAGATCTTAACCAAGAACCATCCAAGGACTTTTAACCACCTTGATGTTCTTAAATAAACAAGGCTCACACAAGGACTTTTAACCACCTTTGTGACCTTAACATCACTTGCCAATATGCATCATTAATCAACAACAATCCACTGTTTTAAAGCATTTACCCAAGCCATAACATCATGCATCTTTAAGCATTAAACCACATTATAACAATGTTCAAAAACAAGGACCTCTTACCTTGAGCATCCTTCAACACATGGATTATAATTTCAGCAACTAACATGCTTAATCATGCTTTCAAAACAGAATTTAAATCATGCAAACAACTACATTGCACACAACCATAACCATGGTTCATCACCAAGAGAGTTTAACCGAAAACTTACTCTTGAGCTTAGCTAAGTTGCTTAGACTTAAACTAAGCTCCCAAACCTTCAAAACATTGGTTTCAAAGCTGCAAACCAAAATCCACTCACTGATTCCGTTTCGCCTCTTGCCGAAACACAAATCAAGCTTTCGGATCACAACCACTTGGATCCAAAGATGACTCCCCTGTTTTTAACACATCAAAACAGAGGATTAATGCATCATCATGCATTAATAGCTTCAATGAAAGCACCTAATCTCGCTGCTCTCATCCACACTCCATTTTCGGCTACCAAGCACAACCGAAAATGCATCCAAACAACTCCTCGACATAGCCCAGCCAAGATCCATCAAAACTAAACATCCTTTAACATCATTTAACATCTAAAAAGGACCTAACAACATCCTTATACCTCCAGCAACATCAGATCCACAAGATCACTCCAAAACAACCAAGAATCACAAGCTAAACTTAGGAAATTCAACCTATCCGGGATTGCATTAATTAAAACTCAATTCCTTATCAATTTAACATTCATTTAACATCAAATTAACACCTTAAAACACAGCCCAATCAGATCATACGAAAATCCATCAAGAATCACCAAATCTTGCATTTAAAGTCAAGATCCATTACACAACTTTAAAACCATTTATAAATCATCAATTAAGGATTGAGAACTTAGGAATTTCAATAAAGAACTGAGAGTTTAGAGGAGAAGGACGTTCTTACCTCCAAACTTGAGTTTCTCCCTTTTTAGAACCAAAAAGCTTGAAGAATCAACTAGCAAATGATGAGGTTTTGTTGATGAGATGATTAGCAATCAAAAGAGGATTGAAAAGAGGTATTTAGGTGACAAAATCAGAGGAAAAACTCTGGAGAAAGATGTTTGGTTTGAGAGAAAATGAGAGAAAAGGAAAATGAGATTTTAAGAAAAATTAGTTAGAAAATAACTTCCCTCCACTTTCTTTTGTTTAAAAACCATAATTAAATCACTAAATATCTTAGAAAAATCTGGAGAAACTCCCTTTGGGTAAATAGCTCCTTAAAGATTCAAAGTTTCAATCCTTTCTAAAACAGTCACGCAGTTTTCAAAAATTACATTTTGGTCACTAGCCAAAATGTCACCCTTCCAAACCTCATTTTGCAAAATTGATTTCACAGTTCACTTATATATATTAAAAGAGGATTTTAGAATATTTTTCCATATTTTTAATGCAACCCGAACTAGGCTTTCCTAATTTCACTCTTTTACATTCGAACAACACTTTGACCGAACCGGTCAACGCCCAAAACTTCTAAGCCCAAAACCGGGGCGTTACAACTCTCCCCCCCTTAAAAAATTTCGTCCTCGAAATTTACCTGAAGGAAAGAGGTACGGAAACTGCTTCAGCATGTCATCCTTCCGTTCCCATGTGGCCTCCTCAACACCACGGTGCTTCCACAACACCTTCACCAACTCAATGGTCTTACCTCGAAGAACCTTGCTATCTGAATCCAGAATCTTCACCGGTTCCTCATCATAGGTCAAATCCGGATTCAATTCCACTTCTTCCACAGGCATCACATGCGAAGGATCAGATCTATACTTCCGGAGCATAGAAACATGAAACACATCATGGATCTTCTCCAACTCTTGAGGTAACCTCAACTTGTACGCAACAGGACCCACACGCTCAATCACCTCGTATGGTCCAATGTACCTAGGGCTCAGCTTACCCTTCCGGCCAAACCTCATCACCTTCTTCCAAGGCGAAACCTTCAGAAACACACGGTCACCTACCGCATACTCAATCTCCTTACGCTTCAAATCCGCGTAAGACTTTTGCCGATCAGAAGCTGCCTTCAAACGCTCACAGATGAGTTTCACCTTCTCGGTGGTTCCTTTCAACAAAGCCGGCATCGAAACCAACTTCTGACCCGTTTTAGCCCAACAAAGAGGAGTCCTACACTTCCTCCCATACAAGGCCTCATAAGGTGCCATTTGAATACTTGCTTGATAACTATTGTTATAAGGAAACTCCACCAAAGGCAAATGCTTCTCCCAAGAGCCCTGAAACTCAATCACGCAGCACCTCAACATATCCTCCAAAATCTGGATAACACGCTCGGTCTGACCATCCGACTGAGGATGATAGGATGTACTGAAATTCAACCTTGTACCCAAAGCTTGATGCAAACACTGCCAGAACTGCGATGTGAACCTCGGATCCCTATCCAACACAATCGACTTAGGCACACCATGCAGCCGCACAATCTTAGCAATATACAGCTCCGCAAGCTTATCCAAAGAAAACGTAGTATGCACAGGCAAGAAATGCGCACACTTCATCAGGCGATCCACAATCACCCACACAGAATTTTTCTTCGACGGTGACAAAGGTAAACCAGATACGAAATCCATGGTAACCCTCTCCCACTTCCATTCAGGAATTCGCAACGGTTGCAACAACCCAGAAGGAACCTGATGCTCAGCCTTAACTCGCTGACACACCATGCACTTGCTCACAAACTCTGCAACATCCTTCTTTAAACCTACCCAATAGTACTCATCACGAAGATCACGATACATCTTAGTACTACCAGGATGCATAGCAAAAGGACTACTATGACCTTCAGCCAAAATAGCAAGCCTCAACTCAGCATCATTGGGCACTACTATCCGACTCCCAAAGCACAACACACCATCATCATTAAAGCTGAAATCCGAAGGTCTACCCTCCGCGATATCCTGAACATGCGGTACCAAGGAATCATCCAGCAACTGCTTTTCCTTGATCAGCTGAACCAAAGATGGTTTCACTTGCAACTCAGCCACAAGACCACCATCACGCGAAATACTCAAACTGGCAAACATAGCCCTCAGCTCAACAGCTACCTTCCTACTCAAGGCATCCGCAACAACATTAGCCTTCCCAGGGTGATACTCAATCGTCAAATCATAATCCTTGAGCAACTCCACCCAACGTCGCTGCCTAAGATTCAACTCCTTCTGAGACATCAGATACCTCAAACTCTTGTGATCCGTGTACACAGTACACTTCTCACCATACAGATAATGCCTCCAGATCTTCAAAGCAAAAACCACCGCAGCCAACTCAATGTCATGCGTAGGATAATTGCGCTCATGCACCTTCAACTACCGCGATGCATAAGCCACCACCTTACCCTCTTGCATCAACACACATCCCAAACCAACATAGGATGCATCACTGTAGACCACAAACTCTTTCCCTGATTCAGGTTGAATCAAGATAGGAGCTTGCGTCAAAGCTACCTTAAGCTTCTCAAAAGCCTGTTGTCTCGCTTCCGTCCACTCATACTTAACATCCTTCTGCAGCAACTTCGTCAAAGGTGCAACAATCTTCGAAAACCCATCCACGAACCTCCAGTAGTATCCCGCCAAACCAAAGAAACTACGAACCTCATGAACAGACTTAGGAACCTTCCAGTTCATCACCGCCTCAATCTTCTGAGGATCAACACGAATCCCCTCAGCAGAAACCACATGTCCAAGAAACACCACCTCACTTAACCAGAACTCACACTTGCTCAGCTTGGCATAAAGCTGATTCTCCAACAAGGCTTGCAGCACAATCCTCAAATGCTCTTCATGCTCCTCCTCAGTACGCGAGTACACGAGGATATCATCAATGAATACCACAACGAACTTGTCCAGGTATTCATGAAACACACGATTCATCATGTCCATGAAAGCAGCAGGAGCATTTGTCAAACCAAACGGCATCACAAGGAACTCATAATGCCCATACCTTGTCCTGAAAGCTTTCTTAGGCACATCCACATCCTTCACCTTCAACTGATAATACCCTGACCTCAAGTCAATCTTAGAGAACACCGCAACTCCCAGAAATTGATCAAAGAGATCATCAATTCTCGGCAAAGGATACCGATTCTTGATAGTCAACTTGTTCAGCTGACGGTAATCAATGCACATTCTCATAGTGCCATCCTTTTTCTTTATGAACAAGACTGGTGCACCCCAAGGTGACACACTTGGCCGAATGAAACCACGATCAAGCAATTCTTGCAATTGCGTCTTCAGCTCCTTCAGCTCCTTAGGTGCCATTCTATAAGGGGTAATGGACACAGGAGTTGTATTCTCATACAGCTCAATCCCAAACTCCACTCCGCGATTAGGAGGTAAACCAGGCAACTCTACAGGAAACACACCAGGGAATTCCTTCACAACCCTGATATCTTGCACCCGCAACTCTTTAGAGCTAGGATTCATCACAAAAGCTAGATAAGCTTCACAACCTTGCCTCAGCATCCTGCTCGCCTCCAATGTAGACACCACATTGGCAAGAAACTTCACATTCTCACCAACCACGACAACCTCATAATCATCCGCGAGCTTCAACGAAACTCGCTTATTTTCACAATCCACAACAGCACGATGCTCAGCAAGCCAATCCATACCAAGGATTACATCAAAACCATAGAAAGGTAACTCCATAAGGTCAACATGAAAAACATGATCTTGAACAACCAGAGGACACCTTCTATAAAGCTTTCGAGTCACAACAGTCTCACCAAAAGAACTAGTGACACGAACACCAACATCCAAAGACTCAACAGGCAAACCAAGCAATTCAGCATGCTCACGCAATATGTATGAATGCGTAGATCCAGAATCAATCAAGGAAAGCAATGACAAGGATTGCAAAGTAAAAGTACCTGTAATCACATCCGCATCATTCCTCCCCTCTCGCTGAGCATACACCCTAGCTTGACCTCCACCCTCAGGCTGAATAGCCACAACATGGGCCACTCCTCGACCACCTTCCTCTCTCCGCTGGAAATTACCACGGCTGCGCCCACGACCTCTCTACGGTGCAGCAACAACAGGAGCACGCACTTGGCCACCAGCCAACATAGGACACTCTCGACTCATGTGATCTGCAGATCCACAGTTCCAGCACCCATTACCAGCTGCCACAACAGGAGCTTGCACCTCCCTCACAGCTCGAGGACAATCACGTTTCATGTGACCACGTGAACCACATGTCCAACATGCACTCGGATCAGCTCTAGCATTGCCTCCTCGAGCAGGTGCACCACCACCTCTCTTAACTGAGGACTGATACCTCTGATCACGTCCCCTCTTGTTCCGTCCGCCACCGGAACTATACTCAGCAGCTCGCTTTCCAGCACTAGAACCAGCACTCTTAGCAGATAAACCCAAGTTCATCTCAATGTCCTTTGCTCGGCCCACCAGCACATCAAAATCATCATACTCGGTAGCCAGCACATACATCTTCACCTCCGTCACTAAACCATAACGGAACCTTTCACACCTCTCCCGCTCATCTGGAACAATCTCAGGTGCATATTGACTGAGTCAAACAAACTGCACTTCATACTCAGCCACAGTCATGCTCCCCTGGGTAAGAGTCATGAACTCTCGCTTCTTTTCATCTAGGTACCTCACACCTAGATACCTTCTCTTGAACGCATTCTGAAAGAATGTCCAAGTTACATCAGCATCAGCCATCCCAGAGATTGTGGTCGTCCACCATGTATAAGCATCATCTTGTAGCAAGGATACTACACAACCCAGCTTTTGCACATCAGTGCAACTCATCTGACCCAAGATCCTCTTGGTACTCTCTAGCCAAGCTTCAGAACCTTCAGCAGACATACCCCTGAACTCTGTCCCGCCTAGACTGCGTAAGCGTTCCAAGGGTAGTCTAACACCAGCATCTTCCTGATGCCCAGCTCCTCGAGCTCCAGCTACTGCTGCTTGGAAAGCACCAGCAATAGCTTGCACCAACAACGTCATGTCAGGCATAGCTTGCCCCTGACCAGCCTCTGGTCCAGCGACCCCAGCACCAGCTGCAGCTCCAGCTCTTTCACCCTCAGCACCACCACCACCAGGTGGAGGAGGTAACACCGCACTTCCCGCATTCTCCTCATTCTCATTCTCATTCGGAGCCGTAGCTCGCACATTACTCCTCAACTCCCTACGAGGTGCCATATTCTAACAATGCAATCACAATACAAACAAACAAAGTCAGGCCCAGCAAGGTAAGCAATCCAAGTACTCAAGCTCATTTTCATTTAAAAACAACATCATTTCATTAGCTTTGATTTGGCAATGGGTACCCACAACATGCTTCATCCCAGCATACAACTCAATTGCAACATATAACAAATCATTCATCATGCTTTCACTCAACAAGCATACAAAGCATACATGCATAAATCAACCACACAATCATCCCCAATTACTCGAGAACTCAGCTCTGATACCACCAAATGTAACCCCCTTAACCCAGCCTAGACGATTGATCCGAATTAAGAAGATTACACGGGGAAAACCAAAGTTAACCCGAAAGTCAACCTTGATTAACGACCCTTTTTTTCTTTTTTTAATCTTGTCTAGATGCACATTAACCCTAGATATGATCATACAAACAGCATACTCAAAGATCATTGTAACGCCCCGGTTTTGGGCTCAGAAGTTTTGGGTGTTGACCGGTTCGGTCAAAGTGCTGATCGAATATATAAGAGTGAATTTAGGAAAGCCTAGTTCGGGTTGCATTAAAAATATGGAAAAATGTTCTAAAATCATATTTTAATATATATAAGTGAACTGTGAAATCAATTTTGGAAAATGAGGTTCGGAAGGTTGACATTTTGGCTAGTGACCAAAATGTAATTTTTGAAAGTTGCGGGACAGTTTTATAAAGGATTGAAACTTTGAATCTTTAAGGAGCTATTATTCCAAAAAGGATTTCTCCAGATTTTTTTCTAAGATATTTTATGACTCAAATCTGATTTTAAAGATTTAGAAAAGGAGGGAAAATCATTTGTAACTAAATTTCCAACTAATTTTCCATTTTCTCTCAAATTCTCTTTTCTCTCATTTTCTCTCTACCCAAACAAGATTCTCCAGATTTCTTTCTTTGATTTTAACATCTTAATCTCTCATTTCAATTCTCAATTGATTCCTAATCATCTCATCATCAAAACCTCTCAATTTACAAGTTGATTCATCAAGCTTTTTGGCTCTAAAATGGAGAAATTCAAGTTTGGAGGTAAGAACGTCCTTCTCCTCTAAACTATCAGTTCTTTACTGAAATTCCTAAGTTCTCAATCCTTGATTTATGTTTTATTAAAGGCTTTTCAATTGAGATCTTGATTTTTGGCTAAAATGCAAGATTTGATGATTTTGGTGAAAATTTCGTGTGATCTGTTTAAGCAGGGTTTTGAGGTGTTAAATTGATGTTAAATGAATGCTAAAATGATTAGAAGTTGAGGTTTAATCAATGCAATCCCGGATAGGTTGAATTTCCTAAGTTTGGCTTGAGTTTTTGGTTGTTTTTGAAGTGTTTTTGGTGATCTGTTATACCTGGAGGTATAAGGACGTGGTTGTGAATCATTGAGCTAATGATGTGATGGTTTTGCATTATGTGTATGCATGTGAATCATTGAGCTAATGATGTGAAGGTTTTGCATTATGTGTATGCATGTGAATCATTGAGCTAATGATGTGATGGCCTTGCATTATGTTTATGCATGTGGAACATTGGATATTATGGTAAGATGGTTATGTTGGCAAGAGATGTGAATGGTTCTTGGTTCTTTGATCGGGTATAATTAGCCGGCTATAGGATTGGGTGCACCGTGAATAAAGTCGCCTTGATGGAGGAGTGGTCAAGTGTGGACCGGGTAAACTCCCCTCAAGTATTCCTAACGAGATGAGGTCAGTGGAGGGTGTGCCCACGGGAGGACCTCGGTTGCTTAAGGTCGTAGTGAAGGTTGTTGCCCACGGTAGACCTTGGTTGAGTAAAGGTTATAAGGTGGTTAAAAGTCCTTATGTGAGAACCTTGTACTTGTTAAGATCACAATGGCAATGGTTAAGTCCATGTGTGGATCTTGTGTGTGATGTCCCGGATCTCGTTAGATGATGTCTACAACTACCAATCGGTTATGCAAAGGTTGTATGGTGGTTGAAAGTCCATACGGGAAGACCTTGTGCATGTCAAGGGTGTATGGCGGTTGAAAGTCCATACATGGTAACCTTGAGGAAAAGCTAAGGTTGTATGGTGTTTAAAAGTCCATACATGGGAACCTTAGGTTGTTAAGGTCAAATGGAGGTTGTTGCCCATTTGGAAGACCTTGGATTGGGTAGTGTGTAGGAAGCGTTGGGACACGCTTGTAATCCGCGTATCCGATCGGGTTGAAAAGTGGAAAGTGATTATGGTTGATCTCTTGGAAGCCAATATAATGTTCTTGATCATGTTAAGCATGGGATTGCTTGAAATGATGCATAGTTGCATGTGAAGCATGAGATTGCTTGAAGTGATGCATGGTTGCATGTGAAGCATGAGTTGCTTGAATTGATGCATGTTTGCATGAGAAGCATGAGATGCTTGGTAAGATGCATTGTTGCATGAGATGTGTATGATGCTAGTGAAAGCATGTTACTTGTATGTTGAACAAGTGTAGGTTATCATTTGATAAATGATGCATGAGAGCATGGATTACCTATGTTGCATTGGAGTCATGTATGACTTGATGTTAAAGGCATGTGATGATGATGCTATGGTTTTATGTTGCCTTGATTAAATGCATGAAATGGTTTGATTGAACTATGGTTTTAAGTGGTTTCTTGCTTGATGTGGTTTCCAAGTTAAAGAAAGGTATGTTGTGGAAAGGATGTGTTTTCCATGGTTTTATTTAAAGCTTGGCATATGGTGTTTATGCATGATTTGAACTTGATGTTGAAAAGAGTTTTCGAACATGGTTTTGGAAAGCAAATCGGGTTGGTTTTAATGTGTTTTAAAGACCCGCTGCATTGATGGTGTTTTGGTTTTGAGCATTCCTCACTAAGCATTATGTGCTTACGCTCCTCTTTGTCCGTCAATGCAGATTCTTGAAGTTTGGACAGCAAGGAGCAAGGGATTCAAGGTGGACTCCAATGGAGATGTATGTCTCGGTGGATAGCTATAGTTAATAAGGGCAATGGGGTAGAATCTCTCGGGTTTTTGGGTTTGTGATCGTATGTGTTGATCATGAAGGTTTAAATGCTGTTGTTAATGTTGTTGAAACATGAATTGGGTTAAATGTGATTGAATTGGAAGGTTTATGCTTAAATGGTTGCTTGTGTAGGAAGCATGCCTATAGATTGGGGCTTTTCATATGTGTTGGTTATTTGTTGAATTGATGATGCATTTATGGTCTCTGCATGTTGTTCATCTTTGAGGAATGATTTGGTGATGTTAATTTGATGTTTGAAGCATGTTTGATGCTGTTTTCGAGTTGTTTTCAGGCAGGGGTATCGATACTCGGGCTTGGGTATCGATACACCTGAACCAAATATGCAAGTTTCAGGCTAGGGGTATCGATACTGATGAACAGGTATCGATACCTTATGAGTGGAGTATCGATACTGGGGGAAGGGTATCGATACCCTTGCTAGAATTTGGTTACTGCCTTCCCCGAGTATCGATACGACACGTGGCGTATCGATACCGAACCGTTAAAATCAGTTAAAAGTATCTTTTATGTTTTGAAATGTTTGCGTTTTGGTCCTGAATCTTGTTTGTGCAATTGTGTGAGTTCGGGATGTCCGTTTGAGCTGAAATTTGGCAGGGAAGTATGAAACATGACTAATTTTAAGTTGGTAACTTGAAATCTGGTTAAGTCCTTAAAGTTTTCAGAAATTTCAATTTGGTCCCTAAAGTTGTAATTTGTTCAATTGGGTCCCTGTTTGATCTCTGATGTTTGTGATCTTTGAGCATGGTGTTTGTGTGATCACATCTAAGGTTAATGTGCATCTAGACAAGATTAAAAAGAAAAAAAAGGGTCGTTAATCAAGGTTGACTTTCGGGTTGACTTTGGTTTTCCCCGTGTAATCTTCGTAGTTCGGGTCAACCGTCCAGACCGGGCTACGGGGGTTACATTTGGTGGTATCAGAGCCAGGTTGAGAAGGTTGGGGAAAACGGTAAGTTGTTGTGGTAAGTGTGTTTGATGTTTACCTTGTTGTATGGTTGAAAGCTGGTTGAAGCATGTGTTTCTGAGTATGCTGTTGATGTTTTTGAGCATGTTGCTGGTGTATGCAAGCATGATTTGTGGTTATGAATCTTGGTTGAGTTCATGTGGATATGTGTTGATGCTATGAGCTGATGCTATGCATGATGAATGTGTTTTGAGCATGTTATGTTGCTAATGTGCTGGTGCTGTTGGATGTTGTTGGTGTAAGCATGATCAAGGCATGTTGTTGATATGCTTGATGTTGTGATATTCATGTTGTGTTGACTGTTATGTCATGTAAAGGGGGAGGATTCGGGATACCCATTGCCTTATTAATATAGCTATTGTGTTATTTTGGAGTTGGAGTTTGAATCCTTGCTTAATGCTGGTCTAACAGGTTTTGTTTGTTTGTTGTGATTGTATGTTGTTTGTTGTTAGTGGTATGGCAAAGATGATGAAAGAATGGAGGATGAGTGAAATGGTTGCTGCCTTGGGGCAGGTTGTTAAGTCAAAGGATTCACCCTTTTGTAGAGGTGTTTTGTCTCAGTCTTCTGTGACTGAAGTTGAGATGGTAAGGCAAGGGAAAGAAGCTGGTTCCGGGATGGAAAGTTCTTTACCTGTTGTTCAGGAGGTGTTGGGAACATCTCAGGCTACGGTTGAGGTGGAATCAGTGGATGTGCTGGCTAGATGTGTGGGTTTGCCGAAGCAGCATTTGCTTGATTTGGGTGCTGTAGAGTACCATGGTTCTTCCCCGGAGATGTTTGAGGCCTGGTTGGCCAATGTAGTTCTGATTTTGGATCGGGAAGGCTGTGATTATGCCTGTAAGCTGGGGAGTGTTGTTTCTCTGATGCTGGAGGATGCTTGTTCTTGGTGGACATCTGTGGCTGTGGCGTCACATATCCTTGATATTGATTGGGATTTCTTCGTGTCTGCTTTCTATGAAAGGTATCTTGGAGGGGAATTTCCAAGGGTTAAGCAAGGTGCGGCTAATGCTGTTGGTGAGCAAGTGTTGCTTGAGCAAGGAGTGGGAGCTCAGTCATCTGTGTGTGACCGTTGTAAAAGGCAACATGTTGGAAAATGTTGGGACACAAGTGTTTGCTGGAGATGTGGTTCTAAGTTGCATGTTAGGCGTGATTGTCCTCATGGAGTGAAGTCAGCTTTGGTGTTAGCCAAAGGATCTTTGAAAGGTCGTGGGCGCGACCGAGGCGAGGTTCGGAAGTGGCAGAAAAAGCCGAAGGTTGTGAAGAGTTTAGGGAATGAAGTTTGCTGGAAATGTGGGTCTGCTGGACACATGAAGCGTGATTGTTCGATGTTGGCTCGGAATAGCCAAGGTTCCTTATTGCAAGGAGTGGGTGGTGACCCTGGTGTGTTAGTTGGTGCTGCAGTGGTGCGACAGAAAGATGTTGGTTCCGCAAGGAAGAGAGCTCGTTCGATGAAGCTTCAGGGTGGTGTTATGTTTTCAGGTAATCTTGTTAAGTGATCTTTGCTTTAGTTGCTTAGTTTGGTTTCTGTTGGTTTTCCTTGTGTGGAAGGTCTAGTTTTGTTGCTGGTATGTTGGAGTAGTGGTAGTTGTGGTTTGGTAATATCTTGGGTGTGAAGAAGGCTTCGGTAAGTATCTTGTGGTTAATGGTTGTTGGTATGATGGAGTTAGATAAGTTAAAGGTGAGTAAGGAGGGTGTTCTTAGACGGATTTTGAGGATGTTATTGGAGGGTGTGATCTGGCATTCATGCACAGTTAAAATCATTGATATATACTATATTATATATGTTGGTCCATGCATACATGTGGCATGACATTAGAGGTTTTGCATACATGTACATCAGGCATTGATAGGGCATGTAGGTGATCATGCATACGATGTTCACACTCGCTAATAACTAATCGAATCTGTTAGTGTTGTGGTTGGATTAAGTGGAATGATGGGTTTGTAGAGGTTGTTTGGTGCTGAGTGAGAGTGGAATGGCTTGTTGGTAGAAGGATAGTGTTTGATGCTCTGAGAGTTTAGTGGTTTGGTGGTGAAGGGTAGCTGTTTGAGGTTAGTATCTGCTAAGTGGTTTGTTTAGTTTAAAGGAAGTGGTAGTTCCTTGGTGTTAAGTGTTGTTGCAGCTGAGGTTGTTTAGCTTTTAAGTTGTTGTGAAGGGTTGTGTTGGTTCTTAGCAATCTTTGAAGAGTTCTGAAGCTGTTGTGTGTGTTTTGGTTCAGTGATGTTCTGGTAATGCAAGTGTTCTGGTTGAGTATGTAGTGAAAGGGCTGTGAAAGATCGAAGGTTTTTGTTGGTTGTTTGGGTTCTTGTGAGAAGTGGTCGGCTAGTTGTGGTTAAGAAAGTTCTGTTTGAAGTCTGTTGATGGTATGTGAAATGGCTGAAGGTTTCAAGTTGGGGTTGTGATGTAATTTTTGGTTTTTGTGTAAATAGTGCTGGTGAGCTGTTGTGGTAATATAGTTGACAGATGTGAGGGATTGTCAGCTTCGTTGGAGAGTTTGTGTAAACAGTTGATGTTAAGGATTTCTGCTTGTTGGGAAAATCTTTGGAAAAAGGTTTGGGAATCGCAAGAGTTTTAGAGGTTGAGGGGTTTGCCTAGTGTGGCTAAGTTGGTTTAGTTGTTGTTTCTGTGTAAACCAGTTATGGAAGTTATGTGCTACAGTGTTATCTGCTGTAAGAGCTGAGGTTCTTCAGGTTGATGTGGGATTGTGTATAATTCGGTTGTGTGGAAGGTTAAGTTGTGGTTACCCTTGAGAGTGTGGATTTGTGGACAGTGTGTGGTGGAAGTTTTGTATGGGAAGTGATCAGTGTTATTGGTTGAGGCTTTTGTGTTGCCTTGTGTATTGCTTTGAGAAGGTTGTGGTTCTCTTTCGCCGGTTGAAATTTCGAGGACGAAATTTCCTAAGGGGGGGAGAGTTGTAACGCCCCGGTTTTGGGCTCAGAAGTTTTGGGTGTTGACCGGTTCGGTCAAAGTGCTGATCGAATATATAAGAGTGAATTTAGGAAAGCCTAGTTCGGGTTGCATTAAAAATATGGAAAAATGTTCTAAAATCATATTTTAATATATATAAGTGAACTGTGAAATCAATTTTGGAAAATGAGGTTCGGAAGGTTGACATTTTGGCTAGTGACCAAAATGTAATTTTTGAAAGTTGCGGGACAGTTTTATAAAGGATTGAAACTTTGAATCTTTAAGGAGCTATTATTCCAAAAAGGATTTCTCCAGATTTTTTCTAAGATATTTTATGACTCAAATCTGATTTTAAAGATTTAGAAAAGGAGGGAAAATCATTTGTAACTAAATTTCCAACTAATTTTCCATTTTCTCTCAAATTCTCTTTTCTCTCATTTTCTCTCTACCCAAACAAGATTCTCCAGATTTCTTTCTTTGATTTTAACATCTTAATCTCTCATTTCAATTCTCAATTGATTCCTAATCATCTCATCATCAAAACCTCTCAATTTACAAGTTGATTCATCAAGCTTTTTGGCTCTAAAATGGAGAAATTCAAGTTTGGAGGTAAGAACGTCCTTCTCCTCTAAACTATCAGTTCTTTACTGAAATTCCTAAGTTCTCAATCCTTGATTTATGTTTTATTAAAGGCTTTTCAATTGAGATCTTGATTTTTGGCTAAAATGCAAGATTTGATGATTTTGGTGAAAATTTCGTGTGATCTGTTTAAGCAGGGTTTTGAGGTGTTAAATTGATGTTAAATGAATGCTAAAATGATTAGAAGTTGAGGTTTAATCAATGCAATCCCGGATAGGTTGAATTTCCTAAGTTTGGCTTGAGTTTTTGGTTGTTTTTGAAGTGTTTTTGGTGATCTGTTATACCTGGAGGTATAAGGACGTGGTTGTGAATCATTGAGCTAATGATGTGATGGTTTTGCATTATGTGTATGCATGTGAATCATTGAGCTAATGATGTGAAGGTTTTGCATTATGTGTATGCATGTGAATCATTGAGCTAATGATGTGATGGCCTTGCATTATGTTTATGCATGTGGAACATTGGATATTATGGTAAGATGGTTATGTTGGCAAGAGATGTGAATGGTTCTTGGTTCTTTGATCGGGTATAATTAGCCGGCTATAGGATTGGGTGCACCGTGAATAAAGTCGCCTTGATGGAGGAGTGGTCAAGTGTGGACCGGGTAAACTCCCCTCAAGTATTCCTAACGAGATGAGGTCAGTGGAGGGTGTGCCCACGGGAGGACCTCGGTTGCTTAAGGTCGTAGTGAAGGTTGTTGCCCACGGTAGACCTTGGTTGAGTAAAGGTTATAAGGTGGTTAAAAGTCCTTATGTGAGAACCTTGTACTTGTTAAGATCACAATGGCAATGGTTAAGTCCATGTGTGGATCTTGTGTGTGATGTCCCGGATCTCGTTAGATGATGTCTACAACTACCAATCGGTTATGCAAAGGTTGTATGGTGGTTGAAAGTCCATACGGGAAGACCTTGTGCATGTCAAGGGTGTATGGCGGTTGAAAGTCCATACATGGTAACCTTGAGGAAAAGCTAAGGTTGTATGGTGTTTAAAAGTCCATACATGGGAACCTTAGGTTGTTAAGGTCAAATGGAGGTTGTTGCCCATTTGGAAGACCTTGGATTGGGTAGTGTGTAGGAAGCGTTGGGACACGCTTGTAATCCGCGTATCCGATCGGGTTGAAAAGTGGAAAGTGATTATGGTTGATCTCTTGGAAGCCAATATAATGTTCTTGATCATGTTGAGCATGGGATTGCTTGAAATGATGCATAGTTGCATGTGAAGCATGAGATTGCTTGAAGTGATGCATGGTTGCATGTGAAGCATGAGTTGCTTGAATTGATGCATGTTTGCATGAGAAGCATGAGATGCTTGGTAAGATGCATTGTTGCATGAGATGTGTATGATGCTAGTGAAAGCATGTTACTTGTATGTTGAACAAGTGTAGGTTATCATTTGATAAATGATGCATGAGAGCATGGATTACCTATGTTGCATTGGAGTCATGTATGACTTGATGTTAAAGGCATGTGATGATGATGCTATGGTTTTATGTTGCCTTGATTAAATGCATGAAATGGTTTGATTGAACTATGGTTTTAAGTGGTTTCTTGCTTGATGTGGTTTCCAAGTTAAAGAAAGGTATGTTGTGGAAAGGATGTGTTTTCCATGATTTTATTTAAAGCTTGGCATATGGTGTTTATGCATGATTTGAACTTGATGTTGAAAAGAGTTTTCGAACATGGTTTTGGAAAGCAAATCGGGTTGGTTTTAATGTGTTTTAAAGACCCGCTGCATTGATGGTGTTTTGGTTTTGAGCATTCCTCACTAAGCATTATGTGCTTACGCTCCTCTTTGTCCGTCAATGCAGATTCTTGAAGTTTGGACAGCAAGGAGCAAGGGATTCAAGGTGAACTCCAATGGAGATGTATGTCTCGGTGGATAGCTATAGTTAATAAGGGCAATGGGGTAGAATCTCTCGGGTTTTTGGGTTTGTGATCGTATGTGTTGATCATGAAGGTTTAAATGCTGTTGTTAATGTTGTTGAAACATGAATTGGGTTAAATGTGATTGAATTGGAAGGTTTATGCTTAAATGGTTGCTTGTGTAGGAAGCATGCCTATAGATTGGGGCTTTTCATATGTGTTGGTTATTTGTTGAATTGATGATGCATTTATGGTCTCTGCATGTTGTTCATCTTTGAGGAATGATTTGGTGATGTTAATTTGATGTTTGAAGCATGTTTGATGCTGTTTTCGAGTTGTTTTCAGGCAGGGGTATCGATACTCGGGCTTGGGTATCGATACACCTGAACCAAATATGCAAGTTTCAGGCTAGGGGTATCGATACTGATGAACAGGTATCGATACCATATGAGTGGAGTATCGATACTGGGGGAAGGGTATCGATACCCTTGCTAGAATTTGGTTACTGCCTTCCCCGAGTATCGATACGACACGTGGCGTATCGATACCGAACCGTTAAAATCAGTTAAAAGTATCTTTTATGTTTTGAAATGTTTGCGTTTTGGTCCTGAATCTTGTTTGTGCAATTGTGTGAGTTCGGGATGTCCGTTTGAGCTGAAATTTGGCAGGGAAGTATGAAACATGACTAATTTTAAGTTGGTCACTTGAAATCTGGTTAAGTCCTTAAAGTTTTCAGAAATTTCAATTTGGTCCCTAAAGTTGTAATTTGTTCAATTGGGTCCCTGTTTGATCTCTGATGTTTGTGATCTTTGAGCATGGTGTTTGTGTGATCACATCTAAGGTTAATGTGCATCTAGACAAGATTAAAAAGAAAAAAAAAGGGTCGTTAATCAAGGTTGACTTTCGGGTTGACTTTGGTTTTCCCCGTGTAATCTTCGTAGTTCGGGTCAACCGTCCAGACCGGGCTACGGGGGTTACAATCATAATCATCAGAGAACATACAGGGACTCAATTGCACAAATTACAACTTTAGGGACCAAATTGTAAATTCTGAAAATTATAAGGTCTTCATCCAAATTAAAGTTACCAATATGAAATTAGTCAGATTTCATGCTTCACTGCCAAATTTCAGCTCAAATGGACATCCCAAACTCATACAATTGCATAAACAAGTTTCAGGACCAAAATGCAAACATTTCAAAACATATAACTGCCAATGTCAGCCCCCAACGGTCAGGTGTTCCGAAATAGGGAGAACCTGTTTCGAAACGCGGGTCGTTCCGCAACGTGTTCCGAAACGAGGACTGGCAGAGGCATTTCCGTTTCGGAACGGTACCTTCCGTTTTGGACGCCTGGGCCACTACAGGGCACCCGTTCTGAAACGGTAGCTGCCGTTCTGATACGGCCTGCACAGAATGCAGTGAAATGGCTGCTAAAACAGACAATTGACTTACCATACAAGCTCCAAATGCCGCCAAACTTTACCAGCAAGACATACAACATGCAAGCAACATATTTGCATCAACCAATCATCATTATAGCATCAAATGTGAAAAGCCCCAAATCTAATGACATGCTTCCTACTAAGCAAACCATACAAGCATTAAAACACCAAACTAAACTCATAATGGCCAATTACAAATACCAACATTATTGACAACATTAAACAAACTTAGGGAGTTCAAAACATCTCCCAAAACATCCACATAGGTCCCCCATTGCCAAATTACCAAAAGCTAATAGTGTTTAAGAAACCTTCCCATACTTGAGCTTAACTTCCACTTGATTGCTTGCCTTCCTTGCTGCCCTCAATGCACTTTAACGTTCTGCATTATTGGTTTAAGAAAAGAGAGAGAGCGTAAGCAAAAGCTTAGTGAGGAATGCTCATTTAAAACCATACAATAATGCATTTATATAACTCATTTATAAACCATACATCAAGCAACATTAAACATGCTCTTAATCATTTAAAACAAGCATCTCATGCTTCAAGTTCATAACAAGTCATATTGGCAACAAGTGATACATTTCACATAAGATCCACACATGGACTTTTAAACACCATTGTGATCTTATCCCCATGGACTTTTAAACACCATGGCCCATGGACTTTTAAACACCATGGCAAGGACCACACAAGGACTTTTAACCACCTTTGTGTCCTTAACAAGAGTCATCCAAG
Source organism: Hibiscus tridactylites (assembly GCA_958450335.1). Lineage (NCBI taxonomy): Eukaryota > Viridiplantae > Streptophyta > Magnoliopsida > Malvales > Malvaceae > Hibiscus > Hibiscus tridactylites. The sequence continues at coordinate 70,920,589 of OY288272.1, forward strand.
GACTTTTAACCACCTTGATGTTCTTAAGTAAACAAGGCTTTCCAAGGAATTTTAACCACCTTGAGCCTTAACCAAGAACCAACCATGGACTTTTAAACACCATGTTGTTCTTAAAATTCACAAGATTCTCACAAGGACTTTTAACCACCTTTGAGATCTTAACCAAGAACCATCCAAGGACTTTTAACCACCTTGATGTTCTTAAATAAACAAGGCTCACACAAGGACTTTTAACCACCTTTGTGACCTTAACATCACTTGCCAATATGCATCATTAATCAACAACAATCCACTGTTTTAAACCAGTTACCCAAGCCATAACATCATGCATCTTTAAGCATTAAACCACATTATAACAATGTTCAAAAACAAGGACCTCTTACCTTGAGCATCCTTCAACACATGGCTTATAATTTCAGCAACTAACATGCTTAATCATGCTTTCAAAACAGAATTTAAATCATGCAAACAACTACATTGCACACAACCATAACCATGGTTCATCACCAAGAGAGTTTAACCGAAAACTTACTCTTGAGCTTAGCTAAGTTTCTTAGACTTAAACTAAGCTCCCAAACCTTCAAAACATTGGTTTCAAAGCTGTAAACCAAAATCCACTCACCGATTCCGTTCCGCCTCTTGCCGAAACACAAATCAAGCTTCCGGATCACCACCACTTGGATCCAAAGATGACTCCCCTGTTTTTAACACATCAAAACAGAGGATTAATGCATCATCATGCATTAATAGCTTCAATGAAAGCACCTAATCTCGCTGCTCTCATCCACACTCCATTTTCGGCTACCAAACACAACCGAAAATGCATCCAAACAACTCCTCGACATAGCCCAGCCAAGATCCATCAAAACTAAACATCCTTTAACATCATTTAACATCTAAAAAGGACCTAACAACATCCTTATACCTCCAACAACATCAGATCCACAAGATCACTCCAAAACAACCAAGAATCACAAGCTAAACTTAGGAAATTCAACCTATCCGGGATTGCATTAATTAAAACTCAATTCCTTATCAATTTAACATTCATTTAACATCAAATTGACACCTTAAAACACAGCCCAATCAGATCATACGAAAATCCATCAAAAATCACCAAATCTTGCATATAAAGTCAAGATCCATTACACAACTTTAAAACCATTTATAAATCATCAATTAAGGATTGAGAACTTAGGAATTTCAGTAAATAACTTAGAGTTTAGAGGAGAAGGACGTTCTTACCTCCAAACTTGAGTTTCTCCCATTTTAGAACCAAAAAGCTTGAAGAATCAACTAGCAAATGATGAGGTTTTGTTGATGAGATGATTAGCAATCAAAAGAGGATTGAAAAGAGGTATTTAGGTGACAAAATCAGAGGAAAAACTCTGGAGAAAGATGTTTGGTTTGAGAGAAAATGAGAGAAAAGGAAAATGAGATTTTAAGAAAAATTAGTTAGAAAATAACTTCCCTCCACTTTCTTTTGTTTAAAAACCAGAATTAAATCACTAAATATCTTAGAAAAATCTAGAGAAACTCCCTTTGGGTAAATAGCTCCTTAAAGATTCAAAGTTTCAATCCTTTCTAAAACAGTCACGCAGTTTTCAAAAATTACATTTTGGTCACTAGCCAAAATGTCACCCTTCCAAACCTCATTTTGCAAAATTGATTTCACAGTTCACTTATATATATTAAAAGAGGATTTTAGAACATTTTTCCATATTTTTAATGCAACCCGAACTAGGCTTTCCTAATTTCACTCTTTTACATTCGAACAGCACTTTGACCGAACCGGTCAACGCCCAAAACTTCTAAGCCCAAAACCGGGGCGTTACAGGTTGTATGGTTGGATGGGAGTGGGCGAGGTCCTTCTCTTGGGGCGGATGTGCGGCACTTCGCTGGCTGGGGCGGCTGGAGTGGTAGTTGGTCTAGGTGTGATCTGAGTTGGTTTAGAAGATGCTAACTTCGAAGGGAAGGCTGGCAACTGTGGGTCGGCGTCGTGGTATTTGTCTAGCAAGTAGGCCACAAAGGCCTCTTGCACCTCCGCGATGTATTTTGTGAAGATTACAATCCTCTGGCAACTTTCTACAAGGCTTTGCAGCATAGGAATCACGACGGAGCGAAGGGCAACATCAATATTGCTCGCTGCAGCTGGGCGGTTGTCGGTGTTTCGGGCTCTAGCTCCTGCATCATCTGCAGACGTGCCTTCCTTGTCCACCCTTCCTTGGCGGCAATGATTGTATCTTTTGGGTGCGGCGGCACACAGAAGTTGGCGAAGAGGCCTGTGATGAGTGCGGGGAAGATGAGGGGTCTCTTGGAGTTGGGCTTGGCTCCAAGGGCGTAGATTTCTTCAAGAATAACCTCTCCAACGTTGATCGGCCACGCCTTCAAAATGTTGTGGATTAGGGCTAGCCACGACCTGTTGACTGTCGAACCATATTAAGTGGGCATTAGGCGGCGCTGGACGAAGTTACTCCAAAGATTTGCTTCTGGCAGCCGGTCGTGGCGGTTGACTGAACTGTTATTCATACCGGTCATCCATTTGGCATTGGGCTGGCAGGTTTCTTTTTTAATCTTTTTTGTAGTTTGCTGTCGTTAAGTATGACCTCTATTCTTCGTGCGGATTCCCTCTGATTTCTATGCCATAGAAACTGTTGATTGTTGTCACCGCGAATTTGACACCCTCGCCACGAACGTAGACAAAAAGATTTCTCGGGGTAGGTTTGTGGGCATAAAACTCTCGCACTAGGTTGGTGTTTATCTCTTCTGGCTGTGGAGCGAAAATGTGCCATCCTAGGGTGTTGACCCTTTCGAATACGATGGGCTCAAGGCCAAGATCCCCATCTAGCTTGGTGTATTGGAAGCCTATCTCTTCCCATAGTTGCCACTCCGTGAAGTACTGTCGGTAGGATGCCGCTATGTCAGCAATTAAGAATCTTTGGAAGGTTGGCTTGGAAGATGAGGCAGTGGGTTTTGATGTTGCCATAGGTGTGTGAACGATTGTGTTTCCTAAAAAATAAATTGCAAGAAAGTAAAACAAATGAAATCTTGGAAGCAAAGATGACGAGAAGAATTGAGAGTAAAAGAGAGAGCAAGGTTAAGAATGAGGAGAGAATAGTTGGCTTTATATATCCGCTACTCTCCGCTGCCTTGGTGTGCAAACTGTCAACGGGCAACAATGATTGCTCAGTGTTTTATGTGATTCTAGCCGTTCCGCCAGCTGTTGCAAATGTAGCCGTTGTGGCAAACCGTTACGAAGCCGCAAGTCATTATGTTCATATGCCTTGGGCAAGTCGGTTTAACTCCTTCCTGGGTGCAACTCGGTAGTAATGCTGCTGCGGCGGCGTCCTTTGCAGCGACTGGAACTGATTCAGTACAACTCCCTTTGCTCCCTGCTTTCTTTTCCTCTCCTCCTATACATAGCTACAACACCTGATAAAGAAAACTAAACTAAAACAATACCTTTTCTTAACCAAACATAGAATATTCAGTAAAATCATGGTAAAAGAGAAAATATTGTTATTATGCATGCAATGCACCAAAATATGCCTAAATGAGCTTAAGAACATCAATAATAAGTGTAGGAATGAGTACAAAAAATAGAACTCGTGGACACTCTACAAGCATGATGAGATAGAGGTTTATAAATGAGAAATGGTTTTAAAATGCATTTTTGTGTTGGTTTATGTTTAGCATCCCTCACTAAGCAATCGTGCTTAAGCTCTCTTTTTTCATCAATACAGAGAATTAGCTTGTGTGGGCAGCAAAGAGGCAAGAAGGTTTCCAAGGATTTGGATTAAGCTCAAGTATGGTTTTCTATTTGCTTATTAGTAATAATAGTTTGCAATTGGAGGATGCTTGGTGTTTGGGAGTTTGTGTTTTGGAACTCCCTGTTTTGAGGCATGTTTGTAATGCCCTTAATGACTTTTAAATGGCCTTTAATGTTTGGTTTATGCCTTGGTTTGTGTTTTGACTTCTAAGTGGCTATTTTTGCATAGGTTGCTTGCATATGGATTCCTTTAATGCCTAAGGACTTGCTATGATGTTGTTCTACCATGTATGTTGTGGTTTGATGTTCTAAATATGTTGTATGCATGTTGAAAGCATGTTGGAATGGTTTAATATGGATAAAAGTGTGAAAACCAGCAAAAGTTTTCATTATAAGCCCAGGTGTTTCGGTACACTCGAGCTTGTACCAAAACAATTAGCCTGAAATGGCCTAGGGTCTCGAAACAATGAGGTCTGTTGTAGAGTGTCCATGAGTTCAATATTTTGTACACATTCCAGCCCTTATTATTGTTGTTCTTAAATTTCATTTAGGCATATTTAGGTGCATTGCATGCATTATAACAATATCTTCTCTGATACCATGCTTTTATTGAATATTTTATATTTGGTTGAGAAAAGTTACTATTTTAGTTTAGTTTATATATTCAGGTGCTATAGCTAGGTGAGGAGAGGAAAAGACCGTACAAGGCAAGAAAGCTGGAACCAAAGAAGATGTACTAAAGCAGCTCAAGTTGCCGCCAAGGACATTGCCGAAACAGCATTGCCGCCAAGAGCCGCTCGGGCAGGAGTTACACCGACTTAGCCAAGATGGGTTGCGATTTCAAGAGGACAATTTCCTAAGCCCAATGAGCCCAGTCTTGCAACTTCCTGAAGCCTGTAGCAGCCGGTAGAGTTAATTCAAGATCGATAAGTAGGAGCACTAATCCTTACTTGCTGAAGAAGGCAACGTCCAAAGAGTCTGTATTTAAAGCATAAAGGAGTCTGTATTTAATGTAATTTACTTTTAGAACTCCTACTTCAAGGAGGACTCAACTTAGGTCAAGAGCCCTATATATACCCAATGTATGTAAGGGTATAGGGGCATAGACACATATATATCTCGTGAGGAATTGACGACATCTGTCGAGAGAGTGAAGATGGGGGGTTAGCTAGATAAGTTGGAGTGTTGGGGGTCGTGGCCCAACTCTCCTAGGGTTTAAGCACGTGTATGTAAAGTAATTTGGGGGAAACAATTGTATAGTTTTGACTTGTTTTCAATAATGTTCTGAGTTTTCTTAATCCATGCTTCTTGTTCGTTCCATTAGTCTACACCAGTCAATTGAAGAGAAAATTCATTTGTCGGGCACGAAAGTGCAAGGCTCATGAAATGGTTAAGCACGGTTACAACTCACAAGGCGTGACTAACTTGGTTCCACACTAGTCTACAAGTTTTAGCGGCTAAAAGGGATTTCCAACGGAGTTGTCTAATTTGGTTCCACACTAGTCCACAAGTTATGCAATCTCGAGCATCTTAACCTAGAAATAGGAGGGATCACTATCGACTATCCTGTCGAACTTGGAATGTCTGCCAGACTTGCCGCCATGACTTCTTTCCGTTCCACCTGTCGAGGTAGTACACACCCCTGCTATAGCAGTAACCTGCTGCGATCGTGTGACAAGGTTGTTGTTTGTCGCTCAGCTTACCCGCCGAGGGAGCAATTCATGGCAGTGCAAAACATACTCAAGACTTTGCAATGCAGTCCACAAGCTACTAAGCTGCACTTGTCTTACCCAGCTTATCACCCAATCTCTCCCTCTCATTCCTCTCATCACTATCTTTATCTTTACTTGTGTTTTTATATTTCCACATCATGAGGTTTAATGTTGCATTTGATAAATCTGTGTGCAGGAAATCATTCATAGGAGCTGCTCCAATCCCTGTAGGAGACGATATCTTTTATACTATAACTTGACAAGAGTGTGCACTTGTGCTCATAAAAGGAGAACACCTAAACGCTCTACAAGTTTTTGGTGTCGTTGCTGGGGATTGGAAACACCAACTACGTTTGAATTTCTGCACTTCCATTTAGTTTTTGCACATTAAATCTCTTTTTATTTATTTGTTCAAAAAAAGTATATACATATATATAGCCTCTTTGCTTGCTTGGTGTGTGTCCAACCAGGGCAGCAAGATTGGTAGTAACATCCACATGAGGAGGGGAAGGACATGCCGAAACGAATAGCCAAACACAAAGACCCTCAGGAAGTGGTTATGCTTGGGAGAAGCGCAGCCCAATATAACCTAACTATTGTTTTAATTTTAATTTTAATTTTTTATATAGTTTTATGTATTAGGATTAGATTTAATTTTTATTTAATTGTCGTATTTATTTTATTTCAGGTTAGGAAGGACGGAAGGACCAAGAAAGATGAAAGAATAAAGGAGAGGTCAAACTAGCGGCCAAGGCAGTCCAAGGCAGATGAGCATAACGGCTAGCCGCAACGGCTATATTTGTTCCAGCAAGCGGAACAGATATCTATGTAACGACTAGAATCTCGTTATTCGCGCCGCAATAATTGTCGCCTGTTGACAGCGTGCCCGCCAAGGCAGTTGAGAGAAACGACTATATAACGCCAACTATTCTACCACCCGTTCTTCAATTTTCTCTCTCTTTTCTCTGAATTCTTTCTACGGTCTTTGCTTCAAAGATTTCTCTGCTTTATTTTTCTTTCACATTCTTTTTACTTTCTTTAGGAAAACAATTGTTCCCCAAATTATGGCCTCATCAAAGAAACCCGCCGCCACCTCCAAAACCCAATACAAGAGGTTCTTGAAACCTGCTGTCGAGGAGACCTACAACCAGTTCTACAAAGACATGCAACTCTGGGAAGAGATGGGCTTCCACTACACCCAGCCTGATGAAAACTTCAGGTTGGAACCTTCCATGTCCGAGAAGATCCATAATATGGGCTGGGACTAATTCGCACGACAGCCATAAGAGATTAACAAAAACTACGTGTGAGAGTTTTACGCCCACCTACCTAACCCAGAGAGCCCTTTTGTCTACATCCGGGGAGAAGGTGTTAAGTTGACCGCTGACATGATCAACAGCTTCTACAACATAGAAGTTAGCGGTGACCATCATGGAGAGTGGGAATCATATCTAACAGGGGCTGACTACAACAAAATAAAGAAGGAGCTCTGTCGGCCAAACACCAAATGGCTGACATGCAAAAATAATGGGTCAGTCAACCGCAGAGACTTGCAGCCAGAGGCAGTCCTTTGGAGCTACTTCGTCCAGCGCCGCCGGATGCCAACCTCGCACGGATCAGTAAACAAGCCGCGGCTCGCCCTTATCAGCAGCATTATGAAGGGCGACAGGTCAACGTTGGCGATATAATACTAAAGGAGATTTACGCCCACGCAGAAAAGCCAGTCGTCAAAGGCCCACTCTTCTTTCTTGCACTCATCACCGACCTCTATGCAAATTTCGGCATGCCGCTGCACCCAAAAGATAAAATTCTTCCTGCCAAGGAATGATGGACAAGAAGGGCACGCCAACAAATGATGCATAGTGCAGAGCCTAACACACCTTCCACCGTCCCAAGCTGTCGCCACCCCAGCTACAGCAGGCAGTACTAATGCAGCCCTTACGTCTGCTACAATTCCCCTACTGCACAGCCTAGTGGAAAGCAGCCAGTGGATCAAGCACAAGCAGGTGATCTTCACAAAATATGTAGCAGACGTGCAGGAGGCCTCTGTGGCCTACCTACTGGATAAATACCAGGACGCCGGACCAAAGTTTCCTTCCTTTCCAACGGAGCTAGCAGCATCCAAACTAATCCATATCACTCCAAGACCTGTTGTTGCTCCTACCGACGACGACATTAAGGGGCCACACTACCGCCCCAAAAGAAGGACCTTCCCGACCCCCATCTAGCCATATGACCTTACCTTTTCCTCGGAATCAGAGAAGGAAGAGACGACAACTGATGCCTCCCCAGTAGCCAACACGATTGTTGCCAAGGATACCGGCTACTCTGACTTGGAGATTTCTGACTTCCTTGACGATGAACCAGTAGAGGCAGCAAAAAAGAGAAAGTGGCCAGCAGCAGATCCCCAGGGTGGAAAGGATGAAAGACAAACCAAGAAAGCCACCCCTAGCCGCATCCAGCCACCACGTAGCTCGAAGAAGAGCCCAACAGACATACCATCCACTACACGCCGCCTTGTCATGTCTGCCTCCTCAGATTCCTCTGCTGACGCGGCAGCAACAGAGGAGAACTCCCCGAGTTTATAGCACCATTTTTTTCTTTTCTTTTTAATATTTATTTTATTTTTTATGTTTTTAATTTTTCTTTTCTTTTAATGTTTTATTTTTAATTCTTATTTTGTAGAGGCATTGAGGACAATGCCAACCTTGAGTTTGGGGGGAATTAGTCCTCTTTGTTTTACGTTCATAGCATTTAGATGCATATCTAAATTCTGCCCCTAGCACTTAATAAAATAGAATCTTTAGTTCAAAATTTGTGCCTATGATAGCTTAATCAACTACTTTTCGCACCATTCTAAAACTTTTAATCTAACTTTGGGAAGAAGCGTGAAAATACTTAGAAAATTCTCTTTTTGCCAATCATCCTTACACTTGTCTGTTAAAAGATGAATTTTTGCTTGAGTTTTGAGTTTAACATTGCCTGCCTTACTTAATAAAACTTTCTTGATTGAATACAGGTTTTCCGCCACGGCAGCACAGGGCAGCACGACAGAAAGATGACAACCTTAGAGGTGCTCGAAACATGCTCTAGGCAGAAAGAAAAACCCTAGAGGTGCCCGAAACAGGCTCTAGGAAGGATCATGAGAAAGGAAACTCCGCTGCTATCAAAGTCCATGGAACTAAGCTAAGTGACGGACAAATTAGCAAGAGTGAATGAAAGTCTTCACGAGATGACTCTATTCAAAGGGTTTAGAGTTTTGTAGAGTGCACCTATCTTAGCTTCAAACCCAAAGAATAGTTGTGATGAGCTGAAGCCCTTAAGCTATGATCAGAAAAAGAGAATAAAAGTGCCCAACTGTGCTGCCAAGGCAGCCACTCGTATCCTTTCTAGTAACTTAATTATTATAGACTTACTTTGTTAACTTGGTAACTTCAGCATATTTAGCATGAACACAGACCTGCACACATTGCACTGGTATTAATAAAATTGAAATTTAAGTTATTTCTTGTCATTCCCTGTCACTAACATTAAATAGGAGCCACGACCTTGAGGCAAGAAATCAAGTTGAAAAGCTAATGTTCTATTAATTTTGTGCTAAGGGCAGACTTACTACTTAGATTGTATTACTTGAGGACAAGCAATAGTTCAAGTTTGGGGGTGTGTAGAGTGTCCAATGAGTTCTATATTTCGTACACATTCTCGCCCTTATTATTGATGTTCTTAAAGCTCATTTAGGCATATTTAGGTGCATTGCATGCATTATAATAGTATCTTCTCTTATACCATGCTTTTATTGAATATTTCATATTTGGTTGAGAAAGGTTATTGTTTTAGTTTAGTTTATATTTTCAGGTGCTATAGCTAGGAGAGGAGAGGAAAATATCGGACAATGCAAGAAAGCTGGAACCAAAGAAGCTGTACTGAAGCAGCTCAAGTTGCCGCCAAGGACACAGCCGAAGCAGCATTGCCGCCAAGAGCCGCCCGGGCAAGAGTTACACCTACTTAGCCAAGATGGGTTGTGATTTCAAGAGGACAATTTCCTAAGCCCAATGAGCCCAGTCTTGCAACTTCCTGGAGCCTGTAGCGGCCGGTAGAGTTAATTCAATATCGATAAGTAGGGGCACTTATCCTTACTTGCTGAAGAAGGCAATGTCCAAAGAGTCTGTATTTAAAGCATAAAGGAATATGTGTAACACCCCAATTTTGGGCTTGGATGTTTAGGGTCTGAACCGGACTGGCCTGATTTTCGGTTCGAATATAAAAAGGTGGTTTTAGGGAAAGCATAGTTCGGGTTGCATTCAAAATATGGAAAAATATTTAAAAATCCTCTTTTAATATATATAAGAGAGTGGTGCAATCAATTTTACAAAATAAGGTTTGGAAGTGTGACATTTCGAATTAGTGACTAAACTGTAATTTTTGAAAAGTTCAGTGGTGACTGTTTTTGTAAGGATTGAAACTTTGAATCTTTAAGGAGCTAATTTACCCAAGATTGATTTCTCCAGATTTTTCTTACTTTTTAATGATTCATTTAATGTTTAATTAATTAAAGGAAAATGAGAAAAGTCAATTTTGAGATTTCATAACTAACTTTCTTGAAAACTTTTTCATCTCATTTTCTCTCAAAATTCTCTCAGCCAAACACATTTCTACAACAACTTTTCTTTTTATTTTCACACCAAATGATGAGATTTCAATCCTCAAATGATTCCTAATACTTTCTACATCAAATCCTCTTCATTTGCTTCTTGAATTTTCAAGGATTTTGGCTCTAATCAAGGAGAAATCTACATTTAGAGGTATGAACGTTCTTCTCCTCTAAATACTCAGTTCTTTACTGAAATTCCCAAGTTCTCAATCCTTAAATTAAGTTTTATTAAAGGTTTTAGTGTTATGTTCTTGATTTTAGCTTAAAACTCAAGATTTGGATTAAATCTTAAAGAAATTCGTGGTGATTGTTTGGGCTCTGTTTTGAGATGACTTTTTAATGTATTTTGGATGTTTAATGATGTGTAATTGTGGTTTAGTCAATGCAATCCCAAATAGGTTGATTCTTCTAAGTTTTTACTTGTGAAATTGATGGATTTTGGGGTGATCTTGGTGTTCTGTTATAGCTGGAGGTATAAGGACGAGTTTAGGTTCTTTTTGGATGTTAATTGGTGTCTAAGAATGATTAGAAGTGATGGATCTTGGCTGGGTAATGTTGTGGAAGAGTTTGGATGTGATTTCAGTTGTGTTTGGTAGCCGAAATGTTAGTTTTGGTGAGAGCAGCGAGTTTAGGTGTAATGGCTGAAGATTTTAATGCATGATGATGCATTAATCCTCTGCTTTGATGTGTTTAAAACAGGGGAGACATCTTCGGATCCTTGTGGTGTTGATCCGGAGGCTTGAACGGCGTTTCGGCAAGCTTGCGAAACGAAATCGGTGAGTGGAGTTTGATTTCCAGCTTTGTATCGAATAATTGAAGGTTTGGGAACTTAGTTTAAGTCTAATCAACTTAGCTAAGCTCAAGAGTAAGGTTTCGGAAAAACTCTCTTGGATGAGCCATGGATTGGTTCGATGCATTAGTTGATATTTGCATGTTTAAATTTTGTTTTTGAAAGCATGTTTAGCATGGTTAATGCTGGTTATGAAAGTCATTTGTTGAAGGATGCTCAAGGTAAGAGATCCTTGGTTTGATTTGTTAAAATGTGGATTGATGCATAGTGATGCATGTTGTAAATGGCTTTGTTGTTAATGCTTTAAAAACAGTGGATTATTGATGATAATTGATGTATATTGGCAAGTGATGTGTTGGTTTTAAAGTACTTGAATCGGATATAGTTAGCTGGCTATAGGATTGGGTGCACCGTGAATAAAGTCGCCTTGGAAGTTGAGGGGTTGTGATTGTACCGTAAACTCCATCCAAGTACACTAACGAGATGTTTAAGATCACAATGGTGGTTAAAAGTCCATGTGTAGATCTTGTGTTGTGTGTCCCGTGTTCTCGTTAGTGATGTTATACAACTACCGACGAGTGATGTGGAGGGGTTGTGATTGTACCGTTAAACTCCATCACGGGTGTTGAGGGGTTGTGATTGTAGCGGTAAACTCTACCTTGTGTGTTCGGTAGTGTGTATGAAGCGTATGGGACAACGCTTGTAATCCGCGTATCCGATTGTGTTTTATGTTGTAAATGGTTATGGATTATCACTTGAGAGCCAATATGACATGTAATTGATATTGAAGCATGAAATGCATGTTGTGGATGCAATGTTCCATGGATAATGATGTTTATGTGTTAAATGCTTTATGAAAAGTGTTTTTTACAAAGTGCATTATTGTGTTGTTTCTTTAGAGCATGCCTCACTAAGCAGTTGTGCTTACGCTCTCTCTCTTGAACCAATAATACAGATAGTTGAGGTGTTTGTGGGCAGCAAGGAGGCTAAGAATCCAAGGGAAGGCTAAGCTCATGTATGGTGACTATTTTACAACATTATTAGATTTGATATTTGGCAATGGGAACCTAGGTTTTGTTTTTGGGAGATGTTTTGGACTCCCTAGTTGTGGCATGATGCCTTAAATGTTTTGGTTATGTAAATGGCCATTTTGGTGCTTGATTTGGTGTTTTGATGATTGCTTGCTTTAGACATTAGGATGCATGCCTATAGTCTTGCGAGTTTTCCTAATTGATGCCATGATCGTGTTTTGATGATGCAAACATGTACCTAATATGTATGATGACTTGTTGGCATGATTAGGAAGTCATTAGAATGTGTGTGAGTGATTAAATGAATGTTAAACCAGCAAATTTTGCACTTTCTGGGTAGTCCGTATCAGAACGGACACTACCGTTTCGAAACGGGGGCCTGTAATGGCATTCGTGTATCGAAACGGGTAGAGGCCGTTCTGAAATGCTTTGTCCACTGCCAAGCCCTGTTTTGGTATAGGTTTCGAAACGAACCCGCGTTTCGGAACGGTCAACCCCTGTTCCGAAACACTAGACCATTGGGCACTAATTTGAATGGTTTAAGGTTCACAAGCTTTACGTTTTAGTCCTGATTTTTGTATTTCTAATTGATTGAGCTTGAGATGTCCGTTTGAGGTGAAATTTGACAGGGAAGCATGTAATATGATTAATTTGATATTGGTAATCTAAAATCAGCTAAGTCCTCCATCTTTCCAGAATTTACAAATTGGTCCCTAACTTTTGAATGTTGTGCAATTGAGTCCCTTAGTGCTATCCGATCGCTCTGCTTTTCAAGTATGTTTTTCTCTAGGTTTCACTTAAGTTTAATGAGCATCTAGATAAGATTAAAAAGAAAAAAGAGGGTCATTAATCAAGGTTGACTTTCTGGTTTTCAAGTATGTTTTTCTCTAGGTTTCACTTAAGTTTAATGAGCATCTAGATAAGATTAAAAAGAAAAAAGAGGGTCATTAATCAAGGTTGACTTTCTGGTTTTCAAGTATGTTTTTCTCTAGGTTTCACTTAAGTTTAATGAGCATCTAGATAAGATTAAAAAGAAAAAAGAGGGTCATTAATAAAGGTTGACTTTCTGGTTGACTTTGGTTTTCCCCGTGTAATCTTCGTAGTTCGGGTCAATCGTCTAGGCCGGGCTAAGGGGGTTACATTTGGTGGTATCAGAGTTGAGTTCTCGTGTAATTGGGAATGGTTATGTGGGTGATGTATGTATGATTTCATGATGTGCCCTTTTGAATGAAAGTGTGATGTGTGAATTGTAAAGTATGTTACAATTGTGATGTATGCTGTGGTGAAGCATATTAGAGGGACCCATTGCCATATCAAAACTAATGAAATGATTTGTTTTTATTTGGAAATGAGCTTGAGTACTTGGAGATCTTACCTTTCTGAGCCTGATTATGTTTATTACATTTGTGTTAGTGCATTGTTTAGTGAATGGGACCTCGTAGAGAGACGATGATTAATACGCGAGCTATGGCTCAGAATGAGAATGAGAACAATGATGAAAATGTTGTGGATTTACCTCCTCCTCCTGGTGGTGGACCGCCCGGTGCTGGTGGTGCTGGAGGTGATGGAGCTGGTGTTGGTGTTGGTGCTGGGGTCGCTGGAGCTGAAGCTGGGCAGGGGCAAGCTGCTCCTGACATGACAGTGTTGATACAGGCTATTGTTGGAGCCTTTCAGGCAGCAGTAGCTGGAGCTCATGGAGCTGGGCATCAGGGTAATGCTAATGCAAGGTTACCTTTGGAACGTTTGCGCAGTATGGGAGGGACTGAGTTCAGAGGTTTGTCTGCCGAGGGTTCCGAATCTTGGTTGGAAAGTACCAAGAGGATATTGGGGCAGATGAACTGCAATGATGTGCAGAAGCTAGGATGTGTGGTATCGCTGTTGCATGATGATGCCTATACCTAGTGGACGACCACTGTCTCCGGAATGGAGGATGCTGATGTGACTTGGACGTTCTTTCTGAACGCGTTCAAGCGGAAGTATCTAGGTGTGTGATACCTGGATGAAAAGAAAAGAGAGTTCATGTCTCTTACTCAAGGGAGCATGACGGTGGCTGAGTATGAGATCCAGTTTGTTCGTCTCAGTCAATACGCACCTAAGCTTTTTCTTGATGGGCGGGAAAGGTGTGAAAGTTTCCGGTATGGTTTGGTGATGGATGTAAAGACCTTTATGCTTGCCGCTGAGTACACTGATTCTGATGTGCTGGTTAGTAGGGCGAAGGATATTGAGCTGAATCTGGGTTTGTCCTCTAGGAGTGCTGGTTCTAGCACGGGCAAGAGAGCTGCTGAGTATAGTTCCGGTGGTGGACGGAACAAGAGAGGACGAGATAGGAGGTATCAGTCTTCTGCTAGACGTGGTGGTGGAGGGCATGGTGCGCCTGTTCAGGGAGACAGGGCGAGAGCTGATCAGAACACATGTTAGGCGTGTGGATCGCGTGGTCACTTGAGGCGTGATTGTCCTCGGGCAGCAAGAGAGGTGCAAGCCCCTGTGGTAGTGACTGGTAACTCGTGCTGGAATTGTGGTTCGGCAGACCACATGAGGAGGGAGTGTCTTTTGTTGGCCGGTGCTGGTCAGGGACGTGCTCCTGGAGTTGTTGCACCACATAGAGGTCATGGGCGCGGCCGTGGTAACTTCCAGCGCAGAGATGATGGTGGAAGGAACGTGGCACATGTGGTGGCTATCCAACCTGAGGGTGGAGGCCAGGCTCGAGTGTATGCTCAGCGAGAGAGAAGGGATGACACGGATGTGATCGCAGGTACCTTCACTTTGCAATCCTTGTCATTACTTTCCTTGATTGATTCTGGATCTACACACTCATACATATTGCGTGAACATGCTCATTTGCTTGGTTTGCCTGCTGAGTCTTTGGATGTTGGTATGCGTGTAACTAGCTCCTTTGGTGAGATCGTTGTGACACGGAAGTTGTATAGGAGATGTCCCTTGGTTGTGCAAAACCATGTTTTTCATGTTGATCTCGTGGAATTGCCTTTCTATGGTTTTGATGTAATCCTTGGTATGGATTGGCTTGTTGAACATCGAGCCGTGGTGGATTTTGAGAACAAGCGAGTTTTGTTGAAGCTTGCGGGTGATTATGAGGTAGTGGTGGTTGGTGAGAATGTGAAGTTTCTTGCCAATGTAGTGTCTACATTGGAAGCAAGCCGAATGCTGAGGCAAGGTTGTAAAGCCTACCTAGCCTTTGTGATGAATCCTAGCTCTAAGGAGTTGCGTGTGCAAGATATCAGGACGGTGCGAGAGTTTCCTGGTGTGTTTCCGGAGGAGTTGCCTGGGTTGCCTCCTAATCGTGAAGTAGAGTTTGGAATTGAGCTGTATGAAAACACAACTCCAGTGTCCATTACTCCTTATCAAATGGCACCCAAAGAGTTGAAGGAGCTGAAGATGCAACTTCAGGAGTTGCTTGATCGTGGTTTCATTCGGCCGAGTGTGTCTCCTTGGGGTGCACCGGTCTTGTTTGTGAAGAAAAAGGATGGCACTATGAGAATGTGCATCGATTACCGTCAGCTTAACAAGTTGACTATCAAGAATCGGTATCCATTGCCGAGGATTGATGATCTTTTTGATCAATTTCGGGGAGCGGCTGTGTTCTCTAAAATTGACTTAAGGTCAGGGTATTACCAGTTGAAGGTGAAGGATGTGGATGTGCCTAAGGCAGCCTTCAGAACGAGATATGGGCATTATGAGTTCCTAGTGATGCCGTTTGGGTTGACGAATGCTCCTGCAGCTTTTATGGACATGATGAATAGAGTGTTCCATGAATACTTGGATAAATTTGTTGTGGTTTTCAATGATGATATCCTCGTATACTCTCGTATTAAGGATAAGTATGAGGGGCATTTGAGGATTGTGTTGCAGGCTTTATTGGAGAATCAGCTTTATGCTAAGTTAAGCAAGTGTGAGTTCTTGCTCAGGGAAGTTGTGTTCCTTGGCCATGCGGTTTCTTCTGAGGGGATTCGTGTTGATCCTCAGAAGATTGAGGCAGTGATGAATTGGAAGCCTCCTAAGTCTGTTCATGAAGTTCGTAGTTTCCTTGGTTTGGCAGGATACTATCGGAGGTTCGTGGATGGATTTTCGAAGATTGCTGCACCTCTGACGAAGTTGTTGTAGAAGGATGTTAAGTATGAGTGGACAGAAGCGAGACAACAGGCTTTTGAGAAGCTAAAGGCAGCTTTGACGCAAGCTCCTATCTTGGTTCAGCCTGAATCAGGGAAAGAGTTTGTGGTGTATAGTGACGCGTCCTACGTTGGTTTGGGTTGTGTGTTGATGCAAGAGGGTAAGGTGGTGGCTTATGCATCGCGACAGTTGAAGGTGCATGAGTGCATTTATCCTACGCATGACATTGAGCTAGCTGCGAAGATTTTTGCTTTGAAAATTTGGAGACATTACCTGTATGGAGAGAAGTGTACTGTGTACACGGATCACAAAAGTTTGAAGTATCTGATGTCTCTGAAAGAGTTGAATCTTATGCAATGACGTTGGGTGGAGTTGCTTAAAGATTACGATCTGACGATCGAGTACCATCCGGGTAAAGCTAATGTTGTAGCGGAAGCCTTGAGTAGGAAGGTAGCGGTGGAGTTGAGGGCTATGTTTGCTAGCTTGAGCATTTCGCGAGATGGCGGTCTTGTGGCTGAATTGCAAGTGAAACCATCCTTGGTTCAGTTGATAAAGGATAAACAGTTGTTGGATGATTCCTTGGTGCCACATGTTCAGGATATTGCTGAGGATAGGCCATCGGTATTTTGCTTTAACGTTGATGGAGTTTTATGTTTTGGGAGTCGAATAGTAGTACCCAATAATGCTGAGTTGAGGCGTGCTATTCTGACTGAAGCTCATAGTAGTCCTTTTGCTATGCACCCTGGTAGTACTAAGATGTATCGTGATCTTCGGGATGAGTACTACTGGGTGGGTTTAAAGAAAGATGTTGCGGAGTATGTGAGCAAGTGCATGGTTTGCCAGCGAGTTAAGGCTGAGCATCAGTTCCTTCTGTGTTGTCGCAACCGTTGAGGATTCCTGAGTGGAAATGGGAAAGGATTACCATGGACTTTGTGTCTGGTTTGCCTTTGTCGCCATCGAAGAAGAATTCGGTGTGGGTGATTGTGGATCGCATTACGAAGTGTGCGCATTTCTTACCTGTGCATATTGCGTACACTTTGGACAAGCTTGCAGAGCTGTACATTGCTGAGATTGTGCGGCTGCATGGTGTGCCAAAGTCTATAGTGTCGGATCGAGATCTGAGGTTTACATCGCGTTTCTAGGAATGTTTACATCAGGCTTTGGGTACACGGCTGAATTTCAGCACTTCTTATCATCCACAGTCGGATGGACAGTCTGAGCGTGTTATCCAAGTGCTGGAGGATATGTTGAGGTGCTGTGTGATTGAGTTTCAAGGCTCTTGGGAGAAGCATTTGCCTTTGGTGGAGTTTGCTTATAACAATAGTTACCAGGCAAGTATTCAAATGGCACCTTATGAAGCCTTGTACGGGAGGAAGTGCAAAACTCCTCTTTGTTGGGCTGAAACAGGTCAGAAGTTGGTTTCGATGCCATCTTTGTTGAAGGGGGCCACCGAGAAGGTGAAGCTCATTTGTGAGCAATTGAAGGCAGCTTCTGATCGACAGAAGTCATACGCGGATTTGAAGTGTAAGAAGATTGAGTATGTTGTGGGTGACCGTGTGTTTTTGAAAGTTTCGCCTTGGAAAAAGGTGATGAGGTTTGGCCGAAAGGGTAAGTTGAGCCCTAGGTACATTGGACCATACGAGGTGATTGAGTGTGTGGGTCTTGTTGCGTACAAGTTGAGATTGCCACAAGAGTTGGAAAAGATTCATGATGTGGTTCATGTTTCTATGCTTCGGAGGTATAGATCGGATCCTTCGCATGTTATGCCTGTGGAGGAAGTGGAATTGAATCCAGACTTAACCTATGATGAGGAGCCGGTGAAAATTCTAGATTCACACAGTAAAGTTCTTCGAGGCAAGACCATTGATTTGGTAAAGGTGTTGTGGAAGCATCATGGTGTTAAGGAAGCCACGTGGGAACGGAAAGATGACATGAAGAAGTAGTTTTCGTACCTTTTTCCTTCAGTAAATTTCGAGGACGAAATTTCTTAAGGGGGAGAGTTGTAACACCCCAATTTTGGGCTTGGAAGTTTAGGGTCTAAACCGAACCGGTCTGATTTTCAGTTCGAATATAAAAAGGTGGTTTTAGGGAAAGCCTAGTTCGGGTTGCATTAAAAATATGGAAAAATATTTAAAAATCCTCTTTTAATATATATAAGAGAGTGGTGAAATCAATTTTACAAAATAAGGTTTGGAAGTGTGACATTTCGAATTAGTGACTAAAATGTAATTTTTGAAAAGTTCAGTGGTGACTGTTTTGTAAGGATTGAAACTTTGAATCTTTAAGGAGCTAATTTACCCAAGATTGATTTCTCCAGATTTTTCTTACTTTTTAATGATTCATTTAATGTTTAATTAATTAAAGGAAAATGAGAAAAGTCAATTTTGAGATTTCATAACTAACTTTCTTGAAAACTTTCTCATCTCATTTTCTCTAAAAATTCTCTCAGCCAAACACATTTCTACAACAACTTTTCTTTTGATTTTCACACCAAATGATGAGATTTCAATCCTCAAATGATTCCTAATCCTTTCTACATCAAATCCTCTTCATTTGCTTATTGAATTTTCAAGGATTTTGGCTCTAATCAAGGAGAAATATACATTTAGAGGTATGAACGTTCTTCTTCTCTAAATACTCAGTTCTTTACTGAAATTCCCAAGTTCTCAATCCTTAAATTAAGTTTTATTAAAGGATTTAGTGTTGTGTTCTTGATTTTGGCTTAAAACTCAAGATTTGGATTAAATCTTAAAGAAATTTGTGGTGATTGTTTGGGCTCTGTTTTGAGATTACTTTTTAATGTATTTTGGATGTTTAATGATGTGTAATTGTGGTTTAGTCAATGCAATCCCGAATAGGTTGATTCTCCTAAGTTTTTACTTGTGAAATTGATGGATTTTGGGGTGATCTTTGTGTTCTGTTATAGCTGGAGGTATAAGGACGAGTTTAGGATCTTTTAGGAGGTTAATTTGTGTCTAAGAATGATTAGAAGTGATGGATCTTGGCTGGGTAATGTTGTGGAAGAGTTTGGATGTGATTTCGGTTGTGGTTGGTAGCCGAAATATTAGTTTTGGTGAGAGCAGCGAGTTTAGGTGTAATGGCTGAAGATTTTAATGCATGATGATGCATTAATCCTCTGCTTTGATGTGTTTAAAATAGGGGAGACATCTTCGGATCCTTGTGGTGTTGATCCGGAGGCTTGAACGGCGTTTCGGCAAGCTTGCGAAACGAAATCGGTGAGTGGAGTTGGATTTCCAGCTTTGTATCGAATAATTGAAGGTTTGGGAACTTAGTTTAAGTCTAATCAACTTAGCTAAGCTCAAGAGTAAGTTTTCGGAAAAACTCTCTTGGATGAGCCATGGATTGGTTCGATGCATTAGTTGATATTTGCATGTTTAAATACTGTTTTTGAAAGCATGTTTAGCATGGTTAATGCTGGTTATGAAAGCCATTTGTTGAAAGATGCTCAAGGTAAGAGATCCTTGGTTTGATTTGTTAAAATGTGGATTGATGCATTGTGATGCATGTTGTAAATGGCTTTGTTGTTAATGCTTTAAAAACAGTGGATTATTGATGATAATTGATGTGTATTGGCAAGTGATGTGTTGGTTTTAAATTACTTGAATCGGATATAGTTAACCGGCTATAGGATTGGGTGCACCGTGAATAAATTCGCCTTGGAAGTTGAGGGGTTGTGATTGTACCGTAAACTCCATCCAAGTACACTAACGAGATGTTTAAGATCACAATGGTGGTTAAAAGTCCATGTGTGGATCTTGTGTTGTGTGTCCCGTGTTCTCGTTAGTGATGTTATACAACTACCGATGAGTGATGTGGAGGGGTTGTGATTGTACCGTTAAACTCCATCACTGGTGTTGAGGGGTTGTGATTGTACCGGTAAACTCCACCTTGTGTGTTCGGTAGTGTGTATGAAGCGTATGAGACAACGCTTGTAATCCGCGTATCCGATTGTGTTTTATGTTGTAAATGGTTATGGATTATCACTTGAGAGCCAATATGACATGTAATTGATATTGAAGCATGAAATGCTTGTTGTGAATGCAATGTTGCATGGATAATGATGTTTATGTGTGAAAGGCTTTATGAAAAGTGTTTTTTACAAAGTGCATTATTGTGTTATTTCTTTAGAGCATGCCTCACTAAGCATTTGTGCTTACGCTCTCTCTCTTGAACCAATAATGCAGATAGTTGAGGTGTTTGTGAGCAGCAAGGAGGCTAAGAATCCAAGGGAAGGCTAAGCTCATGTATGGTGACTATTTTACAACATTATTAGATTTGATATTTGGCAATGGGAACCTAGGTTGTGTTTTTAGGAGATGTTTTGGATTCCCTAGTTCTGGCATGATGCCTTAAGTGTTTTGGTTATGTAAATGGCCATTTTGGTGCTTGATTTGGTGTTTTGATGATTGCTTGCTTTGGACATTAGTATGCATGCCTATAGTCTTGCGAGTTTTCCTAATTGATGCCATGATCGTGTTTTGATGATGCAAACATGTACCTAATATGTATGGTGACTTTTTGGCATGATTAGGAAGTCATTAGAATGTGTTTGAGTGATTAAATGAATGTTAAACCAGCAAATTCTTCACTTTCTGGGCAGTCCGTATTGGAACAAACACTACCGTTTCGAAACGGGGGCCTGTAATGGCATTCGTGTATCGAAACGGGTAGAGGCCGTTCCGAAACGCTTTTGCCACTGCCAAGTCCTGTTTCGGTAAAGGTTTCGAAACGAACCCGCGTTTCGGAACGGTCAACCCCTGTTTCGAAACACTAGGCCGTTGGGCACTGATTTGAATGGTTTAAGGTTCACAAGCTTTACGTTTTAGTCCTGATTTTTGTATTTGCAATTGATTGAGCTTGAGATGTCCGTTTGAGGTGAAATTTAACAGGGAAGCATGTAATATGATTAATTTGATATTGGTAATCTAAAATCAGCTAAGTCCTCCATCTTTCCAGAATTTACAAATTGGTCCCTAACTTTTGAATGTTGTGCAATTGAGTCCCTTAGTGCTATCTGATCGATGTGCTTTTCAAGTATGTTTTTCTCTAGGTTTCACTTAAGGTTAATGAGCATCTAGATAAGATTAAAAATAAAAAAAGAGGGTCGTAAATCAAGGTTGACTTTGGTTTTCCCCGTGTAATCTTCGTAGTTCGGGTCAACCGTCTAGGCCGGGCTAAGGGGGTTACAATATGTATTTAATGTAATTTACTTTTAGACTCCTGCTTCAAGGAGGACTCAACTTAGGTCAAGAGCCATATATATACCCAATGTATGTAAGAGTATAGGCGCATAGACACATATATATCTCGTGAAGAATTGGCGGCATCTGTCGAGAGACTGAATATGGGGGGGTTAGCTAGATAAGTTGGGGTGTTAGGGGTCGCGGCCCAAGTCTCCTAGGGTTTAAGCGCGTGTATGTAAAGTAATTTGAGGGAAACAGTTGTATAATTTTGAGTTGTTTTCAATAAAGTTCTGAGTTTGCTTAATCCATGCTTCTTTTTCGTTCAATTAGTCTACAACAGTTAATTGAAGAGAAAATCCATTTGTCGGGCACGAAAGTGCAAGGCTCAGGAAAGGGTTAAGCACGGTCACAACTCACAAGGCGTGACTAACTTGGTTTCACACTAGTCCACAAGTTTCAGCGGCTAAAAGGGATTTCCAACGGAGTTGTCTAATTTGGTTCCACACTAGTCCTCAATTTAAGCAATCTCGAGCATCTTAACCTAGAAATAAGAGGTGTAACCCCGTAGCCCGGCCTAGACGCTTAACTCGAACTACGTAGATTACACGGGGAAAACTAAAGTCAACCCAGAAGTCAACCTTGATTAACGACCCTTTTTTCTTTCAATCTTTTCTAGATGCACATTAAGCCCATATGAATACTCAATAATCATATGAGAGAAGGGCTCAGCGATCCGAAATCATTTAGGGACTCAATGGCATGAATTACACTTTTAGGGACCAAAATATAATTTTTAGAAAATATAAGAACAATGCAAATTTTCAGATTACCAATAGGTAATTAATCATTTTACATAACTCCCTGCCAAATTTCAGCTTAAAATGGCATTCCAAGCTCAAGCAATTGCATCCACAACATTCAAGACTAAAATGTAAAACATGAAAACTTAAAACAATTCAAATCATCAACCAACGGTCATCCGTTTCGGAACACCCACCCTTCGTACCGAAATGCCCGTATCGAAACGGTGTTGATCGTTTCGATACTCGGGTGCGTTCTGAGACCGGTATCGAAACACGCCTCTCCAGTAGTCAAAATGTTCTGAAAAATACCTTCAACCGTTCTGAAACGCTATGGCCATTAAAGGCACCCATTTCGAAACAATTAAGAGTGTTTCGATACACCTTGCTCTGTGACAGCAGAAAATGCTAGTTTTTCACCTCTTAACCCACTCAAACATGCTTCAAAGCATACCATATCATACCAGCAATATGATTAAACATCAAGGAACATGTATAAGAAGCATAAGCTCAAACATGGCATCAAGCACAAGAACACTCAAACTATATGCATGCTTCCTATCCACCAAACCAAATATAGAGCTCAAACTTCCAACCAAACCATTAGGACCATTTACAACCCATAAAAGCCATCACAAACATGCCAGAAACTTAGGGAGTTCAAAACACATCTCCCAAATACAACCTTGTTGTCCTATTGCCAAATTTCAAAACTAAAGTGTATAAAAACATCACCATACATGAGCTTTGCACTTCCTTGGATGTTCTTAACCTTCTTGCTGCCCAAAACACCTCAATTATTTGCATTATTGGTAAAAGAGAGCGTAAGCACATTTTCTTAGTGAGGCATGCTCTAAAGAAAACCAACACAATAATGCATTATTCAAAACACTTGTTCCAAAACCATTTTCATCAACATGTTCATTCTATCTCATGCTTGAAAACCATTTCAAAGCAAATCTTCATTTGAAACCACATGTACCTCTATTCTATCTCAAGCATTTAAACCAAAGCAAATCTCATGGCAAGGCCATACACATGCTTGTGAAAACTAAAGCATTTCATATGCAAATCTCATATGCATTTCTCATAGCATAAATCTTCTCATCAATAGGTACATGTGAATCAAAAGAATTTTCATATAATATATTGGCATTTCACATCTCATTATTACTCGGATATGCGGACAACATTCTCAAACAACTAGACTCTTTCGGTGGAATCTCACATCACCGTACTCACTTGTCTAGCAAACATAATTTCTGGTGGAATCTCACATCACCGTACTCACATGGCAGAATCTCTCATCGCCACAAAGCTTGGGTATTTCACCAAGTCCTACCCGATGGAATGCCCATCATCGGTCTCAACCTTTGGATTGAATCCAAAGAGCACGTACGCATTTTTAGTTTATAGTGCACTCTCATCCTATTGATCGATCAATTATATTCGGTAAGTATATCATCTTCCATACCAATATATTATGTCAAAACATCATCTCACCTACTGTTTTTAATGCAACATTTCACAAAGCTTTCTCATCTCATTCAAAATCATAACATTTTCCAAGCTTTAAATCCAAAAGCTCAAAACTCATCAATGCAACATGTTATTTCATGAAATCTTTTCAAGCATCATTTCATGCTACAACTCGTGCATAAAAACAGTAGGAATTTATCTATCTCAAAACATGAGCATGTAAAAACATTTTAGGGGCAACCACCACATATATGAGAGCAATCTAATCAATACTTACTTCCGGACTTAGGAAGGTGTTTCAAACCTTTTCTAAATCCCCAAACCTTATTTCTTTGTCCCTCAAGGACTTCTAAAACCATTCGCACTCACCGATTACGTTTCACTTGCTCGCCGAAACGCTATCTAAGCTCCCGTATCAACACCAAAGGAGTCTGAAGATGTCTCCCCTGTTTATAACTCATAAGAGCAGAGGATTAATGCATCATCATGCATTGAAATCATCAGCCACACACCTAAACTCGCTGCTCTACTCAAGAACCTCATTTCCGCTACCAAAAATAACTAAAATCATCTCCAAACTCTCCCAAAACAAAGCCCAGCCAAGATCTATAACTTATAATCATTTCTAAACATCAATCAACATCAAAAACCACCACAAACTCGTCCTTATACCTCCATCTATAACAGAACACCATAACCACCCCCAAAACCATCATTCTAGCATACAAACTTAGGAATCCAAACCTATTCGAGATTTGTTTGATAAAACCTCATTTATAACATCAATTATCATCCAAAATACATTAGAAAACAACCTCAAAAAAGAGCCTAACCAACAACCACGAAAATCATCAAGATCTCTCCAAAAACCTTTAGTTTTAATACAATTTCTTGTTTCTAACATTAAAGCAACTCAAAAATCATTACAAATGATTGATAACTTGGGAATTTCATAAAAGAACTGATCATTAGAGGAGAAGGACGAAGCTTACCTCTAATGGTTGGTTTCTCCTAGATTTGGGCAAGTTTTCTTGAAAATCCAATGTGAAAACAAGAGGATTTGGTTAGGAAAAGATTCGGAATCAAAAGGAGATGGAAATATTATCAAAAGGAATGAAAATCAGAGGCTAATTGATGGAGGAAATGTGTTTGGCTGAAAAGAAATTGAGAGAAAATGAAATGAGAGAAAATTGACGTAAGGTAGTTATGAAAAGTCAAAGATAGTTTTTCCTTTAATCAATCTTTATTTCCTTTAATTAAAACATTATTAAAATCATCCAAAATAAGGAGAAATCTGATTCAAAACATTTTGGTAAAATTAGCTCCTTAAAGATTCAAAGTTTCATTTTTTTACAAAACAGTCACTATTTATCTTTTGCAAAAATTGTGATTTGGTCACTACACCGAAATGTAGTATTTCCAAACCTTATTTTGTAAAATTGTTTTCACCATAATCATTCATATAATAAATGAGGATTTTTAGGCATTTTCCATTTTTTAAAGCATCCCGAAATAGGTGTTCCCTAAATCTCCCTTTAAGATTCGAACCGTTCTCGACCGGTCCAATTCGAACTCTAAAACATCTAGGCCCAAAATCGGGGCGTTACAACTCTCCCCCTCTTAAGAAATTTCGTCCTCGAAATTTACCTAGAGGAAAAAGGTAAGGAAATTGCTTCTTCATGTCTTCCTTCCTTTCCCACGTGGCTTCCTCAGTAGCACGATGTCTCCACAACACTTTGACCAGCTCAATGGTCTTACCACGGAGAACCTTACTATCCGAATCCAGAATCTCAACAGGTTCCTCATCATATGTCAAATTTGGATTCAACTCAACTTCCTCCACAGGCATAACATGCGAATGATCCAATCTATACCTCCGAATCATGGATACATGAAACACATTATGTATCTTTTCTAACTCTAGAGGTAGTCTCAGCTTATAAGCAACATGTCCCACACGTTCTATCACCTCGTATGGTCCAATGTACCTTGGGCTCAACTTGCCCTTTCCGGCCAAACCTCATCACCTTCTTCCAAGGTGAAACTTTCAGAAACACACAATCACCCACAGCAAATTCTATCTCCTTGCGCTTTAAATCCGTGTAAGACTTTTGCCGATCCGATGCTGCCTTCAACCGCTCACAAATGAGATTCACCTTCTCGAAGGTTCCTTTTAACAAAGCTGGCATCGAAACCAACTTTTGTCCCATTTCAGCCTAACAAAGAGGAGTTCTGCACTTCCTCCCGTACAAAGCTTCATAAGGTGCCATTTGAATACTCACCTGATAACTGTTATTATAAGCAAACTCCACCAAAGGCAAGTGCTTCTCCCAAGAGCCTTGAAATTCAATAACACAACACCTCAACATATCCTCAAGCACTTGGATAACACACTCCGATTGTCCATCCGTTTGCGGATGATAAGAGGTACTGAAATTCAGCCGCGTACCCAATGCTTGATGCAAACACTCCCAAAACCTTGCGGTGAACCTCAAATCTCTATCCGACACTATAGATTTTGGTACACCATGCAAACATACAATCTCAACAATGTACAACTCCGCAAGCTTATCCAAGGTGTACGTAGTATGCACATGCAAGAAATACGCACACTTCGTAAGGCGATCCACAATCACCCAAACAGAATTCTTCTATGATGGCGATAAAGGCAAACCATACACAAAGTCCATGGTGATCCTCTCCCACTTCCATTCAGGAACCTTAACGGATGCAACAACCCTGAAGGAAACTGATGTTCAGGCTTAACCCGCTGACAAACAATACATTTGCTAACGTACTCAGCAACATCTTTCTTCAATCCCACTCAATAGTACTCATCCTTCAGATCACGGTACATCTTTATACTACCAGGGTGCATAGCAAAAGGACTACTATGAGCTTCAGTCAAAATAGTGCACCTCAACTCAACATCATTCGACACCACTATCCGACTCCCAAAACATAAAACAACATCATCATCAAAACAGAAATCCGATGGCCTATCTTCAGCAATATCCTGAACATGTGGCAACAAAGAATCATCCAACAGTTGTTTGTCCTTTATCAACTGAACCAAAGATGGTTTCACTTGCAATTCAGAAACAAGACCACCATCTAGCGATATGCTCAAGCTAGCAAACATCACTCTTAACTCCACTGCCACTTTCCCGCTCAAAGCATCGGCTACAACATTGGCCTTCCCCGGATGATACTCGATCGTTAGATCGTAATCCTTAAGCAACTCCACCCAACGTCGTTGCCTAATATTTAACTCTTTTCGAGACATCAGATACTTCAAAATTTTGTGATCCGTATACACAATACACTTCTCACCATAGAGATACTGTCTCTAGATCTTTAGAGAAAAAACCACTACAGTCAACTCAATGTCATGCGTAGGATAATTGCGCTCATGCACTTTCAACTGTCGCAATGTATAAGCCACCACCTTAACCTCTTGCATTAACACACACCCCAAACCAACATAGGATGCGTCACTATACACCACAAACTCTTTCCCTGATTCAGGTTGAATCAAGATAAGAGCTTGCGTCAAAGATGCTTTTAGCTTCTCAAAAGCTTGCCGTCTCGCTTCCGTCCACTCATACTTAACATCCTTTTGCAGCAACTTCGTCAAAGGGGCAGCGATCTTAGAAAATCCATCCACAAACCTCCGATGGTATCCTGCCAACCACAGGAAACTACGAACTTCATAAACGGACTTAAGAGGCTTCCAATTCATCACTGCCTCAACCTTCTGGGGATCAACTCGAATCCCTTCCGCCGAAACCACATGACCAAGGAAAATAACTTCCTTTAGCCAAAACTCACATTTGCTCAGCTTAGCATAAAGCTGATTTTCCAACAGCGCTTGCAAAACAATCCTCAAGTGACCATCATGCTCCTCCTCGGTACGAGAGTACACATGGATATCGTCGATGAACACCACAACGAACTTGTCCAAGAATTCATGGAACACCCTATTCATCATATCCATGAAAGAAGCAGGAGCATTCGTCAACCCAAACGACATCACTAGGAACTCATAATGCCTATATCTTGTTCTAAAGGTTGTTTTTGGCACGTCCCCATCCTTCACCTTTAACTGATAGTACCCTGACCTCAAGTCAATCTTTGAAAACAAAGCCGCTCCCCGAAACTGACCAAAAAGATCATCAATCCTCGGCAAAGGATACTTGTTTTTTATGGTCAACTTATTCAGCTGACGATAATCAATGCACATCCTCATCGTGTCATCTTTCTTTTTAACAAACAAAATCGGTGCACCCCAAGGTGACACACTAGGCCGAATAAAGCCACGGTCAAGCAACTCTTGAAGTTGCGTCTTCAACTCCTTCAACTCTTTGGGTGCCATGCGATAGGGAGCAACGGACGCCGGAGTTGTGTTCTCAAACAACTCAATTCCAAATTCAACCTCTTGACTAGGCGGCAAACCAGGTAATTCCTCTGGAAACACTCTAGGGAACTCACACACGGTTCTTATATCCTGAACGTGCACCTCCTTTGAATTGGGATTCATAACAAAGGCTAGGTAAGCCTCACATCCTTGACGCAACATCCGGCTTGCTTCCAACGTAGACACCACATTAGCTAGAAACTTCACATTTTCTCCCACCACCACAACCTCATAATCATTCCCAAGTTTCAACGAAACTCGCTTACTTTCAAAATCTACAACAGCTCTATGCTCAACAAGCCAATCCATGCCAAGAATTACATCAAAACCATAGAATGGCAATTCCATAAGATCAACAAGAAACACATGATCTTGCACCTTTAAGGGGCATCTCCTATACAACTTTCTTGTTACAACCGTCTCGCCAAAGGAACTAGTCACATGCATACCAACATCCAAAGAGTCAATAGGCAAACCAAGCATTTGAGCATGTTCACGCAATATGTACGAGTGTGTAGATCCAGAATCAATCAAAGAAAGTAATGACAAGGATTGCAAAGTAAAGGTACCTACGATCACGTCTGTGTCATTCCTTCCCTCATGATGGGCGTACACTCTAGCCTGACCGCCACCCTCAAGTTGGACAGCCACCACACGCGCCACATTCCTTCCACCCTCATCTCTGCGCTGGAAATTACCACGGTCGCGCCCACAACCTCTCTGTGGCTCAGCTGCTCTCGCTGGAGCCTATCCCTCTCTCAACAACTGAGGACAATCTTTCTTCATGTGCCCTCGGTTTCCACAGTTCCATCATGTACCAAGGTTACCCCAACACTCACAGTATGTCTCCTACCACACCGGTTACACTTAGGAGTCCTCAAGAAAGCATTTGGTCCTTGCTGACCTCTTCCAGGGTTACCACCCCTGCGTCTAGCATCAAAATGTGGCTTTCTGTCCTTATGCCTCTTGCTGCGATCTCTACCAGAATCACGTCCTCTAGCCCGCTTCTCCGAGCTAGATCCTCCTGCTCGACTCGCCAAACCAAGATTTAACTCAATTTCCTTGGCTCTAGTGACCAAGACATCGAAATCAGTGTAATCAACTGCAAGCATATAGGTTTTTACGTCCGCCACCAGCCCATAACAAAATCGTTCACATATTTCTCTCTCGTTAGGAATCAGCTTAGGCGCATATTGGCTAAGGCGTACAAACTGAATCCCATGTTCCGCCACCGTAATTCTCACTTGCACAAGGGACATAAACTCCTTCCTTTTCTCGTCGAGGTAGAGAACTCCCAAATATTTATGCTTGAACGCATTCAAGAAGAATGTCCAAGTCACTTCATCATCCTCCATTCCTGCAATAGTGGTCATCCACCACGTATATGCATCACCATGTAATAGTGACACAATGCATCCCAGCTTTTGAAAATTGTTTCAGTCCAGCTGTCCAAGTATCCTCTTGGTACTCTCCAACCAAGACTCGGAACCTTCTGGGCTCAACCCTTTAAACTCAGTTCCTCCCAGACTACAAAGACGCTCCAAGTGCAACCTTACATTAGCACCATCCTGTGGTGTAGCTCCTTGAGCTCCAGCTACTGCTGCCTGGAAAGCTCCAGCAATAGCTTTATCAACACGGTCATATCAGGAGCAGCATGCCCCTGACCTCCCTCGGGTCCAGCAACCCCAGCACCAACCCCAGCTCCACCACCACCAGGTGGTCCACCAGGGGAGGAGGAGGTAGATCCTCAGCATTCTCTACATTCTCATTCTCAGCCATAGCTCGAGTATTGATTCTAAGCTCTCTACGTGGCCCCATAATAAAACAATGCACTGACAATATACAACAAACTCAATTAGGCATAATAAGGTAAGTAATCCAAGTACTCAAGCTCATTTTTGAAAACAATTCTTCTCATTAGTAATGATATGGCAATGGGATCCCCAACTATACCCCAAACACAGCATAGCATCATAATTTCATCTCAATTGAATCAAACATCAATATCCACATATCACACTTTCACCGAAAAGTCGCAAACATACATAACTACATACATTAACCACTTATCAAGCCCCAATTATTCGTTAACCTGGATCTGATACCAACAAATGTAACCCACTTAGCTCAGCCTAGACGCTTGACCCGAACTACGAAGATTACACGGGGAAAACCAAAGTCAACCCGGAAGTCAACCTTGATTAACGACCCTTTTTTTCTTTTTAATCTTTTCTAGATGCACATTAAGCCTATATGAATACTCAAGAATCATATGAGAGAAGGGCACAGAGATCAGAAATAATTTAGGGACTCAATTGCATGAATTACACTTTTAGGGACCTAAATGTAATTTTTAGAAAATATAAGGACAATGCAAATTTTAAGATTATCAATATGTAATTAATCATATTACATGCCTCCCTGCCAAATTTCAGCTTAAAAAGGCATTCCAAGCTCAAGCAATTGCATCCACAACATTCAAGACTAAAATGCAAAACATGAAAACTTAAAACAATTCAAATCATCAACCAACGGTCAACCGTTTTGGAACACTCACCCTTCATACCGAAACGCCCATATCGAAACGGTGTTGACCGTTTCGATACTCGGGTGTGTTCCGAGACCGGTATCAAAATAGACCTCTCCAGTAGCAAAAATGTTCTGAAACACCTTCAACCGCTCCGAAACGCTATGGCCATTACAGGCCCCCATTTCGAAACAGTTAAGGGTGTTTCGATACACCCTGCCCTGTGACAGCAGAAAATGTTGGTATTTCACCTTTTAACCCACTCAAACATGCTTCAAAGAATACCATATCATACCAGCAACATGATTAAACATCAAGGAACATGTATAAGAAGCATAAGCTCAAACATGGCATCAAGCACAAGAACACTCGAACTATATGCATGCTTCCAATCCACCAAACAAAATATAGAGCTCAAACCTCCAACCAAACCATTAGGACCATTTACAACCCATAAAAGCCATCACAAACATGCCACAAACTTAGGGAATTCAAAACACATCTCCAAAATACAACCTTGGTGTCCCATTGCCAAATATCAACACTAAAGTGTATAAAAACATCACCATACATGAGCTTTGCACTTCCTTGGATGTTCTTAACCTTCTTGCTGCCCAAAACACCTCAAAACCATTCAAATTAGTGCCCAACGGTCAAGTGTTTCGAAACGGGTCTAGGCCGTTCAGAAACACCCCTTGGCAGTAGCCAAAGTGTTTCGAAACACCTTTGCTCGTTTCGAAACACCCAGGCCAAAATATGCACCTGTTTCGAAACAGGCAAGGGTGTTTCGAAACACCCTGCCCAGAAACAGCAGAAAGGTCTGTTTTACACTCTTTCGACCCACCAAACGCAATCATATGACCTCCATATCATACCAACAAGTCATCAAACATTAAAGGAACATATTTGCATCATCAAAGCTCAATCACGGCCTCAAATAAGAAAAACCACAAGTCTAAAGGCATGAATCCTATAATGAAAATCAAGCAATCATCAAATCCCCAAAACAAAATACCAAATGGCCATTTACATGTTCCAAACACCATAGGCATTAAACCAAACTTAGGGAGTCCAAAACATCTCCCAAAAATACAATCTAGGTTCCCATTGCCAAATACCAAAAGCTAATAGTGTTGTGAAAATAGTCACCATACATGAGCTTAGACTTTCACTTGGATCCTTAACCTCCTTGCTGCCCTTAAAGCACTTCAATGCTCTGCATTATTGGTTCAAGAAAGAGAGAGCGTAAGCACGTATGCTTAGTGAGAAATGCTCTAATTAAACAACACAATAATGCACTTGTAAAACACCTTTTCAAGGCCTTTAATTTCAAAACATCATTTATCATGCATTTATGCATACAACCAAGCATCTCATGCTTCAATTCATCAACATGTCATATTGGCTTTCAAGTGATAATCCATAACCATTTTTCAACTCAAAACACAATCGGATATGCGGATTACAAGCGTTGTCCCATACGCTCCATACACACTACTAAACACTCAAGGTGGAGTTTACCGGTACAATCACAACCCCTCAACACCCGTGATGGAGTCTACGGTACAATTACAACCCCTCCACATCACTCATTGGTAGTTGTATAACATCACTAACGAGAACACGGGACACACAACACAAGATCCTCACATGGCACTTTAACCACCATTATGATCTTAGACATCTCGTTAGTGTTCTTCGATGGAGTTTACGGTACCATTACAACCCCTCAACATCCAAGGCGACTTTATTCACGGTGCACCCAATCCTATAGCCGGCTAACTATATCTGATTCAAGTACTTTTAAACCAACACATCACTTGCCAATATACATCATTTACCATCATAAATCCACTGTTTTAAAGCATTTAACAAAGCCATTAAATAATCATGCATCACAATGCACCAAACCACATTTATCAATGTTTAAATCAAGGATCTCTTACCTTGAGCATCCTTCAACACATGGCTTACAAAACCAGCATTAAACATGCTAAAATATGCTTTCAAAACAGAATTTAAACATGCAAAATAAACACATTGCATTCAACCATCTCATGGTTCTTCAAAAAGAGAGTTTCTCCGAAAAACTTACTCTTGAGCTTAGCTAAGTTGTTTAGACTTAAACTAAGCTCCCATAACCTTCCAACATTGGTTTCAAAGCTGAAAACCAAACTTCACTCATCGATTCTGTTTCGCAAGCTTGCCGAAACGCCGATCAAGCCTCCGGATCAACACCACAAGGATCCGAAGATGTCTCCCCTGTTTTAAACACATCAAACCAGAGGATTAATGCATCATCATGCATTAAAATCTTCAGCCAAAACACCTAAACTCGCTGCTCTCATCAAAACTCACATTTCGGCTACCAAACACAACCGAAATCACATCCAAACACCTCTACAACATTACCCAGCCAAGATCCATCAATTCCAATCATTCTTAGACATCAATTAACATCCAAAAAAGGACCTAATCACGTCCTTATACCTCCAGCTATAGCAGAACATCAAAATCACCCTAAAAACCACCATTAACTCAAGTAAAAACTTAGGAAAATCAACCTATTCGGGATTGCATTGATTAAACCTCAATTACACATCATTTAGACATCCAAAATACATCAAAAAGACATCTCAAAACAGAGCCCAATCATTTAATACGAATTTCTTCAAAATTAAATCCAAATCTTGCATTTTAAGCCAAAATCAAGATCACAACATCAAAACCTTTAATAAAACTCAATTTAAGGATTGAGAACTTGGGAATTTCAGTAAAGAACTGAGTATTTAGAGGAGAAGGACGTTCATACCTCTAAATGTGGATTTCTCCTTGTTTAGAGCCAAAATTCTTGAAAATTCAATAAGCAAATGATGAGGATTTGGTGTAGAAATGATTAGAAATCATTTAGAGATTGAAATCTCAACTTTAGGTGTGAAAATCAAAGGAAAAGTGGCTGTGGAAACGTGTTTGGTTGAGGGAAAATTGAGAGAAAATGAAATGGGAAAATTTTGGCAAAAGTTAGTTATGAAACTAAAATATCTCTTTTCCCTCTTTTCTTTTTATTTAATAACATTAAATGAGTCTTTAAAATTTAAGAAAAATCTGGAGAAATCCTCCCTTGGGTAAATTAGCTCCTTAAAGATTTAAAGTTTCAATCCTTTTAAAACAGTCACCAACTTTTCAAAAATTACATTTTAGTCACTAACTTGAAATGTCATATTTCCAAACCCCATTTTGTAAAATTGATTTCACCATTCTCTTATATATAATAAAAGAGGATTTTTAGATATTTTTCCATATTTTTAATGCATCTCGAACTAGGCTTTCCCTAAAAACCACCTTTTATATTCGAATCGTAATTAAAACCGGTCCGGTTCAGACCCTAAACTTCCAAGCCCAAAATTGGGGTGTTACAACTCTCCCCCCCTTAAGAAATTTCGTCCTCGAAATTTACCTGAAGGAAAAAGGTACGGAAACTGCTTCAACATGTCATCCTTCCGTTCCCACGTGGCTTCCTCAGCACCACGATGCTTCCACAACACCTTTACCAACTCAATGGTCTTGCCTCGAAGAACTTTACTATCTGAATCCAGAATCTTCACTGGTTCCTCATCATAGGTCAAATCCGAATTCAACTCTACTTCCTCCACAGGCATCACATGAGAAGGATTCGATCTATACTTCCGAAGCATAGAAACATGAAACACATCATGAATCTTTTCTAGCTCTTGCGGTAACCTCAACTTGTACGCAACAGGACCCACACGCTCAATCACCTCGTATGGTCCAATATATCTAGGGCACAACTTACCCTTCCAGCCAAACCTCATCACTTTTTTCCAAGGCGAAACTTTCAAAAACACACGGTCACCCACCGCATACTCAATCTCCTTACGCTTCAAATCCGCGTAAGAATTTTGTTGATCAGAAGCTTCCTTCAATCGCTCACAAATGAACTTCACCTTCTCAGTGGTTCCTTTCAACAAAGCTGGCATCGAAACCAACTTCTGACCCGTTTCAGCCCAACAAAGAGGTGTCCTACACTTCCTCCCGTACAAAGCTTCATAAGGTGCCATTTGAATACTTGCCTGATAACTATTATTATAGGCAAACTCCACCAAAGGCAAATGTTTCTCCCAAGAACCCTGAAACTCAATCACACAGCACCTCAACATATCCTCCAACACCTGGATAACACGCTCAGACTGTCCATCCGACTGCGGATGATAAGATGTACTGAAATTCAACCGTGTACCCAAAGCCTGATGCAGACACTGCCAGAAACGTGACGTAAACCTCGGATCTCTATCCGATACAATCGACTTTGGCACACCATGCAGCCGCACAATCTCAGCAATGTACAGCTCCGCAAGCTTATCCAAAGTGTACGTAGTATGCACAGGCAAGAAATGCGCACACTTCGTCAGGCGATCCACAATCACCCACACCGAATTCTTCTTCGATGGAGACAAAGGCAAACCAGACACAAAGTCCATGGTAATCCTTTCCCACTTCCACTCAGGAATCCTCAACGGTTGCAACAACCCTGAAGGAAACTGATGCTCAGCCTTAACTCGCTGACATACCATGCACTTGCTTACAAACTCAGCAACATCTTTCTTTAAACCCACCCAATAGTACTCATCACGAAGATCACGGTACATCTTAGTACTACCAGGGTGCATAGCAAAAGGACTACTATGAGCTTCAGTCAGAATATCACGCCTCAAATCAGCATCATTGGGCACTACTATCCGACTCCCAAAGCATAAAACTCCATCATCATTAAAGCAGAAATCCGATGGCCTATCCTCCGCAATATCCTGAACATGTGGCACCAATGAATCATCAAACAACTGCTTTTCCTTAATCAACTGAATCAAGGATGGTTTCACTTGCAACTCAGCCACAAGACCACCATCACTCGAAATGCTCAAACTGGCAAACATAGCCCTCAACTCAACAGCTACCTTCCTACTCAAGGCATCCGCTACAACATTAGCTTTACCCGGATGGTACTCGATCGTCAAATCGTAATCCTTAAGCAACTCCACCTAACGTCGTTGCCTAAGATTCAACTCTTTCTGAGACATCAGATACTTCAAACTCTTATGGTCCGTGTACACAGTACACTTCTTACCATACAGGTAATGTCTCCAAATTTTCAAAGCAAAAACTACCGCAGCTAACTCAATGTCATGCGTAGGATAATTGCGCTCATGCACCTTTAACTGGCGCGATGCATAAGCCACCACCTTACCCTCTTGCATCAACACACATCCCAAACCAACGTAGGACGCATCACTATACACCACAAACTATTTCCCTGATTCAGGTTGAACCAAGATAGGAGCTTGCGTCAAAGCTGCCTTAAGCTTCTCAAAAGCCTGTTGTCTCGCTTCCGTCCACTCATACTTAACATCCTTCTGCAACAACTTCGTCAAAGGTGCAGCAATCTTTGAAAACCCATCCACGAACCTCCGATAGTATCCTGCCAAACCAAGGAAACTACGGACTTCATGAACAGACTTAGGAGGCTTCCAATTCATCACTGCCTCAATATTTTGAGGATCAACACGAATCCCTTCAGTAGAAACCACATGACCAAGAAACACAACTTCTCTAAGCCAGAACTCACACTTGCTCAGCTTGGCATAAAGCTGATTCTCCAACAAAGCCTGTAACACAATTCTCAAATGCCCTTCATGCTCCTCCTCAGTACGAGAGTACACGAGAATATCATCCATGAACACCACAACAAATTTATCCAAGTATTCATGGAACACTCTATTCATCATGTCCATGAAAGCTGCAGGAGCATTCGTCAAACCAAACGGCATCACAAGAAACTCATAATGCCCATACCTTATTCTGAAGGCTGTCTTTGGCACATCCACATCCTTCACCTTCAGCTGATAATACCCTGACCTTAAGTCAATTTTAGAGAACACAGCCACTCCCCGAAATTGATCAAAAAGATCATCAATTCTCGGCAATGGATACCGATTCTTGATAGTCAACTTGTTAAGCTGACGGTAATCAATGCACATTCTCATAGTGCCATCCTTTTTCTTCACAAACAAGACCGGTGCACCCCAAGGTGACACACTCGGCCGAATGAAACCACGATCAAGCAACTCCTGAAGTTGCGTCTTCAGCTCTTTCAACTCTTTAGGTGCCATTGGATAAGGAGTAATGGACACTAGAGTTGTGTTTTCACACAGCTCAATCCCAAACTCCACTTCGCGATTAGGAGGCAATCCAGGCAACTCCTCCGGAAACACACCAGGAAACTCTCGCACAGTCCTGATATCTTGCACACGCAACTCTTTAGAGCTAGGATTCATCACAAAGGCGAGGTAAGCTTCACAACCTTGCCTTAACATCCGGCTCGCTTCCAATGTAGACACCACATTGGCAAGAAACTTCACATTCTCACCAACCACCACTACCTCATAATCATCCGCAAACTTCAACGAAACTCGCTTATTCTCAAAATCCACTACAGCTCGATGCTCAACAAGCCAATCCATACCAAGGATTACATCAAAACCATAGAAAGGCAATTCCATAAGATCAACATGAAAAACATGATCTTGCACAACCAAGGGACATCTTCTATAAAGCTTTCGAGTCACAACAGTCTCACCAAAAGAACTAGTTACACGCATACCAACATCCAAAGACTCAACAGGCAAACCAAGCAATTGAGCATGTTCACGCAATATGTATGAGTGTGTAGATCCAGAATCAATCAAGGAAAGTAATGACAAGGATTGCAAAGTGAAAGTACCTGCGATCACATCCGTGTCATTCCTCCCCTCCCTCTGAGCATACACTATGGCCTGGCCACTACCCTCAGGTTGAACAGCTACCACATGAGCCACATTCCTTCCACCATCCTCCCTGCACTGGAAGTTACCACAGCCGCACCCACGACCTCTCCGTGGTGCAACAACTCCCGGAGCACGTCCCTGACCACCACCGGCAGACAGAGGACACTCTCTCTTCATGTGATCTGCCGAACCACAGTTCCAGCACGAAGTACCGGTCACCACAATAGGAGCATGTACCTCCCTCGCTGCTCGAGGACAATCACACCTCAGATGACCACGCGATCCACATGCCCAACATGTGTTCTGATCAGCTCTCGCCTTGTCCCCCTGAACAGGCGCACCTTGCCCTCCACCACCACGCCTAGCTGAAGACTGATACTTCCGATCACGTCCTCTCTTGTTTCGTCCGCCACCGGAACTATACTCAGCAGCTCGCTTGCCCGCACTAGAACCAACTCCTCTAGAAGATAAACCCAAATTCAACTCAATGTCTTTTACTCTACCAACCAGCACATCAAAGTCAGTGTACTCAGCAGCCAGCATATAGGTCTTCACTTCCGTCACCAAACCATAACGGAAACGTTCACACCTCTCCCGCTCATCAGGGATAAGCTCAGGTGCATACTGACTGAGTCGGACAAACTGAACCTCATACTCAGCCACTGACATGCTCCCTTGAGTAAGAGACATGAATTCCCTTTTCTTTTCGTCCAGGTACCGCACACCCAGATACCTCCTCTTGAATGCGTTCAGAAAGAACGTCCAAGTCACATCAGCATCCTCCATTCCGGAGATAGTGGTTGTCCACCAGGTATACGCATCGTCATGCAACAACGATACTACACAGCCCAGCTTCTGCACTTCATTGCAGTTCATTTGTCCCAAATATCTCTTGGTACTTTCCAACCAAGACTTAGAACCTTAAGCAGACAAACCCCTGAACTCAGTCCCTCCCAGACTGCGCAAGCGTTCTAGAGGTAGTCTAGCATTAGCATCTCCCTATTGCCCAGCTCTATGAGCTCCAGCTACCGCCGCCTGAAAGGCTCTAGCAATAGCCTGAATCAGCAATGTCATGTCAGGAGTAGCTTGACCCTGCCCAGCTTCAGGTCCTGCGACCCCGGCACCAGCAGCAACACCGGCTCCCTCACCCCCAGCACCACCACCACCGGGTGGAGGAGGTAAATCCACCACATTTTCAGCATTCTCTTCGTTCTCATTTTGAGCCATAGCTCGCGTATTAATCCTCGTCTCTCTACGAGGTCCCATTCACTATACAATGCAATCACAAATGTAATAAACATAGTCAGGCTCAGCAAGGTAAGCAATCCAAGTACTCAAGCTCATTTCCAATTAAAACAAATCATTTCATTAGCTTTGATATGGCAATGGGTCCCTCTAACATGCTTCACCAAAGCATACACCACAATTGCAACATTCTTACAATTCATACATCATACTTTCACTCAACAAGTATACAAGCAATCATACACATATCACCCACATAACAATTCCCAAATACTCGAGAACCTGGCTCTGATACCACCAAATGTAACCCCCTTAGCCCGGCCTAGACGGTTGACCCAAACTACGAAGATTACACGGGGAAAACCAAAGTCAACCTGAAAGTCAACCTTGATTAACGACCCTTGTTTTTATTTTTAACCTTGTCTAAATGCATGTTAATCCTAGGTGTACTCTTGAGATAAGCATACTCAAAAATCACAGCAATCGGAAAACATTTAGGGTCTCAATTACACAACATATGAATTTAGGGACCAATTTGTAAATTCTGGAAATTAAGAGGACTTTACCAATTTTTAAGTTACCATTATGAAATTAATCATGTTTCATGCTTCCCTGTCAAATTTCATCTCAAACGGACATCTCAAACTCAATCAATTGCATCTACAAAAATCAGGACTAAAACGTAAAGCTTGCAAACCTCAAAACCATTCAAATTAGTGCCCAACGGTCAATTGTTTCGAAACGGGTCTAGGCCGTTCAGAAACACCCCTTGGAAGTAGCCAAAGTGTTTCGAAACACCTCTGCCCGTTTCGAAACACCCAGGCCAAAATATGCACCTGTTTCGAAACAGGCAAGGGTGTTTCGAAACACCCTGCCCAGAAACATCAGAAAGGTCTGTTTTACACTCTTTCGACCCACCAAACACAATCATATGACCTCCATATCATACCAACAAGTCATCAAACATTAAAGGAACATATTTGCATCATCAAAGCTCAATCACGGCCTCAAATAAGAAAAACCACAAGTCTAAAGGCATGCATCCTATAATGAAAATCAAGCAATCATCAAATCTCCAAAACAAAATACCAAATGGCCATTTACATGTTCCAAACACCATAGGCATTAAACCAAACTTAGGGAGTCCAAAACATCTCCCAAAAACATAATCTAGGTTCCCATTGCCAAATACCAAAAGCTAATAGTGTTGTGAAAATAGTCACCATACATGAGCTTAGACTTTCACTTGGATCCTTGACCTCCTTGCTGCCCTTAAAGCACTTCAATGCTCTGCATTATTGGTTCAAGAAAGAGAGAGCGTAAGCACGTATGCTTAGTGAGAAATGCTCTAATTAAACAACACAATAATGCACTTGTAAAACACCTTTTCAAGGCCTTTAATTTCAAAACATCATTTATCATGCATTTATGCATACAACCAAGCATCTCATGCTTCAATTCATCAACATGTCATATTGGCTTTCAAGTGATAATCCATAACCATTTTTCAACTCAAAACACAATCGGATACGCGGATTACAAGCGTTGTCCCATACGCTCCATACACACTACCAAACACTCAAGGTGGAGTTTACCGGTACAATCACAACCCCTCAACACCCGTGATGGAGTCTACGGTACAATTACAACCCCTCCACATCACTCATTGGTAGTTGTATAACATCACTAACGAGAACACGGGACGCACAACACAAGATCCTCACATGGCATTTTAACCACCATTATGATCTTAGACATCTCGTTAGTGTTCTTGGATGGAGTTTACGGTACCATTACAACCCCTCAACCTCCAAGGCGACTTTATTCACGGTGCACCCAATCCTATAGCTGGCTAACTATATCTGATTCAAGTACTTTTAAACCAACACATCACTTGCCAATATACATCATTTACCATCATAAATCCACTGTTTTAAAGCATTTAACAAAGCCATTAAATAATCATGCATCACAATGCACCAAACCACATTTATCAATGTTTAAATCAAGGATCTCTTACCTTGAGCATCCTTCAACACATGGCTTACAAAACCAGCATTAAACATGCTAAAATATGCTTTCAAAACAGAATTTAAACATGCAAAATAAACACATTGCATTCAACCATCTCATGGTTCTTCAAAAAGAGAGTTTCTCCGAAAAACTTACTCTTGAGCTTAGCTAAGTTGTTTAGACTTAAACTAAGCTCCCATAACCTTCCAACATTGGTTTCAAAGCTGAAAACCAAACTTCACTCACCGATTCCGTTTCGCAAGCTTGCCGAAACGCCGATCAAGCCTCCGGATCAACACCACAAGGATCCGAAGATGTCTCCCCTGTTTTAAATACATCAAAGCAGAGGATTAATGCATCATCATGCATTAAAATCTTCAGCCAAAACACCTAAACTCGCTGCTCTCATCAAAACTCACATTTCGGCTACCAAACACAACCGAAATCACATCCAAACACCTCTACAACATTACCCAGCCAAGATCCATCAATTCCAATCATTCTTAGACATCAATTAACATCCAAAAAGGACCTAATCACGTCCTTATACCTCCAGCTATAGCAGAACATCAAAATCACCCCAAGAACCACCATTAACTCAAGTAAAAACTTAGGAAAATCAACCTATTCGGGATTGCATTGATTAAACCTCAATTACACATCATTTAGACATCCAAAATACATCAAAAAGACATCTCAAAACAGAGTCCAATCATTTAATACGAATTTCTTCAAAATTAAATCCAAATCTTGCATTTTAAGCCAAAATCAAGATCACAACATCAAAACCTTTAATAAAACTCCATCTAAGGATTGAGAACTTGGGAATTTCAGTAAAGAACTGAGTATTTAGAGGAGAAGGACGTTCATACCTCTAAATGTGAATTTCTCCTTGTTTAGAGCCAAAATTCTTGAAAATTCAATAAGCAAATGATGAGGATTTGGTGTAGAAATGATTAGAAATCATTTAGAGATTGAAATCTCAACTTTAGGTGTGAAAATCAAAGGAAAAGTGGCTGTGGAAATGTGTTTGGCTGAGGGAAAATTGAGAGAAAATGAAATGGGAAAATTTTGGCAAAAGTTAGTTATGGAACTAAAATATCTCTTTTCCCTCTTTTCTTTTTATTTAATAACATTAAATGAGTCTTTAAAATTTAAGAAAAATCTGGAGAAACCCTCCCTTGAGTAAATTAGCTCCTTAAAGATTCAAAGTTTCAATCCTTTTAAAACAGTCACAAACTTTTTAAAAATTACATTTTAGTCACTAACTTGAAATGTCATATTTCCAAACCCCATTTTGTAAAATTGATTTCACCACTCTCTTATATATAATAAAAGAGGATTTTTAGATATGTTTCCATATTTTTAATGCATCCCGAACTAGGCTTTCCCTAAAAACCACCTTTTATATTCGAATCGTAATTAAAACCGGTCCGGTTCAGACCCTAAACTTCCAAGCCCGAAATTGGGGTGTTACATAGCATGTACCGAAATAGCAAGATGTTATGTTAGTTGTTGGAATATTCTGAAATTTTGATTTCTTACATTTTAGTCCATGACTGTTGTGTATGCAATTAAATGAGCATGAATGTTTATTTTGAGATGAATTGTGGCAAAAAAGCATGAAATACATTTAATTAAAGGTTGGTAACTATAAAAGTGGACAAGTTCCTGTACTATGTTCAAATTAAAAAAATGGTCCCTAAATTATATTCGAATGCAATTGAGTTTCAATTTGTTGTTTGATCAAATTGCAAATTGTTCCACTGTGATGTTAAACACTTAGGATCCTAATGAGCATATCGATAAGATAAATTTACAAAAAACATAGGTTTGTTTATTGAGGTATACCTTCTGGTTTACTTCAATATTCGTCGTGTGATCCTTTCGGTTCGGTCTTTCGGCCAGACCGGGTCGAGGGGGTTACATCAGTCATTGATATATATAAAAAAAGAGCTTGCAATGAGGGTTGAGAATCACCAAGTTACTTTTGGGATGCTCAAAACTGACATGGGATGACAATCTGAAGAATGTCATCATATCGACATTCTTAAACATATTATTCAAGAAGACCTGCATCACCATGGTATTCTTTTTGTTGAAGATACTGCACTAAAAATGGTAGAAGAAGACCTCCCAAATTGTGACCACATTGTAAAGTTCTCACTACAGCAGTTCATCACAAATGGCAAGTTGAATCTTTGGATCTTGCTCACCAATCAATTCTTATGTTTAAACCGTCTATCGAAGAAGCCCCTACTCTCGAACTCAAGCTATTGCAAGCTAATCTCGATTATGTATTCCTTGGAGATGCAGAAACACTCCCAGTCATTGTCTCTGCAACTCTGGATGCAATACAAGAAGCTAAGTTGATAA
Organism: Hibiscus tridactylites; assembly: GCA_958450335.1. Lineage (NCBI taxonomy): Eukaryota > Viridiplantae > Streptophyta > Magnoliopsida > Malvales > Malvaceae > Hibiscus > Hibiscus tridactylites. The sequence goes on from OY288272.1 coordinate 70,963,567, forward strand.
CTATCCTTAAGCACCACAAGCGTGCTATTGCTTGGGAAATTTCTGATATAAAGGGCATTATTCCATCCTTTTGCATGCACAAGATTAAGTTGGATGATGAGAACAAGCAGTCCATTGAGCCGCAAAGAAGATTGAATGAGAAGATGAAGTAAGTGGTCAAGAAGGAAATCTTCAAATTGTTGGACGTTGGTATTATCTATGCAATCTTAGATAGTGCGTGGGTAAGTCCAGTGCATTGTGTCCCTAAGAAAAATGGTATCACTGTAGTCTGTAATGATGCTAATAAGCTGATTCAAACTCGCATTCCTACTGGTTGGCGTATTTGTATGGACTACATACATAATGTAGCCACTAAGAAGGATCATTTTCCTCTTTAAGTTCATTTATCAGGTGTTAGATCAACTCGCAAGAAATGAGTATTATTGCCTCCTAGATGGATATTCTAGCTATAACCAAATTTCTATTGCACTAGAGGATCAGGAGAAGACTACTTTCACATGCCCTTTTAGGACATTTGCCTTCCGTCCCATGTCTTTTTTCTTTACAATGCACCAGCCACATTTCAAAGGTGCATGATTGCAATATTCTCTGATATGATTGACAACTCACTTGAAATATTCTTGGATGATTATTCGATGTATGCGAATAATTTAGACCATTGAGTCGACAATCTGGAGAAAGTATTGCAACGATGTGAAGACCCCAATTTGGTTCTAAATTGGAAAAAATGACAATTCATGGTCACTGAAGGGATTATGTTCGGCCACAAAATTTTGAAAGCTAGAATTGAGGCTGATATAGCCAAAGAAGATGTAATTGAAAAACTACCACCTCCAACAAATGTGAAAGGTATCTGCGGTTTCTTATGCCACACTAGATTCTGTAGAAGATTCATTTCAGACATCTCAAATATCACTAAACCTCTATTCTTATTGTTGGAGCAAGGAAGAAAATTTGTTTTTGATGATGCATGTCTGGACGCATTCAATAAAATTAAAGCACAGCTTGTGAATGCACCGACCATTGTTGTGCCCAACTGAGAGAAACTTTTTGAACTTATGTGTGACACCAATGATTTCGCAGTGGGTGCGGTTTTGGGACTACGCAATGATAAGGTATTTCATGCAATATACTATGCAAGTAAGACTCTAATAGAAGCTCAAATCAATTATACTACTAATGAGAAAGAGTTATTAGTAGTAATTTTTTGCTCTTGATAAGTTTCGTTCTTATCTTGTGGGTGCAAAAATTATAATTTTTACTAATCATTCTACTTCGAGATGCCTTTTTGCAAATAAAGATGTGAAACCTAGACTAATCCGCTGGATTTTATTGCTGCAAAATTTCGATATTGAAATCAAAGACCATAAAGGGTTAGAAAATCAGGTTTCTGATCATCTTTCGAGGTTTGAAGCTAGAAGCAAAAATGGAAATAAGTTGCAAATTGTCGATGCATTCCCTGATGAAAATCTTTTCTTTGTGAATGCAACACCATGGTATTATGATATAGTGAATTACTTAGTTTGTGGAATGACTCCTATTGGTATTAGTGGGAAAAAAAGGCTAGATTTCTTAGAGATACTATAAAGTATTATTGGAATGAACCTTATTTGTTCAAGGTTTGTAATGACAATATAATTCAACGTTGCGTCTTAGAGGAAAAGATGAAATATATCCTAAAACATTGTCACAATGCTCCTTATGGAGGGCATTTTGGTGGAATGAGAACGACTACAAAAGTCCTTAAATCTGAATTTTTTTGGCCGACTTTGTTCAAAGATGCCCATGAGTTCACTCAATGTTGTGACAGATGTCAACGCACCGGATCCATATCTAGAATAAATGAGATTCCACAACAGATAATAATGGAAATTGAGTTACTTGATGTTTAGGGATTGGATTTCATTAGCCTTTTTCTAATTCTTTTGGAAATATATAAATTTTGGTTACGGTTGACAATGTGTCAAAGTGAATAGAATCTATTGCAGTGCCTAAAGATGATGCAAAGACAATATTGAAGTTCTTTCACCAACACATACTTACCCGTTTTCGAACACCAAAAGCAATGATCAACGACCAGGGTAAACATTTCCATTGCAGCCAGGTGGATGTTGCGATGAAACGCTATGGAGTAAATCATAGATTAGCCATAACATATCATCTTCAGTCCAATGAACAAACAGAGGTATCTAATAGAGCAATAAAAATGTTCTGAAAAAAGTGTTGAACACCACTAGAAAAGATTGGTCCTATACGCATTGCATACAAAACTCCGTTGGGAATGTCACCATATCAACTTGCTTTTGGAAAATCTTGTCATTTGCCAGTAGAACATAAGCACAAGGCTTTGTGGGCTCTTAAGCAAGTTAATCTTGATTGTAAGATAGCGTGAAATAAGTGATTGCTAGACATTACTAAGTTAGAGGAAATTCGACGCAACGCTTATGAAAATGCCTCTATTTACAAGGACAAGAGTAAGCGATGTCACAATAAGATAATTTTGCATCGACAATTTGAACCAGACGGTTGGTTTTGCTATTCAAATCTATACTAAAATTGCACCCATGAAAATTGAGATTATGATGGTCTGGACCTTTTGAAGTTGTGGAAGCATTTCCACACGGTGTTGTCACAATCAATGATACAAAAGGTGGAACTCAATTGAAAGTCAATGGCTAAAGATGCAAACTCTATTGTGGTGACTTTGATCCTGGAAATACTAGACCATTAAGTTGGTCGAATTTATTTGAAATTCTCTTTAATTGCTTTATTAGATTTACATTTTATTTTCCTTGTTTTTCTTTTAATTTCCCTTATTTCCATTTTTTGTAGAATAAAAATCTCTTCAATTTGTCTATTCCTTAACAACTTGTACAATGGAAGTACTCACAAGATATGCATGAAATTTTTTTTTGGGGGGGGGCAAATTGGGTAATTCAATTGCATCGATCTACCCCTAATAATCACAGCCTTTCATCACATGTGCGGGAAATACGATGAAAGAGCATGATTTTTGCACTAAGATCAAGTCGTTAAACCTTATCGCATAAAACGGTAACAATTGTGCCTTTTTATTTTCCATATTTTCTTCTTTGTTATTAAGCAGCTTATTCTTCATTTAATTCCCACTTCATTTCCTTCTTTCACTGAGTATTCGAATCAGTAGAGTTCACATTTTCTCTGCAAAAAAAAAACTTTCCTTTTCATCTTCTTTCTTATAATCATCCATGTCGAAGACAAGAGCAGCTCGAAAAATAGCAAAGCAAACCCATGTTCAAGACATTTCTAACTCTGAATCACACCCTCAATCGGAAGATCATGTTGCTCAAGAAGATACTCTTGAGTACGAGGCTTTCCAAACTGGGGTTGCGAGTGAACGCTTTACAGAGCACATCCAATAGAGAAGCATCCACCTTGAGCAAGGAATCGAACTCTCTGCTAATGTAGAACCTGGGTTATCCATCCACAACACCCTCACACTTCTATTAACAAGCTATTTAATATTGTTGTGAATGTGGATCGACATGCTTTATTTGTGGCTGAGTTTACTGATGAGAAATTTGCTATGTTAGTTGAAGATTTATGTGTAGCAGGTGCATTATGATCGGAGACCAATGCTGGAAATTTCACTATGTTAACGAAGTTTCTGTCCTTGCCTGCCAAAATTTGGTTTCAATTCATCAAATCTAGGTTGCTTCCTTCCACCCATAGCACAATTGTTTCTCTTGATAAAATGTGTTTGATACATTCTATCATCAATGGGAGGAAAATTGATGTGGGGGCAATCATTCACTAGGAGATTAAGGGGTTTGCTGAAAAGAAGATTGATATATTGGCTTTCTCTTCTTTGATCACGCAGCTATGTGCATCAAATGGATTAAAACCCCTGCAAAATAAAGATAAGACTGCCAACAAAAGACCCATCAACAAGGTTTCCATTGAAAGGATGATTCGTGCCTCATAAGTTCCTACACCAAGATTGGGTACTGTAACGAGGGAAGACAATGGTAAAGCTAGAGTGGGCGCTACACCGAAAAATGTCCCATCTAGTGATGAAGTATGTAAAAAAGTTTGGAAGATATAGGACAAACTCGATGCAGTGACGAGTGAACTAGGAGTTATTGTGGCCACTATGCAAACCATGGATCTGGCACAAAATTTATTCTATGCCTATGTGAAGACGTGGCACAAGTCTACACTTGTTATCCTGAGTCGATTCAATCCATTTGATCCACCAGAATTCCCTATTTTCCCTCCAATCATCTACGATTATAATTTATCCTCCGATGTTGCCACCAAAGATGTACTTGCAAAGTCAATAAATTCCCATGACAATTTTAGTGAAGCTGGTGCCCCACCACGAGAAGACACATCGTGTAAGATCATTATGGATTTCCTACTCGATTTGAATGTTCCTACGAATGTTGATGTCACACCCACTGCTGATGAGCATGATGAAGTTATTGTGGAGGATGTCGACGAAGATGAAGAGGATACTTTTGATGCTCAGATGACTGCCATAAAGAAGATTATTGAGAAGAAAAACCGTCTTGCAATGGTGCTAAACAAAGTACCACCTTTTCATCTTATCTGAGGTTGTGGCTTATGATGTCGAAGTGGAAGAGGAGCCTAAACGAGAAGAAGAAGTTGACCAATAGGAAGAAGAAACTCATTCGCCAAAGAAAAAAAAGAAAAGTAAGCGTTCCAAGTCCAAGGAGAAGAGAAAAAAAAAAGAAAAGAAGAGAAGAGGAGCAAGAAGAAGAAGAGATGCTCCACTTCCTCCTTCCATGAGCCTGAGAATTAATTAGTCAGTTTTTAGTTTTTGTAGGCATGCATTTCATGTAGTGTAACTTCATTTTACATTTTTGTATTGTCATTACATTATCGTTGTAACAGCATATAGTTGTAAGTGCATTGCATTCATCATTCTATCTGCATTCTATTATTGCATTTTTGTCATTGCATTCTGTCATTTCATTTCTTCATTCCATTCTGTTTTCTTTTGCATTGTGGAAATCACAACCTTTAAGTTTGGAGGTATACGCCTAGGAGTTGAAATGCACCCCTAGTTCAAAAAATTTGAAAAAAAAATCTATGCAAATGTAAGGTTCTTGGGTTTTGAAAAATCAACTGCTTGCATTCAGTGTGTAAATCTTGAGTTGTTCTAATCATCGATAAGTCTTTTGGATATACTTGATGGATAATTGCATTTCTTAACTCTGCATTGATATACTATTGGTTTGATTAGAGAATATCTTGCATCATTCCTTAGATTTTTTTATGACTTTCTCCTGTTGTAGCATGTATGTTATATATCTATATATGTATTAAGTATAAATAAAAGACATTCCTATATGAGTGCAATGAAATAAACAAAGTAGCTTTTAAAGGGGGAAAACTCCTCTGCATGCGTTAGAAAAATGAATCTGGCCAAAGGTTGTTACTGCATTAGTGTGTTTCATTGCAATGAAGTACTTCTTGGGGGTTCGTTGCACACATCTTACTTCTCAAGGTCTAGGGTGCATTCATTGCTCGATATCCCTTGCTACATAAAAAGGAAAAAGAAGAAAAAATATGAAAAAGATATATATTTTAGTATGTGTGGTGTTAAATAAATGCTGATGGGAGGAATGAATCTAAAATGATATGGATGATGTTAGGTATTCTTGCAGTATTTGCTTATCTATTGATGTCGAGTTGATTATGCAGTTATCTCTCTTGTCGATGCATCAAATTTATTGATTGAATAGAATTATTCAAGTATCTAGAATGCCTTTGATCTTTTATTGGACCTTGTTGTTTTAATCTTTACTTGAGGACAAGTAAAAACTCAAGTTTAGGGGTGTGGTAGCTCTTTAAAAATCTTGTATTTTCCCTCGATTTATAGGTCTTATTGTTCCCACATTGGCATCCATTTCTACATTTTCATGCCTATTTCTGCATATTCTCTAACTTAGTTCTAGTGGCTCATGTGTTGTGTATTTTTGCCTATTTTTTCCTTGTTGTCGTTGCATTGCTAATGTCCCTGCAGAGGTAGTTTTCACCACTGCAGCCAGATCGACATTGCATCCACCAGCTATCTGGCATGCTTGAAGAGAAGGACAAATATGACAGTTGTCCAATCTGTTATAACAAATTTTGTACGACGCTGAGCACGCAAATAACCTGCAGGACATGTGTCCTTCTTTGGGTGGCCTATAAAAGGACTATTTTGGACGAGAGAGAGTCACACTATTCTTATTTTTTTTCACATCATCTTCAACATCGAGCTTTCTTCCTCCACTCATGGCGGCTTAAGCTTGATTCTGGTGATCCAAGGTAAGGTGAGGTAGATCTATCTAAGGAAATAAGGAGTCAATTTCTTGGTTCTTAAAACTCTTATCTTTTTTTGTGTTTTTGGATATTTACTTTGTATTTCAACTCATATTGACGTTGGTTTAATTTTCTGGAGCTTAATGAACTTGTTTAAACTATTTTCTTAGTTTAATATGTGTGTGTATTAGATTTTTCTTTAGCTTCAATCATTGGATTTGATTTATGTTTTGCATGAGAATGTTAAAACTAGCCACTGACATTGACGGATGCAGTGACGAGTCAGAATAACGAGTTTTTACAACGAAAGTGGTTTGAATGCAACGAAAGTTGTTCCACTTGTTCAAGAGGCTATAGTCTCGACTTGCGAAGAATGTTGAAGCCGATCTACATCCCTGAGTAAATGATTGAAGGTTAAATGGAAGCTAATACTCAACCTGACCACATCATCGATGATTGAACCATTCTTTCCCCTTGAAGTGCATTTGATCTTTCTGCCGAGCAAAACCAAGGAGATCCAGACTTATTTCACATATTTCTCTTTCTTTTATTACACTCTATTTTTTCTATCACAATTAGTCATTTATTTACATCTTTATTTTGTTGTTACAATCACCATTGCACCCACAACTACCCTTCTACAGCTTTGTATTGTAGTTATATAAGCCTCAACATAATACACCATCCTCGTGAGATCGATATTCAAGCAAGATTACCTTGTTTCTATTCTTGCATTGATAGTGTAGCTTGCACTAAAAATGTGACATTTTCACACCGATCAAGTATCCTAGACACGCGAGTGAAGAAGATGGAGAGCCTTCTGCCATCTGACAGCTAATAGATGGGTGTGCAAAAACAAATGATGCATTAGGGTTTTGGGTTATCAAATTAGGTTTAGAGTTTTAATTATTGGGCCCAAAACGGGCTAGATATAGTATATATATATTGGGCTTATAAGTTGCAAATGGACAAATATAGACTAATATGATTTAATTAAAATTTAGCTTTTATTTATTTACTGATTTTTAATGTTTAATATAAAATAATAATAATAATAATAATTAAAGAAAATTGGGTTAGAAACCCCGTACAAAATTAGTGTCTACAATTTCATTTCATTATTTATTTCAGGCTTTTTGTGTTATTTAATTTATTATTACTTGTTTTTATTGGCATGTAATTTTAAGATTAGAGCATTTAATTTGTTTTCTTAGTTTGGTTTCTCTTTAATTAAATAAGTAAAACCCTTAATTTAGGGTTTTTAACTTATTATAATATTAATGGTACCTATATTAGGATTAATTTTTAATTTGATCTCATAAAAATTAACTTCCTAGGTTAGATCTTCTAGATTAAGTTCATCAACCACACTTTAGGTTTTAATTAACTAGGCTTTAAATAGGTTTTACAATTAAGGTTAGTTTAGATCTTTAAATAATCTACATCTAGCAACTTCAATAAATATCACCTCATTTAAATCATTCTTAATTAAAAGGAAACCTTAAGAATTAAAAAAATGTAAATATGAGGCTTAAATGTGATTTATGCATGTAAACTTCAAAATACGTTAAAAATATGAGTGACCAAATAAGCGTCATTTTTATGGGTGTTGTGGGGTGCTAATCCTTCACCCCACGTAATCGTGCCCTCGAACCCTAAAGTTTTATAATTTCTGGTTTATTTTAAGTTTTCGGTCCACCTAATCTAAAAGAACCGAAAATAACTCTGTTATCATATGATCAAGTACGCTTGAGCATGCACATATTAGTTAGCCACATAATCCTATGTCTACAACCACAAAATTTCAACATGTCATCATGATAATTAAACAATCATGAATTATATGAAAACATATAACATACATCATATAGTTGCAAAAAAACCTCTCACTTGCTAAATAAACAATTTCCTTTATTATTTCTTTACTTAACTCAAAAAAATTTAATAGTAACAAAAATGACTAGTATAATTAGTATCTAGAAATTTTTTAGGTAAAATGCTAGTTTATTATCCAAGACCAAGAGAAGCAATAAATTGTTACTAAAACGTATACAATCTATGAGAGGGACTCCCTAATTAAGGATCCCCAATCAATACTCAGTTGTATATTCGCCTTATCGGTTCTATCTATACATTTTTCATGATATATAATCCAAACTATTTCCTTTATACAAGTAATAATGTATTTTATAGGTCAGAAAATGCCCCCTAAATTGTCGACAATTACGCTTCTTCGTATAAAATAAATATATGCACTCTAAGCTATCTTGAGGATATGAACAATAAAGGACTTCCCTTTCAAGTTTTTCACAACCCATTCAACTCCTCTTCCTAGCTCATGGTCACTCTCTGTCGTCCGCACTCCTGCAGAATTTCTCCCATACAAAACAAGAGAAAGAGCGGCCACAAAATAAGTGGTTCTTGAACTACAGCAAAAATAACATCAGCTTTCGATCTCAGTTTCAAAAAAAATCACAATCCAACTAAAGTGAACTTTTCATTCCACTTGCCAAAAACCTTCTCTTCGAAAAGCATACTCGTTTAGCCAAGCTACCCAATCCAAAGGGATCCTTTTGTTGGTAAAATGAACTGCAAAACGGGCTGTTAGCACTGACTGGAAAATATTAAAAAACAGAACGTAAAATATATGTGGACCGTGTCGTGGTATGGTGGCCACTGCCTTAGAAACAAAACTGCCCCGAACAGTGTAGTCGCTTCACGGGCATGCTGTCCCCCGAGGTGCACACAGACGCTCCTGGAACCGTACACTCGACTCCCGGAGTGAACAACAGTGGAACTACTCGAACAAGTGAAGGAAACAGAGAGAATTGAAATGCTTTGTGATGTGTTTGATGATCTGAAATAATCATGCCATTACAGTTACACCTTGAATTTGACTGAAAAACAGCAATCTTAAATCTGCTGTAACAGCTTCACATAATCACCATTTTAATTCTGTAATAATCATGCCATTACAGTCTTTTACATATAGTCTTTTATTCATAAGACAATTCCTACGAATTTTCTCCAAAAAGAATATATACGCGCGCGTACGTGTTACCCGAGCCCGAGCCCGAGCCCGAGCCGGCCGACGGCGGCGGCGGCTCGCAAGGACTTCCCTTGTTCTTTCCCACTCAACAAGGGAGGGAGGAAGCATGGGTATAAATACCCTTCCCTAGCTATTTTCCCAACCAATGTGGGATATAGCTTTGGTAACTTCTTGAAGCATTACCAACACCTTTTTCATCTAATATCTTTTTCAACAATATTTAGCTGAAAGTTTTGTTCTAACATGTCAAGCTCTTCAATTTCAAATCTCCCTCAGATTTCAAGGAGTTGATCAGCTTCCAGCTGACTCTTGTTCCACGAGTTGAGTCATTCCCCTTCCAGAAAAATTGAGTAAATGTATTTTTGAGATCACTACTTTAGGCAACACCAATAGTTAAATATATTGAAAAGAACAACCTTAATTAACTCGAAACGCCCACCATAACTAAGTTTTCTATTAGACCATATACTAAGTTTAGTCTTGATCTTCCCAAAAAGTGCATCACAATCTTTTTCAATAAGTTTTCTGGTAACAAATGGTACTTCAAGGTATCTAACTCGTAACTAGGGATGTAAAAAGCTGACCCGACCTGGAAACCCGACTGAAACCTGCTCGAGTCAGAACCTAATTTTACCCAAAGATTTGATGACCCGAACCCGATCTGTAACTGACTGTTGTTGACCCGAACCCGAATTTGACATGTTACTGTAGTAACCAAACCCGATTTGCGTCCGACTGAAAACGACCCGAACCCGAATTGGACATGTTACTGTGGACCTGAAACCCGACCTGCGTCCGACTGAAACGAACTCGAACCCGAAGCCGACCTGGCAGATAACCGAATTTACCCGACTGAATTGACCCGATATCCGATTTTACCCGACTTGAAATTAACCCGACCTAAAACGGACCCGACCTGAAACGGACCCGACCTAAAATGGACCCGACCTGAAATGGACCCGACCTGTTTTGAACCCGACCTGTTTTGAACCCGACCTGTTTTAAACCCGACCTGTTGAGTGACCCGACCTGTTGTTGACCTGAACTCATAAAATACAAGAAGTTTGTTTGTAATAATATTAGCTCTCGAAACTTATAGCAAAGACATAGTTTATCTCACATAAAATACTTTATTTCAATACAAAGGAGAAATCAAGATTGAACATTTGGTGGAATTAAAACATTGAATTTCAAAATTACAAGGACTTAATAAGTATTCAAACTCAAAATTTAGGGACAATACATAGTTTATATAATAATTATGCTTATAGAGACCTAAATTGTTATTAGACCAAAAAATTGAGGACACATGTGAGTTGTGACATGCTCATCCTTCTTTTAGTTCAACCATGTTTAATTAAATCTAAAGAAACTATACCAAAAGTTAGCACTAAAAAACAAACTAAAACTTAAATAATTTAAATCCTAAGTATCTAATTAAGAAAGGGTCTAAAGAATGATTAACCCTTACATAACAAAAATTAGGCATCTCTCTTTTCAATTAAGAAAACCCCCCATCAATTTTCACTAATTTTGGCGGCACCCCTCCCAATTTTCCCCCCAATTTGTTTTATCGAAAATCCCTCCCCCAAATTTGGCTGCACAAATTTTTAATTTTTAACTTTCCCCCAATTTGGCTGCACAAATTTTTAATTTTTAGCTTTCTCCCTAAATTAAAAACTAAACTATTTTTAAATTTTAACTATCCCTCTAATTAAAATTTTTAATTAAATTTCTTAATAAAATAAATTTTTAATTTAATGATCATAATTAATAAAATGATTTAAATTTTAAATAATTTATTTTTAATTCATCCATCACAAGTTATTAATTTAATAAAACTTTTAAGTTATTAACGCTACAAATAATTTATATTAAATGAGTTAGTACTAAGCATATTGAATAATTTAATAAAATTTAAAACTTAGAAGCGTGAAATGAATATTTAAATACAATTTTTTATACATATATATTAAATTGATTATATATGTATATTTAACAGAAAGATTATTTAACACTTTAAATTGATTTAAAAAATTAACAGTTAATATTTTACATTTATCAACACTTTAAATTCATCAAATCATAGACTCTAAACCCTAAACTCTAAACTCTAAACTATAATATATATAAGTATGTATATATCTATCAATGTATGAACTCTAAACCTTTGATGAGTTTTACCTTAAACCCTAAACTCTAAACACTAAACTCTAAATCCTAAACCCTAATGTATGTAAGTATGTATGTATATACCTATCAATGTCTAAAGCCTAAACCCTTAATGAAGTTTCCCCTAAACCCTAAACCCTTAAATCCACAACCTAAACCTCTAAACTATAAACTCTAAACCCTAATGTATGTAAGTATGTTTGTATCTATCAATGTATGAACCCTAAACCCTTAATGAGTTTTCGATACACCTTAAACAATTAACCATAAACCTTAACCATAAACCTTAAACCCTAATATATATAAGTATGTATGTATGTAGCTATCAATGTATGAGCCCTAAACCCTTAATGAATTTCTCCCTAAACCCTAAACACTAAACACTAAACCTAAACCCTAATGTATGTATGTATGTAGCTATCAATGTATGAGCCCTAAACCCTTAATGAATTTCTCCCTAAACCCTAAACACTAAACACTAAACCTAAACCCTAATGTATGTATGTATGTATGTAGCTATCAATGTATGAGCCCTAAACCCTTAATGAATTTCTCCCTAAACCCTAAACACTAAACACTAAACCTAAACCCTAATGTATGTATGTATGTAGCTATCAATGTATGAGCCCTAAACCCTTAATGAATTTCTCCCTAAACCCTAAACACTAAACACTAAACCTAAACCCTAATGTATGTATGTATGTATGTATGTATGTATGTATGTATGTATGTATGTATGTATGTATGTATGTATGTATGTATGTATGTATGTATGTATGTATGTATGTATGTATGTATGTATGTATGTATGTATGTATGTATGTATGTATGTATGTATGTATGTATGTATGTATGTATGTATGTATGTATGTATGTATGTATGTATGTATGTATGTATGTATGTATGTATGTATGTATGTATGTATGTATGTATGTATGTATGTATGTATGTATGTATGTATGTATGTATGTATGTATGTATGTATGTATGTATGTATGTATGTATGTATGTATGTATGTATGTATGTATGTATGTATGTATGTATGTATGTATGTATGTATGTATGTATGTATGTATGTATGTATGTATGTATGTATGTATGTATGTATGTATGTATGTATGTATGTATGTATGTATGTATGTATGTATGTATGTATGTATGTATGTATGTATGTATGTATGTATGTATGTATGTATGTATGTATGTATGTATGTATGTATGTATGTATGTATGTATGTATGTATGTATGTATGTATGTATGTATGTATGTATGTATGTATGTATGTATGTATGTATGTATGTATGTATGTATGTATGTATGTATGTATGTATGTATGTATGTATGTATGTATGTATGTATGTATGTATGTATGTATGTATGTATGTATGTATGTATGTATGTATGTATGTATGTATGTATGTATGTATGTATGTATGTATGTATGTATGTATGTATGTATGTATGTATGTATGTATGTATGTATGTATGTATGTATGTATGTATGTATGTATGTATGTATGTATGTATGTATGTATGTATGTATGTATGTATGTATGTATGTATGTATGTATGTATGTATGTATGTATGTATGTATGTATGTATGTATGTATGTATGTATGTATGTATGTATGTATGTATGTATGTATGTATGTATGTATGTATGTATGTATGTATGTATGTATGTATGTATGTATGTATGTATGTATGTATGTATGTATGTATGTATGTATGTATGTATGTATGTATGTATGTATGTATGTATGTATGTATGTATGTATGTATGTATGTATGTATGTATGTATGTATGTATGTATGTATGTATGTATGTATGTATGTATGTATGTATGTATGTATGTATGTATGTATGTATGTATGTATGTATGTATGTATGTATGTATGTATGTATGTATGTATGTATGTATGTATGTATGTATGTATGTATGTATGTATGTATGTATGTATGTATGTATGTATGTATGTATGTATGTATGTATGTATGTATGTATGTATGTATGTATGTATGTATGTATGTATGTATGTATGTATGTATGTATGTATGTATGTATGTATGTATGTATGTATGTATGTATGTATGTATGTATGTATGTATGTATGTATGTATGTATGTATGTATGTATGTATGTATGTATGTATGTATGTATGTATGTATGTATGTATGTATGTATGTATGTATGTATGTATGTATGTATGTATGTATGTATGTATGTATGTATGTATGTATGTATGTATGTATGTATGTATGTATGTATGTATGTATGTATGTATGTATGTATGTATGTATGTATGTATGTATGTATGTATGTATGTATGTATGTATGTATGTATGTATGTATGTATGTATGTATGTATGTATGTATGTATGTATGTATGTATGTATGTATGTATGTATGTATGTATGTATGTATGTATGTATGTATGTATGTATGTATGTATGTATGTATGTATGTATGTATGTATGTATGTATGTATGTATGTATGTATGTATGTATGTATGTATGTATGTATGTATGTATGTATGTATGTATGTATGTATGTATGTATGTATGTATGTATGTATGTATGTATGTATGTATGTATGTATGTATGTATGTATGTATGTATGTATGTATGTATGTATGTATGTATGTATGTATGTATGTATGTATGTATGTATGTATGTACCTATCAATGTCTAAACCCTAAACACTTGATGAAGTTTTCATAAAACTCTAAACCCTAAACTATATACCCTAAACCCTTAAATCCACAACATAATCCCTTAAAACATAAACTATAAACCTTAAACCCTAATATATGTAAGTATATTTGTATCTATCAATGTTTGAACCCTAAACCCTTGATGAATTTTCACTACACCCTAAACTCTAAATCGTAAACTCTAAACCTTAAACATTAAACCCTAAACCCTAATGTATGTAAGTATGTATATATGTAGCGATCAATGTATGAGCCCTAAACCCTTAATGAGTTTTACCCTTAATGAGTTTTACCCTTAACCCTAATGTATGTATGTAAATGTACCTATAAATGTATGAACCCTAAACTCATATTCATTATTTTTTTAACTCGTCCAATATTTTATAATTTTAATTTGATATTTTCATCATTCTAGACCCTAAAACTTTATTTTTATTCCAAATTGACCCACATTTATTTTTTTAATTTGTCTAATGTTTTATTATTTTAATTTAATATTTTTTTATTCCAAATTGACCCTTGTATATATTTTAATTCTTCATGTTTTATAATTTTAATTTAAATTTTTTTTCATTCTAGACCCTAAAACTTTATTTTTATTCTAAATTGACCTCTACTTATTTTTTTTAATTTCTGCAATTTTTATACTTTTAATTTGATATTTTTGTTTATTATAGTCCCCAAAACTTTATTTTTATTCCAAATTGACCCATTTTCCTTGTTTTCTTTTAAATTTTTCTAATGTTTTATAATTTTAATTTGATATTTTTGTTCATTATAATATGTAAAAGTTTATTTTTAATCCAAATTGACCCCTTTTCAGTCCAAATTCACCTCTTTTCATTATTTTTAAATTACTCCAATGTTTTATAATTTTAATTTGATATGACTTTAAATAATTAACTCAAAATCAATGACGATTGACGAAGGCCAACCTAAAGTCTATCAACTACTTATACGGTTGTACCGAACTCAAACTCAATACGATCCAATTCCGAAAATACACAGACCTGAATTACCCGACCTGAAACTACCCGCTCTGAAATTACCTGACCTGAAATGCACCTGACCTGAAATGCAACCGACCTGAAATGAACCCGACCTGAAATGGACCCGACCTGAAATGGACCCGACCTGAAATGAACCCGACCTGAAATGGACCCGACCTGAAATGGACCCGACCTGAAACGGACCCGACCTGAAACGGACCCGACCTGAAATGGACCCGACCTGAAATGGACCCGACCTGAAGTGTATCCGAACCCGAATTAACATGTCAATTACTTTCTTCGGACCCGACCCGTTTTGACCCGACCTGAAATGGACGCGACCTGAAATAGACCCGACCTGAAATGGACGCGACCTGAAATGGACCCGACTTGAAATGGACCCGCACTCGACCCGAGTCGAGTCAAAACAGAAAAATGACCTGAAATGACCTGTATCCGATTTTACCCGACCTGAAACCCGTCCGATTACCTGTTTTTACATCCCTACTCGTAACTCACCTAACTTAAATCTAATAACATCTTGAATATCAACAAGATGTTCAGAATTCATTTCACATGCAAAGAATTCTATTTTAGTTTCATCAAGCTTAAGGTCAGACAGTTCACAGAATTGTTCAAGAACACTCATAACTCCCAATATATATTCTAGAGATCCATTGCAAAACATAAGTAGGCCATCAGCAAAAGCTAAATGTGCGTGTAAGAGACCCTCTTGCACTTAGGATGATACCTGAAGACACCGTTGGGTACTGAAACTTTGAGAAAGGCAGAAAGAACACTCATGACCATCATAAAGAGGCAAGGTGATTATGGATCACCTCTTCAACCTTTGAAATAGCCCACCAGACTGTCATCGAAATAGATTGATATTTTAGAATCAATGATGCAAGCTTTAATCCAACCTCAAAAGGTATCTGTCAACCCCATTGCATCGAGAACGTTCAAGATAAAATTTTAGCTAATAAAATCAAAGGCCTTCCATAAGTCAATCTTGATAACACATCTGGGTGAAAAAGTTTTCCTTTCATAGCCTTTAATTAGCTATTGTGCAAGCAATGTGTTATCTACACTGTGTCATATATATATATATATATATATATATATATATATATATATATATATATATATATATATATATATATCGATTAGGATCAATCATTCCACGAATCTAAACAGCATGCCTACTAACTAAGATCTTAGTTATGGTTTTGTAAAGCACTGAACAACAAGATAGGGCTTAAATTCTTTAGCCATGTTGGATTTTGGAGTTTTAAGGATGAGTACCATTGTTGTAGCATTAAACACGGGTGGCAGTCAAGAAGTCCTGAAGGAGTGTCTCACGGCAGCCATAAAATCTAATTTCACTATATCCCAGTAGAACTTGATGAACCAGGTTGTGTATAATGTAAAAAAAAATGCCCCTAATAGTTGACTGAATAATCATTTTGTCCCACATCTTTTTTTTTATGGAATGACACATTAACAAAAATAAATAATTTTATATTTTAAATTGACGCATTTGTCTATATGACACTGTCAAGTCAGCTTGCATTGCCATGTATGTCTTTTGCGTCATTTCAAACCATTTATTGCTAGTAGACTAACATTTTTCAGATGGAAATTCTCTGCCCACAAACTATGCCCCTTTTGTTGCCCCCACTTAAAAAAAGTGGGTTTAGGATTTAGGGTTTAAGGTTAGGGGTTTTGGTTATGGTTTTGTAAATTAGGGGTAGGATGTATTTTGTAAGGTGTAGGGTTAGGGTTTAAAATTTAACTTTTTAGTAATTTTAGTGTAGGGCATAGAAAGGGGTGCAATTAGGGGACAAAAGATTTGTGTTCACATTTTTTATCCGTTGAGTGACTATTTGACCGAAAATAAAATAATGAGGGTTAAATTGCTTCAAAATAATATACGACAAAGTGGCTATTGTTAGAGTATTTTTTATTTTATGCCTATTATCAAATACTCATTCTTCACATTTGCACCAAGTTTCAAAGAGTTTATTTGTCATGTCAATTAGACATTGAAATAGTGACAAAGTTGTGAATAATTCACCATTTAAGTATTTTTTTAAAGATGATTTACAAAACACTCTTAAATGCCATATATACCCTGGACACGCTTTCAAACTATCTTCTAATAAACATTTGAAATTTGACATTCTGACACTTAAATATCCTTCGCAAAAATGACTTACGTTCCTTATGTAGATACACATTTGGAAATGAGCCTGAATTTGTTGGGATCTCTATTCAACTAAAATATGCTTTTGAGTGTCCGACAATTGTATCTAGCTGCCTTGTCTTCCTCAGAAGTCCATATTTCTTCAGGTTTGATGGTGCTACTTCATCTTCATTTGTTGATCTAAAATAATCAAGTTCAATTAAAATAAAGCATATCACGTGTTATAATTTGATTGACTAAAAAAAGATTTTAAATGATCGTTAGCGGCCAAACACCTAAAATGATAACGGTAAAAAATATTAGACACTTACTCGAGCAGAAAAATACTTTCAACACCTATCAAAAAAATATAGTATGAACATTTTTTTACTATTAAGCCAAAATTTAACATTGACCGAAGATTGTCCCATACGGACATAAATTTTAGGTGTGACTTATTTCTATCTAAATCTTTATCTGCTCTGCCTTTACCACTAGAACAAGGAAACTTGAACCTCCGAGGAAGCTTAATCAGCTTGTGAATTATCAATGATTATCAACAATTCTTTAACCAAACATCTTTTTTTTTTTTGTCAACTCAGACAACATGCTATTAAATATTAAACTTAAAACCTACTATAATCATAACAAAATGCAACTTTCTTAATTTATCATATTCCCATTTCCTGTCCACATACTGTTCCCATGGAAATTAGCAGCTCGATTTCCTTTCTTACTCTGGGAGCAGCAGTATCCCATTATTATATTTTCCCCTCAAATATGCATGCCTGCTTATTTTGCGTATTGCATTAATTTAATTAAAGCCACTAAACCTGTTTATTTCGTCAAATAATATTTTCGCCCTGGATTCCTATACTACCTTTAGACTTAAAATATAATCCTTTTGTTAAAAAATAAATAAAAATAGACATTTTGTCCCCCAGGAGGTGAAAACCGTGTTTTGGTAACATCATTTCTCAGCGTCGGTTGAACCATTCCTCTCCTCTGCATTATTTGAAATTGAATATGGTGGAAAAACACGCGATTCGACTCGAAAAAATTAAATTATCCGGCTCGAATCGATGTGAAAATGCTTCACTCGTTTTGACTTAAATCGCAATTTCATAAACTCGACTCGAAAAAATTTCAAATAAAGTTTGAGTTATAAAATGTAAATTCAAACAATTCGAATTTTTTTATAATTAGTGGATCATTTTTCAAATTACAATCGAGTCTCTCAATTATGCTTGACAATATATCACATATGAAAAAAATATGAAGAAATATATATACATATATATATATATATGTATATATGTGTATTGTATATGGCTATAAAAAACCATATAGATTGGAACTAATTAGTACCATAATATTTTAAATGTTTAATATTAAATTTAAACAAAAACTCGAACTCGATTCGAAAAAATTTTAAATAAATTTTGAGTTATAAAATAAGACTCTTCAACTCGACTAACGCAAATTTTTTTGACTCGACTTGATCGAATATTCACCCTTAAATTTGAATATCAACCTCGAGTACTAGTATATATTCTTAATTTTTTTTATATTTAGAGAGGTCTTGAATCATCATATTTCGTATATCTATCTGAAAAAATATTTCATACTTTGACGGTGGAAAAAATTATAAGCGTGTATAATCTAAGGTTTAGAGGTTTAGTTTATAGTTTATGGTTAGTGTTGACTGTAAAAGTGGACAAGAGTAGGAGACGGTGGTCCGGTGGTTTCGGGTGGTGTTTATAGGTCTGAGTTCGAGTATGACTTCTTTGGTGTAGGTAATGACTCCCTGGAACGGAACCTCCCCTTTTTCTTGTTGCATGTCCCTTTTTATACTATTCAGACATGTGTCATGACCAAGTTGTCGTGGCATGTTGATTGGATTGACTATGACTTCATGTCCTAGGTTTGCTTTGCCATCCGCAGCGATCACGTGATCGCTGGATACGATGTCGTTCACAATCCTGCTTCGTTCGCCACATGTTGCGAATGGTACTAAACAGTTCGTAGGCGATCACGATGTTCTTACGGATTTGTTGGAAAGTTCGTGTTGTAGTCCGCAACGATCACGTGTGTTGCCACGTGATTGTTTGATATCCTTTGTGCGATAATGTTTGTGTCTTGCTTGTTCGCCACAGGTTGCCTGATTATGCTCTCCAGCTACGTGATTTTGACACGTGACGGTGGGTATTTGTAGGTACTAAAAGTTACCCCCAGTGAGGGAAGGTTATAAAGTAATCTTGGTGAACCTAAAGAATCTAGAGAGGGTTCCTTGGGTGAGAGTTTTTTATGGTGAAGAATTCTGAAATTTTAAGGATAGATTGCTCTATAAAGGTTGTATGAACCGTTGCGTAATAAATCTCTGTAATAAACCATTGTATGTGAAACATTACATAATAAATCTATTTATTAGCGAAGCCTGTCGAGGAAGACTGAGTTCTTAATTATAAATAAATTTTGTTGTTGTTTTTTTAGGTTTTGTTGTGCTTATCTTATTGACCGCCTTTTCTTTTTTTATGAAAGAAATTCGATCGCAACCTTGCTTATGATCTCTATTATTTGTAATCTTTTGATGTGTTGGTGATCGCCATTTGTGATGGGAAAAGCTGTATAGTGGACGTTATCTAACTTGATGTACGCAATCGTTGTTAGCACTGCAACTTGATCTTGACTCCTAATAATGGGAGAAGTAAACATAATTCGTGAATGTTCGTTGTATGACGTATGTATAATTGGTTTAGCAGCAATTTATATTATATGTATTTGTGTGGCTTTATGAGTGGATAGATGTTGGCAGATTGCTTGTGCTTGGTGTCTATTAGTTTTTATGGTGATTAAACAATTCGAAATCGACCGTGATGAAAGAGAAAGTTTTTTATTTGCCGTGGCGGGTTCATGCGTTTACCCGTGCATTTATTGATTAGACGTTTCAAGGTTGCGTGATTTTAGTTGTTTGCTCGAGATTTTAAAATCTGGAAATTGACTGTTCATCTTAGTGATTTTCCATATTTGAATTTGAATTGTCAAAGCTTGATATTCTCACACTTTTAGTATATATAAGACTCCTTTTGGTTTGTATTTTTATAAGCTAATTTGCGAGTGGCTTACTCTTTCTTTTGCAGTTTTTTTTATTTCTCTCTTTTTATTGATTTTGCTTGTACTGATTTGAGAGGAGGAAAAGAAAACTTGTTTGTGGCGATGAGTGATATGCAGAAACTGCGTTTTATAGATCCCAAGGAGTGCTATTTTTGCATCTGTTTTATTTGTATTCGACAAACAATAGTATTTAGAAGGCTATGACTAGCCATTTGTAGTGAAGAGAGCCAACAGACAATGTATTTAGAAAATTCTGAGAGCAAGGTTCTTCGAATACTATTGTTTGTTGGTGTTCGCTACTACATTGTGGGGGCGTCTGCTGGATGTAACATTGAAGTCACCGATGTATGCTTATAATTGCAATATGTTGTTTATTCTGTTGGTATAAGAAAGCTTGTTTTTATCAGCATTTGAGGTGTTATGGTCAATTTTTTGGATTGATTCATTTGTATATGCATTAATTTTCATTGGATGAACTTTTGCTTTCCGCATGTTATATTTCAATGGATGGACTTGATTTGGTAACAACATATGTGTGTAACACCATTAGACATAGTTTGGAGGCATTTTAAATGATGGAGAAAAGGGGACTATTGGTTCTCCGATATGTATTGTGAAGAGTCTTTTGTAGGGGTTCTCGGTGAAGTTTAGATCTTGGAATGGGGTTCTTTTATAACCCCCTAAACCCAGCCCAGAAGGAATGAGCCGAATCTAGTAAGTAGCGATTGGAACTTGTCCCTCAAGAAACAATTTAGGTTAAAATATTTTGTAATTCAAAAGAATCGATTAAATAAGTAAAACTCAACAAATATTCCGATTAAAATAAAACTCAATCTTTTGAACGATGTTCCGATAATTAATTAAAAATTCGAAAGTAACTTCATAGATGCATGCATTTAATAAAACCCAAATTAAAAACAGTTCCAATGTCCATATTACACAAATATCTCAAAATATATTAAAATAATAATTTTGAGGTAACAGAAAAGTTCGTACTGAATAATAATTTATCTGAATAAACAAAAGATGCTCCAAGTACCAATCGCCTAAAAAGTCTGAGATATCTGAAAAGTAAAAACTAAGGAGTGTAATCTAAAGAGCTTAGTGTGTCTCTAAAGTGTAACGAAAACAAAACAAATCAAAACAATATTTAATTTTCTGATAAAGACTTTTCTGAAAACACAACGAAACCGAATCATGATGATATGATGTCTGATGCACATGAATCATAGTACCCATCTCTGATACACCGAAAAGTAAGGTTCCCCAGAACCTACTTTCTCCATCGTCACCATCCGAAGTGGAACTCAGCCCGAAGGGTGAAACCACTGATCCGAAGCGGAATTCAGTCCGAAGGGTGAAACCACTGATCTTCCCCGAACAAAACTCAAACCATATACCCACAATGATATGATGCAGATTTTAAAATCCGAGTCTGATCCGAAACTTGAATCATGAAAATTCGAGTTGCAAAATATTATAAATCTGATGTTTTACGATTCCGAAAATCTGATATTTCACTTAAATCACAGTATGATATGTTATGCATGATGTCTGAAAACATTCACTCAATCACAACAGAGTATGCACACAAATGTATAAAACATTTACTTATATTAATACCAGAAAAGCACATAAATAGCACAAAAAGAAACACATAAGTTTATAAAACAGGAAGAGACACACCTTAAGCAACAGAAGCTCTAATGCCGAGAAAAACGCATCTCAAGCTCAGATTTAGCTAAATCAGGACCTACGAAGGTATGAATACTATATTAGTATTTATTACTAACACTAAGCCACCGACTAAAACATTAAGAATTAAACTGAAAATATACTCACGTGAAGATCTCGAAGAACGTGCACGATCGGTCTGTACAACTGGAGGTAACCCAACGGTCTCAAGGTCAGCACCTGAACACGAGAATATTCCGAATTAGATTCTGGAATCTATAACTTATCAGATTCCAATAATAATACTTAAAATGAGCAAAACTGAGTTTTCGGAAACTAATTAGGCAAAACGGGCAGCGGAAACGGACTCAGGGCGTCGAAAAAGGTCAAGATGAACGTTGTCCGAAAAAGTCAACTCTTGGTCAACTCTGGTCAAAGTCAACTTGTCAAACATGTACAAGGTCAACAGTCAACCCTAGTCAAAGTCAACTCCGGTCAAACAGGTCAAAGGTCAATTATGGTCAAACTGGTCCAAGGGTTCAGTCAACTGTCCATAGGTCAAAGGGTCAAACTTAGACAAAAGTCAGATCCGGTTTACAGTCAAGGTTCAAAAGTCAACTGGTTCGGTTCACAAGTTCAGATCCAGTTCAGCTCACTGGTTCGGGTTACTCATACATTGGGCTCACATATCACTTACTCACATGGGCCTCACCATCCAACTAATTCCAAAACCGACAACACACACTCCCACAATAACCACACACGGGCCAATCACCAAGCCCAACTACATACCCACACCCACAACCCAATTCCCTTAACCCTTTCACCAACTTTGGGACTAGGGTTCCCAGCACCCAAAATGGCGGCAGCACGAATGCAGATCGACAGCAGCAAGGATGACAAAATACGACAACGGCGGCAGCAACGCAGCTTGCCGGAAATAACACAACGTCGGCGATACAACTCCGGCAAAGACAGCAAAACCCAGTGACGACAACGATGGCTCAACTCGTCGGAGAAGACAACGACAATGGCAGCACGACACAACCAACACCGGTTAGCAAAACCACTCAACTATACAAGGCCAAAAATTGAAAAGGGAAAGACAAAGCTTACCCGACAACAACGATGGAGGAAACGGTGGCGGAGCACAATGGCGCAAGGGGGAGTCGAACGGTTTCTTATCGATCTCTCGCTAACGGTGGCCGATAATGGGTATCTGAGGGTTGGGGTTAATTCATGAGGAGAAGAGGAGCCGAACGATGGTATCAGATCGGCCAACGGACGGCGCTAAGCCGATGGTCGGAGCTTCACCGGAATGAGAGATTGAGAGGGGAGGGATATCGAGAGAGGGGGAAGAGTGAAAGAGAGAGTGCGGCTGCTCCAACTAAAATCTGATAGGGTTTCCTTATGAGTTATAATTGGGTATAAATACCCTATCAAAAGGGCAAATCACAAGAATGGTCACTTAACACTTTTAGGGTTTGCAAAACAGAAAGACAACTTTACCAACTTTCCAAAACGACCCCAATTTTCTGAATTAAGCCACAAAATTCTGATTTTGTTCAATTAAACACCATAATCAAATTAGGGTTTTTAAACTAGAAATTCCCAAATTATAGGGTTTCGAATTAGGGATTCTAAAAATTAGGGATTTTCAAATTGGCAAATTTTAGGGTGTTACATCTTTTGTGTCCTCTTTATTTGAGGTGCATGGCTCTTTATAAGGGGTTGGACGAGGTGAAGACACGTGACAACGAAAAGGACAAAAAAGGTCGTAATTGGTATTCGTGAAGAATTTTGCATACTCGCAACTTTATATCATAATGGCATGTTGCCTTTCTTTTAGGGTGAATTCTTGCCCCTAGTGATGAAAAACTTATGGAGAATAAATTATAAAGTTTGGAATTATGCTTGTATTCTATTGTTTGCATTGCACTTCTCTTTGTTTAAAATGGGGATTCATAAATATAAACCTCTGATGCCAACAATCTTACAAGATAGATAGGTAGCAAACTCTTGCCCCTTTTTGTAATTAGTTCGCTGGAGAGTTCTCTTTATGTCATTTCTCATGGAACGATGTCACTTTCTTGGAGCGAATTATATATTTGTGTTGTTACCTAGAATTAGGAGGATTCTTTCCCTCAGGGTGAGATTCGCACATTTGTTAATTTATCATTTTATTATGCGCTTACTTGGAGGCGACAAATACTTAACCCTTTCTTTGAATTTATGGTGAATGTAACTTTGAGAGGCATGCGATAAATGCTATGCCCTCACTAGTGCTAACATTTTCCTTTCTTTTGTATAAATAGTTTAGCTCTTCATTGTTATAAGCGGAGTAATTCATTATCGTTCTCGTGGAGCAGCAAGAGTGATAAGGGAGTTCACTTGAATAGTTTATCACATAACAGATGAGACAAATCTAATTATCTTTCCACTCGATTCGGGAGTGCGAGTGTCATATCTTTTCACTCGACTCGAGGGTGGATTTTATGTCGCTACTTGGAATACTATTCACTAGAACTTGTCTTAGGAGCATTTTTGGAGAACTATTGCTTGCTTATTTGGATATGTAGAACCATTAGCTTCGCATGTACATTTGTCATATTACGAACATCGTATCTTTTAGGGGCACCAAACGATAAGATTACTTGTAAATCCTTACTTGAGAGTGACAATCATTTGTATGATTTATAGTCTTATGCCTACTTACAATGTTCGCTTGGGGCAGAATCTCTTACTTGGGTCGGCAGGAGAGTTTTCTTTTATATCGCTCTCTTGGGAAAAAATACATTTTATGTATTCATGTATCTACCTTGAGTTGGGAGGATTCTTGCCCCCCGCGTGAGATATTCTTGATCGCCATATATTTATCTGCATATCTATTAATTTATCATTTATCACGCGCTTGTTTGGAAACGGTGGATACTTAGCATTCTCTTTGAATTTATGGTAAGTGTAACTTGGAGGGGCAGAAGATGGTTGCAATACATTCGCAAGTGCTAGCATTTTATTCTTCTTGTGGTGAATAGTTTGGTTCTTCTTGAGAGTGGTGGTCGTCAAGTGGTGTCTATTTGCACACTTCCTGAAATGGTAGAGGCTTAGATGATCATTCTTTCTTCGTGCTCACTCACTTTGGGAGTGGGGACCGTTAAGCTAATTCCTATATGCACATTAGATGATCATTCTTTCTTCGAGCTCACTCACTTTGGGAGTGACAGTCGTTAAGCTGATTACTTTATGAACACTTCTTAAAAGTGGCAAACGCTTAGACGATCATTCTTTCTTCGTGCTCATTCACTTAGAGAGAGGCGGACGTTAACTTGATTCCTTTATGCACACTTCTTAAAAGTTGCAGATGCTTAGACGATCATTCTTTCTTTGTGCTCACTCACTTTGGGAGTGTCAACCGTTAAGCTGATTCCTTTTTGCACACTTTTTTAAAAGTGGCAGATGCTTAGACGGTCATTCTTTCTTTGTGCTCACTCACTTTGGGAGTGGCGACTGTTAAGCTGATTCCTTTATGCACACTTCTTAAAAGTGTCAGACGCTTAGACAATCATTCTTTCTTTGTGCTCACTCACTTTGGGAGTGGCGACCGTTAAGCCGATTTCTTTATGCATACTTCTTAAAAGTGGAAGACGCTTAGATGACCATTCTTTCTTCGTGCCCACTCACTTTGGGAGTGGCAACCGTTAAGTTGATTCATTTATGCACAGTTCTTATAAGTGGCGGACGCTTAGATGATCATTCTTTCTTCGTGCTCACTCACTTTGGGAGTGGCGGTCATTAAGCTGATTTCTTTATGCACACTTCTTAAAAGTGGTGGACGCTTCGACGACCATTCTTTCTTCGTGCTCACTCACTTTGGGAGTGGAAGTTGATTCATTTATGCATACTTCTTAAAAGTGGCGGACGCTTAGACGACCATTCTTTCTTTGTCGTTTTCTATTACTATGCTACTTGGAGCGGTAAAAGAGTTTTCATTTTTCATTTATGGCTATACCAACTTTAAACTTGTCAATGGCACTCTTTTTTTTATGTATCGCCCCAAGTCCCAACACCCCTTATGGTAGAATAACCTCCTAGAGTCGAATAGCCCTTAACATAAGAAAACAAGCTTAAGGGTGCCAAGAATTTCATTAAGCTTAGAAACCCTTATAGTAGTTTTATGTAAGAGAAATACACGAAACGGGGCAGTAATGAAGATCATATAGAGATACAGATATGCTGATATAGATAAAGATATTAGAAACTTTGAAAATTTTGCTATGAAGATGCAATCTTAATTAGGCTTTTATGTAATTTTCATGCCTCTATAGCTCACTGATTTAGAAACAGATACATCATATATAGGGAACTTGTTACAAACCTGTATTTTCTTAACTTTCCCATGTACAAAGCATGTAATACTATGAAATATGAAAATATGATATTCCAATATGCTTGGAAAACCGGATCAATGAAGCAAATACCTCTAAAAACTAAAGAAGCTTTAAAGAAAGCATATTTGGAATAAAATTTGGATTAGAAAAACAAAAGGATGAAGTAGAAAAATGAACCTTCAGGGAAATGAAAAACATCACAAGGTCAAAGAATCCTCGCATCTTCAAGAATTATTACTTGCTTCATTGTCTCGTAGCAACCTTACCAATCTTCTTCTACCCTGCTTGTTTGGCCCTACCACAATTCTGGTAAGCTTTGCAAGCTCATCCGAGTAAATTTCCACCATCTTCATTGCTTTTGCCAGCTTTCGTTTTACAATTTTTTCACTTTCTCTAAGGTATAGGCTCTTGAGAGTCATCACAACTTTATTTAAGATATTGACTTCGGGTCCTCTCTACTGGGACATGGCTTCTCCACAAGCGTGGTCATGACCCTTCTGCTTTTGTGCTAATTGGGCTGAAAGGATGTGGCATTGCCTTGCTGTCTTTTGGTCAGCCTGCATAAAACCTTCCACCGAGGGTGTGGAGAACTTGACTTGTAGACAGGAAGGGGCTGCCATCATTTTAGCCTTTCTCATCAGAGGTCTCTCGAAGATAGCGTTGAACGCAGATGGGTTATCAATGACTAGAAAATTAGCCATTTGCGTGACCTTATTATCACCATCTCCCATAGTTATAGGGAGTTGGATGGAGCCCTTTACTTAAATAGGTTGGTTGCTAAACCCATATACTGGGCTCGTTGGCTTCACTTCCGAACTTGGAATTCCTATTTTCTCGAATGCATTCCAGCCAATCACTTCCACGGCACTAATTGTATCAACCAAAATTATTTTTACGATAAATCCTGCTATTAAAACCGTGAAAACGATCGGGTCATTCCTTTATTCATCCAGAATATTGTCCTCTTCTTTTTTTTGAAAATGAGACCTACCACGAGTCTCTATACTTCAGCCTTTTCATCATTTCTGTCAAAATGACATTATTCCTTGTATATGTGCCTTGCGTTTGGAGCTTTATTGGTTCCACCTCTCATCTGTTCCAATTATCATATGTATGGTACCTCTATTTCTCTGATTATTTCTCATATTGTCTTACGATTCCGTCTTCTAAAACTCTATGTTATCTTCGACTTGTCTACGACGGGGAACTATAAATCTTTCTAATTGCCCTTTTCTTAATGCGACTCAATCACGTTTCTCAAATGCACGCAACCATCCGTGTAGTTTCCTTAGGCCTTGTGAAACTCACACCTTCGTTGGGAGTACTCAGTGCTTGTTGTTCATTGTCTTTTGCGAGACTATAGTCCATATCATCTGAATCTTCCTTATCCTCTTCCAACTCTTCAGGCTGTTACCCTAGGGTGTCATGTTAGGAAAGAACTTGCTCCTCCTGAACCGCTTTACCTCTATTTTTTTAGACAACTGCCTTATTAGTCTTTCGCTCTTCTCTTCTGCGATTCTATGATTTTCAGCATGGTCCTGCATGAGCTTTTGTTGCTGCTCATATTGCTTATTTGAAAGAACCAAAGATTCTTCCATGCTCTTTATCCTTTGCTGCATTTCCAAAAACTGTTGGTTGCTGCCTTCCGACGGTGATGCTCCCTCGCCTGTTGTACACCTTGGCCCGCCACAAATCACCAGGGAAGGGGGTTGGTCCCAAAACTGTTGTCAAAAATTCTGTTGAAACTATTGTAGTTGCTGCATGGTCACCGTCACCGGCTGACCCATCAAGTTATCATCTTCTACCTCTTTCTCGCCTAAATTCTCACTGTTATCTCCACCCATCTTAAGAACTTTCGGGTTTGCCTAAGAATCTGAAGGTTACGTGCTCGCTCCATGCTCACCGCACAAATTTTTGACTGTAAAACTGAACAAAAGTCAGAGACGATGGTCCGGTGGTGATTCTGGTGGTTTCGGGTGGTGGTTTTGGGTCTGAGTTGGAGTATGGCTTCTTTGGGGTAGGTAATGACTCTCTGGAATGGAACCTCCCCTTTTTCCTTTTGCGTATCCCTTTCTATACTACTCAGACATGTTTCATGACCAGGTTGTTGTGGCATGTTGATTGGATTGGCTATGACTTGACATCTTAGGTTTGCTTTGCCATCCGCAGCGATCACGTGTGTTGTCACGTGATCGCTGGATATGATGTCGTTCATAGTCCTGCTTCTTTCGCCATAGGTTACGATGGGTACTAAACAGTTTGTGGGCGATCACATGCGTTCTTAAGTATTTGTTGGAAAGTTCGTGCTGTAGTCCGCAGCAATCACGTGCGTTGTCACGTGACGTTTTGAATTTAACAGTTTGTTACAGTTTAACGGTCGAGTGTTTGGATTGAACAAAAAATAAAGTTCAATAATACAATAGTATCATTTTATAGTTCAGTGGTATGTTCGATACAAAGGTTAAAGTTTAGTGGCATTTCGTGTAGTTTACCCTTAAAAAAATAATAATCCTATCTATTTTCGAGACTATAATACAATTATTTGAAATCAATGATGAACTGATTCTACACCGCCACGACAAAAGCAAGAAGAAAAAACTCTTGTATGACAGTAAATTGGCACAAACAGGATGTAAAAGCAAGTGAAGTCTACGAGGAAAATAGGAATATGTTGTGGTTGTTACTTTTTAATCAAAGTCAAAAATTTGAATTAAAGAAGTCTTTGTCTGTATTCCACTAAATATATGCTTAGTTTTCCAAACAAATATCAAATAAATAATAAAAGGTGAGATAGAGTCAAGCTTTTCATCCTTTTACCTAAATAATTTTTAATCCTGATAGCAAAATATTCAATGATAACAACATGCAACCTTCTACAGAGTTGTCAAAAAAGCTTATATATAATTCTTGATCCGGCCGTTTCTCTGCAAAAACACCAACTCATTCATGGCGAAAACACCATTCCTTGGAGTGATACTAACTCTCATATTTCTCTCCCCTACACCCTCTCATGCCCTTATCGATAACCACATTAATCCGCCATTGATCCCGAACCCTAGACTCCTCAAGGCCTATATAGCTTTGAAAGTTTGGAAACATGCCATGATCTCCGACCCCAATGGCTTTACTTCGAATTGGTACGGTCCAAATGTCTGCAACTACACCGGAGTCTTTTGTGCGCCGGCACTGGACGACCCTTACGTGATAACGGTGGCCGGAATAGACATAAACCATGCCAACATAGCTGGTTCTTTACCTGAAGACCTTGGCCTCCTCACTGACCTTGCTCTTTTCCACATAAACTCCAACCGCTTCTGTGGCAAGGTACCCGAAAGCTTTCGGAAACTCAACCTCCTTTACGAGCTTGATATTAGTAACAACCAGTTTAGTGGGGAGTTCCCTTACGTTGTTCTATATCTACCATCACTCAAATTCCTTGACATCAGATTCAATCAATTCAGTGGGAAAATCCCATCACGGTTGTTCGATCTGAAACTCGATGCTTTGTTCTTTAACGACAACAAGTTTCAGTCATCCATACCGGAGAATTTCGGAAACTCTCCGGTGTCGGTTATCGTGATGGCGAACAATGGTCTCACAGGCTGCTTTCCTTCGTCGAGTTTGGTGAAAATGGCAGGAACTTTAAGGGAAATCATTCTGATGAACAATGGATTTACAGGGTGTTTGAAACCAGAAATTGGGGCGTTAAAGGGAGTGACGGTCTTTGATATAAGCTCTAACAAGCTTGTTGGGCCACTGCCGGATGCAATCGGGGAAATGAAGAGCTTGGAGCAGCTTAATGTGGCCGACAATAAACTATCTGGTTATATTCCTGAGAGCATATGTTCGTTGCCTAATCTGAAGAATTTCACCTTCTCCAATAATTTCTTGGTTTCCGAACCTGGGAAATGCCTCAACTTGAGGGCCAAAGATGATAGAAAGAATTGTATCCCTTATAGGCCGTTGCAGAGGTCACCAATGGAATGCAAGTCTTTCTATGCACATCCCGTTGATTGTAGTATTTCTGGCTGCTCGCCGCCGCTGCCGCCGCCGGTGCATCAGTACTGGCCATGACCAAATCAAAGCGCGGTTGTTAAAAAGAAAGAGTTTAGAATTCATTTCATTTTGGTGATGATGATGTCATGTATGAAAATTAAGAAAACACGAGTATATTTAATCGTTTGCCATTTGTCTTTCAAGAACAAACATCCAAATTTTATTTGATTTACATTTCCTGGATTGATGAGAATAATTCTACTCGGGTTTTACGTTGAAATTAAAGTGAAAAAAAATGATAAAGTGATTATAAATTAAGGTAGATGGAAACCTAACAAGTGTTCGAGTGAAAAAATAGATGATATTCATTTTAAAACATTCGGTCTACAAGATATATAAACATTATCAAAGAATTAAGAATATGTATCAACAAATACTATCTAATAAGCACATTTATACTATTCAACTTTATTCAAGCTTTTGGGGGTGAAATTATAGTCTTTAATTACAGGTTGACTAATAAAAATTATTATTACATGAATTTAATAAATGCGACACTCTTAACAAATTTATTAGGGTTTTTTTTTTACCAAAAGAAATTGTCAAGAATGAGATTCAAGCCCATGCCCTTCCGGACTAATACGTAAAACTAGCACTTTTAGACCAACTCGGTCAACTAATTTATTATGTTAATAATGTCGAAATTTATATTACTAATCTTATTTGAAAATTTATATATCTAATCTATTAAATCATCTAGTATAAAACTCAGTCAACTGTGGAGATGAAGAACCCAACAAGTGTTCCAGTAAAAAAGTGGATGGTATTTATCTCAAGAGACACGGGTTTAATTACAATGTCTGCAAGGTTCATGTGCTTTATCAAAGGGTTAAAAATATTTATGAACAAATACTACCTTGTAATCACCTTTAGACTATTAAAAAAAACCGTGGAGATGAAGAAAAAAAAGGTAAAGTACATCAATGATCACCGAATTTTTAGGGCGCTTTCATTTTGGTCACAAAACTTTTAGTCCGTTTTCATTTTGGTCACCTAGCTTTTATTTCATTTTCATTTTGGTCTCCTCATTACATTCTATTAGAAAAACGCTGATGTGCTCCATTAGTTTTCCTTTTCCTCAAGGGTAAACTATATAAATGGTCACCGAACTTTTAGGACGTTTTCATTTTAGTCACTGAACTTTTAAAAATTTCATTGCAGTCACTTAACTTTTATTTCGCTTTCATGCTAACCTGTTAGTTTTCCTTTTCCTCAATAAAATAATATACTTTGGTTCCCACTTTAAGCTGATTAAAATTAAACATCATCCCACATGAATTCTCGTTCTTCTTCTCCAAATTTCATCAACGACAACAGTCCTCCATGATTGCTTCAATTTCACCAAAACAACCTATCAACCCCACCAGTTGATATCATCAGCTACATCTTCTTCTTCTTAACCGTCCTCCATGGATTGCTTGTTATACACTAGTATGTAGTCTACAAAATATTTTTGCTTGTTAGGCAAAATTTTGATGACATAGTAACTCTACAAATTCTAGATAGATATGAGTTTATGTTGATGACATAATGTAATTAGTAGTTAGCATATAAGTTTTATAGCATAATGCTTCTTTTCACCAAATTTTACCTATAACTTGAGGTGAAATTCTTGATGAAGATGTAATTTGGGTTTATGAGGAAGAGAAAGTGAGGTGAAGCTAGAAACTAGAAACATACTTTCTTTTACACAATTAAAGCTGCAAATACTAGAAGCTAGAAACATGTATTCCTTTTTACTAATTGCATGCTTTAGCATCTTGGGAATTAGCAATTTCTTGCATTTTTTATGTAGAAAAAAGAACATAGCATAGTAATATGGAGGATGTTATGGGTGCTAAATATTATATCTTAAAATGTGAATACAAAAACTTTGAGTCCTTATTTGCGGAGTACTTTAAGTATCATTTTGCGGTGACTCATGTATTATTTTGTTGAGGAAAAGAAAAACTAACGGGCAACGCCAGCAAGGAAACGAAATAAAAGTTGGGTGATCAATGAAAGTTTTAAAAGTTTGGTGATCAAAATAAAAACATCCTAAACGTTTGGTGACTATTTATGTAATTTACCTTTGAGGAAAAGGAAAACTAACGGGTCACATCAGCATTTTCTAACAGAAGATAACAAAAGGGACCAAAATTAAAGTAAAATAAAAGTTGAATGATCCCAGTAAAAATTTTAAAGTTCAGCGACTAAAATAAAAGCACCATAAAAATTCGGTGACATGATTTACTCAAAAGAAAGATGTGTCTAAACTCTTACCAAATTATCTTATAACTAATAAAAATAAAAATAAAACACAGATTTCGGATCTGTTTCTTTAAAATACTAGTATTATAAACTCATCTACCCAGTCCCAACGCTGGTCTTGTGTTCCAAAATTTCTACCGTAATTTTTTTTATTACTAAACTTAAAATTTTCAGTATATTTTTACGGTTTATTCTCTAAGGTTTAATGACATTTTTGGTCCTTGAAATTTTAAAAAATATATTTTAGCCCTTAAAATTTGTTTACCACTTTTTGGCCATCTGAACTTTTATTTTTTTGTCAAATTGAACCAATCGACAAAAAAATAACAAACTTGTTAAGTTGACAATAACTATTTTATCTTTTTTTCAACATTGATAACAACTATCTTGTCCTTTTAAGCAAAGAATTCAAAAAATATATAATAAAAATGTTAGAAAATTATAAAAACAACATATTAAAATTATTAAAAATGAAAAAGAATTATAAAAATTAGCAAAAATAAAATAAAAAAATGGTGAAGTTTAACATGTCCACTACTTTTTCTATCCGTTGGTACAATTTAAAATAAAAACTAAAAGTTTGAGGGCTAAAAAAGCGAGAATATTTAAGGGATAAAATATATATGTTAAAAATGTTCAAGAGCCAAAAATGTCCTTAGATAATTTTTTAGTGTCATTTAAAAAAAATTGGTAAAGTTTAGCAAAAAATTACTTAAACTTT
Organism: Hibiscus tridactylites; assembly: GCA_958450335.1. Classification (NCBI taxonomy): domain Eukaryota; kingdom Viridiplantae; phylum Streptophyta; class Magnoliopsida; order Malvales; family Malvaceae; genus Hibiscus; species Hibiscus tridactylites. Next base: position 70,997,199 of record OY288272.1, read on the forward strand.
TTTCTCAAACCCAAATTTTTGACACAATTTGATTCACAATTATCGAAGCACTTTCTTACGAATACTAATGATAGGATCGGAAAAGAGGATAAGAATAATATATTGGTTCCATGTTAATCAAATAATGGAGATTTCATATCAAATCAAGATAAGGTCGAAGGTTTGATTTAAGTTTTGTTAATTTCGAAGTTTATCAAACTAATAAGAAGAAAGAAGGGAGAAAGGTGAACGCTTTCATACTAGGCACATCGTAAAATGAAGGTTGAAGGTGAAGAGATGTTAGCCATGAAAAAAAAGAATAAATTTTTAGGTTCATTTAATAGGGAAAAAACCTTCAAATGCAACGGTTTTTTGTTGTTGTTAAAAAACTTAACATCGAGTGAACTAGACGAACACAATTCAAAAGTTTGAGGAATAATTAAAACATACATTTTATTTACTCAAAATATTATTAAACACACATTCTTTTAAAATTATGAATAAAAAAACCATTTCAGACATCAATTGACAAAGATAGAAGCTAAATGTTAGAAAAAAATACTATAAAATGAAATTGTTCGCACTCACTACATGAAATAAAGTAAATTGAAAAATATTGAAATCTTTGTTGTGTCGTGGTATGACCACTGCTTTAGAAGTAAATTCATCTAGATTGGTGTAATTGTTGCATTTGACTACGTCTCTTGAGGTTAACACATCGCCTTCAAAATACGAACACTCGAATTTTAAAGTTGAACAAAGTGGTATTGCTCTTCTCTTTAGAGAATCAGAAAGCATAAAACAAAGATGGGAGCGTTTGCGGTACAATAAGAGTGAATCAGAAGCATGTTATTTATAATCTTAAATATGGGGTAAAATTGACAAATCGTTCACAGTAATAATGACATGAATTAATTTGTTTATAAATATCATATTAAATCTGATTTAAATCATATAACCGTCATCTTAAATATGCAATAAATGAGTGATTAAATCATGTAAATGTCATCTTAAATATGCAGTAAATGAGTGATTTAGACCATGTAACTGTCATCTTAAACATTACAAATTTTCTCTATCTACATTTCTAACATTCCCCCACAAATGCACAAATGAAACATGTTATTTATAAGCTAAAATATGGTGTAAAATCGAAAAATCACTCACAGTAATAATGACAAATTAATTTAATTATAATTGCCATATAAATCTGATTTAAATCATCTAATTATCATGTTAAATATGCAAAAAATAGTTATTAAAGCATGTAATTTTCATCTTAAATTTGCAATAAATGAGTGATTAAATCATGTAACTATCATCTTAAATCTGCAGTAAATGAGTGATTAAATCATGTAACTATCATATTAAATATGCAGTAAATGAGTGATCAAAATCATGTAACTGCCATCTTAAACATTCAAAATTTTCTCCGTTAGCATTTCTAACATTCTCCCACAATGCTCTGATGAAAAGAATTTTGATGAGAAAGACCATGAGAATGTCAATAACAAATTTAGTCGCTTAAGTACTAGTGAATATATCTTGAACTAATGCGTAGTGACGATAAGTGATCTTTCTATTTGACAAGTGAAGAAATTTTGAACTTGTAAAATATAGGGGTAAACTCATGACACACAACAAAACTCATTCATCAACCAAGTCCGCGATAAATCAACATATATATATATATATATATATATATATATATATATATATATATATATATATATATATATATATATATATATATATATATATATATATATATAACCATACCTCAAGATTCTAATAAGTGCACTAGAAAGACAGTCCAACGACTTTCATAGAAGGTGGCTAATCCTTCCCATTTACGTATGTAGTTTCACCAGATCCATCTCAACTTAAACTACCCGAATCAGGACTATGAATTCATTAAAAGCTTTTTTAATCTCAACCTCAGAATAAAATAGGTGAATTCTTTAAGTTCATTTTAAAAGAACCACCAAAACTCTGGGATAAGAATTTATTAAGAATAAAAATTCAACATCTTTTATCGGTGAATTTAATATGTCCTTCTCAAATAGGATCACACAAACTCTTGGGATTGAATTCATTAAATGTGTAAAACTCATCCTTCCTAGCGGTGAGTTCATCTAGTCCTTCTCAATAGTATCATCTAAACATTAGGCTATGAACTCATTAAGATTATATATCTATCCATGTTGGTAAATTTGCCAAGTATTTCTCACTAAGACTACCCCAAGCAGCTAAGGATTTATTAACAGCAAAAGCTCAACCTTTATGCATACAATGTTCGCCATATGGATAGATCAATATGTATACTATGAGTCTCTCCAAGGTATAGTCCACATTGAACTTAAAATGCTAAGTTGAGTATACACCATGTTTCTATGGTTTCATTTTACCATATTGAACTTTGAATATTAAGTAGGGCATTCACCATGAATTCCTCAATCAATGGGCTTGAGAATCATCCCCTCGACGTGTCTAGAACTAATCTCCCACTTAACCCTTTGGTTAGTGGAATAGTTAAGTTCTCATAAGTTATCTCCAACTCTAAAATAATTACTCTATCTTTAGATTCACGCCTTATCATAATACTTCATTTTCAGACACCCCACATTTTCTAAGTGTCTTACTCAAAATTATTGAATTAAAGAGACCATAAAAGATTTCAATCTATTCTGTTATCTTAATAAGATTTATCAAATATTACTCTTAACTTTTGTGCTTAGTTAAAGAGCGTCATTTAGTAATAGTATTTTACGAATTGGGATATTGAGCATAGTAATGAATAATACACCATGTAGATATATAAGAAAGAGAGGTGGTGCATGTAGAGTGATTGAGTGTTCTCTAAATATGAGCGCAAGTGCACACTCTTGTCAAGTTATAATATAAAAAATATCGTCTCCCACGAGGATTAGACAGCTAACTCGAATATAAATTCTTGCACAAAGAATATTAAATGCACAATTAAATTTCAGTTTGTTTAAAAGAAAAGTAAATAAACACAAGTAATTAAGAGAAGATATCAAATTGATGGAATAGGCCAGGTTATGTTGCTCCTTAGTGTGAAACTGCGTTGAATAGGTCAAGTTGTATTGCGCTGCCAGACTTTTCTGCCTCGGCAGAGAATGACATATTGATGCTTCAACAACTTTCGCTGCCTCGGTAGTGGAACGAAGGAGTGGCTCGGCGGCAAACTCGGAAGACATTCAAGGCTCGGTAGAACGCTTCGATAATGATTCAGCTTATGTCTAAGTCAGAATACAGTTGATGCCCGCTACAGATAATACCCGTCGACGTGAATCTTGCAATGAACAGCAACCTTTGGTTCATCCTCTTTTAGCCACCTTAAACCTAACCTATGTCTAGACTGGATTGATCAACACCTAGTATGGATGAGATCATGCTTACTTCTTTCGAGAGTTTGACTCTCTTAATGCCAAACAAATGGATTGCTCACTATCGATCTTTCAAACTCAATTGAAAACAATGAAGAACATGAAATAAGCAAACCTTGAATTTATTGCAATAACAAAATTGAACCTAAACAACCGTTCTCACAACTATTTTACAACACAACCCAAACCCTAGAGAATTTAGAACATAGTGGCGGTAAGAAAACACAAGAGAAACTAAACTATGCCAAATGTCTAGATGTCCAAAATACAAAATATGATCAAGTATATATAGAGCATAGCCTAGGTTAAGTCCTAATTGGAGTAGAAGTCTTCATCATGATAAAGTAGCTTTTGCATTAAATGCATCCTTTAATTCCGACTTCTTTGACTTGAATTTGGACTCCTATGGTCGTTGCCTTGTGCCGCAAGCAAGCCTCAATCTTCTCCTTTGGCGGCTCTGTCCGCTGTTTCCGACATCAGTAAATTGCGGGGATGGGCTCATTGGACTCAGAAATTTATGCCCTATCAATCGCACTCCAATTCACCAATTCCTCAAGTTGCTGCCCTGAGCGGCAGATATGGCGGCTGCAGCTACTCATCAGCATCTTTCTCTGTGTTAAACTGATTCAGTACAACTCCTTGGTTTGTTGCCTCAGCACTAGCTCCTCTGATTTCTCCTCCTCTGAAACTAAAATTAAACTAAAACAATATATTTTCTTACCAAATCAAATATATTCAATAAAAACAAGGAAAAGCAAAGAATACTGTAAATAATGCATGCATGTACCTAAATATGCCTAAAATGCACTTAAGAACAACAGTAATATGAGATGGAATGCATACAAAATATAAGACTTATGAGCACTTTACACACACCCAAACTCGAACTATTGCTTGTCCTCAAGCAATACAATCCTAAATATACTTGCCCTTGCACTCATCAGAAAGAAGAATCTGTTTTAAACTTGATTTAGTACCTCAAGGCCGTGACACATATCATTTGATTAGTGAAAGGAAAATAACATGAATTACCTCATAATTAAACTATAATGCCAGTGCAGTGTGTTCAGAGACTGTGTACAAGCTGAATCTAAAGAATATTCTAAGTAAACAAAGATGCTATCAAGGTAATATAAGGTTTTTGCCGAGGCAGCACAATTAAGAACATTTTTAATCATGACAGTAAGGGCTTCAGCTCATCACAACTACTCTTTAGGTTTGAAATTAAGATAAGAGCAAACTATAAAACCTTGAACCCATTGAGTAGAGTCATCTCGTGAAGATTTTCATTCACTCATGCTAATTTGTCTGTCACTTCAAAAAATTTCAAATACATGGACTTTGATAGCAGCAGAGTGTCCTTGGCACATGATTCTTCCTAGAGCCTGTTTCGGGCACCTCTTGGGTAAAACAACCTATCTTTCTTTGTTTTTGCCGTGGCAGTGCTTTTCTTTTTTCTGTTTGTTGTCTGCCGCGATAACTTCCTGGAACCATGCTAGAATTTTACAAATAATTCAAGCACGCAATGTTTATCAGAAATTCACTCAAATCCAACAAGTAACAATAGTGTTTTTGATTGTTGGCAATTATAGAAAAATTTTAAGTTTTCTTCATGCTTTTTCCCAAAATTAAGTTCTTTTTATTATGGTGCCAAAAATTTAAAATCGGCTATCCTATCATAGGCACAAGTTCTAACAAAATTTTGTTCTTTTGATTAATTTAAAGGCAAGTACATATGCAACTAAATGATCTAAGTGATGCATTAACAATAAATGAGTGCTAATCCCCCCCCCCCAAACTTGAGATAGGCATTGCCCTCAATGCACAAAATAAAAAAAAAGAAAAATAAAATAAAAGAAAATATATAGAAAAACAAGAAATAAAAAGAAAGAAAAGAAAACAATGCTAGAAGTTGTCTAACTGTGGAGATGTTGATGGAGTTTCTGAGGCGCAGGAGGAAGATGATGATTGGATGACCAGTCGGTGGCTGGCAGAGGTCCTAACAATAGGCTTGACAGGTGAAATCTTTGTTGTGCGCGGCGGCTGGACTCTCTTGGGCGTAGGGCGAGGAGCTTCAATGTGGACCGGTTCAGTTTTTGAGTCCTCATCCTCCAGCGTCGGTTTGGACGAGATTATATGTTGCTTCCTTTTTCTGCTTGGTTCTGCCATGGGTGTTGCCGATGGCTTTGTTGTGGCCATTAGTTCTCTGGTTTCTATCGTATGCTGCCCAAAATCTTTGGAAGGAGAGGTGTCTGCCACTGTTGCTGCTGTGATGGCTGGAGAGAATTGTTAGTGATGCCTCTCTGAAGTGTCGGCCATCGTGTGAAAGGAGGATGTGAAGGAGTAGGACGGGTATCGTGCGGGAGAAGGCATCTAGTGGCAGAAGGCGGCGTGGCGGGCAGCGGCTTCTGGGAGTGTAGCCTCTCTTGGTTCAGCTGCGGCAGCAAAATCCTTTGGAAATCTGGACAGTGAGAGGCTGTCATGGGGAAACTTCTACAACATATAGGCCACAAAGGCCTCTTGAACTTCACCCACATGTTTCATGAAGGTCAGCTACTGCTGCTCAATTCTCTTGTTGCTTTTGATCAGTGTGTGGAGAAGCTGGATGACATCAGGGTTTTGGGCAGCCTTAGTACCGCCTCTTACTGCCGGGGGAGCTGTGTTGTCAGCCGATGACTGAGATAGTGTGATCGGCACTGTTTTAGGCGCCTGCATCATCTGGAGCCTGACTTTTCTGGTACAACCTTCCCTTGATGGTGTCAACATATCTTTGGAGTCGAAGTGGACGTTAAAGTTCGCGAACAGTCTTGCGATGAGGGACGAGAAGTAGAGTCTGCCCTTCGACTTCTGGTAGCAGTTGTAGATCTCCTTGCAGATTATGTCTCCTACGTTGATCGGCTGTTTGTTCATAATCGAGTGGATCAGGGCGAGACGAGGTCGATCAACAATTATGTTGTGGGAGGTGGGTAGCAGGCGTCGTTTGATGAAGGTTTTCCACAGCATTGCCTCCGGCAGCAGACGGCGGCGCTGCACAGGCCTACTGTGTTTCCATGCCAGCCACAGGGTGTTTGGTTAACAAAGCCTACCCTTCATTCTGTCGTAGTCAGCTGCTGTCAATGTTTGCCACCATTCCTCATGGGGGTTATCGTCCATCTCCAGCCCATAGAATCTGTTGATAGTGGCAGCGTTGAATTTTACTACCTCCCATCTGACAAAAACAAATGGAACTTCTAGGAGGGGTTGGTGGGCGTAGAACTCTCGGACGAGGGTGATATTGGCCACCTCGGGCTGCTTTGCGAGAATCTCCTATCCTTGGCTATGTATTTTCTCAAAGAGGGTTGGCTCAAGACCTAAATCTCCGTTTGCTACGAGTAGTGAAACCCTTGCTCCTCCCAAGCTGATCGGTTGGAAAATTGTGTCTTATGCCTTTTTTGGTCTAATTTGGAGAAGAAACGCTGGAAAGAGGGTTTGGATTGTGATGATGCCATGGTAGTGAGATGGTTGTAATCTGAAAGTAAACTGAAAATAGAAAATATTAAGAAAGCAAGTTGACGCAAAAGAGTTCAAACAAGGAGATGAAGTGAACAAAATGAATGAATGAAATAGTAAGGTATATATAGGGGTTGCCGAGAGATGTCGTGGAGGCATGTGTGTCTTGGCATATTTCTTTTTCCTTTGTTGGCTTCACGGGCTGTAAAACATGTATCTTTACGTTCTGATTGTCAACCCTCATTATGAGTTCCCCATTCTCTACATCTATTAATGTTCTGCCCATGGCTAAGAATGGTCACCCAAGAATATTGGAAGCGTTCTCGTCTGCCTCACAGGCCAAGATAAGGAAATCAGCTGGAAAAATGAAGTTTCCCACTCGTAAAAGGATGTCTTCAACTTTTCCTTCTGGTTGCACAAAGGAATGGTTAGCTAGTTAGAGCAAAATGGAGGTTGGTTTTGGTTTTCCAATTCCTAATTTGTTGAAGACGGCCTTGGGCATCAGATTAATGCTTGCTCCTAGGTCACATAGAGCTCTTATATCATGGTTACTGCCTATCTTACATGGAATGACAAAACCGCCTAGATCTGTCCTCTTGAGCGGTACCTTGTTATGCATCATTGCCATAAACTCTTCAGTGACAGCTACCGTCTCGAATTCTCCAACTCTTCTTCTCTTGGAAACCATGTCTTTCAAATACTTTGCATAATTCGACATGTTTTGTATGGCTTCCACGAGTGGGATGTTGATGTGCACCTGCTTAAGTATATCTAGAAATTTCTTGAATTGGCGCTCTTGCTTTTGTTGTTTGAGTCTTTGGGGGGAAAGGCGTCGGCAGACGGATGTCCTAGATGCGTTCCTTACAGGGGAATCTGATCTATGGGGGTTTAGGATCATCTGTCTCAGGGTTGTTGCCTATCTCCTCTGTCTGGACCTCAATTTGTTTTGCTGCTATAGTAGGTTGTTCATGTGTTACTGCGACGGGCGATTCTAGTTGCTTTTCCTTTAGCTGCTCCACTCTGGGATCATCCAATTGTTTCCCACTTATTGTTATTTTAGCTTTACATTGCTCATAAGTGAGTTTTGCTGTGGCCTCTGTGTTGCTGGATGGTGCACCCATTGACCTGTTGCTTATAATCTTTGTAAACTGATCGAACTGGGTCTCCAGGTGTAACACCCTAAAAAAATGAAAAAGGAATGAAAAATGAAAAAAGAAGGTAAATGAGGGTTGTAGGAATCAAACCCACAACCTTAGGTTGTTAAACGGAGTGCCAAGCCAATTGAGCTATGGAAGCTCTTGGAAGTAAGCTCTACCCATTTGCTTTTAAGTGGTCATAATAATAATAATAATAATAATAATAATAATAATAATAATAATAATAATAATAATAATAATAATAATAATAATAATAATAATAATAATAATAATAATAATAATAATAATAATAATAATAATAATAATAATAATAATAATACTAATAATAATAATAATAATAATATCTCACCTGCCCCAATTAAGGGCATTTATTTCTACCCTCTACACTTCTCAAGTTTCCAGAAACCTCCAACCGGCCGCCCATCTCCCAATAAACCCGACCACTATCCCTTTTCACTCACTGACGTGCCGTATTGTGCACCGCAGCCACCGACGAGTTTACCATCGAACGTCGACCAAAACCCCTCAACCTCCTCTTGCATTCACCGCTCCGATCACCGACAATCGAGTGTTGAAGATTTAGCGAGCCTAGGGTAAACACATCAGGTTTTTGAATTTTCCGGTGTCGATAGACGTCTGGTTGCCTCATTCTCACCGTGATTGAACTCTCCGTTCCAAACCGAGCAAAACCGATATCACCGGACGTCGAACGGCCACCGTTTAGACCATCGTCGGAGCCACGACAGTTTTGAGCATTTTACTTCAGTTTGGATATTCACAGTTCCTTGTTTTCGAGATGTTGAGGACATCGCATTCGGGTTCGAGAGTATCGAAATGTCATTTCAAGGGTTGACCGATATATCAAGGATTCAAGGTAATACTTTACTACCTATTATATGCTATATGAAACATGTTTGTAATTGATTAATGCATGAACAATATGATTGGTCATTTGATTACCGTCGATTATTATAAGTTGTACAGTTACGGTACAATGATAATAAACTAGTTAAGACTAATGACTCAAATAAGAAACAAATGACCGATAAGAAATTCAAGTTTAGTGAACACTCGATAAAGCGGCAACCTCGAAACTTTCATTTTAGATTATTTTCTTGATAAAAGATTTAATGCCCAAAACGTTGGAATGAAAAATTACAAAAATTCCCTTGATATATCTGAATGACTAAAATGACCCTAACAATGAGAACAATCTAGAAATCTATCTTAGATCTTGTTAAACAACTGATTTATCTGAAAACCTCAAATTACTTGGAGAGATACGGAACAAGACTTAAACCTTCGAGATTGTAAAGTGCTTGGATTTCCTTGAATTCTTATTAATCCTTGAAGATAAATTTAAAAGAAATCATTCGCATGTTCAGAAATTATCAAAGTACTTTCAATTATCAAATTGATTGAAACAACTGAAATGACTAAAGGATTGAAGGTACTAATAAGACTGAATTGATCAGGATGGGCGTAATGACTGAAATCACTAAACAATCTCGAGCATCGAAAATTTTCCAATTAATTGAAATGACATTTATATCCTCAAGCTTTGAAATGAATGAATTGTTTGGAAGGGCCGAAAGGACCAGAAAGACTAAATCTCTATTGAGTACATAAATGATTGAAATTATATAAATAGTATAATTGACGGAAATGATGGATGTATCCCGAGCTCTAAAATGGTTGAAAAATCCTCTTGACCGGAATGGGCAAAATTTGCCTTTGATGAAATTCCAAAATCTAAATAATGCTTAAATGACTGAAATGCCGCTAAGTGGTTTGAAGCATGACTCATATATTTCCATCACTCATGATACTAATATAAGGTTGGAAGATTCGCTTGAAAAATAAGTTTGAATGCTCAGTGGTGAGCCTGTGGTGAAATATGATGACGACCGTTTAAACATTTTATATAGTTGATTTTGGAAATGATACACGTGGAACAAATACGTCTGAATGTTAAGTAAGTATGTAGAGTTGGGATATGTTAGATCGAGTGAGTTTTTGAAGGCTTGATAAACCGTTTGAAATCTTGAAGATTGCAAATCATCATTTTGTCATTATTGGGCTAAATTACAAAATTGCCCCATGATAGTAAAATGACCAAAATGCCCTCATTAGCCAAAGTGATCGAAACAACCTTAATATATTTGATATCTTGAATGATCATAATAAAGCATTTTCCCAAATGCCTGGTTGGCTACAAAGTCCCCTTTAATCGGGACCTCATTACCAAAATCAGTTCAAACTATCAGAAGCTTAGAGTTTTCATTCTTCGTGTAATATCAAGTATCTCAGAGAAATAAATGGCTCCTTTTAGTGTGTTCCAAGTGCACATAAATGTTCTATCGTTCTGAATCCAAGGCTGTCTTTTGATATGAAATATGGATTTTATCAAATTGAAATACACCTATGTATCTGAACTAGAAAAAAAGAAGAGAGGAAAGGAAAAGAAATTAAAATAAAAGAAAAATATATATGCTCTCTAGTTATCGTTTTATTGAAAACTAAAGTTGACTTTATGTTCACTGTTATTACTGATTAACAATGATCGCTACCGAATATTGTTATTACCGATCATTATCGACTATTACTGATTAATGCTATCACAGTCTAGACTGTTACTAGGGTACTTGGGATAGAGTATGAAGTTACCACATGTTCGGCCCTAATCAGGCTAGTAATTTCTTACCGTTTCAGGTTTATATTCTTAGACCAGGGTAATTCCTGACCGTTCATTCCTATGCTTCGGCTTGGGTGATTTTTTTACCGTACCTAAGGCATCCCCTTAGGCTAGCACCTACGCCCAATGGGCCTGGGTTAACGCCCCATATAGATGCAGTTCTGGGGAACTGCATGTCGGAGAGTTTGGTTGGAGGGTAAATAGGAAAGTTAAAATGAACCTTACCACTACTATTACATAACATCGAAATAAAATGTTCACCGCAACGTTACTTGTATACGTTACCTTTGCATTGTGGGAACACACACTAACTCTCTAAATTCAACTACTGTAATCCATCTCTATCTCTTTTGATTGAATGGTCTATATGCTCCTTCCTTGTTACTCGATGATCGAATAAAGAACAACTTTATTATCTTTAGATATAGCATGTATTCGAAATAATAAACTGTAAATTTGGAACTTGTTTCCTGGAACACCATGATAGCTTCGTGCTTGACCGTATTAATGCATGTTACTTATAGAATCTTTTGTTAGTATTGTATTACTGAGCTTTTTGAAGCTCACGTTGTTTTTACCCTCGTAGGTTCGAAGAAATCTATCATGGTACAGTGATTGAAATCAGTGTTTGGAGTTCTCTCGATGTTGCTTGGGAGTACGATTCTGAAATGATATTTAAGCAAAAGTTTGTTTTACAGTTTAATAAGTGTTTTAAGGAAAAATATTTTTATGTGGAATTTTACCGTGGGTCGCTCTTGTGACCCTAATGTGACTTCCTAAAACCCGTGGTAACGCATAGGCGGGTCTAGGTGGTTACACCAGGTTCTTTATTGCTGCCTCTTGGTTGTTCATCCGTATTTCGGTCCTGTCCATAAAAGACTCAGTCTTGTCAATAAATTTATTAGTATGAAAAATAAAATCACTAGTGTGAGCTATAAAAGTATGTAAAGTATATTCTAGTGAATTATTGTTCGTATTCTGTTGTTACTGAGGTGGTTGTCGGGACATGTTCTGCTGATATCCTCTTGGTTCTTGGGTTGGATTTGCAACCGTGTTAGGGTTACTCTAGGAGAAATTTGGGTGCTTTTTCCAGCCTGGATTGTATGTGTTGGTGTTGGGTCTGCTATTCTTCTCATAGGTCCCTATAAAATTGTTAGATTCATTGCATTCGGAGGAATCATGGTTGCCCCCACGCTCATCTCAAAAGGGCTCCACAGCCTTAGCCTTATATGTTTCCCAATGAGTTTGGCCATGTTCATAACCAGCTGTATTAGTTTATCTAGGCGGGCAGTGACATATTGGGTGGCTTCTACTTCATTCACAATAGTTGGCCGCCTTAAGCCCTCGAGTGGTCTATCCATGATGATCCATTGGATGAAGCGTCGAGCATCATTCGCGTTGGTTGATTTACTCCATTATAGAACATCGACACTTGAGTCCAGGTGGGGAAACCGTGAAGCGGGCAATTGTTTAGCATCTGTTGGTATCTCTCCCAAGCTTCATACATTGGTTCATCATCTCCTTGGTGGAAGGCAGTGATTTCATTTCTTAATATGTCGGTTGCGTTTGAGGGGATGAAACGATCTAGGAAGTCCTTGCACTACTCCGTCCAAGTGTTAAATGATCTTGCTGGTTGGTTGTTTAGCAACTGTTTTGCCCTATCCCTTAGTGAGTAGGGAAATAGTCTCAGCTTAAGCACATCTTGAAGGACTTCATGTATCTTAAAATCTCTGCAAATGTCAAGGAATCCCCTCAAGTGTTGCCGAGTATCTTCCGTGGCAGTTCCTCCAAAATGCCCTAATGTGTTTATCATGTTATACATCACTGGTTTCGGCTCAAAGTAGTATGCTTCAATTTTAGGCTCTGCCATAGTTGGATCAAATCCTTTGAAATCGTGCTCCAAGTAATCACTGGGTTCACACATACTGTTACTGCCTGAGCTGAATTTGGGGCTACTTCCTAGGTGGCAGATTTTGCTGCCCGTCAATTTCGTTCCGAGCATTGTTGGCAGGGTTGTCATCTTGGCCGTTAACCATGGTTGCCTCTACTTTTCCTTCTTTCTTAGCCTTTTTGAGGGCTTTTGTTGCTTCTTTCTTTAGTTCTCTTGCTCTTCGTTCGATCTGGTTTATGAAAACGATTTTGGTCGATGGGTTGGCTCTGGTCATGCACTAGACAAGAAAACTGTAAAATTATTTTCTTTCTTTTCGAATAAACACAAGTAATTAAGAGAAGACATCAGATTGATGGAATGGATCAGGTTATGCTGCTCCGTAGTGTGAAACTGCATTGAGTAGGTCAAGTTGTATTGCGCTGCCAAACTTTGCTGCCTCGGCGGAGGATGGCAGATTGATGCTTCAACAACTTTCGCTACCTCGACAGTGGAACAGAGAAGTGGCTCGACGGCAAACTCGGTAGACCTCAAGGCTCGGTAGAACGCTTCAATAATGATTCAGCTTTTGTCTAAGTCATATTACTATTGATGCCCGCTGCAGATAATACCTGTCGGCGTGAATCTTGCAATGAACAACAACCTTTGGTTCATCCTCTTTTAGCCGCCTTAAACCCTAACATACGTCTAGGCTAGATTTATTAACACCTGGCCTGGATAAGATCGTGCTTACTTCTTTTGTGAGTTTAACTCTCTCGATGCCAAACAAATGGATTGCTCACAATTGGTCTTTCGAACTCAATTGAAAACAATGAAGAACATGAAATAAGAAAACCTTGAATTTATTGCAATAACAACCTTGAACCTAAACAACCGTTCTCACAACTATTTTACAACACAACCCAAACCCTAGAGAATTTAGAACATAGTGGCGGCAAGAAAACACAAGAGAAAATAAGCTATGCCAAGATGTCTAAAATAAAAAATATGATCAAGTATATATAGGGCATGTCCTAGGTTAAGTCCTCGTTGGAGTAGAAGTCTTCCTCATGATAAAGTAGCTTTTGCAATAAATGCATCCTTTAATTCTAACGTCTTTGACTTAAATTTGGACTCCTCTTGTCGTTGCCTTGTGCCGCAAGCAAGCCTCGGTCTTCTCCTTTGGCATCTCTGTCCGTTGTTTTCGGCATCAGTAAATTGCGTGGATGGGCTCATTGGACTCAGAAAATTATGCTCTATCAATCGCACTCCAATCACCAATTCCTCAAGTTGTCGCCCTAGGCGGTAGATATTGCGGCGGCAGCTACTCGACAGGAACTCTCTCTGTGTTGAACTGCTTCAGTACAGCTCCTTGGTTTGCTGCCTCATAAGTAGCTCCTTTGATTTCTCCTCCTCCTGACAGTTTATAGCATCGAAAACTAAAACTAAACTAAAACAATATATTTTCTTACTAAATCAAATATATTCAATAAAAACAAGGCAAAGCAAAGAATATTGTAAATAATGCATGCATGTACCTAAATATGCCTAAAATGCACTTAAGAACAACAATAATATGAGATGGAATGCATACAAAATATAAGTCTTATTAGCACTTTACACACCCCAAACTCGAACTATTGCTTGTCCTCAAGCAATGCAATCCTAAATATACTTGCCCTTGCACTAATCATAACGAAGAACATGTTTTAAACTTGATTTAGTATCTCAAGGCCGTGGCACCTATCATTTGATTAGTGAAAGGAAAATAACATGAATTACCTCAGAATTAAACTACAATGCCAGTGCAGTGTGTGCAGAGATTGTGTACAGTAATATGAGATTGAATGAATACAAAATATAAGACTTATGAGCACTTTACAGTGCACTAGGCACACTCAAATACTAAGTTTTTCTTATTGAACCAATCATAGACATTAGAGGGCGAATCTAGAAACTATCATCATTTGGGTCGGTATAAATAGCAATATAAAATTATCTAATATAATTCATATATTGGTCTATTTCTTTTATTCTTACTTATCCAAAACTCAATAGACATTAATATTATACATATATAATCAATGACTTTTTTGGGCATGAGATGGGTCATGGCCTAGGCCTAAATCTGCCCCTGGTAGACATGCAATTTTCTTATTATCACAATGCTTTCCATAAGCCACTTAAGAAATTTTTGCAGATTGTGGAAATCGAATCAACTTCTTAATAAGGATATTTCACTGGAGAACTTTTAATCTAATGGTACTTGATCATACTCACTCGTTAAGCTTACCTCATCATTTTTGGTTACCCAATTGGCATCACAACATCCACTAGGATTGCATTATGACCGATAATGTAACGACACAAATTTTCAATTCAACGATTGAGTGTTGACCCAGTTCTAGACCTTCGTGTTGGACCGGGTAATTGGACCCTTGGGCCTAAATGGATGAGAATTGGATCATATATGCTTGGACTTTTCCCATTTTGTAAAAAAGGAAAAGCTAGAGAGTTTATGTTGTGTTTAGACCTCTTTTTAAACTAAAGGAATGACCATTCCCTTTATTTGCTACCTTTCACATGGGAAAGAGAAAAAAAGGAAAACAATATCACTTTTTTCTCACCTTCATCTTCTATTTCTGCTTTACTCCAAGCTTTGTTTTTAACTCTAAAAATCTAATCTTTCTACTCCAAATTTCTCATCCAAGATTCAAGGTTCAACAATGTTAGTCTCCATCTCTCAAGCTTCAAGAAAAAGTGTTTTCTCTTCACAAAAGGGTAAGTTTTCCATTAATGAGTTTTTGAAGGATTTGAGGTTTTAAGAGTTTTTACATGTTTCTTTTGTTGCAAGTTCGTAGCTAAGCTTACCCCTAGATGTTTTCTCAAGTCTTAACTCGTTTTTCATGTTGGTATGAAAAGAGAAGGTGATTTGGGTTTTCTTCCAAGCTTGGATCAAAGAGTAAGTTGAAGAGATTTTCGTGTGGGAGCTTAAATCCAGGTTTTATTTCTTAAGGTCAGTACATCTCTAACTCCTATGTGTAATGACGTTTTTGAAAACAAAACTTTTAAGTGTCCTTCTTTTTGAAATAGATTTATTAGAAGGGGATTTCTTCTAAACAATCATGTTTTGGAAAATGGTGAAAAATTGGAGTCGCCACTAGCAACTAAGGTAGGCTGGGCACCACAATATCAAAGATTCAATTTTAAAAGGGTTCGGGAGTTGGTTATGTGTGGGGAAGGGTTAGCACCCCCATCACGCCCATAAATCGGTACCAAATTGCTTGTTGCCTTTAATCGATAGAAATTACTTAAAATCTGAAGTGAATTTAATAAGATGTTCTTAAGTGAATATTTGACTTAAATGGTGCGAGCTTTATCGAATCGTGGCTTTGGAATTAATTGAGCATTTAATTAAAAAGAATGACGGTACACCAGACCATAGACTAAACTGACATTATATAAGATTGACTGTCGTGTTAGTTTAGGGTTCGGATCCTGTACTTTTTCTTACCTAGAGACGGTGAGAATTAACCCAAATATTTGGTCGACATCCATTAAGCTTGGACTGTTTTGACGCGAATACCGGGGTTAATAGATACCTCTCTTTTTTATGTTTAAAATTAATTAATTAACATGTCAAACTATTAACGGTTTCATGAGTGACAAGTATAAGATGCATGTCATAGAAAAACTTGAAAGTAAACACACAAAAGCCCACCAAGGCCCTATCTTAAAGGCTCGAATTACGGGAGTTCGATTAGTGATCTAATTATTAATTAGATGATTCTAATATTAAACCCTAAATTATTTAAATCCTAAATGACTGGAAGACTCTAATAAGTTATGAATTATCTTGGTTTAACCTATCTAAATGTGATGTTAATTTTATCTTTAAAAGGTTAAGAAAGGCTTAATCGATCTAACGAGCTTAATATCCATTCTAATAAGACAAGGATGAATTTAAGCTAATTAAACCGGTTAAAGCCCTAAACTTAATTTAAGATCTAAACCTAAATCGACATATTTGTGCGTATCGTGCACCTATGAGCCGGGCACACGATTCGAAACAAGTAAATCGATTAAACTAAACTCTAAAAGGACTAACCTAAGTAGCCCAAGCCCACCTAAGCTATGCAAGCCCAAAAACCTAACTCTAGCCACCTAAAACCCTAAGGCCCGAAGCCCAAACTAAAAGGATACTAAGGCAAACCACATTAATCATCAAATTAACACATCACTTATTTACTAGCACGTTTTAAGGAAGAACCAAAGGCAAGCATGCATTTGATAAACATATTGTCGTTTTTTTATACTTCTCATAAAAACGAGTATTTGTATGAAACCATGCGTTATTTTAAAACGTTTCATTAAAACCATAATTACACATTTTTCAGCCTAACATTTCCATATACATCATGTCACATTTCATATCAAAAGGACCCTAAACTACTCATTTTAAGTTGTGCAAAATTACATTATATAAAATCTTTTAAAAGAGCTCATTCCATATACAAAGCCAACATACAACCCATAATGTCAAGTAACCACAAACGAACATACATACCACATACATCATATAAACAAGAGCGAAAACATGACTAAATTGAAGGAATTAAAAAAACAGTGGCAAAATTGTAAGATGCATGAACAACAAAAAAAGTACGAAAAGGGCCAAATTGAAACTAACGCAAAATACAGGGGAGGGGATGAACGATTAGACCACTACGGGACTGACTTAGGATGAAATTGCAAAGAAGAAGAAAACCCTAAGGACCTAGAACGGGATTTGAAGACGCTGAGACCCCTAATGCGTGAAAGGCACCACGTGGGAGGACTAAACCCTAATTAACCCCTAATCTAAGACCTAAAGACTCTATAAAACCCAACCTTTTAGCCATTTTGAGCCCTTTTTCCTCTCTGAAACTTCAGTTCCTTAAAAAACTCTCTGACATAAACTCGCTAAACGCCAGCCGACGCTAATCGCCATCCGGTGAACTCTAAACGACCCCCTTTTGATAATACGGAAACCCTAAACGACAACCTAAAAGAAAAACAAACTCTCACCTTTTATTTTTAGAATAACTAGAAACCCCAACACCCCTATTTTTGATTCGAAAACAAAGATGAAGTAAAAGAAGAAGATGGCGTTCCGTCTTTCTCTCAACCCACTCACCATGCAAAGCCAAAGAACGGCCGGGATTGTTGTCTGCGAGAGAGAACGGAACCCATTTCCAAGAAGAAAAAAAAGAAAAGGTGAAAAGAATAAACCTTTTGCCCCTTTTCATTTATTTATGCCATGCGATAATGAAGATGATGAAAATAGATTACCTCTGTAAATGCTTTCTGCTTGTATTTCTATTTGCATTAAAATAAAGAAGCCCTTTACATTTTGGTTTCGATTCAACTTTATAGCCGGAAATTACATGATTTTCATTTACATGAAATTGAAACGAAAATACTCTATTGGTTCGTGCGAATTTGACCGGAATCATGCGCGGCTCTGCTCTTATTTCTGTTATTCCTCTGCCAAATTTCTATTTTTTCCTCTGCCTTGTTTCCATTCTGACCCTTTTTTGTTTCTTTGCATGCGTGGCTCGTACGGTGGAGACGAGGGGCGGGCGTGGACACTGAGTCGGCCTCGGACGTGGCCGTTGGCATACCAAAATGGTGACGTGGCATCAAGCCAGTGGTCTTGGGGAGCCAAAAGGGTGATTGGGTGCACTGCACATGCGGGTGGAGTGCTCCCAAACATCGCGCGTGGGTGCGTGAGGACTGAAAATGTTAACAGAAGGGAGCAGAAAGGTCGCACGTGGAGGGCGTGGAGCTTTTGGAATCCTCATCACGCGTTTGGGCCGTTAGATCATATCTCGATCTAGCGGTTGAAATATGTGCGACGTGAGACCATTAGATGGACATTAGGGTTACCGCAGGAAGAGACGATCTGGGCCGTTGATGCCTTCTCGGTCCAACAACTATGGTCCGTGCGGCGCGAGACCAATCAAGGCTCCTCTAGGGTTTTCTTTCCTTGCCATCATCTGGGTCATCAGATCTGGATCAGATCTGACGGTGGAAAATTGGTTGCACAAGCAAAGGATTAAATTAGGGCTAGGGTTTCAGATTGTATTTTTAAGGCTTGGGCCTAACGGGCCATGTAATTTTGTTTTTCTTTGTAAATAGACTTTACTTAATTAAACTGGGCTTTAATTATTATATGTTGGGCTTTATTTAGTTGGGCATGTGTATATATATATTAATCTTTGTATTTTCAGACTTATCTCGAGACAATAATAATAATAATAATAATAATAATAATAATAATAGTAATAATATTAATAATAAAAATAATGTTAATAATAACACTAACATATGATAACAAAGCAAAACAATATCTAGGGGTTTCATAATATAACAATAATGTGATAATAATAACATACATATATATCACTTATATTTTGGGTTTTAATAAAATGGCATATCATCTGAATAGAGCCCACTACACATGTACCTTTATTTTAAAGATGGTGAAAACATATAACAAAAAGCCAATTATTTAAAAAAAATTACCCCAGACAAAATTAGTTATTACAATTGCCCCTATTTGCTTATCCTTGTGTAACAAGAATAAAGCAAAGATCATAAGCACTAAATTTGTCAGACTTCCTTGTTTGGGTGATTTGCTCCTCCGAAGCGGTAGTAAACAAAATTTCTTTTCTCGAAACGGCATGAATAAATTGGGTAGGTCTTTTGGTTTTCTTGTACGAAGAACCTTGAGCTCTTTCGCTCGTAAATCCGGGTGCAGCGAGTTTGAAGTCCTTCGCCTAAAGTCTTTAAGCTTTGAGTATCTGTCTCCTTTGATTTGAGAACTTGATGTGGCGAATTTGAAATCTTCGCCTTGAGCTATGAGTATCTGTCTCTTTTTCTCGGAAGTCCTGATCATGGTGAGTCAGTAAATCTTCACCTTGAGCCATAAGTATCTGCCTCTTTTGCTCGGAAGTCATGATTATGGTGAGTCTGTAATTCTTCACCTTGAGCTATGAGTATCAGTCTCTTTTGCTCGGAAGTCCTGGTCATGGTGAGTCTGTAATTCTTCACATCGAGCCATGAGTATCTGCCTCTATTGCTCGGAAAATATGATGTGGAAAGTCTGAAATCTTTAGTTCGAAGTCTGTTTTTCCTTCTATTGCTCGTTTCTCTTCTCAGGAGCAAATGGTTTCATGTATATGTAAAAAGAGTATTATGATGCTATGGGTTAGCATGATCCTAACATAAGTATGCTTAGCTAAGCATGATGCATGAATGGGGATGCCAAATATAGGTCCAGTGCCACGACTTTTTTGTCGATCTCTCTTGACCCTGTATCTGTTTCCTTCATCTCTTCAATACCGATGCTTGTCTCACACTCGGGTTCAAATACCAGATCTTCTGAGATGCCCCTTTGCTGATTCTAACTTCGAGCTCTCTCCTCCAAAGCACCCTTTCAGGTTTTCACTTTGGTATTCATTTCTTGTGAAGCGCCCTTTCAAGTTTTCTCCCCACTTTTCTTTTCTTTTTCTTTTTACTTTTTCTTTTCTTTTCTTTTTTTCTTTTTTCTTCTTTTTCTTTTTTCTTTTCTTCTTTTCATCTTTGTTCTTTTTGTCTTTTTGCTTTTCTTTGTAACTGTCTTCGTCCTTGTACTCCTTTCGGTGATGGACTCGAATCTTAATCTGAGCAATGCTCATTACTTCTTCTCGATGCAAAGCCGTGATCTGTCACCTAAAATCCCTCTCTTTTTGTTTTTTATATGTCCTTGTAATGATCTTCCGTATCGGGACCTGGTTCGCTTTTCGGTTACCTGCACTCAAGAGATCAAACCATTGAAATGCCGAGAAATCTTTTGCTTTTAATAAGTATGTATTAAACTGCTCGCATAATTCTTTGTGAAAAGAGATGAATGAAGACGCCAAATAGTACTTATTAATATATATATTTTGAAGCTCATGGAAAATTAAAACTTATGTTAAACATGAAAGAAAGGAAAAGAAAGGAAAATGATGCAATGTCCTAAGTATCTACTATGTGAATGATTTGAAAATCAATCGACCAAGGTGAATCCTTTGCTAAATGTACTCCACTAGTATCCTTGAATTCCGAGAGTACCCCTTTGCCAATCGTGTAATCACCATTATTCCTCCTGGCTAATCTCCTTCGGTTTTCGGCTCCCCCTTTTATTTCAAGACGCCCTTTTTCAGGTTTTCATCTTAAAACCCTGTCCATTTCCTTTTTTAATACCTAAAGCGCCCTTTTTGGGTTTTCACTTTGGGTATTTATTTCTTGTGAAGCGCCCTTTCAGGTTTTCACCCCACTTTTCTTCTCTTTTTTTCACACATAATATCTCTTGACCGAATCCGAATTCACCGGATTTCTCAGCTCCTTCCCATCCATCTCTGTTAGGACCAATGCTCCTCCGGAAAAGGCCTTCTTAACTACATAAGGCCCTTTCCAATTCGGCATCCACATTCTACGAAAATCTGTTTGGGTGGTCAAAACCCTTCGAAGTACCAAATCTCCCTCTCGAAACTCTCTCGGACGGACATTCTTGTCATAGGCTCGCATCATTTTCTTATGATACATCTGACCATGGCAAATAGCCTTAAATCGTTTCTCCTCAATGAGGTTCAACTGATCGAACTGAGCCTACACCCATTCAGCCTCTTCCAACTTCACTTCGTTCAAGATCCTAAGTGACAGGATTTCTACCTCCATAGGCAGTACCGCTTTCGTGCCATAAACCAAAGAGTATGGTGTCGCTCTGGTCGAGGTACGTATAGACGTTTGGTAAGCGAAAAGGGCAAACAAAAACTTCTCATGCCAATCTCTGAACGTATCCGTCGTCTTGGCTATAATCTTCTTGATGTTCTTGCTCACTGCTTCTACTGCCCCATTCATCTTTGGGCGATAAGCAGTGGAGTTATGATGCTTTATTTTGAATTGCTTGCATACCTCATCCATCATTGTATTATCTAGATTGGAAGCCTTGTCAGTAATGATTCTCTCTGGCAACCCGTAACGACAAATGATCTCCTTCTTCAGGAACTTGCACACTATTGCCCTTGTAATATTGGCATAAGAGGCGACCTCTACCCACTTAGTGAAGTAGTCAATGACAACAAGGATAAGGCGGTCTCCATTGGATGCCTTAGGGTGGATCTGACCAATGACATCCATTTCCCACACGGAAAAGGGCCAGGGTGAATTCATGGTGTGTAATGATAATGGCAGAGAATGTATCTTGTCGGCATATATCTGACAATTGTGACATCTCTTGGCATAGTCAATGCAATCTTCTTCTATGGTCGACCAAAAGTACCCGTATCTCATGATTTTTTCGGGCCATTGAGAAACCGTTGGCATGTGTTCCACACAACCCATCATGAACTTCTACCAAGATGTTCATGGCTTATTGAGCATTAACACACCTTAATAGTTGTAACGCCCCGGTTTTGGGCTTAGAAGTTTTGGGCTTGGACCGGTTCGGTCAAAGTGCGGTTCGAATATAAAAGAGTGAAATTAGGAAAGCCTAGTTCGAGTTGCACTAAAAATATGGAAAAATGTTCTAAAATCCTCTTTTAATATATATAAGTGAACTGTGAAATCAATTTTACAAAATGAGGTTTGGAAGGATGACATTTTGGTTAGTGACCAAAATGTAATTTTTGAAAATTGCGTGCCTGTTTTAAAAAGGATTGAAACTTTGAATCTTTAAGGAGCTATTTACCCAAAGGGAGTTTCTCCAGATTTTTCTAAGATATTAAATGATTTATTAAAGGTTTTTAAATAAAACTAAAAAGAAGGGAAGATATTTTGTCATTTCCAACTAACTTTCCATATTTTCCATTTTTCCTTTTCTCTCATTTTCTCTCAAACCAAGCATCTTTCTCCAGAGCTTTTTCCTCTGATTTTGCTACCTAAATACCTCTTTTCAATTCTCTTTTGATTGCTAATCATCTCTTCATCAAAACCTCACCATTTGCTAATTGGATTTTCAAGATTTTGGTTCCAAAAAGGGAGAAAACTCAAGTTTGGAGGTAAGAACGTCCTTCTCCTCTAAACTCTCAGTTCTTTACTGAAATTCCTAAGTTCTCAATCCTTAAATTGTGTTTTATAAAAGGTTTTATAGATGTATTTATGATCTTGGCTTTTAAATGCAAGATTTGCTTGATTTTGATGAAAATTCGTGTGATCTGTTTAAGCAGTGTTTGAGGTGTATTTTTGATGATAAATGAATGTTAAATTGATAAGGAATTGAGGTTTAATTAATGCAATCCCGGATAGGTTGAATTTCCTAAGTTTAGCTTGTGTTTTTGATGGTTTTTGGAGTGATCTTGATGATCTGTTATGGCTGGAGGTATAAGGATGTGTTGAGATCCATTTTGGATGTTAATTGATGTTTAAGAGTGTTTAGTTTTGATGGATCATGGCTGGGTAATGTTGTGAAGTTGTTTGGATGCATTTTTGGTTGTGTTTGGTAGCCGAAAATGGAGTGTGGATGAGAGCAGCGAGTTTAGGTGCTTTCATTGAAGCTATTAATGCATGATGATGCATTAATCCTCTGCTTTGATGTGTTAAAAACAGGGGAAGCATCTTTGGATCCAAGTGGTGGTGATCCAGAAGCTTGATTGGTGTTTCGGCAAGAGGCGAAACGGAATCGGTGAGTGGATTTTGGTTTCTAGCTTTGAAACCACTGAATTGAAGGTTTGGGAGCTTAGTTTAAGTCTAAACAACTTAGCTAAGCTCAAGAGTAAGTTTTCGGAAAACTCTCTTGATGTTGAGCCATGGATTGGTTGTATGCAATGTGGTTGTTTGCATGATTTAAATCCTGTTTTGAAAGCATATTTAGCATGTTTATTTGCTGAGATTATAAGCTATGTGTTGAAGGATGCTCAAGGTAAGAGATCCTTGTTTTTGAACATTGTTTAAATGTGGTTTGATGCTTAAAGATGCATGATGTTTATGGCTTGGTTTAATGCTTTAAAACAGTGGATTAATGTTGTTAATGATGCATATTGGCAAGTGATGTTTAAGGTCACAAAGGTGTTTAAAAGTCCTTGTGTGAGCCTTGGTTATTTAAGAACAACATGGTGGTTAAAAGTCCATGGTTGGTTCTTGGTTAAGATCATCAAGGTGGTTAAAATTCCTTGGATGAGTCTTGTATATTTTAAGAGCAACATGGTGTTTAAAAGTCCATGGTTGACTCTTGGTTAAGGTTACAAAGGTGGTTAAAATTCCTTGTGTAAGCCTTGTTACTTAAGAACTCCAAGGTGTTTAAAAGTCCTTGGGAGATTCTTGTTAAGGACACAAAGGTGTTTAAAAGTCCTTGTGTGGTCCTTGCCATGGTGTTTAAAAGTCCATGGGGTTAAGGACACAATGGTGTTTAAAAGTCCATGTGTGGTCCTTGGAAAGTATAAGATCACAATGGTGTTTAAAAGTCCATGAGTGAGTCTTATGTTGAATGTATCACTTGTTGCCAATATGACATGATATGAACTTGAAGCATGAGTTGCTTGTTTTAAATGCTTATGAGCATGTTTAAATGTTGGTTTGAAGTATGATTTATAAAGGTGTTTTATAAATGCATTATTGTGTGGTTTTAATGAGCATTCCTCACTAAGATTTTGCTTACGCTCTCTCTCTTTCTTAAACCAATAATGCAGAGCATTAAAGTGCATTTGAGGGCAGCAAGGTGGTGAAGAATCCAAGTGGTGAACAAAGCTCATGTATGGTGAAGGTTTCTTAAACACTATTAGCTTTTGGTAATTTGGCAATGGGAGACCTATGTGGATGTTTTGGGAGATGTTTTGGACTCCCTAAGTTGGATTTGTGTTGTTGATAATGTTTGTACTTGTAATTGGCCTTTATGTGGTTTGATTGGAGATTTGATGCTTAAATGGTTTGCTAAGTAGGAAGCATGCCTATAGAATTGGGACTTTTCATAATTGATGCCATGTTGATGTTTAGTTGATGCAATTATGTTCCATGTATGTTGTGTGACTTGCTGGTAAAGTTTGGTGTCTTTTGGAGCATATTTGATAGGTGAATTGCATGATAAACCAGCAAAATTTCTGCAATCTGGGCAGCCTGTTTCGGAACAGGTGCTACCGTATCGGAACAGGGGTCTAAAATGGCCAGGGCGTTCCGAAACGGGAGGCACTGTTTCGGAACAGTTTGGCCACTGCCAGGCCATGTTTCGGAACCCGTTGCGGAACGGTCCCGCGTTTCGAAACAGGTCTTCCCTGTTTCGGAACACTCGACCGTTGGGCTCTAAATTTGATGGTTAAATGTTTTGCAATGTTTGCATTTTGGTCCTGAAACTTGTTTATGCAATTGTATGAGTTTGGGATGCCCGTTTGAGCTGAAATTTGACAGAGAAGCATGAAAGATGATTAATTTCAAGATGGTAACTTTAAATTGGATTAAGTCCTTATAATTTTCAGAATTTACAAATTGGTCCCTAAAGTTGTAATTTGTGCAATTGAGTCCCTGAATGATCTCTAATGGCTATGATCTTTTTATATGATGATCTTATGAATATATCTAGGGATAATGTGCATCTAGACAAGATTAAAAAGAAAAAAAAGGGTCGTTAATCAAGGTTGACTTTCGGGTTGACTTTGGTTTTCCCCGTGTAATCTTCTTAATTCGGGTCAACCGTCTAGGCCGGGTTAAGGGGGTTACATTTGGTGGTATCAGAGCCAAGTTCTCGAGTAATTGGGAATGGTTTATGTGAATGATTTAAGCATGTATGCTTTGTATGCTTGTTGAGTGAAAGCATGTTGAGTAAATCGTAAATGTGATGCAATTGAGTTGTATGCAGTGTTGAAGCATGTTGTGGGTACCCATTGCCAAATCAAAGCTAATGAAATTATGTTGTTTTTAAGTGAAAATGAGCTTGAAGTACTTGGATTACTTACCTTGCTGGGCCTGACTTTGTTTATTTGCATTGTGATTGCATTGTTAGAGTATGGCTCCTCGTAGAGAGTTAAGGAGTAATGTGCGAGCTGCGGCTCAAAACGAGAATGAGAATGAAGAGAATGTTGAGAGTGCGGTTTTACCTCTTCCACCTGGTGGTGGTTGTGCTGGGAGTGAAGGAGCTGGAGCTGCAGCTGATGCTGGGGTCGCTGGACCTGAGGCTGGTCAGGGACAAGCTGTTCCTGACATGACAGTGCTGATACAAGCTATTGCTGGAGCTTTTCAAGCCGCAGTAGCTGGAGCTCGAGGAGCTGGGCATCAGGGAGATGCTGGAGTTAGACTACCCTTGGAACGTCTGCGCAGTCTGGGAGGGACTGAGTTCAGGGGTTTGTCAGCTGAAGGTTCGGAATCTTGGTTAGAGAGTACCAAGAGAATCTTGGGTCAGATGAGTTGCACTGATGTGCAAAAGTTGGGCTGTGTGGTATCCCTGCTTCAGGATGATGCATATACGTGGTGGACGACCACAATCTCTGGGATGGCAGAAGCTGATGTAACTTGGACATTCTTCCAGAATGTGTTCAAGAGAAGGTATCTAGGTGTGAGATACCTAGATGAAAAGAAGAGGGAGTTCATGTCTCTTACCCAGGGGAGCATGACTGTGGCTGAGTATGAAGTGCAGTTTGTTCGACTCAGTCAATACGCACCTGAGCTTGTCCCGGATGAGCGGGAAAGGTGTGAAAGGTTCCGTTATGGTTTAGTGACGGAGGTGAAGATGTATGTGCTGGCTACCGAGTACAGTGATTTTGATGTGCTGGTGGGTCGAGCAAAGGATATTGAGATGAACTTGGGTTTATCTGCTAAGAGTGCTGGGTCAAGTGCTGGAAAGCGAGCAGCTGAATATAGTTCTGGTGGTGGACGGAACAAGAGGGGACGTGATCAGAAGTATCAGTCCTCAGCTAAGCGAGGTGGTAGTGCGCCTGCTCGGGGAGGCAATGCTAGAGCTGATCCGAGTGTATGTTGGACGTGTGGTTCACGTGGTCATATGAAACATGATTGTCCTCGAGCTGTGAGGGAGGTGCAAGCTCCTGTTGCGGCAGCTGGTAATGGGTGCTGGAACTGTGGATCTACGGATCATATGAGGCGAGAGTGTCCTATGTTGTCTAGTGGCCAAGTGCGTGCTCCTGTTGTTGCTGCACCGCAGAGAGGTCGTGGGCGCGGCCGTGGTAATTTCCAGCGGAGAGTGGAAGGTGGTCGGGGAGTGGCTCATGTTGTGGCTATTCAGCCTGAGGGTGGCAGCCAAGCTTGTGTGTATGCTCAGCGGGAGGGAAGGAATGACGCGGATGTGATCGCAGGTACCTTTACTTTGCAATCCTTGTCATTACTTTCCTTGATTGATTCTGGATCTACGCACTCATACATCTTGCGTGAGCATGCTGAATTGCTTGGTTTGCCTGTTGAGTCTTTGGATGTTGGTGTGCGTGTCACTAGTTCTTTTGGTGAGACTGTTGTGACTCGAAAGCTTTATAGAAGATGTCCTTTGGTTGTTCAAGATCATGTTTTTCATGTTGACCTTATGGAGTTGCCTTTCTATGGTTTTGATGTAATCCTTGGTATGGACTGGCTTGCTGAGCATCGTGCTGTTGTGGATTGTGAAAATAAGCGAGTTTCGTTGAAGCTTGTGGATGATTATGAGGTGGTTGTGGTTGGTGAGAATGTGAAGTTTCTTGCCAATGTGGTGTCTACATTGGAGGCGAGCCGGATGCTGAGGCAAGGTTGTGAAGCTTATCTAGCTTTTGTGATGAATCCTAGCTCTAAGGAGTTGCGTGTGCAAGATATCAGGATTGTGAAGGAGTTTCCTGGTGTGTTCCCTGAGGAGTTGCCTGGTTTACCTCCTAATCGCGAAGTGGAGTTTGGGATTGAGCTGTATGAGAATACAACTCCTGTGTCCATTACCCCTTATAGAATGGCACCTAAAGAGTTGAAGGAGCTGAAGACGCAGTTGCAAGAGCTGCTTGATCGTGGGTTCATTCGGCCGAGTGTGTCGCCGTGGGGTGCACCGATATTGTTTGTGAAAAAGAAGGATGGCACTATGAGAATGTGCATTGATTACCGTCAGCTGAACAAGTTGACTATCAAGAATCGGTATCCTTTGCCGAGAATTGATGATCTCTTTGATCAATTTCAGGGAGCAGTTGTGTTCTCTAAGATTGACTTGAGGTCAGGGTATTATCAGTTGAAGGTGAAGGATGTGGATGTGCCTAAAACAGCTTTCAAGACGAGGTATGGGCATTATGAGTTTCTGGTGATGCCGTTTGGTTTGACAAATGCTCCTGCAGCTTTCATGGACATGATGAATCGTGTGTTTCATGAATACCTGGACAAGTTTGTTGTGGTGTTCATTGATGGTATCCTCGTGTACTCGTGTACTGAGGAGGAGCATGAAGAGCATTTGAGAATTGTGCTGCAAGCCTTGTTGGAGAATCAGCTTTATGCCAAGCTGAGCAAGTGTGAGTTCTGGTTAAGTGAAGTGGTGTTTCTTGGGCATGTGGTTTCTGCTGAGGGGATTCGTGTTGATCCTCAGAAGATTGAGGCAGTGATGAATTGGAAGGTTCCTAAGTCTGTTCATGAGGTTCGTAGTTTCCTTGGTGTGGCGGGATACTACCGGAGGTTTGTGGATGGGTTTTCCAAGATTGCTGCACCTTTGACGAAGCTGTTGCAGAAAGATGTTAAGTATGAGTGGACGGAAGCGAGACAGCAGGCTTTTGAGAAGCTTAAGGCGGCTTTGACGCAAGCTCTTATCTTGGTTCAACCTGAATCAGGGAAAGAGTTTGTGGTCTACAGTGATGCATCCTATGTTAGTTTGGGATGTGTGTTGATGCAAGAGGGTAAGGTGGCGGCTTATGCATCGCGGCAGTTGAAGGTGCATGAGCGCAATTATCCTACGTATGACATTGAGTTGGCTGCGGTGGTTTTTGCTTTGAAGATCTGGAGGCATTACCTGTATGGTGAGAAGTGTACTGTGTACACGGATCACAAGAGTTTGAGGTATCTGATGTCTCAGAAGGAGTTGAATCTTAGGCAACGACGTTGGGTGGAGTTGCTCAAGGATTATGATTTGACGATTGAGTATCACCCTGGAAAAGCTAATGTTGTAGCGGATGCCTTGAGTAGGAAGGTAGCTGTTGAGCTGAGGGCTATGTTTGCCAGTTTGAGTATTTCGCGTGATGGTGGTCTTGTGGCTGAGTTGCAAGTGAAGCCATCTTTGGTTCAGCTGATCAAGGAAAAGCAGTTGCTGGATGATTCCTTGGTACCGCATGTTCAGGATATCACGGAGGGTAGGCCTTCAGATTTATGCTTTAATGATGATGGAGTGTTGTGTTTTGGGAGTCGGATAGTAGTGCCTAATGATGCTGAGTTGAGGCGTGCTATTTTGACTGAAGGTCATAGTAGTCCTTTTGCTATGCACCCTGGTAGTACTAAGATGTATCGTGATCTTCGTGATGAGTACTTTTGGGTGGGTTTGAAGAAGGATGTTGCAGAGTTTGTGAGCAAGTGCATGGTGTGTCAGCGAGTTAAGGCTGAGCATCAGGTTCCTTCAGGATTGTTACAACCGTTGAGAATCCCTGAATGGAAGTGGGAAAGGATTACCATGGATTTCGTATCTAGTTTACCCTTGTCACCGTCGAAGAAGAATTCAGTGTGGGTGATTGTGGATCGCCTGACGAAGTGTGCGCATTTCTTGCCTGTGCATACTACATTTTCTTTGGTTAAGCTTGCGGAGCTGTACATTGCTGAAATTGTGCGATTGCATGGTGTGCCTAAGTCGATTGTATCGGATAGGGATCCGAGGTTTACATCGCGGTTCTGGCAGTGTTTGCACCAAGCTTTAGGTACAAGGTTGAATTTCAGTACATCTTATCATCCTCAGTCGGATGGTCAGTCTGAGCGAGTTATCCAGATTTTGGAGGATATGTTGAGGTGCTGCGTGATTGAGTTTCAGGGATCTTGGGAGAAACATTTGCCTTTGGTGGAGTTTGCTTATAACAATAGTTATCAGGCAAGTATTCAAATGGCACCTTATAAGGCTTTATACGGGAGGAAGTGTAGGACTCCTCTTTGTTGGGCTGAAACGGGTCAGAAGTTGGTTTCGATGCCGGCTTTGTTGAAAGGAACCAGCGAGAAGGTGAAGCTCATTTGTGAGCGTTTGAAGGCAGCTTCTGATCGGCAAAAGTCTTACGCGGATTTGAAGCGTAAGGAGATAGAGTATGCGGTGGGTGACCGTGTGTTTTTGAAGGTTTCGCCTTGGAAAAAGGTGATGAGGTTTGGCCGGAAGGGTAAGTTGAGCCCTAGGTACATTGGACCATACGAGGTGATTGAGCGTGTGGGTCCTGTTGCGTACAAGTTGAGGCTACCAGAAGAGTTGGAGAAGATTCATGATGTGTTTCATGTTTCTATGCTCCGGAAGTATAGATCAGATCCTTCGCATGTGATGCCTGTGGAGGAAGTGGAATTGAATCCGGATTTGACCTATGATGAGGAACCGGTGAAGGTTCTGGATTCGGATAGCAAGGTTCTTCGTGGCAAGACCATTGAGTTAGTGAATGTGTTGTGGAAGCACCGTGGTGTTGAGGAAGCCACGTGGGAGCGGAAGGAGGACATGCTGAAGCAGTTTCCTTACCTCTTTCCTTCAGGTAAATTTCGAGGACGAAATTTCTTAAGGGGGGGAGAGTTGTAACGCCCCGGTTTTGGGCTTAGAAGTTTTGGGCTTGGACCGGTTCGGTCAAAGTGCGGTTCGAATATAAAAGAGTGAAATTAGGAAAGCCTAGTTCGGGTATCATTAAAAATATGGAAAAATGTTCTAAAATCCTCTTTTAATATATATAAGTGAACTGTGAAATCAATTTTACAAAATGAGGTTTGGAAGGATGACATTTTGGCTAGTGACCAAAATGTAATTTTTGAAAACCGCGTGACTGTTTTAAAAAGGATTGAAACTTTGAATCTTTAAGGAGCTATTTACCCAAAGGGAGTTTCTCCAGATTTTTCTAAGATATTAAATGATTTATTAAAGGTTTTTAAATAAAACTAAAAAGGAGGGAAGATATTTTGTCATTTCCAACTAACTTTCCATATTTTCCATTTTTCCTTTTCTCTCATTTTCTCTCAAACCAAGCATCTTTCTCCAGAGCTTTTTCCTCTGATTTTGCTACCTAAATACCTCTTTTCAATTCTCTTTTGATTGCTAATCATCTCTTCATCAAAACCTCACCATTTGCTAATTGGATTTTCAAGATTTTGGTTCCAAAAAGGGAGAAAACTCAAGTTTGGAGGTAAGAACGTCCTTCTCCTCTAAACTCTCAGTTCTTTACTGAAATTCCTAAGTTCTCAATCCTTAAATTGTGTTTTATAAAAGGTTTTATAGATGTATTTATGATCTTGGCTTTTAAATGCAAGATTTGCTTGATTTTGATGAAAATTCGTGTGATCTGTTTAAGCAGTGTTTGAGGTGTATTTTTGATGATAAATGAATGTTAAATTGATAAGGAATTGAGGTTTAATTAATGCAATCCCGGATAGGTTGAATTTCCTAAGTTTAGCATGTGTTTTTGATGGTTTTTGGAGTGATCTTGATGATCTGTTATGGCTGGAGGTATAAGGATGTGTTGAGATCCATTTTGGATGTTAATTGATGTTTAAGAGTGTTTAGTTTTGATGGATCATGGCTGGGTAATGTTGTGAAGTTGTTTGGATGCATTTTCGGTTGTGTTTGGTAGCCGAAAATGGAGTGTGGATGAGAGCAGCGGGTTTAGGTGCTTTCATTGAAGCTATTAATGCATGATGATGCATTAATCCTCTGCTTTGATGTGTTAAAAACAGGGGAAGCATCTTTGGATCCAAGTGGTGGTGATCCGGAAGCTTGATTGGTGTTTCGGCAAGAGGCGAAACGGAATCGGTGAGTGGATTTTGGTTTCTAGCTTTGAAACCACTGAATTGAAGGTTTGGGAGCTTAGTTTAAGTCTAAGCAACTTAGCTAAGCTCAAGAGTAATGTTGAGTGTGTAAAAGTTCTATCATTTACACCTTTTTAAACCCATATTTCTGTTGCATTCAAGCATCATTGCATTGCATTTAGGTTAGTTTTTAATAAAACATCACAATTATATAAAAGGCACGGATTCTACTGAAAGATGGCTATTTTTGCAGGTATCTGTCACAGTAGATGTCGAAGGCAGGCGCAGGGCAGATAAGCAGGAGAGCTAAACTGGACAAGCAGCTGAAGAAGACGAACCTGTCATGGACCTGTCGTGACAGCGTGGTGACAGCAGATTTATGAAGAGGAAAAGTGAAGTGGACATCGATAGATAGAGAAAAATCTGCTCGCCTGTCGTGTGGAAGCCGAATATTTTTCCAAGCCCCGGATCAAAAGATATGTCAAGCCAAAGCTCGAAGAGAAGAATTTCCATGAAACAAGGAGGCGGCTGAAAAGTAGGAATCCTTAGAGATTTAGTCTTTATTAGAATCTTACTTTTAATTAAAGTTGTAATCCTTGTTACCTTAGATAACTTGAGCCCAAAGCTTATATAAAGGGCATAGATTAAACCTAGGGCATAGCCGACTACCCCATAACCGAAACCTAAACCCTGTCGTTTACCTGTCACCGATATGTTCTAAATTCCCCCTAGAGCTACGGGTTGTTTTGTAAAGTAGTTGCAAGGGTTGCTTTGTTTTAGGATTT
Organism: Hibiscus tridactylites; assembly: GCA_958450335.1. Classification (NCBI taxonomy): domain Eukaryota; kingdom Viridiplantae; phylum Streptophyta; class Magnoliopsida; order Malvales; family Malvaceae; genus Hibiscus; species Hibiscus tridactylites. Next base: position 71,029,478 of record OY288272.1, read on the forward strand.
TTCAAGTTCAATAAAATAAACTTCAAGTTCTTTTATCTTGGTTTTAATATCTTGCAAGAGCATCGGGAGAGCATTGTGAGGTTATCCATTTACTTAGCATCGGGAGAGTTAAGTATACGAAAGAGATAAAAGCGCGTTCTCTAGTTTATAGTTGAACCATCTCGTGCTTAGGGATAAGGCGAGGTTAAGTGGCTAAGGAAGAATTCATACACATCGGTGTTCATCCTTCGATTCACGCCGGGAGGTATCATCAAAGACGTGATCATCGACAGACTTGTGCCTAGGGATAGGGCAAGGCAGATCTGGGATTCTTGCCAAGCTTGAAGTACAGAGTTAGTATTCGCTGCCGCGACAGCTAACGGACAGACGCCGCGACAGGTGCTGTCGGCGACGGGTGCGACGACAGAACTGGAGATCCTAAGCAATTCAATACCTACACTACTGAGCAACTCAATACCAGCCCATTCTCTCTACCTTGATATCTCAATTCCTTTTAATTACGTTTTCACTTTATTATTCTCGTGACAATTCTTAATTATTTCCTTTACTTTCGTGCAGTGAATTTAGGTGAAGCTATTAGCCCAATCCCTGTGGAGACGATATCCGATACTTTGTATCACTTTACTACTTGCGTCGTGTATACTTGCACTACAATTGCGATAGACTCTTTTACACGCAACAAGTTTTTGGCGCCGTTGCCGGGGATTGGCAACATAACTACACCTTTCTTTCCTTGCACTTTTTGTTTTTATTTTCGTTTTTATTTTCGTTTTTATTTTTCTTTAATTTTTCTTTTGTGTTTTTAAACTCTTGCTTTTTACAAGGTTTTCCTGTTTATGCGCAGATCGAAAAGAGGTGAAGATCCTGAGTATAAATTAGATCCGGAGATTGAACGTTCCTTTAATCTCAAGAAACAGATTCGCCACCTCTTAGACCGAAACGAATACCTTGAAGAACAGTTAGAGCACATGGCCCGTAATCAGCCTGTCGGTGAAGAAATCCCGCCTGTCGGTGACCCGCCTGCGGCAGGTGGACGACGGTCATGTCGTGACTACATGCTGAACGACCATGTAGAACTGGAGACCACGCTGCCGGATATTGATGTTGACAACTTCGAGCTTAAACCTGTCATGTTTATTATGATCAACAATGTCGGGCAGTTTGGTGGTTCTGCGACAGAAGATGCTAGGGAGCATCTCAAAACGTTCCAGGAAATCTGTGGTTCGTTTAGACTACCAGGAGTTAGTCCGGAGATACTGAGGCTTCGGTTATTCCCCCATTCATTGAGGGACAGAGCTAAAATTTGGTGGAATAAACTTACACCGGGTTCTATCATGACTTGGGCAGATTTAACTCGTGAATTTTTGTCTCGTTTTAATCCTTCACATTTAGCTGAGCGATTACGTAATGAAATTGCTACTTTTCAACAGGAAGATGACGAGCCAATGCACGAGGCCTGGGACAGATTCACAACTCTTCTACGAAACTGCCCAATGCATGGATTCCCCGTCTGGAATCAGGTAACTAAGTTTTATAATGCTGCTAACTTACAAACTCGCATTCGAATTGATTCTGCAGCAAATGGACTACTATTGGACAATGATCCAGACGAGGCCCTGCAAGTTCTGAAACATCTGGCTAAGAATGAGGAGCAGTTTCCAACCGCTAGAAGAGGGAGTAAACGGGTACTTGCTGTCAAGGATTTTGAGGCCGACAGCACTATGAAATCACAGGTAGCGTTCCTCACTAAAGCCATGAAACACTTATTGAGTGAAGAGGAAGTACGAGGGTTTGCTGTCGAGGAAGTTTGTGCTACATGTGAGGGAAATCATAGCAGGGATGAGTGCCCTATAAATATAGAAGAAGGAAAATATGTTGGAAATTACAAGCCAAACTACAATTCCAACAATTACAACCCTAATTGGAGGAAAGACCCCAAATTTTCCTGGAGTAACCCCAACAATGCTCTAAATCCGCAAGCATATAATCAGAATCAGGGGGGACCTAGATTGTTGACGCGACAGCAGCCACAGCCGCAAAACCTGCCGCAGAACCTGCCGCCTCAGCAACAACAGCAGCCACCACCTGCCACGAGTAGTATATTGGAGCAGACTCTGGCCACCTTTATGTCTCAGACTGGCACGTATATGGATAACATCAATAAGTTTGTCAAGAAAACGGAAGACTTTATGGATGAAACTAAGATGAGAATGACAAACCATGAGGCCACCTTGAAATCTCTAGAGACACAAATGGGTCAGGTGTCGCAGCATATTAAGCCACGGCAGAATGGAGGATTCCCTAGCAATACTGAAAATGCTAGAACGCCCCCTCATGAGCAATGTAAGGCGGTTACTACTAGGAGTGGGAAAAAGTTACCAGGGCCGGAAAAAGAAGCTGAAACAGAAAAGAAACCTGCCTTGGATAAGCCGGCCGAGGAAGCTGCCCCGACAGGTAATGAACAGACTGCTGCCGATGAGCCTGTCACGACAGCAGAAGCGACAGAGGAGAAAAAAGATGAGTATCGACCTCAGATTCACATGCAGTGGGAAGGGCGCATTGCTGATTATCGCCCTCCACCACCTTTTCCGCAACGGATACAGCAAGCTAAGCATGAATCTCAACTTAAAAAGATTTATGATATTTTTAAACAGGTTCATATTAACATTCCGTTGTTAGATGTTGTTAGGGAAATGCCCGGTTATGCTAAATTTCTCAAGGATGTCATGTCTAAAAAATCTAAACTTGGGGAATTTGAAACGGTAAGGATGCAAGAAGGTTGCATGAGTATTCTTCATCGACAACCACCCCAGAAAAAGAAGGATCCAGGGAGCTTCCTCATACCTTGCGTAATCGGAGATAAATTTGTGGGTAAGGCATTATGTGATCTTGGTGCTAGTGTTAATCTAATGCCCAAATCTGTTTTTCAGAAATTAGGTATTGGCAAGGCGCGGCCCACGACAGTTACCCTACAGCTAGCCGACCGCTCTTACGTTCACCCCGAGGGAAAAATTGAAGACATCTTGGTAAGAGTGGATAAACTTATTTTTCCTGCTGACTTTCTTATTTTAGATTGTGAGGCAGATGAGAACGCACCAGTCATCCTAGGGCGACCCTTCTTAGCCACGGGAAGATCATTGATTGATGTGGAGAAAGGAGAACTCACCATGCGCGTAAACGATCAAGAAATTAAGTTGAATGTTATCCAAGCAATGAAACATGCTGATGTGGATGAAGAATGCAAGGCCATCATTGAGGTGACCTTTGATCAACCCTGCATCAGGTCGGGCTGCCAGGATATAAAATTTGGTCACTGCTGCGACAGCCATTTACAAGCCTGTCACGACAGCAACGACGACAGCACCGACGACAGCGACTCCTCTGAATCCAATTCATCTGATACTGAAGGTCATGAGGAGGTAGACTGGTTAGACCATCGCCCAGGTAAGTTATTCGAACCCTTGAATTACACTTCGGATAACCATTTAATCCAAAAGCCATCTACTGTTGAACCACCTGTCTTAGAACTTAAGCCCCTGCCAGGACAGCTTAAATATGCTTATCTTGGTAGTGATAAAACACTACCCGTGATCATCTCTGCTAAGCTGCCGCAGGAACAGGAACGACAGCTGATCGACATGTTGAAGCAGCACAAAAGGGCGATAGGATGGACCATAGCAGACATTCAGGGCATTAGTCCGGCAATCTGTATGCACAAAATCCTCCTAGAGGAAGATCATAAGCCGACTATTGATGCCCAAAGGCGGTTGAACCTTGCAATGAAGGAGGTAGTGCGTAAGGAAATAATTAAATGGTTAGACGCTGGTATCATTTACGCCATCTCCGATAGCAAATGGGTAAGCCCGGTGCAATGTGTTCCCAAGAAAGGAGGCATGACTGTGATAACCAACGAAAACAACGAGTTAATCCCAACCAGGACTGTGACCGGTTGGAGGGTTTGTATGGACTATCGGAAGCTTAACAAAGCTACCCGAAAAGACCACTTTCCTTTACCCTTTATTGATCAAATGCTTGACAGATTAGCGGGTAAACCTTACTATTGTTTTCTTGATGGTTATTCAGGATATAATCAAATTGCTATTGCACCGGAGGACCAAGAGAAAACGACTTTCACCTGCCCCTACGGAACATACGCATTTCGGAGGATGCCGTTTGGACTCTGTAACGCACCTGCCACCTTCCAAAGGTGCATGATGGCAATATTCTCCGACATGGTAGAGGACTTCCTTGAGATCTTCATGGATGATTTTTCTGTCTTTGGAGACGATTTTGAGAGCTGCCTTGGCAACCTTCAAAAGTTACTTGAAAGATGTGAAAAAGCTAATCTTGTTCTTAATTGGGAAAAATGCCATTTTATGGTAGATGAGGGGATAGTTTTAGGCCATAAGATTAGCTGCCGTGGGATAGAAGTCGACAGGGCAAAGATTGAAGTCATAGAGAAGCTGCCGCCGCCAACCACAGTCAAGGGCATTAGGAGTTTCCTAGGGCATGCTGGTTTCTATAGGAGATTTATCGCAAATTTCTCAAAAATCACGAAGCCCTTATGTCATCTCTTAGAGCAGAACCGACCCTTTGACTTTAATGAAGAATGTACTGAAGCATTCAAGGTTCTGAAGGAAAAACTAGTGACAGCCCCCATAGTACAGCCACCAGACTGGACGCAACCGTTTGAAATTATGTGTGATGCTAGTGACTATGCTGTCGGGGCAGCACTTGGGCAGCGCAAGGACAGGCTGTTTCATGTCATATATTATGCCAGCAAAACATTGAATGATGCCCAAGTGAATTATACCACCACAGAAAAGGAGCTGTTAGCTGTGGTGTTCTCCATCGATAAGTTTCGTTCTTACATACTTGGAACGAAGGTAATAGTACATACCGATCATTCTGCCCTTAAATACTTGTTTGCAAAGAAGGATGCAAAGCCTAGGTTGATACGATGGATCTTGCTATTACAAGAGTTCGATCTTGAAATCAAAGACAAAAAGGGGACAGAAAATCAGGTGGCAGATCACTTGTCGAGGTTAGAGATGGGACAGAGTCTACCTGTAGATGAGACACACATACTAGAGACCTTCCCAGATGAGCAGCTCTTTGCTGCCGCAATAGCTGTCGCGACAGCCATGGCGGCAGGTAAGTCTTCTAACCTTCCCTGGTATGCTGATTTCGTTAATTTTATAGTTAGCGGAATATTACCTTCTGATCTTACTTATCAAGCCAGGAAGAGGTTTCAAAATGATGTTAAACATTATTATTGGGACGAACCTCTTCTTTTCAAATTGTGCGCAGATCAGGTTATAAGGAGATGTGTACCACAAGAAGAACAAGAAGACATTCTCCATCACTGTCATGCGTCACAATATGGAGGACACTTAGGAGGCAACAAAACTGCTGCCAAGGTGCTGCAGTCAGGTTTCTACTGGCCGACACTGTATAAGGACGCACAGGAATTTTACAAAAACTGTGACAGGTGCCAGCGGACAGGTAACATCTCAAGGAGAAACGAGATGCCACTGCAGAATATCCTAGAAGTCGAGATCTTCGACGTATGGGGGATTGATTTTATGGGACCTTTTCCATCTTCATGTGGAAATCTTTACATCCTCCTAGCAGTAGATTATGTCTCCAAGTGGGTAGAAGCAATCGCAACTCAAAAGAATGATGCCAAAACGGTCCAAAAGTTTTTGCATAAAAACATCTTTTCTAGATTTGGCATCCCTAGGGCGATTATCAGTGATGAAGGGAGACATTTTGACAACAGGGTAATTGCTGCCGCCTTGAGAAAATATGGTGTCAAGCACAAGATAGCGACAGCATACCACCCACAGACCAATGGACAGGCTGAGATTTCCAACATGGAAGTGAAGAACATTCTCGAAAAAATGGTCAAACCAACTAGGAAAGATTGGTCTTTACTTCTGAATGATGCATTATGGGCATACAGGACAGCTTTCAAGACTCCATTGGGCATGTCTCCATTCCGATTGATCTATGGGATAACCTGTCACCTGCCTATCGAGATAGAGCACAAGGCATATTGGGCAATCAAGGCAGTAAACATGGACTTGGACAAGGCAGGTCAGAAAAGGCTGTTAGATTTGAATGAAATCGAGGAAATACGGACAATGGCCTACGACAACGCAAGAATATACAAGGAGAAAACAAAGAAGTGGCATGACAAGAAGTTGCTGCCGCGACAGTTCTGCCCAGGGCAGCTTGTGTTGTTGTTCAATTCGAGGTTGAAACTCTTTCTAGGGAAGCTCAAATCTAGATGGTCTAGGCCATTCCAAGTAATTCAAGTTTTCCCCCATGGTGCCATTACAATTCAATCATTAAAAGACGGGCACCAATTCAAAGTCAATGGACAACGCCTCAAGCATTATCAGGGGACTGAAGCCCCAGGAATTCAGGAAGTGGTTACCTTAGGTGATGCCCCACAAGGCATCCCTAATTTAACCTAGTTTTATTTTTATTTTATTTTATTATTATTTATTAGGAATTAGATTTATTTTAATAATGTTTTGTTTTTAATTTCAGTTTTTAGGAAATAAAGGAGACAAGTGAGAAAGAAGAAGTGGCCCAAGACCACCGCCCATCCATCAGCCCAATTAAGCCCATTTATGGTAACCTGTCGTTTCGGCTGCTGGCGCAGACGGATTTGACAGGCTGTCAACAGACGCACAGCAGACGCAGAGACGTGTGGCAGACGCTCCGCAGACGCATTAATGCGTGTCAGACGCGTCAGACACGCCATATCCAATCTGCCGCCCCGTTATTCCCGCCTGCCGTTGCGGCATTAAATGAGCAGCTACTCGACAGCTATATAAACCCCTTCTCCCTTTCATTTTTCCTCACTTCTGATTTTTCTCTCTTGTATTCTCTTCTAGTTTTATCTATTTTCTCTCATTTTTCAGCCCTTGCAACCAAAAATGTCTTCACGACAGACTCGCCAAAATGCTGCTGCCGCCTCTTCTTCCGCAGCAGCATCCCCGTTCGCCAACAAAGAACTTTGGGAGGAACGGAGCTTCATCTATAACAGAGATGCTCCTCTTTTTGGACTCCGGCCGTTCATTATGAAGGCCATTACGGCGCAACTTTGGGAAGACTTTGCCGAGCAGCCGGCAGAGCTTAATGACACCCTGGTTAGTGAATTCTATGAGGCGATTGAGAGTAAGTCGGCGACATCTGTCGTCGTCCGAGGAGTGACAGTTCCTTTCACCGCCAGCAGCATCAATCATGTCTTCGGCCTCTTCTTTGGCCCCAATGACGACGCTCATCAACAGTTTTGGGACTCCCTCGACGCTGCCGGCCATGATGCTGTCATGAGGGAATTGACAGAAGAGGGCACAACTTGGAGCACCAGCAAGAAGAACCCCAATTCCGTCAACCGGGCAGAGCTGCTCCCCGAGGCAAAATTATGGAACGCTTTTATTAAAAAGCGTATCCTACCCTCATCCCACCACACGACAGTCAACAGGCAGCGGCTTGCCCTCATCCACTCTATCATGCATGACAGGCCGATCAACGTGGGCAGGTACATGCGAGAAAGCATTCTCGATTGTGCCTTCAGAACAGATTCACGACTATGCCTGCCCTTCACCATTACGGCCCTCTGCCGCTGCGCTGCCGTACCGGAGGACTCTTCAGACAAAATCAAGAAGGGCAGCGGCTGGACCGACAGCAACATCTCCAGCCTGATGGAGATCATCGTCGTAACGCCCCTCAACGCCTTCGATCCAAACGCCCCACCTGCTGAATCTGATGATGAACCTGCCACCGAGCCTGCCCCAGAAGCTGCGACCAACACCGCTCCGGCAGGTCAGAACGCCGACATCTTAGCTGCCATCTTGAGGATAGAGGAGCAGCAGATGGGTTTAATGACATTCATCCGCGATTTCTCCAACGCAACGGTAAACTTTATTACCAACACTTTGAATTTTTCGGATGTCATTTTCCCCACCTTCCCCGCCCATTACTTTAATATACCCTCCCCCACTCCCACACCACCTGTCTCTCCCCATGGAGAATCTGCCTCCTCCACACCTTCCCCGACAGCAGCCGGCAGCCCACCGGCGGACACTTCCCCTCGAGGCACCAAGCGAGCTGCCACTGATGACAGCCCTCTCGTCCGGAGAAACTTGGACAGCGCCTTTACGCGGGTGAAAAGAATCAAACATGTGGCCAACAAGAGGATGCTGTCCAAAGCCATTACGAGTAACAGCTGGGATAGCAGCGGCAGTTCTGATGTCCGACTAGTGGAGCCACCTGCCCTTCAACCTGCTGACGACCCTGTCCCCCAACCGGAGGAAGAACCTGCACCTCAACAGGCTGATGAACCTGTTGACCAACCTGCTCCGGAACCTGCCCAGCCACCTCCCCAACGCAGACGCTACCATCAGATCCGCGTCAGCAGCAGTGATGAGGACAGCGCATAAAATTTAAGTTTTTATTTCTTTTTCTTCTCTTATTGCTGCCTGCCCTTATATATTTGTGATGTACTTTTATTTTTCATGTTTTTCTTTATTTGTTTTAGTGTCATTTTGCATTGAGGGCAATGCAACCCTTGAGTTTGGGGGTGGCAGCCCTCCATATTTAATGGAGTCTTTAGCACATCTTTTGTTTAATTGTTGTGTCTTATTAGTCATTTACTCTTTAAAAAAAAATCAGAAAAATCAGAAAATTTAAACTGTTGGCTTAAAACTGAGAAGTTAACTTACCTGTCATGACAGCTCTGTCGTGGCAGCATCTTTAGGACAGGTTAAGGAAAAGTTTAGAGCCTTTCTATAGTTCTGAAAACTTAAACACTTTTGTGACTGTTATATTGCTTAGACTTCTTTTAGCCAAACTAGAATAGGAAGCTTAGAACTTGGATAGCCCCTAGAGGTGCCTAACACTGGCTCTAGGAAAGAAGTTTAGCAAAAGAAAATCAAAAACCTAGAGGTGCCCGAAACCGGCTCTAGGAAGCTAACTAGAGGTGCCCAAAACTGGCTCTAGAAAAACTTAGCTTGAAAATAGAAGAAAAAGCATGAAAATGTGCCTTCTAAAAGAAAGTAAACTTTGGCATAAAATTCAAGTTAAGGAGTTGAATATTCTAGTGAAACTAAAAGAGTCTTAGCATATAACTGTTCACAAGCATGCACACACTGCACGAGAGCTATAGGGAGATTCCGGACAGATCCTAACCTTTCTGACAGGTTGCTGCCGCCATAGAGAATGAGCGACAGGTAAGGGACAGTTCACTGTTTGAAGGCCAACACAAAAATTTTCAGTTTTCTTTTAAGTCTTCATTGCTTGAGGGCAAGCAAAAACTTGAGTTTGGGGGTGTGTTGAGTGTGTAAAAGTTCTATCATTTACACCTTTTTAAACCCATATTTCTGTTGCATTCAAGCATCATTGCATTGCATTTAGGTTAGTTTTTAATAAAACATCACAATTATATAAAAGGCACGGATTCTACTGAAAGATGCCTATTTTTGCAGGTATCTGTCACAGTAGATGTCGAAGGCAGGCGCAGGGCAGATAAGCAGGAGAGCTAAACTGGACAAGCAGCTGAAGAAGACGAACCTGTCATGGACCTGTCGTGACAGCATGGTGACAGCAGATTTATGAAGAGGAAAAGTGAAGTGGACATCGATAGATAGAGAAAAATCTGCTCGCCTGTCGTGTGGAAGCCGAATATTTTTCCAAGCCCCGGATCAAAAGATATGTCAAGCCAAAGCTCGAAGAGAAGAATTTCCATGAAACAAGGAGGCGGCTGAAAAGTAGGAATCCTTAGAGATTTAGTCTTTATTAGAATCTTACTTTTAATTAAAGTTGTAATCCTTGTTACCTTAGATAACTTGAGCCCAAAGCTTATATAAAGGGCATAGATTAAACCTAGGGCATAGCCGACTACCCCATAACTGAAACCTAAACCCTGCCGTTTACCTGTCACCGATATGTTCTAAATTCCCCCTAGGGCTACGGGTTGTTTTGTAAAGTAGTTGCAAGGGTTGCTTTGTTTTAGGATTTTTCAAGTTCAATAAAATAAACTTCAATTTCTTTTATCTTGGTTTTAATATCTTGCAAGAGCATCGGGAGAGCATTGTGAGGTTATCCATTTACTTAGCATCGGGAGAGTTAAGTATACGAAAGAGATAAAAGCGCGTTCTCTAGTTTATAGTTGAACCATCTCGTGCTTAGGGATAAGGCGAGGTTAAGTGGCTAAGGAAGAATTCATACACATCGGTGTTCATCCTTCGATTCACGCCGGGAGGTATCATCAAAGACGTGATCATCGACAGACTTGTGCCTAGGGATAGGGCAAGGCAGATCTGGGATTCTTGCCAAGCTTGAAGTACGGAGTTAGTGTTCGCTGCCGCGACAGCTAACGGACAGACGCCGCGACAGGTGCTGTCGGCGACGGGTGCGACGACAGAACTGGAGATCCTAAGCAATTCAATACCTACACTACTGAGCAACTTAATACCAGCCCATTCTCTCTACCTTGATATCTCAATTCCTTTTAATTACGTTTTCACTTTATTATTCTCGTGACAATTCTTAATTATTTCCTTTACTTTCGTGCAGTGAATTTAGGTGAAGCTATTAGCCCAATCCCTGTGGAGACGATATCCGATACTTTGTATCACTTTACTACTTGCGTCGTGTATACTTGCACTACAATTGCGATAGACTCTTTTACACGCAACAAGTAAGTTTTCGGAAAACTCTCTTGATGTTGAGCCATGGATTGGTTGTATGCAATGTGGTTGTTTGCATGATTTAAATCCTGTTTTGAAAGCATATTTAGCATGTTTATTTGCTGAGATTATAAGCCATGTGTTGAACGATGCTCAAGGTAAGAGATCCTTGTTTTTGAACATTGTTTAAATGTGGTTTGGTGCTTAAAGATGCATGATGTTTATGGCTTGGTTTAATGCTTTAAAACAGTGGATTAATGTTGTTAATGATGCATATTGGCAAGTGATGTTTAAGGTCACAAAGGTGTTTAAAAGTCCTTGTGTGAGCCTTGGTTATTTAAGACCAACATGGTGGTTAAAAGTCCATGGTTGGTTCTTTGTTAAGATCATCAAGGTGGTTAAAATTCCTTGGATGAGTCTTGTATATTTTAAGAGCAACATGGTGTTTAAAAGTCCATGGTTGACTCTTGGTTAAGGTTACAAAGGTGGTTAAAATTCCTTGTGTAAGCCTTGTTACTTAAGAACTCCAAGGTGTTTAAAAGTCCTTGGGAGATTCTTGTTAAGGACACAAAGGTGTTTAAAAGTCCTTGTGTGGTCCTTGCCATGGTGTTTAAAAGTCCATGGGGTTAAGGACACAATGGTGTTTAAAAGTCCATGTGTGGTCCTTGGAAAGTATAAGATCACAATGGTGTTTAAAAGTCCATGTGTGAGTCTTATGTTGAATGTATCACTTGTTGCCAATATGACATGATATGAACTTGAAGCATGAGTTGCTTGTTTTAAATGCTTATGAGCATGTTTAAATGTTGGTTTGAAGTATGATTTATAAAGGTGTTTTATAAATGCATTATTGTGTGGTTTTAATGAGCATTCCTCACTAAGATTTTGCTTACGCTCTCTCTTTCTTAAACCAATAATGCAGAGCATTAAAGTGCATTTGAGGACATCAAGGTGGTGAAGAATCCAAGTGGTGAACAAAGCTCATGTATGGTGAAGGTTTCTTAAACACTATTAACTTTTGGTAATTTGGCAATGGGGGACCTATGTGGATGTTTTGGGAGATGTTTTGGACTCCCTAAGTTGGATTTGTGTTGTTGATAATGTTTGTACTTGTAATTGGCCTTTATGTGGTTGGATTGGAGATTTGATGCTTAAATGGTTTGCTAAGTAGGAAGCATGCCTATAGAATTTGGGCTTTTCATAATTGATGCCATGTTGATGTTTAGTTGATGCAATTATGTTCCATGTATGTTGTGTGACTTGCTGGTAAAGTTTGGTGGCTTTTGGAGCATGTTTGATAGGTGAATTGCATGATAAACCAGCAAAATTTATGCAATCTGGGCAGCCTGTTTCGGAACAGGTGCTACCGTATCGGAACGGGGGTCTGAAATGGCCAGGGCGTTCCGAAACGGGAGGCACTGTTTCGGAACAGTTTGGCCACTGCCAGGCCGTGTTTCGGAACCCGTTGCGGAACGGTCCCGCGTTTCGAAACAGGTCTTCCCTGTTTCGGAACACTCGACCGTTGGGCTCTGAATTTGATGGTTAAATGTTTTGCAATGTTTGCATTTTGGTCCTGAAACTTGTTTATGCAATTGTATGAGTTTGGGATGCCCGTTTGAGCTGAAATTTGACAGAGAAGCATGAAAGATGATTAATTTCAAGATGGTAACTTTAAATTGGATTAAGTCCTTATAATTTTCAGAATTTACAAATTGGTCCCTAAAGTTGTAATTTGTGCAATTGAGTCCCTGAATGATCTCTGATGGTTATGATCTTTTTATATGATGATCTTATGAATATATCTAGGGATAATGTGCATCTAGAAAAGATTAAAAAGAAAAAAAGGGTCGTTAATCAAGGTTGACTTTCGGGTTGACTTTGGTTTTCCCCGTGTAATCTTCTTAATTCGGGTCAACCGTCTAGGCCGGGTTAAGGGGGTTACAATAGTATCTGGTCTTTTCCCCTTGTATACAAGATCTCCCCATCTAAGACGTATCCCACTGCCATTCTTCTAATTGGTCCTTTTATCGTTTTCATTAGCCTCCTTGGGGTATGTTTGGAACTTAATGTACTGCAGGATGTCATGATACCACGTGTTGCCATCCGTTTCTTCTTCTAGGTTATAACAGTGGGCTGGTACCTCAAACATTTGCATCTTAACTGGTCTCATCTCTGCTTCTAAGCTAGCTTTAAATGCAGCATCCAAAGTTGCTAGAGCATCTGCCATCTGGTTATCTTCTCTTGGGTGATGAGTAAAACTAATATTTTCAAAATTCTTGACTAGTTTTTGGACCAGGTCATAATACTTGATCAACTTCGGGTCCCTCGTCTCCCATTCACCCCTGAGCTAGTATACCACTAAAGAAGAATTCCCCAAAACCCGGAGTTTCTTGATCCTTCTTTCAATGGCTACGCGCAACCCCATAATGCAAGCCATATTGTCGGTGCAAAAAAATTCCAACCTACTGGTGAAAGGGTAATGAACCCCCTTCAGAGAGATTAACACTGCCCCAATCATGTGGCCTAGGGTATTGGATGCCCCATCAAAGTAAAGCTTCCATGGTTCGTCTTCGGAAGTATCCTCCTCCCATACAGTTATACACATTAAATCTTCACCGGGAAAACTAAAGTCCAATGATTCATTGTAACGCCCCGGTTTTGGGCTCAGAAGTTTTGGGCATTGACCGGTTCGGTCAAAGTGCTGGTCGAATATATAAAGGTGAAATTAGGAAAGCCTAGTTCGGGTTGCATTAAAAATATGGAAAAATGTTCTAAAATCATCTTTTAATATATATAAGTGAACTGTGAAATCAATTTTGAAAAATGAGGTTCGGAAGGTTGACATTTTGGCTAGTGACCAAAATGTAATTTTTGAAAGTTGCGTGACTGTTTTATAAAGGATTGAAACTTTGAATCTTTAAGGAGCTATTATTCCAAAAAGAGTTTCTCCAGATTTTTCTAAGATATTTTAAGGCTTTATTCTGATTTTAAAACATAAAGAAAGAGGAGGGAAAGCCATTTTGGCTATTTGCAACTAACTTTTCATTTTCTCCCAATTTTCATTTTCTATCATTTTGCTCTCAACCCAAACACATTTCTCCAGATTTTCTCCTCTGATTTTGTCACTCAAATCTCTCATTTCAATTCTCTTTGGATTCCTAATCATCTCATCAACAAAACCTCTCACTTTGCAAGTTGTTTCATCAAGCTTTTTGGTTCTAAAAAGGAGAAACTCAAGTTTGGAGGTAAGAACGTCCTTCTCCTCTAAACTATCAGTTCTTTACTGAAATTCCTAAGTTCTCAATCCTTGATTTGTGATTTGTTAAAGGCTTTTCAATTGAAATCTTGATTTTAGCTTAAAATGCAAGATTTGCTTGATTTTGGTGGAATTTTCGTGTGATCTGTTTGGGCAGTGTTTTGAGGTGTCAAATTGATGTTAAATGAATGCTAAATTGATTAGAAGTTGAGGTTTAATTAATGCAATCCCGGATAGGTTGAATTTCCTAAGTTTGGCTTGAGTTTTTGGTTGTTTTTGGAGTGTTTTTGATGATCTGTTATACCTGGAGGTATAAGGACGTGTTTGTGATCATTTTGGATGTTAATTGATGTTTAAAAATGGTTAGAAGTGATGGATCTTGGCTGGGTTAAGTTTTGGAAGTGTTTGGAGGTGATTTCGGTTGTGTTTGGTAGCCGAAATGTTGGATTTGTGATGAGCAGCGAGTTGTGTTGTGTTGCTGGTGTTTTTAATGCATAAAGATGCATTAATGCTCTGTTTTTTGTGTGCTTGAAACAGGGGAGTTTGATCCGTGAGCTTTAGAGGTGTTGCGGAAGGTTTCGGATGCTTGGAAGGCTTGTTGGCTAGCCTTGTTTTGTGTATCGGTGAGTGAAGTTGGGTTTTCAGCTTTTAAACCAAGGTTTGAAGGTTTTGGGAGCTTAGTTTAAGTCTAAACAACTTTGCTAAGCTCAAGAGTAAGTAAATGGTTTTTCGCTCTTGGTTTGTGTTGAGAATTGGCTTTAAAAGCAATTGTGTTTGATGGTTGCAATGCATGTGATTTGCATGGTTTATATTCTGTTTTGAAAGCATATTTTTAGCATGGTTTAATGCTGGTTTTGAAAGCCATATGTGAAGGATGCTCAAGGTAAGAGATCTTTGGTTTTGTACATGGAAATTGTGGTTTTGATGCATGGTGTTGCATGATGTTCAATGGCTTTGTGTAATGCTTTAAAACAGTGGATTGATGATGGTAAATGATGGGTTTTGCATTATGGTTATGCATGTGAATCATTGGACTAATGCGGTGAGGTGGTTATATTGGCAAGTGATGTAAGTGGTTCTTGGTTTCTTTGATCGGATATAGTTAGCCGGCTATAGGATTGGGTTCACCGTGAATAAAGTCGCCTTGGAGGTGGAGTGGTTAAGTGTGAACCGGTAAACTCCCTTCAAGTATCCTAACGAGATGGTTAAGGTCATAATGGAGGTGGAATGCCAATTCGAGGACCTTGGTTAAGCAAAGGTTATATGGTGGTTAAAAGTCCATATATGGGAACCTTGTGCTTGTTAAGATCACAATGGAGGTGTAATGTCCATGTGTGGATCTTGTGTAGGGTGTCCCGGATCTCGTTAGTGATGTTATACAACTACCAATCGGTGATGCAAAGGTTGTATGGTGTTTGAAAGTCCATACATGGGAACCTTGTGCATGTCAAGGTTGTATGGTGTTTGAAAGTCCATACATGGGAACCTTGGGAAAAGTTGAGGTTCTATGGTGTTTGAAAGTCCATACATGGGAACCTCGGGAAAAGTTGAGGTTGTATGGTGTTTAAAAGTCCATACATGGGAACCTCGGGAAAAGCTAAGGTTGTATGGTGTTTAAAAGTCCATACATGGGAACCTTAGGATGGTGAGGTCAAATGGTGTTTAAAAGTCCATTTGGAGACCTTGGATTGGTAGTGTGTATGAAGCGTGGGGGACAACGCTTGTGATCCGCGTATCCGATTGGGTGTTGAGTTGAAGAGTGGATGTGTTGATCACTTGGAAGCCAATGTAAAGTTCTTGATTATAAAGAAGCATGAGATGCTTGAAAAGATGCATGGTTGCATGGAAAGTGTATAATGCTTGTGGATGCATGCTTACTTGTTAAGTTGAACAAGTGTTGATTATCATTTGGTAAATGATGCATGTGTGCATGGAATCTCTTAAATGCATTGGAGTCTTGTTAAGACTTGTTTTAAAAGGCATGTGATGATAATGTTGTGGTTCATATATTGCCTTGGTTTAATGCATGTGTTGGATAGTTTGAGTAATGGTTTTAAAGGGTTTCTTGCTTGAAATGATGTTCAAGTATATGAAAGGTATAACATGAAATGGAAGTGTTTTCCAAGGTTTGAATTTAACTTTGCATATGGTGTTTATGCATGGAATGGTTAAATGGATGATTTTGCAAGTTGTGCTTTGAGAAGGTTTTCTTAGCTTGCTAAGCTAAGGGTTGGTTATTATAAATGTGCAATGCATGGTTTTAAGCATGATGTTAAAAAAGGGTTTTCAAACTTTGCTTGGTTATCAAATCGGGTTTGTTTTAGAAGTGATTTTATGACCCGCTGCATTGATGGTGTTTTGGTTTTGAGCATTCCTCACTAAGCATTATGTGCTTACGCTCCTTTTTGTCCATCAATGCAGATTCTTGAAGTTTGGACAGCGAGAAGCAAGGGATTCAAGGAGGACTCCATTTGAGATGTATGTCTCGGTGAATAGCTATAGTTAATAAAGGCAATGGGGGTAGAATCTCTTGGGTTGATGTTTATGTGTTCGTATATGTTCGTACAAGAATGGTTTTATGTTGTTGATGTTGTTGGATCATGTATTTGGCTTCTATGAGATTGATTTGGAAGTTTATGCTTGAATGGTTGCTTGTGTAGGAAGCATGCTTATAGATTTGGGGTTTTTCGTATATGTTGATATTTTGCTGAATTGTTGATGCAAGTATGTCTCATATATGTTGAATTGCATGTTGGTAAAGTTTGGTGGCTATTGGAGTATGTTTGGATGTTTAATTGCATATTTAAGAATGCATTTTGGGGCAATCTGTGCAGGGTGTTTCGGAACAGTGCCTGCCGTTTCGGAACGGGTGCCTTAAACAAGCCCAGGCGTCCGAAACGAGAGAGACCGTTCCGAAACGGTTTGGCTACTGCCAGCCCGTGTTTCGGTACGCGTTGCGGAACGGCCCCGCGTTTCGAAACGGGCTCTGCCTGTTTCGGAACGGGTGACCGTTGGGGGCTGACATTGGCAGTTAAATGTTTTGAATTGTTTGCATTTTGGTCCTGAATCTTGTTTGTGCAATTGTATGAGTTTGGAATGTCTGTCTGAGCTGAAATTTGACAGTGAAGCATGAAACCTGATTAATTCCAAGTTGGTAACTTTATTTTGGTTTAAGCCCTCATATTTATCAGAAATTACAATTTGGTCCCTAAAGTTGTAATTTGTTCAATTGGGTCCCTGTTTGATCTCTGATGTTTGTGTGATCACAGTTAGGGCTAATGTGCATCTAGACAAGATTAAAAAGAAAAAAAAAGGTCGTTAATCAAGGTTGACTTTCGGGTTGAGTTTGGTTTTCCCCGTGTGACTTTCTTAATTCGGGTCAACCGTCTGGGCCGGGTTAAGGGGGTTACATTCATAATCATCTGAAGCTCAACTTGCTAGGAAATCCGATATAGCGCTCCCTTTCACCGCTTTCTGACTCACATACAGAATGTCAAATTCAGACAACAACATTTGCCAACGGGCCATTTTTCCCGTGAATGCCGGTGCCTCAATCAAGAACTCTAAAGGATCCAACTTGGATATTAACCATGTGGTATGGTACAACATGTACTGCCTGAGCCTCTTTGTAGCCCATACTAAGGCACTACACAATTTCTAGATCTGGGGGTATCGAGTTTCACATTCGGTAAATTTCTTACTCAAGTAGTGGATCGCTCTTTCTTTCTTTCCGGTGTCGTCATGTTGCCCAGAACACATCCCATCGAGTTTTCAAAGACTATCAGGTATAGGATCAATGGCCTACCCGGTACCAGAGCTACTAAGATCGAAGCATTAGTCAAACACCTCTTGATTTTATCTAGGGCTTCTTGACGCTCCTCATCCCAAACTCCAGGGTTGTTTTTCCGAAGTAATCTGAAAACAGGATCGCATTTGTCAGTCAACCGAGAAATGAAGCGAGATATGTAATTTAGCCTTCCTAAAAAACCACGAACTTTTTTATGAGTCTGAGGTGGCGAAATATTCTAGATAGCTTTCACTTTATCGAGGCCAATCTCAATCCCTCTTTGGCTAACCACAAAGCCTAGAAGTTTACCGGGCGTCACGGCGAAGGTGCACTTTGTTGGGTTGAGCTTCAACTGATACTTCCTCAATCTTTGGAACAGCTTCCTTAAGGTTTGAATGTGCCCCTCCTCAGTCTGGGACTTAGCTCTCATGTCATCTACGTATACCTCGATCTCCTTGTGCATCATGTCATGGAAAAGTGTCACCATGGCTCTTTGATAGGTTGCCCCAACATTCTTTAAACCGAAGGGCATCACTTTGTAACAAAACATTCCCCATATTGTTACAAACATTGTTTTGGTCATATCATCAGGATCCATCTTTATCTAGTTATACCCCAAGAAGCCGTCCATGAAAAAAAACCAAGAGTGTCCGACAATGTTGTCGACTAGGGTGTCAATATGGGGTAGAGGGAAATTATCTTTGGGGCTTGCCTTATAAAGGTCTCTATAGTCCACACACATGCGGACCTGTCCATCCTTTTCGGGACATGGACTATATTTTCTACCCACTCCGAATATTCAACAACTTTTAAGAACATGGCCTGGTACCGCTTCCTTACTTCATCCCGAATTTTCAACAACGTGTTTGTCCTCATTCTCCTCAATTTCTTTTGGACTGACTTACATTCTGGCCTAATCGGTAGCTTGTGCATCACAATACTTGTGTCTAGACCCGACATATCCTGATAGGTCCATGCGAAGATGTCCCTAAACTCTAACAGTAGATTCACAAACTCAAGCCTGGTCTCGAATGAGAGAGATGTGCCAATCTTCACCTCTCTTTGTTCCTCATCATTTCCCAAGTTAAGGATCTCAATCCCTTCTTGATGAGGTACTATATGTCTATCCTCACTCTCCATTAATTTGATGAATTCTTCCGGGATCTCATATTCTACCCCATCATTCTCTTCATCACCAATTTCGGTTAGATACAATGGTTGCTCAAAATTCACCTCAGGATTAGATTCGGAATCATTCACATAGTTAATAACAGGGACCTGTAATATTTATGAAATGAACGTGTATTGGGAAGATGAACATATATATTATTACGAAGTGAATGTAATAATAAACAATAAATGAATAATGAATAAATGAATGTAATGAATATGATGTTTGCGATTTTGGAAAGCGTCTTTTCATTAAATTAAAAGGGGGCAGATTAACATAGAAGCCCTTTACAAAAGATCCCTATTACTCGCGAGCAAAAGAAAATAGGGTGAGTTCTGAGCATTACTCTGATTCGGGTCTAAAGACTACAACTAAATCCAAACTGGTACAATTATCAAGCACTTCTCTCGGAAGACAAGGACAGATTCATGCCCAACAACTGGCGCTTTCCTCATTCTTGGATATCATGTTAACATCCATCCCTTCCGGTGCTTCACTGAGCTTTTCCTCCTCATTGAGCCTAGCATTCTCCGAATTGGCCTCATGCACAATTTGTTCGAGATTGATCACCCCTCCCGACACAAAGATGTACCTCATATTGGTATAAACAATGGGTTCCCATATCATGTCCTCACCCCTAAGTCTAGTTTTCCTTCGTTTAGCCCTCTTCTTCCATTCTGACTTTCTTTACTAGAAAGTGGGCTTATGGCCGAGCCCGAACTGGTCTTGCTTGTTGATAACACTCCTGACACACAGACACCCTTGTAAGCTTCTACCAATTCCCTTCCCTTTCTTGGTTCCTCGTTCTAAAGTCTGCCAAACTTGCATCTTGGAGCAATTTGATAACTTCGGACACGAGATTTTGCTTCCTTCCGCCACAAACGTAGCATTCACAAATTCTAAAGCCCTGAACGAACACTCAACTGCCTCCTCATCGGCCTGGACATATAGGGAATTAGTAGATAAGAGAGCTATGATGCCTTGTTCGGCGGCTACGCTCACTAACTTCCCTTCGATAACAAACTTAAGTTTCTAGTGCAGTGATGAAGGTACGGCCTACTCTGAATGGATCCATGGCCTCCCCAATAGGCAATTTTACGTTGGCCTGACATCCATCACTACAAAATCAACCACATACTCGGTAAGCCCAATTAACAGCGGTACTTCAATTCTCCCGATGACGTCTCTCTGAGTCCCATCAAATGCTCTAATAGAGTATTGGCATGGCTTCATATGCGAACTGTCGATCGACAGCCTTTGCAATGTCGCCATGGGCATCACGTTCAAAGCTGACCCATTGTCGACAAGTACTCCTGGCAAGACATATCCCTTACAGTGGGTGGTTATGTTCAAGGCCTTGGTCGATCCCATACCCCCGTCTGGAATCTCATCATCACTAAAGGTTATAAAATTATGGGCCGGAATGTGGCCCACTATCTGGTCTAATTTGCTAACTAAAATGTCATCTAGGATGAACATCTGATTCAACACCTTCAATAGTGCGCCACGATGTTTCTCGGAGCTCAACAACAACTCTAACATCAAAATCTTAGCTTGTTGTTTTCAGAGCTGTTCGACAATATTGTACTCAATGTGTTTCAAGAACCTCAAGAACTCTTGTGCTCATGATTTTGTTACTGGCTCATTAATCTTCGGAGGAGGTTCCTCACCAAACATCTTTTCAGTTTCGGGTTCGGCAGGTTTCTCCTTACCCTTCGGCTCCACCTCCTTTGGAGTTTCCGGGGAATAACACCTCCCGCTCCTCGTGAAATTTCTCACTTCATTCACTGCCTCGGTCTCTGATTCCATCAGACTCTCCTCTTTCTCAGGCGCTTTCTCGTCGGACAACTTGTCTTTTGTCATTGGGTCTGTATTTCCTGGTACTGATATATGGGCGGAATAATTTCACGGGACTTTTCGTTCATCCTTGAAAGGAAAAGAAGTCGGAGGAGATATTCTAAGCTTCAGGTCAACTTCGAACTTTCTCCTTCGAGTAAGCCTTTTTCCTTCGTCTTACGCGGTAAAACAAACGGCCTGTCCAGCACATACTAAACTTTAGAGAAATCAGATGCACACACATCTAACTCCTTCTTTCCTTCGTCTTTCTCAAAAAACTCGATCTCTTTATTATCTATCATCCCTTGGACTACTTGCTTAAACTCTTTACAACACTGAATATCGTGACCCTCTTACTGGTGGTACTCACAATACGGCCCGCAACCTTCTGGTATACTCTTCTTCAATCGCATTCACATTAGAGGGGACCTGACTTCGGACACACTTACTTTAGAGCCATCAGATGCATGCACTCACAATACGGTCGGTCAACTAGGCGTGCCATACATAACTGTTGGAACACCCACCTTAGAGGGGACCTGACTTCGGACACACTTACTTTAGCCCTTCCGGTATACTCTTTTTCAATCGCATTCACATTCTGACCCACGTGATTCGGCAGCGGGTTGGTAGCGGTATTCGACTCATCTAATTGCAGCACCCCAGTCTTTATCAAATTTTGCACAAACTTCTTAAATGCAATGCAGTTCTCGATTGAGTGTCCCAGAACACCACCATGATACTCGCAAGTAAGAATATAGGTCGGCATACGATATTGAGATAGGGGTGAAAATCATCTTCTCATTTTCTTTCTTCGGGGCCCTAGTCTCCTTTTTGTTTGAGCTTTGTCCTCCCCCGGACGTGACTTGTGGTGCTGAAAGAGTAAATCTCTTCGGGGCCGTATAGATGTTCACAGTGTTTACTTCATTGTCCTTCCTCTTGTAATTCTTCCGAGTGTTCTCCCCACTATCGATTCTCCCACACTTTATGGCTACCTCAATGGATTCTCTGGTCTTTACCATGTCTGTGAAATTTTGGGCGTTATTGTTTATGAAATAATCAAACAACGGTCCTCTCAACGTATTGATGAACATCAGAGTGATTTCATGCTCCGGGATCAAGGGTTGAATTTGAGCAGCCACATCACGCCACCTCTGAGCATACTGGCGTAGACTCTCATTTGCTCTTTATTCAATTCCTTCTAACATAATCCATTTGGGAGTCATGCCAGTCACATGCTTGTAGTGTTCTATGAAAGCTATTGAAAGGTCTTTCCATGACTTGACATTTGCTCGGCTAAGCATGGTGTACCACCGAGTTGCAGAACCAGTCAGATTGTCTTGGAAACAGTGGATAAGGAGCTTCTCATCCTTGACAAAGGCGGCCATTTTTCGACAATACATAGTGATGTGAGCCGACGGGCAAGTAGTACCATCGTACCTGTCAAAATCCGGCACCTTGAACTTGGGCAGGAGCACCAAGTCCGCCACCAAACTCAAGTCACTTGCATTGTTACCTTGCTTATCTAGCTCTTGTATGGTTTTGAGCTTTTCCTCAAAAGACCAGAACTTCTCTTCGTATTTCTTTTCTATTTCGGCCATGATCTTTTCCACTTCTTCCATCATACTCATGTCTGGCACTTCATTTTCTTGATTGGTCCCTAAATCAATGAGCTGATTTGATGAGCCTCCCCCGGGACGACTAGCAGATGCCCCCGCAATAGAACCGACGGCAACCCCCGCGAGATTGATAAAGACTCTTTTCCCTTGCTTTGGCATGTCTGGGTGAACCTTTGTGTGAGACGCAACACCCTCATGTTCTTCCACGTTTGAGCTGTCCACAGAAATCCCCTCTTTACCCTTCATTTTGGCTAACAAACTGGTAATCTGGGTGATGATAGACACTTGCGACTGTGCAATCTGGTCACTGATACTCTTATTGACCCAATCCAAGCGGTTTTCAAGGTCTTTCTGACCTTGCTCCACCTTAGCTAGCCTATCCTCCATTACTCGGGAATGGGACCGTGTTCCGTACGAATGCGGAATGGTTGAAAATTTAAAGAACCAAAATGTAATTGTCACTCTCTGAAAATAAAAAGTCTTTTAATTAAATTCAAATAATTAAACAAAATATGCAAATAAATGTGTAATGTATGAATGCAAAGAGCAACACTGAGTTTGGCAAATATCATCATTAAACGTCTTGCATTAATTGGAACATTGTCTTGTAACAATGATTGAAGAAAACTAGCTACTCATACGGTCATACACTAGCATCTACGTTGAGGATCTCCCTCAAAATCCTAACACTCCTTCTTTTCTTGAATGCATCGCCTTCTCATTTACACATACTAGTCCAACTTTGCGCCTAAGTCGAAGATCATCCTCAAAATCCAAACAACCTTCTCCCCCGCATCGTTCGAGTCATCCACACAACCACCGAGCTCGGTAGTGTCCTCGGCCAAAAACTATACCTTCGCGGCAACCTCTTGTATCCGAGCAGTCCACTGTGCCAATTCTTGTTCTTGCCTCCAAATAGTATTGGCGGCAAAATGCTACAATTATAAATTCGGCATTGGACGCACTTGAATCGCCCCTCTAAGGCCATCGATACGGTCCTTGAGCTGTTGAACCTCGGTTTCTAATTCATCAACACGACTCTTCAGAGCCCGATTTTCTAACCCGCTGGCCTTCAGTTTACTGGTGGATCCCTTGTGTTTGAAAAGAGACCTCTCCAAATTTTTCACTTGATCCTTCAAAGTCCCATTCTAGTGTTTCTCCCTTTCAAGCTGCCCGGAATACTCGGTCCGTCAGTTTTTCATTTCTTGAGTCAAACTTGCACTTGGCTCTTATACTCATGGTACCCCCTTTTATAATTCTCGGCTCTTGCTCTTTCTTCCTTGAGGTGAAGCTCTAATCCTTGGCTTGGTCCACCTTTCGCAACTCTCTTACCCGTGTTTAGTATTTGTAGCTTTTGGATCTCTTCTCTCTCTAACCTGAGTTCAAGTTCCAACTCATCGTTCTTCTTTTGCAAACCTTTGATGTCTCCTTCAAATTGCACCTTCTCAAACTCGAAGTCGAACGTTTCCCTCTTAGCCCTCTCTTCAAGATGTTCATACTTCTTTTGCTCTTCTTCAAGTTGCCTTCTTATCAGATCTGCTTTGTTGGGAAGTGAAGCTAACCTTTCTTTGATGGTTCTCCTCCCATCCGGGTTTAGTTGAGGAACATTATCGTCAATGCGGTTAAACCTCCACACCTCATCTTTCGGAGTGACCATATAAGGAGCATTCAAAATCCTAACCTGCCTTGTGTTATTCCATGTCAAAGAAGCGGTATACGCCATTCCTTTGTAACCCTTATATCTCTCATAGTCAATGTTGAATTCCTTTAAACCATCCAGGGCTGGTACGAATTGTTTCGATCCATACTATCTCAAAACCAGGAAGGGTTTGTAAGCCGTATGCCCCCAAATACCAAGTAAGGGTACCCACAAATACATCCCACACCTATAAAGGATGTTCCTTGCTGACAACCATGGAGCCCTCCAAACTATGTCTTTGTCACTCAAATTCTGGAGAACATCTAGCCAAACCTCCTCAGATCTTTTCATGGGCCAATCATCTTTTCGCAAAAAACTCCTCAAAGGTTGAGAACTTACAATCATAAACAGATCTTGAGAAGCTGACATCAGTCCAAAGGTGGCTATAGAACCAAGTTGTCAAAAGTTAGGGGCACCCTAAGAAACGACCTCCCTCATGCTTCCTACATAACCTCAAAGATTGGAAAGTTTCTGACAAGATCACAGGCACTAGATTACCCCCTTCAAGCAAACGATCGAATAGGTCCAAAATTGCTGGGTGAATGACGCCTAGAGCCTTAGGAAAAAGCACCAATTCGTTGATCAAGAGTGCGAAAAGATTACGCTGAACTCGCCCTGCGGGATGTACTGATGCTAGAGCCAAAATCCCTTCTACTTTAAGGTATTCCCTTTTGTTCCAAGTTGTTACCTGATGGTCGACCCATGTTATCAAAGTGTCCGAAAATTTCTGAAGCTTTACCCGGAAGGGCTTGTTCATGCTAGTCTTAGAGTAGACACGATTCACCTTAATATTCTTACAATTGACTAAGTCTTGATTCTCCTCAATCGTCGGGGTTAAGTGTAACACCCCAAATTTGGGCTTAGAAGTCTAGGGTCTGAACCGGACCGGACTGAGAAACGGTTCAAATATAAAAGGAGGTTTTAGGGAACGCCTAGTTCGGGATTCTTTAAAAATATAGAAAAATATCTAAAAATCCTCATTTAATATATATAAGAGAGTGGTGAAATCAATTTTACAAAATAAGGTTTGGAAATACTACATTTCGGTGTAGTGACCAAATTGCTATTTTTGCAAAGTTTCCTCGTGACTGTTTTGTAAAGGATTGAAACTTTGAATCTTTAAGGAGCTAATTTACCCAAAATGTTTTCTCCAGATTTTTCCTTAGTTTGGGTGATTTAATTAATGATTTAATTAAATAAAAAAAGGTGAAAACTACTTTTTGATTTTGATAACTACCTTTCTCTAATTTTCTCTCATTCTTTTTTTCTCTCAAAATCCTATCACCCAAACATCTTTTCTCCATCAAAATTCACATTGATTTTTACTTCAATTGATGAGATTTCCACCAATCATTGGTTCCTAATCAATCTTGCAACAAATCCTTTTGATTTCCACATTGTATTTTCATGAAATTTTGCCCAAATCAAGGAGAAATCATCTTTTAAAGGTAATATTGTTCTTCTCCTCTAAATACTTAGTTCTTTACTGAAATTCCCAAGTTTTCAATCCTTTATTAAAGTTTTATAAATGGTTTTAATGTTAGAAACAAGATTTTGGCTTAAACTCAAGATTTTCGAAGAGATCTTGAAGATTTTCTTTGTAATTGATTGGGCTCTGTTTTTAGATAGTTCTCTAATGTATTTTCGATGTTAAATGATGTTCGAAATGAGGTTTTATCAATCCAATCCCGAGTAGGTTGTTTTTCCTAAGTTTTTGCTTGTGAAAATGACAGTTTTTGGGGTGGTTTTGGTGATCTACTGTTGCTAGAGGTGTAAGGTCATGTTTATGTTGCTTTTTGATGTTAATTGATGTTTAGGAATGTTTAGAATTGATAGATCTTGGCTGGGCCTTGTTTTGGGGGAGTTTGGAGATGGTTTCAGTTGTTTTTGGTGGCCGAAATGAGGTTCTTGAGTGGAGCAGCGAGTTTAGGTTGCATTGCTGGTGATTTTAATGCATGATGATGCATTAATCCTCTTTTATTATTTGTTAAAAACATGGGAGAATGGTCCGGAAGTGATAGAGGTGGCGTTGGAGGTTTCAGACGCTTGGGAGGCTTGTCGGCTAGCATAGTATTGTGTATCGGTGAGTGAGATCGTGTTTTCCGGCTTTGGGATGATTTTGAAAAGAGGTTTGGTAACTTAAATTTAGACTTGAAATGCCGGTTTAAGTTCGGAAGTAAGTAAAGTGGATTTCTCTCTATTGTGCTATTGTTGTTTTGAAAACTATCAAAATGGGTTTTGATGTGATTGATTTGACAATGTGGTTTAATTTGTTGTTTGAGCATGGTTTTAAAGCATGTGAGTTGGTTGTCAAACTTGGTTTGAGGAAAGATGCATGAAATTGATATTCCTTGTGAGTATGAGTTGTCAATTTGTGTCTCAAATGCTTTGTTCGGCTTTTTGGCCTTGAAGGTGTTGCATGCTTGAAAAACAACGAATGTGTTGATGTTTAACATGATATATATTGGCATAGATGGTGTAAAGATTACCAGATATATTGATCGATCAATAGGATGTAGAGTGCACTATAAACTAAAAATTCGTGCGTGCTCTTGGGTGTCATCCCAAAGAGAGAGACCAATGATGGGCATTCCATTGGAGTAGGACTTGGTGAATTATCCAAGCTTTTTGGCAACAAGAGTTATTGCCATGGGACCGATGATGGGCATTCCATCGGAGTAGGACTTGGTGAGAGACCAAGCTTTTTGGCAACAAGAGTTATTGCCATGTGAAATCGATGAGGGGCATTCCATCGTAGTAGGACTTGGTGAAATACCCAAGCTTAGTGGCGAGGGTAGATACCGCCATGAGAACCGGTGGCGAGATCCCACCGGGGTAGGACTTGACCTCGAGTCAAGTTGTCCGCATATCTGTGTACAATAGAATATGAAAATGCCAATAAATGAGAATGAAATGTGTCACATGTACCAATGCTTGAGATGTTGTATGTAATGAGAAATGCATATGAGATAATAATTTTATGAAATGCTTTTGTGTATCAAGCATATGTGGCCTTGCCATGAGATTTGCAAAGGTTGAATGTATGTGTTAGCTAGATTGTACATGTGGTTCTCAAAATGGAGATTTGCTTATACAAATGAGGTTTTGAGTTTATAAAATGCTTTTGAGTAACGAGTATGTGTGGCTTTGCCATGAGTTTTGCATTTGTTGAATGCATGAGATAGATAGAAGGAACATATGGTTTCCAAAAGGTATTTGCTTGAAACGTTTATCAAGCATGAGAAAAGTATAGTGTGAAGTGAAGGTGTTTTCCAAGGAAATTGGTTAAACTTTACATGAAGTGTTTATGCATGGAAAGGTTTAAATGATAGTATTTGCAAGAATGCTGTTTGGGGTGAGTTGTTTAGGGTATCAAAGTTAAATGTTGGTTTCATGTTGAGCAATGCATGGTTTAAAGCAATGTTGTTTCAAAGGAGGTTTTCAAACAATACTTTGGTTTATTGAGTTGTGATTACATTTAAAGAAGGTTTTATGGTTTGCTGCATTGATGGTGTTTTGGTTTTGAGCATTCCTCACTAAGCATTATGTGCTTACGCTCCTTTTTGTCCATCAATGCAGATATTTGAAGTTGGGGCAGCAAGAAGCAAGGGATTCAAGAAGAGCTCCACTTGAGAAGTATGTTTTGGTTAATAGCTATAGATAATAAAGGCAATGGGGGGAGAGTCTTTTACGTTGATGTGTAATGAGATTGTTTATCTTGACCAAGTTCAGTTTATGGTTTGATACTTGTTGATGATCGTTTTGCGATGTTTGGATCTTCTTTTTCATAGTTGGATATAGCCATGTTCTTTGTTTAAAAGTAAGATCATGTATTGAATGTGATAAATGAGTAGATGTGCTTAATGCTTGTAATGTATGCAATTTGATGGTTTTTATGTCTAGCATGTTTTTGAAATGTTATGGAATGATTTAAAGTATGTTTGAGGGTGTTTTAATGTGAAAAACCAGAAGTTTCTGCTGTTTCTGGGCAGGGTGTATCGAAACACCCTTGGCTGTTTCGAAACGGGTTCCTGAAATGGCTTGGGCGTTTCGAAACGGCTAGAAGTGTTTCGAAACACTTTGGCTACTGGAAGTGCCTGTTTCGAAATTGGTTTCGGAACATACCCGCGTATCGAAATGGTCAACACCGTTTTGATACGGGCGTACGACACAGGTGTTTCTATACGGTTGTCAGTGTTTCGAAACGGGTGACCGTTGGACACAGTTTTGAATTTCCTTGAAGTCTACATGCTTTACATTTTAGTCCTGAAAGTTGTAATTGCAATTGCTTGAGCTTGAGATATCTTTTTAAGCTGAAATTTGGCAGATAAGCTTGTAATATGATTAATTAAGGTTTGGTAAAGGTAAAATCTTCAAAGTCCTTTTATTTCCCAAAATTTACATTTTGGTCCCTAAAAGTGTATTTGTTGCAATTGAATCCATATAAGTTATCCGATCGCTGTGCCTTTCTCAAATATGATTTGTGAGTACTCACTTAAGGTTAATGTGTATCTAGACAAGATTAAAAAGGAAAAGAAAAGGGTCGTGAATCAAGGTTGACTTTTGGGTTGACTTTGGTTTTCCCCGTGTAATCTTCGTAGTTCGGGTCAACCGTCTAGGCCGGGCTAAGGGGGTTACATTTGTTGGTATCAGAGCTAAGTTGCGAATATTTGGGGTGATTGTAAGTTTGTGTTAAGTTGTTATAGTAAGTGTTAGATGTTTATTCTGGTGTGTGGTTGAAAGTTGGTTGAAAAACATGTTTATGAGTGAATTGTTCGTGCTTGTGGTTACGATTCTTCTGTAAGCTAATGTGAACATGTGATGGTGATATACTGGTGTTGTGAGTTGATTTTCTGAATAATGAAAATGTGATGGGTATGATATGTTGATGTTATGATGTTGAGGGTGAATATTGTTTGATGAGAGCATGATTGAAGTTTGCTGATTGATATGCTCGATGTTTGTGATATCAATGTTTTTATTGATTGTTATGTCTTATAAAAGGGGAGAATTTGGGATACCCATTGCCTTATTATTATAGCTATTGTGTTATGTTGGAGTTGGAGTCTTGAATCCTTGCTTGAAGCTGGCCTGATCGTTTTGTTTGTTTTGTTATCATTGCTTTGTTAATAATAGCACAATGGGATCGGTGATAGAATGACAGTTGGGTACGATGGTTGCTGCCTTAGAGCAGGTTGTTAAGGGGTGGAATTCACTTTTTGTTGGGGTGTTGGAGTTTGTTGGAGCTGTGGTTCTATGGAGCATATGAAGCGGAATTGTCCTCAAGTGGTGAGATTAGCTTCAGTGGGTGCAAAAGGGTCTAAGAAGGGTCATGAGCGCGGCCGGGACAGAGTTCGGAGGTGGCAAGAAAGGTAGAAAGGTGTGAGGTGTTTGGAGGATGGATCTTGTTGGAATTGTGGATCTGTTGGACATTTGAGATGGAATTGTCTGGAGTTAGTTCGGGGTAGTCATGGTTCTTTACAGCAGGGAGACGGTGATGACCTTAAGGTGTTGGTTGGTGCTGCGGCAGTACGACCAGAGAATAATGGTTCTGCGGGGAAGATATTTTGTTTGTTGAAGCTCCGGGGCAATGAGGTGATTGCAGGTAACTTTATTAAGTAATCTTTGCCCTAGTTATCTTTGTTTGGTTCTGGGTTGGATTTCCTTGTGTAGTGGGTAAGTTTTATGGCTAGCAAGGTTGGGTAGTAGCCGATGTTGTTTTGGGAAGGCAATTTTAGTGTGGAGAGTGTAACAGGGGAGTAATGTGTGGTTAGCAAATTGTTAGAATGGTAGAGCTAGAAAAGTTGGAAGTGAGGTAAGAGGTTGTTCTTAGGCGGATTCTGAGGATGTTATTGGTAAGTGTGAACCGACATACATACACAGTTAAAAACATTTGTTTATATTATATATATATATGTTGGTACATTCATACATGCGACATGACATTAGAGGTTTTGCATACATGTACACAGGCATTGATAGAGCATGTTGGTGATCATGCATACGAATGTTCACACTTGCTAATAGCTAGTTGGGTCTGATAGTGTTGTGATAAGATTAGGTTGGTTGGTGGGTTTAAAGTGTTGTTTTGGTGCTAGGTGAATGCTAGAAGTAGTAGAAGGTAGTAAACAAGTTGTTAGTAATAGTGAGTGCGATCTAGCATGTTGGCAGAAGGAAGGTGTTTAGGTGCTTAAAGAGTTTAGCGGTGAGGTGATAAGGAGGTGGTCGTTCGGAGTTAGAATCAGTTGAGGTGGTTGCGAATAGCAGATAAGTGCTGTAGTTTCTTTGTGTTAGATGATGTTGTAGGCTAGTGGATGTGTTTCCGGTGTGTTGAGGCGTCTTGGCGTTGATGGGTGCAATAGGAGGATTGTTTATGTAGGTGACGGTTCGTAGTAACCTTATGGGAGTTGGGAGGAGGTTATGATGAGAGCTTTAGATGAGGTTTGGTTTGGTATGAGTAGAGGTTTCGTAGTCTTAATATGTTTGTATGTGGGTGAAATGGGTGGTATCCAGGTAAGGTTACTGTTATGGTCAAAGATTGAAGTGGAAAGGCGATGTAAGATCAAGGGTCATTGTTAGATTGGCCGGGTTCTTGTGAGGAGTGGTTGTTAGTTGAGTATAAGTAAATCTTTCCTAAGTCAGTTAGGGGCATTTTGAACAGTTGGTGGAGTTAAGGTCGGAGTCTTGTGACGTGGATTTCAGATGTTATGTGAGTAGTTTTGATGAGATGTTATGGTGGTGATAGTGGCGGATGTAAAGGAATGTTATCAATACATCGATAAGTTTGAGTAAGTAGATAATGCTTAAGAAATTTTTGCTTGCCATGGTAATCGTTGAGCAGGAGATTGAGTGGTTGGCAAGAGGTTTTAGAAGCAGAGTAGGTGGTGGGTCACATGGTGGCTGAAAACTGGATGGGTTGGTGTCACCGTATGTGCGAGTTTTGTTGAGGGTGTTATGAGATAAGGCGGAGTATGTTGTAAAGATTTGAGAGTTCTTCGAGTTGTTGGGGCTATGCACAGTTCGAAAGTGTGAAAGGTTAAGCTAAGACTAATAGCCGAGTGTTCTGGAAGTCTTGCATCGTAAGTGGTGGTGTTGGATTTGGGTATAGTGTAAGTTTGATTTGAGGATGTGTTGATTTTCGTGGTGTTTTGGGTTTAAGATGTTTCAGTGGTGGTTAAGTCGCCTGAGTTACATTGTGTGTTGCTTGGGAAGTTTGGTATCGTGCTCTTTTCGCAGGTTGAAATTTCGAGGACGAAATTTCCTAAGAGGGGGAGAGTTGTAACACCCCAAATTTGGGCTTAGAAGTTTAGGGTCTGAACCGGACCGGTCTGAGAAACGGTTCAAATATAAAATGAGGTTTTGAAATACTACATTTAATATAAATAAGAGAGTGGTGAAATCAATTTTACAAAATAAGGTTTTGAAATACTACATTTCGGTGTAGTAACCAAATTGCGATTTTTGCAAAGTTTCATAGTGACTGTTTTGTAAAGGATTGAAACTTTGAATCTTTAAGGAGCTAATTTACCCAAAATATTTTTCTCCAGATTTTTCCTTAATTTGGGTGACTTAATTAATGATTTAATTAAATAAAAGAAAGGTGAAAACTACTTTTTGATTTTCATAACTACCTTTCTCTAATTTTCTCTCATTCCTTTTTCTCTCAAAATCCTATCACCCAAACATCTTTTCTCCAGCAAAATTCACATTGATTTTTACTTCAATTGATAAGATTTCCATCAATCATTGGTTCCTAATCAATCTTGCAACAAATTCTTTTGATTTCCACATTGTATTTTCATGGAATTTTGCCCAAATCAAGGAGAAATCATCTTTTAGAGATAAGATTGTTCCTCTCCTCTAAATACTCAGTTCTTTACTGAAATTCCCAAGTTGTCAATCCTTTATTAAAGTTTTACAAATGGTTTTAATGTTAGAAACAAGATTTTGGCTTAAAACTCAAGATTTTGGAAGAGGTCTTGAAGATTTTCGTTGTAATTGATTGGGCTCTGTTTTGAGATAGTTCTCTAATGTATTTTGGATGTTAAATGATGTTAGAAATGAGGTTTTATCAATCCAATCCGGAATAGATTGTTTTTCCTAAGTTTTTGCTTGTGGAAATGGTGGTTTTTGGGGTGGTTTTGGTGATCTGTTGTTGCTGGAGGTATAAGGTCATGTTTATGTTGCTTTTTTATGTTAATTGATGTTTAGGAATGTTTAGAATTGATAGATCGTGGCTGGGCCTTGTTTTGGGGGAGTTTGGAGATGGTTTCGGTTGTTTTTGGTGGCCGAAATGAGGTTCTTGAGTGGAGCATCGAGTTTATGTTGCATTGCTGGTGATTTTAATGCATGGTGATGCATTAATACTATGTTATTATGTGTTAAAAACATGGGAGAATGATCTGGAAGCGATAGAGGTGGCGTTGGAGGTTTCAGACGCTTGGGAGGCTTGTCGGCTAGCATAGTATTGTGTATAGGTGAGTGAGATCATGTTTTCCAGCTTTGGGATGGTTTTGAAAAGAGGTTTGGGAACTTAAATTTAGGCTTGAAACGCCGGTTTAAGTTCGGAAGTAAGTAAAGTGGATTTCTCTCTCTATTGTGCTATTGTTGTTTTGAAAACTATCAAAATGGGTTTTGATGTGATTGATTTGACAATGTGGTTTAATTTGTTGTTTGAGCATGGTTTTAAAGCATGTGAGTTGGTTGTCAAACTTGGTTTGAGGAAAGATGCATGAAATTGATATTCCTTGTGAGTATGAGTTTTCAATTTGTGTCTCAAATGCTTTGTTCGGCTTTTTGGCCTTGAAGGTGTTGCATGCTTTAAAAACAACGAAAGTGTTTGATGTTTAACATGATATATATTGGCATAGATGGTGTAAAGATTACCGGATATATTGATCGATCAATAGGATGTAAAGTGCACTATAAACTAAAAATTCGTACGTGCTCTTGGGTGTCGTCCCAAAGAGAGAGACCAATGATGGGCATTCCATTGGAGTAGGACTTGGTGAATTATCCAAGCTTTTTGGCAACAAGAGTTATTGCCATGAGACCGATGATGGGCATTCCATCGGAGTAGGACTTGGTGAGAGACCAAGCTTTTTGGCAACAAGAGTTATTGCCATGTGAAATCGATGAGGGGCATTCCGTCGTAGTAGGACTTGGTGAGATACCCAAGCTTAGTTGCGAGGGTAGATACCACCATGAGAACCGGTGGTGAGATCCCACCGGGGTAGGACTTGACCTCGAGTCAAGCTGTCCGCATATCCGTGTACAATAGAATATGAAAATGCCAATATATGAGAATGAAATGTGTCACATGTACCAATGCTTGAGATGTTGTATGTAATGAGAAATGCATTTGAGATAATAATTTTATGAAATGCTTTTTTGTATCAAGCATATGTGGCCTTGCCATGAGATTTGAAAAGGTTCTATGCATGTGTTAGCTAGATGGTACATGTGGTTTTCAAAATGGAGATTTGCTTATGCAAATGATGTTTGAGTTTATAAAATGCTTTTGAGTAACGAGTATGTGTGGCTTTTCCATGAGTTTTGCGTTTGTTGAATGCATGAGATAGATAGAAGGAACATATGGTTTCCAAAAGGTATTTGCTTGAAACGTTTATCAAGCATGAGAAAAGTATAGTGTGAAGTGAAGGTGTTTTCCAAGGAAATTGGTTAAACTTTGCATGAAGTGTTTATGCATGGAAAGGTTTAAATGATAGTATTTGCAAGAATGTTGTTTGGGGTGAGTTGTTTAGGGTATCAAAGTTAAATGTTGGTTTCATGTTGAGCAATGCATGGTTTAAAGCAATATTGTTTCAAAGGAGGTTTTCAAACAATACTTTGGTTTATTGAGTTGTGATTACATTTAAAGAAGTTTTTATGGTTTGCTGCATTGATGGTGTTTTGGTTTTGAGCATTCCTCACTAAGCATTATGTGCTTACGCTCCTTTTTGTCCATCAATGCAGATATTTGAAGTTGGGACAACAAGAAGAAAGGGATTCAAGAAGAGCTCCACTTGAGAAGTATGTTTTGGTTAATAGCTATAGATAATAAAGGCAATGAGGGGAGAGTCTTTTACGTTGATGTGTAATGAGATTGTTTATCTTGACCAAGTTCAGTTTATGGTTTGATACTTGTTGATGATCGTTTTGCAATGTTTGGATCTTCTTTTTCATAGTTGGATATAGCCATGTTCTTTGTTTAAAAGTAAGATCATGTGTTGAATGTGATAAATGAGTAGGTGTTCTTAATGCTTGTAATGTATCTAGCCTTTGATGCAATTTGATGGTTTTTATGTCTAGCATGTTGTTGAAATGTTATGGAATGATTTAAAGTATGTTTGAGGGTGTTTTAATGTGAAAAACCAGAAGTTTCTGCTGTTTCTGGGCAGGGTGTATCGAAACACCCTTGGCTGTTTCGAAACGGGTTCCTGAAATGGCTTGGGCGTTTCGAAACGGCTAGAAGTGTTTCGAAACACTTTGGTTACTGGAAGTGCCTGTTTCAGAACTGGTTTCGGAACATACCCGCGTATCGAAACGGCCAACACCGTTTCGATACGGGCGTACGACACGAGTGTTTCTATATGGTTGTCAGTGTTTCGAAACGGGTGACCGTTGGACACAGTTTTGAATTTCCTTGAAGTCTACATGCTTTACATTTTTGTCCTGAAAGTTGTAATTGCAATTGCTTGAGCTTGAGATGTCTTTTTAAGCTGAAATTTGGCAGAGAGGCTTGTAATATGATTAATTAAGGTTTGGTAAAGCTAAAATCTTCAAAGTCATTTTATTTTCCAAAATTTACATTTTGGTCCCTAAAAGTGTATTTCTTGCAATTGAATCTCTATATGTTATCCGATCGCTTTGCCTTTCTCAAATATGATTTGTGAGTACTCACTTAGGGTTAATGTCTATCTAGACAAGATTAAAATGGAAAAGAAAAGGGTCGTGAATCAAGGTTGACTTTCGGGTTGACTTTGGTTTTCCCCGTGTAATCTTCGTACTTCGGGTCAACCGTCTAAGCCGGGCTAAGGGGGTTACATTAAGTCCAAGTCACCAATCGTGAAACAACTATAGGCCGAATTCCAAAATCCTACTAAAGCCTAAAGTAGCGATTGATCGACCGGAATATATTATAGATACGCAATGTCACTATATTCGCTTTTGAAGGCATTCCTCGTCTCAAAGTCCCAACTATTCCAAACATGCTTTAATTCGGGCACATCATTAAACTACGTATTCATGAAGGTCTCATTTTCAATTTCTGATCTGAACCCGGCTGAAACATTGTCTCCCTCATGTTGTTGCTCTCCTTCAGACCATACTTGTACATCCGAATTCTTCTCATCATTACTTCTGACCATGTCCCTCATTGATTTTGCCTTTAATTTCAGACTATTTCCAACTCAATGTGCTCTTTATGTCATGATGAAATATGCAAAATAAGGAGAAAGAACAAGAAAAGAAAATGCGTTAGTTACACGATAAACATAAATTAGAAGGCAATGAGAATTAAGTACAAGCAAAATAAAGAAGGCAAGCAATTAACAAGACGACCCTAGCCATCCTAAGCTCTATGGTTATTCGCATGGCTCAAATGGGGTGAGCTTCTTATATTCTCACGCATGAGCTTGGTTCTATCAAGGGTACCCGAACCTATCTCATCACATACTAATGCGACAAGAACCCCAATTTTGGCCCATTACAAGCTTGCGAACTGGTTTCGGTTTGAGGGAAAGCACAACCTAATGACGTGGAGGGTTGCTTACGTGTCAAAGGCATGGATTTCAGAAGTGAATTACCGACTCGTGGAGGGATACTCACGTGGGTATGGGCGTTTCACTCCCACTTAAGGGATAAAGCTCGGGTATAGAGCTTGATGATCTTGATGCAACACATGTCGATGACTTCTTAGAAATTAAATGAAGAATTAATTCGAATGCCACCAATTTTAAAAGCCCGTAAGATTTAAGTCATATTTTCAAAGAAGATCAAACTCATTAAATTCACTTTAAACTTTGAGTAATTTCCATCGATTAAAGGCAACAAGTATTTTATTGGCTTAACTCTCTTTTTGTTTTGCAAAACAAAAATTTGTCCCCAGTGAAGTCGCCAAATTGTAATGACTTTTTTGAAAACAAAACTTTTAAGTGTCCCTCTTTTTGAAAGAGATTTATTAAAAGGGGATTTTCTTCTAAAAATTCATGTTTTGGAAAACGGTGAAAATTTGGAGTCGCCACCGGCCACTAAGGTAGGTCGGGCACCACAAAACCAGAGATTCAATTTTAAAAGGGTTCAGGAGTTGGTTACGTGTGGGGAATGGTTAGCACCCCTATCACACCTGGAAATCGGTACCAAATTACTTGTTGCCTTTAATCGATAGAAATTACTTAAAATCTGAAGTGAATTTAATTAGATGTTCTTTAGTGAAAATTTGACTTAAATGGTGCGGGCTTTATCAAATGGTGGCTTTGGAATTAGTTGAGCATTTAATTAAATAGGATGGCGGTACACCGAACCATAGACTAAACCGACATCATGTAAGACCGACTGGCGTGTTAGTTTAGGGTTCAGATCTCGTACGTCACCTTCATGCATGATGCAAGAAAATAAGAAGTGATGACATGATATTTCCATTTTTAATTATTGCTTACCTAGAGACAGTGAGAATTAATCCAAATATTTGGTCGACATCCATTAAGCTTGGATTGTTTTGACACGAATACATGGGTTAATAGACACCTCTCTTTTGTATGTTTAAAATTAATTAATTAACATGCCAAACTATTAATGGTTTCATGAGCGATAAGTATAAGATGAATGTCATAGAAAATGTAACCCCCTTAGCCCGACCTAGACGCCCGACCAGAACTAAGAAGATTACACAGGGAAAATCTAAATCAACTCGTAAAAGTCAACCTCAATTGACGACCTTTTTTTCTTTTTATCTTCTCTAGATGCACAATATTAACCTATGTGTCCAGCAAGACCATTAGAAAGAAACGTCACAGCGATCGAAGTTCAATTAGGGGTTCAATTGCATACTTATGACTTTTAGGGACCATTTTGCAAATTACAGAAAATACAGTGACCTTTCAGATTTTCAAGTTATCGATCCTTAATTAGTCATGTAACATACCATCACGTCAAATTTCAACTCAAACTGATCATCCAAACTCATCCAATTGATCAAATAACATTCAAGGACCAAAACGTAACATTTCAGGACTTAAGAAGATACTTTCAACTGAAAATAACCAACTCG
Organism: Hibiscus tridactylites; assembly: GCA_958450335.1. Lineage (NCBI taxonomy): Eukaryota > Viridiplantae > Streptophyta > Magnoliopsida > Malvales > Malvaceae > Hibiscus > Hibiscus tridactylites. Next base: position 71,066,819 of record OY288272.1, read on the forward strand.
TATCGATAAACCTGGGCTTGTATCGATACGCAGGAAGACAATAGCAAAAGATGGGAAGAACGTATCGATATGCTTCCCCGCGTATTGGTACGGCCTTCAAACTCGGCTTGGGCGTATCGATACGCGGGCAAATTGTACCGATACCCCTGTATCGAAAAGCTTGAAATTTGCTTTAATGTATCGATACACTTCCCCGTGTATCGATACACATACCAAATATTCACTTACAACAGCCACCTAAACACATTTAACAATGCCTAAACATGTTCTAAACATCCATACAAGTAATAATCAATGTTGCAAACCAATATGCATCAAAAATCAACCATATCACAAGCTTCAACCATGGCAATTCGAAGTGAAACATTAACTACTCAAGCATGCTTTTAAACATAAGTCATAGCATAGCTAAAAACACCATAAGCAAAAATATAAACCATATAGAGGCCACATACAAAACCAAATAGGCAAACCATCATATCTCAGCTAAGAAATACCAAGATTAATCTTCCAAACCAAGGTACTAATCCCCCATTGCCAAAATCTACTTATTTAAATTCTCCAAAGTTCATACTTGAGTTCGAGTGACAGCTTAGGTGCCTTCACTTGCTACTCCTCGGCCCTCAAGCTTAGTTATTTGCATTGTTGGAAAAAGAGGAGCATAAGCACACTTGCTTAGTGAGGGTAAGCTCAAGAACACACCAACAAGTAGTTTTTGAAACACAAGTTTAAACCATATCATGCTCAATCTCCTTTCATGCTTTCAAAACCAAAGCAAACCATTATTTAACCATGTTCCACATGTATCACTAACCACATGTACTGCTCTCAATGCAAATCCACATTAAGCCTCACTTGCTTAATTCACATGCATAGAGTCATCCTATGCTACATCTCAACAGCATGCATCTCATGCACAATAAACCATTATGCATTCATTTAAAACATAATACATGGGTAACATCAATAACACATATATTGACATATAGCACCTGGCATAGGCCCACCCCTATCCGTTGTGATAGACTCGCCTCTATCACTTTCATACACAATATCGGATACACTGACTCACATAGGCTCACCCCTAAACTCAATGGTGGCTCACCCCATCTTAATGGCTACGAATGGAATTAGGCTCACCCCTAACCCATAGTGATAGGCTCAACTCTATCACCCGTAATAGACTCACCCCATATTATGTCATGTAGCTAGACACACGTACGATTTATAGATTATAGTGCACTTGCATCCTATTGGTCGACCAACGTATTCGAGTATTAAAAATAGATCAAACCCATACCAATATATCCTTAAAAACCACGTTAACTCACTGCTTTCAATGCATCACCAAAAATCATCACATATCCCAAATTAAACATGCCTTTAAACAACAAAAACCATTACATACAAGATCGTACCATCTTGTATTCGAACCGAACGTTTTCATGGGATAAACACAAGCAAAACCATGCATAACAGTGAGTAACAATCATCATCAAAACATGAGCATGATATACCATGGAGTCTATTTAAAAACCGAAAACTGAGAGAACAAGAAACCATACTTACTTCCGAGATTAGCTAAGCCTTTCAAGCTTACACTAACCTCCCAATACATCATATCCAAGCTTACAAAGGTTTAACAACATGTCCACTCACCGACAACGCGAAACCTTGCTCGTCGACACGAAACTCACTCTTCTCGAGCCTTCAAAAATGTCTCGTTTGCTTCCGGATCAAGATTCCCTATTTTCACATCATCAAAACAGAGATCCAAATGCATTAAAATGCATTTCAGCACCAGCAACTAAATACAAACTCGTTGATCACCCAAACCACACCAATTTACTCATCCGAAACAACCAAAAACTCAATTGATTGCTTCCTAAACCATGCCCAGTCATCATACATCACTTTAAATCATTTATAAACATCAAAATACATCCAAAATCAACCTAAACTCATCCTTATACCTCCAACAACACAACTTCACCATTTCACCTCAAAAACTCAACTAAAACTATCATAAAACTCAAGGATCTCAAGGATTTTGGAATCTATATCACTAAAACACTTTCTCAACAACATAATCATCTCAAAACCCAATTAGAATCCATCTAAATTAGAGCTCATCAAAACAAATCCGAAAATCAAGAATTAAATCACAATTTTGTAAGATTTTGATCTTAAACCATAACTATTATCAAAACTCGGTTAAAAACATCAATTGTGAGTCAATAATCTTGGGAATTTCAATAAAGAACCTTGATTAGAGGTTGAGAACGGGATTTACCTCCAATCCTTGCTTTCCTCAATGGATGACAAGTTTTTGCTTCACAAATCTTGAAGAAATTGAAAAGGATTCTTTGAAATGAAAGAGAAATCAAAAAGAGAAAGTTTGGGATAAAATAATTTTGAAGAAAATGAGTTAGAATGGTGTTTGGCTGAAAATGAGAAGAGAAAAGTAGTTACGTAACTAAAATCTCCCAAATTAACTATTTAATTAATAAAATAAATAAAACATATTTAATCCAATTAATTAAAAACCATTTTAAACACATGTCATATTAAGGAAAGACTTAATTGCCATAAAGCTCCCTAAAGATTCTAAGACTTTGACTCTCCCTTTTGAAAATTGCATTTTTCACAGTTTTGAAACTTTACATTTTGGTCACTACCTAAATTGTACTACCTCCAGAATTCTTTTTGTAAAATTGATTTGACCAACATCTTAAACAAAATTTTAGAGGATTTTAGCAATTTTCCCCAAATTTTTAGCCTATCCCGATCCTTGATTTCCCTAAATCTCCTAACGCGATTCGAACTATTTCTGACCAGTCTGATCCGATGTCTAAAACATCTAGGCCCAAAACCAGGGCGTTACAACTCTCCCCCACTTAGGAAATTTCGTCCTCAAAATTTTACTTGAAGGAAAAAGGTGCGGAAACTGCTTCAGCTTGTCCGCTTTGCTCTCCCAAGTGGCCTCCTTAACTCCCCGGTGTCGCCACAACACCTTCACAAGTTCTATCGTCTTGTCGCGAAGAACTTTGCTGCTCTTATCCAGAATCCTCACTGGTTCCTCATCATAAGACAAATCCGGATTCAACTCTATCTCCTCAACAGGCATCACATGCGAAGGATCCGATCTGTACCTCCGCAACATCTAGACATGAAACACATCATGAATCTTTTCTAGCTCGGAAGGCAATCTCAACCGCTATACCACTGGACCAATACACTCTACAACCTCGTAAGGCCCAATGAACCTCGGGCTAAGCTTACCCTTACGCCCAAATCTCATTACCTTTTTCCAAGGTGATACCTTCAAGAACACATGTTCGCCAACCGCAAACTCGATCTCCTTACGTTTTAGATCTGCATAAGACTTTTGTCGATCAGATGATGCCTTCAAACACTCACAAATGATCTTCACCTTCTCGGTGGTTCCTTTCAACATGGCCGGCATCGAAATCAACTTTTTCCCAGTTTCTGAACAACAAAGTGGGGTTCTACATTTTCTTCCATACAAAGCCTCGTAGGGAGCAGTCTGGATACTCGGCTGATAACTATTGTTACACGCAAACTCAATCAACGACAAGTGCTTCTCCCAAGAACCCTGAAAATCAATGACGCAACATCTCAACATATCCTCAAGCACCTGGATAACACGTTCCGACTGCCCATCCGTCTGAGGATGATAAGAAGTACTGAAATTCAACCGTGTACCCAAGGCTTGATGCAGACATTCCCAAAACTGTGATGTAAACCTCGGATCCCTATCCAACATAATGGACTTTGGCACACCGTGCAACCGCACAATCTCAGCAATATACAGCTCTGCCAACTTATCCAAGGTATACGTAGTATGCACTGGCAAGAAATGTGCACACTTTGTAAGGCGGTCCACAATCATCCAAACCGAGTTCTTCATCGATAGTGGCAAGGGCAAACCGGACATAAAATCCATAGTAATTCATTCCCACTTCCATTCCGGGATTCTCAAAGGTTGCAATAACCCAGAAGGAGCCTGATGTTCAGCCTTCACTCACTGACACACCATGCACTTGCTGACGAAATCAGCAACATATTTTTTCAACCCCACCCAGTAGTACTCAACCTTCAGACCACGGTACATCTTCGTACTACCAGGGTGCATAACAAAAGGACTACTATGAGCTTCTGTTAGAATAGTGCGCCTAACCTCAACATCATTGTAACACCCCAATTTTGGGCTTAGAAGTTTAGGGTCTGAACTGGACCGGTCTGATTTTCGGTTCGAATATAAAATGTGGTTTTAGGGAAAGCCTAGTTCGGGTTGCATTAAAAATATGGAAAAATATCTAAAAATCCTCTTTTAATATATATAAGAGAGTGGTGAAATCAATTTTACAAAATAAGGTTTGGAAGTGTGACATTTCGAATTAGTGACTAAAATGTAATTTTTGAAAAGTTTAGTGGTGACTGTTTTGTAAGGATTGAAACTTTGAATCTTTAAGGAGCTAATTTACACAAGAATGATTTCTCCAGATTTTTCTTAGATTTTAATGAATCATTTAATGTTAATTAATTAAACTAAAATGGGAAAAACCAATTTTGAGATTTCATAACTAACTTTCTTTAAAATTTTCTCATCTCATTTTCTCTCAAAGTTCTCTCAGCCAAACACATTTCTACAACAACTTTCCTTTTTTATTTTCACACCAAATGATGAGAGTTCAATCCTCAAATGATTCCTAATCCTTTCTACATCAAATCCTCTTCATTTGCTTATTGAATTTTCAAGGATTTTGGCTCTAATTAAGGAGAAATCTACATTTAGAGGGGAGACATCTTCGGATCCTTGTGCTGTTGATTTGGAGGCTTGAACGGCGTTTCGGCAAGCTTGCGAAATGGAATTGGTGAGTGGAGTTGGATCTTCAGCTTTGTATTGAATGTTTGAAGGTTTGGGAGCTTAGTTTAAGTCTAATCAACTTAACTAAGCTCAAGAGTAAGTTTTCGGGAAAGCTCTCTCTCTTGAATGAACCATGAATTGGTTGGATGCAATGTGTTTAATTTGCATGTTTAAATTCTGTTTTCAAAGCATGTTTTAGCATGATTAATGCTGGTTTTGAAAGCCATGTGTTGAGGGATGCTCAAGGTAAGAGATCCTTGGTTTGATATTGATAATTGTGGCTTGATGCATAGTGATGCATGATGGTTTAATGGTTTTGAGTAATGCATTAAAACAGTGGATTATTGATGATAATTAATGTATATTGGCAAGTGATGTGTTGGTTTTAAAGTACTTGAATCGGATATAGTTAGTCGGCTATAGGATTGGGTGCACCGTGAACTAAGTCGCCTTGGATGTTGAGGGGTTGTAATTGTACCGTAAACTCCATCCAAGTACACTAACGAGATGTTTAAGATCACAATGGTGGTTAAAATGTCCATGTGTGGATCTTGTGTTGTGTGTCCCGTATTCTCGTTAGTGATGTTATACAACTACCAATGAGTGATGTGGAGGGGTTGTGATTGTACCGTTAAACTCCATCACGGGTGTTGAGGGGTTGTGATTGTACCAGTAAACTCCACCTTGTGTGTTTGGTAGTGTTTATGAAGCGTATGGGACAACGCTTGTAATCCACGTATCCGATTGTGTTTTATGTTGAAAATGGTTATGGTTATCACTTGAAAGCCAATATGACATGTTGATGTTATCTAAGCATGAGATGCTTGATGTATATGCATTGTTGCATGAGAATTGATGTTATGTGTTGAAAAGGCCTTGTGAAAGATGTTTTATAAAACACATTATTGTGTTGTTCCTTTAGAGCATGCCTCACTAAGCATTTGTGCTTACGCTCTCTTTCTTGAACCAATAATGCAGAGAATTGAAGTGTTACAAGGGCAACAAGGAGGCTAAGAATCCAAGGGAAGGCTAAGCTCATGTATGGTGACTATTTTTACAACATTATTAGCTTTTGGTATTTGGCAATGGGAACCTAGGTTTTGTTTTTGGGAGATGTTTTGGACTCCCTAAGTTTGGCATGATGCCTATGATGTTTTGAACATGTAAATGGCTTTTGGTGTTTGCTTTGATGATTTGATGATTGGTTGGTTTCCAATATTAGGATGCATGCCTATAGACTTGTGGTTTTTCCTAATTGATGCCATGAATGAGTTTTGATGATGCAAATGTGTACCTTATATGTATGATGTCTTGTTGGCATGATTAGGAGGTCATAGGGATGTGTGTTGAATGGTTAATTGTATGTTAAACCAGCAAAATCTCTACTTTCTGGGCAGTCCGTATCGGAACGGGTGCTAACGTTTCGAAACGGGGGCCTGAAATGGCCTTCGAGTTTCGAAATGGGTGGAGGCCGTTCCGAAACGTTTTTGCAACTGCTAGGCCCTGTTTCGATATTGGTCTCGAAACGAACCCGCGTTTCGGAACGGTCAACCCCCGTTCCGAAACACTAGACCGTTGGGCACTGATTTAAATGGTTTTGAAGTTTGCAAGCTTTACGTTTTAGTCTTGAATTTTGTGTATGCAATTGCTTGAGTTTGAGATGTCCGTTTGAGGTGAATTTTGACAGGGAAGCATGTAATATGATTAATTTGATATTGGTAATTTAAAAATAAGCAAAGTCCCTCATCTTTCCAGAATTTACATTTTGGTCATCAACTTTGTAAGTTGTGTAATTGAATCCCTTGTTGCTTTCCGATCGCTGTGGTTTTCAAATATGCTTTTCATCAGAGTACGCTTAGGGTTAATGAGCATCTAGATAAGATTAAAAAGAAAAAATGTCGTTAATCAAGGTTGACTTTCAGGTTGACTTTTGTTTTCCTCGTGTAATCTTCGTAGTTCGGGTCAACCGTCTAGACCGGGCTAAGGGGGTTACAATCATCTGGCACCACTATTCGACTCCCAAAACACAAGACCCCGTCATCACTAAAACTGAAATCCGAAGGCTTACCCTTCGCAATATCCTGAACATAGGGAACAAGAGAATCATCTGACAACTGCTTTTCTTTGATCAACTGAATCAGAGCTGGTTTCACTTGCAATTCAGCGATAAGACAACCATCTCGTGATATGCTCAAGCGAGCAAACATCGTCCTCAACTCCACAGCCACTTTTCTGCTCAAAGCATCAGCCACAACATTAACCTTGCCTGGGTGATACTCGATCGACAGATCATAATCCTTAAGTATCTCCACCCAACGATGTTGCCTAAGATTCAAATCCATCTGAGACGCTAGATACTTTAAACTCTTATGATCCGTGAACACCACACACTTCTCACCATACAGGTAATGCCTCCAAATCTTGAAGGCAAACACAATAACTTCAAGCTCAAGATCGTGAGTAGGGTAGTTACGCTCATGCACCTTCAATTGCCTAGATGCATAGGCTACTACCTTACCCTCCTGCATCAACACACAACCCAAACCAACAATGGACACATCACTATAGACTACAAACTCCTTACAAGACTCAGGTTGAATCACGACAGGAGCTTGCATCAAAGCTTCCTTCCGCTTCTCAAAAGCTTGTTGCCTTGCATCCGTCCACTCAAAACAAACATTCTTCTGCAACAACTTAGTCAATGGTGCAGCTATCTTCGAGAAACCCTCGACGAATCTACGATAATACCCAGCTAAACCAAGAAAACTTCGCACTTCTGTCACCGACTTAGGCACCTTCCAATTCATCACTGCCTCAACTTTCTGTGGATCAACACGAATACCCTCAGCTGATACAACATGTCCAAGGAAGACAACGTCCCTAAGCCAGAACTCACATTTGCTTAGCTTAGCATACAACTAATTCTCCAACAACACTTGCAAAACTATCCTTAAGTGCTTATCATGTTCTTCCTCGGTACGAGAGTACACAAGAATATCATCGATGAACACCACCACAAACTGATCTAAGAATTCATGGAATACACGATTCATCATGTCCATGAAAGCATCAGGCATGTTGGTCAAACCAAACAGCATCACCAGAAACTCATAATGCTCATACCTTGTCCAAAAAGTCGTCTTAGGTACATCCACATCTTTCACCTTCAACTGGTAATACCCTGACCTCAAGTCAATCTTAGAAAACACTGAGGCTCCTCGAAACTGATCAAAGAGATCATCAATCCTTGGCAAGGGATACTTATTCTTGATCGTCAACTTGTTCAATTAGCGATAATCTATGCACATCCGCATTGTGCCATCTTTCTTCTTTACAAACAACACCGGTGCACCCCAAGGCGATACACTCGGCCGGATAAACCCTCGATCCAGCAACTCATGAAGTTACGTTTTCAACTCCTTGAGTTCTTTAGGTGCCATGCGATAAGGAGCAATGGACACCGGAGTAGTATTCTCATACAACTTGATACCAAACTCAACTTCCTTGTTTGGTGGCAACCCAGGCAATTCTTCCGGAAAGACACCCAGAAAATTGCAAATGGTTCTAATGTCTTGTACTCGTACATCTTTTGTGCCAGGATTCATCATATACGCAAGATAAGCTTCACAACCCATCGTTAACATACAGCTTGCTTCCAAGGCCGAAATCACATTAGACAAGAATTTTACATTCTCGCCAACTACCACCACTTCATAATCATCGGCAAGCTTTGAGGTGACCCGCTTTGTATCAAAGTCAACCATCGATCTATGCTCATACAACCAATCCATACCAAAGATCATATCAAACCCATAAAAGGGTAATTCTATCAAATCAACAAGAAAAACATGACCCTGAACCGATAAGGAACACCTCCGATATAACTTCCTAGTGACTATCGTCTCACCAAAAGAACTAGTCACTTGCATTCCTACTTCTAGCAACTCAACATGTATATCAAGAAAATGCGCATGCTCGCTCAAGATGTAAGAATGCGTGGATCCAGAATCAATCAAAGCCAACAATGATAAAGATTGTAGAACAAAGGTACCTGCAATGACATCAGCATCATTGTGCTCCTAGCGCTGAGCATAAACCCTCGCAGGACCACCTCCTTCAGGCCGAACTGCCACAACATGAGCGATGCCACACTGTCCCTCATCTCTCCTCTAGAAATTACCTCGACCGCGTCAACGGCCTCTTTGAGGTTCCACAGCTCGCACTGGTGCCTGCCTCACCAACTGCGGACAGTCACGCTTCACGTGACCATGCACTCCACAGTGCCAGCAAGTCCCTGAGACGCCCAGCACTCCCCGATGTGATGTCTCTCACAACGATTACAAACAAGTGCGCGAGAACCAACATTCTGACCAGGCTGTCCTCGGCCCGTTCCACCACCACCACCACCTCGACCATGATCTCTCTAGTATCCTCTATTCCAAGGTCTTTTGCCAGGATCATGAGCGGCATCATGGTCAGCACCTCTCTTCCATGAACTAGAGCCTCCAGACCGAGCCATCATCCCCAGATTCAATTATATGTCCTTCGCTCACGAGACCAGCACATCAAAGTCTGTGTACTCGGCCACTAACACATACGTCTTAACTTCTCTTACCAATCCATAGGGGAAACGTTCACAACTCGTTTGCTCGTCCGGTACTAACTCAGGTGCATACTGGCTTAGCCTCACGAATTGCACCTCATATTCGGCAACCGACATACTGCCTTGCACCAAGGCCATGAATTCTCGTTTCTTCTCGTCCAGATAATGGACCCTTAAAAACTTCTTCTTGAAAGCACTCACGAAAAAGGTCCAGTCGATTTCATCTTATCCCATCCCGGCTGTGATAGTCGTCCACCACGTATACGCATCGCCATGCAATAGCGACACTACACATCCCAGCTTCTGAACATTGTTAAAGTTCATCTGTCCTAGGATTCGCTTGGTACTTTCGAACCAAGCCTCAGATCCCTCAGGAGAAAATCCTCTAAACTCAGCACCGCCCAGACTGCGTAAGCGCTCCAAAGGCAAACCAGAGTTGGCACCCTGCTGTGGTACGGCTACATGAAAACCAGCTACCGCCGCCTGAAAGGCTCCCGTAATAGCTTGTATCAAAACTGTCATATCTGGAACACCTTGTCTCGGTGCTTCCTCAGGTGCCACACCCCCCGCACCAGCTCCAGCCTTAGCTCATGTCCCACCACCTACAGGTGGTCCACCCGGCTCATTCTCGGCCACATTTCGAGCATTGCCCCTCGTCTCTCGTCTTGGACCCATGGTGAAAAAGATGTTCTAAAACGCAAACACAACAATAAAATCAATCAAGCCTTTAGTAGCAAGGACCTAAGTCACTCAACTCATTTGCTTAAAACAAATTTTCTTTATCACTAGCTTTGGCAATGGGTACCCCAGTCATCCCTCAAGCACAACATAGCATATTATAGCATATCATGGTTGTTGCATGTAAAAGTGTCTATCACAATGTAGTGCAAGTGTACACGACGCAAGTAGTAAAGTGATACGTAAGTATCGAATATCGTCTCCACAGGGACTGGGATAATAGCTTTAACCTTGGATTTCTGCACGAGAGGGAAAAAAGAAAGAGTTTAAATGTTTTTCATGAGATAATAAAGAAGATTGAAAATAAAGGATGAAAATATTCAGAGTAAAGAATGGGCCGACATTGATCTGCTCCATAGTGCAGGTGTTTGCAATGTCTAAGACTTCTCTATTCTGTCGTAACGCCTGTCGCGGCAACACCTACAGCGGCAGCGGTCTGTTGTTGTCACGGCAGCGAACACACAACTCAACACTTCAAGCTTGGCAAGAATCCATGTTATGCCTTGGCCTATCCCTAGGTCCAATTCTATCGATGAACATGTTTTTGATGATACCTCCCGGCGTGAATCGAAGGATGAACACCGATGTTGTTGAATTCTTCCTTAGCCACTTAACCTCGTCCTATCCTTAGGTCAGAGATAGTTCAACCATAAACTGGAGAACCCGTACTTATTCCTTTCGTATACTTAACTCTCCCGATATTAAGTAAATGTGTAATCTCACAATGCTCTCCCGATACTCTTGCAAGATGTTGAAAACCAAAATAAGCAAACTTGAAGTCTATTTTATTGGACAAGAGAAAATCCTAAAACAATGCAATCCTTGCAACTACTTTACAGAATCAACCCTTAGCCCTAGGGGAAGTTTAGAACATGATGGGAAGGGAAAACGACTAGGTTTAGGGGAAGACGGCTAGAGAATACGATATCCTTCCCTAGGTCGAATTACATGCCTTTATATAGGCCTTGGGTTCAAGTTTTCTAATATGGCAAGAATAAAAGTTTAAACTAAAATACAACTCTATTAAAGACTAAATCTTCAGAGCATATCTCTTTAATTCGTCCTTCCTTCTTGCTTGGAGTTTCTTCCTTGAACTTTGGGCTTGGCCTTCATTCTGATCTAGGGCTCAGAAAAATATAAGGGTGCTCCACGACAGACCGGCTTAATTTCCTCTTTCTGTCGAGGTCCACTTCACTTCTTCCCTTCACCATTACTATCGTCCTTGGCTGCCACGGCAGCGGCCAGGGCAGCATCGTCCTTCTCGTCTGCAGTCCAGTTCCAGCTCTTCTTCTTCACTGCCCAGCATCTGCTTCTCTACTGCCCTCCATCTGTCACAGCAGCTACCTGCAAAAACAACCAATTTCAGTAGAAACTATGCCTTTTAATACAATTGTGATGTATAAATGAAATCTATCCTAAATGTAATGAATTATGCTTGAATGCAGCAAAAATATGGGTTAAATAGGGGGTAAAATATAGAACTTTTACACACTCAACACACCCTCAAACTCAAGTTTTTGCTTGCCCTCAAGCAATTAAGACCTAAAAAAATACAAAATTTTTGTTTTACTTAAAATAGTGAACTTTTCCTTACCTACCATTCATTCCCTATTGTGAGCAACAACCTGTTGGATAATTCAGGATTCATTCGGAACCTAGGTATAGTTCTCGTGTAGTGTGTGCATGTTTTGTGAACAATTATATGCCTAGACTCCCTTAGTTTACTAGAACAGCTTAAGCTTCTAACTTGAATTTTTATGCCAATTTCCCTTAGTTTACTCGATTCTCTTTTCTTAAGTTTGACTAGAGCCGGTTTCAGGCACCTCTAGCTAACTTCCTAGAGCCAGTTTCGGGCACCTCTAGGTGTATTGAGTCTCCTTTAACTTCTTTTCCTAGAGCCAGTGTTAGGCACCTCTAGGGGATACTCAAGTGTTAAGCTTTTCCCTATTCTAGTTTACCAGTAGAGTTCTAGACAATATAAAAGTCACAAAGGGTGTTTAAGATTCAGAACTATAGTAAGGCTCTAAACTGCTCCTAAAACTATCCTAAAGGCACTGCCACGACAGAGGCTGTCACGGCAGGTAAGTTCAGTTCAAAGACTTAAACTAAATTTTCATCATTTTTTCATTTTTTAAGCAAAAATAAACTAAGTAATAGACACAATTTTTAAACCTAATGACACTTCATTAATGGAGGGATGCCACCCCAAACTCAAGGGTTGCATTGCCCTTAATGCAAATGACATAAATGAAAAAGAAAAATAAAAACAGCATCACAAAATATAACAAAATGGCAGACAACAAAAATAAGAGAAGAAACATAAATATTCAAGCGTTGTCGTCGTCGCTGCTGATGCTGTTGGTAATACGAATCTGCCGGCGGGCAGTGACATTCCTTGTCGGTGCTGGTAGATGGATGGGAGAGGCAGAGGTGGTCTTGGTCTTGGCTTCCCTTGGAGGTTGGATGCGGGTTGGGGAGATATGGGGTTGTTTCTCCAATACATGAACCTTCTCGGAGCTGCTGCTACTGCTGCTACCGCTGCTGCTGCCGTAAGCTTTTTCGTTGTCGGAGGGATCGACTCCGGAGCCTGGTTTCTGCCGTTTGACCGGGGTGAACTCCTTGGACAGATTCCTCTTGACAGAGGGCTCGTCATCGGATGCCGCCCAAATTTCAGAGTAGGAGAAGCCATCTATATACTTGTCGAGGTCTGACATGGGCTCTTTTCTCTTGGCTCCCATGGCAGATGTCTCAGTTTTGCGGTTGCCGCCTGCAGCTGTTGTGGCTGGGGTCGAAATGGACGTGACAGATGGTGTTTCAGTGTGGCAGCAGGGGTAGTGGTATGGGCAGGGGTGGGGCAGAAAAATAATGGTTGGGGAAGGCAGGGAACAGTACATCAGGAAAATTAAGATTAGTTTTAATTAAGTGTACCATTTCTATGGTGAAGTCTCGGATGAAACTCATCAGGCCTAGCTGTCGTTCTTCCATTTTCTGCAGGGCATAAAGGATTTGTGTTGAGGAGTCTGCTGGGGGAGCTACTGTGATAGGATGCATGGGTTCTGTGGCGGCAGGTTCGGTTTTTGTGGGCTTTGTCAGCTCACCAGCCGTGGCAGTGGGGTCGAAGGATGACAGGGGCGTGGCAGCTTTCAGCTCCATCAGGCTAAAGATGTTCCTTTCCGTCCACCCTTTCTCTCGAACTCTCAAATCCTCGACAGCTCCAGGTATGTTATGGCCGCGACAGAGGGCATTTATGAGGTATGTGAAGAAGAGTGGTCCTGACGGCCGGTACGCACACTCCAATATTCCCTCCAGAACGTATCTATCAACGTTAATTGGCCTTTCATTTAGAATTGAATGGATGAGGGCTAACCTTGTGTCACGGGGCTAGGCTTATATGGCTAGCTCGTGCGGCACTTGGTCGGGAAAGGAACTTTGAAAGGGACCAAGTAAGCCTTGAAGCTAAGTCTTGACTTGGCTAGAGTTGCGGAAGCGTTGCGAAGAAAGAAAGAAAGGAGATGGCTCGAGTAATTGCAAAACGAAGAGCCTCGTTAAAAACCCCCTCTAAGCCTAGTTAGGGGGAAAAGAGTACTCGACGTTGCTAAGCTTTTATTGATGAAAGAAAAGTAGAAAACAATGGGAATTCAGGATGATTACAAATGAGGGGGTGAGGCCCTTTTTATAGCCTAGCACCTCCCGATCTAACGGTCACTATCGATTACAATCGATGGCCAAGATTGGCCTAAGCTATCTAATAAAGGCAAGAGATTACTATTAAGGATTCCTTCCATCTTGGTTGGTCTTCTTTCCTTGTGAAAGGGATTTGATTCTCCATGAATCGAGGGATGAATGGATGCTTGATTCTTGCCTTGTATGCCATGGTCAAAGGGGTAGATATTCCCCAAGGAATGGGCTTGAATGGCCATGGATGGTGAAAATTCGGATGGGCCCATAGGGGTGGCTGGACGGGCTGCTTGGTGCTGCTCGGACAGGCCTATGGGTGCTGAAGGCCGGGCTGCTCGGTGCTGCTCGGTCAGGCCCTTGGGTGCTGCGCGGACAGGCCCTCGGGTGCGCGTGGACAGGGCTGCGCGGACAGGCCCAGGGTGCTTGGCAAGGCCCCTTGGGCGGACGGCTCGGCTGGTTTGTGGCCCCATGGGTGCGGCAGAGTGGGCTGAACGGATTGAGGCCCCATGGGTGCTGGAAATGGCCCCTAGGTGTGCGGCAGATTGGGCCCTAGGGTGCACCTCGGTAACATTCTCCTCCACCGAATTGAGCGACGCCCTCGTCGCTTGTTGGGCTTTAAATTCGGCAATCTTGTCTTCAAACTGCCACAAGTCTTTGTCTAACTCCCAACTACCCTCGGCTTCGGTTAGACCTTTCCAAAGCACAAAGTACTCGTGCCTCGGTTGGTAGCCTTTGCGTCGAATGACTCGATAGGATTGGATGGCTTCGACTTCTCTCTTGAACGAAGTCCTAACTCCAACGGGTGCTCGCTTGGAGATGTTTCTTTCCGGATCTTCCTCGTCCTCGTGATAAGGCTTAAGGACACTCACATGGAAGACGGAATGGACTTGGATGTCGGATGGCAATTCTAGCTTGTAGGCCACCTTGCCTACTCTCTTGATCACACGAAATGGGCCTTCATACTTCCTCACAAGAGCCCTGTGAACGGAAGCATTTCGAAGTGTTAGATTAAGTTTAGCCAAAACTAAATCATTTACCTGAAATTCGACGTCGCGTCGCTTCTTGTCGGCCCACTTCTTCATTTGTTTGCTTGCTTTGTGGAGGCAAGTGTTGGCTAGGTCTCTTTGTTCTTGCAAGTCCTTCACTACATGGAAGGCGGCTGGATTTGGACCTTGGTACTTGGTCACGATGGCATCCGGTGTGAGCGGTTGTTGGCCCATCACTATCTCGAACGGACTTTGGTTCGTGGCTTCACTCCTATGCAAGTTGTAGGAGAATTGGGCCACGTCTAGCAAATCTGGCCAATTTTGTTGGGATGCATTGACGAAATGTCTCAAGTAGATCTCCAATAGTGCGTTGGCCCTCTCGGTTTGCCCATCGGATTGCGGATGGAAGCTTGTTGAAAGGTTCAAGGAGGAACCCAACAACTTGAACAACTCGGTCCAAAACTTACCCGTGAACCGAGCGTCCCGATCACTTACTATAGATTTTGGGATTCCCCAAAACTTCACGACATGCTTCATGAAAAGACGAGCGGCTTCGTCGGCGGGGCATGTCTTGTTGGCGGGAATGAAGGTAGCATACTTCGAAAATCTGTCTACTACAACCATAATATTCAAAAAATTATTAACACAAGGGTAACCAATAATAAAGTCAAGAGAAATACTTTCCCATGGTCTTTTCGGTATTGGCAAAGGTTGGAGTAGTCCATCGGCTTGTTTGCTTCGATCTTGTCTTGTTGGCAAACAAGACAAGTCTTCACGTACGCTTCTACATCTTCATTCATACGAGGCCAATAATAACGCTCATTAAGTAAAGCTAAGGTACGATGCATACCTGGGTGTCCGGCCCACTTCGAGTCATGACATTCCTTCATCAATGTCTTTCGCAAATTGTTGAAGTAGGGAACGAACAAGCGTTGGCCTCTTGTGAAGAGAAGATCGTCTTCGACCCAAAATCGGCGTGACTTACCCTCTTTGGCAAAGGTGATCAAATTCTTTGCGGTGGGATCGTGCGTCAAGCCTTCCTTGATGGAATCAAGTAACTCACCACTTGGTTGGCTAATGGAAGCAAATATGGCTTTTCGGCTAAGCGCATCGGCCACGGTGTTGGTCTTTCCGGGCTTGTGCTCCAATGTAAAGTCGAATTCCGCCAAGAAATCTTGCCACCTAGCTTGCTTAGGAGACAATTTCTTTTGGGTTAGAAAATAAGAAATTGCGGAATTATCGGTAAAGACGAAAAACCTGGAACCCAAGATGTAGTGTCGCCATGTGCGAAGGCAATGGATGACGGCGGTCATCTCCTTCTCTTGAACGGTGTAACGCCTTTCGGTGTCATTCAACTTTCGGCTTTCGAAGGCAATGGGATGGCCTTCTTGCATCAAAACTCCACCAATGGCATAGTCGGATGCATCGGTGTGGATGACAAATTGTTTGGAATGGTCAGGCAAGGCAAGAACGGGCTCACTTACCATGGCTTGCTTAAGCCTTTCAAACGCTTGTTGACAACTTGGACTCCATTCCCAAGGTTTCTCCTTCTTCAAGAGTTCGGTCAAAGGCGTTGCTATGGCGGAGTAACCTTGCACAAACTTACGATAATAGTTAGCCAAACCAAGAAAAGAACGAAGTTCGGTTACCTTAGTCGGCGGTTCCCAATCGTCGATGGCTCGAACTTTGCTTGGATCCATTCGGATCTTACCACCTCGAATGATGTGGCCTAAGAACGGAACCTCTTGTTGAGCGAAACTACACTTTTCGCGTTTGATGTAGAGCTCGTTCTCACGAAGAACCTGTAAAACCTTCCTCAAGTGCATTAAGTGTTCATGGAAAGTCTCACTATAGATGACGATGTCATCTAAGTAGACAATAACAAAACGATCAAGAAAAGGTGAAAGTACCTTATTCATTAAAGTGCAAAATGTTGCGGGAGCGTTTGTAAGGCCAAATGGCATTACAAGAAACTCAAAAGATCCATACCTTGTGATGCACGCGGTTTTGGGCTCGTCACCTTCGGCTATGCGAACTTGATAATACCCCGAACGTAGATCTAACTTTGTGAAGAATCTAGCACTTCCAAGTTGATCAAATAAATCGGTAATCAAAGGAATAGGGTATTTATTCTTTACCGTGAGTTTGTTTAGAGCGCGGTAGTCGACACACATGCGCAAGCTACCGTCTTTCTTCCTTTGAAAGAGGATGGGTGCTCCAAACGGACCCTTGGATGGGCGAATGTACCCGGCATCCAAGAGCTCTCCAAGTTGCTTTCGGAGTTCTTCTAACTCCGGTGGCGCCATTCGGTAAGGTGCCTTGCTCAGCGGCTCGGCATTTGGCACCAACTCAATGCGATGATCCACCTCACATTTGGGTGGTAAGGCCTTCGGCAATTCGGAAGGCATGGTGTCCTTGAACTCTACGAGCACACGTTCCACTTCTTCGGGAACTTCTTCGGCTTCTATCGCCTCGTCTTCCTTGAGCACGGCAAGGAAAGACTCTTCCTCCTTTCGCACACCATTGCGGAACTGGATGGAAGACAACATCTTGGATTGGATACCTACATCTCGACTCACGGGGACCAAACATTGTTGGGCGCGGTCGAGCACAACCAATACATCGGCAAATGGCAAGAGAAGTGCATTAATCTTGTCCAAAAAGGATAAACCAATCACAAGATCGTAATCGTCAAGAGGAATTACCTTAATATCCTCACGGCCTTTCCAACATCCAAGTTGGATCTCGACCCTCTTTGCAACTCCGGCAATGGGCGCTTCTTTCGAGTTGACCGTCTTGATCCACCCACTCGTCTTCAACACATTGAGTTTGAGTTTTTGGGCGGCTCCTTCGGACATGAACAGCTCGGATGCTCCGGTGTCCACAAGTGCACGCAATTGCTTTCCGGCAATCGTGACTTCTACAAACATAAGACCACTTTTGGGTTTGTTAGATAAAGAATTTACTTGGAGATTACTTACAATTGCTCCAAGCTGGGCGGCGGGTTCGTCGTTGGCTTTGACGGTAGAAAGATTTGTCTTTTGTGGACAATCTCGAATATGATGAGGTCCTTTGCATTGCAAACATCCTCGTCTCTCCCATGGCTTATTTGATCGGCCTTGTCGGTTATTGTTGTTGAAATTCTTTTCGTGGTTAAATCTATCACCTCCGGCTTTGGCATTCTTGTCTCCCCAATTCTTGGATTTCGGTTGAGATTTGGGCGAGTCTCTCTTCTCGAACTTGGCTATTGCCTCGGCTTCATCAAGGGCATGTGAAAGATCTTTGACACCACGTTTTTCCAACTCCATGTTAGCCCATCGGTTCAACCCATCCATGAAAATTGAGAAGCCTTCATCTTCTCCTAAGTTGGTGATTTGGAGCTTTAACCCGATGAACTTCTTCACATAGTCATGGATGTTGTTTTCATGCTTAAGTTGGCGTAGCTTTGAGCGCAACTCTCTTTGAGCATTCTTGGGATAGAACGCTTCACGGATCTCATCTTGAAGTTCTTCCCAAGTATCTACGGGAACGTCTCCATCGTAATCGGCACACCTACGTCTCCACCATAAAAGAGCATCGTCAATAAAATAACTTGAAGCAACATTTACCTTAGTGGATTCATCCACGGTGTTGGTGTTGCGGAAATATTGGTTCATGCTCCACAAGAAAGTGTCGGTTTCTTGAGCATCTCTTGATCCTTTGAATCCCTTTGGTTTCGGCATATCGGCTAGCACTCTACTCGGACTTGAAACCACTCCGTTGGCTACGGCGAACTTATAGATGTTGAGTTCGGCCCTTAGCACATCTATCGCCTTCTCTAGCTCGGTTAGCCCATCTTTGAGATATCTATTCTCAATCTCCACGTCCTCGACCTTAGCTGCGAGGTCTTGGGAATCATCCTTGCAACCATCACCCCGAGATTCCAACTTTGCTAGTCGTTCCTCGACATCATCGAGCATCTTTCTCGACTCAATTGTGTTATCTTCCAAACGGGTAACTTTGTCTTGCAAGGTTGAGATGGCATCTCTCGAACTACCCCTCTTGGCTTTTCCACCACGAGTTTCCATTGGCTTGGAGGTGCCGTCGGCGGGAACATCACTTGGATTCGTCATCTCGAACAATTCTTCGCTAAAACGTTGGCTCTGATACCATCTGTCACGGGGTCAGAGTCTTGGCGCAGGGACATAGCCCCCGTGCGGCAACCCAGGGCTCTTACCAGCCCGGGGCTAAGCCTTATCCGCTCGATGCTTACTGGTTTCGCCCTCCCATGGGCTCATCAGGGAAGCGGGGACAGCTCCCGACCAGTGTGGTGCCTACCAGCACGCCCCGTCCCGAGAGACTGAGCGGCTGTATGGCACGTACTACACCCTTAATGCTATCCCGCATCCCGCTTTAAGCACAGCCAGCAAGCATCTGTCACGGTCTCGAGCATCACGCGACTAGGACCGTGACAAACTCCCCCACTTGAGTCATGCACGCCCTCGTGCATGGGGAGTAAGCTCTTCGCCCTCTTCTTTTGTTAGCCAGGATCTAGTGTGCAATTCCCTGTCTGCTCGCCCTCTTCATTGGAGGCACGAGTGACTGCGGAAGGTTCGCTGTAGCTTCCTGCCTACCCGACCTCTTCTTTAGAGGCCCCACTCGCGAACACCCCTTTACCGGGTGCGAGACACATGCTCGTCAACTTTGACTCGCTACGCAGCACAAGGAGCGCTTGGAAAGCTCACAGCTAGAACACAGACTAGCTCTAATACCACTTGTCACGGGGCTAGGCTTATATGGCTAGCTCGTGCGGCACTTGGTCGGGAAAGGAACTTTGAAAGGGACCAAGTAAGCCTTGAAGCTAAGTCTTGACTTGGCTAGAGTTGCGGAAGCGTTGCGAAGAAAGAAAGAAAGGAGATGGCTCGAGTAATTGCAAAACGAAGAGCCTCGTTAAAAACCCCCTCTAAGCCTAGTTAGGGGGAAAAGAGTACTCGACGTTGCTAAGCTTTTATTGATGAAAGAAAAGTAGAAAACAATGGGAATTCAGGATGATTACAAATGAGGGGGTGAGGCCCTTTTTATAGCCTAGCACCTCCCGATCTAACGGTCACTATCGATTACAATCGATGGCCAAGATTGGCCTAAGCTATCTAATAAAGGCAAGAGATTACTATTAAGGATTCCTTCCATCTTGGTTGGTCTTCTTTCCTTGTGAAAGGGATTTGATTCTCCATGAATCGAGGGATGAATGGATGCTTGATTCTTGCCTTGTATGCCATGGTCAAAGGGGTAGATATTCCCCAAGGAATGGGCTTGAATGGCCATGGATGGTGAAAATTCGGATGGGCCCATAGGGGTGGCTGGACGGGCTGCTTGGTGCTGCTCGGACAGGCCTATGGGTGCTGAAGGCCGGGCTGCTCGGTGCTGCTCGGTCAGGACCTTGGGTGCTGCGCGGACAGGCCCTCGGGTGCGCGCGGACAGGGCTGCACGGACAGGCCCAGGGTGCTTGGCAAGGCCCCTTGGGCGGACGGCTCGGCTGGTTTGTGGCCCCATGGGTGCGGCAGAGTGGGCTGAACGGATTGAGGCCCCATGGGTGCTGGAAATGGCCCCTAGGTGTGCGGCAGATTGGGCCCTAGGGTGCACCTCGGTAACACTTGGTTGGTCTACCGTTGTGTTGTGCGAGGAGGGCATAATCCTCTTCTTGATGAAAGCGTTCAAAAGCTTGGCTTCCGGAGTGAGTTGAACTCGTTTGACCGTCCTTGGTTGTTTAGGATCAG
Organism: Hibiscus tridactylites; assembly: GCA_958450335.1. Taxonomy (NCBI): domain Eukaryota; kingdom Viridiplantae; phylum Streptophyta; class Magnoliopsida; order Malvales; family Malvaceae; genus Hibiscus; species Hibiscus tridactylites. The sequence goes on from OY288272.1 coordinate 71,087,471, forward strand.
TATTCCACTCGGTTCCTTCGTCTGTGAGTTCTGCCATAACAGCGTCATAATCTGCCGGCTCCAAGCTTTCCACGAATCTCCAGTGGTTGTCTTCCTTTCTCCCAACATAGAACCCATTGAGTGTGTTGATGTATTCGGGCTCAAAAGGTACCTCTTTTCCTCGAACTGTTACTGTTGTCGCCTCCCTGCTGTCGATGGCAGCATAAAATTCCCGGACTAAAGTTACGTTCATTTCCTCCGACTGCTCGGCAAATATATGCCACTGCAGGGCTCTTATCTTGCGGGGTATGAACGGTTGTAGCCCAAGGTTCTCCGTTCTGGTGCTGTAAATGAAGCCTTTCTCCTCCCACATATCTCTGACTTGAAAGGAGCTGGGAGTGGATGCTACTGTGGCAGATCCTGAGGCAGCACTTCTGCGGGTATTTCTGGTACTCATATTGCAAGGACTGTAGAAAGGAAAATGGAGCAAATGAAATTCTAGAGGAAACAAGTAGAGAGAGTGAAAGTGACTGAAAAATGAATAGTAAAACAGGGTTTATATAGATAAGGATTTTGCTGCCCGTTGGAGCTGTAACGGCAGGCGTGAATAACGGGGCCAGCTGTTACGCGGTTTCTGACGCGTCTGTCACGCGTTTTCGTGTCTGCTGCACGTCTATTACATGTTTGAGTGTCTACTGTGACAGCGTGTTGACAGGCTGGATTTTCCACGTCTGTCGCGGCAAATGTAACGGCAGGCTCCTAAAAATAATAAAATAAAAACTTAGTTCCTAAAAATAAAATAATTCTAATTACCTAATATATAAATAAATAATAAATATTAATAAAAATAAAATTAGGTTAAATTAGGGATGCCAGGTGGGGCATCTCCTAAAGTAACCACTTCCTGCATTCTTGGGGCTTCAGTCCCTTAATAATGCTTCAATTTTTGTTCGTTGACTTTAAATTGGTGCCCGTCTTTTAAAGATCTGATTGTGATGGCACCGTGGGGAAAAACTTGCACCACTTGGAATGGGCCGGACCACCTAGATTTCAACTTTCCTGGGAAGAGTTTTAACCTAGAGTTGAACAACAACACAAGCTGTCCTGGGCAGAACTGTCGTGGCAGCAACTTCTTGTCATGCCACTTCTTTGTCTTGTCTTTGTAAATTCTTGCATTATCATAGGCCATTGCTCGAATTTCTTCTATTTCATTTAAATCGAGTAGCCTTTTCTGTCCTGCTTTTTCCAAGTCCATATTCACTGCCTTGATGGCCCAGTATGCTCTGTGCTCAATCTCAACAGGTAGATGGCATGTTTTTCAATAAATCAGCCGGTAGGGTGACATTCCCAATGGAGTTTTGAATGATGTTCTGTAGGCCCATAATGCATCATTGAGGTGTAGAGACCGGTCCTTTCGAGTTGGATTAACCATCTTTTCAAGAATGTTCTTAACCTCTTTGTTGGATATTTCAGCCTGTCCATTGATCTGAGGGTGGTATGATGTTGCGATCCGATGTTTGACACCATACTTTTTAAGGCATCAGCTATAACCCTATTATCGAAATGCCTCCCTTCATCACTGATAATCACTTTGGGGATGCCAAATCTGGAAAATATGTTTTTATGCAAAAACCTCTGAACCGTCTTGGCATCGTTTTTTTGAGTAGCGATTGCTTCAACCCATTTGGACACATAGTCCACTGCCAGGAGGATATATAAGTTCCCACATGATGCTGGGAATGGTCCCATAAAATCAATCCCCCAAACGTCGAAGATTTCGACTTCAAGAATGTTTTGCAGCGGCATTTCATGTCTTCTTGAGATATTTCCAGTCCGTTGACATTTGTCACAATTTTTGTAGAATGTTTGGGCATCCTTGAACAGTGACGGCCAATAAAATCCCGACTGTAAAACCTTGGCAGTAGTTTTGTTACCACCTAAGTGTCCTCCATATTGTGAAGCGTGGCAGTGATGAAGCACAACTTCCTGTTTATCATGTGGTATGCATCTCCTTATAACCTAATATGCACAATATTTGAAAAGAAGAGGTTCGTCCCAATAATAATGCTTAACATCATTTTGGAACCTCTTCCTAGCTTGATAGTTAAGATCAGGAGGATTATTCCGCTAACTAAATAATTAACGAAATCAACATACCAGGGGAGTTCAGAAAACTTACATGCCGCCATGGCTGTCGCGGCAGTGCTTGTGGCAGCAAACAGCTGCTCAGGCAAGGTCTCCAGTATGTGTGTCTCATCTGTTGGGAGACTCTTTCCCTTCTCTAACCTTGACAAGTGATCTGCAACTTGGTTCTCTGTCCCCTTTTTGTCCTTGATCTTCAGGCCGAACTCTTGCAGTAGCAGAATCCAACGTATCAGTCGAGGCTTTGCATCCTTTTTGGCGAACAAATACTTCAATGCATAGTGGTCTGTGTGGACTATGACCTTCGTTCCAAGTATATATGAACGAAACTTGTCAATCGAGAATACCACATCTAACAGTTCCTTCTCCGTTGTGGTGTAATTTACTTGGGCGTCGTTCAGTGTTTTGCTGGCATAGTAATAACATGAAAGAGCTTGTCTTTCCTCTGCCCAAGTGCTGCCCCGACAGCATAGTCACTAGCATCACACATGATCTCAAATGGTAGTTTCCAATCTGGTGGCTGTACTATTGGGGCTATTACCAGCTTTTCTTTCAGAACCTTGAATGCCTCAGTACATTCAGTGTTGAAGTCGAAGGGACGGTTCTGCTCCAGAAGATTGCATAAGAGTTTGGTGATCTTCGAAAAGTTTGCGATAAACCTCCGATAAAAACCAGCATGCCCTAAGAAACTCCTGATTCCCTTGACTGTGGTGGGTGGCGGCAGCTTTTCAATTACCTCGATCTTAGCTCTGTCGACTTCTATGCCACGGTAGCTTACTTTATGACCTAGGACTATCCCTTCATCCACCATGAAGTGACATTTCTCCCAGTTCAATATCAAGTTTGTTTTCTCACATCTCTTGAGCACTTTCTGTAGGTTGCCTAGGCAGCTTTCAAAATTGTCTCCAAAGACAGAGAAATCATCCATGAATATCTCCAGGAAATCCTCCACCATATCGAAGAATATTTCCATCATACACCTCCGAAAGGTTGTTGGTGCATTACAAAGTCCAAATGGCATCCTCCGAAAAGCGTAAGTACCGTATGGGAAAGTGAAGGTCGTCTTCTCTTGATCCTCCGGTGCGATGGCTATTTGGTTATAACCTGAGTATCCATCAAGAAAATAATAATAAGGCTTTCCCGCTATTCTATCAAGCATTTGATCAATAAAAGGCAAGGGAAAGTGGTCCTTCCAGGTAGCTTTTTTAAGCTTCCGGCAGTCCATACAAACCCTCCAACCGGTCATAGTCCTGGTTGGGATTAATTCGTTTTCTTCGTTGGTTACCACGGTTATTCCTCCTTTCTTAGGAACGCACTGCACCGGGCTTATCCACTTGCTATCTGAGATGGCATAAATTATTCTAGCATCTAGCCATTTGATGATCTCCTTACGAACCACCTCTCGCATAGCATCATTTAGACGTCTCTGGGCATCAATGGTCGGCTTGTGATCATCCTCTAAGAGGATTTTATGCATGCATAGTGCCGGGCTGATGCCTTGGATATCAGCTATCGTCCATCCAATAGCCTTTTTGTGCTGCTGCAACATCCCTATCAGCTATTGTTCCTGTTCCTGCATCAACTTAGAAGAGATGATTATGGGCAACGTATCATTTAATCCAAGAAAAACATATCTGAGCTGCCCTGGCAAGGGCTTAAGATCTAGAACAGGTGGTTCTACAGTTGATGGCTTTTGGACTATATGTTCATTCGAGGTATAGTTTAAGGGCCTAAATAACTTACCTAGACGATTGCCTATCCAGTTTACCTCCTCTTGATCTTCAGTATCAGATATATCAGATTCTGAGGAGCTGTTGTCGCCGTCGCTGTCGTAACAGTCTTCTAAATGACTGTTGGGGCAGTTGCCAATTTTGATGTCATGGCAGTCTGACCTGAAGCAGGGTTGGTCAAGGATAACTTCAGTGATAGCCTTGCATTCTTCTTCTGCATCAGCGTGCTTTATTGCTTGGAGAACATTCAACTTGATTTCTTGATCATTTACTCTCATAGTGAGTTCTCCCTTTTCTACATCAATCAGTGATCTTCCTGTGGTTAAGAAGGGTCGCCCCAGGATGATTGGTGCATTCTCATCTGCTTCACAATCTAATACAAGAAAGTTAGCAGGAAATATAAATTTATCCACTCTTACCAGAATATCTTCTATCTTCCCTTCTGGATGTACGTAAGAGCGGTCTGCCAGCTGCAGTACTACTATTGTGGATCGAGCTTTTTCGATACCTAACTTCTGAAAAACAGATTTGGGCATTAAATTTATACTACCACCAAGATCACAAAGTGCCTTACCCACAAATTTATCTCCGATTATGCACGGTATGATGAAGCTCCCAGGATCTTTCTTTTTCTGGGGTGGATGCTTGTGCAAAATAGTCATGTATCCTTTTGTCATTTTAACCGTTTCAAATTCCCCAAGTCTGGATTTCTTCGACATGGCATCCTTGAGAAATTTGGCATAACCAGGAATCTCCTTTATAGCATCTAGCAGCGGAATGTTGATGTGGACCTGCTTAAAAATATCATAGATCTTCTTAAGCTGGGATTCATGTTTCAATTTCTGTAACCGCTGAGGAAAAGGAGGTGGAGGACGATAATCTGCAATGCGTCCTTCCCACTGCATTCGGATCTGAGGAGGCTTATGTTCTTCATCCTTCTCCTTTGTCTCTTTTGCTGTCGTGACAGGTTCATCGACAGCAGACTGTTTGTCATCTGCCGGGGCAGCGTTCTCGGCAGGCGTTTTCAGGGCTGCTTCCTTAACTGGTTCAGCTTCCTTCTCTGGCCCTGGTAATTTCTTCCCACTTCTAGTCGTGAGGGCTTTACACTGCTCATGTGTGGGTTGTCTAGCGTTTTCAGTATTGCTAGGAAATCCTCCATTCTGCCTCGGTTTAATATGCTGGGAAACATGTTCCGTCTGTGTCTCCAGTGATTTCAGAGTAGCTTCATGGTTAGTCATCCGCATCTCTATTTTATCCATGACTAACTCAGTTTTCTTGAAGAAGTGATTCATGTTTTCAATGTAAGTTCCTGTTTGAGACATAAACGTAGCCAAGGTTTGCTCCAGTATACTAGTCGTGGCAGCTGGTGGCTGTTGCTGCTGCTGTTGTGGTTGTTGCCGAGTCAGTAATCTAGGTCCCCCTGATTCTGAGTGTTTTGTGCTTGAGGATTCAGGGCATTGTTAGGGTTGCTCCAAGAGAACTTGGGATCATTTCTCCAGTTGGGATTGTAGTTGTTGGAATTATAATTCTGTTTGTTGTAGTTTCCAACATACACTCATTCCTCTAACTGTAGCGGACAGTCTTCCGAACTGTGATTCCCATCAAAAGTTTCACATACCTCTTCAGCAGAGTAGACAGGTTTTGAATCTTTCTTTAAGAGCTTTTCCACTGCCTTTGTGAGATATACCACCTATGTTTTTAGGGAGTCGCCGGCCTCATAGTCTTTCACAGCTAGTACTCGTTTACCCCCTCTTCTTGCTGTAGGAAACTGTTCCTCGTTCTTTGCTAGGTTTTTCAATACTACCATTGCTTCATATGGATCTTTGTCCAATATCAATCCATTCGCTGTTGAATCGATTCTCATACTAGTCTCTAAGTTGGCATCATTATAAAACTTAACTACCTGGTTCCAAACGGGGAATCCATGCATCGGGCAGTTCCTCAGTAGAGTGGTAAATCTGTCCCATGCCTCGTGCATTGGCTCGTCGTCTTCCTATTGAAAAGTAGCAATTTCATTACGTAATCGCTCAGATAAATTTGAAGGATTAAAACGAGACAAAAATTCACGAGTTAAATCTGCCCAAGTTCGTATTGAACCCGGCGTTAGTTTATTCCACCAAGTTTTCGCCTTGTTCCTCAATGAATGAGGAAATAACCGAAGCCTCAATATCTCCGGATTTACTCATGGTAGTCTAAACGAACCACAGATTTCCTGGAACGTTTTCAGATGCTCCCTAGCATTCTCTGTAGCAGCACCACTAAATTGGCCAGCGTTATTAATCATGTTGAACATGACAGGTTTTAGCTCGAAATTTTTAGCTTCTACGTCTGGCAAGGTGGTCTCTAGTTCCACATGATCGTTGATCATGTAGTCTCGGCATGACCGGCGTGCGCCAGCGGCAGGAGGTCGGTAGGTGGACCGTTCCTTCCATCTCCGACAGTATCTTCAGGACCTTGGGGATTCCCTTGGTTGTTCATGGCCTCTAACTGTTCTTCAAGGTACTCGTTTCTGGCTAATACGAATCGAAGTCGGTTCCTAAGATTGCACGAGTGTTCGATTTCAGGATCTATCTGATACTCAGGTTCCTTTCCTCGTCTCGATCTGCGCATAAACAACAAACCTTGTGAAAGCACAGGTTGAACAATCCAAGAAAGAAAACAGAAAAATAAAAAGAATGTGCAGTAAAAGGGTAAGGTAAAGATATGTTGCCAGTCCCCGGCAACGGCGCCAAAAACTTGTTGTGTGTAAAAGTGTCTATCACAATGTATTGCAAGTGTACACGACGCAAGTAGTAAAGTGATACGTAAGTATCGGATATCGTCTCCACAGGGACTGGGCTAATAGCTTTAACCTTTGATTTCTGCACGAGAGGGAAAAAAGAAAGAGTATAAATGTTTGTCACGAGATAATAAAGAAGACTGAAAATAAAGGATGAAAATATTCAGAGTAAAGAATGGGTCGGCATTGATCTGCTCTGTAGTGCAGGTGTTTGCAATGTCTAAGACTTCTCTGTTCGCTCGTAGCACCTGTCACGGCAGCACCTGATGCGGCAACGGTCTGTTGTTATCGCGGCAGCGAACACACAACTCAGCAATTGAAGCTTGGCAAGAATCCCCGTTATTACTTGGCCTATCCCTAGGTCCAAATCTGTCTATGAACACGTCTTTGATGATACCTCCCGGCGTGAATCGAAGGATGAACACCGATGTTGTTGAATTCTTCCTTAGCCACTTAACCTCGTCCTATCCCTAGGTCCGAGATAGTTCAACCATAAACTGGAGAACCCGTACTTATTCCTTTCGTATACTTAACTCTCCCGATATTAAGTAAATGTGTAATCTCACAATGCTCTCCCGATACTCTTGCAAGATGTTGAAAACCAGAATAAGCAAACTTGAAGTCTATTTTATTGAACAAGAGAAAATCCTAAAACAATGCAATCCTTGCAACTACTTTACATAATTAACCCTTAGCCCTAGGAGAAGTTTAGAACATGATGAGAAGGGAAAATGACTAGGGTTTAGGGGAAGACGGCTAGAGAATAAGATATCCTTCCCTAGGTCAAATTACATGCCTTTATATAGGCATTGGGTTCAAGTTTTCTAATATGGCAAGAATACAAGTTTAAACTAAAATACAACTCTATTAAAGACTAAATCTCCAGAGCATATCTCTTTAATTTGTCCTTCCTTCTTGCTTGGAGTTTCTTCCTTGAACATTGGGCTTGGCCTTCATTCTTATCTAGGGATCAGAAAAATATAAGGGTGCTCCATGACAGACCGGCTTAATTTCCTCTTTCTGTCGAGGTCCACTTCACTTCTTCCCTTCACCATTGCTGTCGTCCTTGGCTGCCACGGCAGCGGCCAGGTCAGCATCGTCCTTCTCGTCTGCAGTCCAGTTCCAGCTCTGCTTCTTCACTGCCCAGCATCTGCTTCTCTACTGCCCTCCATCTGTCACAGCAGCTACCTGCAAAAAAAAACCAATTTCAGTAGAAACTATGTCTTTTAATACAATTGTGATGTATAAATGAAATCTATCCTAAATGCAATGAATTATGCTTGAATGCAGCAGAAATATGGGTTAAATAATGGGTAAAATATAGAACTTTTACACACTCAACTATGGTCATCATGCTTTACATCACTCAACAATCAGCAAATATCAATCTCACACCATCAACATATCAACATATTCGACCAATAACATGCTTTCTAATCAACATGCCTCAATAGCTGCCAATTTCACTTACTAACACCAGCAAATCATTGTAAATCTGGCTCTGATACCAACAAATGTAACCCCCTTAGCCTAGCCTAGACGCCCGAATCGAACTAAGAAGATTACTTGGGGAAAATTGAAATCAACTCGTAAAAGTCAATCTTTTTTCTTTTTATCTTCTCTAGATGCAGAATATTAACCTATGTGTTCAGCAAGACCATTAGAAAGAAATGACATAGCGATCAGAGTTCAATTAGGGGTTTAATTGCATACTTATGACTTTTAGGGACCATTTTGCAAACTACAGAAAATACAAGAACTTTTCAGATTTTAAAGTTACCGATCCTTAATTAGTCATGTAACATACCATCACATCAAGTTTCAACTCAAACCAATCATCCAAACTCATCCAATTGATCAGATAACATTCAAGGACCAAAACGTAACATTTCAAGACTTAAGAAGATACTTTTAACTGAAAATAACTAACCCGAATCGCTACACATGGGCATGTATCGATGCGCGGGAAGACACTAGCAAAAGATGGGAATAGTGTATCGATACGCTTCCCTGCGTATTGGTACGGCCTTCAAACTTGTCTTTGGTGTATCGATACGTAGGCAAATCGTACCGATACCCCTGTACCAAAAAGCTTGAAGTTTGCTTTAATGTATGGATACACTTCCTCGTGTATCGATACAAATACAAGAGATTCACTTCCAACAGCCGCCTAAACACATTTAACAATGCCGAAACATGTTCTAAACATCCATACAAGTAATAATCAATGTTGCAAACCAATATGCATCAAACATCAACCATATCACAAGCTTCAACCATGGCAATTTGACAAGAAACATTAGCTACTCCAGCAAGCCTTTAAAAATAAGTCATAGCATAGCTAAAAACACCATAAGCAAAAATATAATCCATATTGAGGCCACATACAAAACCAAATACACAAACTATCATATCTCAGCTAAGAAATACCAAGATTAATCTTCCAAACCAAGGTACTAATCCCCAATTGCCAAAATCTACTTATTTAAATTCTCTAAAGTTCATACTTGAGTTTGAGTGACAACTTAGGTGCCTTCACTTGCTACTCCTCGGCCCTCAAGCTTAGGTATATGCATTGTTGGAAAAAGATGAGCGTAAGTACACTTTCTTAGTGAGGGTAAGCTCAAGAACACACCAACAAGCAGTTTTTAAACACACAAGTTTATACCATATCATGCTCAATCTCCTTTCATGCTTTCAAAACCAAAGAAAACCATTCTTTAACCATGTTCCACATGTATCACTAACCACGTGTATTGCTCTCAATGCAAATCCACATTAAGCCTCACTTGCTTAATTCACATGCATAGAGTCATCCTATGCAACACCTTAACATCATGCATCTCATGCACAATAAACCATTATGCATTCATTTAAAACATAATACATGGGTAACATCAATAGCACATATATTGGCATATAGCACCCGACATAGGCTCACCCATATCCGTTGTGATAGACTCCCCTCTATCACTTTCATACACAATATCGGATACACTGACTCACATAGGCTCACCCCTAAACGCAATGATGGCTCACCCCATCTTAATGGCTACAAATGGAATTAAGCTCGCCCATAACCCATAGGGATAGGCTCACCTCTATCACCCGCAATAGGCTCACCCCATATTACGTCACGTAGCTAGACACGCGTACGATTTACAGATTATAGTGCACTCACATCCTATTGGCCAACCAACGCATCCGAGTATTAAAAATAGATCAAACCCATGCCAATATATCCTTAAATACCATGTTAACTCATTGATTTCAATGCATCACCAAAAATCATCACATATCTCAAATTAAACATGCATTTAAACAACAAAAACCATTACATACAAGATCGTACCATCTTGTATTCGAACCAAACCTTTTCATGGGATAATTACAAGCAAAACCATGCATAACAGTGAGTAACAATCATCATCAAAGCATGAGCATAATACACCATGGAGTCCGTTTCAAAAACCAAAAACCGAGAGAACAAGAAACCATACTTACTTCCGAGATTAGCTAAGCCTTTCAAGCATACACTAACCTCCCAATACACCATATCAAAGCTTACAAAGCTTTAACAACATGTCCACTCACCGACAACGCGAAACCTTGCTCGTCGACCCGAAAATCACACTTCTGGAGCCTCCAAAAATGTCTCGTTTGCTTCCGGATCAAGATCCCATGTTTTCACATCATCAGAACAGAGATCCAAATGCATTAAAATGCATTTCAACACCAACAACTAAATATAAACTTGTTGCTCACCCAAACCACACCAATTTACACATCCGAAACAACCAAAAACTCAATCGACTGCTTCCTAAACCATGCTCAGTCAAGATACATCACTTTCAGTCATTTATTAACATCAAAATACATCCAAAATCAACCTAAACTCATCCTTATAACTCCAGCAATACAACTTCACCATTTCACCTCAAAAACTCAACTAAAACTATCATAAAACTCAAGGATCTCAAGGATTTCGGAATCTATATCACTAAAACACTTTCTCAACAACATAATCATCTCAAAACTCAATTAGAATCCATCTAAAGCATAACTCATCAAAACAAATCCGAAAATAAGAATTAAATCACAATTTTGCAAAATTTTGATCTTAAACCATAACTATTATCAAAACTCAGTTAAAAACATCAATTGAGAGTCAATAATCTTGGGAATTTCAATAAAGAACCTTGATTAGAGGTTGAGAACGTGATTTACCTCCAATCCTTGCTTTCCTCAATGGATGACAAATTTTTTCTTCACAAATCTGGAAGAAATTGAAAAGGATTCTTTGAAATGAAAGAGAAATCAAGAAGAGAAAGTTTGGGAGAAAAGAATTCTGAAGAAAATGATTTAGAATGGTGTTTGGCTGAAAATGAGAAGAGAAAAGTAGTTACGTAACTAAAATCTCCCAAATTAACTATTTAATTAATAAAATAAATATACATTTTTAATCCAATTAATTAAAAACCATTTTAAACACATGTCATATTAAGGAAAGGCTTAATTACCATAGAGCTCCCTAAAGATTCTAAGACTTTGACTCTCCCTTTTGAAAATTGCATTTTTCAAAGTTTTAAAACTTTACATTTTGGTCACTACCCAAAATGTACTACCTTCGGAACTCCTTTTGTAAAATTGATTTGACCAACCTCTTAAACATAATTTTAGAGAATTTTAGCAAATTTTCCCAAACTTTTAGCCTATCCCAATCCTTGATTTCCCTAAATCTCCTAACGCGATTCTTACCGTTTCCGACAGGTCCGATCCGATGTCTAAAACATCTAGGCCCAAAACCAGGGCGTTACAGAAAAACTTGAAAGTAAACATACAAAACCCCACCCAAGGCCCTATCTTAAAGGCTCGAATTACGGGAGTTCGATTAGTGATCTAATTATTAATTAGATGATTCTAATATTAAACCCTAAATTATTTAAATCCTAAATGACTGGAAGACTATAATAAATTATGAATTATCTTGGTTTAAATCGTCTAAATGTGATGTTAATTTTATCTTTAAAAGGTTAAGAATGGCTTAACCGATCTAACGGGCTTAATATCCATCCTAATAAGACAATGATGAATTTAAGCTAATTAAATCGGTTAAAGCCATAAACTTAATTTAAGCTCTAAACCTAAACTGTCATAATTGTATTGTAGAGTATCCACAAATTCTATATTTTGTACACATTCTTGCCCTTATTATTGTTGTTCTTAAGCTCATCTGGACATATTTAGCTGCATTGCATGCATTATAACAATATCTTCTCTTTATCATGCTTTCATTGAATATTTTATATTTGGTTGAGAAAAGTTACTGTTTTAGTTTAGTTTATATTTTCAGGTGTTATAGCAAGGAGAGGACATGAGAAGACGGGAAAGCTGGAACAAAAGGAGCTGTATTGAAGCAGTTCTAGATGCCGCCAAGGACGCTGCCGAAGCAGCATTGACGGCAAGTGCCGCCCAGGCAGGAGATACACCGACTTAGCCAAGATGGATCTCGATTGATAAAGGGAAATTTCCTTAGCCCAATGAGGTCTTGCAATTTTCTAAAGCCTATAACGGCCGGTAGAGCTGATCCTAGATCGATAAGTAAGAGCACTTATCCTTACTTGCAGAAGAATGCAACGTCTAAGGAGTCCATATTTAAGTAAAAAAGGAGTCTGTATTTAATGTAAATATAATTTAAGAACTTCTACTTCAAGGAGGACTCAAACTAAGTCCCTGAACATTATATATTCCCAATGCTTGTAAGGGTATAGGGGCATGACGAGGTGTGAGCGGATGCGTTCTTGAATAGCCGCACAACGAAGATGTAGCTAGATAGGTTGGAGTTGTTTGGGAGTCGTGGCCCAACTCTCTTAGGGTTTAGGCGCACGTATGTAAAGTAGGTTGTGAGAAATGGTTGTATTAGTTTTGAGTTGTTTTCAATAAAATTCCGAAGTTTGCTTAATCCATTGTACTTCATTTTTCGATTAGTCTACACCAGTCAATTGAAAGAATCCATTTGTTGGGCACGAAAGTGCAATGGTCGCGAAAGGGTTAAGCACGGTCACAACATGTTGGGGCGTGACTAACTTGGTTCCACACCAGTCCACAAGTTTCAGCGGCTAAGAGGGATCAACAAATCGAATGGACTTGCCTATGTTAGGTTAACGCTGAGATTGTTAGGTATTGCCTACGTCACGTGAGTGTTCAAGCATCCTTTCCTAGAAATAGGGAGGATCACTGTCGACTATCCCGTTGAACTTGGAATGTCTTCCAGACTTGCCGCTAGGACCTATTTCCGTTCCCTACCGAGACAGCGAAAGTTGTAGTGGTAGTGACCCGCTACGGCCGCGTGACAGGGTCATAGCATGCCGCCTACCATACCCGTCGAGGCAAGAATTTATGGCAGCGCAAAACATACTCAGACTTTACAATGCAGTCCACACAATACTGAGTTGCAATTGTCTTACCTAATCTATCAACCAATTCTCTCCTTATCATCCCTCTCATCACTATATTTATTTTATTTGTGTTTTTATATTTCCACATCATGAGATTTAATTGCGCATTTACTAAATCTTTGTGAAGGAAAACATTTATAGGAACTGCTCCAATCCTTGTGGGAGACGATATCTTTTATACTATAACTTGACAAGAGTGTGCACTTGCGCTCATAAATAGAGAACACCCTGACGCTCTACAAGTTTTTGGCGTCGTTGTCGGGGATTGACAACAACTACTACGTTTGAATTTCTGCACTTCTATTTTAGTTTTTGTATATTAAATCTCTGTTTGTTTTATTCCTTAAAAAATGCCTCTTTGTTTTCTTTGGTGTATGTCCCGCCAGGGCGGCAAGGAAGGCAGCAAAATTCACCTGACGAGGGGAAGGACATGCCCAGATAAAAAGCCAAACACAAAGCCCTCAAGAAGTGGTTATGCTTGGGAAAAGCGCAATCCAACATAACATAATTTTTTTTTATTAGATTTCATTTTTATCTAATCTTTGCTTTTAATTTATTTCAGGTTAGGAGTGAAGGAAATATCAAGAATGATAAATGAATAAAAGGAGAAGCCCAGCTAGCGGCCAAGGCAGCCCAAGGCGGATGAGCATAACGGCTAGCCACAACGGCTGGGATACACAACATGGACTGAGACCAGTTCACACGAAATCCAAAAGGAATCAACAACAACCTTGTGCGAGGGTTCTACGCCCACAAACTGACACCAGGAAATCCTTTCATGTATGTCCGCGGAGAAGGTGTCAAATTTATAGCAGACATGATCAACCGCTTCTACAACTTATAAGTCTGCGGCAACCCACATAAAGAATGGGAGTCCTACCTAACATCGACTGACTACAACAAGATCAAGAGAGAGATATGTAAGCCAAACACCAAGTGGCTAACAGGCAAGAACAATGGGTCAGTCAACCACCGCGACTTGCTGCCAGAGGTAGCCCTTTAGAGTAACTTCATCCAACGTCGCCTGATGCCCACCACGCACGAATCGACAGTAAACAGGCCGCGACTCACCCTTATCTACATCATCATGAAAGGGCGACAAATCAATGTTGGCGAAGTGATCCGAAGGGAGATCTATGCCCATGTAGAAAAGCCAAACGCCAAGGACCCCTCTTCTTCCCTGTACTCATCACAAGCCTTTGCGCCAATTTCCAGGTGTCGCCGCACCCCAAGGACAAAATTCTTCCTGCCAAGGAAGGATGGACAAGAAGGGCATGCCAGTTGATGATGCAGAACACCGAGCCAGACACACCTTCCACAGCCCAGCCACCGTCCTAAGCTGTCGCCACCCCAGCAGCAACGGGCAGTACTGAAGCTGCCCTTCCATCCGCCGTGATCCCCCTGATGCGCAGCCTAGTTGAAAGCTACCAAAGGGTCGAGCACAAACAGGTGATCTTCACCAAATATGTGGCGAACGTACAAGAGGCCTTTGTGGCCTATTTTCTTGACAAGTACCAAGACGGTGGCCCACAGTTGCCCGCCTTCCCAACGGAGTTAGCAGCGTCCAAGCCAGTTCATATTACACCCAGACCAGCTACTACTCCTACCGTCGTTGAAAACGAGGGCGCGCACATCCGCCCCAAAAGAAGGACCTCTTCAACTCCCATCCAGCCATACGACCTCTCCTTCTCATCCAAATCGGAAAAGGAGAAGGAGACCACTGATGCCTTCCCAGTAGCAAAAGAGGTCGCTGCCAAAGATACCGGCTACTCAGACATGGAGATCTCAAACTCCCTTGATGACGAACCGGCAGAGGCAGCAATAAAGAGAAAGCGACTAGAAGCATAGCCTCGGGGTGGAGGACCTGAAGGACCATCAAGAAACCCACCCCCAGCTGCATCCAGCCACCGCGTTGCAAGAAGAAGAGCCCAACCAACAAGCCATCTACTACGCGCCGCATAGTCCTACCTGCCTCCTCAGCATCCTCCACTGATTCAGTAGCAACAGAGGGGAACTCTGCCAGTCTATAGCACCATTTTCTTTTCTTTTCTATTTAATTTTTATGTTTTATGTTATTTTTCTATTTTTCCTTTTCTATTTTTTTTATTTTTCTTTTATGTTTTATTTTTTGTTTTTAAATTTTTGTTCTATGTAGAGGCATTGAAGACAATGCCAACATTGATTTGGGGGGGGGGGGGGATAGTCCTCTTTGTTTTAGGTTCATTTAGTAGCATTTAGGATCATATGTAAATTCTGCTCTTTAGCACTTAATGAAGTAGAAATTTTTAGTTTAAAAACTTGTGCCTATGATAGAAAAGCTGACTACATATATTCGCACCATACTAAATTTTTTAACCTAACTATGGGAAGAAGCATGAAGAATACTTAGAAAATTTTTCTTTCTGCCAATTATCTTTACACTTGTCTAATAAATGAGAATTTTTGCTTGAGTTCCGAGTTTAACATTGCATGCCTTACTTAATAAAAATTCCTTGATTGGATACAGGTTTACCGCCACGTCAGGACGTGGCAGCACAACAAAGATGATGAAAACCCTAAAGGTACCTGAAACGGGCTCTAGGCAGGAAGTTTAAATACCCTAGAGTTGCTCGAAATAGGCTCTAGGAAGGATCATGAGCAAGGACACTTCGTTGCTATCAAAGTCCATGTATCTAAACCAAGTGACGAACAAATTAGCAAGAGTGAATGAAAGCCATCACGGGATGACTCCATTCAAAGGGTTCAAAGTTTTGTAGAGTGCACCTGTCTTAGATTCAGTCCTAGAGAATAGTTGTGATGAGCTGAAGCCCTTAAAGCCATGATCAGAAAAAGAATACAAAAATGCCCAACTTTGCTGCCAAGGCAGCAACTTATATCCTCTTTAGTAATTTAATTACTTTAGGCATTCTTTGTTAGCTTAGTAATTTCAGCATGTTTAGCATGAACACAGACATGCACACACTGCACTGGCATTAAGAAAATGTAAACCTAAGTTATTTCATGTCATTCCCTATCACTAAAATAAAAATAGGTGCCACGGCCTTGATGTAAGAAATCAAGTTAGAGGCTAATGTTTTTTATTAATTTTGTGAAGAGGGCAGATTTACTATTTAGGTTGCATTGCTTGAGGACAAGTTATAGTTCGAGTTTGGGGTTCTGTAGAGTGTCCACAAGTTCTATATTTTGTACACATTCCTGCACTTATATTTTAGTTTTTGCACATTAAATCTCTGTTTATTTTATTGCTTAAAAAATGCCTCTTTGTTTTCTTTGGTGTATGTTCCGCTAGGGCGGCAAGGAAGGCAGCAAAATTCACCTAACGAGGGGAAGGACATGCCCAGATAAAAAGCCAAACACAAAGCCCTCAGAAAGTGGTTATGCTTGGGAAAAGCGCAATCCAACATAACCTAATTTTTATTTTTATTTTTAATTTATTTTTATTAGATTTCATTTTTTTCTAATCTTTGTTTTTAATTTATTTCAGGTTAGAAGAGAAGGAAAGATCAAGAAAGATAAATGAATAAAAGGAGAAGCCCAACTAGCGGCCAAGGTAGCCCAAGGCGGATGAGCATAATGGCTAGCCACTACGGCTATATTTTGTCGTAGCGAGCGGAACAGATATCTGCGTAACGGCTAGAATCCCTTTAATTGTGCCGTAATAATTGATGCCCGTTGACAGTGTGCCCGTCAAGGCAGTAGAGAGAAGTGGCTATATAAGGCCAACTATTCTCTCCTTGTTCTTCACTCCCCTTTCTTCTTTACTCTGATTTCTTTCTGATATCTTTGCCTTCAAGATTTCCCTTGCTTTATTTTCTTTCATGTTCTTGTTTCTTTCTTTAGGAAAAACAACCGCCTCACGACTATGGCCACATCACAGCAACCCGCCGCCACCACCAAACCCGTTTTCAAGAAGTTCATGAACCCAGCTATCGAGGCAACCTACAAGGAATACTATAGAGAGCGGCAACTATGGGAGGAAATGAGATTCCAATATACCCAGCCTTATGGGGATTTTGGTCTTGAACCCTTCCTGTTCGAAAAGATACACAACCTGGGCTGGGACCAGTTCGCATGGCAGCCAAAAGGAATCAGCAGCAACCATGTGCGAGAGTTCTACGCCCACAAACCGACACCGAGAAATCCTTTCGTGTATGTCTGCAAAGAAGGTGTCAAATTTACAGCAGACATGATCAACCGTTTCTACAGCATATAAGTCTGCCGCAAACCACATAAAGAATGGGAGTCCTACCTAACGGCGACTGACTAGAACAAGATCAAAAGAGAGATCTGTAAGCCAAACACCAAGTGGCTAGCAGGCAAGAACAATGGGTCAGTTAACCGTCGTGACTTGTTGCCGAAGGCAGCCCTTTAGAGTAACTTCATCCAATGTCGCATTATGCCCACCACGCACGAATCGAAAGTCAACAGGCCGCGACTCGCCCTTATCTACAGCATCATGAAAGGGCGACAAATCAATGTTGGCGAAGTGATCCTAAGGGAGATCTATGCCCATGCAGAAAAGCCAAACGCCAAGGACCCCTCTTCTTCCCTGCACTCATCATAGGCCTTTGCGCCAATTTCCACGTGCCGCCGCACCCCAAGGACAAAATTCTTCCTTCCAAGGAAGGATGGACAAGAAAAGCATGCCAATTGATGATGCAGAACCCGGAGCCAGACACACCTTCCACCGCCCAGCCACCGTCCCACACTGCCGCCACCCCAGCAGCAACGGGCAGTACTAAAGCTGCCCTCCCGTCCGCCGTGATCCCCCTGCTGCGCAACCTAGTGGAAAGCTACCAAAGGATCGAGCACAAACATGTGATCTTCACCAAATATGTGGCGAACCTACAAGAGGCCTTTGTGGCCTACTTGCTTGACAAGTAACAAGACGGTGGCCCACAGTTGCCGCCTTCCCAACAGAGTTAGCAGCACCCAAGCCAGTTCATATTACGCCCAGACCAGCTGCTACTTCTACCGCCCCGAAGAAGCATTGCCGCCAAGTGCCGCCCATGCAGGAGATACACCGACTTGGCCATGATGGGTCGTGATTGAAAGAGGGCAATTTCCTAAGCCCAATGAGCCCAGTCTTGTAATTTTCTGAAGCCTGTAGCGCCCGGTAGAGTTGATCCAAGTTCGATAAGTAGGAGCACTTATCCTTACTTGAAAAAGAAGATAATGTCCAAGAGTCCATATTTAAGTCAAAAAGGATTATGTATTTAATGTAAAAATACTTTAAGAACTTCTACTTCAAAGAGGACTCAAATTGAGGCCATGAGCCTTATATTTTCCCAATGCTTGTAAGGGTATAGGGGCATGACGAGGTGTGAGGGGTGTGTGCTTGAACAGCCGCACAGCGAAGATGTAGATAGATAGGTTGGAGTTGTTTGGGAGTCGCGGCCCAACTCTCCTAGGGTTTAGGCGAGCGTATGTAATGTAGGTTGTGAGAAATTGTTGTATTAGTTTTGAGTTGTTTATCAATAAAATTCTGAAGTTTTCTTAATCCATTGCACTTCATTATTTCAATTAGTCTACACCAGTCAATTGAGAGAATACATTTGTCGGGCACAAAAGTGCAAGGCTCGCGAAAGGGTTAAGCATGGTCACAACATGTTGGGGCGTGACTAACTTGGTTCCACACCAGTCCACAAGTTTCAGCGGCTAAGAGGGATCACCAATCGAATGGACTTGCCTATGTTAGGTTAACGCTGAGATTGCTAGGTATTGCCTACGTAACGTGAGTCTTCAAGCATCCTTGCCTAGAAATAGGGAGGATCACTGTCGACTATCCCGTCGAATTTGGAATGTCTGTCAGACATGCCTCTAGGACCTATTTTCGTTCCATTGCCGAGACAGCGAAAGTTGCAGTGGTAGTGACCCGCTACGACCAAGTGACAGGGTCGTAGCATGCCGCCCACCATACCAGCCGAGGCAAGAATTCATGGCAGCGCAAAACATACTCAGACTTTATAATGCAGTCCACACACTACTGAGCTGCAATTGTCTTACCCAATCTATCGACCAATTCTCTCCTTATCATCCCTCTCATCGCTATCTTTATTTTATTTGTGTTTTTATATTTCCACATCATGAGATTTAATTGCGCATTTATTAAATCTTTTTGTAGGAAACCATTCATAGGAATTGCTCCAATCCTTGTGGGAGACGATATCTTTTATATTATAACTTGACAGGAGTGTGCACTTGTGCTCATAAATTGAGAACACCCTGATGCTCTACATGTACGTGTCGTGCTTTTATGAGGAGGGAACATGATTCCAAACAAGTTAATCGATTAAACTAAACTCTAAAAGGACTAACCTAATTAGCTCAAGCCCACCTAAGCTAAGCAAGCCCAAAAGCCTAACCCTAGCCACCCAAAGCCCTAAGGCCCGAAGCCCAAACTAAAAGGATTCTAAGGCAAACCACATTAACCATCAAATTAACATATCACTTATTTACTAGCACTTTTTAAGGAAAAACTAAAGGCAAGCATGCATTTGATAAACATATTGTCGTTTTGTTACACTTTTTATAAAAACGGGTCTTTGTACGAAACCATGCGTTATTTTAAAACGTTTCATTAAAACCTTAATTACATATTTTTGAGCCTAACATTACCATATACATCATGTAACATTTCATATCAAAATGACCCTAAACTACTCATTTTAAGTTGTGAAAATTTACATTATATAAAATCTTTTAAAATACAAAGCCAACATACAATCCATAATGTCAAATAACCACAAACGAACATACATGCCACATACATCATATAAACAAGAGCGAAAACATGACTACATTGAAGGAATTAAAAAACAGTGGCAAAATTGTAAGATGCATGAAAAACAATAACTGTGAAAAGGGACAAATTGAAACTGATGCAAAATACAGGGGAGGGGACGAACGATTAGACCACTATGGGACTGACTCAGGACGAAATTGCAAAGAATAAGAAAACCCTAAGAACCTAGGACGAGATTTGAAGACGCAGAGACCCCTAATGCTCGAAAGGCGCGACGCAGAAGGACTAAACCCTAATTAACCCATAACCTAAGACCTAAAAACTCTACAAAACCCCACCATTTAGCCATTTTGAGCCCTTTTGCCTCTTTGAAACCTCGGCCCCTAAAGAACTCGCTGACCTAAACTCGCTAAACGCCGGCTGGCACTAATCGTCGTCCAGTGAACTCTAAACGACCTTTTTTTATGATACAGAAACCCTAGACGACAACTCGAAAGAAAAACAAACTCTCACCTTTTGTTTTTAGAAAAAAAACAAAAACCCCAAAACCCCCTCTTTTTGATTCAAAAACAGAGATGAAGTAAAAGAAGAAGATTGCGTTCCGTCTTTCTCTCAACCCACTCACCATGAAAACCCGAAGAAAGGCCGGGATTGTTGTCAGCGAGAGAGAATGGAAGCCACTTCCGAGAAGAAAAAAAGAAAAGGTAAAAAGAAAGAACATTTTGTGCCTTTTTCATTTATGCCATGTGATAATGAAGATGATAAGAATGGATTACCTTTGTAAATGCTTTTTGCATGTATTTCTCTTTACATTAAAAAAACGAAGCCTTTTACATTTTGGTTTCGATTCGGGTTTATAGCCGGAAATTACATGATTTTCATTTACATGAAACTGAAATAAAATACTCTATTGGTTCGTGCAATTTTGTCCAGATTCATGCGCGGCTCTGCTCTGATTTCTGTTATTCCTCTGCCAACTTTCCGTTTTTTGCCTATGCCTTGTTTTCATTCTGTCCCTTGTTTGTTTCTTTGCATGTGTGGCTCAAACAGGGAAGACGAGGGGCGGGTGTGGACACTGAGTCAGCCTCAGACGTGACCGTTGCCGTACCAAAACGGTGACGTGGCATCAAGCCACTAGTGCTGGGGAGCCGAAAGGGTGATTGGGTGCGCTGGACGCGCGAGTGGAGTGATCCCAAACGTCGCACGTGGGCGCGTCGGGAGTAGAAAGGTCACGCGTGGAGGGCGTGGAGCTTCTGGAATCCTCATCGCGCTTCTGGGCCATTAGACCATATCTCGATCTAACGGTTGAAATCCGTGTGGTGTGAGACCATTAGATGGGCATTAGGGTTACCGCGGGAAGAGATGATTTGGGCCGTTTATGCCTTCTCAATCCAACGCCTATGGTCCGTACGGCGCGAGACCAATCAAGGCTCCTCTAGGGTTTTCTTTCCGTTCCTTCATCTGGACCGTCAAATCTGGATGAGATATGACAGTGGGAAATTGGCTGCGTAAGCAAAGGACTAAATTAGGGCTATGGTTTTAGATTGTATTTTTAAGGCTTGGGCCAAACGGGCCATGTAATTTTGTTTTTCTTTGTAAATGGACTTTACTTAATTAAACTGGACTTTAATTATTATATGTTGGGCTTTATTTAGTTGGGCATATATATATATATATATTTGTATTTTCAGACTTATCTCGAGACATTTATAATAATAATAATAATAATAATAATAATAATAATAATAATAATAATGTTTATAATAGTAATAGCAATAATAATAATATTATTAATAATAATAAAAATAATGTTAATAATAACACTAACATATGATAACAAAGCAAAACAATATCTAGGAGTTTCATAATATAACAATAATGTGATAATATATATATATATATATATATATATATATATATATCACTTATATTTTGGGTTTTAATAAAATGGCATAGCATCTAAACAGAGCCCACTATACTTGTACCTTTATTTTAAACATGATGATATATAACATATAACAAAAGCCCATTATTTAGAAAAATAAAATAAATCTACCCCGTACAAAATTAGTTATTATACTATGTATTCTTGAAGATCATAAAGTAATTGTTTTGCTTGATTTTATAATTTTATGGGTGTGGTATTGGTGAGTTTTCCTTAAGGTAATCAAAGTGTTGATTTTGATGATTAAGACTCGGATTTAGTGTTAAACACATGTAAAATGGTAGTAAACCACCCTAATAACTTCTATAAAATGTAGGATCGAGCTAAAGGGTTAATATAAATGATTTGGGGGCTTTGGGAATCATTTCTTGAGCCTAAGAAGCCAATTTTGGGCTTCGTTACCGGTACACGGGGAGCTCGTACCGATACCCTAGTGTTCTTGTAACACCCCCTTCCCGGCCTGATCAAGAACCGGATCAAAATGAGTTACCAGTGAACTATACGATTATCGGTGCGATAAAATTTCAGTCAATAACAATACATAATCAATATTATACTTATTAAACGTTACCAAACATATGTCTTAGTCCAAGTTATTTTCTTCATAACGTTGATTACTCAAATAGGATCAAATTCTAACTTTTATAAACTTTAGGGACTAAAATGTAATTCCAGTAAATTAGGGGTCATTTAATACAATTGACCATGCCACAATGCAATTCGAGTCAAGAACAGCAGGCCTGTAAAATTTCAAGTTATTCAGAGTTCATTTACCCATCCAATTAAGCCATCCAATATTTAGTGATCAATCTATTAACAATGCAAAACTTCCATTTATGTCTTTTAACATCATTAACTGACACCTTATTGATAGTTTGTTAGGCCAGTATCGATACGCAATGCATGAAGTTCAAATTCCGGAAACCAAATAACAAGCCCGTATCGATACGGTTTAAGGTTGTACCGATATTGGTTGACCACGTTGACTTCGTATCGATACGCCTTAGCCCCGTATAGATACCATTTTTATAACCAAATTCAGTAGCCAATTTCCATATCGATACGCTACGTCGCATCGATACACCCTACTTCATATGTCAAAATTATGCCTAACCGTACCAATACGCCATCATCCCGTATTGATACGACATGACCTGTAACGACAGAATTTTGCTAGTTTTTATTCAAATTGACCTATCGGACGATGTTCAAATGCAATGAAAATTTACGTACAACATTTCAATACCATAATCTACCAGTATGCAAAATTCTAGGGTCATTCGAATCCGTTTACTAAGTTTTTTTTACCTTTTGTGTCAATTATGCCATTTTGGTTACCTTTAACTACCACACATAGGTCATACATAAATTTTAGCCAAATTACAAACTATGCATAGTATAAACATACTAAAAGGGACTCAAACGACTAGTTCGATAACATTGCCACCATCCTAGGAGTTTGTAAGGAAAAAATACATTACTTGTAGCTTATAGTGACTTATCTAACTTCAACTCCTCCGATCTTCAACAAGAACTCTTTACCTTGAAATTTATGGAAATGGAATACATTAGCCTGGCAAGTCTAAGTAAGGGAGTCTTAAGCAACATTAAAACAAGGGTTTGCAATTCTAAACCAAGCATAAAACAACATCAATGCAATGAATCTATATTGTTAATGCAATGCTCATATTCAATATCAAATTTTCTTATGTTTCTTTATTAAGCCTTGGATCGAATCAAGATAATGGATACGTGAATTCCTACGCCTCGCCAAATCGATGAATGGTCTAATCCCTCCGCCTTGCCAATGACCAATACCATAACATCCCTTCGCCTCGCCAAATCAATATAAGACATAGCCTTAGGACCGTAGTCCATGCGTACACTGAGCTCATGAATTCTATGGCATGCCAATTGTATCCAATGTCCTTTCGAATCCAAGGTTTCAATGTCAACCTCAATATTCAATATTCAATGATTAATATTTCAATAGTTCCATCTATAAGCAATGTAATTATATCAATGTCTATGACCTCAATGACAATTTCAATGACCAATGTTTCATTTACCATGTTTCGATAGCAATTACTATATCAATTCCGATACACGATGACAAAGACAATACCCATGTTTGATGTACTTACCAAATTTACCGAAACTTACCAATATGTTCGTTTACCAATCTGAAGCAATACCCTTAGAGGTAATGTTAGCGATTAAATTAAAATTGACAATAATGAATTCAATAGGAGTGTGTTAAAATCAATATTACGATATCGTAATCAAATTAATGATATCAAAATCAATAACTAAGGCCAAAACTAACATAATCCGAGGATTTTCCATGGATGGCCAAACCCTAACTAAAGATTAAGCTTGATTTATCCATGGAATTTAATGATTGATTAAGGAATATAGCTTATCCGATTACTACCAATGATTTGATATCGGTAAAACAAAGAAAAACAAAGCTTAAGCTTGCTCACCAATGGAGGTGCTTGCTTGGAGAAAGGAGACGATGATGATAGGGAGGTGTGTGCCTGATATTTTGATCGGGTAAGTTCTCTATATTTATATTCTTCAATTTCTTATAGCCAACTTAGCTTTCCTTCATATGAAGGAAGTTTACCAGATTAACCCACGTGTGGGAGAATATATTTGGGGAGGGGCTAAATGAAAGGTTAGTCCCTCAACACCCAATGCTCTATGATATTGCCCCCATACTTCTAATTTTTATGATTAGGTCACTAAAAAGATTTTTGATGAATTCAATAAGGTCCTTGTTGAATGAATTGACTCAAATAGAATCTAATATCAAAGTAATTGACCTCGCGGTCAATACTAATACAATATTGAGAATTTATCGATGTAAAATTTCCGATCACCGAAACCCAATTCTGACTAGACCGGATTTTGGGTTGTTACAACTCTCCCCCTTAAGGATAATTCTTCCTCAAATTTTTACCTGAACCAAAGAGATGAAGATATTGTTGTTTCATATTCTCTTCAGGTTCCCAGGTAGCTTCTTCAATAGTATGGCTTCTCCAGAGCACTTTAACCAACGGTACAAATTTATTACGAAGCCTCTTGACTTCTCTGGCAAGAATTTGAACTGGTTCTTCCTCGTAAGACAAGTTTGGTTGAATTTCCACAGACTCAGATTCGATAATGTGTGAGGGATTAGAATGGTACTTTCGAAGCATCGATACATCAAAGACATCATGAATTTTACTCAATTCTGCGGGTAACTATAATCGACACGCCACAGGGCCAACTCTTTCAATGATTTCAAAAGGCTCCAATATATTGGGGACTCAATTTTCCCTTTTTTCCAAACCTCAAAACTTTCTTCCATGGAGAAACTTTAAAGAAGGCTCTCTCTCCTACTTTATACTCAATGTCACTTCTTTTAAGATCTGCATAGGCCTTTTGTCGGTCAAAGACATCTTTCAAGCGATCGTGAATAATGGTAACTCGTTCTTCAGTCTCTCGAAGTAAGTCAGGGCCCAACATTTTGCCTTCACCGAGTTCAAACCAACACAATAGTGTCCGACATCGTCTACCATACAATGCCTTATACGGAGCCATTTGGATTGAGGCTTGATAACTGTTATTGTATGAAAACTCAATGAGAAGTAGGGATTTCTCCCAAGATCCACCAAAGTCGATGATGCATGCTCGAAGCATGTCTACCAAAATCTATATTAGCCTTTCTGAATGGTCATCAGATTGAGGGTGGAAGGTTGTGCTAAGATTAACTCTGGTGCCTAGAGCTCCTTGCAAGGTTCTCCACAATCGAGATGCAAAACGGGGATCTCGATCAGAGATGATGGACTTAGGTACTTCGTGGAGTCGAATTACATCCTTGATGTACAATTCAACTAATTTAGGAAGACTGTAGTCCATCCTAACCAGTATGAAATGAGTTGACTTGGTGAAACGATCTAAAATGACCCATATGGCATCATGTTTTGTAGGATTTAAGGGTAGACCACTAACAAAATCCATAGTGATCTTTTCCCACTTCTATTGTGATAAATCAATAGGTTGCAACAATCCGGTGGGAACATGATGCTCTAC
Organism: Hibiscus tridactylites; assembly: GCA_958450335.1. Taxonomy (NCBI): domain Eukaryota; kingdom Viridiplantae; phylum Streptophyta; class Magnoliopsida; order Malvales; family Malvaceae; genus Hibiscus; species Hibiscus tridactylites. Next base: position 71,113,329 of record OY288272.1, read on the forward strand.
CTTAACACGTTAGCACGTGAGACATTTAGATATGAAATTGACTATGGCCTGCTTCATGCCTGGCCACCAATATAGTTCACGAAGGTCCTTATACATCTTCACGGACCCGAGGTGAATGAAGAAAGAACTCGAATGAGCTTTAGTAAGGATGTCAGTGCGAAGCGGTTCATTATTAGGTATATAGATCTGGTCACGGAAACACAAGAGCCCTTCAGAATTAATTCTGAAGTCGGGATTATCCGATAGCTTAGAAACAATGAATTGAAGTTCAAGATCTTGCTCTTGTAAATCTTTGATTCTTAGGATGATGGTAGACTGAAATTGAAGTTCAGCTACGAGGCAATGATGCTTCCAAAGTCGAAAGTGAACATTAATTGCTCGAGGGGATATAATACAATGACATTACAATGAGTCAATGTACCACACAATATATATATATATATATCAATTCCATTGATAATACTTACCAGGCAAAGGTTTGCGACTGAGTGCATCGGCTACATACCAGACAAGATCGTAATCTTTTAGGAGTTCCATCCATCTTCGTTGCCGAAGATTTAACTCTTTTTTAGTCAAGAGGTACTTGAGGCTTTTATGATCGGTAAAGAGATAACATTTTTCTCCGTAGAGATAATGTCTCCAGATTTTCAAAGCAAAAACAACTACAGCCAACTCAAGGTCATGAGTAGGGTAATTCATCTCGTGCGGCTTAAGTTGTCTCGAAGCATAAGCAATAAATTTGCCTTCTTGCACCAATACACATCTTAACTCGAGATACGATGCATCACTGTAAATTGTGTAGTCTTTTCCAGACTCGGGTTGGGTCAGGACTGGTGCGTGAGTCAAAACTTGTTTCAATTGATCAAACTCTGTTTTTGATCCTCGGTCCAAACAAAGTGAGCTTATTTTTTCAATAGTTTAGTCAATGGAGCTGCTATTATAGAGAACTCTTTTAAGAATCTTTTATAATAGCCAGCAAACCCAAGAAAGCTTCTCCAACATTCTTGGTGGATGCCAATCTACAATAGCTTGAATTTTCTTTGGATCCACCTGGATACCCGAATCCGACACAATATGTCCAAGTAATGCAACTTCGGTGAGCCAAAACTCACACTTAGAGAATTTTGCATACAACTGCTTCTCCCGCAAGGTTTGAAGCACGATGCGAAGATGATCTCGGTGTTCTGTAACATTCTTGGAATAAATTAATATGTCATCTATAAACACCACTAAGAATTTATCAAGATAAGTTCTAAAGACATGATTCATCAAATCCATAAAAGTTATCGGCGCATTGGTTAACCCAAAAGGTGTCACCAAAAATTCATAATGTTCAAATCTTGTGTGGAAGGCAGTTTTAGGTACATCACATTCTTTCACTCTCATTTGATAATAGCATGACCTTAAATAGATCTTAGAAAACATAGAGGTGTCCTTTAATTGATCGAACAAGTCATATATTCTAGGCAATGGATACTTGTTCATGATGGTTACCTTGTTCAACTGTCGGTAATCAATGCACAATCGCATAGAACCATCTTTCTTCTTTACAAAGAGAACCAGTGCTCCCCAAGGCGAAGAGCTCGATTGAATGAAACTTTTATTTAACAATTCTTGAATTTGAGCTTTCAACTCTTTTAATTCAACGGTTGCCATTCGGTATGGTGCAATAGAAACTGGAGTAGTCCCAGGTTGTACTTCAATGCCAAACCCCACTTCACAAGTTGGGGGTAATCCCAGAAGTTCCTCAGGAAAGACATTAGGAAATTCACATACAGTGTCAATGTCCCGTAAATGTGATTCATCTTTAGCTTCTAACGTCAAAGCACACAATGAAGGATTCCTCGCATTCATCAAAACAACGCTTTCCTTGCCAAGACCGCTAAGATACAACTTCCTTTTACAACAATCTACCCATGCTTAATGCTCACTAAGCCAATCTAAGCGTAGGATGACATCAAACTCATAGATTGATAAGGCCAACAAATTAGCCGAGAAAGGAATCCCTTGAATCATTAAGTGGCAGTTCTTGCATACTACCCTAAAAAGGACACAATCTCTTAAATGATTGGTTACAGAGATTTTCGATGATATTGGCTCGGAAGACATGTTATACTTCTTGAATATTATGGTGCTTATAAAAGAGTGAGTAGAACTAGGATCAATCAATGCATATAAGGAGCTCGAATATAACTCAATGGTACCTGCAATGACATTAGACTTATCCTCTTCTTACCTGCTCCTGACATGATAAATCTGGGTGGGGGTTTTAGTGTCTTGCTTGTTGAATTGTTTCCTCGGACCACTAGATCACCCAAAAGTTCTCGATGATCCTTGCTTTGATCCCTTACCTTGGAAAGGTTGAGCTGGAGAGGCAGCAGTAGTCGGAGTAACTGTAGACTTGGTTGCATTCAGTGGACAGTCACGAATGAAGTGACCTTACTCACCACAGTAATAACAAACTCCAGTTTGTTTACGAGATTGACCCGTTGTGTGTTTATTCTGTCAGTAGTTGCAAACTGGATGTTGGGTGCTTTCTGTGATTAACCGTACCCACTAGCCTGTTGAGCTTTCTGTGCAGCTTTAGTGGCCTTGACTCGATTCACCGAGTCTTGGAAATCAACAATGCTCAATGTAGTGAACATGGGGCGTAATTCATCATTAAGCCCGGCAATGAACAATCGACACTTCACATCCTCCTTCTTGATGTATTCAACACCGTATGTATAGTACTTATAGAAGTCATGGATGTACAGCTCAATCGGTCGTCCGCCTTGCTTGAGGTGGAGGAAGATACTTTGCCTTTCATTGAGATAGAACTCACTGATGTACTTCTTACGGAATTCTTTAAGAAACAACTCTCAGGTTACAGCATCCTCGAAGATCGTCAAAGTAGTAGTCTCCCACCACTGGAGTGCCTCGTCAGCCAGCAATGCAAGGTCACGCTCGAGTTTGTGCTCAGACAGCTCGTCCGAGCACTACAACTGCTTGTTTAAGATCCAAAGAGTGTTATCCCACCAATACTCGGCAGTTTCAGGGTTATCATCGTCCCGACTGGTAAAAGTGTAGGCTCGATACTGAGATAACTTGTCGATGAGAGCTCGATTATGTTGGACAACAAGAGAGATGGGTTGCATAACTTGCCCAACCCTCATTGCAGTCATAAACTGCATGAACATTTCAACCATGTTCTTGTAACATTCAGCCTGAGCGGTAGGTGCTGCAGGCCTAGCATTCTGAATAGGAGGGTCCTGCAGATTCAGAGGGTTTCTTCATCTTATCTCCTCGCCATGAGTCGAGGAGCCGGTGGCAAGTTCGTCAATATGAGCTTCATTAATTTCAGATATATCTATATTACAAAAGATCGGATTAGTCGACAAGTCACAATATACACAATATATAACTCCTAGGTGGCAAAGTAACACAATAACAATGCAATAAGCTTCGGTTTAGTCCTAGAATTGACTAAACTCTAGCTCTGATACCACAAATGTAACACCCCCTTCCCGGCCTGATTAAGAATCAGGTCGGAATGTGTTATCGGTGAACTATACAATGATTGGTGCGATAAAATTTCAATAAATAACAATACATAATCAATATTATACTTATTAAACATTACCAAACATATGTCTTAGTCCAAGTTATTCGTTTCGTAACGTTGATTACTCAAATAGGATTAAATTCTAACTTTTATAAAGTTTAGGGACTAAAATTTAATTCCAGTAAATTAGAGGTCCTTTAATACTTTTGACCATGCCACAATGCAATTCGACTCAAGAACATCATGCCTGTAAACTTTCAAGTTATTCAGAGTTCATTTACCCATCAATTAAGCCATCCAAAATTTAGTGATCAATTTATAAACAATGTAAAACTTCCATTCATGTCTTTTAACAGAATTAACTAACATTGTACTGATACTCTGTTAGGACATTATCGATACGCTATGCATGCAGTTCAAATTCCAGAAACCAAATGGCAAGCCCGTATCGATATGGTTTAAGGATGTACCGATACTGGTTGACTACGTTGACTTCATATCGATATGCCTTAGCCCCGTATCGATATGCCTTAGCCCCGTATCGATACCATTTTTACAACCAAATTCCAGTAGCCAATTTCTATATTGATACGTTATGTCAAATCGATACGCCTTCTTTCATATGTCAAAATTATGCCTAACTGTACCGATACACCATCACCCCGTATTGATATGGCCTAACTTATAATGACAGAATTTTTCTGGTTTTTATTCGAATTGATCTATCAGATGATGTTCAAATGCAACAAAAATTTGCGTACAACATTTCAATACCATAATCTACCAGTATGCAAAATTCTAGGGTCATTTGAATCTGTTTACTAAGTTTTTTTACTTTTTGTGTCAATTATGCCATTTCGGTTACCTTTAACTACCACACATAGGTCATACATAAATTTTAGCCAAATTACAAACTATGCATAGTATAAACATACCAAAAGGGACTCAAATGACTATTTCAACAACATTGCCACCATCCTAGGAGTTCGTAAGGACAAAATACATTACTTGTAGTGTGTAGTGACTTGTCTAACTTTAACTCCTTAGATCTTCAACAACAACAACTCTTTACCCTGAAATTCATGGAAATGAAATACATTAGACTCTGTTGAGTGGATCATTGAATCGATAAATGCCAAGAGGGGGTGAATTTGATTTTTAAATTGGTTGGTAGTGAAGTGGTAAAATAAAAATTAAAGACAAAAGCACTTATAGTGGTTCAGGTTCCAAATGAACTCTACATCCACTACCTTAGCTCCCACTAAGGATTTTCAAAACAACTTCACTAGTTGATCTTTCCTTTTTCTAGGCTTAGGAGTAAACCTTTACACAAATGGTCAATTTTCTACCCAAAATTGACCAAACCCTCTCACAAGTTTACAAAGAAGAATATGGAAATTACAAAGCATCTCTCAAGACAAATATTACCCAAATTACAAGCACTCAACCCAATTGAATCTGACAAATAGGAAGTTACGAGGAATGACAATTGGGGTTTTACAAGAATATTGAAATTTATCAATTGAGCTTGGATTTGATGTAGGATTGTTTCTTTTTGGATCAATAGTTGTTGCTGGTTGTTTTTGGACTCCCTTTTGTACCTTCTCATTCAATTCTAGTCGTTGGGGTTGTTGCCATCATAAATATAGTCGTTGGGATGCAATCTTCCCACCCCATAAATGCACTTCTGCAAATACCCGTTTCGAAACGCATATACCTGTTTCGAAACATACCAGAATAGAAATAGTCAATGGGGTGTAATTAAGAGACTGTATCGAAACCAACACGATAGATTTGATATGCTAAGAGCCCATTCTGAAACGACTTGACATCCGTTCTGAATCAATTTAAAACTATCAAAACCCATATCGACGCGTGCTTAAATCCCTTCGATACGTCTTAATCGTTTTGTGAAAATCGGTTATAAATTGCAATGGTCATAAAATTTAAATCCAAGTTCAACTCTCATTTTAAAACGTTTGAGATCGTTTCGATACAGCCGTATCAAAACGGATATGCTCGTTCTGTTGTTCTTTATCCGTTTCAAAATATGGGATCCTGTTTCGATACTACCATATCAAAACGAGAAGACTCGTTCCGAAACAAATGTTAACAGTTTCAAAATGTTCTGAAACGACTAAGGGCTGTTTCAAAACGGTGATTTGAAAATCACTCTTTTGACTTGGAAAACACTTAGAAATTTTTGTATAACCATTTGGCTTTGACTTGACCAATTTGCTTAAAGTTTTGGGAAGTTTTGAGGACTTAAAATTTTATTTTCTATTTTCAATTTAGTCCTTAAATACTTTGTTATATCAAAATCAATTCTTTGGTTTTACAATCTCCTCATTTTTTATATAACAAAACCAAGTATAAACTTTTAAGTGTTTTAAAATCTTTGAAAAAACTTTTAACTCCCCCTCAATTTAAGATGGGTTTTAAAGATTTGAAAAGTAGAAATTTAAAGCACTTGAAACTTAAAAACACTTAGGCTCTTAGGAATTACTTCTCCCCCTTTTTGTTAGATCAAACATATAATCAAGGCTAATTGAGAATAAAAGAGGCATAAAGCATAAACCAAACAGCGGAATATTATAGATACCATTAAGTTCATGAAACAACCTCAAACATAAAATCAAACTCAATCCTAAAACATGAAATCAAAGCATAGGTCTTAAAAAAACATAGATAGGTGCATAAACTCAATCCTAATATGAAAAAATAAAATTATATGCAATAAGCCTAAGGTGCCTCATCATCGTCATCGTTTCTAATGTCATCCAAGAAACCATCCTTGTCCTTCTCTTGGTCCTTGCGAAAACGCCTCCAATCACCATAGAAGTTGGTGAAGGAGAGATCCATGGATGATTGTTAGGTTTCAAGAGCGGTAAGACGATTCTCCGTGCCAAGAACACCATCCTCCAAGGATGTTAATCGAGTGTTGATAGTAGCAAACCTCGAAGCCATGTTTGTGTCCACGGTGTTGAACCTTTCGATGAGGAAGGCCATGAGAGCATCATTGTTAGGAGCCACAACGGGAGATTGAGCTTGTGGTTTAGGCTCTACCTGAGGTGCTTGAGCTCTACGATCAACTCGAATCCATTCACTAAGTGTGTAACAAAATCTGGATCTTACAACCGTTCTTGCTCATGCTAAAATGAATAAAGACAAGATGATTTATAGTGGTTCAACCTTCTAACCAAGGTCTACATCCACTACCTTAGCTTCCCACTAAGGATTTCCAATCAATCCACTATTGATTCGTCCCCTTTTCTAGGCTTAGGAGGAAACCCTTACAAACCGATCAAGCTTTCTACTCAAAGCCTTGATCAAACCCTCTTTACAAAGAGATGAAGATAAGAAAACTCAAATCCTTCTAATAGGTATTTGTTTGCACAATTAAGCTCTCACTCAATCCTAAAACACTTGAGCAAATCTAACAATTTTGGCTCACTTGTGTTTGTCTATACAAAGAATTGACACTTAAGCACTAAGACACATTTTGACCATATGTTGCATTACAATTGAAGCGTTAACTATTACTAGATGCTTGGAGGTTCCTTTTATACTCCTTAATGAGTTTGTAGTCGTTACTAGCCGTTAGGGTTGAATTGGAGCCGTTGGAGACTTCATTTCCCACCATAAATGCAGTTCTACAGCTCCTCATTTCGAAACGCTCGACGTCGTTTCAAAACACTCTTGAAATAGTAAGAGCTATTGCAGTCTGATGCAGCACCCGTATCAAAACGCCCTTGGCCATATCGAAACGTCTATATCGAAACGCTTGTCCTCGTATCGAAACGTCCTGCACTTAAAAGGTAGATGGGAAATAGTCGTTGTGTAACGCCCCGGTTTTGGGCTTAGAAGTTTTGGGCGTTGACCGGTTTGGTCAAAGTGCTGTTCGAATATAAAGAGGTGAAATTAGGAAAGCCTAGTTCGGGTTGCATTAAAAATATGGGAAAATGTCCTAAAATCATCTTTTAATATATATAAGTGAACTGTGAAATCAATTTTACAAAATGAGGTTTGGAAGGGTGACATTTTGGCTAGTGACCAAAATGTAATTTTTGAAAGTTGTGTGACTGTTTTAGAAAGGATTGAAACTTTGAATCTTTAAGGAGCTATTTACCCAAAGGGAGTTTCTCCAGATTTTTCTAAGATATTTTAATGATTAATTCTGATTTTAAAACAAAAGAAAAGAGGAGGGAAATCATTTGGCTATTTTGTAACTAACTTCCTATTTTCTCAATTTTCCTTTCTCTCATTTTCTCTCAACCCAAACACTTTCTCTCCAGAGAATTTCTTCTGATTTTGTCACCTAAATCTTTCCTTTCAACTCTCTTTTGATTCCCAATCAACATATCAACAAAACCTCACCATTTGCTACTTGATTCATCAAGGTTTTTGGTTCAAAAAGAGGAGAAACTCAAGTTTGGAGGTAAGAACGTCCTTCTCCTCTAAACTCTCAGTTCTTTACTGAAATTCCTAAGTTCTCAATCCTTGATTTGTGATTTGTTAAAGGCTTTTCAATTGGAATCTTGATTTTGGCTTTAAAATGCAAGATTTGGTGATTTTTGGTGAAATTTCGTGTGATCTGTTTGGGCAGTGTTTTGAGGTGTCAAATTGATGTTAAATGAATGCTAAATTGATTAGAAGTTGAGGTTTAATTAATGCAATCCCGGATAGGTTGTATTTCCTAAGTTTTACTTGAGTTTTTGGTTGTTTTTGGAGTGTTTTTGATGATCTGTTATAGCTGGAGGTATAAGGACGTGTTTGTGATCATTTTGGATGTTAATTGATGTTTAAAAATGGTTAGAAGTGATGGATCTTGGCTGGGTTAAGTTTTGGAAGTGTTGGAAGTGATTTCGGTTGTGTTTGGTAGCCGAATTGTTGGATTTGTGATGAGCAGCGAGTTGAGTTGTGTTGCTGGTGTTTTTAATGCATAATGATGCATTAATCCTCTGTTATTGTGTGCTTGAAACAGGGGAGATTGATCCGTGAGCATTAGAGGTGGTGCGAAAGGTTTCGGATGCTTGGAAGGCTTGTTGGCTAGCCTTGTTTTGTGTATCGGTGAGTGAAGTTGGGTTTTCAGCTTTTAAACCAAGGTTTGAAGGTTTTGGGAGCTTAGTTTAAGTCTAAACAACTTAGCTAAGCTCAAGAGTAAGTAAATGGATTTTCGCTCTTGGTTGTGTTGTGAATTGGCTTTAATAGCAATTGTGATTGATGGTTGCAATGCATTTGATTTGCATGTTTTAAATTCTGTTTTGAAAGCATATTTTAAGCATGGTTTAATGCTGGGTTTGAAAGCCATATGTGAAGGATGCTCAAGGTAAGAGATCATTGGTTTTATACATTGGAATTGTGGTTTTTATGCATAGTGTTGCATGATGTTTAATGGCTTTGAGTAATGCTTTAAAACAGTGGATTGATGATGGTAAATGATGGTTTTTGCATTATGGTTATGCATGTGAATATTGGACTAATATGGTAAGATGGTTATATTGGCAAGTGATGTAAGTGGTTCTTGGTTTCTTTGATCGGATATAGTTAGCCGGCTATAGGATTGGGTGCACCGTGAATAAAGTCGCCTTGGATGTGGAGTGGTTAAGTGAGAACCGGTAAACTCCATCCAAGTATCCTAACGAGATGGTTAAGGTTATAATGGAGGTTGAGATTCCCATTCGAGGACCTTGGGTAAGCAAAGGTTATATGGTGATTAAAAGTCCATATAGGAGAACCTTGTGCTTGTTAAGATCACAATGGTGGTGTAAAGTCCATGTGTGGATCTTGTATAGGGTGTCCCGGATCTCGTTAGTGATGTTATACAACTACCAATCGGTGATGCTAAGGTTGTATGGTGTTTAAAAGTCCATACATGGGAACCTTGTGCATGTTAAGGTTATATGGTGTTTAAAAGTCCATATATGGGAACCTTGTGAAAGTTAAGGTTGTATGGTGTTTAAAAGTCCATACATGGGAACCTTGAGGAAGATAAGGTTGTATGGTGGTTAAAAGTCCATACATGGGAACCTTGTGAATGGTGAGGTCAAATGGTGGTTAAAAGTCCATTTGGGGACCTTGGATTGGTAGTGTGTATGAAGCGTAGGGACAACGCTTGTGATCCGCGTATCCGATTGGGTGTTGAGTAGAAAAGTGGATGTGGATGATCACTTGAAAGCCAATATGATGTTCTTGTTTTTAATGAAGCATGGGATGCTTGGAATGTTTCATGGTTGCATGGGATGTGCATAATGTTTTAAGAATGCATGTTGCTTGTTAAGCTTGAACAAGTATTGTCTATCTATTGAGAATGAAGCATGTGTGCATGAAATCTCTTTAGTGCGTTGGAGTCTTGCTAAGACTTATTATTAAAGGCATATGATGCAAATGTTGATGATGTGGTTCATATGTTGCATTTGTTTAATGCATGTGTTGGATTGATTAAATAAATGGTTTTAAAAGGGTTCTTGTTTGAGATGATAATTAAGTAAGAGAAATGTATAATGTGAAGTGGAAGTGTTTTCCAAGGTTTTGAATTTAACTTTGCATTTGGTGTTTATGCATTGAAAGGTTAAATTGATGTTTTGCAAGTTGTGCTTTGAAAAGGGTTTACTTAGCTTGCTAAGCTAAGGGTTGGTTTTCATGTTTGAGCAATACATGATTTGAGCTTGTTGTTGAAAAGGGTTTTCAAACATTGCTTTGGTTTATCAAATCGAGTTGCTTTTCAAAGAGGTTTTATGACTCGCTGCATTGATGGTGTTTTGGTTTTGAGCATTCCTCACTAAGCATTATGTGCTTACGCTCCTTTTTGTCCATCAATGCAGATCTTTGAAGTTGGAACAGCGAGGAGCAAGGGATTCAAGGAGGACTCCACTTGAGATGTATGTCTCGGTTAATAGCTATAGTTAATAAAGGCAATGGGGGGAGAATCTTTTATGTGGATGTGTAACGAGTTTGTGTATGATGGACAAGCTTGGTTTATGTTGTTGAATCATGTGGATTTAAGTTGCAACGGTTGGATCATCTTTTACTTATGTTGGTTTGCTATGCTTCTTGTTTAAAAGCATGAATGTGTTTCGATTGTGTTTAATGTGTTGGTGCACCTAGGGGTGATCATGTATCTAGATTTTGATGCATTAATGTTCCTTGTTTGATGTATGAGTTGCTGGTAAGTTTGGTAGCTTTTGGAGCATGTTTGGTTGATCAATTGCATGTTTGAGCAAGCATATTTCTGCAATCTGTGCAGGTCGTTTCGGAACAGTGGCTATCGTTTCGGAACGGGTGCCTTGTAGCAGCCCAGGCGTCCGAAACGGGAGACACCGTTTCGAAACGGAAAGCTCTCTGCCAGCCCTCGTTTCGGTACGCGTTGCGGAACGGCCTCGCGTTTCGAAACAGGCTCTCCCTGTTTCGGAACGGTCGACCGTTGGGGGCTGACATTGGCAGTTAAATGTTTTGGAATGTTTGCGTTTTGGTCCTGAATCTTGTTATTGCAATTGTGTGAGTTTGGCATGTCCGTTTGAGCTGAAAATTTACAGTGAAGCATGAAACTTGACTAATTTCAAGATGGTAACTTTAAATCGGGTTAAGTCCTTGTAATTTACAGAATTTACAATTTGGTCCTTAAAGTTGTAAATTGTTCAATTGGGTCCCTGCTTGATCTCTGATGTTTATGATCTTTGAGTATGCTGTTTGAATGATCATAACTAGGGTTAATGTGCATCTAGACAAGATTAAAAAGAAAAAAAAGGGTCGTTAATCAAGATTGACTTTCGGGTTGACTTTGGTTTTCCCCGTGTGACTTTCTTAATTCGGGTCAACCGTCTTGGCCAGGTTAAGGGGGTTACATTTGGTGGTATCAGAGCTGAGTTGCGAATGTTTGGGGAAAATGGTAAGTTGTTGTAGTATGCGTTTGATGTTTGTGCTGATGTGTGGTTGAAAGCTGGTTGAAACACGTGTTTCTGAGTAAGTTGTTGATGTTTTCAGGCATGCTTTGTGGTTATGAATCTTAGTTGAGCTAATGTGGATGTGTGCTGATGTTGTGAGCTGGTTTTGTGAATGATGAAAGTGCTATGAGTATGATATGTTGATACTATGCTGTTGTGAATGGATGATGTTTGATGAAAGCATGATCGAATGTGTTGTATGATATGCTTGATGTTGTGATATCCATGTTTTTGTTGACTGTTATGTCATGAAAAAGGGGAGAATACGGGATACCCATTGCCTTATTACTATAGCTATTGTGTTATTTTGGAGTGGGAGTTTGAATCATTGCTTAAAGCTGGTCTAATTGGTTTGTTTGTTTTGTTGTGATTGCTTGTTGTTAATAGTATGGCGAAATCGATGAAAGAATGGCAGTTGGGTGAGATGGTTGCTGCTTTAGGACAGGTTGTTAAGGCGTGGAATTCACCTTTTAGAGGAGGTGTTTTGCCTCAGTCTTCTGTGTTTGGTGTTGGGGTTTTGAGACAGGAAGGAGAAGTTTGTTCTGTGATGAAGGGTTCATCACTAATTGTTCAAGAGGTGTTGGGAACATCTCAGGCTATGGTAAAAGTAAAATTGGTAGATGTGCTGGCTGAGGGATGTGTGGGTTTGTCGAAACAGCGTTTGTTTGATTTGGGTGCTGTGGAATATCATGGTTCTTCACCGGAGATGTTTGAGGCCTGGTTGGCCAGTGTGATTCTGATTTTGGATCAGGAGGGTTGTGATTATGCCTGTAAGTTGGGAAGTGTTGTCTCTTTGATGCTGGAGGACGCATGTGCCTGGTGGACATCTGTGGCGGTGGCATCGCACATCCATGATATTGATTGGGACTTTTTTGTGTCTGCCTTTTATGAAAGGTATCTTGGAGGGAAATTCCCAAGGGTTAAGCAGTGTGAAAGTAGTGCAGATTTGGGGCAAGTGCTGGTTGAACAAGGAGTGGAAGCTCAGCTACCGGTGTGTAATCGTTGTGAGAGGCGCCATGTTGGAGGTTGTTGGGGCGCAAGTGCTTGTTGGAGCTGTGGTTCTAAAGAGCATGTGAAGCGTGATTGTCCTCTTGGGGTGAAGTCAGCTTCAGTGGTAGCCAAAGGGTATCTGAAGGGTCGTGGGCACGGCTGAGGCAAGGTTCGGAGGTGTCAGGAAGAGCAGAAAGTTGTGAAGAGTTTGGGAAATGAAATCTGTTGGAAACGTGGGTCTGTTGGACATATGAGACGTGATTGTTTGAAGTTGGCTCGGAACAGCCAAGGTTCTTTGCCGCAGGGAGTTGGTGGTGATCTCAGTGTGTTAGCTGATGCTGCAACGGTGCGGCTAGAGGATGATGGTTCTGCGAGTAAGAGAGCTCGTCTGATGAAGCTTCAGGATGATGATGTGTTTTCAGGTAACCTTGTTAAGTAACCTTTGCCTAGCTATCTTAGTTGGTTTCTGTTGGTTTACCTTGCGTAGTGTGTATGATCTTGTTGCTAGCATGCTGAGGTAGGTGTTGTTGTTGTAATTGTTTGGAAACATCTCTAGCGTGAAGTAGGCTTAAGTGAGTATCTTGTGGTTAATGGTTGTTGGAATGATGGAGTTAGATAAGTTAGAAATGAAGTAGGAGGTTGTTCTTAGACGGATTCTGAGGATGTTATTGGAGAGTGTGAACTGGCATTCATGCACAGTTAAAATCATTTATTATATGCTATATTACATATGTGTTGGTCCATGCATGCATGTGGCATGACATTAGAGGTTTTGCATAGATGAACATCAGGCATTGATAGGACATATTGGTGATCATGCATACGAATGTTCACACTCATTAATAACTAATCGAATCTATTAGGGTTGTGGTTGGGTTAGGTTGGATGATGGGTTTTTAGAGGTTGCGTTGGTGCTGAGTGGAAGTTAGGAGTAATGGAAAGTATTAGGCTAATTGCTAGTAATAGTGAGAGTGGTATAGCACGTTGGTAGAAGGAAAGTGTTTGAAGAGTTTAGTGGGTTGGTGGTGAGGAGTACCAGTTGAGGTTAGAATCGGTCAAGTGTTTTGAATAGCTAGTAAAAGTGGTGGTTCCTTGGTGTTAAGTGATGTTGCAGGTTAGTGGATGAGTTCTAAGTGCTGAGATAGCTTAGCATTAATGTTGTAGTGAAGGGTTGTTTATGTAAGTAATGGTTCTTAGCAACCTTTGAAGAGTTGAGAGGATGGTGTGTATGTTTAGGCTGGGTGATGTTCTAGTAAGGCAAGTGTTGTGGTTAGAACTTGAAGCAGGAGGGCAATGAAAGATTGAAGACCATTGCTGGTTGGACAGATTCTTGTGAGAGTGGTTGGTTGGTTGTGATTAAGTAATTCTTTTTGAGATCAGATGGTGGTGTGTGGAATGGTGAGTGAAGTCAAGGTTGGGGTTAGTGATGTGATTGTCTGTTGATGAGTGAGCAGTTCTGGTGAGTCGATGGTAAGGTTGCGGTGGATGTGAAGTAAGGACAGTAATATGTTGAGAAGTTTGGGTAAGCAGTTGGTGCTTGAGGATTTTTACTTGTTGGGAAAATCTTGAAGGAAGTTGGAGAGTTTGTAAAGAGTTTTAGAAACAGTGAAGGTTGTAGTTTACATGGTGGCTGAATTGGATTGGTTGGTACCGCTGTGTGAGCAAGTTTGGGGGTTTTGTACTAAGGTGGGTATGCTGTAAAAGTTTGAGGTTCTTCAGGCTGTTGATGGGGCTATGTGAGGTCCGGAGTTGTGAAGGGTTAAGTTGTGGTTGACGTTTGAGTGTGCCGGAATTTATGAACAGTATGTAGTGGCGTTGGTTTCAGTAGAGTTTTGTGTGGAAAGTGTTCAGTGGTGGTTGAGGCTTTTGTGTTGCCTTGTGTGTTGTTTTGTGAAGTTTGGTTGTACTCTTTTCGCCAGTTGAAATTTCGAGGACGAAATTTCCTAAGAGGGGGAGAGTTGTAACGCCCCGGTTTTGGGCTTAGGAGTTTTGGGCGTTGACCGGTTTGGTCAAAGTGCTGTTCGAATATAAAGAGGTGAAATTAGGAAAGCCTAGTTCGGGTTGCATTAAAAATATGGAAAATGTCCTAAAATCATCTTTTAATATATATAAGTGAACTGTGAAATCAATTTTACAAAATGAGGTTTGGAAGGGTGACATTTTGGCTAGTGACCAAAATGTAATTTTTGAAAGTTGTGTGACTGTTTTAGAAAGGATTGAAACTTTGAATCTTTAAGGAGCTATTTACCCAAAGGGAGTTTTTCCAGATTTTTCTAAGATATTTTAATGATTAATTCTGATTTTAAAACAAAAGAAAAGAGGAGGGAAATCATTTGGCTATTTTGTAACTAACTTCCTATTTTCTCAATTTTCCTTTCTCTCATTTTCTCTCAACCCAAACACTTTCTCTCCAGAGAATTTCTTCTGATTTTGTCACCTAAATCTTTCCTTTCAACTCTCTTTTGATTCCCAATCAACATATCAACAAAACCTCACCATTTGCTACTTGATTCATCAAGGTTTTTGGTTCAAAAAGAGGAGAAACTCAAGTTTGGAGGTAAGAACGTCCTTCTCCTCTAAACTCTCAGTTCTTTACTGAAATTCCTAAGTTATCAATCCTTGATTTGTGATTTGTTAAAGGCTTTTCAATTGGAATCTTGATTTTGGCTTTAAAATGCAAGATTTGGTGATTTTTGGTGAAATTTCGTGTGATCTGTTTGGGCAGTGTTTTGAGGTGTCAAATTGATGTTAAATGAATGCTAAATTGATTAGAAGTTGAGGTTTAATTAATGCAATCCCGGATAGGTTGGATTTCCTAAGTTTTACTTGAGTTTTTGGTTGTTTTTGGAGTGTTTTTGATGATCTGTTATAGCTGGAGGTATAAGGACGTGTTTGTGATCATTTTGGATGTTAATTGATGTTTAAAAATGGTTAGAAGTGATGGATCTCTGCTGGGTTAAGTTTTGGAAGTGTTGGAAGTGATTTCGGTTGTGTTTGGTAGCCGAATTGTTGGATTTGTGATGAGCAGCGAGTTGAGTTGTGTTGCTGGTGTTTTTAATGCATAATGATGCATTAATCCTCTGTTATTGTGTGCTTGAAACAGGGGAGATTGATCCGTGAGCATTAGAGGTGGTGCGGAAGGTTTCGGATGCTTGGAAGGCTTGTTGGCTAGCCTTGTTTTGTGTATCGGTGAGTGAAGTTGGGTTTTCAGCTTTTAAACCAAGGTTTGAAGGTTTTGGGAGCTTAGTTTAAGTCTAAACAACTTAGCTAAGCTCAAGAGTAAGTAAATGGATTTTCGCTCTTGGTTGTGTTGTGAATTGGCTTTAATAGCAATTGTGATTGATGGTTGCAATGCATTTGATTTGCATGTTTTAAATTCTGTTTTGAAAGCATATTTTAAGCATGGTTTAATGCTGGGTTTGAAAGCCATATGTGAAGGATGCTCAAGGTAAGAGATCCTTGGTTTTATACATTGGAATTGTGGTTTTTATGCATAGTGTTGCATGATGTTTAATGGCTTTGAGTAATGCTTTAAAACAGTGGATTGATGATGGTAAATGATGGTTTTTGCATTATGGTTATGCATGTGAATCATTGGACTAATATGGTAAGATGGTTATATTGGCAAGTGATGTAAGTGGTTCTTGGTTTCTTTGATCGGATATAGTTAGCCGGCTATAGGATTGGGTGCACCGTGAATAAAGTCGCCTTGGATGTGGAGTGGTTAAGTGAGAACCGGTAAACTCCATCCAAGTATCCTAACGAGATGGTT
The DNA here is from genome assembly GCA_958450335.1 of Hibiscus tridactylites. Classification (NCBI taxonomy): domain Eukaryota; kingdom Viridiplantae; phylum Streptophyta; class Magnoliopsida; order Malvales; family Malvaceae; genus Hibiscus; species Hibiscus tridactylites. The sequence continues at coordinate 71,129,578 of OY288272.1, forward strand.
AAGGTTATAATGGAGGTTGAGATTCCCATTCGAGGACCTTGGGTAAGCAAAGGTTATATGGTGATTAAAAGTCCATATAGGAGAACCTTGTGCTTGTTAAGATCACAATGGTGGTGTAAAGTCCATGTGTGGATCTTGTATAGGGTGTCCCGGATCTCGTTAATGATGTTATACAACTACCAATCGGTGATGCTAAGGTTGTATGGTGTTTAAAAGTCCATACATGGGAACCTTGTGCATGTTAAGGTTATATGGTGTTTAAAAGTCCATATATGGGAACCTTGTGAAAGTTAAGGTTGTATGGTGTTTAAAAGTCCATACATGGGAACCTTGAGGAAGATAAGGTTGTATGGTGGTTAAAAGTCCATACATGGGAACATTGTGAATGGTGAGGTCAAATGGTGGTTAAAAGTCCATTTGGGGACCTTGGATTGGTAGTGTGTATGAAGCGTAGGGACAACGCTTGTGATCCGCGTATCCGATTGGGTGTTGAGTAGAAAAGTGGATGTGGATGATCACTTGAAAGCCAATATGATGTTCTTGTTTTTAATGAAGCATGGGATGCTTGGAATGTTTCATGGTTGCATGGGATGTGCATAATGTTTTAAGAATGCATGTTGCTTGTTAAGCTTGAACAAGTATTGTCTATCTATTGAGAATGAAGCATGTGTGCATGAAATCTCTTTAGTGCGTTGGAGTCTTGCTAAGACTTGTTATTAAAGGCATATGATGCAAATGTTGATGATGTGGTTCATATGTTGCATTTGTTTAATGCATGTGTTGGATTGATTAAATAAATGGTTTTAAAAGGGTTCTTGTTTGAGATGATAATTAAGTAAGAGAAATGTATAATGTGAAGTGGAAGTGTTTTCCAAAGTTTTGAATTTAACTTTGCATTTGGTGTTTATGCATTGAAAGGTTAAATTGATGTTTTGCAAGTTGTGCTTTGAAAAGGGTTTACTTAGCTTGCTAAGCTAAGGGTTGGTTTTCATGTTTGAGCAATACATGATTTGAGCTTGTTGTTGAAAAGGGTTTTCAAACATTGCTTTGGTTTATCAAATCGAGTTGCTTTTCAAAGAGGTTTTATGACTCGCTGCATTGATGGTGTTTTGGTTTTGAGCATTCCTCACTAAGCATTATGTGCTTACGCTCCTTTTTGTCCATCAATGCAGATCTTTGAAGTTGGAACAGCGAGGAGCAAGGGATTCAAGGAGGACTCCACTTGAGATGTATGTCTCGGTTAATAGCTATAGTTAATAAAGGCAATGGGGGGAGAATCTTTTATGTGGATGTGTAACGAGTTTGTGTATGATGGACAAGCTTGGTTTATGTTGTTGAATCATGTGGATTTAAGTTGCAACGGTTGGATCATCTTTTACTTATGTTGGTTTGCTATGCTTCTTGTTTAAAAGCATGAATGTGTTTCGATTGTGTTTAATGTGTTGGTGCACCTAGGGGTGATCATGTATCTAGATTTTGATGCATTAATGTTCCTTGTTTGATGTATGAGTTGCTGGTAAAGTTTGGTAGCTTTTGGAGCATGTTTGGTTGATCAATTGCATGTTTGAGCAAGCATATTTCTGCAATCTGTGCAGGTCGTTTCGGAACAGTGGCTATCGTTTCGGAACGGGTGCCTTGTAGCAGCCCAGGCGTCCGAAACGGGAGACACCGTTTCAAAACGGAAAGCTCTCTGCCAGCCCTCGTTTCGGTACGCGTTGCGGAACGGCCCCGCGTTTCGAAATAGGCTCTCCCTGTTTCGGAACGGTCGACCGTTGGGGGCTGACATTGGCAGTTAAATGTTTTGGAATGTTTGCGTTTTGGTCCTGAATCTTGTTATTGCAATTGTGTGAGTTTGGCATGTCCGTTTAAGCTGAAAATTTACAGTGAAGCATGAAACTTGACTAATTTCAAGATGGTAACTTTAAATCGGGTTAAGTCCTTGTAATTTACAGAATTTACAATTTGGTCCTTAAAGTTGTAAATTGTTCAATTGGGTCCCTGCTTGATCTCTAATGTTTATGATCTTTGAGTATGCTGTTTGAATGATCATAACTAGGGTTAATGTGCATCTAGACAAGATTAAAAAGAAGAAAAAAAGGGTCGTTAATCAAGGTTGACTTTCGGGTTGACTTTGGTTTTCCCCGTGTGACTTTCTTAATTCGGGTCAACCGTCTTGGCCGGGTTAAGGGGGTTACACGTTGGGGGTTTATGACCATTGAGGTCAATGCCACAAAGGTGTATCGAAACGGCAGAGGCCGTATCAAAACGCTATGTGAAAATCTCAACCAGATTAAAGCTCGTTTCGAAACACGTTTCGAAACGTTTTGCCATTGTAAAGACTCATATTGAAACACCTAAAGGCGTTTCGAAACGCCTGGATGGTTTTTTGAATTTGGCTTTGAAAACATATAAAAACCTTTTAAAATATCTCATAAACATAGTTTCAAGTTGTTTGGACTTTAGAAATTGTTTTGAATTCTTTTTAACTTTGTCCAAAACTATTTTTCAATTATTATATCAAAACATTAGTTCTACAATCTCCCCCTTCTTGATATAATAAAACCAACTTGAAAATTTGTTTGGGATTCTCCCCCTTTTTGTTTAAAAAATCTGAATAAGAGATGAAAATTTTAAAATAAAGTAAAGCTCCCCCTTATTCATTTGAAATACAATTTTTCAAACCAAACTCTCCCCCTTTTTGTTATATCAAAAAGAATTCAAAAAACATTAAGTTCAAAATAACTTAGGAGGTTTGAAAAGATAACAAAAATAAGAACTTTGGTTTTTAAATGGCTCCCCCTTACTCAAAGCATGTTAGTTCAACATATATGATCATCTAGTTGAAATAAACAAAAATAAATCAAATAAAAGCAAGAACAACTAGATTTTACCACACTTGAACCCAAGGGAGGATGTGAAGCCTTCCTTCTTCAAGTGTTCTTCCTTGTGTGCATGGAGCTCCCCCTCAAAGTTTGACTTGTTGATCAATCTCCATCACACCTATCATAAGACAATCAAGTAATTTTTGGTATCCAAATTGCTTTGGATCCATAAATGTTAGTAGCACAAAATTTAGTCCCCTTACGAATCCATTTTTCAATTTCATCCTTTTTAGTTGAAGTGGTTAGTCCTTTTGGGACCCAAACACTTCTAAAACATTTACCATTTACAAATATAGTGGCACTAGATTGTCTTACATAAAAGTTTGATTTTCCAAAATTATTTTTCTTTTTAAGCTCTTTGAAAATCAAATCTTTTTCTTCTTGAACTTTATGAAGCAAATTTTGTAAATCAAAACATCTTTGTTCAAACTCTTCGAATTTTGGTTCAAGTTCAAGTTTGGTTTTAGAAATCAAATCATTTTGAATTTTCAACTTTGAAATCATTTTATTGTTTTTTAAAATGTGATTTTTAAACTCTAAAAACAAATCATCATAGGCATCTTGTAATTCATCAAAAGAATATGAACATGAAGTAGATGAATTAGAAGTTACCCTTGAATCTTCTTCAATGGCCATAAGGCAAAGGTTGGCTTGTTCATCGTCGGTGGAGTCCTCATCACTCCAAGTAGCCACATATGCCTTCTTCTTATGGCTAGAAGTGCTTGCCCTCTTCTTTTTCATGGATTCTCGTTCAATCTCTTTCAAGGCTTTCTTCATGAAAGGGGCACACTTCTTGAAGAGATGAACTCTCTTCTTCTTCATCCTCCTCTTCACTTGAACCTACGTGATGGCATGTGGAGGATTTGAGAGCAATGACATTTGTGTTGATGCCAAGCCCTTTGAGCTTCCTCTCCCCCATAGTTCTAATCTCTTCCTTCTTCTTCTCATCTTCTTTGTTTTTCTTTAGAATTTGGTGAGTGAGAAGAGACACCATGAGCTCATCAAGCTTCAAAGTCTTGAGATTCTTGGCTTCGATGATGGCGGTCCTTTTTGAGTCTCATGACTCAGGAAGGGAGTAGATGAGCTTTCGGACAAGTCTCTCTTTTGGGATGGCTTCTCTATAATCTTTAAGTTCATTGGTGATGGTGGAGAACCTATCGAACATCTTCTCAATGTCCTCTTCTGGATCCATCTTAAAGTTTTCATACGCTAGGTTGAGGAGCCCGATCTTGGTCTCTTTTACTTCGTTTTTCCCCTCGTATGTAACTTCGAGCTTGTCCCAAACTTCTTTGGCACTCTCACAAGAAGACATCTTCTCATAGATGTTAGGGCCAAATGCACAAAATAGGATGTGCAAGGCTTTGCAATTAAGCTTCATCTTCTTGCGATCTTCGGCACTCAAATCCGACTTGCTTTGTTGAGGCACAAACGGACCATCTTCTACTATGTCCCAAAGCTTGTACTCCTTTGACTTTATGAAGAACTTCATCCTTGTCCTCCAACGGGGATAGTGTGTTTCGTCGAAGAATGGGGGTTTGTCGATGGATTGTGCCATTGAGCCAGTTGTTTGAAAAGTTGATCGAGTTTGCCGGATCTTCTCAATAGGATGTTAATCCTCTTCAATTCAACCTGTCTCTGATACCAATTATTGGGTTATTTGGTGCTCGATTCCTTCAACCGTTCTTGTTGGGTCACGTCGGCACGCCCCGTGGCGCAGCGGAAAAATTAATCCGATGTAATCCAGCCAGGATCCATGTACAAGAACGAATCTGGGGTGAAAAGATGAAGAGTTACCTTTTAAAACTCTGGAAACTGGAAAACCGACGGTATGTCGGAATAACCACGTCAAGTAAAACTGGAATTGTCACATGTTCGCAACGACCTCTACGGAGTCCACCCGAACAAAACGAACAAAGTTTCCGCCTCCCTAACACTTAGGGATAAATTTCGACAGGTTTGAACACCTTCTGGGGAGAAGTTGAAATCCCTCCAGGGATTCCTGAGGGAGTCTGAAATCGACCAGGAGTTCAACTGGGACTTGCAATCGAGCAAGGGAACCTTTAGGGATTTGCCAGGGGCAAGTAGAACACCAGAAAAATATCGAACAGCTTCTCAGAGAGTTATCTGGGATATGTCGAATTTCAGTGGGGAATCCCTAGGGGTGTTGTCGAAATCTTCAAGAGGAGGAAGAGGGATGATTTGGTTGCTAGCCTTTGTCCCTTTAAATAGTATTCAGAGACTTAATTCTAGTTGAATTCCTTAAATCCAAGTTCAACCAAAATTCATAGAATCTAATTCTACTTGAAATTGGTTTATATTAAATATACATTATATTTAATAATATTAAATGAAATATATATATTTAATTATGTAGAATAAACATGGATTTAAATATACATTATATTTAATCCAAATATATATTTTTTATTATATAGAATCTCATTCTATCTTTACTTGGATTTAAATATATTTAAATATATATTTTTAATTATGTAGAATCTAATTCTACATAAACTTGGAATTAAATATACATTATATAAATTCAAAATATATATTTAAATTTATAGAATCTTATTCTATAATATTAGGTCTCTAAATATTTTTCATACTCTAAATAATATCTGATAAATACAATATTTATCCAATATTATTCTCATTTAAGGGAGTTGCCGATTTCCCCTATCCCATAGGGGATTTTCGGCAACCTCCTAAAATAGGGAGTATGGTTTCCAATTTTTTTTGTTCGTTTCATTTAAAGGGTGTGACCCTTGTAGGTTCATGCAACGTTAGCAGCAAAATTAGAACTATTCTAATTTTACAAACAATGAGTGGCATCTAGCAATACATCATTGCTACCTAAGTTGCACGAAGTCATGGTTTGAATTTCCTAATTCCTGAATAAACTTCCTTTATGTATTTCATCCTTTTGTCCTTTATATCTTAGATGAACACAAGTCATGGGATAGTTACACTTGCATTGTCCATCTAGTGTTTCTTGATGTCTTGAGTAGATTATGATAAACGAATCTCTATGATATCTCATATCATAATATTCGAGCATGGCCATGCATTTTCTAATCTCACTCAATCAAGTGGCCGAAGATATTTCTCCCATTATGTAGGAGGGACAAATCCTTTCTTGATCAACCATATTTCACTACATAGGTCATCACGTATCCAATCATCAGTCTTTATAATGTAGTCAGTTACGACACACGATTGACTATGTCAAAATACGTAAATCTTTATGTTGAAATCATATTAATCTCATGTTTGAGGATTATACATATGTTTATCATGAGCAATGTTGTGACTGTCACATAATTACCCAAGAAACATGCTCATAGCGGGTCAATCCAGTATGTTGTTCTTTAACAAATACTTATGTGTTGATTTTGACATCTCTATGTCAATGACAACGCTTGTCATCAACCACATATTAGTCTTTATATATTATCATTGTCCATACATGTAATAATATTCGACTAAGGATCCTATTTAACAATAATCGTATTATTGTATGGACATTATTATCCAATGGTTAGTTTGATGCACAGAAACATACCAAATGATAATAACGGCAATGCCATTACTTGTTAAATCTAGTAAAATAGTATGTCTATTCAATCATCATATGATTGGTCTTTGGGCATACTCCAACAATCTCCCACTAGCACTAAGATCAATCATTCTCGTATCTAATACGATATGGCTTAGTGTAACTGACATGCTTATGTTGTGTCAAAAGCTTTGTCAGGGAGTTGAAAAAGTTATCAACTTTGTGCGTATGTTGCATACTTTCACATCTCCAAGATGTAAGTACTTTAGAATATGTTTGGATTTATTGATGAGATCTGGGTTTTATTTGCTTACGCAAAGGTTCCATCGTAACAATGCTCCCACTAGCTCTTTTGAAAACAAGACTCCCCTTTGTTTCTAGATAAACCAAACCTTTTGATTGTATCTTCTGAAATGAATATCTCAACTTCGAGAAGCTTGCCTTAGTTTACGGATAGACCTTTGTAGCTTACATACCTTCCAAGTGTTTACTGGAGTGACAAAACCTTCTGGATGTGTCATGTACACATCTGTTTCAAGTTTTCCCTTAGGAAAGTGGTTTTGACATTCCTTTATTTGATTTCATAATCATCGTATGTAACTACTTGCAAGTGAGATTAAGATGGATTAAACATAGCTACAAGGAAGATGTTTTATCATAGTCTATATTATGAAGTTTGTCGAAAACTTTTAGTGACGAATCATCCTTTGTATGTTTCATCATCCATGTCGGTTTTTCCTTTTTCAAAAACTCATCCATACCTCTTAGGTTTTACCCTTTTAGGTAACCAAAGTCTATACTTGGTTTTAGACATGGATTCCATCTCATATCTCATTGCTCTTAGCTATTTCTCGAATATTGGGCTCACCGTTGCTTTCTGATAAGACCTAGTCTTTATCTTGATCCGGAAAGAAGAGTGTTTCCATGTACGGATAGTGAGAAATCCATATTTCTCAAGTATATGGTATTCTCTTAAGAATCAACACAATGGTTGTGTTTTGTTCCAATGTTCCTTGATCATTTGTGGAACATTCTCAATCTTTGGTTCATAAATTTGTTGTCTAAAATTTCTTCACATTCCAAATTCCATTTTTCCTTTTGTGAGAGGTAATCTCTTTCGAGAGAAACTCTCGTTTGAGCAACAAACATTTTGTTCTCGTTGAAAAATGAAATCCCTTAGTGATAAGTATTCTCTTTCGGGATAAACTATTGTTTGAGCAACAAATATTTTGTTCTTGTTAAAGTTGAAGAAATAATATCCCTTTGTGAGAATTAATCTCTTTCAAGATAAACTCTCGTTTGAGAAACAAACGCTTTGTTCTCGTTAGGATAAACAACAAATGAAGTTTTTAAGGTTCGAACTTTGTAAACATTTTAACATGTAAGTAACCTTAAAACTTCAAAGGTATTCTAGAACAATTCTTAGTCCATATCTTATATGACGTTTCGGGAAAAAACACGATTAAGTATGAGAGTTGTTTTTCTAGTGTGTAAAGAAGTCGAAAATGACTTGTTCTGAATCAAAACATGTCTAACATATTTGATTCTCTTTCAAAGACTTTTCGTTCCACTTGTGGGATTTAATTATGGGACAATCCCATATTCTTTGAAAGTTCATCAAACTTTAAATATTCTTGAATTTGATCTCATCAAATTACCTTAATACTTTTTATGAGTTTGAGATTGGTCATTTGTTTTATTTATCTTATAAATATTATTGATTTGATTAGTTTAAAGATCATTGATTCGTTGTGCCATTAGAGATTAAAAGAATAACATTTATTTAAATAATCTCAAAATTAAAAATATTTTGTCCTTACAAGATAACTAAAACATAGGCACAAAATAATAATCTTAAAAAAAACTAAAACAAATCTATTTAAGCAAAAACACATGTCGTAATGGATGATGTAGCAACTCTTGCTTTATTTCCATTCGCAGGTCCATGTCTATTCTGATGCCTTCTCTTTAGAAGCCTCTAAGGTTGATGACTCACTCATTTTTGCTTTCTTAACTTCTTGTAGGTGTGTGGGGCAGTTTCTCTTCCAATGTCCGGTCTTGCTGCAATGGAAACATTTTCCATCCTTCTTGATTCCCTTCTTAGGTTTCAATGCCTCCTTTCCATCGGTTTTGGTCTTACCATCACCTTTAGACTTTGCTACCGATTTACCTTTCTTCTTGCCCTTGCGGACCATCAGAATAGGTTTAGGTCCTACCTTCATCAGGTTGATTTTAGTAGTTCTCAACATGCTGAGCAACTGTGGCAGTGTCTTGTTAATTTCATTCATATTGAAATTAAGGACGAACTGATTGAAACTATCCGGCAACGATTGCAGGATGACATCAGTAGTTAATTCGTCTTTCAGCGGAAAGCCGAGCTTCTCCAACGTTTGGATGTAGCCCATCATTTTGATGACGTGAGCTCCTACGGGAGATCCCTCACTCATCTTGCATTGAAACAGAGCTTTAGAGGTCTCGTACCTCTCTTGACGAGCTTGCCATTCATAAATCTCCTTGATATTTTGAATCATATCATAAGCTACCATGTCCTCATGTTGCTTCTGAAGCTCAGGGGTCGTGGAGGCAAGCATAAGACAACCGACATCCAACATGTCGTCCATGTGTTTCTTAAACTTGTCTTTGTCAGCTCTGGAAGCAGTGGCAACCGGTTCATCAGGAACATGTTCTTCAATGACATATTCCTTCTTTTCCTATTTGAGAACAATTCTCAAATTACGGAACCAGTCAAGGAAGTTTATGCCATTGAGCTTATCCTTCTCAAGGATAGATCGCAGAGACAGAGTATTATTTGCCATTAATTCTACAACAAAGAAAATATGCTACATAAGTTTTACTAAATTTTAAAATTTATAGATAGGTCTTTACTATAAATTTACTCCCATTATTTTCTTCAAAATTAAAAACCCTCTAGTTTTAATTTCGGAAAAACGTTTCGATAGTTTTTCTAGTGAGTGAGGATCCGTATTTTACCATTCCTAAATCAGCTTTGGCCTGTCTTTTAGGAAATGGTTATTTAGGTAAGTAACGCCTTACTAATTACATCTCATGTAATTCCTCATCTTTTGGCGAACAACTCTTGTTCTTTAAATCATCTTATGATTATCCAAAACTTTTAACCACTAGGTTTTCTAATCCTATTAGAACAACCTAGCTAAGTCAATACCAATATCTCAACCGGCGAATATCACAAGCTTATTCTTCGCGTTTAACTAAGATAGATAAATGTGACATTTCTTTGGCAAAGCTCGCATTATATCGATCGAAGCTTTAACGAGGGTAAATATTGGATGGTTAAAACAGACTTAGAATTATAGTGAGGGATTTACTTAATTATCTCATCATTTTAACATTGATCCTATCAATAGAACTATGTTTAATCATGCTTATAAAACATCCATTACATCACATACAAGGTAAATATAAGCGGTAAATAAATATGCAATGATTATAGCCCTTCTTAACCTAAGGCGACCCGTCCCAAGCCAATGGAAGGACCATTCTACTGAAGATAGAATATGCTTCTGAAACGCCTGGTCCACCAGGGAAGGCCCACCACACTACTATGTTGGTCCTTGATTTATCTCCATGAGTATTTACAATTTTCAGAAACTCACGTTACATGCGAGGGAGTGAGATGAGAAGAGAAGTACAATAGAAGATAGAGAAAGGCATGACTCGCAGGTCGTATTTATAAAAACCAAAACTATAAAGGCTATGGGCTATAACCATGCAAAACAAACACCGTGCAATCTAACATGCATTTCAAACATCGTGCGAACAAAGTAACGACGTGTTTACGGAGTTTTAAACTGATTATCCCTATGTTGCAGTTAATGGGCCAAAGAAGGATCACGAGGTTTCATAAACCATTTGCGTTAACGAGGGTAAATATTGGATGGTTAAAACAGACTTAGAATTATAGTGAGGGATTTACTTAATTATCTCATCATTTTAACATTGATCCTATCAATAGAACTATGTTTAATCATGCTTATAAAACATCCATTACATCACATACAAGGTAAATATAAGCGGTAAATAAATATGCAATGATTATAGCCCTTCTTAACCTAAGGCGACCCGTCCCAAGCCAATGGAAGGACCATTCTACTGAAGATAGAATATGCTTCTGAAACGCCTGGTCCACCAGGGAAGGCCCACCACACTACTATGTTGGTCCTTGATTTATCTCCATGAGTATTTACAATTTTCAGAAACTCACGTTACATGCGAGGGAGTGAGATGAGAAGAGAAGTACAATAGAAGATAGAGAAAGGCATGACTCGCAGGTCGTATTTATAAAAACCAAAACTATAAAGGCTATGGGCTATAACCATGCAAAACAAACACCGTGCAATCTAACATGCATTTCAAACATCGTGCGAACAAAGTAACGACGTGTTTACGGAGTTTTAAACTGATTATCCCTATGTTGCAGTTAATGGGCCAAAGAAGGATCACGAGGTTTCATAAACCATTTGCGTTAACGAATAAATGCACCAGGTAGGTCAACATGAAAGAGAGGTGGTGCACTAGGCAAACTTAAGTACCAGGTCTTTGATGATGCCAATCCTAGACATGCATTTTTCATAACGTCTAACCATAACTCTTATGGATTCACCATGAAAGATAGTTTGATAACTTTTATCAAATTAGAAGCCCTTTCAGAGATTTCATAAATCTATGAAACTACGAAGAACTACTTGTTCTCTAGACTAACTATTAGTCTCAACATGTTAACATTTAACATTGAAGCAACCTAACATAGTTATGATTAACTCTTAATCATTCAGTGATAATCGAAATAAGTCTTTATTAGGTGTGATACGATAAACGATAAATATCTAAATCGAATCAAACATCATGCATCTCATACATAAACATCACCCCAAGAATTTAAGTCTGAATTCGTATGATAAAACCTAGCTCTGATACCACTGTTGGGTCACGTCGGCACGCCCCTTGGCGCAGTGGAAAAATTAATCTGACGTAATCTAGCCAGGATCCATGTACAGGAACGAATTCAGGGTGAAAAGATGAAGAGTTACCTTTTAAAACTCTGGAAACTGGAAAACTGACGGTATGTCGGAATAACCACGTCAAGTAAAACCGGAATCATCACAGGTTCGCAACGACCTCTACGAAGTCCACCCGAACAAAACGAACAAAGTTTCCGCCTCCCTAACACTTAGGGATAAATTTCGACAGGTTTGAACGCCTTCTAGGGAGAAGTCGAAATCCCTCTAGGGATTCCTGAGGGAGTCTGAAATCGACCAGGAGTTCAACCGGGACTTGCAATCAAGCAAGGGAACCTTCAGGGATTTGCCAGGGGGCAAGTAGAACACCAGAAAAATATCGAACAGCTTCTCAGAGAGTTATCTGGGATATGTTGAATTCGAGTGGGGAATCCCTAGGGGTGTTGTTGAAATCTTCAAGAGGAGGGAGAGGGATGATTTGGTTGCTAGCATTTGTCCCTTTAAATTGTAGAAAGGTACTGAAAAGAGTCTCAGTTTGAGTACTCTAATTTCTTTTTTTTATTTGATAAAGAAAGACCATATTTATAGATTACAAGAGAGAGCCTAAACTAGGAAAAAGGAATTACAAATAAATTACAAGAATCTAATTCCTTATTTACAGCTATTAACAAGATATTAGGAAGATAATTGCTAACTAATAGCAACTTGATATTAGGGAATTTACATCCCTAATTTTCTGCAATCACACAATCCATACTCCCCCTCAAGCTGGAGAGTATATATTATATAATCCCAGCTTGCATGTAAACTCATCAAAGGTTACTCTAGGAAGTGCCTTGGTGAGAATGTCTGCAAGTTGATTTTTAGAAGAAACAAAGTTCAGTTTTACCAGACCACTGTTGACTTTCTCTGAAATGAACTGTCTATCAATTTCCACATGTTTAGTCCTATCATGATGGACTGGATTTCTCACTATACTGATGGCAGATTGACTATCATTGTATAGTTCAAACTCTTTAGAGTCACTGAAGCCCAATTCAACAAGTAACCTTTGTAACCATATTCCCTCACACATTCCAAGTGCAATAGCTCTATACTCGGCTTCAGCACTGCTCCGAGACACAACAGACTGCTTTTTGCTCCTCCAAGTTACCAAATTGCCCCAAACAAAAGTGCAGTACCCACTGGTGGATCTTCTATCTGTCAGTTCTCCAGCCCAGCTAGCATCAGTGAAGACTTTTACTGATCTGTCATTGGTTTTCTTGAAAATTAGCCCATGGCCAGGTGTCATCTTTAGGTATTTTAGTATTCTGTTGACAGCTTCAAGATGCTCCTCTCGAGGGTCACTCAAATATTGACTAACAATGCTCACAGGAAAAGATATATCAGGTCTAGTAAGAGAAAGATAAATTAATTTCCCAACTAACCTTTGATACAATCCCTTATTAACTGGACTTCCAAGAACATCCTTCTTCAGTTTGAGATTGAACTCCATAGGAGTCTCAGCTGGTTTGCAGCCTTTCATCCCAGATTCAGATAACAAGTCTAGGATATATTTTCTCTGGTTAATTACTAGACCAACTTCTGATCTTGCAACCTCCATGCCAAGGAAGTATCTTAAAGTACCAAGATCCTTGGTTTCAAATTCACTTGCAAGCAATTTCTTTAAATTTCCAATTTCTTCATTGTCATCACTAGTGATGATGATATCATCAACATACACAATGAGGATTGCTTTCTTCTTTTCTGATCCCTCTTTGATGAACAAGGTGTGGTCGGTTTGGCCTTGCTTGTACCCATTCTTCACAATAGCCTTTGCAAATCGATCAAACCAAGCCCTAGGAGACTGTTTCAATCCATACAATGACTTCTCAAGTTTACAAACTTTCTGTTTGTCAGAATGATATCCCAACCCCTGTGGAATTTCCATGTATACATCTTCTTCAAGATTTCCATTCAAGAAGGCATTCTTGATGTCAAGTTGATGTAATTTCCAGTCCTTGTTAACTGCCAAAGACAAAAGAACTCTCACTGTATTCAGCTTTGCTACTGGAGCAAATGTCTCCTGGTAGTCTATCCCATAGGACTGAGTAAATCCCTTGGCCACCAATCTTGCCTTATAACGTTCAATGCTCCCATCAGATCTATACTTGACAGTAAAAATCCACTTGCAACCCACTGGCCTTTTTCCTGGTGGAAGATCAATGATTTTCCAGGTTTTATTGTCTTCTAGTGCCCTTATCTCTTCTTCAACAGCCTTCTTCCATCTTATGTCTTTCATTGCTTCCTCTATTGTTTTTGGAATGAAAGTGTTATCAACACTAGAAGTGAAGGCTTTAAAGGCAGGCTTTAAGTTTCCATATGCCACAAACTTCTGAATAGGATGTGTTGTACACTTCCTTACACCTTTTCTCTGTGCAATAGGCAAATCATCAGTATCCACAGTCGGAGCAATACTTTGAGAATTTTTCATACCTTGTGGATTCTCTGAGGCTGTAGAAGTAGGTTTCAGCTCTTGGAAGTTACCAGGTTGTATGTCGGTCTCTTTATTGGGCTTTGTTCTCCTTTTATAGACACTGAGCTCTTTGGCCTCAAGTTGTTCTGGTTGGGTTCTTTGTGGTGTGCGAGGTGTACTTGGAGGCTCCAAGACAGTAGTTTCAATGGAGTTAGGAATGATGGAAGGTTCATTGGTTTTAGTAATAACAATGGGTTCATGTTCAGAAGAAATAATAGTGGGAATTTTAGTGATAGGAAAAATGTCAAAAGCTTGGAATTCACTTAAGCGCTCCCCCTGAATTTCATGCTTGGTATAATATGACTTTTGTTCAATGAAGGTGACATCCATTGAGGTATAGGTTCTTTTAGTTATGGGAGAGTAACATTTGTAGCCCTTCTTAGTAGAAGAATAACCTAAGAAGATGCATTTTAAGGCTCTAGGATCTAACTTAGACCGAGAATGAGGATAAATGTGAACAAAGACAGTGCATCCAAAAACTTTTACTGGGATAGAGGAAGTGAGGGGCTGAAAATGAGGAAAGGATTGAAGAAAAAGATTTCTAGGTGTTTTAAAATTAAGAGGTTTACTAGGCATCCTATTGATGAGGAAGGTTGCTGTAAGGATGGCTTCCCCCCAATAAAATTTAGGCACATTAGTAGAGAACATAAGAGACCTAGCAACTTCTAACAGATGTCTATTTTTCCTCTCGGCAATGCCATTTTGTTGAGGAGAATCTACACAAGAAGTTATATGAACAATCCCTTTTTCTTGAAGAAAATCCCCCAAAGCTCTAGAAAAATATTCACTACCACTATCAGTATGAAGGATCTGAATTTTGCTTTGAAATTGAGTTTCTATTAGACTATGAAATCTCTTAAACACTTTTTCAGTTTCTGACTTTTCTCTCATAAGAAATGTCCAAGTGAGCCTAGTGTGATCATCGACAAAAATGATGAACCATCTAGAACCATCAATATTCTTAACTTGGGAAGGGCCCCAAATGTCACTATGTATGGTGGAAAAAGGTTTAGAGGTTTTATATTTAGAGGGAGGATAAGTGTTCTTTGTATGCTTAGCAAGAGGACAAATTTCACAAGAAAAATATTGAGGATTTTTACCGATAAACAATTGTGGTAGCAATTTGGCAAGATATTGAAAACTATGATGCCCTAATCTGTAATGCCATAAAAGAACATTTTTTGAGGATTCTGATATATTGGAAAAACAAGGAAAAGGATAAATAGAGCTTGAGTGTGCTTGTCCACTTTGAGAAGGCTGCCCTTGAAGAATGTAGAGGCCACCACACAACCTAGCACTGCCAATTACTTTCCCCGAGTCCAAAGCCTGTAATTTACAACCAAGATGAGAAAAATTAGCTGTGCATTTTAGGTCAGCAGAAATTTTACTGACTGAGATGAGATTACAAGCTAATTTAGGAACATATAACACATGGTATCAGTCTAATTTCTCGATCCTATCAACTCTCAACATGGTTGATATTTCTACTTCCGCTAAAATCAGTTCTGAAACAGAACAAAATCCTATTCTTGATGACACGTGGATTGTGTGATTGCAGAAAATTAGGGATGTAAATTCCCTAATATCAAGTTGCTATTAGTTAGCAATTATCTTCCTAATATCTTGTTAATAGCTGTAAATAAGGAATTAGATTCTTGTAATTTATTTGTAATTCCTTTTTCCTAGTTTAGGCTCTCTCTTGTAATCTATAAATATGGTCTTTCTTTATCAAATAAAAAAAAGAAATTAGAGTACTCAAACTGAGACTCTTTTCAGTACCTTTCACATGGTATCAGAACCACCGACGATCCCGACGCCGGGGTTTTTTTTTCCGTTGCCGCCGACGGTCATGAAATCGTTTTTCTTCCGTTACTGACAAATCATCAGATCTGGTGCGTCGTTCTCTTCTATTGTAGCATCCATCCGGTGAAGCTGCCTAATTTCTTTCTCAAATATTCACCTCCGTTCAATCACCTTTCGATCACCATACCGGAATTCTCATATCCCATCAAGATGTCTTTTTAATGGTTCTATCTTAGCCAATGTAAAAAGATAGGAGAAGAGGTTCTAGTTTAGCCTTAAAAAACTAGATAATATTTTTTTCTAGGAATTCTACATCAAAGATCCAAGCTAGAACTTTAGTATGTGTACCTACCAGCTTGAGGGGAATGTAGATTCCTGTGATCTCTTCCTAAATCATTCGCATCAGACCTTTCAGTCAAGAACTTCTTCAATTTTCAGTCCTGATATTCCAACTGATGCATCAACCATCTCAAGCATGCCATAAATTGAAGTGGCAGCAAGCAACAACACATGAAATTTAAGTTGCTATCAAAAAGATTTATTTCAGCATAGATGCTGATCTATTTGCATTTGAATGCAAAATCTCAGACCTCCATCTCAGAGAAGCTCATCAATGGAGCAAATTTGCTCCATGCCTTTTTTTTTCGTTTGGATCGAAGGCTATGGCTGCCTTCTCCTGTGTTGTTTCATCGTTCCGGCCCTTGGATTTCACAGCGAGTGTACTCGACCGCCAAGTTTCCTGGAGTGAACTCATCGTTGGTCTACGATGTTCGGTCTCGCCTCTCTGCCGGCCTTGGTTAGGCTCCACAACAAGGCATCACATCCAAGATCCAAGCTGGTGCTCTATTGCGCTTGCTCACCAGCTTGAGGGGGAGTGTAGGTTGCCAATGAAGATTTCAGAATGATATCCCATTTATAAATGGTTACTGATATTTAGGAAATTATTTCCTAATATCTAAGTCAATGCAAGTATAAAATAGGAATTAAATCTCTGCAGTTAATGCAGAAATCAATGGTTATTCTTATCTAATTAAGACTTTCCTAGATTAGATACTCCTTGTAAACTATAAATAAGTGTTACTTCTGTCAATAGTAATATCAAGCAATACAAGGAAATTCATTCCTTTATCTCTATTTTGGTTATATCGTTAAACTCTAGCTTTTCACTTTTATTACTTATTTTTCTCCGTCGTTCATCTTTCTGGCAATTATGCCAGAATTCTCACATAAATAGTATTCAGAGACTTAATTCTAGTTGAATTCCTTAAATCCAAGTTCAACCAAAATTCATAGAATCTAATTCTACTTGAAATTGGTTTATATTAAATATACATTATATTTAATAATATTAAATGAAATATATATATATATTTAATTATGTAGAATCTTTTTCTACATAAAACATGGATTTAAATATACATTATATTTAATCTAAATATATATTTTTTTATTATATAGAATCTCATTCTATCTTTACTTGGATTTAAATATATTTAAATATATATTTTTAATTATGTAGAATCTAGTTTTACATAAACTTGGAATTAAATATACATTATATAAATTCTAAATATATATTTAAATTTCTAGAATCTTATTCTATAATATTTAAGTCTCTAAATATTTTCCATACTCTAAATAATATCTGATAAATACAATATTTATCCAATATTATTCCCATTTAAGGGAGTTGCCGATTTCCCCTATCCCATAGGGGATTTTCGGCAACCTTCTTAAAATAGGGAGTATGGTTTCCATTTTTTTCTTCATTTCATTCGAAGGGTGTGACCCTTGTAGGTTCATGCAACGTTAGCAGCAAAATTAGAACTGTTCTAATTTTACAAACAATGAGTGGCATCTAGCAATACATCATTGCTACCTAAGTTGCATGAAGTCATGGTTTGACTTTCCTAATTCCTGAATAAACTTTCTTTATGTATTTCATCCTTTTGTCCTTTATATCTTAGTTGAACACAAGTCATGGGATAGTCACACTTGCGTTGTCCATCTAGTGTTTCTTGATGTCTATAGTAGATTATGATAAACGAATCTCTATGATATCTCATATCATAATATTCGAGCATGGCCATGCATTTTCTAATCTCACTCAATCAAGTGGCCGAAGATATTTCTCCCATTATGTAGGAGGGACAAATCCTTTCTTGATCAATCATATTTCACTACATAGGTCATCATGTATCCAATCATCAGTCTTTATAATGTAGTCAGTTACGACACACGTTTGACTATGTCAAAATACGTAAATCTTTATGTTGAAATCATGTTGATCTCAAGTCTGAGGATTATACATATGTTTATCATGAGCAATGTTGTGACTGTCACATAATTACCCAAGAAACATGCTCATAGCGGGTCAATCCAGTATGTTGTTCTCTAACAAATACTTATGTGTTGATTTTGACATCTCTATGTCAATGACAACGCTTGTCATCAACCACATATTAGTCTTTATATATTATCACTGTCCATACCTGTAATAATATTCGACTAAGGATCATATTTAACAGTAATCGTATTATTGTATGCACATTATTATCCAATGGTTAGTTTGATGCACAGAAACATACCAAATGATAATAACGGCAATGCCATTACTTGATAAATCTAGTAAAATAGTATGTCTATTCAATCATCATATGATTGGTCTTTGGGCATACTCCAACAGTTCTTGCTCATCAAGTGGTGGAGAAGTGGAAATTTGGGTGTAAGAGGTGTGGAAGCTAAAATAAATAAAGACAAGATGATTTATAGTGGTTCAACCTTCTAACCAAGGTTTACATCCACTACCTTAGCTTCCCACTAAGGATTTCCAATCAATCCACTATTGATCCGTCCCCTTTTCTAGGCTTAGGAGGAAACCCTTACAAACTGATCAAGCTTTCTACCCAAAGCCTTGAACAAACCCTCTTTACAAAGAGATAAAGATAAGCAAACTCAAATCCCTCTAATAGGTATTTGTTTGCACAATTAAGCTCTCACCCAATCCTAAAACACTTGAGAAAATCTAACAATTTTGGCTCACTAGTGTTTGTCTATACAAAGAATTGACACTTAAGCACTAAGACACATTTTGATCATATGTTGTATCACAATTGAAGCATTAACCATTACTAGATGCTTGGAGGTCCATTTTATACTCCTTAATGAGTTTGTAGCCGTTACTAGCCGTTGAGGTTGAATTGGAGCTGTTGGAGACTTCATTTCCCACCATAAATGCAGTTCTGCAGCTCCCCGTTTTGAAACGCTCGACATCGTTTCGAAACACTCTTGAAATAGAAAGAGTCGTTGCAGTTTGATGCAGCACCCGTATTGAAAAGCCCTTGACCGCATCAAAACACCCGTATCGAAACGTCATGTATTGAAAAGGTAGTTGGGAAATAGTCGTTGGGGGTTTATGACCGTTGAGGTCAATGCCACATAGGTGTATCGAAACGACTGAGGCCGTATCGAAATGCTATGCAAAAATCTCATCCAAATTAAAGCCCGTTTTGAAACATGTTTCGAAACGTTTTGCCACTGTAAAGACCCGTATCGAAACACCTAAAGGTGTTTCGAAACGCCTGGATGGTTTTGTTGAATCTGGCTTTGAAAACATATAAAAACCTTTTAAAATATCATTAAACATAGTTTCAAGTTGTTTGGACTTTAGAAATTGTTTTGAATTCTTTTTAATTTTGTCCAAAACTATTTTCAATTATTATATCAAAACATTAGTTCTACAAGAAGACTCCCCAAGCTTTTGCTTTTGTTGTTCCAGAAAATTGTATGAGACATCAAGGCAATGCGAACAAAGATGTAGCTCAAAACAGTCCCATAAGTGATGGAGGTGATGGAGTCGGATAGATGATGCCTCACAAGATGGACCATCTCGGCAAACATGATCTTCACGAAGTTAGGTTGTTGTGCTTGTCGGAAACACTCGAGCCAAAAAGTGTTAATTTGGCGGATTTGTGTAAATTTTCTTTTAGATGGGCGAAAGAACCAAGAAATGGTCAAGTGCAAGAAATGGTCTTGGGCATCCAAAGAGAGAACCGATCCGGTTCGAGATCCAGAGTGGGTTTCATCCTCAATACCCTCATCAACAAGCCCAAGGATGTTCACTAAAGTGCATGGATCAATGCGAAACTTCTTGCCCAAGATGTAAGACTCAATAGCAATAACTTCAGAATGATCTTCATTGCTTATAAGATTAGCATTGGAGTAGAAAAGCAAAACTATGTTTTATAGACAATGTCTGGAATATTCATGAAGCTTAGGAAACTTCATTGTGTAAAAAGAGGTAGGTACTTGAACTAGAAGCGCTCGAAATCAAGGAATGCCATGTCTACAACTCGCTCACGTCGAACAATGACATCTTCAAGAATTTTAAAACGATTCCTAGCCTCTTGATTTCTAAGACTCTTGGAATAGATGAGGGTAAAGTTTGGATGAATATTGTCACCGGGGTTCGAACCTTCACCCCCTTCAATCTTTCTTTTCTTAGAATCCATTAAAAACACCTAAAAACAAAGCAAGAAATAAAATTTAAGTGTGTGCATTAAATCCTAATTTGATCCAATAAGAATCTCATTAAGAATTTTTTAAAAACACTTTGAAAGTATATACATAAAAATAAAATTTTGATGAAAACAGATTTGAAAAATAGTGTTAAAAATACGATAAAAATAAAATATATTCGAACCAAAAAGTTTGAGATTTGAAAAAAATACAAGATTTTGAAAACCCATAATGTAAAACAAGTATACTATACAAAACTATAATTTATTAACATAGTATTCGAACGAAATCAAAAGAAAAATATAGAAAATACCTCACTATTTTAATTTTACTATTTAAATATAAATATTCAAATTGAATAGAAAATCGAATTTCATAATTTAAATGGTTAAGGTAATTTATTTAATTAAATTATTTAATTACTAAATTAAATGGATTTAATATTTAATAGAAATTAAAATTTAATAGAAATAGAAAATAGAATAAGAATATAATTTAAGAAATAGAATAAGAATATAATTTAATAGTAATAGAATTTTCTAATTTCTAATTAGAATTTCTAATCCTAAAATAATAAATAAACAGAGAGCTCTTGTTCTTATTCGAAACGCCTCGTGATCTTTAACCAATTCTGCGCTTCAATATAATTACCAGGAGTAAGCGCTATAGCCTGTTTCCAATACTCAGCGGCTTGATCGAACCAAGCCTCCGCTATTTCTGGGATTTTGGAGGAATTTGTGGATGGAATTGCACAAAATTGATGAAGCTTGCTCAGATTGACGTTTTGGAGTAAAAGCCCTCAAGTTTTAATGAAAAACAATAAGATTTAGAGGGGTTTATAGAAGAATTTGATTTAGGGTTTTGAGGGTTTTTTGTGTTTAATAAAAAGTGTCTTTTAGCATTTAAAACCCTTTAAATATGGCTTTTCCATATACGCATTTTGAAACAGGCATACCGAAATGCTTTCGAATGTTCCGAAACTTGTTGACCGTTTCGATACAGGTTTGATTGTATCGAAGCCCAAGAGTTTGCCCATATCGAAACCTGTAGGGGACATTTCGATACTAGTTTTAATAGAACCAAAACGTTTCGAAACCCTTTGGGGCATTTTGAAACAGCTTGGTCCATTTGTGTTTTTAAGAGGCAGCCCGTATTGAAACAGGGTGACCCATTCCGATACCAATAGCCTTGGAAGAGCAGATAAGGCACTAAAATGCAGAAAATTATAACTTTAATTGAATCTAGATGTATGAGTAAGTTTAACATAACAAAACATAAACATACTCCCCCTAACTATAAGCAAGGATGCAATTAAGATCAAAAACACATAAGCATGGAATTTAACAAGAATTCAAGCAATTTTAAGCACAAAGGTCCTAAAAGGTCAAGATAGGCTAGTTAGACCTAACTCTCTCCTAAGGGACCAAAAACGCTCTTTATCTAGAGGTTTGGTAAAGATGTCCGCTAATTGATTTAAGGTGTCTACATACTCTAAAACAACATCTTCCTTAAGGACATGATCTCTAATGAAATGGTGCCTTATTTCTATGTGTTTGGTTCTAGAGTGTTGGATGGGATTTTTGGTAAGACATATGGCACTAGTGTTATCACACTTAAGGGGTATGGTGTCTACCTCAATTCCATAGTCTACGAGTTGTTGTTTCATCCAAAGGACTTGAGCACAACAACTCCCTAAGGATATGTACTCCACTTCGGTGGTAGATAAAGCTACACCATTTTGTTTCTTAGAGAACCAAGATATGAGCATACTACCTAGGAATTGACAAGTGTCGTAAGTACTTTTCCTATCTATCTTACAACCACCGTAATCCGCATCCAAATAAGCATGAAGGTTAAAGGTGGAGTCTCTAGGATACCAAAGGCCTAAACAAGGAGTATCTCTAAGGTACTTAAAGATCCTTTTAACGGCTATAAGTTGTGACTCTCTAAGACTAGCTTGGAACGTAGAACATAAGCAAACACTAAACAATATATCTGGTCTACTTGCGGTAAGGTAAAGCAAAGACCCAATCATAGAACGATAAAAGCTTAGAGTCAACACACTTACCTCCTTCATCTTTGTTAAGCTTTGTGGATGAGCTCATTGGTGTAGCTTGAGGCTTTTCTTGCTCAAAGCCAAACTTCTTGAGCATATCTTTGATGTACTTAGCTTGATTGATGAAGATGTCATCCTTCATTTGTTTGATTTGGAGTCCCAAGAAGAATGAGAGCTCCCCCATCATGCTCATTTCAAATTCACCTTGCATCAACTTAGAAAAATATTGACAAAGTAACTCATTAGTAGAACCAAAAATAATATCATCAACATAAATTTGAACTAGTAAGATATCTTTGCCATTATTTTTAATAAATAGTGTTGTGTCCTGTAACACCCTGAAAAAAAGAAAGAGAAAAAGGAATGAATGAGAGTTGCAACCAAGGGGATTCGAACCCATTCCCCATGGCATGGGAAATGAATGGCTTAACCATCTGAACTAAGGCCACAATTGGTCTTAGCCTTGTTTGGTATTTTATTTGACATGTATGGTTTTGATATTGGTAATAAAGGGGTAATTTGACTCCTCACCTACCTATCCTTATCTCGAGTCTGGAAACTTCCCAAGATCCCAAACCCGTCCCCTCGCCTTCCCCCTTCCCCCCACCCCCACCCCCCCGATCGGACTCAGACCTGTCCTCACCGTGCCGCCGTGGCACTCATCGCCGCTCTTGTCGTGTGCACCGTCGTACCCCGCTCCTAACCCACCGTCCCACTCGCGATGCATCGTCGTCGTTCGACGGGAAAAACAGCTTGAATGTTCGACGGAAATCGTTTTTCGCGCCCTCTGTCCATTGCTTTTTTCGGCCACCCACGTCGACCGTTCGAGAAACGGACTTCGGTTCCGTGTTCACGGTGTTGAGGCGAGCAAAACCCATATGGTTGATCACTCATTCGCCGTCGGCAAAGGCCTCATCGGAGCAACGCATTTTCTGACTGTTCACCTTCGTTCTAGGTAAATTCCAGCTCTATTCCGGCTTTATTTCACCACGTATGGTATGGGTTGATTTAACATGCCTTTCTCTCTGTTTTTCCGGTGAAATCCAGGCTGTTGGGGGTCTCCGGTGGCATTACGGTGTGATTTCTCGGTGAAGTTTTGGCAGGCTTTCGAATTGGTAAGTGAACCGGTCTAAACCTTCTAGACCGAACCGGTTCAGTGAACCACCCGGCCCAAACCGAGCCCAAACCCATCTACCTGACCCGACCCATCTCCCCGACCCGACCCATCTGCCTGACCCGACCCTTCTTCCCGACCCGTCGACCCGACCCGTTGACCCGACCCGACCCGTCAACCCGTCCGAGTCAACTCAGTGAGTCAACCCGTCCGAGTCAACTCAGTGAGTCAACCCATCCGAGTCAACCCGTCCGAGTCAACTCAGGGAGTCGACCCGTCCGAGTCAACTCGGTTGACTGATGACGTCAGCATTGACCGATGATGACATTAGTGTTGACTCTGACCTGTTGACCGTTGACCTGCTGACGTCAGCGTTGACTTTGATGTTGACCAAAAAGTCAACTTTTCTGAAAACTCCTATTTTATGTTTTTTGACGTCCTAAGTCCTTTTTTGAAGCCCGTTTCGCAAAATTCTAACCAGAAAGCCTCCAAATCAGACCTTGAACTCGAGTTTGCTTATGTAATTTATTAATCAAATATGATCAATGTGAATAAGGACTGAAATTGGAATTTTTGCGATTGAAGGTATTCATAGTTCCTTGTATTCGGGATGTTGAGGACGTCGCATTCGGGTTCGAGAGTGATCAAATGGAGTACCATGAATCGACAGATATAGCTCGAAGTTAAGGTAATACATTACTACCCTCTGCATGCTCTTGAAACATGTTGATATTTGGCTATGTTTGCACGACCATGTTTAAGCATATGATTATCTCTGCCTAAATCGATCAATTATGAAATAAGAATAATAATGGCCAAGGAAAAAATACTCGAATAAGTGGTTTGATAAATCGAAGAGACTTTCAAGTTGAGTACATGATTATTGAGACGGTAAATCATTAAGTCTGATTATCTCTTTTATTAAAAGTATAAATGCCGGGCATATCTGATTAACAAATGACGAAAATATCCCCCCTTAACTATAATCACAACCCTAGAAGCTATACTTGATTCGATAAGACATCTGATACACTTGAAAACCTCAAACTACTGAAATGTGACGGTAACAAGACTTAAACCCTTGAATTGTAAATTGCTTGAGTTGCAAGAATTTTGAATAATTCGATGAAGATAAATGTACGGAAAAAATATTCGTATGTATGAATTGAGCAATGAGGCGAAAAAGATTGAATTGTTTGAAATAACTAAAAAGGATTAGATATAATGATATGGCTGAGATGAGTCACAATGACCCTAGAGACTAATATTTTTCTTCAGGCATCAATTATCATTCGACCGATATATGTGATATATCCTCGAGATCTGAAATGAATGAATAGATGGAAGAACTAAGAAACTCTGAATAATTAAAACGTTTTCGAGCATCGTAATGTCTGAAATACCCTCGAATAATAGAATGTCGGAGAATACTTCTAAGACATGGATTTAGAAATCTAATAAAGACAAACAGATGTAATGACTCTAAAAGTGGTAAAATACGACACATGTCAGTTGGTCGATTCAGACACTATGATGATAGAGGGAAAATACCGTGTGAATGCATGTGCAATTTATTTGGGGAAAGTACATAGTTAATAATGTAAGGGATCTGTTCTCCTAAGGCATATTTGATGTTTTGGGATGAGTTTAGGTACAATGCACATGTTTGAACACTTGGAAAATACCGCTCCAATATATGCTTGATTTCTGGTAATAAGTTCAATGGACGATTGGTGAAGGCGAACTATTGTTGTTTTGCTCGGTAGTTAGTTCTAAGAAATGAATGGTTGAGGTGTACCATTCGGTGAGATATTAAATATTGTGTTAATGGGTTTCAATTAGTCAAAAGGGGCTCGGAAGCTTAATGAGTGATTAGAATTCCTAAACTATGTACATCACCGTTTATACCTTATTGATTCAGTTTACCAAATTACCCTTCGAAGGCCGGAATGACCAACAATACCCACATAAGCTTTACCGATCGAATCACTCTCGATACATCTGAAATCCCAATGATTCTGATGCATTAACTTTCGATGTTAATCCGATCCGTCTTACCGAACTCCCCTATTCGTAGGGACCTCGTTCTGAAATCAGTCTAAATTCGTCAAATGTCATCTTTCTGATATCTACCAAGTACCTCTAAGAAATGAATTAGGCCATAAAGCGTGTATCCTGTATTTGTAAATACTTTCTGTTCTAAACCAAGACAATATGCTTAAAATCTTAAAGTATGATAACGTAATACGAAGGGAACGCAATTCTCTGATTTCTGACCTTTGTTATGAAAAATATATCTGATATATGACGTTGAATACGAAATAATAATAATAATGATAATAAAATAAATTTGATACATGTCTTCTGGTATAAAATAGATTTGATATTTATTTTCTGCAATATTGTCTTCTAAATATAAATTGAAATCATCTGTGGTATATTATCTGGATATGAATGATGATCTGTAGGCTCAGCGCTGGTAAGTCCTTCTGTACCTAAGCTCCTACGCCCAATGGGCCTAGGGTAAGCCTTTCTGTTAAGCTCCAACGCCCATGGGCCTAAGGTAAGTCTTTCTGGACCTAAGGTATCCCCTTAGGTAGGCTCCTATGCCTCAGGCCTAGGGTAAGACCTTCTGTATGCAGTCCAGGTGGAATTGCATTTTTGGGTTCAGTTGGAGGGTAGTTAAGTAAGTTAATAAAACTTTATGACCTCTTCTTAAGCATACCCTACTAAATTAATGTATTAAAGTTGAACTCTCAGTAACTTACAGTTTGTGTTTAATGAACCACTCTGAACTTCTTAATTCAACTTCTGAAATCTGAATCTCTTTTGAATCTCTTTTGAATCTCTGCTTTAGACTCACATCTTAAGGTTCAGGTGATCTAATAAAGAACAACTTTGTTAACTTCTGGTATAATGCTCCTTTGAAATCTCGAATCGTAATTTGAGCTTATCGTTACCTAGTTCTTCATGACAGTGTTAAGCTTTCCATACCTGCTTGTGCTTTTAACATCCCTTGGTAGTTTGTATTACTGAGCTTTTCGAAGCTCACGTTGTTTTTACCATCACATGTTAGAAGATCGACCATGTCGCAGCTGTCAACATCGGTATGGAAGTTCTTCGGCTTGCTTGCGGAGTATGGTATCTGTTTAATTAGGGGGCATGTATGTCACATCTTGATTTACATTTTGAGTCTAAAACTTGTTTTAGCAATTTGTATCATAGTTTTTATTTTGTAGTCTGAATATTTTCTGGAATTGTATTCTAATTCAAAATTTGATTTATGATTTTAAATGGTTAATGATTTGTTAATTTGAAATTTTAATGTGGGTCACTCCGGTGACCCTAATGTAACTTCCTAGGATCTGTGGTAACGCATAGGCGGGTCTAGGGGGTTACATGTCCACCTTTCCTTTTTCAAAACCTTTTCCAACTAGAAAACTTGATAATCTTTCATACCAAGCTCTAGGAGCTTGTTTTAAACCATATAAAGTTTTTGACAATTTGAAAACATGGTTTGGAAAAATGGGATCTTCAAAACCCGGTGGTTGTTCCACATACACTTCTTCGTTTATAAAGCCATTTAAAAACTCACTTTTGACATCCATTTGGAAAAGCTTGAAATCATGATAACATGCAAATGCAAGTAGCATCCTAATTGCTTACATTCTAGCTATGGGTGCATAGGTTTCATCAAAATCAATTCTCTCTTCTTGAGAGTAACCTTGAGCAATAAGCCTAGCCTTGTTTCTCACTATGTTACCACTCTCATCTAGTTTGTTTCTAAAGACCCATTTAGTTCCTATAGTAGTTTTGTTTCTAGGCCTATCAACTAATGTTCATACTTTACTTCTCTCAAATTGGTTTAACTCATCTTGCATGGCCATAATCCAAAATTCATCTTTTAATGCTTCTTTAACATTCTTAGGCTCAATGCATGAGATAAAAGCAACATTATTTAACATTTTAAGAGAAGAACGAGTAGTTACCCCCTTTGATGGATCACCCAAGATCTCACCACCCTTGACATAGTTGTACTCCCTTGGGTAGCTCACTTCCTTTTCCTTAAGAGACATGTCTTGCGATGCTTCTAGAGGCGGTTCTTGTGCTTCTTCCTCTTTGGTTGGAATCTCATTCACCTTTGATGATTCTCCACCATCATTGGCTTCAATGATCCCTACATCACCATCATCACAAGAATCCTTCCTCGGAAGGCGGTTATCATCGAAAACCACATAAACAGATTCCTCTACAACTAAAGTTCTTTTGTTAAACACATGATAGGCTTTAAAGTTTAAAGAGTAACTTGGAAAAATAGCTTCATCACTTTTTGCATCAAATTTACCTAAATTATCTTTTCCATTATTTAAAACAAAACACTTGCAACCAAAAAGATGAAAATAGCTAATGTTAAGTTTTTTAGATTTTAAAATCTCATGAGGTGTTTTCTTTAAATTAGGCCTAATCATTACTCGGTTTATAATATAGCAAGCGGTGTTAGTGGCTTCCTCCCAAAAATACTTAGGTAAATTGTTTTCACAAAGCATAGTCATAGCCATTTCTTTTAAAGTTCTATTTTTCCTCTCAACTAACCCATTTTGTTGAGGAGTGCGAGGAGCCGAAAAATTATGGCGAAACCCATTTTCATTACAAAAATCTTCAAAAACCCATATTTTGAAATTCGATTCCATGATCACTTCTAATATGTGAAATTTTAAGATCAATATCATTTTGGGTTATTTTAGAAAATGTGATGAAGTTTTCTAAAGTCTCATCTTTGGTGCATAAAAAGAGAACCCAAGTATACCTAGAGTAATCATTAACAAGTACAAATGCATATGATTTTCCACCCAAGCTAGTAGTCCTAATTGGCCCAAAGAGATCCATATGGATCAATTGCAAACATCTACTTGTAGAAACATCATTAATGGACTTGAAAGAGGCTCCATGTTGTTTACCTTTAGCACATGCATCACAAATTTTATCCAATGAGAATTGCACATACATCTACTTGTAGAAACATCATTAAGGGAAACTAATTTTTCTAAAACGCTAATGCTAGCATGTCCTAGTTTCCTATGCCATAACCATGCACCATTTTCATTTTGTGCAACTAAGCATGCATGGGATGTATGAATGTCATCTAGATGCACCATATAAATATTGTCTATCCAATGACCAATGAGCATTGTTTTGTTAGATTTAATGTCTACTATTCTACACCCATTTACATCAAACATGACATTAAACCCTTTATCACAAAATTGAATAATGCTCAACAAATTGTGTTTTAGACCATTGAAATACAAGACATTTTCAATAAGTATGGAAGAGTGATTACCTATAGAGCCAATACCTTCAATGTGGCCTTTGGAGTTGTCACCAAAAGTTACTACTCCTCCACTTTTTGGCTTTAATTCCATGAATCGACTCTTGTCTCTGGTCAAGTGTCTCGAGCATCCACTATCAAGGTACCATGAATTTTGACTTTGCGCTTTGGCCTTGTATCAATGCTCCCCCTACAAACAAAGAGTTTAAACTTTGAATTTTGGTACCCAAATCATTTTGGGTGCATGAGTGTTAGCTCCCAAAAGCTTGGTTCCCTTAGGAATCCAAGATGACAAGGCATTAACATTATTAGATTTTACAAGTTCCTTAGGAACACGTACACTTCTAATCTTTTTAGTCCTAGAATGCCTATAGGAGCCACTTTGTTTGTAGTTGAAATTCTTTCTTTTTGTAAAGTTGGTTTTTGAAGATTCACCATTTTCAAGCTTTGAAGAACCAACACTTTTGAAAGAATTTTTGAGCTCATTCACCAATTTTTGGTGTTCATCATTCCATTAAGAAAGAAGGTTGTTCAAATCAATATTTTCTTTTTCAAAGAACTTTAAATCATCTTGCAAGCTTAAAACCTCTTTCTCAAAATCTGAGTTAGTTTTAGAGAGTAAATCATTTAGAGCTTTCAAATCCAAAATGACCTTTTTGTTTTTCAAAATGGACTCGTATTTCTCTATTAACTCATCATATACCTCTTGTAACTCATCATATGCATCATGCAATTCATCAAATGTAAAATCATAGCAAGATTAGTTAGAGGTTACCATAGAATCCTCCTCAAGAGCCATGAGGCAAAGGTTAGCCACTTCGTGTTCCTCATCCTCGGATGACTCCTTGTCACTCCAAGTAGCAATCTTATCTTTGAGCTTCTTCTTCTTATCAAAGCCTTTCTTCTTGAGTTGAGGGCAATCAGAACGAATATGACTCGACTTCTTGCACTCAAAACAAATGATAGGATCATTTTCCTCTTCCTTGCTCTTGTTCTTGAAGTCTCTCTTTCTTTGAAATTTCCTCCCTCGGTTAGACTTCATGAACCGTGAGAAATGTTTGGTTATCATTGCCAACTCCTCGAAATCATCCTCCTCACTAGAAGAGCTCTCCTCTTGTAGAGATGCATTGAGAGCAACTTCTAGATTCTTTTTCTTGTCCACCTCTTGCTTCTCTATTCTCTTTTCTTCTTTCTTCTTTTCATCTTCTCTTCCTTGTTTCATAATCTTAAGAGTAAGGAGAGAACCAACTAGCTCATCAAGCTTTAAGGTCTTCAAATTCTTAGCTTCGATGATGGCCGTTCTTTTACCATCCCAAGATTCCGGGAGAGAATATAGAAGCTTCCTAAGTAGCTTTTCTTCAGGAATCATTTCACTGAATCCTTTTAGACCATTGACGATGATCGAAAATCTATCAAACATCTTGGAGACATTATCATCAGGGTTCATCTAAAAATTCTCATAACTCAAATTTAGTAGCCTGATCTTCGTCTCCTTAACATCACCAGTACCTTTGTATATTGTCTTAAGAGTGTCCTGCACTTCTTTGGCGCTCTCGATTGAAGAAACCTTAGAATAGATGTCATGTCCAAGTGCACAAAAGATGATGTGCAATGCTTTATTGTTGACTTGCATCCTTCTTCTATCTTCCTCAGTCATCTCCGATTTCACCTTTGGGACAAGTCTTCCTTCATCATTTCTTTTCATCAGAATGTAAGGCCCTTCTTCAACTACATCCCAAACCATGTAGTCGGTGGATTTGATGAAGAGACGCATCCTATTCTTCCGATATGAGTAGTTGTCCCCATTGAAGAATGGTGATTTAGTGGTGGATTAAGACTCATTAAGGTTGGAGGTTGAGGTAGATGTCATGGCTTGACATGAGATTTGATCACACTCTTCTAGGATCTCCTCTTGTGGTTGTTAATCCTTCAAAAGAGGTAGGCTCTGATACCAATCGTTGAGTGGGTCGATGAATTGATAAATGTCAAGAGGGGTGAATTGTATTTTTAAATTGGTTGGTAGTGAAGTGGTAAAATAAAAATTGAAGACAAAGTCACTTATAGTGGTTCAAGTTCCAAATGAACTCCACATTCATTACCTTAGCTCCCACTAAGGATTTTCCAAACAGCTTCACTAGTTGATCTTCCCCTTTTCTAGGCTTAGGAGGAAACCTTTACACAAATGGTCAATTTTCTACCCAAAATTGACCAAACCCTCTCACAAGTTTACAAAGAAGAATATGTCAATTACAAAGTATCTCTAAAGACAAATATTGCCCAAATTACAAGCACTCAACCCAATTGAATATGAAAAAATAGGAAATTACATGGAATGACAATTGGAGTTTTACAAGAATATTGAAATTTAGCACTTGATGTAACGCCCTGGTTTTGGGCCTAGATGTTTTGGACATCGGACCGGACCGGTCGGGAACGGTTCGAATCGAGTTTGGTGATTTAAGGAAATCAAGGATCGGGATAGGATAAAAATATGGTAAAAATTGATAAAATCCTCTAAAATTATTTTTAAGAGGTTGGTCAAATAAATTTTACAAAAAGAGTTTCAGAAGAGGTACATTTTGGGTAGTGACCAAAATGTAAAGTTTCAAAATTATGGAAAATGTGATTTTAAAAGAGGAACCAAAATCTTAGAATCTTTAGGGAGCTTTATGGCAATTTAGCCTTTCCTTAATATGACATGTGTTTTAAAATGGATTTTAAAGTGATTTAATAAAAGGATTTTTATTAAATTAAAATTAATTAAATTAGAAAAATGAGATTTCACCTGACGTAACTACCTTTCTCTTCTCATTTTCAGCCAAACACAATTCTAACTCATTTTCTCCAGAATTATTTTCTCCCAAACACTCTCTCAATATTTTCTAAACAAACTTCAAGAGTTTTTTCAAGTTCTTCAAGATTTTTGCTAAGAAAAACTTGTCAATCATTGAGGAAAGCAAGGATTGGAGGTAAATCCTGTTCTCAACCTTCAATCTAGGTTCTTTATTGAAATTCCCAAGATCTTTGGCTTCTAATTAATGTTTTTAGTTGAAATTGAAATCTTGCAAAAATAAGATGAAATTCTTGATTTTCGGACTTGTTTTGTAAGCTCTGTTTTGGATTGATTTTAATTGAGTTTTGAGATGGTTAATATGTTTAAAAGAGGTTTTGTTGATATAGATCCCGAAATCCTTGAGATCCTTGAGTTTCTTGATAGTTCTAGTTGGGTTTTTTAGGTAAAATGTGGGAGTAATGCTTGTCGGAGGTATAAGGAAGGGTTTATGTTGTTTTTAAATGTGTTTTGATGTTTATAATTGGTTGGAAGTGATGTATGTTGGCTGGGCTTTGTTTAGGAAGCAATCGATTGAGTTATCGGTTGTTTCGAATGGATACATTGGTGTAGTTTGGGTGAGCAACGAGTTTGTGATTGGTTGTTGGTGTTGAAATGCATTTTAATGCATTTGGATCTCTGTTTTGATGATGTGAAAACAGGGGATCTTGATCCGGAAGCAATCGAGACGTTTTTGGAGGCTCTAGAAGAGTGATTTTCGTGTCGGCGAGCAAGGCTTCACGTATCGGTGAGTGGAAATGGATTTTCCAGCTTTGTAACACTTAGAGCATGGTCTTGGAAGCTTAGTGTAAGTTTGAGACACTTAGCTAAGCTCAAGAGTAAGTGATTCGAAAGTCTCTCTCTCAGAAATGTGTTATATTTTGATAGAAATGCACTTGAGTTAAATGTGGTTTTGATTACTGTTTTTAAAGCATGTTTTAAGCATGGTTAATGATGGATTTTAATGCCATTATGTTAAGGATGCACTAGGTAAGTGATCCTTGGTTTTATGTGATAAATGATTTTGATATTAAGCATGTTTATGCTTGTGAAAATGGCATTGTGTTTATGCTTGCAAAACAGTGGAATATTGATGTTAAATGATTATATTGGCAAGTGATGGAAATGGTTTTTGGTTACTTTAATCAGATATAGTTAGCCGGCTATAGGATTGGGTACACTGTGAATAAAGTCGTCTTGGATGTCGAGGGGTTGTGATTGAGCCATAATCTCCATCCAAGTACCCTAACGATTGAGGCTAAGATCACAATGGTGAATGGTTTAATCTTGTGTGTGAGTCATGTGTTATGTGTCTTGTACTCTCATTAGTGGAATTATACAACTATCGATGAGTGATGTTGAGGGGTTGTGATTGTGCCATTAATCTCCACCACGGGTGTTGAGGGGTTGTGATTGTGCCATTGATCTCCACCTTGTGTAGTCTGGTAGTATGTATGAAGCGTGTGGGACAACGTTTGTAATCCGAGTATCCGATTGTATCATTTGTTTTGGTATGGTTTGAGGATTATCACTTGAAAGCCAATATAATGT
This sequence comes from Hibiscus tridactylites, assembly GCA_958450335.1. Lineage (NCBI taxonomy): Eukaryota > Viridiplantae > Streptophyta > Magnoliopsida > Malvales > Malvaceae > Hibiscus > Hibiscus tridactylites. The sequence continues at coordinate 71,162,732 of OY288272.1, forward strand.
TAATGATTAATGATTAAGCGTGAGATGCTTGTAAATGATGCAAGAATGCATGTGATGCTTGGTTTAAGCATGAGCAAAGGAATTTGCTGTTGTTTTAAAGATGCAATACGCATGTGGTTTTAAAAGTGCATTGAATGCTTAAATGAGCAAGTTTAAAAGAAAGGCATGAGTTTGCTAATGATGTTACAATGGTTTTATGAAATGCATTGTTGAGTGTTGTTTTAGCGATCCTTACTAAGCTATATGCTTACGCTCATTTGTTTCATCAATGCAGAGAATTGAGCATTTCAAGGTAGCCCAATAGCAAGGGGATTCAAAGAGTTTTGGTTAAGCAATGTATGTGGTTCACCCTTGGCCTTAGTGTAATAAGAGGCAATGGGTGGGAATTCCTTCTTTCTGGATTTGTTGGTGATGTTTGTTGTTTTAAGAATGTTTGGTTTCTGATTTTGGACTTGTAATCGGCCTTTAATTGGTTCCATGGTTTGCTTATGGTGTTTTGCCTATGCTTTAGCTTGGTTTCTTAAGCATGCTTGAATAGCTAATATGTCATCATGGTTTGATGAGTTTGATGAGTGTGATTTACTGTTTGTTGATGTTTACTTGTCCATTAGGTAATTTATAACTTGTATGCATGATTTAAGCTTGTTTGAATATGATTAAGCATGTTTGAATGCCTTGGAATGTGTTTTTTCTGGTATGTGTATCGATACATGGGGAAGTGTATCGATACACTAAGGCCAAATTCAAGCTTTTGGTACAGGGGTATTGGTACAGATTGCCCGTGTATCGATACGCCCAAGCCAAGTTTGAAGGACGTACCGATATGCGGGGAAGCGTATCGATACGCCCTTCCCATCTTTTGCTACTGCCTTCCCGCGTATCGATATAGGCTCAAGTGTATCGATACGGGTAGTTAAAATTCAGTTAAAAGTATCTTCTAAAGTCTTGAAATGTTACGTTTTGGTCCTTGAATGTTATTTGATCAATTGGATGAGTCTGGATGATCGGTTTGAGATGAAATTTGACGTGATAGCATGTTACATGACTAATTAAGGATTGGTAACTTTAAAATCTGAAAAGTCTCTGCAATTTCGGTAATTTGAAAAATGGTCCCTAAAAGTCATACGTATGCAATTGAACTCCTAATTGAACTCCGATCGATGTATTATTTCTTCCTAATGGTCTTGCTGGACACATAGGTTAATAGTGTGCATCAAGAGAAGATAAAAAGAAAAAAAGGGTTGTTAATCAAGGTTGACTTTAACGAGTTGACTTTGGTTTTCCCCGTGTAATCTTCTAAGTTCGGGTCGGGCGTCTAGGCCGGGCTAAGGGGGTTACACTTGAGCTTGGATTTGATGTATGATTGTTTCTTTTTGGATCAATAGTTGTTGTTAGTTGTTTTTGGACTCATTTTTATGCCTTCTCATTCAATTCTAGCCGTTGGGGTTGTTGCCATTATAAATATAGTCGTTGTGATGCAATCTTCCCACCATAAATGCACTTCTGCAACTACCCGTTTCAAAACACCTATACTTGTTTCGAAACATACCAAAATAGAAATAGTCGTTGGGGTGTAATTAAGAGACCAATATGCTAAGAGCCCGTTCCGAAACGGCTTGGCATTCATTCCGAAACAATTTGAAACTGTCAAAACCCATATCGAAACATGCTTAAATCGTTTCGATATGTCTTAACCGTTTTGTGAAAATCAGTTATAAATTGCAACAGTCATAAAATTTAAATCCAAGTTCAACTCTCATTTCGAAACGTTTGAGATCGTTTCGATACAGCCATATCGAAACAGATCTGCCTGTTCCGTTGTTCTTTATTCATTTCGAAACATGGGATCCTGTTTCGATACTACCGTATCGAAACGGGAAGACTCGTTCCGAAACAAATGTTAACAGTTTCAAAATGTTCCAAAACGCCTAAGGGCTATTTCAAAACGGTGACTCGAAAATCACTATTTTAACTTGGAAACACTTAGAAAAATTTGTATAACTCTTTGGTTTTGACTTGACCACTTTGCTTAAAGTTTTGGGAAGTTTTGAGAACATAAAAATTTATTTTCTATTTTCAATTTAGGGCTTAAATACTTTGTTATATCAAAATCAATTCTTTGGTTTTACAAACTCACAAGTCTAAGTGAGGTTGTCTTAAGCAAAATTAAAAGAACGGTTTGCAAATCTAAACCAAGCATAAAACAACATCAATGCAATGAATCTATATTGTTAATGCAATGCTCATATTCAAAATAAAATTTTCTTATGTTTCTTTATTAAGCCTCGGATTGAGTCAAGATAATTGATACACGAATTCCTACACCTCGCCAAATCGATGAATGGTCTAATCCCTCCGCCTCGCCAATGACCAATACCATAACATCCCTCCGCCTCGCCAAATCAATATAGGTTGTAGCCTTAGGACCGTAGTCCACTCGTACTTTGAGCTCTTGAGTTTTGTGGCATGCCAATTGTATCCTATGTCCTTTCAAATCCAAGGTTTCAATGTCAACCTCTGTAACGCCCCGGTTTTGGGCCTAGAGGTTTTAAGGGCGGTTTAGGATTCGATGAACCTAGATTAGAGATTAGGGTTAGTTCGAAATTGATTAAGGGAAATCTTAGTTTGGGATGTGATAAAATCTTGTGAAAATTTCTGAAATCCTATTTAAATATGTGTTGAGGGAAAGTGAAGCCATTTTTGGGAAAGGATTTTTTGAAAAGTTGACATTTCAGTTTGGTGACTAAAATGTAAAAATTGAAAGTTCTGTTTTAATGGTTAAATCGAAGAGAGTCAAAACTTAGAATCCTTAGGGAGCTCTTACACCAAGTTGATATCAGCTATTTCCCTTGATTTGGAGCTTTAAATGATTTAATTAAATGTTTTAATAAAGTAGTTTTATTAAAGGAGATCTTAATTGACTAATCGTTTTCTCACGTAAATACTTTCTCCAAAACTTTTCTCTCAACTTTCCAAGCAGTCAAACTCTCTTTTCATCACTAAAATCTTCAGAGATTCATCTCATTATATCTACTTTTGATTTCTAAATGATGCCCATGAATTTCTACTTTAACTAGCTAGAGTTTTCTTGAAGGATTTCACCAAAATCATTGCAAATCAAGGCGAAAGCTTATGTTAGAGGTGATCTTTCTTTTCTCTCCTCTAATCAATGTTCTTTATTGAAATTCTCAAGTCTTTGGCTCTCTAGTTTTGTTTATTAACAAGATTTTTGTAAATTAATTGATGAATTTGTTACATTGAGCTTTATAAGATGATTTTTCAAGATTTTCGTTTGGGCACTATATTGATTGATTGGAGGCTGATTTTAATCACAAATTGAATGTTAAATGATATGGGAATAAAGGCTTTATGAATGTAATCCCGAAACGAGTTGGATCTCTAATTGATAGATTGTTAGATTTTGGGTTTTTGAGGTGTTAATGTGGAATCTGAGTTGTTGGAGGTATAAGGATGAAATTAGGATGATTTTGGATATTGATTGATGGTTAAAATGGGATGGAAGTGTTAGAGTATGGCTGGGATGAGTTTAGAGAGCAATCGAAGGTGATTTTGGTTGTTTCGGATGGGTATTTTGGTGCTTTAGGGTAGAGCAACGAGATTGTTTAAGTTGCTGGTGATTTTAATGCATTATGATGCATTAATCCTCTATTCTTATGTGGTATAAATAGGGGAGAATACTTTGGAAGCAATCGGTGAAGATCTGGGGGCTTCAGACGTTTAAATTCACGTTGGCGAATCTTAGTTTCACGAGTCAGTGAGTGGAAATGAGTTTTCCAGCTTTGAAACACTTAAAAGGTACTTTTGGGAGCTTAGTGTCAGCTTGAAACGCTTTACTAAGTTCGGAAGTAAGTAAAGTGATTTTCTCCCTCGGATTGAACTATTATGAATTGTTGATGCACTTGATTTTAAATGAGTTTTACCTACTGTTCAAAGCATGATTTAAAGTGATTTACTGTTTTTGATGTTATATTAATGAAGGATGCACATGGTAAATGATCTTTGTATGTATAGATGCTTATACATGTTTAATGAAGCATGGTTTGATGCTCGAAAATGTGGCTTATTGGTAATACTTTGAAAACAGTGAGGTTCATGCTAAATGAGAATTATATTGGTAAGTGATGTTGTGAAAAATGGTTTATAAATGAAAATCGGATATAGTTAGCCGGCTATAGGATTGAGTGCACTATAAGCAAGTCGCCTTTGATGTTAAGGGGTTGTGAGTGTACTGAATACTCCATCTAAGTACCCTAACAATTGAGGAGAGTGTATAGTGTCCGTCTCTCGTTAGTGGGGTTATGTATCTATTGATGAGTGGTGTTGAGGGGTTTATACGGTGTACTGAATACTCCACCACGGGTGTCACAACGGTGGAGGGTAGCTCTCGTGTGTGAACCTTGAGATGCTAGTGAGAATGTATGAAGTGTTGGGGCAACACTTGTAAATCTGTGTATCCGATGTTGTTTTGAGAAATGAGTATGTTGATGATCACTTGTGAGCCAATATAATTGTTAAAGTGTTATGAAATGATTAATGATGCATATTATGTAAATTAATGTTTTACTCTTTAAGCTTTGCATATGGTAACTATACATGGGAAGGCTTAAGTTGAGTGTTAGATATGGATTTGTTGTTGAGTTCATAATACATGTTGCATGATGTTTTACATGCCGATTTGTTAAAGAAAGTGTATGATTTTTAAAGAGGGGATGATAGTTTTCTAATGATGGAAATGGTTTTAATGCATTGATGGTGTGTTGGTTTTGAGCACTCCTCACTAAACCTTGTGTGCTTACACTTTTATTTGTCCATCAATGCAGATAATTGAAGCTTAGGAGGCAGCAAGAGGTAAGGGATTCCAAGGGACTTTTGTGTTTGAATGTATGTTTCGTTTATGGACTATAGTAATAAGGGTAATGGGGGTTCCATGGTTTATTTGGGTGATGTGCATGAACACCCTTTTTGAGCATATTTGTTTTATGGTTTTATACTTGTAAAAGGCCTATATTTGAAGGATTGTGCATTGGTTTGAGTTTTGACTCTTGTATGGCTTATTTTCTAGGTTGCATGCCTATAGTTTATCCTTGATGCATTTTGCCTTGATTTGATGTTGAATATGTCATGAATGCTTGAGGATTGGTGTTTAAATATGATGTGTGCATGTTGGAAGAATGTTGGTTTGGTTTAGGATGGATTTTAGTGTGAAAAACCAACTAAAGTGTCATTATAGACCCAGGTGTTTCAGTACACTCAAGCTTGTACCGAAACAGTGAGCCTGAAATGGCCTAAGGGTTTCGAAACAGGGGAGGTCTGTTCCGGTATGTTTTGCTACTAGAAACCTCAGTTTCGAAACACCTCAAGGGTGTTTTGATACAGGCCCGTGTTTCGAGCCATGTGGACCTGTTTTATTACACATGTTTCGGTACAGGGCTAGCCTGTACCGAAACATATGGTTGTTAAGTTAGTTGATGGAATATTTTGAAGTTCTAATTCTTTGCATTTTGGTCCCTGAATGTTGTGGATGCAATTAAATGAGCATGAATGATTATTTTGAGCTGGGTTTTGACAGAGATGCATGTAACATGATTAATTTAAAGATGATAATCTAAAATTGGAAGAATCCCTCATAATTTTTCAAGTTTACAGAATGGTCCCTAAAATCGTATTTGAAAGCAATTGAGCCTTAATCGATGTCCGATTGATGTTTCGTATGTTCCACTGCGATGACAAACACTTAGGTTTCTAACGAGCATCTAGACAAGATAAAAAGAAAAAAAATAGGGTTGTTTATTAAGGTAAACCTTCTCGGTTTACTTCAATATTCCCCGTGTGACCCGTTCGGTTCGGTTAATCGTCTAGGCTGAGCCGAGGGGGTTATAACCTCAATATTTAATGATAAATTCAATGATCAATATTTCAATAGTTCCATCTATAATCAATGTAATTATATCAATGTCTATGACCTCAATGACAATTTCAATGACCAATGTTTCATTTACCATGTTTCGATAGCAATTACTATATCAATTCCGATACACGAAGACAAAGACAATACCCATGTTTGATGTACTTACCAAATTTACCGAAACTTACAAATATGTCTGTTTACTAATCCGAAGCAATACCCTTAGAGGCAATGTTAGCGATTGAATCAAAATTGACAATAATGAATTTGGGAAGTCTCCTCGCCTATTCTCGAGACTTCGACTACACTCACCTTGATAATCTGATGCTTTTACAGTTCTCGGATAACAACTCCTTTGTTCCTAGCTTTCAGTGAAGCCGATGGATGCCCTTTGTCAATTTATTGGGCTAGACATTCAATAAGAGTGTGTTAAAATCAATACTACGATATCATAATCAAATTAACAATATCAAAATCAATAATTAAGGCCAAAACTAACATAATCCAAGGATTTTCCATGGATGGACAAACCCTAACTAAAGATTAAGCTTGATTTATCCATGGAATTCAATAATTGATTAAGGAATATAGCTTACCCGATTACTAGCAATGATTTGATACCGGTAAAACAAAGCTTAATCTTTCTCTCCAATTGAGGTGCTTGCTTGGAGGTAGGAGACGATGATGATAAGGAGGTGTGTGCTTGATATTTTGACCGGGTAAGTTCTCTATATTTCTATTCTTCAATTTCCTGTAGCCAACTTAGCTTTCCTTCATATGAAAGAAGTTTACCAGATTAACCCACGTGTGGGTGAATATATTTGGGGAGGGGCTAATCGCAAGGTTAGTCCCTCAACACCCAATGCTCTATGATATTGCCCCCATACTTCTAATTTTTACGATTAGGTCACTAAAAAGATTTTCGACGAATTCAATAAGATCATAGTTCAATGAATTGACTCAATTAGAGTCCAATATCAAAGTAATTAACCTCGCGGTTAACACCAATATAATATTTAGATTATATCGATGTAAAATTTCTGATCACCAGAACCCAATTCCGACTAGATTGAATTTTTGGGTGTTACAGTTCTGGGTTAAGAGAACACCATTTTATTGAGATGAACTAAGATAGGGGTATCGGTACGGTATGCAACCTGTACCAGTGCGTCATGTAGATCCGTATCGGTACGGATTGACATGTACCAGTACATTAAGTCTTGGAAAATTCTAGTAAGCCAATTTGGTATTGGTACGCTATTTGTATCGGTACCTAGGAGTATTGAACAGGTACGCGAGGGCCAGTACCGGTACCTAGTGGGCAATCTGCCAAAAATGTTGATTTGAGCCTCTGGGACTAAGAAATTATGAGATTCGATCTAATAGACCTCTAATGACATAAAATGAGTTATAGAACTGATAAAGTGAGATTCCACTCACTTATACAGACATCATGTGTAAAAACCTGAAATATGGATAAGTGACTCGATAACGATAGTAGCTTATTAGCTCACGACAATTGATATGATATTGATGTGTGTCGTGCAAGCACTTATGTGGTAGAGTCATCTTGATTGATGGGATAGTGTGGATTAAATAGAGATAATTAATGAGAACGATTAAAGTATCCCTCCATAATGTATCAGCACCTTGGTAATGTAAAATAAATGATGTGTTGATGATTACCATCAATAGGAAGATCCACGGGATCATGTTGCTTGTATGCCGGGTAAACATTTGTTTAGTCGAGTTGGTGATTGATGGGATCTAGATACCCAAAGAGAAAGTGTTGCAACACCATGGTTAGAGATACCGAGTGTAGGTTACCGATGTTGTGTGACCCAGACCTTATTCAAAGATACTCGAGGGAGAATTCCGAGTATGTGTGTATGATTTGATACTATGTGACCCGGTCTCACCCATGGTGTATGTTCCGATGCTCGTGACCCGATCTTACTCGGGGTGTATGTTTTGATGCTATGTGATCCGACCTCACTCTCGATTCATGGTTTTGACCGTGTGTGCTTTTGCCTTGATGATCTGATGAGATCTCTGGTATGGTTGGGTCTTGTGTGCCATGTATGATAGCTTATGGATATATTTTCCTCAAGGGGATAAGTGACCTCAAGTTTTGTGAAGCATTGTGGAGCATGTAAGACTTATTGTAGGTTTAATGATACCTTGAGATATGTGATCTAAGAACTCTAGCTTGAGTAGTCTAGTTGATGACTCTTAGATAGTGAAACCTTATCTATGCTCTCTAGACTATAATTATCTCGCATGCTTATTTACGATAACCACAAATTATGATAGAGTAGAAATGTACCACCGAGCTTTGTAAGCTTAGCGTTTGAAATCGTTGTTTCCGTTCGCAGGTTAGTAGGTTGATCGTGATCGAGGAGCACATCATGGAGGGATTTCCCAGCACTATTCCACATCAGAGTACAATACTTAATGTTTAGTCTTGGGCTATTGTATTCATAGGACCTTACAAGTGTTGAGTATGTAAGTCTATTTGAACTATTCTTTTGTCCTACAATAATTTAAATTCGGAGCTCCTATTTTGTAAACCGATTTTACTGTTTAATTTATTATATGAGATTATGGATGGTTTAACATTTTATGAGATGGCTAAATCCATAGTTTTTAAATATAATATTTGTTGGGTCAGATTTGGGTGACCAAAATGCAGCGCTTTGAATCTATATCGAGATCAGGGTGTGACAGACGAATTTTAGTTTTCAAACCATTGTACCTTTAAGATACATTAGTAAGTGTTTGAGTACAATCAAGTGTTCATTACTAGGATTATGGGTCGTACATATCGTTTTATATGAGTTACATAATAAAGACACTTGAGGAGTCAGTTTTCTCCATAATGAAATTTCTGCCAACAAATTTTTGAGTCATTAGCTTCTTAGCATCCCACTTTATTGATATTTAAAAGCTATTTAAAATTCCACTTATCGAGTATTAAAAAATACACATTAACAAAACATATGTAACATATTTCCATATGTTATGTTTGCATTTATTACACGTTTCAAACGTTTTGAAAGCCATAAACCACAAAATCTTTATAGGCCAGAAAAAGACACCAAAAAGCCAACTAAAAGAATAGAACCCTACTATGTTGACTGGAGATCAAGTTGAGAAACATCGAAAGGAAATATGTTACATATATTTTGTCAATGTGTATTTTTTAAGGGTAAAGTACACAGACGGTCACTGAACTTTGGTAAAAAAACAAAATGGTAATCAAACTTTCAAAAATCAAAAAATGGCAATTAAACTTTATGTTTTATAATAAAATGGTAACTAGATGTTAAATCCCGTTAAGTGTCTGTTATAAAATTTGGTATAATAACACATTTAGTCCTTCATATTTATACACTCAATCAATTTAGTCTTAATTTGAAACAATTTACTAAATTTAACCCTCGTTATTTATGCATTCTTTCAATTTGGTCCTTAAAGCAAAATTCCAAAGTATGGTAACATGATAAATAATTACAATTAAATTTTTTAATATGAACTCAAAACTCGACTCGAAACGAAAAAATTTCAAATAAAGTTTGAGTTGTAAAATATGATGCGCCAACTCGAATAACTCGAAATTTTTTTACTCGACTCGATCGAACGATCATCTCTATCTTAAGATATGACGCGTCAACTCGAATAACTCAAAATATTTAAATATTTTAAATCATTTTTTCTTTTAAATCGAATATTTTTTAAAATAGAAAGATAGCTTATTGCACAAAGTAATTTGTCTCCATGGACAAAATTCTATTATGGTGCCAGCTTCTATTAGATTGGTGCAGCGATTTCATTAATAGAGGATACATTTCTTCATAGTGTGCTCTGCTTACATGGCACTTTGGTTAGGTATTTGAAGGAACATATGGAATCAACAAGTATACAACTGTGCAATTTACAGGAGAGGTATGTAACCTCCTCTTTTTCCTATTTCTAAGCTTAATCTTTATCTTGCACCAGTCAGTTTGGCACGCAAAATAGCTTGAACATTACAACACATGCTGATACATTTTAATTGTTGACTTATTTTTTACATCTTCAGGTACCTGGTTCTGTAATAAATTAGAGGGGAAATAAGTCTTGTACATACTAGTCCATGGAGACAAATTACTTTGTGCAGTAAGCTATGTTTTTAGTTTGGCATGATACCGGCTCTTATTATTGTAAATTTTTTCTTCATCAACTCTAATAACTCGAAATATTTGAATATTTTAAATTATTTTTTAAAATCAAATATTTAATAACTACTTTACATATTATTATTTTAAATATTCAAATATTTAATAATTACTTTAAATATTTGAATATTTTAAATCAATTTTTTTCTTGTAAATCGAATATTTAAAGTAGTTATTAAATATTCGATGTGATTTAAAAGAAAAAATAATTTAAAATATTCGAATATTTCGAGTTATTCGAGTTGATGCCCCACATCTTAAGATAGAGGTGAGCGTTCGATCGAGTCGAGTAAAAAAATTTCGAGTTATTCGAGTTGACACGTCATATTTTACAACTCAAACTTTATTTTATATTTTTTCGATTCGAGTCGAGTTTTGAGTTCCTATAAAAATTTAGTTGTAATTATTTATCATGTTATCATACTTTGAAATTTTGCTTTAAGGACCAAATTGAAAGAATGCGTAAATAACGAGGGTTAAATTTAGTAAATTGTTTTAAATTAGGACTAAATTGATTGAATGTATAAATATGAAGGACTAAATGTGTTATTATACCAAATTTTATAACAGACACCTAACGGAATTTAACGTCTAATTACCATTTGTTATAAAACATAAAGTTTAATTGCCATTTTGTGATTTTTGAACCATTTTATTTTTTTTTACCAAAGTTCAGTGACCGTCTGTGTACTTTACCTTTTTTATAATGGGATACAAGTGGGCGTTACACCAAAAGGTTAAATCGAGATCAAGTTGAGAGGCATCGAAAGGAATGTGACTATAGCCCAGGAAAATTTAAGGCATTATGTGAAGGAAAACCCTACCTAGTTGATTGGAGATCCTAAGATATAGGTTCAAAAGGACAACCTAATTGCATAGACCTTGTGTGGTCACTATGGGGTACTTATCCCCAGGTTCTTTCCTATGATGTAAACGATGATCAAAGTGGAATAGGCTAAGCAAAGCTTTTAATGACCATTGTGTGCTTTGGTGAACCAAGCAACATAAGTCACCTATGTGAGGCCACTTCAAGGAGACTATTAGGCATAGTTCTTTCAAACTCTTGCAGAACCATACGATGTTCACGGCCATATGGACATACCTATGAAAACTAACACTCTTATCAGAAAGGTAGTTGCGTGAAGTATATCATCACTTACAAAAACGGCATAACAGTTCAAGGATATCACGTCTACTGGTCAACTAATAAAGTAATTATACTTTCACAAGGGAAGGTTCAAAGGAGGAAACATGCCTATCCTATGCGACTATCGATCATAGATTCTATCACCACATCAAGTCAAAATGTTTTTGATTAAATGGTAAATTTCATTTGCGAGGAGGTTGTTGAAAAAATTATAATTTTGAACATTTGAATGAGAAATTGATCCAACGATGCACAATGTGGGTAACGTGAATGTCCGGACCGATCTGGCCCTTCGTTGGATTGCAGATATTTTCACCCAAATATTTTCTAAAAAAAGCATATCTTTTTCAATTATGTTTTGGAATTAAAAGGATAAATATTAAAAGTTTCCTTTAATTTAGATAGTAATGTTGGAAACTTCTTTTTAAAGGCTCGTTAATTCTCAAATCATAAATGCTCCATTATGTCAAAAGTTTCCTTTATGTCTCTCATGAAACTCCTATAAATAGCGTGTAAACCTTCTAGGTTTTACACAACTCAAAAACACAGAGAATTTTCTATTGTTTTACTTTGTGACTTTCAAAAGTAGGTTTTGGTGATAGGAGAAGATAAAGTTATATTTCGTGATCTCTGCAGTTGCGCTATTGTAGCTGATCATCTAGTTGTTGTATCTTGAGAGACAGATAACCGAAAATCCCAAGCACCAAGGAGTGGCAAAAAAACTTATCTTAAGGAAATTGTGTTGATACATGCCTCGACTCGTTCCCAATCGGTTTGGTTCTATATATGTTGTATCTATATTATTTTATGTTTGATTACTAATAATATCAATATTTGATTTTTTGGATTAACACTTTTCTAACAGAAACCAACCTGACGAACAAGAACTTTGACAACCAATGTGAGATCCATGCTTTTCATAACGAGGGATTGCACGTGTTCGGAAAAACGATGGAGGAAACACCATATACTTATCCTACCTGGATGTCTTCATCAAGCAGGTCGATATCATCATCTTCTAATGGATATAAATCATCGTCGAAATTGGACGCATGAGAGTCGGTAACTTTATCCTTGTAGGAGGGTGGCACAAGCGAAGCATCATGTTGATCATTGTCCATGGAAGGGTTCGGGGGGGGGGGGGGAGGGGGGAAGCCAAAGCAAGGCGTGGTTGTAGGTTTGGTGGCGCCCGACGGCGTTGTCATTCTGGGAGTTGGAAATCTTCTGAAGGTTTGAGAGTAAACATTAGTTAAAAATTTTAATTGAGAATAAACACGAAATGTATTTTTATGTTACAAAAATTATAGAATAATAAAGATTAAAATCATATCAAAGACATTTAAAAAAATGAACCGAATCAATACGAAATTCAAGTCACAAACTATAACACACCTTATACGGTGTGGTTTAGGTCAAATTGTCATCCCTAAATGATAGTTAAATTCAAAGCATTAAACGATTGAGATTGAAATTGAGCCTAAATGATGAGATTGACAAACATAAGACATTTTTCATAAGTATATATAAATAATTCTATATAGCTCGATTGGGCTCATACCCAACTCAACCTGAATTGACCCGGAAATCCAAAATTTGACTTATATGATATTGACATGACCCGAAAATCAATTGATCTAGATATTGCCTTGATCCGAAAATCGATTGTTCCAATATTGACATGCCCCGAAAATCAACATATTTCACATTGACCAGACTCATATATCGACCGATATAATATTGACCCGACTCGATACATGACACAGTCCGACTTAACATAGATCCAAACTAAATTTGAACTGTATCTAATTCGACTTAAATCAAATATAAACCAAATACAATTCAAACTTGAAATGATTCGACCCAAACCCGATTACGACCTCTAATTAAATACCCAAACTGAATAGATTTAGAATAAATTGATCCAACTCTCCCAATATGATGAACACCAAAAGATTCCTACTAAATTCAACTTGTAAAAAATATCATTTTTTCCTATGCTTGATCCAACTCCAAGGAGAAGCAAATCAATTGGAGTTGGATCAAAAGTAAACTCTTTTATCTAAGCAAAAATCTACAATCAATTGGGTCAAATGAATTCAGATTAACCCAGACGACCGAAAACCCTACGACACAAAGCCCAAAAGGCTATATGTAGTGTATAAACCTAAAAATAAAATTAGGGTTTTAAAGCAGCCGTCTGCGCATCGCAGCTAAACCCGCAAAGTTTCAACAATGGCTGTCGGGTACTCATTTCCTTCTCTTAATCTCTTCCCCTCCTTAAAATTATGTTTTGCTTCTTTTCTATGATCTGATTTTTGTTGTTATGTCCATTCTGTGTTGTAATATAGGAAGAACAAGAGGATTTCCAAGGGAAAGAAGGGAGGGAAGAAGAAGGCGTGAGTATTATTTCAAAATTTGATTTTAGCTTTTAATCACGCTTTGGTCATTTTATAAAGAACCCCGTTTGTTGTTTGTTGATTTTTTTGTTGGATTTTCTTTAGAGCTGATCCATTTGCTAAGAAGGATTGGTATGATATCAAGGCTCCATCAGTTTTTACCACTAGAAATGTTGGGAAGACTCTTGTTACCCGTACTCAGGGTACCAAGGTATGTGTTCTTCTTTTACTTTGTTATTTGCTTTTTACTCTTTCGAAAAATGATTGCTTTGTATCGTATGCAAGATTCCTGGATATTTTACACTTGAGTGGGAACTGGGTTTCATTCACATTCTTTATGCATTGTATATTTGGCTTAGTGATATTACAATTTTTTTTAGCTTTTATAGAATGATGATATTGGAACTTGATATTATGTTGATTTTTACGCTTCTTGATGGCTTGATGTCTTATTGTCAATAAATTGGGAGTGACGTCTGTTTGCCGGGTCTAAACTGTTACGTGGTTGTTTTATATATATATGGGTTAGGATAACTCTTTAAGTTTTACACGTTTTTGAAATGAATGGCTGAGATTAACTTTTACTTTTTTTTTCTCAAGTGATAATCTTCACATATTCTTTTACTGTTAATCTCATCCATCCATCCGTTTCACTCATCTAACGATCCAAAAAATGTGTAAAGATTAACTCTTTACTTTTTTTCTCAAGTGATAATCTTCACATATTCTTTTACTGTTAATCTCATCCATCCATCCGTTTCACTCATCTAACGATCCAAAAAATGTGTAAAACTTAGAGAGTTTTACACTGTGTAACTGGATTCTATCCCTATATATATATATAGTTGTTGTTTTAGCTGATATGGTGAAATGTTATTTCTTTTTCATCTACTAAACTTTGGAAGGCCTAATTTGTTATATTAGCGAACAAATTGGCATTTGAACGCTTGAAACACTAAGTTGAGCTTAGTCTGTTCTGAAGCTTCATGGATAGACACTTCAAGTAGGATGCAACAATTGGTTGTGATGGGAATTCTTGGGAAAACCTGAATGCAATAGGAACAACTCCTTTTCGTGATTTGTCAAATATCTTTAAATTTGTTACTTTGTTGAGAAACTTAAAAATTATTGTTTTCTTTGCTGTATCCATAGTAAGCTTCAGTTAGTTAGATACTTAATTAACTTCTCAGTTCTACTTATGACTCTGGATTTGGACGTATCTTCCTACTATATTTAATCTTGCATTTTGCTGCAACACAATGAAACTTAAATCTGATATATTCTTTATCATTTGATTTTTATGCACACACACACACATATATATATAGTTTCACCTATGCTATTTTATCGACAGATTGCTTCAGAAGGACTCAAACATCGTGTGTTTGAGATCTCTCTTGCTGATCTTCAAGGAGGTGACGAGGATCATGCATACAGAAAGATTCGTTTGAGAGCTGAAGATGTTCAAGGGAAAAATGTTTTGACCAACTTCTGGGTATGATAAATAATAGTATCTTTTGTTATGCCGTTGTTTCATTTTTTGTCTTTGTTAATAAATTAACAAATTTGCTTCGTTTACCTTTTCAAATTTCCAGGGAATGAATTTTACGACAGACAAACTGAGATCTTTGGTGCGTAAATGGCAAACTCTGATTGAAGCTCATGTGGATGTGAAGACTACTGATAATTACACTTTGAGAATGTTCTGCATCGGTTTCACTAAGAGACGGCCAAACCAAGTTAAAAGGACTTGTTATGCTCAATCCAGCCAGATTAGACAGGTACAATCCTGTTATCCATTTGCAGCAGAACTTTCTTGACTTGTATATCTTTATACATATTGAAATTTCACTGATCACTTTTTTATAGTATAGTTTCTTTGATTGGTCAACCCATGATGAATTGCTTTTGTTTTTCAGATACGCCGGAAGATGAGGGAGATAATGACTGCACAGGCAACATCATGTGATTTAAAGGAATTAGTTCAAAAGTTCATTCCTGAGATGATAGGAAAAGAAATTGAGAAGGCGACATCTAGCATCTATCCTCTGCAGAATGTGTTCATTCGCAAAGTCAAGATCTTGAAGGCTCCCAAGTTTGATCTTGGAAAGTTAATGGAGGCATGTTTCTAAAACCCATTATCTGCCTTTGTCTTCCCCTGCATACTGTCCAACTTTGCATTGAACACATGCCATGAAGCCTTGGTATTTATAGCTGAATAAGATATCAAACTTTCTCTGAAGTGTCTGATTTTGTTGTTGTTTTCATTGATTTAGGTTCATGGTGATTACACAGAAGATATTGGTGTGAAATTAGAGAGGCCAGCTGAAGAGACAATGGCTGAGGCTACTCCAGAAGTTGTGGGGGCTTGAATTTTATCTTCTTTTTTCTGCTTCAAAGAGTTTTGCTTGGTCATTTATCAAAATTTTGCAACTTAATATTGAGTAGACAATGTGTTGCTTCATGGACATGTCTTTTATTGGCATTTGGCGTCTATACAATTGTTGTTGTCATTGATGAAACTATGGTTGGTTTTCTTTTTCCCTCTTTGGTGTACTACGTATCCGGTAACTTTTTTTTTTTGACAAAATCATATTGAACATTATGTTTTGTTTTTAGTTTGGTACTATGTCCTTTTAAGTATTCTTTAAAAATTAATAAAAAAAAATAATGACATGATATGGTATAATAACTTATTTAAAAATTTTAGTCTCATAACTTGTATATATTTGTCAACTTGGTCTTATTTAAAATAATTTAATAATAAATTAAACCCTATTAATTTGTGTACCCTAGAAGTCCAAGGACTATATTGTATTTTACTCTTTAGTTTTTCCTTTTTATTTTTGAAATTTCAAGTAATAATATAAGTAAGGGTATATTATTGTAATAATCACTTTCGTTTCATAAGGGTTTGCTTTTGTTTATTGAATTTAGAAAACTTAGTTTTCTTTGAATACTCTAATTCTTTTCTCCGTAGTTGCCTCCTTTTTGCTCAATTAATGGTCATAGAAAATATTCATCCTCACTCATTTGATGGTTGTTAGCCGATATAATCAGAATAGTGTAGCCGAGCAATCTGCCTGATAGTTTAATTCGTTCGCCACTCCTTTTCATCTCGTAAAACGTCTTGTTTAGCTAGAGACAATGAGATTCATGAAAGTTTCTGAGTTTTGATGGCATGCTAATCTTCATGGAAGAGTTTACTTTTCTTTGCACCTTTGTAAGAGATTTTTAGTGTACTAATCTCTTTCATTTTCTCTTTTTTGATGCATTGTATTTATAATATCTTTCACGGTGTAATAAAATTCAGATGCCATTATTCAAAAAACAACATTTTGATCACTTGTTATTGTTTTATAATATTTTATTATCATTTACATTATTTTTTTATAACATTTTGGATATTGGAATATTAAGGTCTTGTTTGGTAAAAAGAGGTTTGAACAAAAATTAGAGGTTTGAGACATAATTAGAGGTTTGACTAGTCAAATATGCTAATATTATTATTTGGTGAATAACGGATTGAAAGAGCGGATTGAGGTGAAACCGCTAATTTTAAAAAAGCTCATAATAGGAGCTTTTTGAGACTAGAGGGTTGATATTATAGTTGTAAAGACTCTTTTACCCTTACCAATTACCAAAAATCTCAAAAATAACATAAATTAAATATTTTTCACCCTATTTATAAGCCAATCTTATTTATTTTTTTCTTTTTATTATCACATATTTATATGTGTATTTAAATTTATTAATTAATTAAATTATATTAAAATAATTATATAAATAATAAATTAATATATAAATCATTTGAATATGTTTAGAAAAGTTAAATTAAAAATATTTTTATAGATCTAATTAATATTCATTAGATACAAAATATTGATAACTAATAAACTATTCAAACAAGTATTGAATATAATCATGTCTTTATATGTCATTTTGCTTGTTTAAATAATCTAACATCTATCAGCTATCAGTTAATTTTACCAAACACTTTTATACAATCAACTAATACAATTTGCTAGTCAAATCAACTAATGCAATCAGCTATTAGCTATCAGCTAATGTAATCCGCTATCAGCTATCCGCTAATTGCCAAACATGGCCTAAATGTTTAATAGAAGAGATTAATTTTTAAGTTAACGTTTGAACTTTAAATAAAATGTTATTTGACCCTAAACTTGAAATAAAATATTAATTTAACCAAAACAATCCCTCAGTGTTTGCAATTTTTGAAAATATACCCAATATTTCTCCAGGAATTTCATTCTAGATATTCATTCACAATTCTTTCATTCTCAAACTCTTTTATACTAGGTATCTAAGCTAGAATAAGTTTAGCTTCATCAAACAATATCCTAAAACACAAATCATCATTAAAGCCTTACAAAAAGTTCAAGGTTGAAGATGACAATGATTTTTTGAAGATAATGATGAAAATTTATTTTTAAGGTTTAAATAACTTGAAAAGAAGTTAAAAACGTTTTATTATCTTGAAAACAAGATTCTTCAAATCAAAATGTTGAATCAAGCAAAATCCTTTCTTAGAGCAAAATGATAAATTAATAACTTTTTTTGGGAGGGGTCTTCTTGGGATAATTTTGATGGTATTTTCCGAACTAAATAAAAAAAATTTGTTCATTCATGTTTGGAAAACAAGAAACCAATAACATTATCAATCTAGCGACATTTAACGTTATAATAACCAGAACATTATAAAATAATAACATAAGTGACCAAAACATTATTTTTTTTAAATTTAGTGAGCAAAAGTGGCCACCTATGAAACGAAAGTGAGCATAATAGTAGTTTAACCTATAAATAATTATAACAATAAATAATAAATAATTTAATGGGGTTCTAAAATGGTATTTAAACTATTCTATGTTTGGATGAGGATTTTAATTTGTACTTACCTTATATTATTTAATGGGGTTCTAAAATATGCCTTTAACGTTTGACCGAATAGTCATTTCAAGTTGTTTATTGTCAGTTGACTAACAATTTTGTCCGCAGAGGGGTTATTTTGACCCTAAATAAAACGTTGGGGGTAAAATTGGTTAAAAAATATATGGGCCAAAAAGAATATGTACCATAACGTTGGGGGTTAACTTTAGCATTATGCCTATTTTCTTATAATTTTTAACGTCAGTAACTATTTAAATAAACAATAAATTCAATAATATGAAAGGCAAAATTATTATGGTACATATATTTTTAATAGTATTAAGTGATTATAATGTAGTATCTGTTCATATATATCCATAATTTTTTTACAATACACACGCCTTGCAGACAAAGTGATTTGAACACTAGTCTCTTAGGATGAACATCATCCGCTTTTCTACTAGGACCACTTATCGAAACGTGTTTTGTAAGTATCGGAACTCGTCAACAATCAAGAAAAAATTAACGTAAAATATTATAAAAAATCTTAACATTTTAAATTCTTGAACAAATTTTAAAACTTCGTGTTTTTTAGCCACTCTAGACTTGCCGTACCAGACTCACCCCACACTAGTACTTAACTAAACTCATCATCACCATTATTTTTAGGATAAAACTACTAAGGTTACCACCATTATTTTTAGGATAAAACTACTAAGGTTACCACATAATTATGGGGTATTCTTATTTTGACCACTCAATTAAGCAATTCGTCAATTAGACCATCACACTTTTAAATTGGTCTTATTTTAACAACTGTTGTTAAAAAATTAACGGATGAGATACGTGGTATTTAACCGATATTTATATAATTACACATTTAATCCATGTTTTATTTATTATATCAATTTAATCCTAATTTTAATTTAATTAAATAAAATTAGTCATTCAATTAGATGACGACAATTACAATGCAAAAAGTAGCTATGAGAAAGAATCCAATGCCTATACCACTAGGCTAACTTAAGCTGTATGTTCAAATTTTATAACAAATAAATTTCAAACTTCTCCTGATGTCACCATCTCTTTGAATCATCATGGTGGCACTGACTTTCCTAGATTAAACCAGATC
Source organism: Hibiscus tridactylites (assembly GCA_958450335.1). Classification (NCBI taxonomy): domain Eukaryota; kingdom Viridiplantae; phylum Streptophyta; class Magnoliopsida; order Malvales; family Malvaceae; genus Hibiscus; species Hibiscus tridactylites. The sequence continues at coordinate 71,182,440 of OY288272.1, forward strand.
CTTTGAAATTTTATGCTTTATATAGTTCCAATATTCCTTGGTTCTGGGTATTAATGTCTCATTCTGCTCACTTACTCTTCTTCCTCATCATTCTCTTTGGCTTTAAATTCAGCTCACCTGCTCTCTGCTTGTTGTATAGTGTAAACAGTGGGGGTTCTGGACAAGCGCGATAAGAGCGACCGCACAGGGCCCCATGAAAGAAGGGGCCCCAAAAATTATAATATTATATTTATAATTATGTGTATATATACAACAATAATCTAAAAGTTAAAGCATGCAAAAAAATGACACTTTTTAAATAAAAATATTTGATTTTTAGATGTTTGTAGGTTAATTTTTTTATTGTTTAAGAGGATAATCTAATAATATTTTTTATATTAAGGTAATTTTTTTGGGGGGAGAAAACTTATATCTCTTACTGAGTATAAATTAAGAGTCTTAATTTAATAAATTGCACAGGGCCCCTAAAATCTTTGAACCGCCCCTGAGTGTAAATTTCAATGATGGAATCTGCTTGGGTGAATACAACGTTGGATCTCAGCACCAACCCTTTTCATCACACCAACAAAGTGCTGGTGAGTTATGGTTAATTGGTTATCATCACTTCGGGAAAACAAAATTGTTTGGTTTTTTGTTGCTTTATATTATTAGGATTGTTAAAGCTTTTGAGTTTGTTGTGCACAAGAAAAACGAAAAAGAAAATCAAACAAGCAAAAACACAAGAGATTTAACGAGGTTCAGCAGTGTGCTTACGTCCTCGGGAGCAAAGAGCGGCTGTTTTCTTTTATTCAATCAATAGTCCTTAGGTTAAAAATAACACATCTATTTATAGACCCGGTACAATTACTAAGATACCCCGTACCGTACCACAAGGGCTTCTCCCCCGCACTCCCAACCCACGTAATCTGAGCCCATCGAAAACTCGAGTACTCCTTTGATGGACAGATGCTCTCGCTCCGCAAAGCCTAAAGAACAATTGATGAAGTGCCTAATGAGGCCGGGGTAAGCCTCTTTAGATAGCCCCCTACATCCAAGTCCTATTCTAACTAGGATAAGGAATACTACTCCCCAAAGGATTAGAACAATTGTAATCCTAGTTAAAGTAGCCAACATATGTCCTTTTACAGTATATGAGACATACTTAACAAACCTCCACCTTGGCGAATATTATGCCCCTTTAAGAGATAAATCTAGAGTCTCTCAAACATCAAAGTGGGCTGGACTACCATGCTTCTCTAGCATTTGCAAACATTCAACAAGTCCAAACAATGCTTGAACTTGTTTGTAGTAACATGCTTGGTCAACATATCAACTGGATTGTCTGCAGTATGCATCTTTTGTAACAATATCTCACCAGATGCAATCAACTCTCTAATCTTGTGAAACCTCACATCAATATGTGTAGTTCTAGCATGATACACCTGATTCTTAGCCAAATGAATAGCACTTTGGCTATCACAATGCAACCGAACTCCACCTTGTTGAATACCCAATTCCTTCACTATCCCGATAAGCCATAAGGCTTCTTTTGTAGCTTCAATTACTGCCATGTACTCAGCTTCAATTGTCGATAATGCCACAACAGACTGAACAGTTGACTTCCAACATATAGGCCCTCCACCAAAGGTGAAAACATACCCAATTGTAGACCTTCTATCACCCAAATCACCTGCATAGTTTGAATTCACATATCCAACAATCAAAGGATCATGTCGCTGACTTTCGAAAACAATTCCATATCCCACAGTACCCTTTAAATACCTGAAAATCCATTTGACTGCTTCCCAATGTGATCTTCCTGGTTTAGACATGTATTTACAAACTTGACCAACAACATGGGCTAAATTAAGACGAGTACATGCCATCGCATACATCATGCAGCCGAAAGCACTAACATAAGGGACCTTTGCCATTTCTTCAATTTCCTTGTCTGTCTTTGGGCACTATTCTGTAGAAAGCTTAAAGTGATTCGCCAATACAGTGCTCACGGGCTTTGCTTTGCTCATTCCAAACCTATCTAACACTTTCTCAACATAGCCTTGCTGAGACAACCACAGTTTTCTTGAGCCTCTATCTCTGTGAATCTCCATTCCAAGAATTTTCTTTGCAGCTCCTAAGTCTTTTATATCAAATTCCTGACTCAATAAAGCTTTCAAACCGACAACATCATGTATATACTTTGCGGCCAGCAACATATCATCAACATACAGCAGCAGAAAAATAAAAGAACCATTATCAAGGCTTTTAACATAGACACAACAATCATACTCACATCGCTTGTAGCCAATCTGAATCATGTAGGAGTCAAATCGCTTGTACCATTGTCGTGGAGACTGCTTCAACCCGTACAAGGATTTCTTTAACCTGCAAACCAGATGTTCATCTCCAAATTGAATGAACCCTTCTGGCTGCTGCATATGAATCTGGTCCTCTAGATCACCATAGAAAAAAATAGTTTTAACATCCATCTGCTCTAAATGCAAATTCGAACTAGCTACAAGTGCAAGAACTGCCCTGATTGAAGTATGTCTAACCATAGGAGAAAAGATTTCATCATAATCAACTCCTTTTTGCTGTGAAAAACCCTTTTTCTACCAATCGAGCCTTGAACTTTCCCCCCTCTTTTTCCGATACTGTTGGTTTCCTTTTATACACCCATTTGCAACTTATAACCTTCTTTCCCTTAGGAAGCCTAGCTAGGTCCCAAGTATGATTTTTCTGCAAAGATTCCATCTCCTCAACCACTGCATCCATCCATTTGATTATCTCAAGACTAGAGATAGCCCTTTGAAAAGTATCTGGATCTTCACTACTAATGTGAAGTGCAGAAGACACCATATCTTTAAAACCCAATATGTATGGAGCCTTTACATTGGTGCGTCTCTCTTTATCTCTGGCTAAATTATAATTCTGCAACGGAACTGTATTAGAGTCACCAAAAGTTGAATTCGAACTTTCACCTTTCTCAGATGTTACTTCTTTCTCAACCGCTCTTGGATACTGTTCGAAATCCACCAGCACCTTGTCTCGGTTCTGCTGCAACATGAATTGCTCATCAAAAATTGCATCTCTACTAATCACTGTTTTCCTTGCAACTGGATCCCAAAACTTGTATCCTTTGACACCTTTCTTGTAGCCTAGAAAGATGCACTTGTTAGATTTTGCATCAAGTTTTGATCTCTCATCACCAGGTACATGCACATAAGCAGGACAACAAAAAATCCGTAAGTGTGAAAAATCAACTACGTTTCCTGTTCATACCTCTTCTGCAACTTTTCCACCCAAAGATGCCCGTGGTGACCTGTTGATGAGATAACATGCCATACTCACAACCTCTGCCCAGAAGTTTTTAGGAAGCCCTGCATTCAGTCTCAAGCACTGAGCCCGCTCAGCTAATGACTTGTTCATCCTTTCAGCAACACCACTTTGTTGTGGCGTCTTTCGCACTGAAAAATGTTTCTGAATCTCATGCTTCTCACAGAACTTCAGAAACTGTGAATCTGTGTATTTTGTGCCATTATCTGTTGTCACTAGATTTTCACCCCATCAATATTAATTAAAATAAATAAATAATAAAAAGATAATTCTTTTTTCCCTTAAATTAATAAAAGGCCCGCCATTTCTAAAACAAAAAAAACAAAAAAACACATCTCAAAAACCCATTTTTGTAAAGCCCATTTAAAAAGGGAGAAACCAAAGCCCACCTTGAAATATAAGCCCATTCTTTTTTAAAAGAAAGAACAAAAGAAAAAAACAGAGAAAATATGATAAAAAATAAAAATAAATAATAATGGTGGTAATAAATGTAGGAAAAGGGAAAATAAGATGACAACCCAAAAATAACAAATGTAAAAAAATAAACAGAAAAAAACAGCACAAAAAGGGGAAAAATCAACAATAAAAGTGATTTATAAAAAAGGAAAAAAAGGAACCAGCGCGCGTCACGCGCCAGCGCGTGAGCCGCACGCGCTCGGGCTAGTTCCCAGCAAACCCCGCTATCGAACATCGAAGGTGGCCGTTCGGCGTTTACTGGCCACGACTGTCGTTGCAGTTGGTGTTGGACGCAATGTCTCACCGTCGCCGACCCAACGACACCAACACCGCTCGCCGCCGCCGCCAATGGTCACCAGAATCTGCAAAAAACTGAGACAAATGGTCGAACCCTAGGCTCGAATCAAGGGGAAAATTCAGCTTCAAATCTGAATCAAATCGGATAGGGTTTGAGGGTTTTTTCCGAGAATCAAGTTTCTTGTTTGATTTTGGCTTCAATTCGGGGATTGAAATCCGAATTTGGCTTGAATTTGAAGCTGAAATTCAAGTATAAATACCCCCAAACCTCACTTGTTCATCAAACCCAATTTCAAGAGAAAATACACTTGAAAAAGCAAAAAGGCTTATAAAAATTCCGAAAAAATTCTCTAAATTTTCTCAAGAGTTGCTGGAAATTTTGGAGTTGAAGTTCAAGTTTGGAGGCAATTTTTCAGAGGCAATTAGCAGCATTTCGAGAAGTTCATATTCGAGTTCTCCGTTTGTCGTTTCGGTAAAATTTCTATCTTTCCTTTTAATTTTTATTTAGTAATTTTCATGTTTGTTCTTGGTTGAATTTTTGTGTTGGTGTTTGTGCTTTTTTTGGATTTTAGGTTGTGTTATTGAAGTCGGAAAATCATTTCACGATTCTGGTAATGTTTTCGCTTTAAATTTTCGTTTAATTTTTGGTTTGATCTTTAAAAATTTGCATGCTTTATAAAGGTTGTTTATGAGTGCTTTGATCTTTAGAAATATAGAATGAATTTTTAAAAGTGTTGATATTAAAATGCAAGAATAAAAATGAGTTAATGTGGTTTTATTAAAAAAATTAAAGTTAGAGATTTAATTAGAAAAAAAATAATAATGCATGGATGGAAATGATAAAAGGGGCTTGATTTAAAAAAAATAAAAGAGTTTATCTTGAAATTTAGTTTTTTTTAAATAATAAAGTAGTTACGTGATTTTTTTAAAAAAAGTAAATAAAGATGTTTTTTTAGAAAAAGAAATAAGTAATAAGTTTTTCAAGAAAAAAATAAAAAAATTATAAATAAAAGTTCAGGGTTTTAGGAGAAAATAAAGTTTTGAAAAATCTAAAAGAGAAATCTTTTAGAAAAAAGGTTTATTTTAAAAAGTTATATCTTAAAGAAAAGCTTTTAAAAAATGAAAAGTTTTTAAAGAGAAATTCTTTTTAAAAAGAAAAAATATAAAAGGTGAAAAAACATAAAAATGAATGAAGCTACAAAATTGTAAAAAGGGGTCTTGGCTTAAAAAAATTTAAAAGTAAAAAAGAAGAAATAAAGGTTTTTCAAAAGAAATAATAAAAAAAACATAAAAGAAAATTTGAGTTACTTGCTTATTCTTTAGAAATAGGTTAAAACTTAGGACTAAGTTATAAAGCTTAGATAGAAACGTGTTTTGTTGAAAAATTACTTCACAAAAATAATAAGTCACACTTAAGCAAAATTAAACTTTTAATTAGGAATAAAAGACTTAGACATCTTTTTAGGTTTTTTTAAATAATCGAACATAGAATAAATATAAAATGCTCAACGCAATGAATTTCTTTGTTATTTGAAAATAGAAATTAATTTAACGCGGTGTCTTATCAAACGGGAATGACGGGTTAGCGCCAGAAATGTTGGCGGTGATTAAAGTTCATCTCTCGGGCGATAAGGCCGTTAAAATAGACTAATATTCATTAAACGAACAAATAAAGTCGAACCTTTGTAAACTTGCAAATTCCAGTTTTGAAAACGATTTTAAAATCAATCAAGTACCAATTTTGGGCATCGTGGGGGTGCTAACTCTTCCCCACACGTAATCGACCCCCGAACCTGTTTTCTTGTTTTCCTAGACCAAAACCGTTGTTTTATTAAAATAACCCTGTTTTAAAGTGATCCAATCACACTTTTCAAAATGATTGGTGGCGACTCCGTGTTTTTAAAGTTTTCAAAAAGTCAAAGCTCGAAAGGGTTGCGACAGCTTGGCGACTGTTTTTGTTTTTTTAAATAAAAAAAGAGGGTCAGGCCACAAATTGATTTAAAATGGTTTTCAAAAATGTTTTTTTAAATGGAATTTGCAAGTTCATAATAGGTTCAATTTATTTGTCCGTTTAAATGAATATAATTCTATTTTACGCATCTAAGACTTAATTCCAAGCTCTATTCCCGAGCTTTTCCCCGTTCGGTTAAGTGGGGAAAATACACTTTGCTTATGTAAGAATATTGATTCTTCGTATGAGCCTAGCAAGTACCTTCGGGACTCATTCCCTTGTCTTCGTAAGGATATTGATTCTTCGAGAAGACATCGATGGTGAGTCCTCCTGAGTTGAACTTGATTCGTTTAGAGCCTATAATGAGTGAGAATCAAGGGCCTTGCTACCCTTAGTAGGGGAAAGCAAGGACAACCCGGGTACCTTTATAGAACCAAACCAAGTTTGAGAATCTAGAGCCTACCCCTAATAGAGCCATGCAGAAAACCTAGGGTGTTGAGTCGTAGTAATAATCCGTGGAGACATGTCCTGAAATGTTGGAATGTCAGCCCAGAATTATTGTGCATTTAATTCGCTTTTGACTGTTTCATTTCCCTTTTCTTGCTTTATTAATCTCTGTTCCCTATCTTGTTTGTTTTTCATGTGCATCATTACATATTTAGAAGGGGTTGATTCTAGAAAATTGTTCAAATTATGAATAGAAAGCTCTTAAAGATTGAGGAGAACCAAGCACGTGACAATGTTGGTGACTGAAGCTGCAACTCTTCGTCAGTACATCAAGCCCATTGGAGGAGTTGGACCAAGACTCACGTGGCTAGTTGGAGAAATCAAGAAGTTAGGTGTTCAAGCAGAAAAATATTTGTAATTCGAAAAAAGATGTAATAAAAGCTTTCGTATTCAATAAAGAGTTTCCTTTCATGAACAGACTTTCAATGGAATTAATGGCCCTTCGACTGCATTCATGCATTTGCATTATTTTTTTTGCTTTGTTGTTTGCTTATGTGAATTCATTTGTGTATACATTCATGTCAAAAACTAACTTAATCTAAAAAACGACAGAATATCTAAAATTGCTAAGACAACTCATAAATACGGTACACAAGGCCAAACCCGAGCCATGAACTATGAGGAAAGGTTGACGGCTTTGGAGGCAAACCAAAAGAGCGCTCAAGATAAGTTGGAGAAAATAGAGATCAACCTAAAACTGCCGTGCTAGGGTTCAAGGATCCAGATGTGGTTGAAGAAGAAGGAAACACTACTGCTATTCCACGATTCCTAGGAATGACTTTTAGGAAGGAGATTGTTGCTAAAGCCAAAACACCGATCCATATTGCTGAATCCTCCACTCGTGTTCCAAATGGTGAGGCTAAAAATTATGAGGTGCCTGACCTCGATGAAATTGCTGATAAAGTTCGAATCGAGAAGAAGTGGGAGGATAAGTATGAAAAGTTAGAGGGGATGATCAAATCCTTCCAAGATGAAGCTGCTCATAGTGGAATGGATGCCAAGGATCTGAGCTTGGTAACTAATTTAGTTGCGCCACCAAAATTCAAGATCCTAGACTTTGAGAAGTATAACAGGACTACATGCCCATCGGCACATCTAACTATGTACTGTAGAAAGATGTCAATGTACCTTGACAATGAGAAGCTTCTCATTCATTATTTCCAGGACAATTTAGTAGGTTCCGATGTACGTTGGTATTCACAATCAAGTCGGGCAAATATCAAATCAAGGAAGGATCTGTCCAGAGCCTTCAGTGAGCAATACAATCACATTTTAGACACGGTTCCAACTCGTCTGGTCTTGTAAGGGATGGAACAAAAGAATCATGAGAGCTTCTGACAATACGCACAAAGGTGGAGGGATGTAGCGGCACAAGTGCAACCACTGTTGCTAGAAAATAAGATCACCCCGATGTTTGTGGAAACTCTAAAGGGTCCTTTTTACGATCACATGCTCAACCATGCTACGAAGAGTGGAAAGTTGGACACTTGGAAAACATAGAAGACGTACAAGAAGAGAGATAATAATGAAGTCAATACCACGAATGTCTACGACCCCAGTTATTCAACAGGTGTGGTGTTCAACAAGCCCAATACCTTCAAAAAACCTAACACCTCAGCTCCGACGGATGAAAATGCCCCAAAATGAGAGCGAAGATATCAAGAAAATCCAAGACCATACTTTCCTCCCATCCCAATGACGTTTAGGAGAGAGTTCATGTTAATCAGGTTGGCATCGATGACCAGAATTTCTTCAGAGTTAAGAAAACAGTCTAAGCAAAAGAAGTTTTAAAAAAGAAAAAAACTTGTCATGCATTAATGTTTTAGACACCCCTAGGGGCATGCATATCATAATTATATTGCATGTTGCATTTTGTTTTTTTTTTCAGGTAAATGGAAGACCTGTTTAAATGAGAGTTTGCTTACTCATCCAAGCACAAGGAGGATGAATTTTTAGAAGATTCGCTTATCCGTTCAGGCGTAAGGAGAATGTAGTTTGCTTATTCATCCAAGCATAAGGAGGATGAAATTTTTCAGAACATTCGCCTATCCGTTCAGGCAAAAAGAGAATGGAGTTTGCTTATTCATCCAAGCATAAGGAGGATGAAATTTTTTCAGAAGAATTTGCCTATTTGAGCATTTGGGAGGACAGAGCCCAGCTCAGCTATTCAGGAATTTGGAAGAATGGAACCTAGCTCAGCTATTCGAGCATAAGGAGAATAGAACAAGCCCATCCGTTTGGGCATTCAGAGAATGGAACCCAGCTCAGCTATTCGTGCATAAGGAGAATAGAACTAACCTATCCGTTCGGGCATTTGGAGAATGGAACCCAGCTTAGCTATTCGAGCATAAGGAGAATAGAGCACACCTATTCGTTCGGGCATTTGGAGAATGGAGCCAACCGAAAATTGGTGAAAATCAGTGCCTTTTGGTCTTTTCTTTATCTCCGTTGCACAGAGATAAAGAAAAGAGGGGCAACTGTTGTCACTAGATTTTCACCCCATCAAAATTAATTAAAAATAAATAAATAATAAAAAGAGAATTCTTTTTCCCCCTTAAATTAATAAAAGGCCCACCCTTTCTTAAATAAAAAACAACAAAAAACATCTCAAAAACCCATTTTTGTAAAGCACATTTCCAAAGGAAAAAACCAAAGCCCACCTTGAAATACAAGCCCATTCTTTTTTAAAAGAAAGGAAAAAAGTGAAAATATGATAAAAATAAATAATAATAGTGGTAATAAATGTAAAAAGGGGAAAATAAGATGAAAACCCAAAAATAATAAATGTAAAAAATAAACAGAAAATAGCAAAAAATAGCACAAAAAGGGGAAAAACAACAATAAAAATGATTTATAAAAAAGGAAAAAAGGGAACCAGTGCGCGTCACGTACCAACGTGTGAGCCGCACGCGCACGGGCTGGTTCCCTGCAAACCCCGCTGTCGAACATTGAAGGTGGTCGTGCAGCGTCTACTGGCCACGACTGTCATCACAGTTGGTGTCAGTCAACGCGGCTCGCCGTCGCCGACCCAACGGCACCAACACCGCTCGTCACCGCCGCATGTGGTCGCCAGAATCTGCAAAAAAAAAAAACGAGACAAATGGTAAAACCCTAGGCTCGAATCAAGGGGAAAACTTAGCTTCAAATTTGAACCAAATCGGATAGGGTTTGAGCGGTTTTTCCGAGAATCAAGTTTCTTGTCTGATTTTGGCTTCAATTCGGGGATTGAAATCCAAATTTGGCTTGAATTTGAAGCTGAAATTCAAGTAAAAATACCCCAAACCTCACTTGTTCATCACACCCAATTTCAAGAGAAAATACACTTGAAAAAGCAAAAAGTCTTAGAAAAATTCCGAAAAAGGATCTCTAAAAGTTCTCAAGAGTTTCTGGAAATTTTGGAGTTGAAGTTCGAGTTTGGAGGCAATTAGGAGCATTTCGAGAAGTTCATATTCGAGTTCTTCGTTCGTCGTTTCGGTAAAATTTCTATCTTTCCTTTTAATTTTTATTTAGTAATTTTCATGTTTGTTCTTGGTTGAATTTTTGTGTCCGTGTTTGTGTTTTTTGTGGATTTTAGGTTGTTTTCTTGAAGTCGGAAAATCGTTTCGCGATTCCGGTAATGTTTTCGCTTTAAATTTTCATTTAATTTTTGGTTTGATCTTTAAAAATTTGCATGCTTTAAAAATGTTGTTTAGAAGTGTTTTGATCTTTAGAAATGTAGAATGAATTTTTAAAAGTGTTAATATTAAAATGCAAGAATAAAAACGAGTTAATGTGGTTTTATTAAAAAAACTTAAAGTTAGGGATTTAATTAGAAAATAATAATAATGCATGAGTGGAAATAATAATGTAAAACAAAACATTTTATTAAAATAACCCTGTTTTAAAGTGATCCAATCACACTTTTCAAAAAGATTGGTGGCGACTCTGTAACCCCCTTAGCCCGGCCTAGACGGTTGACCCGAACTACGAAGATTACACGGGGAAAACCAAAGTCAACCCAAAAGTCAACCTTGATTAACAACCTTTTTTTTCTTTTTAATATTATCTAAATGCACATTAACCTTAAGGGTGCCCTTGAGAAAAACATACTTGAAAAGCACAGCGATCGGAAAGCATTAAGGGACTCAATTGCACAACATACAAAAGTTAGGGACCAAATTGTAATTTCTAGAAAGATGGAGGACTTAACTGATTTTTAAGTTACCAAAATCAAATTAATAATATTACATGCTTCCCTGTCAAATTTCACCTTAAACGGACATCTCAAACTCAAGAAATTTCAAGTACGATTTTTAGGACCAAAACATAAAGCTTGCAAACCTTAAAACCATTCAAATCAGTGCCCAACGGTCATTTGTTTCGGAACAGGGTTGACCGTTCCGAAACGCGGGTTCGTTTCGAGACCTGTATCGAAACAGGGCCTGGTAGTGGCCAAAACGTTTCGGAACGGCCTCTACCCGTTTCGATACACGAAGGCCATTACAGGCCCCCGTTTCGAAACGCTAGCGCCCATTCCGATACGGATTGCCCAGAAAGTGCAGAATTTGATGATTTAACATACATTTAACCACTCAAACACATCCTAATGACTTTCTAATCATGCCAACAAGTCATTATGCATATAAGGTACATATTTGCAACATTAAAACACATTCATGGCATCAATTAGGAAAATCCACAAGTCTATAGGCATGCATCCTAATAACCAAGCCAAACAACCATTAAAGCATCAAAGCAAGCACCAAAATGGCCATTTACAAGTCCAAAACATTTAAGGCATCATGCCACCACTAGGGAGTCCAAAACATCTCCCAAAAACACATCCTAGGTTCCCATTGCCAAATATCAAAAACTAATAATGTTGTGAAATAGTCACCATACATGAGCTTAGCTTTCCCTTGGATTCTTAGCCTCCTTGCTGCCCTCAAACACCTCAATTATCTGCATTATTGGTTCAAGAGAGAGAGCGTAAGCACAAATGCTTAGTGAGGCATGCTCTAAAGAAACAACACAATAATGCATTTTACAAAACACTTTTCACAAAGCCTTTTAACACATAAACATCATTTCTCATGCAACAATGCATACACATCAAGCATTTCATGCTTCATTAATCAACATGTCATATTGGCTTTCAAGTGATAAACCATAACCTTTTACAACATAAAACACAATCGGATACGCGGATTACAAGCGTTGTCCCATACGCTTCATACACACTACCGAACACACAAGGTGGAGTTTACCGGTACAATCACAACCCCTCAACACCCGTGATGGAGTTTAACGGTACAATCACAACCCCTCAACATCACTCATCGGTAGTTGTATAACATCACTAACGAGAACACGGGACACTCAACTCAAGATCCAGACATGGACTTTTAACTACCATTGTGATCTTAAACATATCGTTAGTCTACTTGGATGGAGTTTACGGTACAATCTCAACCCCTCAACATCCAAGGCGACTTTATTCACGGTGCACCCAATCCTATAGCCGGCTAACTATATCCGATTCAAGTACTTTAAAACCAACACATCACTTGCCAATATACATCAATTATCATCAATAATCCACTGTTTTTAAGCATCTAAATCAAAGCCATTTAACAACATGCATCACTATGCATCAATCCACATTTTAACAAATCAAACCAAGGATCTCTTACCTTGAGCATCCTTCAACGTATGGCTTTCATAACCAGCATTAACCATGGTAAACATGCTTTCAAAAACAGAATTTAAACATGCAATTATCAACAAATGCATCGAACCAATCCATGGCTCATCCAAGAGAGTTTTTCCGAAAACTTACTCTTGAGCTTAGTTAAGTTGATTAGACTTAAACTAAGCTCCCAAACCTTCAAACATTTGATACAAAGCTGGAAATCCAACTCCACTCACCAATTCCGTTTCGCAAGCTTGGCGAAACGCCGATCAAGCCTCCGGATCAACACCACAAGAATCCGAAGATGTCTCCCCTGTTTTAAACATATCAAAGCAGAGGATTAATGCATCATCATGCATTAAAATCTTCAGCCACTACACCAAAACTCGCTGCTCTCACCAAAACTAACATTTCGGCTACTAAACACAACTGAAATCACCTCCAAACACTTGCTCAACATTACCCAGCCAAGATCCATCACTTCTAAACATTCCTAAACATCAATTAACATCCAAAAAGAACTTAAACACATCCTTATACCTCCAGCTATAACAGAACACCAAGATCACCCCAAAAACCATCATTTTCATAAGGAAAAACTTAGGAAATTCAACCTATTCGGGATTGCATTGATTAAAACTCAATTACACATCATTACACATCCAAAATACATTTAAAATCCATCTCAAAACAGAGCCCAAACATTCACCATGAATTTCTTCAAGATTTCTTCCAAATCTTGAGTTTTAAGCCAAAATCAAGTTCATATCATTAAAACCTTTTATAAAACTTTAATTAAGGATTGAGAACTTTGGAATTTCAGTAATGAACTGAGTATTTAGAGGAGAAGAACATCCTTACCTCTAAATGTAGATTTCTCCTTGATTAAAGACAATTTCCTTGAAAATCCAATAAGCAAAACAATAGAATTTGATGTAGAAAGGATTAGAAATCAATTGATGATTGAAACCTCATCATTTGGTGTGAAAATCAAAAGAAATGTTGCTGTAGAAATGTGTTTGGCTGAAGAAATTTTGAGAGAAAATGAGATGAGAAAGTTTTAACAAAAGTTAGTTATGAAATCTAAAAATTGGTTTTTCTCCTTTTCATTAAATTAATTAAACTTTAATTAAATCATTAAAATCTAAGAAAAATCTGGAGAAATCATTCTTGGGTAAATTAGCTCCTTAAAGATTCAAAGTTTCAATCCTTACAAAACAGTCACCACTGAACTTTTCAAAATTCGCATTTTAGTCACTATTTCAAAATGTCGCACTTCCAAACCTTATTTTGTAAAATTGATTTCACCACTCTCCAATATATATTAAAAGAGGATTTTTTAGATATTTTTCCATATTTTTAATGCAACTTGAACTAGGCTTTCCCTAAAACTACCTTTTATATTCGAACCGAAAATCAGACCGGTCCGGTTCAGACCCTAAACTTCCAAGCCCAAAATTGGGGTGTTACAACTCTCCCCCTTAAGAAATTTCGTCCTCGAAATTTACCTGGAGGAAAGAGATACGGAAACTGCTTCTTCATGTCATCCTTTCATTCCCACGTGGCTTCCTCAACACCATGAGGCTTCCACAACACCTTTACCAACTCAATGGTTTTACCTCGAAGAACTTTACTGTCTGAATCCAGAATTTCCACCGGCTCCTCATCATAGGTCAATTCTGGATTCAACTCCACTTCCTCCACAGGCATAACATGCGAAGGATCCGATCTATACCTCCGAAGCATAGAGACATGAAACACATCATGAATCTTTTCCAACTCTTGCGGCAATCTCAGCTTGTACGCAACAGGACCCACACGCTCAATCACCTCGTATGGTCCAATGTACCTAGGGATCAACTTACCATTTCGACCAAACCTCATTACCTTCTTCCAAGGCGAAACCTTCAAAAACACACGATCACCCACCGCATACTCAATCTCCTTACGCTTCAAATCCGCGTAAGACTTCTGTCGATCAGAAGCTGCCTTCAATCGCTCACAAATGAGCTTCACCTTCTCGGTGGTTCCTTTCAACAAAGCTGGCATTGAAACCAACTTCTGACCTATTTCAGCCCAACAAAGAGGAGTTCTGCACTTCCTCCCGTACAAGGCTTCATAAGGTGCCATTTGAATACTTGCCTGGTAGCTATTGTTATAAGCAAACTCCATCAAAGGCAAATGCTTCTCCCAAGAGCCTTGAAACTCAATGACGCAGCACCTCAACATATCCTCCAGCACTTGGATAACACGCTCAGACTGTCCATCCGACTGTGGATGATAAGAAGTACTGAAATTCAGCCGTGTACCCAAAGCCTGATGCAAACACTCCCAGAAACGCGATGTAAACCTCAGATCTCTATCCGACACGATCGACTTTGGCACACCATGCACCCGCACAATCTCAGCAATGTACAGCTCTGCAACCTTATCCAAAGTATACGTAGTATGCACAGGTAAGAAATGCGCACACTTCGCGAGGCGATCCACAATCACCCACACCGAATTCTTCTTCGATGGCGACAAAGGCAAACAGACACAAAGTCCATGGTAATCCTTTCTCACTTCCACTCAGGAATCCTCAACGGTTGCAACAACCCAGAAGGAAACTGATGCTCAGCCTTAACTCGTTGGCAAACCATGCACTTGCTCACATACTCAGCAACATCTTTCTTTAATCCCACCCAATAGTACTCATACCGAAGATCATGATACATCTTTGTACTACCAGGGTGCATAGCAAAAGGACTACTATGAGCTTCAGTCAGAATAGCACGCCTCAACTCAACATCATTGGGCACTACTATCTGACTCCCAAAACATAGAACTCCATCATCATTAAAACAGAAATCCGACGGCCTATCCTCAGTAATATCCTGAACATGTGGCACCAAGGAATCATCCAACAGCTGCTTATCCTTTATCAACTGAACCAAGGATGGTTTCACTTGCAATTCAGCCACAAGACCTCCATCTCGCGAAATACTCAAACTGGCAAAAATACCTCTCAACTCTACTGCCACTTTTCTACTCAAGGCATCCGCTACAACATTAGCTTTTCCCGGATGGTATTCGATCGTCAGATTATAATCCTTAAGCAACTCCACCCAACGTTGCTGCCTAAGATTCAACTCTTTCTGAGACATCAGATACTTCAAACTTTTGTGATCCGTGTACACCGTACACTTCTCACCATACATGTAATGTCTCCAAATTTTTAAAGCAAAAACCATCGCAGCTAACTCAATGTCATGCGTAGGATAATTGCGCTCATGCACCTTCAACTGGCGCGATGCATAAGCCACCACCTTACCCTCTTGCATCAACACACACCCCAAACCAACGTAGGATGCGTCACTGTACACCACAAACTCTTTCCCTGATTCAGGCTGAACCAAGATAGGAGCTTGCGTCAAAGATGCCTTAAGCTTCTCAAAAGCCTGCTGTCTCGCTTTCGTCCACTCATACTTGACATCCTTCTGCAACAACTTCGTCAAAGGTGCAACATTCTTTGAAAATCCATCCACTAACCTCCGGTAGTATCCTGCCAAACCAAGGAAACTACGGACTTCATGAACAGACTTAGGAGGCTTCCAATTCATCACTGTCTCAATCTTCTGAGGATCAACACGAATCCCCTCAGCAGAAACCACATGACCAAGGAACACAACTTCCCTGAGCCAGAACTCACACTTGCTTAGCTTAGCATAAAGCTGATTCTCCAACAAGGCATGCAACACAATCCACAAATGCCTCTCATGCTCCTCCTCAGTACGAGAGTACACAAGGATATCATCAGGGATAAGCTCAGGTGCGTATTGACTGAGACAGACAAACTGGATCTCGTACTCAGCCACCGTCATGCTTCCTTGTGTAAGAGACATGAACTCTCTTTTCTTTTCATCCAGGTATCGCACACCTAGATACTTCCGCTTGAACGCGTTCAGAAAGAACGTCCAAGTCACATCAGCTTCCTCCATTCCGGAGACCGTGGTCGTCCACCAGGTATACGCATCATCATGTAACAACGATACCACACAACCTTACTTCTGCACATCATTGCAGTTCATTTGTCCCAATATTCTCTTGGTACTTTCCAACCAAGATTCGGAACCCTCAGCAGACAAACCTCTGAACTCAGTCCCTCCCAGACTGCGCAGACGTTCTAAAGGTAATCTCGCATTAGCATCACCCTGATGCCCAGCTCCATGAGCTCCATCTACTGCTGCCTAAAAGGCTCCAGCAATAGCCTGTATCAACACTGTCATGTCAGGAGCAGCTTGCCCCTGCCCAGCTTCAGGTCCAGCGACCCCAGCACCAGCACCAACACCATCATTCTCTCCTCCAGCACCACCACCACCGGGCGGTCCACCACCAGGAGGAGGAGGTATATCCACAACATTATCAGCATTGTTCTCATTCTCGTTCTGAGCCATAGCTCGCGTATTAACTCTCGTCACTCTACGAGGTCCCATTCACGAAAACAATGCACTGACACAAATGCAATAAACATAATCAGGCTCAGCAAGGTAAGAAATCCAAGTACTCAAGCTCATTTCCAACAAAAACAATTCATTTCATTAGTTTTAATATGGCAATGGGTCCCTCTAACATGCTTCAACACAACATAACATCACAATTGTAACATACTTTACAATTCACACATCAAACTTCATTTAAAAGGCATATCATGCAATCATGCATACATCACCCACATAATCATTCCCGTTTACTCGAGAACTCAGCTCTGATACCACCAAATGTAACCCCCTAGCCCGGCCTAGACGGTTGACCCGAACTACGAAGATTACACGGGGAAAACCAAAGTCAACCTGAAAGTCAACCTTGATTAACGACCCTTTTTTTCTTTTTAATCTTATCTAAATGCACATTAACCTTAAACGTGACCTTGAGAAAAACATACTTGAAAAGCACAGCGATCGGAAAGCATTAAGGGACTCAATTGCACAACATACAAAAGTTAGGGACCAAATTGTAATTTCTAGAAATATGGAGGACTTTACTGATTTTTAAGTTACCAAAATCAAATTAATAATATTACATGCTTCCCTGTCAAATTTGACTTTAAACGGACATCTCAAACTCAAGCAATTGCAAGTACGATTTTTAGGACCAAAACGTAAAGCTTGCAAACCTTAAAACCATTCAAATCAGTGCCCAACGGTCATCTGTTTCGGAACAGGGTTGACCATTCCGAAACGCGGGTTTGTTTCGAGACCTGTTTCGAAACAGGGCATGGTAGTGGCCAAAACGTTTCGGAACGGCCTCTACCCATTTCGATACACGAAGGCCATTACAGGCCCCCGTTTCGAAACGCTAGTGCCCGTTCCGATACGGATTGCCCAGGAAGTGCAGAATTTGCTGATTTAACATACATTTAACCACTCAAACACATCCTAATGACTTCCTAATCATGCCAACAAGTCATTATGCATATAAGGTACATATTTGCAACATTAAAACACATTCATGGCATCAATTAGGAAAATCCACAAGTTTATAGGCATGCATCCTAATAACCAAGCCAAACAACCATTAAAGCATCAAAGCAAGCACCAAAATGGCCATTTACAAGTCCAAAACATTTAAGGCATTATGCCACCACTAGGGAGTCCAAAACATCTCCCAAAAACACATCCTAGGTTCCCATTGCCAAATATCAAAAACTAATAATGTTGTGAAATAGTCACCATACATGAGCTTAGCTTTCCCTTGGATTCTTAGCCTCCTTGCTGCCCTCAAACACCTCAATTATCTGCATTATTGGTTCAAGAGAGAGAGCGTAAGCACAAATGCTTAGTGAGGCATGCTCTAAAGAAACAACACAATAATGCATTTTACAAAACACTTTTCACAAAGCCTTTTAACACATAAACATCATTTCTCATGCAACAATGCATACACATCAAGCATCCTAGGTTCCCATTGCCAAATATCAAAAACTAATAATGTTGTGAAATAGTCACCATACATGAGCTTAGCTTTCCCTTGGATTCTTAGCATCCTTGCTGCCCTCAAACACCTCAATTATCTGCATTATTGGTTCAAGAGAGAGAGTGTAAGCACAAATGCTTAGTGAGGCATGCTCTAAAGAAACAACACAATAATGCATTTTACAAAACACTTTTCACAAAGCCTTTTAACACATAAACATCATTTCTCATGCAACAATGCATACACATCAAGCATCTCATGCTTCATAAACATCAACATGTCATATTGGCTTTCAAGTGATAAACCATAACCTTTTACAACATAAAACACAATCGGATACACGGATTACAAGCGTTGTCCCATACGCTTCATACACACTACCGAACACACAAGGTGGAGTTTACCGGTACAATCACAACCCTCAACACCCGTGATGGAGTTTAACGGTACAATCACAACCCCTTAACATCACTCATGGGTAGTTGTATAACATCACTAACGAGAACACAGGACACTCAACTCAAGATCCAACACCAGTGATCTTAAACATCTCGTTAGTGTACATGGATAGAGTTTACGGTACAATCTCAACCCCTCAACATCCAAGGCGACTTTATTCACGGTGCACCCAATCCTATAGCCGGCTAACTATATCCGATTCAAGTACTTTAAAACCAACACACCACTTGCCAATATACACCAATTATCATCAATAATCCACTGTTTTTTAAGCATCTAAATCAAAGCCATTTAACAACATGGATCACTATGCGTCAATCCACATTTTAACAAATCAAACCAAGGATCTCTTACCTTGAGAATCCTTCAACGTATGGCTTTCATAACCAGCATTAACCATGGTAAACATGCTTTTAAAAACAAAATTTAAACATGCAATTATCAACAAATGCATCGAACCAATCCATGGCTCATCCAAGAGAGTTTTTCCGAAAACTTACTCTTGAGCTTAGTTAAGTTGATTAGACTTAAACTAAGCTCCCAAACCTTCAAACATTTGATACAAAGCTGGAAATCCAACTCCACTCACCAATTCCGTTTCGCAAGCTTGCCGAAACGCCGATCAAGCCTTCGGATCAACACCACAAGAATCCGAAGATGTCTCCCCTGTTTTAAACATATCAAAGCAGAGGATTAATGCATCATCATGCATTTTAATCTTCAGCCATTACACCAAAACTCGTTGCTCTCACCGAAACTAACATTTCGGCTACCAAACACAACCGAAATCACCTCCAAACTCTTCCTCAACGTTACCCAGCCAAGATCCATCACTTCTAAACATTCCTAAACATCAATTAACATCCAAAAAGAACTTAAACACATCATTATACCCCCAACTATAACAGAACACCAAGATCACCCCAAAAACCACCGTTTTCATAAGCAAAAACTTAGGAAATTCAACCTATTCGGGATTGCATTGATTAAAACTCAATTACACATCATTACACATCCAAATTACATTTAAAATCCATCTCAAAACATAGCCCAAACATTCACCACGAATTTCTTCAAGATTTCTTCCAAATCTTGAGTTTTAAGCCAAAATCAAGTTCATATCATTAAAACCTTTTATAAAACTTTAATTAAGGAATTAGAAATTGGGAATTTCAGTAAAGAACTGAGTATTTAGAGGAGAAGAACATCCTTACCTCTAAATGTAGATTTCTCCTTGATTAGAGACAATTTCCTTGAAAATCCAATAAGCAAAACAATAGAATTTGATGTAGAAAGGATTAGAAATAAATTGATGATTGAAACCTCATCATTTGGTGTGAAAATCAAAAGAAATGTTGCTGTAGAAATGTGTTTGGCTGAAGGAATTTTGAGAGAAAATGAGATGAGAAAGTTTTAACAAAAGTTAGTTTTGAAATCTAAAAATTGGTTTTTCTCCTTTTCATTAAATTAATTAAACATTAATTAAATCATTAAAATCTGGAGAAATCATTCTTGGGTAAATTAGCTCCTTAAAGATTCAAAGTTTCAATCCTTACAAAACAGTCACCACTGAACTTTTCAAAATTCGCATTTTAGTCACTATTTCAAAATGTCACACTTCCAAACCTTATTTTGTAAAATTGATTTCACCACTCTCCAATATATATTAAAAGAGGATTTTTAAATATTTTTCCATATTTTTAATGCAACCCGAACTAGGCTTTCCTTAAAACCACCTTTTATATTCGAACCGAAAATTAGACCGGTCCGGTTCAGACCCTAAACTTCCAAGCCCAAAATTGGGGTGTTACAGACTCTTTGTTTTTAAAGTTTTCAAAAAGTCAAAGCTCGAAAGGGTTGCGACATTATCATACCTTAAATACTTGATCTTTCTACCCGTTTGGTTCTCCACCTCAGCTTTCCACACCTTGAATTTGGAAAAGACTTCAGATTTTTGTTTCAAGAAATACACCAAACTTTCTTTGAAAAATTGTCAATAAAAGAAACATAATACACAGATCCACCCACTGATAATTCTCTAGTAGGCCCCCATACATCAGAATGCACATAATCAAGAATCCCTTCAGTTTTGTGCTTTCTAGTCATGAAACTGACTTTAGTCTGTTTACCAAGAATACAAAATTCACAAAAATCGAGCTTGCAACTTTTGACACCATGCAACAAATTTCTTTTATGCAATTTAACCATTCCATGTTCACTAAGATGACCAAGACACATATGCCACAATTTTGTGTTATCATCATATGACTCAACATAATGAGCTCCACCTACAATTGTACTCCCTAACAATTTATAGATATTCCCCGCATTTATCTTTCCTTTCATCACAGTCAATGCACCTTTAACAATCCTAATGGTTTCTCTATCCCCACCAGCTTTAGGAATTAAACCATTCTTATGCAAAGTGCCCAAAGAAATTATATTCTTTTTCAAATTCGATATATGCCTAACATCACATAATGTTCTAACAGTACCATCATACATATTAATTTTGACTTCACCAATACTGACAATATTGCAACATCTATCATCACCTAAATAGATAGAACCAGAATTAACAGGCATATGGGTAGAAAACCACTCCATGTTAGGTGTTATTTTATAAGAGCATCCTAAATCAAGAATCCAAGCATCCGTGAACTGAGTTGTTGAAATAGAAAACATATCACCATCACCGCAATCCGAATTCTCATTCTGCACCACATTCACAGTTTTGGATGATGCATCATGTTTATCATCTGACTCTTTTTCCACTTTGGACAATCTCGCTTCATATGTCCTGGCTCCTTGCACTTGTAGCAACGAAACATCTTCTTGCCTCTAGACTTTGATCTAGAATTCTGTCTTCCAGAACCCTCCTTCTCTGACTTCCTTCCATGGTCGTGATTACCCTTAACATATAAACCATCAGCGTGAGAGCTTTCGCCTGTATTCTGCCTTCGTTGGTTGTGGGCCGACAAGGCTGTAGTAATCTCTTCAACTTTGATTGTTTCTTTCCCATATGTAAGAGTAGTCACCATGTGCTCATGAGAAGAAGGTAACGAACACAACAGAATCATTGATTTGTCTTCATCTTCAATCTTCACATCAAGTTGAGTTAAATCGGTGATTATTTGATTGAAGATATTCACGTGCTACGCCAAATCCTGACCTTCCTGCATCTTCAGCCCATACAACTTCTACTTTAGATACAATTTATTTGTCAGAGACTTGGACATAAATTGACTTTCCAACTTGCTCCATATCTCTCATGGAGAGGTCAGATCCATAACGTGATACATAATCTCGTATGCCAAACATAACCGTATGTTTCCATCGCTTGTTGCTGCAGTTCTTCCCAATCGTCATCCTTCATCGACGCTGGTTTTGTAGATCGTAAAGCCTTTAAAATCCCTTGTTGCGCTAACAGATCCTTTACCCTCGTCTGCCACAATCCGAAGTTACCTTCACCATTGAACTTGAACACTTCAAATTTCGCACTGGACATAGCCATCACAACCAGGCTCTTGATACCAATTGTTGTGCACACGAAAAACGAAAAAGAAAATCAAACAAGCAAGAACACAAGAGATTTAACGAGGTTCAGCAGTGTGCTTATGTCATCGGGGAGCAAAGAGCGGGTGTTTTCTTTTATTCAATCAATGGTCCTTAGGTTACAAGTAACACATCTATTTATAGACCCGGTAAAATTACAAAGATACCCCGTACCGTACCATGGGGGCTTCGCCGTCGCACTCCTAACCCACTTAATCCGAGCCCACCAAAAACTCGAGTACTTCTTTGATGGACATATGCTCTCGCTCCGCAAAGCCTAAAGAACAATTGATGAAGTGCATAATGAGATGGGGGTAACACTCTTTATATAGCCCCGTACAAGTCCTATTCTAACTAGGATAAGGAATACTACTCCCTGAAAGATTAGAACAATTGTAATCCTAGTTAAGGATGTCAACATATGTCTTTTTACAGTATATGAGCCATACTTAACAGAGTTTTTTTGAAACGGAAGAAAGAAGCTGATGGGGGAAAAATGGTCACCTTTGATGTGAAAGTACCAGTTAAACAAGTGGTCTATTTCTGGATAAGTGTTGAAAACTTCAAATTGGACATCATGACTAGATGTTTCGATTCTGATTTTTGTTTTTAATTGGAACAAACTAGAGTTTTGGTGGAGGAATTGAACCGGGTTAGAGCTGAGAACAAGAAGCTAACAGAGATACTAATGGTTCTATGCGAGCATTACACCTCTTTGTAGAAGCAATACAAGGAACTGGTGAGCAAGAACTCTAAAATTGAGCCTGCAACATCTTTAAAGAAGAGGATAGCCGAGTGTGAGGATTACAGTGCCACAGTGTTGATTCAAAGAGATGGTAACACCGAGAGAAGTTTAAAATTTATTTGTTGTAAGATATGAACATACAACTTAAGCCTAGTGGTTTAGGTGATGGATTCTCTCTCATAGGTTATGGGTTCAAATTATGTTAGAGGTAAAATTTGCATCTTAATTTTTCACCCAATCAGGTGACACGTGACACCATTTGTTTGACTGAAAATTATTAAAAATTTAAATTAAGAATTTGAGTAAATTAATCCAATCGGGTGATGACACATGCCACCATCTAATTAGAGTAAATTATTATTTTTAATTAAAATTAGGACCAAAATGATATAATAGGTAAATAACATGGACCAAATATGTAATTATACAAATTTCTGTTAACTGCTACGTCACCTCCTCCATTAGTTTTTTAACGGAGGTAGTCAAAATGGATGGAAATCCTCTGCCCCTTTTCGTTGCTCCTACTTATACCCCCACTCTGAAAATTAGGTTTAGGGTTTAAGGTTAGGATTTATGGTTAGGGTTTAGGGAATTTAGGGTAGGGTGTATTTTTTGGGTATGGGGTGTAGGGTTTATGAGTTAGAATTTAGGGTTAGAGCTTGAAATTTAATTTTGTAGTGTTTTTTAGTGTTGGAGCATAAGTAGAGGCACCGAAAAGGGGTAGAGAATTTTTATCCAGTCAAAATAAGACCAATTTAAAAGTGTGATGGTATGATTGACGAGTTGCTTAGTTGGATAGTCAAAATAGGATCGCCCCATAATTTGGTGGTCAACTGAGTTGTTTACCCTTATTTTTAATCCCACCGAAACCAACCCTATCAATCATCATTATCTTTTAAAAATAAAATAAAATACACATTATGAATAACTATTCCATACACTTGCGTGGAACCAAAAATAAAAGTAAAATACACAATATGAATAACTATAATTTAAGGGTTTAGGAATAATGATATAATTTAAGATTTAAGGGTTAGATTTAGGGGTTTGAGTTGTGGTTAGGATTTGGGGTTTGAAATTAAAATTTAGAATTTATATGTTAAAACTTAAATCCCTAATCATATTACCTTAAAAATTAAAACCCTAAATTTTAACCCAAAATATAAATTCCAACAAACACCTCAAAATCCTAAACCTCAAACTAAATTCATAAACTCTAAAACTAATATGCTTGTAATTTTTTTTTGTTTCTGCCCGATGTATTGAATATAAATAATACGCATTAAACACATACACTGAGATCATGCACTTTATTTAAATTTCGTTTTGATCTATCATTTTACCCTCTAATTATTATTGTTTTAGAAAAATGACTTGGTCCAACCTCACTTCTTTTAATGAAAAACGACAATAGAATAACAGTAATACATGGGCAGACTAAGAATTCGAGTAAACTACAAGAAAAAAATATATTAAACCTTCTATCGTTCTATTAATGATCATTAAGGTTGTTCAAATTCGGATACTTAAACTTTAGGGTGCTAGACATTCAGCTATCTAGGGTATTAGATATTCGAATCTTTGGATAATATATTTGTTGGTTCGTATTTATCGGGTACTCGTAAAATCGGATAGTAAGGTACTCGGTTCATAATTTTTAAATTTGTTTTTAAAAATCACATAAAAAATATAAAATTTAAAAGTTCATAATACACCGTCTAAACATAAAAATTAATGTTTTGAAATTAGTTTTAAGTAAAAAATATTTGATATTTTTTTCCGATCAAAACAATACTGCTTTTATTAAGAAAAAGCAAGGCTGAATAGTTAAACACGGAATCATAAAGCCCAGACTCACGCGAA
Organism: Hibiscus tridactylites; assembly: GCA_958450335.1. Taxonomy (NCBI): domain Eukaryota; kingdom Viridiplantae; phylum Streptophyta; class Magnoliopsida; order Malvales; family Malvaceae; genus Hibiscus; species Hibiscus tridactylites. The sequence continues at coordinate 71,207,214 of OY288272.1, forward strand.
TAACAATCAAAAGAAAATGCACAGCAACACTCACGCAAACAATAGCCCGGCAACATAGGACAACTAGGGATGTAAAAAGCTGACTCGACTTTTAAAATTGACTTGATTCAGAATTATTTGTGATTCAGGTGGTGATAATTTGAATCGATTCGAGTTTAAACTGGTGTTGACCTGAACTCAAGTTGGACGTGGAACTTTTGGATCTGAACTCGACCTGCACCCGACTTGAGAACGACCTGAACCCGAATTCAACATGATAATGTGATAACTGAACCCAACCTGGATCTGACCTGATATGAACCCGAACCCGATATTAACCTGGTAAATAACTCATATTACCCGACTTGTTATCAACCTGACCTGTTATAAACCTGATCTGTAATTGACTCAACTTGTAAATGATCTGATTTGTTATTGAATTGATTTATTATTTATCTGATTTCGTATTTATCTGACTTGTAATAACTAATAAGTTACAATTGATTAATTTGTGAGATTATGAATTTATTATATTATAGTGTGACAACATACATCTTTACAATTTAAAGTGCATGATTAACTATGATCATTAAATTGACATGTTTATTTTTTATATTTATAAATTATAGTATATAAAAATATTTAAAAGTTTTATTAAATATCTAAATGATGTCAACATCATTTTACTTAAGGTTTATGGTTTAATATTAACAATTTATGATTTAGTTTAATGTAATTGGTTTATGAGATTAATTATGATTCTTTAAGATTTATGGTTTAGTTTAGTGTTTAGTTTAGGGTTATTGGTTTATGTTTAATTCGGATTCCTTAAGGTTTAGGGTTTAGTATCAATGGTTTATGGTTTAGCTTATGGTTATTGGTTTATGAGATTAATTTCGATTCTTTAAGGTTTATGGTTTTGAGTTTAGTATTAATGACTTATGGTTTAGTATATGGCTATTGATTTACGAGATTAATTCCGATTCAACTTGTTAATTTATGCATTTATATTTGATTACATATTTAGATCAAAGCTTCATGTGTACAATGAACTAAACTAAAGTTTCAACTTTCATGTGTACAATTACATGTTAACATCCAAATAAAAATCTGTGCATGATTACATCAATTCAAAATTTATATGGTATGATGATGATGATGATGACGACGACGACGACGACGATGACGATGATGATGATGATATCTGAATTGAATTAACTTATTAAACTTAGGATCTAATTGAGCTAAATTAAAACCTAGAAGCATATATCACGAACATAATTAAACTAAAAATAAATGTGGAATTTCAATTAAATTAATCTAAATTGTGACTCAATTGAATTAAATTAAAACTTAAAAGTGAAAATTTGGGACTTAAATGAAAAATATCTAAAGTCGGAAGGGCTAAAAAATAATTTCCCCTAACCTAAAAAAGCACGCGGGTTCTTTCCCTCCCAAGTTCCACAGTTTCATTTTAATTAAAAGGCTAAAGAGGTTATTTTGCCCCCGAGTTCGACCCAAATTAGCAATGTCACCCCTCGTGCGAAAACACGTTCAATTAGGTCCTCTAGTTTGCACATTGTAGCAAATTAGCACCTTGACTATTACGGTGCTGATGTGGCAGTTAACGACGATAATATGACAGTCAATTGTGCTGACGTGGCAGTCAACTATGCTGACATGGCAGTGCATGTGTGATGAGGACGTGACAGTCAACTATGCTGACATGGCAGTGCATGTGTGATGAGGACGTGGCAAAGGGGTTGAATTAATTTTTTAAACTGAATTCGAGGGCAAAATTGAATTATTTGCTGAGTTTAGGGGCATAATTCATTTTAATTGAAAGTTGATAACTTACTTAATCTTTAAGCTAAAAATATTAAATTATTAAAAATATTTAAATAATATTTAAATACTTATAAAATATTAAAAAAATAAAAATTCTATAATGAATTTAAAAAATTAATAAAAACATAAAATTAAAAATATAAAAATTTATAAATATAAAAACTCAAAATTTTAAAATATTTGTAAATCATTATAAAAGTCTTCAACTTTTTTGGCTATGCTAAGCCAACTAATATTCCTTGAGCATATTTTCAATGTAACCATCCTTGCATTAAAGTAGAAAAAACAAAAAATTTCTTTCATTTTTCTAAATCAAATATTAATGAGCATCAATTTAATGTAGAAAAGTGAAAGAATTCGAGTTTTATTGTTACTTTAATGCAAGGTTGATTCTACTGAAAATTTGTTTAACGAATGACAATACTTAGACTGAAGAAGTTGAAGACTTTTTAGATGAAAGCGTTCGATTTCTAATACTTTATAAACATCTTTTAATTTTTAATTTTTATTTTATCATTTTTAATCTCAAATAAATTTTAATTTTTTATATTAGTTTTTATTTTCAATAATTTTTAAATATTTTATTTATTTTTATTAAGTTTATGGATTTTTTTAAAATTGAATAATACTTTGATATTTTGTGAGAGTTCTTATTTTGCTTATTTTAAAATGATCAGGAACCCAAAGAATATTTACATCAATTTGTTAATCGGTTTTCATATATTCCATTTGTAAAATTTCAACTTGAAAAACCAAATTATTTATCTAATTTTATTCAAAAACTAAATAAATCGATTAAATTAACTTAAAATTTAAACAAATTATTTATCCCTTTATAAAATTTTAACAATTTCTCAAATTCTTATTTTTAGCTTAAATATTAAACAAGTTATCAAACTTTCAATTAAAATGAATTATGCCCCTGAACTCGGCAAAAAATTCAATTATGCCCTCGAATTCGATTTAAAAAATCAATTCAACCCCTCTGCCATGTCATCATCATAATCCATTGCCACATCAGGATCGTGGACTGCCATGTCAGCACATATGACTACCACGTCAGCACCGTAACGGTCAATGTTGGTCAAGGGGCTAATTTGCTACAATGTGCGAACTAGAGGACCTAGTTGAACGTGTTTTCGCGCGAGGGAAAACATTACTAATTTGGGTCGAACTTGGGGGTAAAATAACCCTCTTTAGCCTAATTAAAAACATGAAAAAGGATAAGTATGTAAGTGTAATTGGGCAATACATTAATCTAGTGAGAGGTGTATTTCAGATTGCCAAAACCTTCTTTGTATTTGAGAGAGTATTGGTTAATCTTTGGGTAGAAAGATTAACCGATTTGTAAGGTTTTCTCCTAATCCGAGAAAGTAGGACAAATCTCTAGTGAAATTGGTTGAAAATCCTTATTGGGAGTTAAGTTAGTGGGTGTAGAGCCTTTTCTAAGCTTGAACCACTATAAATTGCCTTGTCTTCAATTTTCATATTTTCAATTTGCTCCCCTTCAACTTTAAAAAGTCAATTCACCCCCTCTTGGCCATTTTTGATTCGATTGATCCACTCAACAATTGGTATTAGAGCCTAACTCTTTTGAGGGACACACATCCACAAGAGAAGATCTTAGAAGAAGATCAATCAACCTTCGAATCAAGCTATGACATCTACCTCCGGCCAAAACCTCTTCGAGTCACAATCGATTACCAAGATGCCATTTTTCAATGAGGATAACTATCCATATTTGAAAAATAGAATGAGGCTCTTCATCAAGTCAAATGACTATGTCCTTTGGGATGTGGTGGAAGATGGACCAACCATTCTTATGAAGAGAGATGAAGATGGAAGGCTCGTTCTAAATACAAGAGCGAAGATGACTGCTGAAGATCGTAGAAGGCTTCAAGTGAATGACAAGGCTTTTCGCATAATCTTTTGTGCACTTGGACCCGACATGTATGCAAAGATTTCATCATGCACAAGTGCAAAGGAAGTATGGGACAAGCTAGAGACTACCCACGAGGGCACCAACGATTTAAAGGAAACCAAGATTAGGATCCTTAATTTCAGTTACAAGAACTTAAAGATAGAGCCGGATGAGAGCGTCTCCAAGATGTTTGATAGGTTCTCCGTAATAGTAAATGGTCTTAAGGGCTTCGATGAGATCATTCCCAAAGACAAGCTAGTCCGAAAGCTTCTTTACTCTCTTCCTGAATCATGGAATGGGAAGAGAACCGCAACCATCAAGGCCAAAAATTTGAAGACATTGAAGCTCGATGAGTTGGTGGTATCTCTCCTTACTCATGAGATCATGAATCAAGGAAGAGAAGAAGAGAAGAAGAAAAGAAGAGAAAAGAGTGGAGAAGCAAAAAATAGAAAAGAAGAAGCAAGGAATTCCTCTAAAAAATTCTCAAGAGGAAAAAAATTCTAGTGAGGATGAGTTTGAGGAATTGGCTATGATAGCCAAGAGATTCTCTCGATTCATGAAGTCCAACCGAGGAAGAAAGTTTCAAAGAAGAAAAGACTTCAAGAACAAGAACAAAGAAGAGGAGAAGGATCAACTCATTTGTTATGAGTGCAAGAAGTCGGGGTACATAAGATCGGATTGCTCTCAACACAAGAAGAAAGGGTTTATAAGAAGAAAAAGCACAAAGCCCACGTTGCTACTTGGAGAGATGAAGAGTCATCATCCGATGAAGAGAACCATGGAGTGATTAATCTTTGCCTCATGGCCATTGATGACGATCCTAAGGTAAACCTTAACTCATCTACTTTCGATTTCATATATGATGAACTTCAAGATGCATATGATGAGTTGCAAGAGTTTAACAATGAGTTGGCAGAAAAGTATAAGGAATCAGTTTTAAAAAACAAGAAAATAATTTTCGATTTGAAAAATCAAAACGATTCCCTTTCCAAAACCAACAAGGAACTTGAAAAAAAGATTACGGTTTTACAAGATGACTTAAAATATTTTCAAGATGAAAATGTTGATTTAAATAATCTTCTTTCCAAAGTTCATGATGATCACCACAAAGTGGTGAATGAACTCAAAGCTTCTTTAAACAAAGCTGGTACTTCTACTTTCGAAAAAGGTCAATCTTCTAAAACTAACTATGTGAAAATAAACTTTGTGAACCACAAACAAAGAGGCTCTCAAAGGCATCATAAAGGTAAAAGGTTTAGAAATGTATGGGTTCCTAAGGAACTAGTAGTTTCTAATGATATTAATGTTATTGCTTCTTGGATTCCTAACGAAGCTAAGTATTTGGGAGCTAACTCACATGAACCCAAAATGATTTGGGTACCAAAAATCAAGAACTAATCTTTGTTTGTAGGGGGAGCATTGCTACAAGGCCAAAGCTTCAAGTCAAAACACTTGGTACCTTGATAGTGGATGCTCAAGCCACATGACCGACGATAAGAGTAGATTAATGGAGCTAAAGCCAAAGAGTGGTGGAGTGGTGACATTTGGTGACAACTCCAAAGGACACATTGAGGATATATGTTCCATTGGTAATCTCTCTTCTATTCTTATTGAAGATGTTTTATATGTCAATGGTCTAAAGCATAACTTGTTGAGCATTAGTCAATTATGTGATAAGGGTTTTAATGTTCTTTTTATGTTAATGGTTGCAAAATTGTGGACATTAAAACAAATAAGATAATGCTCATTGGTCATTGATGCTCGCGTAAAAGTGCCCCAAAATAGTGCGAGTGTACACGTCTCAAGTAATATAATGATTAGTATATCGAGTATTGTCTCCACAAGGATTGAGCTAGCCTTTTGATCTTACTTCCTCGAACTGCAAAACAGTTAAATTAAAAACTCATATGAGTTGGGTTGTTGAAAACACTAAAATACTAAAACAAAAATAAGCCAGAAAATAAAGTAAAAGAGAGAATCAAGTTGAGAGAATGGGCCGGATTAGAATGTGTCATAACATGGAATCCTATTGACTTGTCTTCGTTCTTGAACGCAGCAACACAAAACTACTGTGGTAGTAACCTAAGTCCCTGCCGCGGCTGCAAAGGTTGAGTGTCTGCCGCAACAATCTCTTGCTCTTGGGTAGATGTTGTTAAGGTTCGGAAAAGCATCCTTGAATGGATCCTCTTTATCTCTAAGCTCGGAACACTGTTGATAGCTGAACTATGACCATACCTCTCAGCGTAAACCAAAGAAAAACACCAACCAATCACACGCTTCTCTTAGCCGCTAAAACTCTTAACCTGTCTCTAGGTCGAGTTAGTTAACACCACGCGGGATGAAAACCATGCTTAATCGTTTTATGAGTTCAAATCTCTCGATGTTGAACAAATAGAAAATCTCACAAACTCTCTCTCGATAACTATGCAAGAATGATTAAAGCCAAGAATAAGCAAACCTTAACTTATTTGCATTAAGAACTTAAACAAAGTACAATAGTCTTCACACGACTACTAAACAAACTAATCCTAACCTTAAGGAAAATTAAAACATAATGAATGGGAAGAAAACACAAACTAAACCCTAAGCTCTATCTATTCTGATTGTCTTTGATAATGGCTGCAAGCCTCATTTTTATAGGGGAAGGTGTAGGCACAAATCCTTCTTGGAGAGGAAATTAAGTTGGACTTGGACTTAACTTTATTAAAGAGGCGAATCTCTTTAATTTAATACATTATCTACTTTTGGCCAAAAGTCAAACTTTATCCTTCCTTCCACGCATTCGTCTTCTTCTTGAGCTCCAACTGCCATGCAAAGTGTGTAGAAAAATCCGGCATTTAAAGCTCTACAAATAGACTACCACTTTGTCTATTTTTCCATTTGATAGGTTGAATAGTACACGGCCGCGACATGGCATTATGCTGCCTCGACATGGGTCTGTGACTGGTTTTGCTCCTCAAGGCTTCATCAACTTCCCTCAGTAGAAGCTGTCAGTTGTGGCTTGGCTCAATCACGGTCTTTCACTAGCTGGTTCTGCCTCATCCTTCCTTTTCCTTCATTGCCCTCACGACATCTCCTTCCCTGGCAGCGTGCAAGTCTACAAAAGCACCAAGCATGCATCCAACAATACATTTTTTCATAGAATAAATAGAATATAAGGATCAAAGATATTGTTGAGTGTATAAAAGTTCTATTATTTACCCCCTATTTAACCCATATTTCTGCTGCATTCAAGCATAATTCATTGCATTTAGGTTAGTTTACAGTTAGACATCACAAATATATTAAAAGGCATAGTTTCTACTGAAATTGGTTGCTTTTGCAGGTTGTTGCTGTAGCAGATGGAGAGGTAGGCGCTGGGCAGTGAAGCAGAAGAGCTGGAACTGGACGAGCAGTCAAGGAGGACGATGATGTCAGGGTTGCAGCCGTGACAGTAGAGGACGACAGCAGTTTTGAGGAGAAGAAGCAAAGTTGACCTCGACAGATAGAGAAAATTAAGCCCGTCTGTCGTAGAAAATCAGTATATTTTTCCAAGCCCTAGATCAGAAGGAATGCCAAGCCCAAAGTTCAAGGAGAGAAAATCCCAAGCAAGAAGGAGGACGAGTTAAAGCTATATTCTCTGAAGATTTAGTCTTTATTAGAGTTATACTTTAATTTAAACTTGTATTCTTGCTATATTAGAAAACTTGGGCCCAAAGCCTATATAAAGGGATGTAATTCGACCTAGGGGGGACATCACCTATCTCCAGCCTTCTTCCTAAAACCCTAGCCATTTTCATCCTCTCATCATGTTCTAAATTCCCCTTAAGGTCACGGGTTGTTTTGTAAAGTAGTTGCAAGGGTTGCTTTTGTTTTAGGAATTTTCAGTTCAATAAAATAAACTTAAAGTTCTCTTATTCTGGTTATTAACATCTTGCAAGAGTATCGGGAGAGCATTGCGAGGTTATCTATTTACTTAATATCGGGAGAGTTAAGTATACGAAAGGAATAAGTGCGAGTTCTCTAGTTTATAGTTGAACTATCTCGGACCTAGGGATAGGACGAGGTTAAGTGGCTAAAGAAGAATTCAACAACATCAGTGTTCATCCTTCGATTCACGCCGGAAGGTATCATCAAAGACGTGTTCATCGACAAACTTGGACCTAGGGATAGGCCAAGGCACAACAGGGATTCTTGCCAAACTTGAAGTACGAAGTTGAGTGTTCACTGCCGCGACAAGCAACAGACTGCCGCCGCGACATGTGCTGCCGCGACGGGGACGACGACATATCTGATTCTCCTAGACTTAGCAATACCTGCACTATTGAGCAATTCAATACCAGCCCATTCTCTCTATCTTGATTTCATTAATCTTATTTTCCAGTATTCTTTGTTATTTTCGTGACAATCTCTTAAACTATTCTTTTTACTCTTGTGCAGTAATTCAAGGTGAAGCTATTAGCCCCAGTCCCTGTGGAGACGATATCCGATACTTCCGTATCACTTTACTACTTGCGTCGTGTACACTTGCACTACATTGTGATAGACACTTTTACACGCAACAAGTTTTTGGCGCCGTTGCCGGGGACTGGCAACATAACTCTACCCAATCTTTTACTGCACTTTTCTTTTTATTTTTATTTTTCTGTTTTATTTTGGTTTGTTCAACTTTTGCTTTTCACAAGGTTTCTTGTTTATGCGCAGATCGAGACGAGGAGAAGAACCTGAGTATCCATTAGATCCTGAAATCGAACGTTCGTTCAATCTTCGGAACTGACTTCGTTACGTACTAGCCAGGAACGAGTACCTTGAAGAACAGTTAGAGACGATGAACAACCAAGGGAACCCCCAGGTTGATAATCCTGCCAGAGATGGAGAGATTATCCCTCCTGTCGGTGACCCGCCCGCCAATGCCGCACGACAGTCCTGCTGAAACTACATGTTGAATGATCATGTAGAACTAGAAACCACCCTGCCGGATATAGATGTTGACAACTTCGAGCTGAAACATGTTATGTTTAGCATGATCAACAATGCCAGTCAATTTAGTGGTGCTGCTACAGAGGATGCTAGGGAGCATCTGAAAACGTTTCAGGAGATCTGTGGTTCGTCTAGACTACCAGGAGTTAATCCGGAGATACTGAGGCTTCAGTTATTTCCCCATTCATTGAGGGACAGAGCAAAGACTTGGTGGAATAAACTTACACCGGGTTCAATTAGAACTTGGGCAGATTTGTCTCGTGAATTTTTATCTCATTTTAATCCTTCACACTTATCTGAGCGATTACGTAATGAAATTGCTACTTTTCAACAAGAAGATGACGAGCCAATGCACGAGGCCTGGGACAGATTTACCACCCTTCTACGGAACTGCCCTATGCATGGATTCCCCGTCTGGAACCAGGTAACTAAGTTTTATAATGCTGCCAATTTACAAACTCGTATTCGAATTGATTCAGCAGCAAACGGATTACTACTAGACAAAGACCCAGATGAGGCAATGCAAGTATTGAAAAATCTGGCTAAGAATGAGGAGCAGTTTCTGACAGCAAGAAGAGGGGGTAAACGGGTCTTATTTGTTAAGGATTATGAGGCCGACAACACGATGAAATCACAGGTGGCATACCTCACTAAGGCAATGAAAAAGCTTTTGAACGATGATTCACAGCCGATATTTGCTGTCGAAGAGGTATGTGAAATTTGTGAAGGAAATCACAGTTCGGATGAATGTCCTATACATTTAGAAGAGGGAAAGTATGTTGGAAATTACAATAAGCAGAATTACAACTCCAACAACTACAATCCCAACTGGAGAAAGGATCCCAAGTTCTCTTGGAGTAATCCTAATAATGCCCTGAATCCTCAAGCACACAATAATCAAAATCAGGGAGGACCTAGATTGCTGTCTCGACAGCAACCGCAGCAGCAGCAGCAACAACCAAAAACTGCCACAAACAGTATACTGAAACAGACTCTGGCTATGTTTATGTCTCAGACAAGAACTTATATTGAGAACATGAATCAATTTGTCAAGAAGACGGAGACATTCATGGATAAAACAGAGATGCAGATGACAAATCATGAAGCTACTCTGAAATCTTTGGAGACGCAGATGGGTCAGGTTTCCCAGCATATCAACCCAAGGCAGACTGGCAGATTTCCTAGCAACACTGAAAATGCTAGGCAGCCCCCACATGAGCAGTGTAAAGCTATCACTACTAAAAGTGTGAAGAAACTACCAGGGCCAGAGAAGGAAGCTGAAACAGTGAAGAAACCAGCCTTGGAATCACCTGCCGAGAAAGCTGCCCCGACAGGTAACAAACAGCCTGCTGCCGATGAGCCTGTCACGACAGCAGAAGCGACAGAGGAGAAAGATGATGAACCCAAACCTCCTCAGATTCGTATGCAGTGGGAAGGACGTATTGCTGATTATCGTCCCCCACCTCATTTTCCTTAACGATTACAGAAACTGAAGCAAGAATCACAGTTGAAAAAGATTTATGATATTTTTAAGCAGGTTCACATTAACATCCACTGTTAGATGCCGTTAGGGAAATGCCCGGTTATGCCAAATTTCTCAAGGATGCCATGTCAAAGAAATCTAAACTTGGGGAATTTGAAACGGTTAAGATGACAGAAGGATGCATGAGTATTCTGAACAAGCATCCACCCCAGAAGAAGAAGGATCCTGGGAGCTTCATCATACCATGTGTAATCGGAGACAAATATGTGGGTAAGGCACTTTGTGATCTTGGTGCTAGTATAAATTTAATGCCAAAATCCGTTTTTCAGAAATTAGGTATTGGAAAAGCCTGGCCCACAATAGTAATTCTGCAGCTGGCAGACCGCTCTTACGTTCATCCGGAAGGAAAAATCGAAGATATTCTTGTAAGAGTGGATAAGTTTATTTTTCCTGCTGACTTTCTTGTGTTAGATTGTGAAGCAGATGAAAACGCACCAATCATCCTGGGGCGACCCTTCTTAGCCACGGAAAGATCACTGATTGATGTGGAAAACGGAGAACTCGCCATGAGAGTGAACGATCAAGAAATAAAGTTGAATGTTCTCCAAGCTATGAAGCACGCTGATGCAGAAGAAGAATGCAAGGTTATCACTGATGTTACCCTTGACCAACCCTGCATCAGGTCGGGCTGTCACGACATCAACATTGGTCACTGCCTCATCAGCCACTTACAAGACTGTCACGACAGCACCGACGACAGCAACTCCTCAGAATCTGATACATCTGATACTGAAGATCATGAGGAGGTAAACTGGATAGGCGATCGTCCAGGTAAGTTATTCGAGCCTTTAAATTATACCTCGGATAACCATGCAATCCAAAAGCCATCAACTGTTGAACCCCCTGTTTTAGATCTTAAGCCCCTGCCAGGGCAGCTAAAATATGCTTTTCTTGGTTTAAATGATACATTGCCCGTAATCATCTCTTCCAAGTTGATGCAGGAACAAGAACAACAGTTAATAGAGATGTTGCAGCAGAACAAAAAGGCTATTGGATGGACGATAGCTGATATTCAAGGCATTAGTTCGACCTTATGTATGCATAAAATCCTTCTAGAGGATGATCATAAGCCGACTATAGATGCTCAAAGGCGGCTGAACCATGCGATGAAAGAGGTGGTGCGAAAAGAGATAATCAAATGGTTAGACGCTGGAATAATCTACGCCATCTCGGACAGCAAATGGGTGAGCCCGATACAATGTGTTCCCAAGAAAGGAGGAATAACCGCGGTGACCAACGAAAACAATGAGTTAATCCCAACCAGGACTGTGACCGGTTGGAGGGTTTGTATGGACTATCGGAAGCTTAACAAAGCTACCCGAAAGGACCACTTTCCTTTACCCTTTATTGATCAAATCCTTGATAGACTAGTGGGCAAACCTTATTATTGTTTTCTTGATGGTTATTCAGGTTACAATCAAATAGCTATCGCACCGGAAGATCAAGAAAAGAAGACATTCACATGCCCCTATGGAACATACGCTTTTAGGAGAATGCCATTTGGACTATGCAATGCACCAGCAACCTTCCAAAGGTGTATGATGGCCATATTCTCCGATATGGTGGAGGACTTCCTAGAGATTTTTATGGATGACTTTTCAGTCTTTGGAGACGACTTTGAAAGCTGCCTAGGCAACCTACAAAAGGTACTCGAAAGATGTGAAAAAGCGAACTTAGTATTGAACTTGGAAAAATGTCACTTCATGGTGGATGAAGGGATAGTCCTTGGCCATAAGATTAGCTGCCGTGGCATAGAAGTCGACAGAGCCAAGATAGAAGTGATCGAAAAGCTGTCGCCGCCCACCACAGTCAAGGGAATCAGAAGTTTCTTAGGACATGCTGGTTTTTATCGAAGGTTCATTGCGGATTTGTAGAACTAGTGTTTTGATATAATAATTGAAAAATGTTTTGGACTAATTTGAAAAGAATTTAAAACTTGTTTTAAAGTCCAAACAACTTGAATCTATGTTTTGGGAATTTTTAAAAGGTTTTTGGCAAAGCCTTTCATGATTTAAAACAACCAAACTTAACTTTTCAGGCTACCCGTATCGATACGGTTGTACCCGTACCGATACCTTTTTGCCCAAGTTTGGTCACTGCCAAAACCCGTATAGAAACAGGCTTGGCTATTTCGATACGGATCGGGATCGTTTCGATACGCCATGTAAGCGTACCGATCCTCTTTCAACCACCCCAACGGCTATTTCCCAACGGCAAATTAAAAATGAACCCGTACCGATACGCCCTCAAGCGTATCGATACGCCCAGGCTGACAAGAGCCCAACGGCTAGTTTCTCATGAAGGCCGTACCGATACGGTTCCACGCGTATCGATACGACTAGCTGCAGAATAGCATTAATGAAGGGAAATTAAGTCCTCAACGGCTCCAAATCATCACCAACGGCTAGTAACGGCTACAAACTCAATTGGGAGTATAAAAGGGACCTTCAAGCATCAAGATATGGTTAATGCTTCAATTGTTACAACATTATGATGTCAAAATTTGTCTAGAGCTTTAATTGTTTATTTCTTGCTTAGACAACACTTGTGAGCTTACATTGTTAAATTTGCTCAAGTGTTTAGGTTTTGGGTGAGTGCTTAGAATTGCAAACAAACACCTTTTAGAGGGATTTCTAGTTTGCTAAGTCTTTCTTTGTAAAGAGAGTGTTCCTTCAAGCTTTGGGTAGAAAGCTTTAAGGGTTGTAACGGTTTCCTCCTAATCCTAGAAAAGGGGATGAAATTCTTAGTGAATTTGTTGGAAATCCTTAGTGGGGAGCTAAGGTAGTGGATGTAGACCTTGGTTAGAAGGTTGAACCACTATAAATCCTTGTGTCAAATTGCCAAATTTTCACCTCCCACTAAAACACCCAATTATCCAACTTCTCCACACTTGGCGAGCAAGAACGGTGGATCGAATCGAGCCCCTAAAATCTCAACAATTGGTATCAGAGCTTGGCTCAATTGAATGGGATTCACATCCTATTGAGAAGATCCGGCAAGCTCGATCAACATTTCACCAACCGGCTCAATGGCACAATCAATCGACAAACCGCCTTTCTTCGACGGAAATCACTATGCCCATTGGAAGACAAAGATGAAATTCTTCTTGAAGTCAAGTGATTACAAGCTATGGGACATAGTTGAAGATGGTCCATTCGTGCCTCAAGGAAGCAAAGCGGAATGGAGTGCCGACGATCGCAAGAAGATGGAGCTAAATTGCAAAGCCTTGCACATGCTCTTTTGTGCATTTGGCCCAACCATCTATGAGAAGATGTCTTCTTGTGAGAGTGCCAAGGAGGTATGGGACAAGCTTGAAGTCACATACGAGGGAACCAATAAAGTTAAGGAGACCAAGATTGGGCTCCTAACCTTAGAGTATGAGAACTTCAAGATGGATCCGGAAGGGAACATCGAGAAGATGTTTGATAGGTTCTCCACTATCACCAATGGTCTTAAAGGTTATGGAGAAGCCATCCCGGAAGAGAAGCTTGTCCAAAAGCTCATCTACTCCCTTCCCGAGTCATGGGACTCAAAGAGGACCGCCATCATCGAAGCCAAGAATCTCAAAACCTTGAAGCTTGATGAACTCATGGGGTCTCTTCTCACTCATCAAATAATGAAGAAAAACAAAGAAGAGGAGAAGAAGAAGGAAGAGATTAGAGCGATGGGGAAGAAGAAGATCATGGAGCTAGGAATCAATGCTAGTGCCATAGCTCTCAAATCCTCCACATGCCATCATGTAGATTCAAGTGAGGTTCATTTTGGGCAAGGTGCGCCTGTTCAGGGGGACAAGGCGAGAGCTGATCAGAACACATGTTGGGCATGTGGATCGCGTGGTCATCTGAGGCGTGATTGTCCTCGAGCAGCGAGGGAGGTACATGCTCCTATTGTGGTGACCGGTACTTCGTGCTGGAACTGTGGTTCGGCGGATCACATGAAGAGAGAGTGTCCTCTGTTGGCCGGTGGTGGTCAGGGACGTGCACCTGGAGTTGTTGCACCACAGAGAGGTCGTGGGCGCGACCGTGGTAACTTCCAGCGCAGGGAGGATGGTGGAAGGAATGTGGCTCATGTGGTAGCTGTTCAGCCTGAGGGTGGTGGCCAGGCCAGAGTGTATGCTCAGAGGGAAGGGAGGAATGACACGGATGTGATCGCAGGTACTTTCACTTTGCAATCCTTGTCATTACTTTCCTTGATTGATTCTGGATCTACACACTCATACATATTGCGTGAACATGCTCAATTGCTTGGTTTGCCTGTCGAGTCTTTGGATGTTGGTATGCGTGTAACTAGTTCTTTTGGTGAGACTGTTGTGACTCGAAAGCTTTATAGAAGATGTCCCTTGGTTGTGCAAGATCATGTTTTTCATGTTGATCTTATGGAATTGCCTTTCTATGGTTTTGATGTAATCCTTGGTATGGATTGGCTTGTTGAGCATCGAGCTGTAGTGGATTTTGAGAATAAGCGAGTTTCGTTGAAGCTTGTGGATGATTATGAGGTAGTGGTGGTTGGTGAGAATGTGAAGTTTCTTACCAATGTGGTGTCTACATTGGAAGCGAGCCGGATGCTGAGGCAAGGTTGTGAAGCTTACCTCGCCTTTGTGATGAATCCTAGCTCTAAAGAGTTGTGTGTGCAAGATATCAGGACTGTGCGAGAGTTTCCTGGTGTGTTTCCGGAGGAGTTGCCTGGATTGCCTCCTAATCGCGAAGTGGAGTTTGGGATTGAGCTGTATGAAAACACAACTCAGTGTCCATTACTCCTTATCGAATGGCACCTAAAGAGTTGAAAGAGCTGAAGACGCAACTTCAGGAGTTGCTTGATCGTGGTTTCATTCGGCCGAGTGTGTCACCTTGGGGTGCACCGGTCTTGTTTGTGAAGAAAAAGGATGACACTATGAGAATGTGCATTGATTACCGTCAGCTTAACAAGTTGACTATCAAGAATCGGTATCCATTGCCGAGAATTGATGATCTTTTTGATCAATTTCGGGGAGCGGTTGTGTTCTCTAAAATTGACTTAAGGTCAGGGTATTACCAGTTGAAGGTGAAGGATGTGGATGTGCCAAAGACAGCCTTCAGAACGAGGTATGGGCATTATGATTTTCTTGTGATGCCATTTGGTTTAACGAATGCTCCTGCAGCTTTCATGGACATGATGAATAGAGTGTTCCATGAATACTTGGATAAATTTGTTGTGGTGTTCATTGATGATATTCTCGTGTACTCTCGTACTGAGGAGGAGCATGAAGGGCATTTGAGAATTGTGTTACAGGCTTTGTTGGAGAATCAGCTTTATGCCAAGCTGAGCAAGTGTGAGTTCTGGCTTAGAGAAGTTGTGTTTCTTGGTCATGTGGTTTCTGCTGAGGGGATTCGTGTTGATCCTCAAAAGATTGAGGCAATGATGAATTGGAAGCCTCCTAAGTTTGTTCATGAAGTCCGTAGTTTCCTTGGTTTGGCAGGATACTATCGGAGGTTCGTGGATGGGTTTTCAAAGATTGCTGCACCTTTGACGAAGTTGTTGCCGAAGGATGTTAAGTATGAGTGGACGAAAGCGAGACAGCAGGCTTTTGAGAAGCTTAAGGCAGCTTTAACGCAAGCTCCTATCTTGGTTCAACCTGAATCAGGGAAAGAGTTTGTGGTGTATAGTGATGCGTCCTACGTTGGTTTGGGATGTGTGTTGATGCAAGAGGGTAAGGTGGTGGCTTATGCATCGCGTTAGTTAAAGGTACATGAGCGCAATTATCCTACGCATGACATTGAGTTAGCTGCGGTGGTTTTTGCTTTGAAAATTTGGAGACATTACCTGTATGGTGAGAAGTGTACTGTGTACACGGACCACAAGAGTTTGAAGTATCTGATGTCTTAGAAAGAGTTGAATCTTAGGCAACGACGTTGGGTGGAGTTGCTTAAGGATTACGATTTGAAAATCGAGTACCATTCGGGTAAAGCAAATGTTGTAGCGGATGACTTGAGTAGGAAGGTAGCTATTTAGTTGAGGGCTATGTTTGCCAGTTTGAGCATTTCGCGTGATGGTGGTCTTGTGGCTGAGTTGCAAGTGAAACCATCCTTGATTCAGTTGATTAAGGAAAAGCAGTTGTTGGATGATTCCTTGGTGCCACATGTTCAGGATATTGTAGAGGATAGGCCATCGGATTTCTGCTTTAATCATGATGGAGTTTTATGTTTTGGGAGTCGGATAGTAGTGCCCAATGATACTGATTTGAGGCGTGCTATTCTGACTGAAGCTCATAGTAGTCCTTTTGCTATGCACCCTGGTAGTACTAAGATGTACCGTGATCTTCATGATGAGTACTATTGGGTGGGTTTAAAGAAAGATGTTGCCGATTTTGTAAGCAAGTGCATGGTATGTCAGCGAGTTAAGGCTGAGCATCAGTTTCCTTCAGGGTTGTTGCAACCGTTGAGGATTCCTGAGTGGAAGTGGGAGAGGATTACCATGGACTTCGTGTCTGGTTTGCCTTTGTCGCCATCGAAGAAGAATTCGGTGTGGGTGATTGTGGATCACCTGACGAAGTGTGCGCATTTCTTGCCTGTGCATACTACGTACACTTTGGATAAGCTTGCGGAGCTGTACATTGCTGAGATTGTACGGCTGCATGGTGTGCCAAAGTCGATTGTGTCGGATAGAGATCCGAGGTTTACATCGCGTTTCTGGCAGTGTTTGCATCAGGCTTTGGGTACACGGTTGAATTTCAGTACTTCTTATCATCCGCACACGGATGGACAGTCTGAGCGTGTTATCCAGGTGTTAGAGGATATGTTGAGGTGCTGCATGATTGAGTTTCAGGGTTCTTGGGAGAAACATTTGCCTTTGGTGGAGTTTGCCTATAATAATAGTTATCAGGGAAGTATCCAAATGGCACCTTATGAAGCTTTGTACGGGAGGAAGTGTAGGACTCCTCTTTGTTGGGCTGAAGTAGGTCAGAAGTTGGTTTCGATGCTAGCTTTGTTGAAAGGAAGCACCGAGAAGGTGAAGCTCATTTGTGAGCGATTGAAGGCAGCTTCTGATCGGCAAAAGTCTTACGCGGATTTGAAGCGTAAGGAGATTGAGTATGCGGTGGGTGATTGTGTGTTTTTGAAAGTTTCTCCTTGGAAAAAGGTGATGAGGTTTGGCCGAAAGGGTAAGTTGGGCCCTAGGTACATTGGACCATACGAGGTGATTGAGCGTGTGGGTCCTGTTGCGTACAAGTTGAGGTTACCGCAAGAGCTAAAAAAGATTCATGATGTGTTCCATGTTTCTATGCTTCGAAAGTATAGATCGGATCCTTCACATGTGATGCCTGTGGAGGAAGTGGAATTGAATCCGGATTTGACCTATGATGAGGAACCAGTGAAGATTCAGGATTCGGATAGTAAAGTTCTTCGAGGCAAGACCATTGAGTTGGTAAAGGTGTTGTTGAAGCATCGTGGTGTTGAGGAAGCCACGTGGGAACGGAAGGATGACATGTTGAAGCAGTTTCCGTACCTTTTTCCTTTAGGTAAATTTTGAGGACAAAATTTCTTACGGGGGGAGAGTTGTAACACCCCAATTTTGGGCTTGGAAGTTTAGGGTCTGAACCGGACCGGTTTAAATTACGGTTCGAATATAAAAGGTGGTTTTTAGGGAAAGCCTAGTTCGGGATGCATTAAAAATATGGAAAAATATCTAAAAATCCTCTTTTATTATATATAAGAGAGTGGTGAAATCAATTTTACAAAATGGGGTTTGGAAATATGACATTTCAAGTTAGTGACTAAAATGTGGACACCATTTTATTCTTGTGGCCATAGACTATTTTACCAAGTGGTTAGAAGTTGCTTCTTATGCCAACATCACAAGAACAACAATTTGCGAGTTCTTGAAGAAAGAGATAATTTGTCGGTGTGGTTTGCCAAAAAGAATCGTCACAGATAATGCTACCAACTTCAACAACAAAGTGATAACTGAAGCATGTGAGCAATTCAAAATCATTCATCACAATTTTGTGACTTACCGCCCTGAGATTAATGGGGCAGTGGAGGCAGCCAACAAGAATATCATATCAAAGACAACATAAACTTACAAAGATTGGCATGAGAAACCACCCTTCACATTGTTTGCATATTGAACTTCAATACGAACCTCAACTGGGGCAACACCTTACTCTTTGGTCTTCGGGACAGAAGTGGTACTTCCTATTGAGGTCGAAATCCCATCTCTTCGTGTTTTGTCCGAAGTGAAGTTAGATGATGCAGAATGGCTACGGGTTTGATTTTACCAGTTAATTTTATTGAGGAAAAGAGGTTGAAGGCAATCTGTCACAATCAAATGTACCAGAAAAGAATGATGTGGGCATATGATAAAAAGGTGTGCCTAAGAGAATTTCGAGAGGGAGACCTTGTGTTGAAAAAGGTCTTGCAAATACATCGAGATGACCGTGGGAAATGGATGCCTAACTGGGAAGGACCTTATGTTGTTAAAAGGGCCTTCTCTAGAGGAGCGTTGATTTTGGTTGAAATGGACAGCAAGGAGTTGCATAAGCCAATGACCTCTGATTCAGTCAAGAAGTATTATGCTTGAAGAATTCAAAAAGAGAATGAAAAAAATCAAAAAAAGAAAGAAAAAGAAGCAGAGTGAAAACCCGAAAGGGCACTTTCGCAAAATGAAAATATCTATGGTGAAAACCCAGAAAGGGCCCCTTATATATATAAAGGAGATGAAAATAAAAAGGGGGTTCAAGTTGAAAATACGTAAAGGGCGTCTTGAAACCAATGGAGGATCTGAGTTGAAAACTCGTAAAGGGCGGCTCATATAAATGAAGTTAGGCATCTGGTAGGCAAAATCTCTCGGACACTTGGTATTTTGGAAGGGATTCAACATTTGAAAGCATCTCGGTAACGTTTGAGGACTATTGGACATGAGTGCAAGTTCAGCTCTATATATGGTCGATGGGGTGGTTGTATCCTTCATTCCTTGGCTGCTTGGAGACCTAACTCTTTTGTTTATTGTTTTGGTTCTAAAGCGTCATAAAATTGATAATATAATGAATAAAAGTAGACAATTTTCTGGTATTATTATGTTTTTAAAGGTGCATGTGAACCTTATCACTCTGGGATATTGAAGAAGAGTGTATAGGACAAAATGGTGTGAACTTCAAAACATACTACAAAAGACGTCAACAAAGTCTACTACCCGAAGAACAATGATTTTTATCTCTGTGTTCATGTTGAGATGATCAAACCATAAGGCTAATACATTATCATGTTCTTTTGACTCAGCATCTCAGTTAAGACAGTTTATGAAGTTTGAGAATAAAGAGGAATGTCTGCAGCCCCATGATCTACTGTTGAGAACCATCATTTTGTAAAGACTCTTGAATTTGGAAAAACTTTAACATTTAAGGATTGGGTATTTGCAATGTTTCCTAAACAAGGTGACATGTGATTGGCCAGGACAAGATTTCGCCAGCTATAATATCTCTCCTTTATTCTATATCAAAAAAGGAAAAGGAAAAAGAAAAAAAGAAGAAAAAAAGAAAAAGAGAAAGAGAAAATCGAGGTGAAAACCTGAAAAGGCGCCTTAAAAAGGAGCCAAAGTGAAAACCCGAAAGGGCGCTTCAGAGCGAAGGGCCAGAAACGTAGAAAAAAGATTGTGACGGCCGATTCTGAATGTGAGATGGGAATTAAAAAAGAAACGTCAAAAAGGGTCCTAAAAGGGCAGAAGTCAGTTGATGAATCTCAGCAAGTCATGGTTCATGCGTCGTGTAGGAAAATAGGGTCATGCTAACCCTCATATTTTAGTTGTTTTGACAGGAAGTAGATGGAAAATAAAGCTCCTAACGGGAAGAGTTCGCCCGGCAAAGAAGGATTCCTAATGAGAAGAGTTTTAGCAAAAATAGAGCTTCTAATGAGAAGAGTTTGCCCGCGAAGAAGGATTCCTATTGAGAAGAGTCCGCCCCAGCAAAGATAGAGCTTTTAATGAGAAGAGTTCACCCAGAAAAGAATGATTCCTAATGAGAAGAGTCTACAGTAAGGAGCAAAGAGGGGCAGTTGTAATACTTGTATTTTGTCCGGGTGTATATATATATAATTTGAACACTAAATAAATAAATAAATAATCCAAAAAAATAGTCCAAAATATATCATAAAAGTCCATCTTACATATCCAATATCCATTCCCATTATATAAAGCCCAAACACAAATATCAAGCCCGAAATATTTTTTTGCCAACCCATTTACAACTCATACCCATCTGTCAACCCAAATAAAATCACATTTGACCCGAATTCTAATATTCCCGCCCAAATACGACCCAAACTAGCACACATGTGCTTTCTCAGCCCGCCAAAATGGCCACGTGGCGTGCTGCCATTGGCCCAATCTTATTCACGCAGTTTCTCGTCCTCTACTTACGTCACATGTGCGCCTGATATAAAAGAAGAGAGAGAAGCAATGATTAGATAATGAGTGTGCAATTAATTCGGGCATTAATGGAGGAGAGAGAGAAAAGGGAGACGACAAGTCACCTAGAGCTGAATAGTCGCGCCCTTTATCGGAGAAGATGACCAGAGCTACTGTTGTATCGCCGAAATACATCCGAAGGTAACATTTTTACCTCTTCTTTCATATATCCGCATTAAAATCCCGAAGCAAGTCAAATTTAAGCCATAGATTAGGGAAACAGTAACCTTAATCCCTAAATTTAAGTCCTAAATACCTAAAAATAGTGTCTAAACCTAAATAAACTGAAGTTTCGAAATTAAAATCAAATCCAAAAGAGAGAGAGAGAATACTTATCTTGAGTTATGGTCACCGTGAGCGTCACCAAAATGAGAGAGTGAGAGAGAGTAGGACTGGCCAGAGTTGAAAATGTTAGAGTGAGGAGGATTTTCGGTTTGGGTAGATAGTTTAGGAGGGGAAGTTGGGTGTTACTGATGAAAAATGGACTAGATCTAGGTTTAGGATAAAAATAGACGATTTGGGTAGTTTTAGGGTTCCGACGATGGTAGAAACGATTGTCGGAAATCGCTCTAGCGGCAAAGCCCGGTGGTCGGAGTTATAGGTGTTATCGGAAAAGGTGACCAGAGTTAAAAAGTATATCTGAGAAGATGACCGTAAGGATTCCGGACATCAAATAAGGGAATAAGACGATCGAAAACGATGATCGATGACCGTTGTCACTTCCAATGAATGAGAAACAGATCATGATATGGTTTTTTGATAGATGAGGATCAAAGAGAGTTTTTGAGACTGTTCATGGTTGGTTCCTAAGAGAATGGGCATTTTGATCTTCAGAAATAGAAAAGAGAGGATATTTTAGGGTTTTTGCAAATCAAATGAGTGAAAATGGATGAACTGAAGATGAACTATGCTGAAAAGTGAGGTTTTGATTGAAATTGGGTTAGGGATTTTGGAAATAAAGTGTTTGAGTTTAGAGGGTTTAGAGAGGGAGGGAGTGAGAAGAGAGAGTGTGGATTTAAAGAATGGCCGATATAACCCGTTCTTGTTGGCGTTATAGGCGAGTCGACATGGCACCGTTTTGGTGCCGGGTCATAGAGAAAATCCGCGTGTTCTCGAGCGGATATGGGTACGAGTTCGTGACTGGATCGAGGGTGATTAGGTCCAAATTGAGGTTGAGCCGTGTGTTTTTAGGCTAAGGCTTAATGGGTTTGGGTTATTCTTTCAAGGGAATTAGATTTGGGCTCCGGAATTTGCCTTTTCTTACAAAATGGTAACTAATTATTTGTAAATTAGCTTCATAATTTTGAATTCAATACAATTAGGTCATGGCAGTTCAATTCCTTTATGTTAATTGTTTTACTTATTGTTTATTTAATGTATGCTTTTAAATGACCATGTAGTATATATTATTAGGGAATTTAACACACTTAGTAAAGGTAGGGTTAGATCCTTTTAAGATTAGACTCTCTAATTAAAATAAATAATTCAATAGGAAAGGACATTGTAGTAAATGAATGGACATTGAATAAAAGTTTGAATGTCCTAAATTGGTTAGTATCACATTGTAATGTGATGTTAATAAAGGGGATATTTGAATAAGAAATTAAATGTTCCATTTGAACTTAGAAAATGACATTCATATAATTAATTTAAGTACAATTGAAAATAGGATTAAACAATTAGTATCACTTAAATTAGGAATATAATTACTTTTTGGCCCATTAAAGGTAGCGTCTAAATTATTTGGATGTTACCATTGAATTCCAAATATTAATAATATTAATAGATTTTTAATCAATTAATAAATGGAGCCTTAGTTAGGTCCTACTTAAAATGACAAGACAATAATTGAACATGCATTAAACCTTTTGTGTTGAAATACATTTTGAATATAAATTGAAATGTCCTAGCGTATTTGGACGTTTCAAAACTTATATTCGTCCAAAATGTATTTTCTTACAAAAGGATATCCCAATTCGAAATGGAATCCATTTTACAATTAAAAGATTTAATTAAATTCAGATTAATGTTTGAAATGCCAAAATGCCACGCGGAATTAATAAGGTACCGATAACGAATGTTTGTAAGGGTGCTAACTCTTCCCTACACATAACCGACTCCCGAACCCGAATTTTCCTAAAAGAATCTCTTGTCCATTTTATTGTGTTCGGTCTACCAAAGTAATCGGTGGGACTCCAAAACGATTTTAGAGAAAATAAAGGAAATTTGGTTGAAAATATAAAACCCCTAATTTCAAGATTAAATTAAAAATGAGAAACCTTGATTTCCAAAACCTTAATCGGCAAGCTGTTTTTCCTTAAACGGGTCTCAAAAACGGTCGCGACAACTAGGTTCCAAGCTAGCCCTAGAGAATCACACCTTATAGCCATTAAGAGAATTTTTAGCTACCTCGGAGACACATCTTGTTTAGGTCTTTGGTATCCTAGAGACTCTTCCTTTAACCTACATGCTTATTGTGATGCAGATTATGGGGGTTGTAAGATATATAGAAAATGTACCTCTTGCATTGTCCAATTCCTAGGTAGTATGCTCATATCTTGGTTCTCTAAGAAACAAAATAATGTAGCTTTATCTACCACCAAAGCGATATATATCGGTCGAAAGTTGTTGTGCTCAAGTTCTTTGAATGAAGCAACAACTTCTAGACTATAGAATTAATGTAGGTACCATACCCCTTAAGTGTGACAACACTAGTGCCATATGTCTCGCTAAGAATCTCATTCGACATTCTAGAACCAAGCACATAGAGATAAGACACCATTTCATTAGGGATCATGTCTTAAAGAATGATGTTGTTCTAGAGTACGTTGTTACCCCAAACCATCTAGCGGATATCTTTACAAAGCCATTATACAAAGAGAGTTTTTGGACTCTTAGTAGAGAGTTAGGTCTAACTAGCCTATCTTAACCTTTTAGAGCCCTTAAGTGTCAAAAATTTGCTTGAATTTGAATGATGATCATGTTTATGTAATTTTGCCTCTGGATCCATCTATGTTTGTTGCTAGGGGTAGTATGTATCTGTTTTAGTCTATATTCGTTGCTCATTCATCATACACATACATTTAGGATCGCATAAAAAATAATTTTTGAACTCAAGACTGTTCAAAAATGCATTTATGGTAAAAGGGTATCGATACAGGTAAAAGCGTATTGATATGTGTTGCTAAATGGGCGTTGATATAGTCTTAATTGTATTAATATCATCACGCATATCGATATGGTATAACAACCGTATCGATACGGTGGATTGATACGCCACGTCAGCTTATCGACACGGTAAGCCGATGGAGTTTAAATGGGGGCATTAAAAGGAGTATCTCACTTTAATTAAAACACAAATCCCTTTTTCTCTCAAACCCTAGGTCAAATTTTCACTATAAAAACCCCCTCAAACCCTTTGATTTCTCACACCAAACTCAAAATTTCTTGAGGGTTTTTCACAACACATTAAGGCTAAGCTTTGCTATCAATTTGGTGCATTCATCATCCTTCATTCATCCTATTCCATCACTCAAGGTATAAAACCTTTTTTTCTTTTTAATTTTTGTTTAATTTTGTTTATTGTTTTCAACCAATTTTTGTATACATAGTATATTAATATTATGAGTTTTGAAGTTTTTTACAAAAATTCTTTAAAATATGAAATTTTTTGTTTTGAATATATAAATATATCGTATATTTTAATACACTATTTTTTCAAAATTCTTTTTACCAAAATATATTTTTATACTTGTATATATTTTTAACATATAATATATAGAGTTTTTCACAATACCTTGAATTATCAGAATCATTATTGGATTGAATGTGATGATAATTGCATATAATTGTTTTCGAATTGTTTTGATGTTTTCATGTTATTATGGGGCTTAAAAAGAGACCAAGGAAAGAATTGCCTTCTAGTTCATCCAATCCCAATTCGGAAAATGAGGGTATTTAGTAACTGAACCTTGGTTTTATTATCCAAAATAGTTTTCAATCTCATTCGACTATGGCGCATTACAAACAATACTAGCTTTTTCAATTTGGGATGAGAGAGTTGTTTCAATCCCTTTTCTAAACTCTGAACGTTTTAAGTTCAAATATCTTGGATTGTTACAAGAATGGAAATTTATGAGTTTTCTAAGCATACCCCCGATTTTATATCAAAATCTTGTTTTGATTTTCTTTGCAAATGCCCAGTGTATCCATGATGAAGCAAGAGAAAGTGTTATCGCTATTGAGTCCTATCTTATGGGCAAGAAATTTCGAATTGACCGAAGTGTTTTGTGAAAAGTTTTGGGTTTGAAAATTTAGGGATTGATGATAAACACTCCTTGGGGCATTCTCAACTTGGCTCCATAACCGTTCTTGATGCCTGATAGGAATCATGCTAATATTACAGTTGTAATAGATAATGATGAGAGGTTGCAAATCTGTTAGGATGTTTTGGTGAGCTATAATTGTTTGTTAAAAGTTTTTGAGGTGTCCCTTTAGATTAGTATATATATCATGCTTTCATGTAAAAGAAAGGAATCACCTTTGGATGAAAAGAAAAATTTGGGAAAAAAGTTAAAATCTTAACATGGTATCGGAGTCTAGGGATTCTATGCAAATGTTTTAGCATTTTTAGGGTTATTTCTTCCTTCCTATTTTCTCTTTTCTGAGTGGGCCGATGGGGGATAAAATCTTCACCAATAAGAAGATTAGTGTCATTTTGGATGAGTTCAACTTCCTTCTATGGAAGCAACAGATCCTTCTTTCCGTCCGCAGTCACTGTCTTGAAAAGTTGTTCACCGGCGATGTGTCTCCTCCCAGTCCAACGGTTACTCTTGATGATGGCGTGATAGCTCCAAATGAAGATTTTAAAGCCTTTGTTGCACAAGACAATGCTCTGGCATCGTGGCTCCTATCCACAGTGAGCACTTCCTTGCTACCTCAACTGGTTGGTGCCGAGACGACGACCGATATTTGAAAACTATTAATCACTTCTTTGCAAGCAAGACTGCAGCAACTGTCATGAATCTTCATTATAAGTTAAAGATGCTTCGCAAAGGTGATTTGTCTATGTGTGCCTTCATTTCTCAAGTTAAAGAAGTCAACGATGCTCTGGCTGCTTGCGGGAGTCCGATATCAGAATATGAGCAGGTAGCTACTATATTGGGTACCCTCCCCTCTGAGTATCGTTATGTTATCATCGTTATTACTACCAGCCGTGAACCTCTGTCACTTGAAGGAGTTACGTCTGTGCTGATTGATGCTGAGATACAACAACAAAACTTTGATCATTTGGATGGATTCATTATTAGTGCAAATCTGGTCAAAGTCTCCATTGATGGTACTACAGGTGGGCAAATCTCGTCGGCTCCCGAGCAGCAGTATGGGCGAGCTTCTTATCAATATGGTAGTCGTGGACGGAGAAAGCCTCGTGTTCAGTGCCAAGTCTGTGGCAAGATTGGACATTTAGTTGATCGGTGTTGGTATCGTTTTGATAAAAACTTCAATTGTGGTTCTACCAGCTCGAGCAAAGCTCCCCTAAACTATCTTTCTCCATCAGCATATATGTGTTCTTATTTTGATGGGCATTGGTGTGGATGCACTAGTGTCGGCTCTCGGTCTGCTAGACCAGCTACGTTAATCACTGATTGTGGGCATGAAGTACCTCAAAAGAGTGTTGATTGGGTTGTTGACTCGGGGGCTACCCATCATGTGGCTGCTGATGGTGCAGACGTTGCCGATACTGAAAATTTCCTTGCTTCTGGTATGGTCTCATTGGCAACGGTAAGGGTTTAAACATTGCTAGTGTTAGTCACTCTGCTATAACTTCTTCTTCTAGATCATTGCGTCTGAATAATCTTCTCCATGTTCCTCACATGTCCAAAAACTTGGTTTCGGTCTCCAAGCTCCCACGGGACAATCATGTTTATCTTGAGTTTCATCCCTAACGTTGCATTGTTCGTGATAAAGCTACTCATGCGGTTCTGCTTGAAGGATATGAGAAGGACGGTTTATATGTTTTTGATTCTAGTTTTGTAAATAAAGACCTGGTTTGTGTTGAGAGTCATCTTACATGTGGAACATCGGTTGATGCTGAGCTGTGGCATCGTCGATTGGGGCATCCCTCTCGTGAGACATTAGTCAAAGTCTGTCATATTTGTAACGTTGTTCCTTCTGCTAAGTCTAATGACAAGTTATGTGTTGCCTGTCAACTTGGAAAAAGTCACAATTTACCCTTTAGTGATTCTCAATCCACATACAATGAACCATTTGAATTAATTTTCAGTGATCTATGGGGTCCTGCTACTACTATCTCTAATGGGTACAAATATTATGCAGCATTTGTTGATGCCTACACTCGCTACACGTGGGTATACTTATTGAAAGAGAAATATCAGGCTATACATGCATTTCATCTTTTTCAACATATGGTAAAGAATCAGTTTGGGAAAAATCTCAAAGCATTTCAGAGCAATTAGGGTGGGGAGTTTCGACCCTTCACCAAACGTCTTCTTGAAGAAGGGATACACCATCGACTCACTTGCCCTCGTATGTCTCAGCAAAACGGGGTGGTTGAGCGTAAGCATCGTCACGCCATCGATACTGCCTTAACACTCTTAGCTCAAGCTGAATTATCGTTTAAGTTTTGGTCGTAATTTGTGGTTACATCTACTTATCTAATAAATTGTCTGCCCACAACAGTTCTTAATTGCAGCAGCCCATTTGAGAATTTATTTGGCAAACAACCGACGTATGAGCATCTACGAGTTTTTGGGTGCACATGCTTCCCCTACATTCGACCGTATCAGCGTCATAAGATGGAGTTTTGCTCAGTTCCCTAGACTTTTCTTGGGTACAGCATGCAGCACAAGGGGTATATTTGCTTGGCTTCTAATGGACGGATATATGTCTCACGTCATGTTGGATTTGATGAACGTTCCTTTCCATTCACAAGAAAGCAGTCTGTAACCCCTTAGCCCGGCCTAGACACCTGGCCCGAACTACGAAGATTACACGGGGAAAACCAAAATCAACCCGAAAGTCAACCTTGATTAACGACCCATTTTTTATTTTTAATCTTGTCTAAATGCACATTAATCTTATATGAATGCTCACGATGGAAGAGAAAGGCACGGCGATCGGAAAACATTTAGGGACTCAATTGCATAAATTACGCGTTTAGGGACAAAAATGTAATTTTTAGAAACTATAAGGACTTTGCAGATTTTAGATTGACCAATGTGTAATTAATCATGTTACATGCTCCTCTGTCAAATTTCAGCTTAAAAGGACATCTCAAGCTCAAGCAATTGCATCCACAACATTCAGGACTAAAATGTACGGCATGCAAACATAAAACAATTCAAATCCATCATCCAACGGTCAACTGTATCGGAACACTACATTTCGTACCGAAATGCCCGTATCGAAACGGTGTTGACCGTTTCGGTACTCGGGTATGTTCCGAGACCAGTATCGAAACAGGCTTCACCAGTAGCCAAACTGTTTCGAAACAGCTTCATCCGTTCCGATCCACTATGGCCATTACAAGCCCCCGTTTCGGAACAGGTGAGGGTGTTTCGATACACCTTGTCCAGTGACAGAAGATATAGCTGGTTTTTCACCTTTTAAACCAATCAAACATGCCATAAAGGGCACTACAACATACCAACAACTCATTTTGGTACTAAGGGACATATTTAAGACCTTTAAACTAGAGCATGGCATCCAATACAAGATCGCACAATCTAAAGGCATGCTCCATAGTCTCAAAACCAATATAAGCAACCAAACCCTAAACCATACAATTAGGACTATTTACAATCCATAAAAGCCATCACAAACATGCCACAAACTCAGGGAGTTCAAACACATCTCCCAAATACAACCTTGAGGTCCCATTGCCAATATCAAAACTAAAGTGTATAAAAACAACACCATACATGAGCTTTGTACTTCCTTGGATGTTCTTATCCTTTTCGCTGCCCAAAAACACTTCAATTATCTGCATTATTGGTAAAAGAGAGCGTAACCACAAATGCTTAGTGAGGCATGCTCTAAAGAAAACCAACACAATAATGCATTTCTTGAAAACACTTTCTCTAAAGCTTTTTCTACAACATGCTCATTCTATCTCATGCTTGAAAACAATTTCAAAGCAACTTCTCCTTGAAAACACATGTACCTTAATTCTATCTCATGCATTTATACCAATGCAAATCTCATGGCAAGGCCACACACATGCTTGTAAAAGCAAAGCATTTCATATACAAATCTCATATGCATTTCTCATAGCATAAATCATCTCATCAATAGGTACGTGTGAATCAAAAGCATTTTCATAGATTATATTGGCATTTCACGTCTCATTATTACTCGAATATGCGAACAACTCACTAGACACTTCCGGTGGCATCTACCATCATCGTACTCACATGGCGGTATCTCTCATCGCCACAAAGCTTGGGTATTTCACCAAGTCCTACCCGATGGAATGCCCATCATCGGTTCTCTCCCTTTGGATTAAACCAAAGAGCACGTACGAATTTTTAGTTTATAGTGCACTCTCATCCAATTGATCGATCAATTATATCCGGTAAGTATCTCAACATCTATGCCAATATATTATGTCAAAACAACATCTCACCTACTGTTTTTCATGCAACATTTCTCAAATCATTCTCATCTCATTTCAAAACCATAACATTTGCCATGCTTTAAAACAAAAGCTTAAATCTCAACTATGCAACATGTTATTTCAAGAAATCATTTCAGGCATCATCTTATGCTACAAATCATGCATAAAACAGTAGGAATTTATCTATCTCAAACCATGAGCATGTAAAAACATTTTAGGGGCAATCCACCACATATAAGAGAGCAATCTAGCCAATACTTACTTCCAGACTTAGGAAGGTGTTTCGAACCTTTCCTAAATCCCCAAACCTTGATTCTTCGTCCCTCAAGGACTTCTAAAGCCATACGCACTAACCGATTATGTTTCGCTTGCTCGCCAAAATGCTATCTAAGCTCCCGGATCAACACCAAAGATGTCCGAAGATGTCTCCCTTATTTATAACACATTAGAGCAGAGGATTAATGCATCATCATGCATTGAAATCATCAACCACACACCTAAACTCGCTGCTCTACTCAAAAACCATATTTTGACTACCAAACACAACCGAAATCATCTCCAAACTCTTCAAAAACAAAGCCCAACCAAGATCTATCACTTCTAATCATTTCTAAACCTCAATCAACATCAAAAACTACCACAAACTCGTCCTTATACCTCCAGCTATAGCAGAACACCAAAATTACCCCAAAAACCACCATTCTAGCAAGCAAAACTTAGGAATCCAAGCCTATTTGGGATTTGTTTGATAAAACCTCATTTATAACTTCAATTAACTTCCAAAATACATTAGAAAACAATATCAAAACAGAGCCTAACCATCAAGCACGAAAATCATCAAGATTCCTCCAAAAACCTTGAGTTTTAAGACAATTTCTTGTTTCTAACATTAAAGCAACTCAAAATCCATTTACAAAGGATTGATAACTTGGGAATTTCAGTAAAGAACTGATCATTAGAGGAGAAGGACGAAGCTTACCTCTAATGGCTGATTTATCCTTGATTTGGGCAAGTTTTCTTGAAAATCTAATGTAAAAACAAGAGGTTTTGGTGAGGAAAAGATTAGGAATCAAAAAGGAATTAAGATCCAATCAAAAGGGATGAAAATCAGTAGGCAAATGATGGATAAATAGTGTTTGGCTGAAAGGAATTTGAGAGAAAATAGGATGAGAGAAAATTGACGTAAAGTAGTTATGAAAAGTCAAAGGTAGTTTCCTTTTAATTAATCTTTATTTACCTTAAATTAAAACATTAATAAAATCACCCAAATTAAGAAGAAATCTTATTAAAAATATTTTGGTAAAATTAGCTCCTTAAAGATTCAAAGTTTCAATCCTTTACAAAACAGTCACTATTTAACTTTTGCAAAAACTGTGATTTGGTCACTACACCGAAATATAGTATTTCCAAACCTTATTTTGTAAAATTGATTTCACCATAAAAATTCATATAATAAATGAGGATTTTAGATATTTTCCCATATTTTTAAAGCATCCCGAACTAGGTGTTCTCTAAACCTCCTTTTAAGATTCGAACCTTTCCTGATCGATCCGATTCAAACTCTAAAACATCTAGGCCCAAATTTGGGGTGTTACACAGTCCTTGGCTGAAACGGTTCCCAATCCAAGAAATCTTGTTGATATTCGTATTCCTCTCATTCGAGGCACTAGCTAAAACCTAGAACATGGTGATGATGTTAGTCCCACTTCATCTCACATTTATGTGGAACCTGATGTTGTTGTGTCCTCATCAAGCACGTCCACCAGCCATGTAGTTGCTAATATCACCCATGAAAGTGTTACCTCTAGTACATCTCCTTCACCTTCGAGTAGTCTGCATGGTTCTTGTTTGAATGCTCCTCGGGATGTTATTCATGTGCCTCCCTTAGTACAAGATGCCTCCTTAGTCAATAGTCACCCTATGGTAACGAGAAGCAAAGCAGGAGTGTTTAAGCCTCAGGTTCTTCTCACTCAATCTCCTAGCTGTGATGACGAACCTATCACTGTCTATGAATCACTCTTTTCACCAACATGGCATGATGTTGTAATGAAGGAATATAATGCCTTGGTTAATAGTGGTACATGGCAAATTGTTCCCTTACCAGCTGGTCGACAAGCGATTGGTTGTAAATGGTTGTTCCGAGTTAAGAAGAATGTTGATGGCTCTATCGCTTGACATAAAGTGCGGTTGGTAGCGAAAGGATTTGCTCAAGTCCCAGGACAAGACTTTTGTGATACGTTCAGCCTTGTTGTGAAGTCGGCTACCATTAATGTCATGCTATCTCTTGCTGCTACATATGGATGAAACTTACATCAAGTTGACGTTAACAATGCTTTCTTACATGGTGAGTTACAAGAAAATGTGTATATGGTGCAGCCTACGGGGTTTGAACGCTCTACCTCGGATTGAACCAAGTTAGTTTGTAAGCTCAAGAAAGCCTTATATGGTCTCAAGCAGGCTCCGAGGAGATGGTATGCAAAACTTCGATCCTTCCTTCTTGAGATTGGTTTTAAAGATACTCTAGCATAAGCGTCATTGTTCATACGTTGCATGGATGATCGATATGTTTATAAACTGGTTTATGTTGATGATATCATTATCATCGGCCAAGACAATGAACAAGTTGAGCATGTTGTTTGTGCTTTGGGACAATAGTTTGCTTTAAAAGATCTTGGCGACCTGCATTAATTTCTCGATCTTGAAGTTCACCGTACTGGGGACTCGATTACACTACGACAACGCAAATTCATTCTTAAGCTACTTGATAAAACAGGTATGAGAGGTTCAAATCATGTTCCCACTATAACCCCCTTAACCCGGCCTAGACGGTTGACCCGAATTAAGAAAGTCACACGGGGAAAACCAAAGTCAACCCAAAAGTCAACCTTGATTAACGACCCTTTTTTTATCTTGTCTAGATGCACATTAACCCTAGTTATGATCACACAAACAACATACTGAAAAATCATAAACATCAGAGATCAAACAGGGACCCAATTGAACAATTTACAACTTTAGGGACCAAATTGTAAATTCTGTAAATTATAAGGCCTTAACCCAAATTAAAGTTACCATCTTGAAATTAATCAGGTTTCATGCTTCTCTGTAAATTTTCAGCTCAAAAGGACTTCCCAAACTCATACAATTGCACAAACAAGATTCAGGACCAAAATGTAAACATTCCAAAACATTTAACTACCAATGTCAGCCCCCAACGGTCACGTGTTCCGAAACAGGAAGAGCCCGTTTCGAAACGCGGGGCCGTTCCGCAACGCGTACCGAAACGAGGGTTGGCAGAGGGCTTCCCGTTTCGAAACGGTGCCTACCGTTTCGGACGCCTGGGCTTATTCAGGGCACCCGTTCCGAAACGGTGCCCACTGTTCCGAAACAGCCTGCACAGAATGCAGCAAAAGGCTTCCTTAATCATGCAATTGAACAACCAATCATGCTCCAAATGCTACCAAACTTTACCAGCAACAAATTCAACATACAAGAGACATATTTGCATCAACAATTCAACATTAGGTCATCATATATGAAAAGCCCCAAATCTAAGGCATGCTTCCTATACAAGCAACCCATTCAAGCATAAACCTTCAAAACCAAGCACTTAAAGGCCAAATACAAATCCAGCATAAGCAACAACATTTATCATACTTAGGGAGTTCAAACATCTCCCAAAACATCCTTAAAGGTCCCCCATTGCCAAATGCCAAAAGCTAAAGTGTATAAGAAAACCTTCCCATACTTTGAGCTTAACTTCCACTTGATTGCTTGCCTTCCTTGCTGCCCTCAAGGTACCTTAATGATCTGCATTATTGGTTTAAGAAAACGAAAGAGAGCGTAAGCAAAAGCTTAGTGAGGAATGCTCATTAAAACCATTCAATAATGCATTTATAAAACACTTTATAAATCATACTTCAAAACATCATCTATACATGCTCACTAGCATTCTTAAACAAGCAATACATGCTTCCATATCATTTCATGTCATATTGGACACAAGTGATAAGTTCCATCTTTTAAAAACAAGATCAACATAAGACTCACACATGGACTTTTAAACACCATTGTGATCTTATAATTCTCAAGAACCACACAAGGACTTTTAACCACCTTTGTGTTCTTACAAGTTTCACCCCAAGGACTTTTAAACACCTTGGCCCCAAGGACTTTTAAACACCTTGGCCCCAAGGACTTTTAAACACCTTGGCCCATGGACTTTTAAACACCATGGCAAGGACCACACAAGGAATTTTAACCACCTTTGTGTCCTTAACAAGAACCATCCAAGGACTTTTAACCACCTTGATGTTCTTAAGTAACAAGGCTCACTCAAGGACTTTTAACCACCTTAGTGACCTTAACAAGAATCATTATGGACTTTTAACCACCATGAAGTTCTTAGAATCCACAAGGCTCACTCAAGGACTTTTAACCACCTTAGTGACCTTAACCTTTTTCAAAACATCACTTGCCAATATACATCATTATCATCAATTAATCCACTGTTTTAAAGCATTTAACCAAGCCATGAACATCATGCATTTATAAGCATCAAACCACATTTTGACAATGTTCAAAAACAAGGAACTCTTACCTTGAGCTTCCTTCAACATATGGCTTACAAAATCAGCAATAACCATGCTAAAACATGCTTTCAAAACAGAATTTAAAACATGCAACAAACCACATTGCATAACAATCAAACCATGGCCACCACTAGAGAGTTTTTCCGAAAACTTACACTTGAGCTTAGCAAAGTTGTTTAGACTTAAACTAAGCTCCCAAGACATTGGTTTCAAAGCCGAAAACCCAATTTCACTTACCGATTCCACTTCGCCTCTTGCCGAAGCACAAATCAAGCTTCCGGATCACCAACACTTGGATCCAAAGATGACTCCCCTGTTTTAAACACATCAAAGCAGAGGATTAATGCATCATCATCCATTAATAGCTTCAATGAAAGCACCTAAACTCGCTGCTCTCATCCACACTCTATTTTCGGCCACCAAACACAACCGAAAATACATCCAAACAACTCCTCAACAAAGCCTAGCCATAAACCATAAAAACTAAACATCCTTTAACATCCTTTAACATCTAAAAAGAACCTATTAACCTCCTTATACCTCCAGCAACAACAGATCCACAAGATCACCTCAAAAACAACCAAGAATTACAAGCTAAACTTAGGAAATTCAACCTATCCGGGATTGCATTAATCAAAACTCAATTCCTTATCAAATTAACATTCATTTATCATCAAAAACACACCTCAATTCACAGCTTTAACAGATCAAACGAAAATCCACCAAAAATCACCAAATCTTGCATTTTAAGCCAAGATCCATTACACAACTTAAAAAGCCTTTAATAAAACATCAATTTAGGATTGAGAACTTAGGAATTTCAGTAAAGAACTGAGAGTTTAGAGGAGAAGGACGTTCTTACCTCCAAACTTGAGTTTCTCCTCTTTTAGAACCAAAAAGCTTGATGAATCAACTAGCAAATGGTGAGGTTTTGTTGATATGATGATTAGGAATCAAAAGAGGATTGAAAAGAGAGATTTAGGTGACAAAATCAGAAGAAATTCTCTGGAGAGAAAGTGTTTGGGTTGAGAGAAAATGAGAGAAAAGGAAAATATGGAGAGTTAGTTACAAAATAGCCAAAATGATTTCCCTCCACTTTTCTTTTGTTTTAAAATCAGAATTAGACCTTAAAATATCTTAGAAAAATCTGGAGAAACTCCCTTTGGGTAAATAGCTCCTTAAAGATTCAAAGTTTCAATCCTTTTTAAAACAGTCACGCAACTTTCAAAAATTACATTTTGGTCACTAGCCAAAATGTCACCCTTCCAAACCTCATTTTGTAAAATTGATTTCACAGTTCACTTATATATATTAAAAGATGATTTTAGAACATTTTTCCATATTTTTAATGCAACCCGAACTAGGCTTTCCTAATTTCACCTTTTTAGATTCGAACAGCACTTTGACCAAACCGGTCAACGCCCAAAACTTCTAAGCCCAAAACCGGGGCGTTACAACTCTCCCCCCCTTAAGAAATTTCGTCCCCGAAATTTACCTGAAGGAAAGAGATAAGGAAACTACTTCAGCATGTCTTCCTTCCGCTCCCACGTGGCTTCCTCAACACCTCGATGCTTCCACAGCACCTTCACCAACTCAATGGTCTTGCCACGAAGAACCTTGCTATCCGAATCCAGAACCTTCACCGGTTCCTCATCATAGGTCAAATCCGGATTCAATTCCACTTCCTCCACAGGCATCACATGCGAAGGATCAGACCTATACTTCCGGAGCATAGAAACATGGAACACATAATGAATCTTCTCCAACTCTCGAGGTAGCCTCAACTTGTACGCAACAGGACCCACACGCTCAACCACCTCGTATGGTCCAATGTACCTAGGGCTCAACTTACCCTTCCGGCCAAACCTCATAACCTTCTTCCAAGGCGAAACCTTCAAGAACACACGGTCACCCACCGCATACTCAACCTCCTTACGCTTCAAATCCGCATAAGACTTTTGCCGATCAGAAGCTGCCTTCAGACGCTCACAAATGAGCTTCACCTTCTCGGTGGTTCCCTTCAACAAAGCCGGCATCGAAACC
Source organism: Hibiscus tridactylites (assembly GCA_958450335.1). NCBI lineage: Eukaryota > Viridiplantae > Streptophyta > Magnoliopsida > Malvales > Malvaceae > Hibiscus > Hibiscus tridactylites. Next base: position 71,243,168 of record OY288272.1, read on the forward strand.
AACTTTTGACCCGTTTCAGCCCAACAAAGAGGAGTCCTACACTTCCTCCCGTACAAAGCCTCATAAGGTGTCATCTGTATACTCGCCTGATAACTATTGTTATAAGCAAACTCCACCAAAGGCAAATGCTTCTCCCAAGAGCCCTGAAACTCAATCACGCAGCACCTCAACATATCCTCCAAAATCTGGATAACACGCTCTGACTGACCATCCGACTGAGGATGATAGGATGTACTGAAATTCAACCTTGTACCCAAGGCTTGATGCAAACACTGCCAGAAACGCGATGTGAACCTCGGATCCCTATCCGACACAATCGACTTAGGCACACCATGCAGCCGCACAATCTCAGCAATGTACAGCTCCGCAAGCTTATCCAAAGAAAATGTAGTATGCACAGGCAAGAAATGCGCACACTTCGTCAGGCGATCAACAATCACCCAAACCGAATTCTTCTTTGATGGTGACAAAGGCAAACCAGATAAAAAATCCATGGTAACCCTTTCCCACTTCCATTCAGGGATTCTCAACGGTTGCAACAACCCTGAAGGAACCTGATGCTCAGCCTTAACTCGCTGACACACCAAACACTTGCTCACAAACTCCGCAACATCCTTTTTCAAGCCCACCCAATAGTACTCATCACGAAGATCACGATACATCTTGGTACTACCAGGGTGCATAGCAAAAGGACTACTATGACCTTCAGTCAGAATAGCACGCCTCAACTCAGCATCATTGGGCACTACTATTCGACTACCAAAACACAACACACCATCATCGTTAAAACAGAAATCCGAAGGCCTACCCTCCGCGATATCCTGAACATGCGGTACCAAAGAATCATCCAGCAACTACTTTTCTTTGATCAGCTGAACCAATGATGGCTTCACTTGCAACTCAGGTACAAGACCACCATCACGCGATATACTCAAGCTAGCAAACATAGCCCTCAGCTCAACAGCTACCTTCCTGCTCAAGGCATCCGCTACAACATTAGCCTTTCCAGGATGGTACTCAATCGTCAAATCGTAATCCTTGAGCAACTCCAACCAACGCCGCTGCCTAAGATTCAACTCCTTCTAAGACATCAGATACCTCAAACTCTTGTGATCCGTGTACACAGTACACTTCTCACCATACAGATAATGCCTCCAAATCTTCAGAGCAAAGACCACTGCAGCCAGCTCAATATCATGCGTAGGATAATTGCGCTCATGCACCTTCAACTGCCGCGATGCATAAGCAACCACCTTACCCTCTTGCATCAGCACACATCCTAGACCAACATAGGACGCATCACTGTAGACCACAAACTCTTTCCCTGATTCAGGCTGAACCAAGATAGGAGCTTGCGTCAAAGCCGCCTTAAGCTTCTCAAAAGCCTGATGTCTCGCTTCCGTCCACTCATACTTAACATCCTTCTGCAACAGCTTCGTCAAAGGTGCAGCAATCTTAGAAAACCCATCCACAAACCTCCGGTAGTATCCTGCCAAACCAAGGAAACTACGAACCTCAAGAACAGACTTAGGAACCTTCCAGTTCATCACCGCCTCAATCTTCTGAGGATCAACACGAATCCCCTCAGCAGAAACTACATGTCCAAGAAACACCACCTCCTTAAGCCAGAACTCACACTTGCTCAGCTTAGCATAAAGCTGATTCTCCAACAAAGCTTGCAAAACAATCCTCAAATGCTCTTCATGCTCCTCCTCAGTACGCGAGTACACGAGGATATCATCAATGAACACCACAACAAACTTGTCAAGGTATTCATGAAACACACGGTTCATCATGTCCATAAAAGCGGCAGGAGCATTTGTCAAACCAAACGGCATCATAAGAAACTCATAAAGCCCATACCTTGTCCTGAAAGCTGTCTTAGGCACATCCACATCCTTCACCCTCAACTGGTAATACCCTGACCTCAAGTCAATCTTAGAGAACACAGCTGCTCCCCGAAATTGATCAAAGAGATCATCAATCCTCGGCAAAGGATACCGATTCTTGATAGTCAACTTGTTCAGCTGACGGTAATCAATGCACATCCTCATAGTGCCATCCTTCTTCTTCACAAACAAGACCGGTGCTCCCCAAGGTGACACACTTGGCCGAATGAACCCACGGTCAAGCAACTCTTGCAACTGCGTCTTCAGCTCCTTCAGCTCCTTAGGTGCCATTCTATAAGGGGTAATGGACACAGGAGTCGTATTCTCATACAGCTCAATTCCAAACTCCACCTCGCGATTAGGAGGTAAACCAGGCACTCCTCAGGAAACACTCCAGGAAACTCCTTCACAACTCTGATATCTTGCACGCGCAACTCCTTAGAGCTAGGATTCATCACAAAAGCTAGATAAGCTTCACAACCTTGCCTCAGCATCCTGCTCGCCTCCAAGGTAGACACCACATTGGCAAGAAACTTCACATTCTCACCAACCACAACAACTTCGTAATCATTCGCAAGCTTCAACGAAACTCGCTTATTTTCACAATCCACAACAGCACGATGCTCAGCAAGCCAATCCATACCAAGGATTACATCAAAACCATAGAAAGGTAGCTCCATAAGGTCAACATGAAAAACATGGTCTTGAACAACCAAAGGACACCTTCTATAAAGCTTCCGAGTCACAACAGTTTCACCAAAAGAACTAGTGACACGAACACCAACATCCAAAGGCTCAACAGGCAAACCAAGCAATTCAGCATGCTCACGCAAAATGTATGAATGCGTAGATCCAGAATCTATCAAGGAAAGTAATGACAAGGATTGCAAAGTGAAGGTACCTGCAATCACATCAGCATCATTCCTTCCCTCACGCTGAGCATACACCCTAGCTTGACCACCACCCTCAGGCTGAATAGCCACAACATGGGCCACTCCTCGACCACCTTCCTCTCTCTGCTGGAAATTACCACGACCGCGCCCACGACCTCTCTACGGTGCAGCAACAACAGGAGCACGCACTTGGCCACCAGCCAGCATAGGACAATCTTGCCTCAAATGATCCGCAGATCCACAAATTCCAGCATCCATTACCAGCTGCCGCAACAGGAGCTTGCACCTCCCTCACAGCACGAGGACAGTCACGCTTCATGTGACCACGTGAACCACATATCCAACAAGCACTCGGATCAGCTCTAGCATTGCCTCCTCTAGCAGGTACACCACCACCTCTCTTGGCTGAGGACTGATACTTCTGATCACGTCCCCTCTTGTTCCGTCCACCACCGGAACTATATTCAGCAGCTCGCTTTCCAGCACTTGAACCAGCACTCTTAGCAGATAAACCCAAGTTCATCTCAATATCCTTGGCTCGGCCCACCAGCACATCAAAATCATCATACTCAATGGCCAGCACATTCATTTTCACCTCCGTCACTAAACCATAACGGAACCTTTCGCACCTCTCCCGCTCATCAGGTACCAGCTCAGGTGCATACTGACTGAGTCTAACAAACTGAACTTCATACTCAGCCACAGTCATGCTCCCCTGGGTAAGAGACATGAACTCACGCTTCTTTTCATCAAGATATCTCACACCAAGATATCTCCTCTTGAACACATTCTGAAAGAATGTCCAAGTTATGTCAGCTTCAGCCATTCCAGCTATAGTGGTCGTCCACCACGTATAAGCATCATCCTGTAGCAAGGATACTACACAACCCAGCTTTTGCACATCAGTGCAACTCATCTGACCCAAGATCCTCTTGGTACTCTCTAACCAAGCTTCAGAACCTTCAACAGACATACCCCTGAACTCAGTCCCACCAAGACTGCGCAAACGCTCCAAAGGTAGTCTAACTCCAGCATCTCCCTGATGCCCAGCTCCTTGAGCTCCAGCTACTGCCGCTCGAAAAGCACCCGCAATAGCTTGTACCAACATAGACATGTCAGGCATAGCTTGCCCCTGACCAACCTCAGGACCAGCAGCTCCAGCACCAGCTGCAGCTTCAGCTCTTTCTCCCTCAGCACCACCACCACCAGGTGGAGGAGGAGGTAACACTGCACTTCCCGCATTTTCCTCATTCTCATTCTCATTAGGAGCCGTAGCTCGCACATTACTTCTCAACTCTCTACGTGGTGCCATACTTTTACCATGCAATCACTATGCAAATAAACAAAGTCAGGCCCAGCAAGGTAAGCAATCCAAGTATTCAAGCTCAATTTCATTCAAAATCAACATCATTTCATTAGCTTTGATTTGGCAATGGGTACCCACAACATGCTACATCACAGCGTACAACTCAATTACATCAAAATCACAAACCACTCATTATGCTTTCACTCAACAAGCATACAAAGCATACATACTTCATTCATGCACACATTCATTCCCAATTACTCGAGAACTCAGCTCTAATACCACCAAATGTAACCCCCTTAACCCGGCCTAGACGGTTGACCCGAATTAAGAAAGTCACACGGGGAAAACCAAAGTCAACCTTGATTAACGACCCTTTTTTTATCTTGTCTAGATGCACATTAACCCTAGTTATGATCACACAAACAACATACTGAAAAATCATAAACATCAGAGATCAAACAGGGACCCAATTGAACAATTTACAACTTTAGGGACCAAATTGTAAATTCTGTAAATTATAAGGCCTTAACCCAAATTAAAGTTACCATCTTGAAATTAATCAGGTTTCATGCTTCTCTGTAAATTTTCAGCTCAAAAGGACTTCCCAAACTCATACAATTGCACAAACAAGATTCAGGACCAAAATGTAAACATTCCAAAACATTTAACTACCAATGTCAGCCCCCAACGGTCACGTGTTCCGAAACAGGAAGAGCCCGTTTCGAAACGCGGGGCTGTTCCGCAACGCGTACCGAAACGAGGGTTGGCAGAGGGCTTCCCGTTTCGAAACGGTGCCTACCGTTTCGGACGCCTGGGCTTATTCAGGGCACCCGTTCTGAAACGGTGCCCACTGTTCCGAAACAGCCTGCACAGAATGCAGCAAAAGGCTTCCTTAATCATGCAATTGAACAACCAATCATGCTCCAAATGCTACCAAACTTTACCAGCAACAAATTCAACATACAAGAGACATATTTGCATCAACAATTCAACATTAGGTCATCATATATGAAAAGCCCCAAATCTAAGGCATGCTTCCTATACAAGCAACCCATTCAAGCATAAACCTTCAAAACCAAGCACTTAAAGGCCAAATACAAATCCAGCATAAGCAACAACATTTATCATACTTAGGGAGTTCAAACATCTCCCAAAACATCCTTAAAGGTCCCCTATTGCCAAATGCCAAAAGCTAAAGTGTATAAGAAAACCTTCCCATACTTTGAGCTTAACTTCCACTTGATTGCTTGCCTTCCTTGCTGCCCTCAAGGTATCTTAATGATCTGCATTATTGGTTTAAGAAAACGAAAGAGAGCGTAAGCAAAAGCTTAGTGAGGAATGCTCATTAAAACCATTCAATAATGCATTTATAAAACACTTTATAAATCATACTTCAAAACATCATATATACATGCTCACTAGCATTCTTAAACAAGCAATACATGCTTCCATATCATTTCATGTCATATTGGCCACAAGTGATAAGTTCCATCTTTTAAAAACAAGATCAACATAAGACTCACACATGGACTTTTAAACACCATTGTGATCTTATAATTCTCAAGAACCACACAAGGACTTTTAACCACCTTTGTGTTCTTACAAGTTTCACCCCAAGGACTTTTAAACACCTTGGCCCCAAGGACTTTTAAACACCTTGGCCCATGGACTTTTAAACACCTTGGCCCATGGACTTTTAAACACCATGGCAAGGACCACACAAGGAATTTTAACCACCTTTGTGTCCTTAACAAGAACCATCCAAGGACTTTTAACCACCTTGATGTTCTTAAGTAACAAGGCTCACTCAAGGACTTTTAACCACCTTAGTGACCTTAACAAGAATCATTATGGACTTTTAACCACCATGAAGTTCTTAGAATCCACAAGGCTCACTCAAGGACTTTTAACCACCTTAGTGACCTTAACCTTTTTCAAAACATCACTTGCCAATATACATCATTATCATCAATTAATCCATTGTTTTAAAGCATTTAACCAAGCCATGAACATCATGCATTTATAAGCATCAAACCACATTTTGACAATGTTCAAAAACAAGGAACTCTTACCTTGAGCTTCCTTCAACATATGGCTTACAAAATCAGCAATAACCATGCTAAAACATGCTTTCAAAACAGAATTTAAAACATGCAACAAACCACATTGCATAACAATCAAACCATGGCCACCACTAGAGAGTTTTTCCGAAAACTTACACTTGAGCTTAGCAAAGTTGTTTAGACTTAAACTAAGCTCCAAGACATTGGTTTCAAAGCCGAAAACCCAATTTCACTCACCGATTCCACTTCGCCTCTTGCCGAAGCACAAATCAAGCTTCCGGATCACCAACACTTGGATCCAAAGATGACTCCCCTGTTTTAAACACATCAAAGCAGAGGATTAATGCATCATCATGCATTAATAGCTTCAATGAAAGCACCTAAACTCGCTGCTCTCATCCACACTCCATTTTCGGCCACCAAACACAACCGAAAATACATCCAAACAACTCCTCAACAAAGCCCAGCCATAAACCATCAAAACTAAACATCCTTTAACATCATTTAACATCTAAAAAGAACCTATTAACCTCCTTATACCTCCAGCAACAACAGATCCACAAGATCACCTCAAAAACAACCAAGAATTACAAGCTAAACTTAGGAAATTCAACCTATCCGGGATTGCATTAATCAAAACTCAATTCCTTATCAAATTAACATTAATTTATCATCAAAAACACACCTCAATTCACAGCTTTAACAGATCAAACGAAAATCCACCAAAAATCATCAAATCTTGCATTTTAAGCCAAGATCCATTACACAACTTAAAAAGCCTTTAATAAAACATCAATTTAGGATTGAGAACTTAGGAATTTCAGTAAAGAACTGAGAGTTTAGGGGAGAAGGACGTTCTTACCTCCAAACTTGAGTTTCTCCTCTTTTAGAACCAAAAAGCTTGATGAATCAACTAGCAAATGGTGAGGTTTTGTTGATATGATGATTAGGAATCAAAAGAGGATTGAAAAGAGAGATTTAGGTGACAAAATCAGAAGAAATTCTCTGGAGAGAAAGTGTTTGGGTTGAGAGAAAATGAGAGAAAAGGAAAATTGGAAAATATGGAAAGTTAGTTACAAAATAGCCAAAATGATTTCCCTCCACTTTTCTTTTGTTTTAAAATCAGAATTAGACCTTAAAATATCTTAGAAAAATCTGGAGAAACTCCCTTTGGGTAAATAGCTCCTTAAAGATTCAAAGTTTCAATCCTTTTTAAAACAGTCACGCAACTTTCAAAAATTACATTTTGGTCACTAGCCAAAATGTCACCCTTCCAAACCTCATTTTGTAAAATTGATTTCACAGTTCACTTATATATATTAAAAGATGATTTTAGAACATTTTTCCATATTTTTAATGCAACCCGAACTAGGCTTTCCTAATTTCACCTTTTTAGATTCGAACAGCACTTTGACCAAACCGGTCAACGCCCAAAACTTCTAAGCCCAAAACCGGGGCGTTACACCCACACCAATGGTGGCATCACCGAAACTTGGTCCTGATGAAGGTACACCTCTCGATGATGCTAAAACATATAAGAGTGTTGTGGGCGCTCTCCTCTATCTCAGTCACACACGACCCGATATCTCTTTTTGTGTTAATAGGGTTGCAAAGTTCATACATCACCCGTGTACTCACCATTGCCAGGCCGTAAAACGGATACATTGCTACCTAAGTGGCACTCTTGATCTCGGCTTTGTCTTTCAGGCGTCGACAAGTGAGCGCAAGCTAACTGGTTTTGCTGATGCTAATTGGGCCAGTGATGCTGAAAATCGTAGATCCGTGTTTGGTTTTTGTACATACTTGGGTAACAACTTAGTATCATGGAAGTCTCAACGTCAACACTCTGTCTCGTGGTCGACAATGGAGGTAGAATATCGTAGTGTTGCTGACACAGTCTCTGAACTTATTTGGATGAAAGCCTTGCTCGTAGATATGGAAATTTCATTGTCCGATACCCCAATTGTCTGGAGTGACAGCACGAGAGCAGTGGCCATGAGTGCCACTCCGGTTTATCATGCTCGTTCAAAGCATGTGCTAATTGGGCCAGTGATGCTGAAAATCGTAGATCCGTGTTTTGTATATACTTGGGTAACAACTTAGTATCATGGAAGTCTCAACGTCAACACTCTGTCTCATGGTCGACAATGGAGGCAGAATATCGTAGTGTTGCTGACGTAGTCTCTGAACTTATTTGGCTGAAAGCCTTGCTCGTAGATATGGGAATTTCATTGTCCGATACCCCAATTGTCTGGAGTGACATCACGGGAGCAGTGGCCATGAGTGCCAACTCGGTTTATCATGCTCGTTCAAAGCATGTAGAGCTGGACCTTCAGTTTGTTCGCGAGAAAGTAGCCGATGATGATCTCCAAGTCCGATATGTACCTGCGAAGCATCAAGAAGTCGACGGACTAACCAAACCTTTAACTCGCCCATACTTCATAATGTTTCGACAAGGAGTCAATGTCCTTCTACCTGGTGAAGATCTTGGAGAAGTTGCAAATTTGTTAGAATGTTTTGGTGAGTTGTAATTGTTTGTTAAAAGTTTCTTAGGTGTCCCCTTTATAGTAGTATATATATCATGCTCTCATGTAAAAGAAAGGAATCACCTTTGGGTGAAAAGAAAAAGTTGGGAACAAAAGTTAAAATTTTAACAATGCCCATTACCGTATCCTTCATCATATCATCTCTTGGTGGATTCGTCCTTCCGGTGGGAAATTTTCTACCATTCGCCAAGTTGACGGTTTTTGGCTCTGTTGTTTCCATGAGGGTAAGCGCCCAAACCTTTTCCAAATCATGTTTGCCGACTTGGTCTATCTTGTTCAACACTGTCCGACCGATCAAGTCAAGTCTTTCTTTTATGGCATGGCTTTGAGCTTCTTGTTCCATTCCTTGGAGATTGATTGTTCCCATGATGTCGCCGAGCCTCTTGGTAAGCCGATTAATGAACACTCCCTTACTCGTGCTCACTTTGAGTAAATTGATCATGGATGGGTTCGTGTTAATCGCCTTCCTCCTTATGATGATCAACCCCTCTGGTCACTCCACAAGGTCCACAAGTCCAACAAGCTCAAACTTCCACGGATGGACTCATGGCGTATCTAAATGAGCAATTCACATCCTTAGGGACTAATATTGCTTCTTTAGATACAAACATGAATGCAAGATTTGTGGCCATTGATACTCGTTTTAAATCGTTAGAGGGTTGAGTCAAGGCCCTAGAACAACAACAAACTTCCATGGATGTATCTCTCACCGCCTTCCATGGTGCTTGGCTCAATCATACTCGAAAGTCTCAAACCATCCATGATGATGATGATGATGATGATGAGGATGAGGACGAAGACGATGGGGACGAGTAGGTTTTGAGCATCTCATTACATATCATATCATTTAGGATTTCTATTTTATTATGCATCTATGTTTTAATTTTAGGAACCCTATGCTTCGATTTTTTTTAGGATTAAGTTTGGATTTTATGTTTGAAGTTATTTTGAACTTTTATTGCTTTGGATTTTAATTTGGAATTTAATGATATTATGTTTCTTTAATTTGTGCTTTAACGCTATATAGCTTGTTTATATCCTTGTTTAATTGCATTCATTTTGATCTAACAAAAAGGGGAAGAAGTTTAAAACATAAATTTTTACAATCTTTTTGAAAACTAATCTTAAATTAAGGGAGAGTAAACCTTTCAATGTTTTCAAAATACTTAAAAAATTACTTTGTTTTGTTATATCAAAAATGGGGAGATTGTAAAACCTAATTTGATTTTGATATAACAAATTGTCTAAGGACCTATTTGTAAAAGTAAATAATTTTTTAAGTATTTCAAAGCCTCACAAATTGACAAGCAAACTTGAACCAGAACAAATTTTCTAAGTATTCAAGCCCAAACCTTACTTGTACGCTTAGGGGTATCGAAACGCTATAGTCGTATTGATACTATTTTAAGATTCTGGAATTTTAATTGACAAAAGCGTACCGATACGGTTATACTCATATCGATACGATATTCTTTCTGGGCTTAATTTTAAGGCATAGTGTACTGATACAGTTGTACCCGTATCGATACGGTTTGATCTAATTCGATAAATCTTTGCATTTAAAGTTTTTGATTGTTGCTTTTCAGTTATGATTTCAGAAAAATTTCAAACGGTCGTTGGACCGTATCGATACGCCCATATAGCGTATCGATACACATTTTGCTAAAGTTTTTCTCAAATTCCAGTGAGCAAAAATCATATCGATACGGTCTTATAGTATCGATATGCACCTGTTTTTACACTATGCTCGTACCGATACGCCCATACGCCTATCGATACACCCTCTTAAATGTGCAAAATAGCTCTTTCTGTTTTGAGACAGGTATCGATATGGTTGTTCGAGTACCAATACGGTAGGTTGCAGAAGTGCATTTAATGCAGGAAAAATGGAGTCCAACGGCTCTATTGATGATCTCAACCACCAGAACGGCTAGAAATCAATGCAAGGGTATATAAAAAAGCCTCTAAAGCCACAACAACAATTATTGAACATATTTGCAACAATCCAAGCATATATTCAAACCCTTGAGCTATTAAGTCAAATTCTTGTAACCCAACATGTGTGATTCTCATTGTATTATTTCCTTTCAAGTTTGGGGAGTGTTTAAGTGTAATTGGGAAATACATTAACCTAGTGAGAGGTATATTTTAGATTGCCAAAACCTTCTTTGTATTTGAGAGAGTCTTGGTCAATCTTTGGGTAGAAAGATTAACCGATTTGTAAGGTTTCTTCCTAATCCGAGAAAAGGGGACGAATTTCTAGTGAAATTGGTTGAAAATCCTTAGTGGGAGCTAAGGTAGTGGATATAGAGCTTGTTCTAAGATTGAACCACTATAAATTGCCTTGTCTTCAATTTTTCATATTTTCGATTTGTTCCCTTCAATTTTAAAAATCCAATTGACCCCCTCTTGGCCATTTTCGATTGCATTGATCCACTCAGTAAAGTGGTAAAAAAAGGGAAGGGACAAAATTTTGGAGGGAATTAACCCGCCTAATTTTTAGGTTAGGGATTAATTACCCTTTAGGTCCTGCTGCGTTTTAAATGTTACATTTTAGTCCTAATATTCACTTTTAAGTTTTAGTTAAATTCAATTTAGTCACAAGTATCCCCACGGTTTGGACTTCGAATATAGCAATCCCCTCTCCAGGGTGATATTCAATCCTTAAAATTTTACTTTTAAATTTATTTCTATTTTTTTAATTTGGTCTAATAGTTTCAATATGCTAATATTTTTGTTCATTTTAGTTCCTAAAAATTAATTTTTAGCTGAAATTGACCCCTATTTATTTCTATGGTAAAATTGTGAAATTTGTCACTAGACTCTCAAATTTCTCCTCTTTCAAATTGTCAAATTAGTCCCTAATTTAGGTTTTATGCTATATTTTATTGTAAAATTATGAAATTGGTCACTTGACTCTTACATTTCTCCACTTTCAAATTGTCAAATCGGTCCTTAATTTCGATTTTAGGCTATATTTTATGGTGAAATTGTGAAATTGGTCCCTAATTTTGGTTTATGGCTCAAGGTTTAGGCCTTGGTGTTAATGGTTTAGGGTTTATGATGTAGTTTAGGATTGTTTATTTGTGAGATTAATTTCCATGGCTTAGGTTTATGGTTTAGGATTTAGTGTTAAGTATTAATGGTTTAGGGTTTATGGTGTACTTTATGGTTATTGGTTTATGAGATTAATTTGTATGGTGTAAGGTTTATCTTAGTGTGTGAGATTATTTTCAAGTGATATATAGTCTATAATCTATAATCTATGTATAATATATCATATGCGGTGATACTATTATTAATTTATTATTATAGTCTATAGTATATGCCTTTATGGTCTATAGTCTATATTGATATGTGTAACGTGAATACGTCTCATACGTGTTATGTGATTATACTTTTTGGGGTAATAGCCTATAGGTTTATGTGATTAGTTTAGGGCTTAGGGATGGAATTTAGGGTTTAAGAGTTTAGTGTTCAATTCCCTATAAAGTTGTATCTAAACCGAAATTGATCTTTATTTAATTTTAAATTGTGTAATTTAGTCCAATATTTTTAATATGATGATATTTTTGTTCATTTAAGTCCCTAAAAATTTGCTTTTAACTTGAATTCACCCATATTTGTTTCTAATTTTTATAATTTAGTCTAACAAAGTAAAGATGGTGTTGTTTTTGTTCGTTTTAGTCCATAAAATTATATTTTTATCCAAAATTCAACCATAATTATTTATAATGCTTGTAATTTAGTCCAAAACCTATAATTTTTGTAATTTATTACAAACAAAATAAATCACAAGTCCCTATAAGAATTCTAAAACTAAAGCTCGAATTTCAATTATAACCTAAATTGGGACTCGATTGAATTAAATTAAAAGCTAAAAGTAAAAATTTGGGACTTAAATGAAAAACATCTAAAGTTATAATGACTAAAAAAAATTCCCCTAACCTAAAAGAACAAACGGGAGTTCTTTCCTTCCAAAATTCAAATGGAATCATTTTTAATTTTGATCCAATAATTAATTGTCCATTTGGAATTTCCCGCCTAATTTTTTTTGTTTAGTGATTAATTACCCTTTCGGTCATCAATTGTTTAAATTTTTCATTTTAGTCCTAAAACTTGCTTTTAAATTTTAGTTTAATTCAATTTAGTCACAATTATATTTATATATATATATATATATATTAAATTGTAACATATTTCATCATCCTAAGGGATATTTTGGTTCATATTAATCCCTAAAAATTTAATATTATCGAAATTTTACCCATAATTACAATACTGAAGTCTATTTTAGTTTATTAACGACTTGAACTTCAACCGAAACTGATATTCCCAGACCTGAATTTTATCTGTCAACGACGTGACCGACCTGAACGTGGCCCTACCTGAACTCCATCCGAACATGGACTAACTCGTTAATAAACTGATTCGGACCCGAACCGTTTTGGCATGAACTAAAACTTACCTGACTTGAAATTAACCTGACCCGAACCCAAACTCAATCTGATTTGAAATCAACCTGATAATGACCCGAATCTGAGCCGACCCGGACCCAACCTAATCCAAGTCGAACCATTAAATTGACCTGACATAACTCGTATCCGATTTGACCTGACCTGACCTAAAACCTGAACGATTACTTGATTTCATCCCTAAGAACAACAACTATCCTTCCCACCAACACGATCATAATAGTACCAACAACAAGCAAAACAATGTTAGGACATTACCTAGAACCAAGAGGTCCGATATATATATATATATATATAACCCCCTTAGCCCGGCCTAGACGGTTGACCCGAACTACGAAGATTACACGGGGAAAATCAAAGTCAACCCGAAAGTCAAACTTGATTAACAACCTTTTTTTTATTTTTAAACTTGTCTAGATACATGTTAACCCTAAGTGAGTACTCATCAAAAAAAATATGAGAAGGTACAGTGATCGAACAACAAAGAGGGGCTCAATTGCACTTATTTCAAGTTTAGGGACCAAAATGTAATTTCTGTAAATTAGTGGGTCATAACTGATTTTAAAGTTACCAATATGAAATTAGTCACATTTCATGCTTCTCTGCCAAAATTCAACTTAATCGGACATCTCAAACACCAACAATTGCAACATCAACATTTGGGACTAAAATGTAAAGCTTGCAAACTCCTGCACCATTCAAATCAGTGCCAACGGTCACCTGTTTCGAAACGGCGTTGACCGTTCCGAAACACGGGTTGGTTCCGAGACTGGTTTTGAAACAAGGCCTTCCACTAGCCAAAACGTTTCGAAACGCCCCTTAGCGTTTCGAAACACGAAGGCCATTTCAGGCCCCCGTTTCGAAACACTAGAGGGTGTTTCGATACGGTTTGCCCAGAAGCTGCAGATTTTGCTGGTTTTTCATGCACAAACCCATTCAAACTCATCCTAATGACTTCCCAAACATACCAACATGTCATCAAACATATAAACTGCATGTTTAGAACTCCTAAACACATTCATAACATCAAACATGAAATATGACATGTCTAGAGGCATGCTTCCTATTATCCAAAACCAAGAAGCAAACAAACTTCAAATCAAGCACTTAAATGCCATTTACAAATTCAAACCAACAAAGGCAACATGCTACAACCTAGGGAGTTCAACACATCTCCCAAAACACGTCTTAGGTTCCCATTGCCAAATTACCAAAACTAATAGTGTATGAAAACATCACCATACATGAGCTTGGTTTCCCTTGAACACTCTTAGCTTCCTTGTTGCCCTTAAACACTTAAATTATCTGCATTACTGGTAAAAGAGAGAGCGTAAGCACAAATGCTTAGTGAGGCATGCTCTAAGTAAACCAACACAATAATGCATCTTTAGAAAACACTTTCAACAAAGCTTTTAAACCACATACTCATCTCTTTCTCATGCTACCATGCTTACTTTACAAGCATCTCATGCTTCATTATGTTCAATACATTATATTGGCTTTCAAGTGATAGTTTATAACCATTTCAACACAAAACACAATCGGATACGCGGATTACAAGCGTTGTCCTACACGCTTCATACACACTACCAGACTACACAAGGTGGAGTTTATCGGTACAATCACAACCCCTCAACACCCGTGATGGAGTTTAACGATACAATCACAACCCCTTAACATCACTCATCGGTAGTTGTATAATTCCACTAACGAGAGTAAGGGACACATAACACAAGATCCACACACAGAATTTCAACCACCGTTGTGATCTTACCTCACTCGTTAGGGTACTTGGATGGAGTTTACGGTACAATCACAACCCCTCAACATCCAAGGCGACTTTACTTACGGTGCACCCAATCCTATAGCCGACTAACTATATCCGATTCAAGTACTTTAAAACCAATTCATCACTTGCCAATATACATCAAATACCATCATTAATTCACTATTTTAAAGCATTAATCAAAGCCATTAAACATCATGCATCACTATGCATCATAACCATATTGTTAACATGTCAAACCAAGGATCTCTTACCTTGAGCATCCTTCAATACATGGCTTTCAAAACCAGCATTAATCATGCTAAAACATGCTTTCAAAACAGAAATTAAACATGCAATTTATAATCAATGCATCAAACCACTTCTTAGCACATCCGAGGGAGTTTTTCCGAAAACTTACTCTTAGGCTTAGCTAAGTTGTTTAGACTTAAACTAAGCTCCAAAAACCTCCAAATAATCGTTTCAAAGCTGGAAAACCATCTCCACTCACCAATTACGTATCGTTTGCTTGCCGAAACGCCAATTAAGCCTCCAAATCAATTCCAAAGGTGTCCGAATATGTCTCCCCTGTTTTAGACGCATCAAAGCAAAGGATTAATGCATCATCATGCATTGAAATCTTCAACCAACACACCTAAACTCGCTGCTCTACCTAAAACCAACATTTCGGCTACCAAACACAACCGAAATCACCTCCAAACTCTTCCAAAACTTTACCCAGCCAAGATTCATCACTTCTAATCATTTCTAAACGTCAATCACCATCAAAAACAAACCTAAACTCGACCTTATACCTCCAGCTACAGCAAAAGACCAAAAACACCTCAAAACAACCATTTTCTTGACAAAAAACTTAGGAAACACAACCTATTCGGGATTGGATTGATAAAA
Organism: Hibiscus tridactylites; assembly: GCA_958450335.1. Lineage (NCBI taxonomy): Eukaryota > Viridiplantae > Streptophyta > Magnoliopsida > Malvales > Malvaceae > Hibiscus > Hibiscus tridactylites. Next base: position 71,259,020 of record OY288272.1, read on the forward strand.
CCTCATTTTTAACATCATTTAATATCCAAAATACATTAAAGAACCACCTCAAAACAGAGCCCAAACAATCACAATGAAATTCTTCAAGATCTCTCCCAAAATCTTGAGTTTTAAGCCAAAAACATGTTTCTAACATTAAAATCATTTATAAAACCTAAATTAAGGTTTGACAACTTGGGAATTTCAGTAAAGAACTGAGTATTTAGAGGAGAAGAACAATCTTACCTCTAAATGATGATTTCTCCTTGATTTGGGCCAAATTCCTTGAAAATTCAATGTGAAAATCAAAAGGATTTGATGCAAGATTGATTAGGAACCAATATATGATAGAAATCTCATCAATTGAAGTGAAAATCTATGTGAAAGTTGTTGGAGAAAAAGTGTTTGGATGATGGGATTTTAAGAGGAAAAGGAATGAGAGAAAATTAGGAAAAGGTAGTTATGAGAATCTAAAAGTAGTTTCCATCTTTATTTTATTTAATTAAAACATTTAATTAAATCACCCAAATTAAGGAAAAATCTGGAGAAAAACATTTTGGGTAATTAGCTCCTTAAAGATTCAAAGTTTCAATCCTTTACAAAACAGTCACTACTAAACTTTTCAAAAATCGCATTTTGGTCACTACACCGAAATGTAGTATTTCCAAACCTTATTTTGTAAAATTGATTTCACCACTCTCTTATATATATTAAAAGAGGATTTTTATATATTTTTCTATATTTTTAAAGCATCCCGAACTAGGCTTTCCCTAAAACCTCCTTTTATATTCGAACCGTTTCTCAGACCGGTCCGACCAAACCCTAAACTTCTAAGCCCAAAATCGGGGTGTTACAATATATATATATATATATATATATATATTAAAGTCCATCACCAAAATAAGACATTTTTGAGTTTTAAGGTGCTTGATTCCTTCAACCGATCTTGCTCACCAAGTGGTGGAGAGGTGGAAATTTGGGTGGATGTGGTGTGGAAGCTAAAAGATAAATGACACAATGATTTTAGAGTGGTTCAACCTTCTAACCAAGGTCTACATCCACTACCTTAGCTTCCCACTAAGGATTTCCAATAAATCCACTATTGATTCGTCCCCTTTTCTAGGCTTAGGAGGAAACCCTTATACACCGATCAAGCTTTCTACCCAAAGCCTTGATCAAACCCTCTTTACAAAAGAGAAAAGATAAGCAAACTTAAATCCCTCTAATAGGTATTTGTTTGCACAATTTTGCTCTCACCCAAAACGTAAAACACTTGAGCAAATTTGACAATTTTATCTCACTAGTGTTTGTCTATACAAAGAAATGACAATTTAAGTACAAAGACGATTCTTGATCATTTGTTGATTGACAATTGAAGCATTAACCATTACTTGATGCTTGAAGGTCCCTTTTATACTCCTTAATGAGTTTGTAGTCGTTACTAGCCGTTGGGGTTGAATTGGAGCCGTTGGAGACATAAATTCCCACTACCTTTGAAAATATTCCCTAAACATAGTATCAAGTTATTTGGACTTTAGAAATAGTTTTGAATTCTTTTTAACTTAGTCCAAAATATTTTTTCAATTATTATATCAAAACATTAGTTATACAATCTCCCCCTTTTTGATATAATAAAACCAACATGAAAAATTGTTTGGGATTCTCCCCTTTAAATTTAAAAATGTGAATAAGAGATGAAAATTTTGAAATCAATTTGAGCTCCCCCTTATTCATTTGAAAATTCAACTTTTCAAACAATGTCTCCCCCTTTTTGTTATATCTAAAAGAATTCAAAATACTTTTAAGTTCAAAATAACAATAGAGGTAAAAATGACAAAAATAAGAATTTGGTTTTAAAATGGCTCCCCCTTACTCAAAGCATCATAAAAAGTGTTAGTCCAACATATACGATCATGTAGTTGACATAAATAAAAATAAATCAAATAAAACAAAAGCAACTAAATTTTAGCACACTTGAACTCAAGGGAGGATGTGAAGTCTTCCTTCTTCAAGTGTTCTTCCTTAGTGTGCATGGAGCTCCCCCTCATTAATTTGACTTGTTGATCACTCTCCATCACACCTAGCAAAAGACAATCAAGTGATTTTTGGTATCCAAATTGCTTTGGATCCATAAACGTTAGTAGCACAGAATTTAGTCCCCTTATGAATCCATTTTTCAATTTCATCCTTTTTAGTTGAAGTGGTTAGTCCTTTTGGGACCCAAACACTTCTAAAACATTTTCCTTTTACAAATCTAGGGGCACTAGATTGTCTTATATAAAAATTTGATTTTCCAAAATCATTTTTCTTTTGAAGTTAATTGGAAATCAATTCTTTTTCTTTTTGAACTTTAAGAAGCAAATTTTGTAAATCAAAACATTTTTGTACAAAATCTTTCAATTTTGCTTCAAGTTCAAGATTGGTTTTAGAAATCAAATCATTTTGAATTTTCAACTTTGAAATCAATTTATTGTTTTTCAAAATGTGATTTTTAAACTCTAAAACCAAATCATCGTAGGCATCTTGTAATTCATCAAAAGAGTAAGAACATGAAGTAGATGAATTAGAAGTTACCCTTGAATCTTCTTTGATGGCCATAAGGCAAAGGTTGGCTTGTTCATCGTCGGTGGAGTCCTCATCACTCCAAGTAGCCACATATGCCTTCTTCTTATGGCTAGAAGTGCTTGCCCTCTCGTTTTTCATGGATTCTCGTTCAAGCTCTCTCAAGGCTTTCTTCATGAACGGGGCACACTTCTTGAAGAGATTAACTATCTTTTCTTCTTCATCCTCCTCTTCACTTGAATCTACATGGTGGCAAATGGAGAATTTGAGTGCAATGTCATTAGTGTTGATGCCAAGCCCTTTGAGCTTCTTCTCCCCTATATCTCTAATTTCTTTCCTCTTCTTCTCATGTTCTTTATTTTTCTTCATGATTTGGTGAGTGAGAACAGACCCCTTGAGCTCATCAAGCTTCAAAGTTTTCAAGTTTTTAGCTTTGATGATGGCGGTCCACTTTGAGTCACATGACTCAGGAAGTGAGTAGATGAGCTTTCGGACAAGCTTTTCCTCTAGGATGGCTCCTCCATAGCCTTTGAGACCATTGGTGATAGTGGAGAACCTATCAAACATCTTCTCGATGTCTTCTTCTGGATCCATCTTGAAGTTCTCATACTCTAAGGTGAGGAGCCCAATCTTGGTCTCTTTTACTTCATTCGTCCCCTTGTATGTGACTTCAAGCTTGTCCCATACCTCCTTGGCACTCTCACAAGAAGACATCTTCTCATAGATGGTTGGGCCAAATGCACAAAAAAGGATGTGCAAGGCTTTGCAATTTAGCTTCATCTTCTTGCGATCGTCGGCACTTCATTCCACTTGGCTTTGTTGAGGAACGAACGGACCATCTTCAACTATGTCTCATAGCTTGTAGTCTCTTGACTTAATGATGAACTTCATCTTTGTCTTCCAATGGGCATAGTGAGTTCCGTCAAAGAAGGGCGGTTTGTCGATGGATTGCGCCATTGAGCCGGTTGTATGAAACGATGGTCGAGCTTGCTGGATCTTCTCAATAGGATGTTAATCCTCTTCGATTGAGCCAAGCTCTGGCACCAATTGTTGAGTTTTAAGGTGCTCGATTCGTTCAACCGATCTTGCTCACCAAGTGGTGGAGAGGTGGAATTTTGGGTGGATGTGGTGTGGAAGCTAAAAGATAAATGACACAATGATTTTAGAGTGGTTCAACCTTCTAACCAAGGTCTACATCCACTACCTTAGCTTCCCACTAAGGATTTCCAATCAATCCACTATTGATTCGTCCCTTTTTCTAAGCTTAAGAGGAAACCCTTATACACCGATCAAGCTTTCTACCCAAAGCCTTGATCAAACCCTCTTTGAAAAAGAGAAAAGATAAGCAAACTTAAATCCCTCTAATAGGTATTTGTTTGCACAATTTTGCTCTCACCCAAAACCTAAAACACTTGAGAAAATTTGACAATTTTGTCTCACTAGTGTTTGTCTATACAAAGAAATGACTATTTAAGTACAAAGACAATTCTTGATCATTTGTTGATTGACAATTGAAGCATTAACCATTACTTTAAGCTTGGAGGTCCATTTTATACTCCTTAATGAGTTTGTAGTCGTTACTAGCCGTTGGGGTTGAATTGGAGCCGTTGGAGATATAAATTCCCACCATAAATGCAGTTCTGCTTCTAACCGTATCGAAACGCTCGAACCCATTTCGATACACTCTTCAAGTAGAAAGAGCCGTTGCAGTCTGATCCAGCACTCGTATCAAAACTCTCTTGGCCGTTTCGGAACACTCGTATCGAAACGCCTTTCACCGTATCGAAACGATCTGCAATTAAATGCTAGTTGGTAAATAGCCATTGGGATTTATGACTGTTGTGGTCGATGCCACGTAGGCGTATCGAGACGGCATAGCCCGTATCGAAACGCTCGGCAAAATCCTCTTCCAGAAACGACCTGTTTAGAAACCTGTATCGAAACATTTTGATACTGGAAGCTCCCGTATCAAAACACCTAGGGGTGTTTCGAAACGCCTGAAAGGTTTTGTTCAGTTTAGCTTTGAAAACATGTAAAAACCTTTGAAAATATTCCCTAAACATAGTTACAAGTTATTTGGATTTTAGAAATAGTTTTGAATTCTTTTTAACTTAGTCCAAAATGTTTTTCAATTATTATATCAAAACATTAGTTCCACAATCTCCCCCTTTTTGATATAATAAAACCAACTTGAGAAATTGTTTGGGATTCTACCCCTTTAAATTTAAAACTGTGAATAAGAGATGAAAATTTTGAAATCAAATTGAGCTCCCCCTTATTCATTTGAAAATTCAACTTTTCAAACCATTTCTCCCCTTTTTGTTATATCAAAAAGAATTCAAAATACTTTTAAGTTCAAAATAACAATAGAGGTAAAAAATGACAAAAATAAGAATTTGGTTTTAAAATGGCCCCCCTAACTCAAAGCATCATAAAAAGTGTTAGTCCAACATATATGATCATCTAGTTGACATAAATAAAAATAAATCAAATAAAACAAAAGCAATTAGATTTTACCACACTTGAACTCAAGGGAGGATGTGAAGCCTTCCTTCTTCAAGTGTTCTTCCTTAGTGTGCATGGAGCTCCCCCTCATTAATTTGACTTGTTGATTACTCTCCATCACACCTAGCAAAAGACAATCAAGTGATTTTTGGTATCCAAATTGCTTTGGATCTATAAACGTTAGTAGCACAAAATTTAGTCCCCTTAGGAATCCATTTTTAATTTCATCCTTTTTAGTTGAAGTGGTTAGTCCTTTTGGGACCCAAAAACTTCTAAAACATTTTCCTTTTACAAATCTAGGGGCACTAGATTGTCTTACATAAAAATTTTGTAAATCAAAACATTTTTGTTCAAAATCATTCAATTTTACTTCAAGTTCAAGATTGGTTTTAGAAATCAAATCATTTTGATTGCCCTCTCCTTTTTCATGGATTCTCGTTCAAGCTCTCTCAAGGCTTTCTTCATGAACGGGGCACACTTCTTGAAGAGATGAACTATCTCTTCTTCTTCATCCTCCTTGTAACACCCAAATTTTGAGCTTAGAAGTTTAGGGTCTGAACCAGACCGGTCTGATAAACTGTTCAAATATAAAAGGAGGTTTTAGGGAACGCCTAGTTCGGGATGCTTTAAAAAAATAGAAAAATATCTAAAAATCATCATTTAATATATATAAGAGAGTGGTGAAATCAATTTTACAAAATAAGGTTTGGAAATACTACATTTCGGTGTAGTGACCAAAATGCAATTTTTGCAAAGTTTAGTAGTGACTGTTTTGTACAGGATTGAAACTTTGAATCTTTAAGGAGCTAATTTACCCAAAATGTTTTTCTCCAATTTTTTCCTTAATTTGGGTGATTTAATTAATGTTTTACTTAAATAAAAGAAAAGGAAAACTACTTTTTGATTTTCATAACTACCTTTCTCTAATTTTCTCTCATTCCTTTTTCTCTCAAAATCCCATCATCTAAACACATTTTCTCCAGAAAAATTCACATTGATCTTCACTTAAATTGATGATATTTCCATCATCTATTGGTTTCTAATCAATCTTGCAACAAATCCTTTCGATTTCCACATTGTATTTTCATGGAATCTTGCCCAAATCAAGGAGAAATCATCAATTAGAGGTAAGAATGTTCTTCTCCTCTAAATACTCAGTTCTTTACTGAAATTCCCAAGTTGTCAATCATTTATTAAAGTTTTATAAATGGTTTTAATGTTAGAAACAAGATTTTGGTTTAAAACTCAAGATTTTGGAAGAGATCTTGAAGATTTTCGTTGTAATTGATTGGGCTCTGTTTTGAGATAGTTTCTAATGTATTTTGGATGTTAAATGATGTTAGAAATTAAGTTTTATCAATCCAATCCCGAATAGGTTGTGTTTCCTAAGTTTTTGCTTATGAAAATGGTGGTTTTTAGGTGTTTTTGGTGTTCTGTTATAACTGGAGGTATAAGGACGATTTTAGAGTTGTTTATGATGTTAATTGATGTTTAGAAATGATTAGAAGTGATGGATCTTGGCTGGGTTAAGTTTTGGAAGAGTTTGGAGGTGATTTCGGTTGTGTTTGGTAGCCGAATGTTGGTTTTAGGTAGAGCAGCGAGTTTAGGAGAGTTGGCTGAAGATTTTAATGCATGATGATGCATTAATCCTCTGCTTTGATGTGTCTAAAACAAGGGAGACATCTTCTGACACTTTTGGTGTTGATCCGAAGGCTTAATCGGTGTTTCGGCAAGCAAGCGAAACAAAATCGATGAGTGCGGTTTGGTTTGAAATCCATGAGGACAAAAATACAAGGTTTGGGGATTTAGGAGAGGTTTGAAACACCTTCCTAAATCCGGAAGTAAGTATGGCTTGATTTGAACTCTCTATAGTGGTGTTTTCCCCTAAAATGCTTCCAGATGCTTATGGTTTGAGATTGTTAAATTCCTATTGTTTTTATACATGTTTTGAAGCATGAGATTATGCTTGTAGAGATGTCATGAGATGGCATATTGCATTGAATAGATTTGAGTTTTTGGTTTGAAGCAAAGTATGATTTATGGTTTGAAATGTGATGAGAAAACCCTTGAGTTATTTTGCATGAAAAACAGTAGGTGTGGTGATATTTTAACACATTATATTGGCATAGATATTGAGAAACTTATCGGATATATTTGATCGATCAATAGGATGAGAGTGCACTATAAACTAAAAATTCGTATGTGCTCTTTGGTTAAGCCAAAGGGAGATATTTCCGATGATGGGCATTCCATCGGGTAGGACTTGGTGAAATATCCAAGCTTTGTGGCGATGAGAGATTCCGCCATGTGAGTACGGTGATGAGAGATTCCACACGAAGTTGTGTTGCTAGACAAATGAGTACGGTGATGTGAGATTCCACTGGAAGAGTCTATTGTAGAAATGTGTCCGCATATCCGAGTATTAATGAGATGCTAAATGCCAATATAAATGATGAAATGGTTTTTGATACACATGTACCTTTGATGAATTGATTTATGCTATGGGTTATGCATATGTAATTTTGTTTAGAAATGCTTTGACAATTCTAGCATGAGAATGCCTTGCCATGAGTTTTGCATTGGTTTTAATGCATGAGATAGAATGAAGGTACATGTGATTTCAATGAGTTTGCTTTGAAGTTTTCCAAGCATGAGAAAGAGATGAGCATGTGGTTTAAAAGCTTTGATGAACGTGTTTTCTAAAATAATGCATTATTGTGCTGGTTTTCTTTAGAGCATGTCTCACTAAGCATTTGTGCTTACGCTCTCTTTTACCAATAATGCAGATAAGTGAGGTGTCTAAGGGCATCAAGGAAGCTAAGTTCATCCAAGGAAGTCCAAGCTCACGTATGGTGAAGTTTTCATACACTATTAGTTTTGATAAATTGGCAATGGGAACCTAAATTTTGTTTTAGGAGATGTGTTAAACTCCCTAAGGTTGTGGCATGTTTGCCTTGGTTGGTTTGAATTGTAAATGGCCTTTAAATGCTTGATTTGAAGTTTGTTTGCCTATTTGGTTTTGGATAATAGGAAGCAAGCCTCTAGACTTGTGAGATTCCATGTTTGATGATATGAATGTGTAAGGGAGACCTAAATGTGTACCATGTATGTATGTGGACCTGTTGACATGATTAGAGAGTCATTAGGATGTATATAAACGGGTTTATGCATGAAAAAACAGCATTTGCTGCTGTTTCTGGGCAAACCGTATCGAAACACCCTCTAGTGTTTTGAAACGGGGGCCTGAAATGGCCTTCGTGTTTCGAAACGCTAAGGGATGTTTCGAAACGATTTGGCTACTGGAATGCCTCGTTTCGGAACCAGTCTCGGAACCAACCCGCGTATCGGAACGGTCAACACCGTTCCGATCCACGTTTCGATACGGCGGGTGGAAGTTCCGGAACAAATGATCGTTGGGCACTGATTTGAATGGTGTTGAAGTTTGCAAGCTTTACATTTTAGTTCTGAAAGTTGAAGTTGCAATTTCTTGAGTTTGAGATGTTCTTTTAGGATGAAATCTGGCAGAGAAGCATGTAATATGACTAATTTCATATTGGTAACATTAAAATCAGTAAAGACCCTCTAATTTTCAGAATTTACATTTTGGTCCCTGAACTGATATTTAGTGCAATTGAGTCCCTGTTTGTTATACGATCGTTGTGCCTTTCTCACATAAGTTTTATGGGAACTTACTTAGGGTTAATGTGCATCTAGACAAGATTAAAAAGAAAAAAAGGGGTTGTGAATCAAGGTTGACTTTTGGGTTGACTTTGGTTCTCCCCGTGTAATCTTCGTAGTTCGGGTCAACCGTCTAGGCCGGGCTAAGGGGGTTACATTTGGTGGTATCAGATCTTAGTTCTCGTATCTTTGGGATTTGTTATGTGGATGATGTATGTGTTTTTGCATGATGAGCCTTTTTGGGTGAAAGAATGTTTGATGAATAGTGATGCATGGTTTCAATTGTGATGTTGTGCTATGTTGGAGTGTGTTAGGGGAATCCCATTGCCAAGTCAAAACTAATGAAAGGAAATTGTTTTCCAAAGAGAGCTTGAGTTCTTGGATTACTTACCTTATTGAGCCTAATTGTGTTTTTTTTTTTTGCGTTTGTGTCAGTGCATTGTTTTCTTGTAAATGGGGCCACGTAGAGAGATGAGAATGAATACAAGAGCTATGGCTCAGAATGAGAATGACGAGAATGTTGAGAATGTTGTGGATTTACCTCCTCCTCCTGGTGGTGGACCACCCGGTGGTGAGGGTGCTGGAGCTGGTAATGATGGTGCTGGTGCTGGGGTCGCTGGACCTGAAGGTGTGCAGGGGCAAGCTGCTCCTGACATGACTGTGTTGATTCAGGCTATTGCCGGAGCCTTTCAGGCAGCAGTAGCTGGAGCTCACGGATCTGCGCATCAGGAGGATGCCAATGTGAGATTGCCTTTGGAACGTCTTCGCAGTCTGGGAGGGACTGAGTTCAGAGGTTTATCTCCGGAAGGGTTTGAGTCTTGGTTGGAAAGTACCAAGAGGATTTTGAGTCAGATGAACTGCAATAATGTGCAGAAGTTGGGATGTGTTGTATCTCTGTTACATGGTGATGCTTATACGTGGTGGACGACTGCTATCTCTGGGATGGAGGTTAATGATGTGACTTGGATGTTCTTCCTGAATGCGTTCAAGCGAAAGTATGTAGGAGTACGATACCTAGATGAGAAGAAAAGAGAATTTTTGTCTCTTGTGCAAGGTAGCATGACGGTAGCTGAGTATGAGATTCAATTTGTCCGCCTTAGTCAGTATGCACCTGAATTGATCCCTGATGAGCGGGAGAGGTGCGAACGATTCCGTTATGGGTTGGTAGCATATGTGAAGACTTTTATGCTTGCGGCTGACTATACAAATTTTGATGTCTTGGTCACTAGAGCCAAGGACATTGAGTTGAATGTTGGTTTGACTAGCCGAGCGGGTGGATCTAGCTCTGGGAAGAGAGCGGCTGAACGCGATTTTGGTAGATATCGCAACAAGAGGCGCAAGGATATGAGGTCACATTTTGATGCTAGGCGTGGAGGTGGTAACCCTGGTAGAGGTCAGCAAGGACCTAATGCTGTGCAGAGGACTCTTGAATGTAACCGTTATGGTAGGCGACATGGTGGCGAGTGTTGGGGTAACCTTGGTACATGCTGGAATTGTGGAAACCTTGGGCATTTGAAGAAGGATTGTCCTCAGCCTTTGAAGGAAGGACAAGCTCCGGTGAGAGCAGCTGAGCCATAGAGAGGTCGTGGGCGCGGCCGTGGTAACTGTCAGCGCAGAGATGATGGTGGGAGGAATGTAGCACATGTGGTGGCCGTTCAACCTGAGGGTGGTGGTCAGGCTCGAGTGTATGCTCTGCGTGAGGGAAGGAATGATATGGATGTGATCGCGGGTACCTTTACTTTGCAATCCTTGTCATTACTTTCTTTGATTGATTCTGGATTTACACACTCATACATATTGCGTGAACATGCTCAAATGCTTGGTTTACCTGTTGAGTCTTTGGATGTTGGTATGCGTGTGACTAGTTCCTTTGGCGAGACAATTGTAACACGAAAGTTGTATAGAAGATGTCCCTTGAAAGTGCAAAACCATGTTTTTCTTGTTGATCTCATGGAATTGCCATTCTATGGTTTTGATGTAATCCTTGGTATGGATTGGCTTGTTGAGCATCGAGCTGTAGTGGATTTTGAAAGTAAGCGAGTTTTGCTGAAACTTGCAGACGATTACGAAGTAGTGGTGGTTGGTGAGAATGTGAAGTTTCTTGCCAATGTGGTGTCGACATTGGAAGCAAGCCGAATGATGAGGCAAGGTTGCGAGGCTTATCTAGATTTTGTGATGAATCCTATTTCAAAGGAGTTGCGTGTTCAAGATATAAGAACTGTACGTGAGTTTCCTGGAGTGTTTTCGGAGGAGTTACCTGGATTGCCGCCTAGTCGAGAGGTGGAGTTTGGAATTGAGCTGTATGAAAACACAACTCCAGTGTCCATTGCTCCCTATCGCATGGCACCTAAGGAGTTAAAGGAGTTGAAGACGCAACTTCAGGAGTTGCTTGTCCGTGGGTTCATTCAACCTAGTGTGTCACCTTGGGGTGCACCGGTCTTGTTTGTGAAGAAGAAGGATAGCACTATGAGAATGTGCATTGATTATCGTCAGCTGAACAAGTTGACTATCAAAAATCGGTATCCTTTGCCGAGGATTGATGATCTTTTTTATCAGTTTTGAGGAGCGGCTGTGTTCTCCAAGATTGACTTAAGGTCAGGATACTACCAGCTTAAGGTGAAGGATGTGGATGTGCCAAAAACAGCCTTTAGAACGAGGTATGTGCATTATGAATTCCTTGTAATGTCGTTTGGTTTGACGAATGCTCCTACGGCTTTCATGGACATGATGAATAGAGTGTTCCATGAATACTTGGACAAGTTTGTTGTGGTGTTCATTGACGATATCCTTGTGTACTCTCGTACTGGGGAAGAGCATGAAGGTCATTTGAGGGTTGTCTTACAAGCCCTACTGGAAAATCAGCTTTATGCTAAGCTGAGCAAGTGCGAGTTTTGGCTAAATGAGGTTGTGTTCCTTGGTCATGTGGTTTCGGCTGAGGGGATTCGTGTTGATCCTCAGAAGATTGAGGCGATTATGAATTGGAAGCCTCCTAAGTCCGTTCATGAAGTCCGTAGTTTCCTTGGGTTGGCAGGATATTACCGGAGGTTTGTGGATGGATTTTCAAAGATTGCTGCCCCTTTGACGAAGTTGTTGCAAAAAGATGTCAAGTGTGAGTGGACAGAAGCAAGCCAACAAGCTTTTGAGAAGCTTAAGGCAGCTTTGACGCAAGCTCCTATTTTGGTTCAACCTGAATCAAGAAAGGAGTTTGTGGTGTACAGTGACGCATCCTACGTTGGTTTGGGGTGTGTGTTAATGCAAGGGGGTAAGGTGGTAGCTTATGTATCGCGACAGTTGAAGTTGCATGAGCGCAATTATCCTACGCATGATATTGAGTTAGCTGCGGTGGTTTTTGCTTTGAAGATTTGGAGACATTATCTTTATGGTGAGAAGTGTACTGTGTACACAGATCACAAGAGTTTGAAGTATCTGATGTCTCAGAAGGAGTTGAATCTTAGGCAACGACGTTGGGTGGAGTTGCTTAAGGATTACGATTTGACGATCGAGTACCATCCGGGAAAAGCTAATGTTGTAGCGGATGCTTTGAGCAGGAAGGTGGCAGTGGAGTTAGGGGCCATGTTTGCCAGTTTGAGTATTTCGCAAGATGGAGGTCTTGTGGCTGAATTGCAAGTGAGACCATCTCTAGTTTAGTTGATAAAAGATAAGCAGTTGTTGGATGATTCGTTGGTGCCACGTGTTCAGGACATTGCTGAGGATAGACCATCGGATTTTTGTTTTAATGATGATGGAGTTTTATGTTTTGGTAGTCGTATAGTAATGTCAAATGATACGGATTTGAGGCGTACAATTCTGACTGAAGCTCATAGTAGTCCTTTTGCTATGCACCCTAGTAGTACAAAGATGTATCGTGATCTGAAGGATGAGTACTATTGGGTGGGTTTGAAGAAAGATGTTGCGGAATATGTGAGTAAGTGTATGGTTTGTCAGCGGGTTAAGGCTAAGCATCAGTTTCCTTCAGGGTTGTTGCAACCGTTGAGGATCCCTGAATAGAAGTGGGAAAGAATCACCATGGACTTTGTGTCTGGTTTGCCTTTGTCACCATCGAAGAAGAATTCGGTGTGGGTGATTGTGGATCACCTTACGAAGTGTGCGCATTTCTTACATGTGCATACCACGTATACTTTGGATAAGCTTGTAGAGTTGTACATTGCTGAGATTGTGCGTCTGCAAGGTGTGCCAAAGTCTATAGTGTCGGATAGAGATCCGAGGTTTACATCGCGTTTTTGGGAGTGTTTGCATCAAGCTTTGGTTACGCGGTTGAATTTCAGTACTTCCTATCATCCATAGTCGGATGGACAGTCTGAGCGTGTTATCCAAGTGCTTGAGGATATGTTGAGGTACTGTGTGATTGAGTTTCAAGGCTCTTGGGAGAAGCATTTACCTTTGGTGGAGTTTGCTTATAACAATAGCTACCATGCAAGTATTCAAATGGCACCTTATGAAGCCTTGTATGGGAGGATGTGTAGAACTCCTCTTTGCTGGGCTGAAACAGGTCAGAAGTTGGTCTCAATGCCGGCTTTGTTAAAAGGAACCACCGAGAAGGTGAAGCTCATATCTGAGCGATTGAAGGCAGTTTCTGATCGACAAAAGTCTTACGCGGATTTAAAGCGTAAGAAAGTTGAGTTTGCAGTGGGTGACTGTGTTTTTTTTGAAGGTTTCGCCTTGGAAGAAGGTGATGAGGTTTGGTCGGAAGGGTAAGTTGAGCCCTAGGTTTATTGGACCATACGAGGTGATTGAACGTGTGGGTCATGTTGCTTATAAGTTGAGGTTGCCACAAGAGTTGGAAAAGATACATGATGTGTTTTATGTCTCTATGCTTCAGAGGTATAGATCGGATCCTTCGCATGTTATGCTTGTGGAAGAAGTGGAGTTGAATCCAGATTTGACCTATGATGAGGAGCCGGTTGAGATTCTGGATTCGGACAGTAAAGTTCTTCGAGGTAAGACCATTGAGTTGGTTAAGGTGTTGTGGAAGCATCGTGGTGTTGAGGAAGCCACGTGGGAAAGAAAAGATGACATGAAGAAGCAGTTTCCTTACCTTTTGCCTCTAGGTAAATTTCGAGGACGAAATTTCTTAAGAGGGGGAGAGTTGTAACACCCCAATTTTGGGCTTAGAAGTTTAGGGTCTGAACCGGACCGGTCTGATAAACGGTTTGAATATAAAAGGAGGTTTTAGGGAACGCCTAGTTCGATATGCTTTAAAAATATAGAAAAATATCTAAAAATCCTCATTTAATATATATAAGATAGTGGTGAAATCAATTTTACAAAATAAGGTTTGGAAATACTACATTTCGGTGTAGTGACCAAAATGCGATTTTTGCAAAGTTTAGTAGTGACTGTTTTGTACAGGATTGAAACTTTGAATCTTTAAAGAGCTAATTTACCCAAAATGTTTTTCTCCAGATTTTTTCTTAATTTGGGTGATTTAATTAATGTTTTAATTAAATAAAAGAAAAGGAAAACTACTTTTTGATTTTCATAACTACCTTTCTCTAATTTTCTCTCATTCCTTTTTCTCTCAAAATCCCATCATCCAAACACATTTTCTTCAGCAAAATTCACATTGATCTTCACTTGAATTGATGAGATTTCCATCATCTATTGGTTTCTAATCAATCTTGCAACAAATCCTTTTGATTTCCACATTGCATTTTCATAGAATTTTGCCCAAATCAAGGAGAAATCATCATTTGGAGGTAAGAATGTTCTTCTCCTCTAAATACTCAGTTCTTTACTGAAATTCCCCTAAAATGCTTTCATACGCTTATGAATTGAGATTGTTAAATTCCTACTGTTTTTATACATGTTTTGAAGCATGAGATTATGCTTGTAGAGATGTCATGAGATGGCATGTTGCATTGAATAGATTTGAGCTTTTGGTTTGAAGCAAAGTATGATTTATGGTTTGAAATGTGATGAGAAAACCCTTGAGTTATTTTGCATGAAAAACAGTAGGTGTGGTGATATTTTAACACATTATATTGGCATAGATGTTGAGAAACTTATCGGATATATTTGATCGATCAATAGGATGAGAGTGCACTATAAACTAAAAATTCGTATGTGCTCTTTGGTTAAGCCAAAGGGAGATATTTCCGATGATGGGCATTCCATCGGGTAGGACTTGGTGAAATATCCAAGCTTTGTGGCGATGAGAGATTCCGCCATGTGAGTACGGTGATGAGAGATTCCACCGGAAGTTGTGTTGCTAGACAAGTGAGTACGGTGATGTGAGATTCCACCGGAAGAGTCTAGTGTAGAAATGTGTTCGCGTATCCGAGTATTAATGAGATGCTAAATGCCAATATAAATGATGAAATGGTTTTTGATACACTTGTACCTTTGATGAATTGATTTATGCTATGGGTTATGCATATGTAATTTTGTTTAGAAATGCTTTGACAATTCTAGCATGAGAATGGCCTTGCCATGAGTTTTGCATTGGTTTTAATGCATGAGATAGAATGAAGGTACATGTGATTTCAATGAGTTTGCTTTGAAGTTTTCCAAGCATGAGAAAGAGATGAGCACGTGGTTTAAAAGCTTTGATGGAAGTTTTTTCTAAAATAATGCATTATTGTGTTGGTTTTCTTTAGAGCATGTCTCACTAAGCATTTGTGCTTACGCTCTCTTTTACCAATAATGCAGATAAGTGAGGTGTCTAAGGGCATCAAGGAAGCTAAGTTCATCCAAGGAAGTCCAAGCTCACGTATGGTGAAGTTTTCATACACTATTAGTTTTGATAAATTGGCAATGGGAACCTAAGTTTTGTTTTGGGAGATGTGTTAAACTCCCTAAGGTTGTGGCATGTTTGCCTTGGTTGGTTTGAATTGTAAATGGCCTTTAAATGCTTGATTTGAAGTTTGTCTGCCTATTTTGTTTTGGATAATAGGAAGCATGCCTCTAGACTTGTGAGATTCCATGTTTGATGATATGAATGTGTTAGGGAGACCTAAATGTGTACCATGTATGTATGTGGACATGTTGACATGATTAGAGAGTCATTAGGATGTATATAAACGGGTTTATGCATGAAAAACCAGCATTTGCTGCTGTTTCTGGGCAAACCGTATCGAAACACTCTCTAGTGTTTCGAAACGGGGGCCTGAAATGGCCTTCGTGTTTTGAAACGCTAAGGGATGTCTCGAAACCAACCCGCGTATCGGAACGGTCAACACCCTTTCGATCCACGTTTCGATACGACAGGTGGAAGTTCCGGAACAGATGACTGTTGGGCACTGATTTGAATGGTGTTGAAGTTTGCAAGCTTTACATTTTAGTCCCGAAAGTTGAAGTTGCAATTGCTTGAGTTTGAGATGTTCTTTTAGGATGAAATCTGGTGGAGAAGCATGTAATATGACTAATTTCATATTGGTAATATTAAAATCAGTAAAGACCCTCTAATTTTCAGAATTTACATTTTGGTCCCTGAACTGATATTAAGTGCAATTGAGTCCCTGTTTGTTATCCGATCGTTGTGCCTTTCTCACATAAGTTTTATGGGAACTCACTTTGGGTTAATGTGCATCTAGACAAGATTAAAAAGAAAAAAAAGGTTGTGAATCAAGGTTGACTTTTGGGTTGACTTTGGTTCTCCCTGTGTAATCTTCGTAGTTCGGGTTAATCGTCTAGGCCGAGATAAGGGGGTTACACTCCTCTTCACTTGAATCTACATGGTGGCAAGTGGAGGATTTGAGAGTAATGGCATTAGTGTTGATGCCAAGCCCTTTCAGCTTCTTCTCCACTATAGATCTAATTTCTTCCCTCTTCTTCTCATCTTCTTTATTTTTCTTCATGATTTGGTGAGTGAGAAGAGACCCCATGAGCTCTTCAAGCTTCAAAGTTTTCAAGTTTTTAGCTTCCATGATGGCGGTCCTCTTTGAGTCCCATGACTCGGGAAGTAAGTAGATAAGCTTTCGGACAAGCTTTTCCTCTGGGATGGCTTCTCTATAGCCTTTGAGACCATTGGTGATAGTGGAGATCCTATCAAACATCTTCTCGATGTCTTCTTCCGGATCCATCTTGAAGTTCTCATACTCTAAGGTGAGGAGCCCAATCTTGGTCTCTTTTACTTCATTCGTCCCCTCGTATATGACTTTAAGCTTGTATCATACCTCCTTGGCACTCTCACAAAAAGACATCTTCTCATAGATGGTTGGGCCAAATGCACAAAAGAGGATGTGCAAGGCTTTGCAATTTAGCTCCATCTTCTTACGATCGTCGGCACTTCATTCCGCTTTGCTTTGTTGAGGCTCGAACGGACCATCTTCAACTATGTCCCATAGCTTGTAGTCTCTTGACTTAATGAAGAACTTCATCTTTGTCTTCCAATGGGCATAGTGAGTTCCGTCAAAGAAGGGCGGTTTGTCGATGGATTGCGCCATTGAGCCGGTTGTGTGAAACGATGATCGAGCTTGTCGGATCTTCTCAATAGAATGTTAATCCTCTTCGATTGAGCCAAGTTCTGATACCAATTGTTGAATTTTAAGGTGCTCAATTCCTTCGACCGATCTTGCTCACCAAGTGGTGGAGAGGTGGAATTTTGGGTGGATGTGGTGTGGAGGCTAAAAGATAAATGACACAATGATTTTAGAGTGGTTCAACCTTCTAACCAAGGTCTACATCCACTACCTTAGCTTCCCACTAAGGATTTCCAATCAATCCACTATTGATTCATCCCCTTTTCTAGGCTTAGGAGGAAAGCCTTATACACCGATCAAGTTTTCTACCCAAAGCCTTGATCAAACCCTCTTTACAAAAGAGAAAAGATAAGCAAACTTAAATCCCTCTAATAGGTATTTGTTTGCACAATTTTGCTCCCACCCAAAACCTAAAACACTTGAGCAAATTTGACAATTTTGTCTCACTAGTGTTTATCTATACAAAGAAATGACAATTTAAGTACAAAGACAATTCTTGATCATTTGTTGATTGACAATTGAAGCATTAACAATTACTTGATGCTTAGAGGTCTCTTTTATACTCCTTAATGAGTTTGTAGCCGTTACTAGCCGTTGGGGTTGAATTGGAGTCGTTGGAGACATAAATTCCCACCAAAATGCAGTTCTGCTGCTAACTGTATCGAAACGCTTGAACCCGTTTTGATACGCTCTTCAAGTAGAAAGAGTCGTTGCAGTCTGATGCAGCACACGTATCGAAACGCTCTTGGCCATTTCGGAACACCCGTATCAAAACGCCTTTCACCGTATTGAAACGATCTGTATTTAAATGTTAGTTGGGAAATAGCCATTAGGGTTTATGACCGTTGTGGTCGATGCCACGTAGGCGTATCGAGACGGCATAGCCCGTATCGAAACGCTGGGCTAAATCCTCTTCTAGAAATGACTCGTCTAGAAACTCGTATCGAAACCTTTTGACATTGGAAGACCTCTTATCGAAACACCTAGGGGTGTTTCGAAACGCCTTGAAGGTTTTGTTTAGTTTGGCTTTGAAAACATGTAAAAACCTTTGAAAATATTCCCTAAACATAGTTTCAAGTTATTTGGACTTTAGAAATAGTTTTGAATTCTTTTTAACTTAGTCCAAAATATTTTTCATTTATTATATCAAGACATTAGTTCTAAAATCTCCCCCTTTTTGATATAATAAAACCAACTTGAAAAATTGTTTGGGATTCTCCCCCTTTAAATTTAAAAATGTGAATAAGAGATGAAAAATTTGAAATCAATTTTAGCTCCCCCTTATTCATTTGAAAATTTAACTTTTCAAACCATTTCTCCCCTTTTTGTTATATCAAAAAGAATTCAAAATACTTTTAAGTTCAAAATAACAATAGAGGTAAAAAATGACAAAAATAAGAATTTGGTTTTAAAACGGCTCCCCTTACTCAAAGCATCATAAAAAGTGTTAGTCCAACATATATGATCATCTAGTTGACATAAATAAAAATAAATCAAATAAAACAAAAGCCACTAGATTTTACCACACTTGAACTCAGTGGAGGATGTGAAGCCTTCCTTCTTCAAGTGTTCTTCCTTAGTGTGCATGGAGCTCCCCCTCATTAATTTGACTTGTTGATCACTCTCCATCACACCTAGCAAAAGACAATCAAGTGATTTTTGGTATCCAAATTGCTTTGGATCCATAAACGTTAGTAGCACAAAATTTAGTCCCCTTAGGAATCCATTTTTCAATTTCATCCTTTAAGTTGAAGTGGTTAGTCCTTTTGGGACCCAAACACTTCTAAAACATTTTCCTTTTACAAATCTAGGGGCACTAGATTATCTTACATAAAATTTTGATTTTCCAAAATCATTTTTCTTTTGAAGTTCATTGGAAATCAAATCTTTTTCTTTTTGAACTTTAAGAAGCAAATTTTGTAAATCAAAACATTTTTGTTCAAAATCTTTCAATTTTTCTTCAAGTTCAAGATTGGTTTTAGAAATCAAATCATTTTGAATTTTCAACTTTAAAATCAATTTATTGTTTTTCAAAATGTGATTTTTAAACTCTAAAACCAAATCATCGTAGGCATCTTGTAATACATCAAAAGAGTAAGAACATGAAGTAGATGAATTAGAAGTCTGATGCAACACCCGTATCGAAACGTTCTTGGCCGTTTCGGAACACCCGTATAAAAACGCCTTTCACTGTATCGAAACGGTCTGCATTTAAATGTAGTTGGGAAATAGTCGTTGGGGTTTATGACCGTTGTGGTCGATGCCACGTAGGCGTATCGAAAAGGCATAGCCCGTATCGAAACGTTGGGCAAAATCCTCTTCCCGAAAGGACTCGTTTCGAAACCTGTATTGAAACGTTTTGACACTGGAAGACCCTGTATCAAAACACCTAGGGGTGCTTCGAAACGCCTGGAAGGTTTTGTTTAGTTTGGCTTTTAAAACATGTAAAAACCTTTGAAAATATTCCCTAAACATAGTTTCAAGTTATTTGGACTTTAGAAATAGTTTTGAATTCTTTTTAACTTAGTCCAAAATATTTTTCAATTATTATATCGAAACATTAGTTCTACAGACATTAAAAGTATTAATCTCAATTGTGACTTTTTTTCTTCGAATCTCATGTGTGTTTGGTTTAAAGAATGTAAGATTAACTCTAGGAATAAAATTCCTGAAATGTAACCTTACTTGACACACTAGTGGAATATTGCATTACCTTGTTGGTAGGAATTTGATGTTACAATATTTGGTTAGAATTATAAGATTACTTGAAAGCAAATTTTATCAAATTACCCTTGTAATATATTTTCTTTTTAACAATTTAAACTCTCTATATTAAATTAAAAATATTTGCATGAAAATTTAAACACAAAAGTACATAATAGAAACATAAAACCAATTTAGGGATTTGAATTTAGTTTTAGGGTAAAAACATTAAGCGACCTAAAATAAAAATATAATTTAAATATATATATATACACACACATTAAAAGTACCGGGTCGGGTACCCAGTTAAAAAATAATTTTGTCCCAGACTCGTCCCGAGTACTTGGGAGAATAACGGGTCGGGTACTTGTCCTGATTGAATATTTTTAGAGAAATATCATATTTTTAGGGGTTCGAGTCAACTAGCTGGTTCGTCTAGGTTGGTATTTTTGAACACCCCTAAATTGATCATGTAGTTCTACTAGGGGTGAGCATTCGATCGAGTCAAATAATTTTGAGTTAATTGAGTTGATGAGTCATATTTTATAACTCAAACTTTATTTGAATTTTTTTCAAGTTGAGTCGAGTCAAGTTGTTCGAGTTTTGTTCAAATTTAATTGTTAACATTTATAATGATAAGGTACTAATTATTTCTAATTTAAACGGTTTGATATAACTATATACAATACACATATATATTTCTTCATATTTTTTTCGTATGTGATATATATATATATCAGGCGAAATTGAGAGATTTGACTCGAACTTAAAAATTATATATATATATATATATATATATATATCAAGCAGAATTGAGAGATTTGACTCGAACTTAAAAATTGATCCACTAATTACTAAAAATGTTGGGTTATTCAAGTTATTCGAATTTCTATTATATAATTCAAATTTTATTTAAATTTTTTAAAGTGAGTCGAATGAAAGTAAGTCGAATATTTTTGCATTAAATCGAAAATAATTCAATTTTTCTAGTTAAGTTTTGCACTCTACTAAATTCTATACATTGGGATTGGAATGCGATCCCACAAAATAAGAAAACTATAAAATAAATTATATCCAGTTTAAATGATATGAAAAAGAAGAAAAAAAAAAAGAAACAAAATTTAAGATGCGAGTCTAACGATATGGGATTTCCTATTGTTTTAGACATAGGGGTGCCACATGGCAAGTCGGGGACGATTTTACATTTCCTACTTCATTTTTAATATTTGTTGGTAGGGTTTTGAAGAATCTCTATTAATGTTTCGAAAAAAAATCTTTCTCATATATATTTTTTTACGGATTCACGTGATTTATAGTTAATTCTCATACCCAAGAAATAAATAAAACTTAACATATTAAAATAAATACTCAACATTAGATCTCAAAAATTATAAACATAAATGATAAATTTAGTTTTACCGATAACAAACAAATCATTTCAAAACTACAAAACGTTTCAAAGAAAATATATAACTAATAATCTACCGTTTCAAATCATTATCCACTTGTTTTAAAATGAACTAGATCTGATCGTCTTTCCAATCATATAAATTATCTCTTCTAATTTTACTCAGTACAATTTATGGCAAATTTTTGAAGTCATTGCCATTGTTGTTTTTGGAAATAGTATTTTCTTCTAACCTTTGCTCAGTCAAAAAATAATAACTTCTACTATATAACTCAAAATCAAGAACCATTTGTTTAAACGAATCTAGACTTTAGTGTGATTATAAAAATATAAGACTCACTTCTTAATTTATCTTGTAAAATTCTTGGTGATTTTTCAAAGTCATTGCTAAAATTATTTTCTAAGAATTCTACTGCCAAATTTTTATGACCTTTCAACATTAAAATATTCATATTTTTAAAATAAATATCAAAATCAATCATGGTATATTTTAAACAAAATTAGACTGAACCATGTTTACAATAACGTAAAGACTACTTTCTAGTTATTTTTATAGAATTTTACGGAGAATTTGCAAACTTACTCCAGCCGACCATACTTAGACTAAGAGATTAGATTTTTGTTGAAAAATTGGTAAATTACCCTTATGGCTATCCAATTTTGTAAAATATTGGGGTTTCCTGCAAATATTTTTCGAGAATCCCCACGGTGATTTATACGGGTACGGTTCGGTTATCCTTACAGTTAGGATATAACAATCCTCGTCCCCATCCCCATTTGATATTCAGTAATAAAACTTCTCTCGTACTCGTTCTCGTGAGTGAAGATTTCAGTTATACTTTATATCTGTCGATTTGGATTCCCACGATTTTCGGTTATTCCCCACCCGATTGCCACCCCTATTTAGACAGGGCGAAGCCAATTTCTTTAAGGATGAAAGTTAAATTATAAATATTTGAAATGTCAAAAATAAGCTTGATCGTATTCTATGAATATAACTAGGGTAATTATTCATTCACGGTGGAAATAAAAAATTTCTCCAATTGCCTTAGTTTTTTGGTTTAAAGTAAGAATTTAAGGTTTAGGTTTAGAGTTTCTCCAATTATTCATTCACGGTGGAAATAAAAAGTTTCTCCAATTGCCTTAGTTTTATGGTTTAAAGTAAGAATTTAAGGTTTAGGTTTAGAGGTTTAGAATTTAGGGTTTGGGTTAGAATTTAGAGTTTATAAATTAAAACATAAATCCACAATTATATTACCCTAAATTATAAATTCTAACCACAACCCCTAAATTCTAAACCTTAAACCTAAACCCCTAACCTCTATATCCTAAATTCTAACTCTAAACCCTAAAACAAAGGCACTTGGAGAAACTTTTTGTTTCCACCAATTGTGTATTGAATATAGATTCTTAGAATTATAGGTTAGGTTTTTAGGTTATTCTTTCCATAAGTACCATCTAGATTTTTTTTTATCTTTAGTTTGGTCAGCAATGACACTAGTTTTGATGATGATCGTCAACCGCCGATATTTTTTATTTCTCTTTTGTTTTCTTATCTTCTTCCCTTTGTTGTTAATTTTTAGTAAGAACATGATATGTTTTTCTTCTGCCTTTATGGTAAATTTTCAGACTTCTTTGTCGGTTGTTTAACCATTCTTTTCGTTTATTTTTTTATGGTAGATTTGACATCGCCTCGATTGATGAGGATGACGCTTATTTGTTATCTTGTTTATCTTCTCTACTTTGAGCTCTCAGATTGAATTTGGATACGTGATTTGCGTTCGTACATAATTTCTCACGATGCTCGGCTCTGATTTGTGGTTGTAGATGATCTTTAGATAGATGATCTTCAGTAGCATGATCTCCTTTTGTGGTTCATTTGTTGATGCAGTCAGATCCGTTCGTATCTATATTTTGTTCGAGTCTTTTGGTTGGCTTTTTAATCTTTTTCATATATAGTCCTTATATGATCTAAAATGGTTAGTTACTTGTGTCAATATTATAGATAAATGTCTAAATTATATATTTAGTTTATAATTATGGTTATAAACCCTTATTATAATTATAGATATTATTCCGACAAATATAGGCTTGGTCCTTGCTTTAGTTTAGAACTGCATAATTTTTATGAGCGTGCTATGTTACTCATATCTTTTTCTATATTCTATAGACAATGCTGTTCAGATTTAGATCATCCTGGAAAATAAATCACCCTATACTCATTTGGTTAAAAATTGTATGATTTTTAATAGGATTAAGTTGAAATATTTCATTTTTGGGAGCCAAAAAGACAATTTTACCATTATCTCAATTTCGAATCCTAAAATATAAAGGGACTAATGATGCAATTTTATGATTCCCATAAAGAAATTTAGAAAACGAGCTTGGTAAATAAAGATGCAAGATGCCAACTTTATACAGCAGTAGAAGTTGAACATTATGGAAGAGATACAATTTTATTTTGCAGAGGCAATAAATACTATCTATCTAACATATAAAGGATTAAAACTAATCTATGGGATTCCATTTCCATTTAATGTTGAGTAAGGTATCGACTGCAATATCAACTTCCGACCACTCCTTTGACCAGAGGTTGAGCCATGGGGAGGAGAGATCCTCTTACTGTTGGGAGAGGTCTTGATGCCAGTGCCTGCAGAGTAGTTGTCTAATAGCATCTCAGGCATTTCATCTTCTGCAACAGTTTGGAAATGCTTCTCGATTATGTTTCGAGGCCGAATAATACTAGGCTTTCCATATCCTTGCCCGTTATACAGTGTGGATGATGATCCGATGGAAACGAAAGACCGTAGTGGCTTGCTCATTGAAGAGAAGGGCAGTTGAACCAAGGTTCTGTACATAAAATATTGTCAAAGTTAATAGTAATGATAAATATTGATGTTATCATGGGAACAAGCAATTCAAGGAAGAAACCTGCAAAGCTGCAATGGAGTTGTTTGGAGAGCAGAAACTAAATTTTGCTCCTCGTTGTCGAACGTGTCAGGTTTCTCTAAATTTTTGTCCACCCCATTCATGTCAAGATCTGTTTCTTCATCTTCTTCTGGCACCCCTTCTGTTTCCACCATTGCAGATCCTGTTTATCGGAGTAACCAAGTGAATAAGAACTTGAAAATAATGTCAACTTGTAAATAACCAAACAACAAATGGATTCAAAGTGGAATGTATCAAAATTGTCATGGCAGCCAAAAACACACTTACCATCCTTCCGACCAAATGCATTCTTGCACCCTTCACATCTGCAGTTGATGGTGCATCCAACACCACCCTGTAAGAGAAAGAAAATGACTCGTAAATCAATTTATGTAGAAGAAAATAAGCAGGGATGGTTTTACTGAGGAGAAGGAAACCTGATAGCATTCACAATATTTCTTCAGGCAACTTGATTTCTTGCAGTTGCATCCTCTTTTATGTCGAGCAGAAGCCGGAGTTTTGCTAGAGTCATCCTGCAAGGAGAAATAGAAATTAGGCTATACTGCCGGCTATACAGCCAGTTGTTATTGACAAACTTGATAGATAACTGTAAGAGTTATTCCCTACCCCAACTTCGGGTATTGATTCAGAGGTCCTGATCACTTTTGGAGCAAATGCAAGTGGATTACGAGACTCGATCTGCTTGCGCGTTGCAAGTACAATATCTTCATGGAAAGGCTTATTGAAGCAGTCTTGACATGAACATGGATCTATGCAGTATACACCAGCAGCAAAGCATTCACAGTAGCTGAAAAAGAAGGTTTAAAATCAAATGAGCACATGTAATGAACAATACTAGATGTAGTTGTTCCTTTTAAATAATATTTATCCTTGCTCACAGATATAAAGCATGATATATAAACCAACATATTTCAGACAATGAGAAAGTATACAATTACTAACACAACATGTTGAAGAGAAAGAGCTCACATTTAACTCAAAAACTTGTTATGATAGATCACGGTAGAAACTACGAATATGAAGAAGGATTTTCTAAAAATCAAACAAAACTAGAACTTACAGTTTCAAACATTTTGACTTCTTGCAGCTGCAACGCTTACAGGCTTCACTCTCTCCAGCTTGTTCGAGTCTCCGCCTGACAACCCATAGAATGATGATGTACAACAGAAATGTTGAACATTAAAATATCATATAATAATCCAAGAAGCCACATACAACCAGTTCTCAACTCTCATACCTCTTCTTTTTGGGACTAATTTGATTGAACTCTTCATTAATTGCACAGGTGGATGCCTGAGAAGCATCTTCTGCGAGTTGAACCCCATTTTCAGTGACATTTGTTTCTCTTTCAGTTGAGGCAGGAGTCAAAGATTCATGAACAGCTTCTTGACCAGTTGAGGCAAGAGCATTTAAGTGCAAGCCAATTCCCGGTACAATGAACACCGAGGAACCATTTCCAGGCCTAACAGGCACCAATTGGTTGTCTACAGAAGAACTGGTATTTGAACCGCCATCTAAGTTCTTCCTCCGAGCTGATAGCATCTCAAAGTCTAAACAGCGTCTTCTGAATCCACGATGCAAGTTAGAACTCGGCTGCATGCAAAAATATAAAAGGAATCATCAGTGATAGAAGATTAAAAGTGATGGTTTACATATTAATAGAGAACTAAAATAACAAAATGTTGCAAAAACAAATGAACAAAGGAATCCCTTTAACAATGTGATGGCCGATAATATGGTTGAGTGCAGGCTACCTGTATTACAGTGGAGAGTGGAGACATTCTTAGCTGTTGGCAGGAAAGCAATTATAAACAAGTGTATACATGGCTATTCAGTAACATGACATGAAGAAAAGATTTGGAGCATACTGCAATCGGTGAAAGAACAAGCATGCTTTAAATTTTCTTCTCTGCAACTCATGCTGCATAAATTGCTCTATATTACTTCAAATTTATGCTTGCTGAATGTTGTTAACAAAGCTATGCAGCATCTCTTACCTCGGAAGAAAACGGGGCAGACACCCCAGCTCCAGTTTCCACATTGTGCATTAGACTGCCAGACATGCAGTTAGTCACACCAACTTCTCCAGTGTGCAAGGAAGGATCTTTAAGTTCATCAGAATCAACACTAGTTTGGGGCAACTTAGTTGTATGATTTTGCGGGAATGCAGAAATAAGGGTAGGACAAAATTTTGTACCAGGGTCCAATGATTTCTGAATCACACCCTTAAAAGCCTCTGAATCATTAGCGGAATTAAAAATCATGTCAGTGGCACCGTGAGTCGAATTATCCCATGCACATCCTATAGTTTCCCTTTCTTGCTTATTCTGGCTAATGCCAGCTATTTCCACTCCACCATCAGGAAAACCATTTCCCGAGGCTTCTTGAACAAATGGAACAATTGAGAGAGAAGTGCACGTAGATTCCAAAGCACAATTTGTCTCGGTAATACAAGGGGCTGGATCGCAGTCGGGGCTATCACAATAATACTTTAAGGTTCGTGGCAGTTCAATTGCAAACCTTAAAGGTTCATTAGGCAGCTCAAGAGAAGCATCATCTAGGGAAAGTCCCAGACCAAAATTCTCTGGTAACTCAGCAGAGCTATCGCATAGCTGACTTGCTTCCATACAAGGCTCTTCACTTGTACTAACTTTAGTCCCCTTTCCAGAAGGTAAGGAAGGTTTTGATTGATCGATATAGTTGTGTCTGTAAAGAAAGAATAATTAGCACTACTGAAAATAAGTAGTCCATTAAACATTCTTGCTGTGCACCAACAATAAACAAACGCATTTATACTGGTCCATTTCATTACCTTTTCAAGAATCTAGATTCCTTGTGAGAGCTGACATGGGGTGAAGTGAAAATAGATGGAAGTGACGCGAAACTTAGCAGATTGAACGCCGGTGTGAGGTGTATGGATTTGACTGGCTTGATGGGGGAAAGGCTGTTAATATAGTTAAAAACTGGGGAATCCTGTACACAATGAAAAAAAAGGGGTCTTATATAATGTGACACAGTTGAATTAATCAACTTCCAGTAAGGAATTAAGTGTTCATGAGCATGAAACAGTGTACAAAGAGCTGGGGAAATGACCATATTTATTCTGTTACAAGAGCAGAATCTTTTGAATTCTACAGAAGAATATATTGAACTGATAATTGGGTGTGTGAAAAAGTTCTAACGTGTCAAATTCACAGGTCTAGCGGTAACTATGCTGCCACGGCCAATTTTAAAAGAAACTTGCCTGAAAAATGCAATCACAACAAAGAATTGAATGCAATTGAAGAGAAGAAAAACTAAAAGAGAATTTCAGAAAGATGAGTTGTATAAGCAAAGTCATAAATCACAGAAAAATCTCGATTGTAAAGCCAAAGAAGTCAGAGAATTGTGAAAAAAAACTTGGAACTCTAACAAGAGAACTAAAAACAATATGAACAAAAAGCAAAGGAAAGTTAAAAAGGTAAAGGTCAACTCTTTAACATGGAAACCAAGTAAAACAAATGCAGTGAAGAAGAAGAAGAGCAGTACCTCAAACTTAGAGAGTGAAGAGGAGATTTGGGTCTTCTCCGGGGTATCCATAATCTATCTCCACCTCACTCTATCAACTGTATTTTATCTCTTTCTATCTATGGCTATGGCCATCCATCTGTCTACTTGTTTGTATTGTATTGTATTGTATATTACTTCCAAGTAAGAAATAGTAAAGAATCAAGAAGAAGCGGGAAGGCGGGAGAGCTATGGATTTTCTCGTGGAGAGAGAGAGAGATATGCATTTGTTTAGATTACAAGTTACAAATGAGCAAAGCAAGAGAGGCCCACTGTGGCCATGGCTGTTGGCCAAATTCTGAATTTACTTTAATATCATAAAGTAACGTAAACCCACAGTCGTTTCTTCATCTTCCACTCTTTTAATGCCATTAATATTTTCTCTCTCTGGGGTTTTGGAGGGAAAAACAAAGGAACCTGATTGCTTAACTCTGCTAAAATAGGCTTTTTCTATTTTGTTTTCTTCTCCTTCACCTCTTATGGAGCTCAATCCCATTTATTGATGCTCATTAAAAATTTAAATTTATTAAAATGTAATTTAAAATAAATATATAAGGATAAATTACGTAAATCATCATTAAACTTTACTCTCAAACCTATTTTGGTCATTGAAGTTTCAAAACTTTCAATTTACTCACTGAAGTTTAGACATTGACCTTTTTTGTCACTCCTCCGTTAATTTTTTTGACGACATCCACTTACCAACGTATGAAAGATCTTCTCCAAGATCCAAATGATGGAATATCATCGGCACGAGAAAAGCAACATATTGAGAAATGGGCTCCATCCGACGGTAGAAGAGGGAGATCGATGAGAGAGAAACCATAAGACTTTTGGTCAATTCATGAACTTCAGAGCACTTTTCAGCAAAATGGAGGTCGAATTCTAACTCAGGGGGCCGAGACGAGGTGACTGGTGAAATTTAGGACAGAATAACCTCCATCTATAATTGTTTGGGGTTTAAGAGTAACAAAAAACGTTCAATGTCTAAACTTTAGTGACAAAAAATTGTCAATGTCTAAACTTTAGTGATAAAAACGTTCAATGTCTAAACTTCAATGAGTAAATTGAACGTTTTGAAACTTTAGTGACCAAAATAGGTTTAAGAGTAAAATTTAGTGATGACTTACGTAATTTAACCATTTTTAAAGGTTTTTAATATTAAAAAAAACTTAATTTCCACTCATTCCTTCGTAATTCCGTTACTGTCTGCCACAAATCATAACTCCCACGAATCCCTTTTGTAGTTCCGTTGTTATCTCTGTCACTCTTTTTAATTTTTTGTTAAGATTTTTCACTATCTGTAAAAGAAAAATATTCATTCAATTCTATTCAGTTTTTTTTAATTTTAATAACAAATTTTATTTACAAAATTGGTTAAGATTTTATAAAAACAATAAAATTGAATATTTAGTGAAAAAAATATTTGAATCGTATTCTTTTTATATAATAATGAATCATATTATCTTTAAATTGATATACAGGGTGACTTAAACAAAAATTAATATAGAGAATTTTAAGTTTATCTTTGGATATTTGATTCATCTATGAGATGTCAAGCATGGATCGATATATTCTTTTTAGTATTTTCTCCGAAGGATTAACTTTACAGAGTAGAAAAAATATTGAAAGGATGAAAAATATAAAGAGATATAAAATATGAATGTAGAAAAAATATTTTTCATCTAACAGGAAAAATAGAGAATTAATAAGAAAATTATTATTTTTTCATGCATTCTTTGATAGAATTAGAAAAAAAATAGAAGAAAGAAAATAAAGTTTTTAAACATACTATATATGGATTAACTAAGGTTAATAAAATAATAATAATAATTGATTATATTAATATTTGATTATATATTATTAAAATAAAAATGAAATATCATTTTCATTTATAATAGTAAAATAATAAAATATTGCATTTTAAAAATAGAATATTATTAACATATTATATATGGATTAAACAACAGTTATTAAAATAATAAAAAAATCATAATATAAAATAAAATATTTAAAATAATAGTATGTTACAATAACATATTATTGTGTAATTAATAAAATATTTGTGTAATTAATTGTATTAGTTTAATGGTTTAGTAT
Organism: Hibiscus tridactylites; assembly: GCA_958450335.1. NCBI lineage: Eukaryota > Viridiplantae > Streptophyta > Magnoliopsida > Malvales > Malvaceae > Hibiscus > Hibiscus tridactylites. The sequence goes on from OY288272.1 coordinate 71,288,891, forward strand.
TCTTGTTATATTTTATTACTATCAAGTTCGAATCATATCAATTCTTTTTTGGGAAAACTACACCGATAGTCCCCAAACTATCACAGTTCTCCTGTTTTGGTCCTCAAATTATGTTTTTCGGCAAACTCGTCCCTTCGGTTACATATTTTTCCTGTTTTGGTGCCCGACGTTAAATAGCTAACGGTTTTGCCGACGTGGCATTTTTTAATATTTTTTTAATCATTTCTCTCTCCTTCTATATTATTTTATTTAATTTTATTCACCCAATCATGTCGTGACACGTGTCACTACCCTATTACTTGAAAAAAATCCCAAAATCCTTAAAAATACATTTAGTGTCGTTGGAATTTGAACCCAGGACCACTAGCACAAAAGACATGTGCGTGAACCAGCTATGCTAGGCTAGTTACTTGATTCAAGTCTACTAACATTTATATTTAAGCTATACAAATTAACCCAAAAAACTTAAAAACACAATTTGGTGCCACCAAGATTTGAACCTAGGTAACTAGCATGCAAGGCTAGCGTGTAAACCAGTTATACTAGGCCAACTATTTTGTTTAAATTTTCTAACATCTGTATTTAACATATACAAATTAGAAACAACACATGGTTAATGAATATAAAAGGTAGGGAGTAATTCGAAGACAATACCTTATTGATAAAATTTTAAATATTTAACCACCAAGCTAAACTAATAAATTGTGCTATTTTAAATTAAATATATTTAACTAAATTATGTTTAAAATAAAAAAATCAAACTAGATTTTTTTACTTTGTTCAATAATAACAAAACTAATTAAATATTTATTTATTATTATAAAATTAATATTAAATTAATAATATTTATGTACGATAGAATATAAATTTTTATATTATATTTAATATAATAAATAAATATTAATTTTATAATAATAAATAAATATTTAATTAGTTTTGTTATTATCAATCAAAGTAAAAAAAATTAGTTTGATTTTTTTTAAATTTAAACATAATTTAGTTAAATATATTTAATTTAAAAATAGCACAATTTATTAGTTTAACTTGGTGGTTAAATATTTAAAATTTTATCAATAAGGTATTGTGTTCGAATGTGTTGTTTCTAATTTGTATAGGTTAAATATAAATGTTAGAAAATTTAAACCAAATAGTTGGCTTAGTATAAATGGTTTACATGCTGGCCTTCCATGCTAGTTACTTGGGTTTGAATCTTAGTGGCACCTAGTTGTGTTTTTAAGGTTTTTTGGGGGTTAATTTGTATAGCTTATATATAAATGTTACTAGACTTCAATTAAGTAACCAGCCTAGCATAGTTGGTTCACACACATGCCTTTTCTGCTGGTGGTCTTGGGTTTGAATCCCAACGACACCAAATGTATTTTTAAGGATTTTGGGGTTTTTTCAAGTAATTGGGTAGTGACATGTGTCATGACATGATTGAGTGAATAAAATTAAATAAAAATAATATAGGAGGAGAGAGAAATTATTAAAAAATATTAAAAATGCCACGTCAGCAAAATCGTTAGCTATTTAACATCGGGGACCAAAACAGGAGAACTATGTAACAGAATAGACGAATTTGCCGAAAAACATAGTTTGGGGACCAAAACAGGAGAACAGTGATAGTTTGGGGACTACCAGTGTAGTTTTCCCTTTTTTTTTCTTTTTTTTTTGAAAGGTACATGGCCTCATTAAAAAACCCCTCTAAACCTAGATAGGGGGAAAATAGTGCCCCAATTTATTAATAGCAGAGTCTTGATACAAGGTTGTTGAGATTTTAGGGGCTCGATTTAATCAACCGTTCTTGCTCGCCAAGTGTGGAGAAGTTGGATAATTTGGGTGTAAATGTGGGAAGGAAAAATAAGACAATTTACACAGGGATTTATAGTGGTTCAACCTTCTAATCAAGGTCTACGTCCACTATCTTAGCTTCCCACTAAGAATTTCCAAACAAATTCACTAAGAATTCCGTCATCTTTTCTCGGTTTAGGAGGAAACCGTTACAACGATCAAGCTTTCTACCGAAAGCTTGATCAAACACTCTCTTACAAGAAAAAGACTTAGCAAACTAGAAATCCTTCTAATAGGCATGTGTTTGCAATACTAAGCACTCACCCAAAACCTAAACACTTGAGTAAATTTAACAATGTTAAGCTCACAAGTGTTGTCTAAGCAAGAAATATACAATTTAAGCTCTAGACAAATTTTGACATCATAATGTTGTAACAATGGAAGCATTGACCATTACAAGATGCTTGGAGGTCCCTTTTATACTCCTTGATGAGTTTGTGGCCGTTACTAGATGTTGGGATTGGATTGGAGCCGTTAGAGCCTTTATTTCCCACCATAAATGTAGTTCTGCAGCTTGGCGTATCGATACCCTTCAAATCGTGTCGATACGGTCCCGATAAGGAATTAGCTGTTGGGCTTCTTCAGCTGATGCGTATCGATACGCTTACCTAGCGTATCGGTACGGTCCTACAAATTAAAAGGCCGCTGGGAAAATGACCGTTGGGGTAGTTAGGCGTATCGGTACACGATACACCCATATCGGTACGCGACTAGCCGTTGGGCTATTTCAAAAACACACCGTATCGATACGGCTAAGCGTATCGGTACGGGTTTTGGCTACTGGAAAGTTCATGTAGTTGAAACCCTAAGGCGTATCGGTACAGTCCAAGACCGGATCAGTACTGGCACTTGAAAAGGCTGGTTTTGACTACTTTAAATCATTCCAAAGCCTTGTAAAACCCTTAAACATATTTTCAAGTTGTTTTGACTAAAAACACATTTTAAATTCTTTTTAATTTAGTCCAAAACATTTTTCAAATATTATATCAAAACACTTAGTTCTACAATCTCTCCCTTTTTGATATAATAAAACCAACTTGAAAAATTGTTTGGGATTCTCTACCCCTTTGTAATTTAAAAATTGAATAAGAGAATTTAAAATTTAAATTTGATTAAGGCTCCCCTTCATTCTCTTGAAAACTTGAAAAAAAATCAATTTTTCAAAACATTTCTCCCCTTTTTGTTATATCAAAAAGAATTTAAAATGACATTGAGCTCAAAATAACTTAGGAGGTAAAAAGAGAATTTGACACACTTAAAAATTTGGTTTAAAAATTTGGCTCCCCCTTACTCAAAGCATCATAAGAATGTTAGTTCAACATATATGATTATCTAGTTGACATAAATGAAAATAAATCAAATAAGAACAAAAACAACTAGATTTTACCACACTTGAACCCAAGGGAGGATGTGAAGCCTCCCTTCTTCAAGTGTTCTTCCTTTGTGTGCATGAAGCTCCCCCTCAAATTTTTGACTTGTTGATCACTCTCCATCACACCTAGCAAAAGACAATCAAGTAATTTTTTGTATCCAAATTGCTTTGGATTCATAGACATTAGTAGCACAAAATTTTGTCCCCTTAGGAATCCATTTTTCAATTTCATCCTTTTTAGCTGAAGTGGTTAGTCCTTTTGGGACCCAAACACTTCTAAAACATTTACCATTTACAAATCTAGGGGCACTAGATTGTCTAACATAAAAATTTAATTTTCCAAAACTATTTTTCTTTTCGAGTTCATTGGAAATCAAATCTTTTTCTTTTTGAACTTTTAGAAGCAAATTTTATAAATCAAAATATTTTTGTTCAAAAAATTTTAATTTTTCTTCAAGTTCAAGATTTGTTTTGGAAAGCAAATCATTTTCAATTTTTATTTTTGAAATCAATTTTTTTTTGTTTTTGGAAAATGATGCATTGAATTCCGAAAGCAAATCATCATAGGCATCTTGCAATTCATCAAATGTATATGAATTTGAAATTGATGAGTTAGAAGTTACCTCCCCCTCATTGAGGGCCATCAAGCATAGGTGCGCTACTTCATCATTGGTGGAGTCTTCATCACTCCATGTGGCCACATATGCTTGTTTTGAAGACGATCTTCTCTTTTTGGATTTGTGGGAGTCCTTCATCTTCTTCCTCGATTCATGCTTGGATTTATCCATTTCGCTCTTCATGAACCGGGTGAATTTGTTGAAGAGATAGGCCATCTCTTCATCTTCATTTTCCTCCTCACTTGAATCTACATGATGGCATGTGGAGGATTTGAGAGCTACGACACTTGCATTGATGCCTAGCTCCATGATCTTCTTCTTCCCCATCGCTCTAATCTCTTCCTTCTTCTTCTTCTCTTCTTTGTTTTTCTTCATTATTTGGTGAGTGAGAAGTGACCCTATGAGTTCATCAAGCTTCAAGGTTTTGAGATTCTTGGCTTCGATGATGGCGGTCCTCTTTGAGTCCCATGACTCGGGAAGGGAGTAGATGAGCTTTCGGACAAGCTTCTCTTCCGGGATGGCTTCTCCATAACCTTTAAGTCCATTTGTGATAGTGGAGAACCTATCAAACATCTTCTCAATGTTCTCTTCCGGATCCATCTTGAAGTTCTCATACTCTAAGGTGAGGAGCCCGATCTTGGTCTCCTTTACTTCATTTGTCCCTTCGTATGTGACTTCAAGCTTGTCCCATACTTCCTTGACACTCTCACAAGAAGACATCTTCTCATAGATGGTTGGGCCAAAAACACAAAATAGGATGTGCAAGGCTTTGCAATTTAGCTCCATCTTCTTGCGATCTTCGGCACTCCATTCCGCTTTGCTTCGTTCTAGCACGAACATACCATCTTCAACTATGTCCCATAGCTTGTAGTCTCTTGACTTCATAAGGAATTTCATCTTTTTCTTCCAATGGGCATATTGATTTTCATCGAAGAAGGGCGGTTTGTCGATTGATTGTGCCATTGAGCCGGTTGAGTAAAGTGTTGGTCGAGCTTGCCGGATCTTCTCAATAGGATATTAATCTTCTTCGATTGAGCCAAGCTCTGATACCAATTGTTGAGATTTTAGGGGCTCGATTTAATCAACCGTTCTTGCTCGCCAAGTGTGGAGAAGTTGGATAATTTGGGTGTAAATGTGGGAAGGAAAATAAGACAATTTACACAAGGATTTATAGTGGTTCAACCTTCTAACCAAGGTCTACATCCACTACCTTAGCTTCCCACTAAAGATTTCCAAACAAATTCACTAAGAATTTCGTCCCCTTTTCTCGGTTTAGGAGGAAACCGTTACAACGATCAAGCTTTCTACCCAAAGCTTGATCAAACACTCTCTTACAAGAGAAAAACTTAGCAAACTAAAAATCCCTCTAATAGGTATGTGTTTGCAATACTAAGCACTCACCCAAAACCTAAACACTTGAGCAAATTTAACAATGTTAAGCTCACAAGTGTTGTCTAAGCAAGAAATATACAATTTAAGCTCTAGACAAATTTTGACATCATAATGTTGTAACAATTGAAGCATTGACCATTACAAGATGCTTGGAGGTCCCTTTTATACTCCTTGATGAGTTTGTGGCCGTTACTAACCGTTGGGATTGGATTGGATTGGAGCCGTTGGAGCCTTTATTTCCCACCATAAATGCAGTTTTGCAGCTTGGCGTATCGATACCCTTCAAATCGTATTGATACGGTCCCGATAAGGAATTAGCCGTTGGGCTTCTTCAACTGATGTGTATCGATACGCTTACCTAGCGTATCGGTACGTTCCTGCAAATTAAAAGACCGTTGGGAAAATGACCGTTGGGGTAGTTAGGCGTATCAGTACGCGATACGCCCGTATCGGTACGCGGCTAGCCGTTGGGCTATTTCAAAAACACACCGTATCGATACGGCTAAGCGTATCGGTACGGGTTTTGGCTAATGGAAAGTTCATGTAGTTGAAACCCTAAGGCGTATCGGTACGGTCCAAGACCGTATCGGTATGGGCACTTGAAAAGGCTGGTTTTGACTACTTTAAATGTACTTTAAATCATTCCAAAGCCTTGTAAAACCCTTAAACATATTTTCAAGTTGTTTTTGACTAAAAACACATTTTTAATTCTTTTTAATTTATTCCAAAATATTTTTCAAATGTTATATCAAAACACTTAGTTCTACTAAGGTGAAGCTAAATAGTCAAAGATACATACTCGATACAAACCATTAATTATGAGGAAACCACCCTCACACCACTGTTCCTGCATCAACCTACTTCTACTCTGTAAACACATTTCCTATAATAAAGAACTTAAAGACTCTAACCAATTAGGCACTTAACAACTCACGCCCTACACCAAAATGTAAATATGAAAGATTAAATGTATAACTATTCAAATTTTCATTCTAAAAATTTGGTGGTGCGATTTTTAAATTTTTTTAGTTGGGTAGTCACCCAAATAGTTTACCCATTATATAATTACATCAATACATTAAAAAGAATCATGAGAAATAAATCAGATAAATGTTTCCGAATTACTGATAGACTGAAAAATTGCTGGGATTGCACAATGTTGGCGTGAAGAATTGATAATGGCAGCTAGGTTTAATAATGGTACGTCACAAGGTGAATAAAGGTAGTTGTTATATGTAGGGGTGTTTAAAAATATTCGATCCGACCGATCCGATTTGATTATCCGTTGATCCGATTCGAAAATTTGGATATCCGATCTAATTTTTATTTTTGGATCAAATATCCGATCCGATTATAGATTTTTCGGATCGGATATAGATCGCAATATTTCAAGTTTCGGATTATCCGAAAATTTGAAAATCTATTTTTTTTAAATATTAATCTTGTTATATTTAACAATTTGATGCTTGTTATATCTAAAAATTAAAATAATCAAATTTTTCATAGATGTGAATCTTGTTATATTTAGCAATTTGTTGTTTGTTATATTCGAAATTCTGAAATTTTCATAAATACGACCTTCAAATTCGAAAAAATAGTTGAATCAAATTATATTTTTGGATATCCGATTATTCGGTATCCGAAAAACCGGATATCCGATTTTTTCCGGATCGAATACGGATCACTATATTGCCAATCCGAAAAATTGAATATCCAAAAAAATCATATCAAGTCCGATCCGATATCCGACAATTAACACCCTAGTTATATGACATTAATATATGCCACAATGTTTCTTTTAATTTGGTAATTGACTAATTGTAGCTAGGTTCAATTCCCCTTAGGCGCGATGACGTTTCTTTTAATTGTTGGGATTGCACAATGTTGGCGTGAAGAATTGATAATGGTAGATAGGTTTTAACTGAATTAACTGACGAATTGATTTTTTTTTTTAGTTTATCTATCGATTAATTTTAGGTAAAATTAGTTAACGATTAATTTTTTTTTCAAATTTCGGTTATCGATTAATTTGGTTCGAAACTGATTAATTAATCAAAATTATTATATATTAAATATTATATATATTACATATATTTATTTTCGGTTATTAAACTTTTAAAGTTTATAAAATGAGCATTAAATTTTTTGATATATTATAAAATGGTCATTAAACTTTTATCAAATTAGTATAAAATGAAAGTTCAGTGACTAAAAAGATCATTTTATCATAATTTAGTGACCAATTGTGTAATTTACCCAAATTTTATAACAAATTTCAAATAACTCGAAAACCGGCCGAATTAACTAATTTTTTTCGGTTCGGTTAACGGTTAAAAAACCAGTTAATGAATTTTGGACAATTTAATTCAGTCGGTTAGCCGAATGTACACCCCTATCTATAAGAGACAACATGCATGTCTTCCAAATGAGGCAAAGACATAATCGTGAAGTCCAAGCCAAACAACAATTTGAAAAGGTGGCTATGTTATTTTTGTATAGTGATAAAATTAGCACTTAATACTTATATTTTTTTTAATTCAATCTTTTTCTTTTTAGTTAAATTTCACCCTTAATCTTTATTTTTTAATTATATTAGTGTGATTTTAATGAAAATGGTGATTAAATTGTTGAAGTTTTATGACGTTGACGTGACTTCAATAATATTATATTTATTCTAATATCAATAATCATTTTCTACGAATTAATTGGTTAATTATTTTGCTTTAATTTTTTAATAATGTTATTTATGAAATATTATGTAACACCTGATCCAACCGGATTCGAGACGCTACATTCGGATTACTTCTAACTCGACACGTGACATTTCGTACAATTTAAAACCTCAAGTTTAGACATAAATCATAATAAATCAAGTCATAAATAAAAATTTTCATAGATTAATTCAAATCCAAAATAAATGGAGCTTCGTACGAATTAAAGCACCGTATTTCAAAATAAAGTAATTTAGAGTTACTAACCAACTACAATAAGGTTATATGGATACATAACCCAACTACTTATAAAATCAAGGTATTGTACTTGAGTTGAATCGGTGCTGGGAAACCCTCGTCGGCGTGCTCCTTCAAGCGAGTGACTTGTCAACTTACGCACGGAAATAACAAATTCGTACGCTGAGCTAATAAAGCTCAGTGGTACATGTCTACTCTACTATACATCATGACGTTCATAAAAGCAAGCATGTAATATAAGCAATGAGCACATGGCATATAATAAGCAGTTCAATCAAATGTACTACCACGATGGTAGTCAAACATGTTTAGCCTGGAACCACCTATGCATCAAGCTAGCCAAAAATGTACTCGGGATCAGATAGACATCAAGTACTTTACACGAGTATTCAGAACCACCAAGCCATCGAATACCATATCATGCCACATCTTCGAGACCACAAAGACATTGAGTGTTGCATGTCACATACTCGGGACCACAAAGACATCATGTAACTAGGGATGGCAGACGGGTACAGTTTCACGGATTCCACACCGCACCCGCCCAGTTGGGGTGGGGATGGGTATGAGTTTGGTGGATAGTGGGCGGGTGTGGATGTAAAAAGTCATACCCGTCGCGGGTAGTGGGCAGGTGGTGGATTTAAGACCTTACCCGCCCGCCCTGCACCCGCCCGCCCTGCACCCGCCTGCCCCGCACCCGTCTTCCCCGTATGCTACCCGCCATATTATGTGGCTTTGAAGATATCTGATTCAATATAAGATTTGTTTTCTTTATTCAAATTTCAAATTTATTGCTTTAGTTCTTTGCACTGTCTTACCCTCAGATTTCTCACATAATAACTAACTTACACCGGTGTAAATTAGCCATAGTTAGTTAGCTATAGTTCAGTAGAACTTACACTGGTGTAAGTTAGTTGTACCACATCACAAGTTAACAATGTTTGGGTCGGGGGCGTTTTAAATGACGGAAGAAAACTTCAGGGGGCACATTAAACGCATCCAAAGTTTAGGCACCACATTGAACTTTCCGTCAAAGTATAGGGGGCACTGGTGCCATTATCTCTTCATGTTTTATGTGATATGGTTGCTGCCAGGCGGGCGGGTAGGCGGGTACAAGTGGGTATAGGTGGGTACGAGATGGGTAATGGGTATCCAATTGGGTGGTGGGTGTGGGGATGGATTTAAGAATATACCTACGTGGGCGGGTGTGGATTTGAAAATTATACCCGCCGTGGGTGGTGGATAGGTGGTGGATATGAAAATTTTAGGTGGGTATGGGGATGGGGGAGGGGCTATTCGCACCCGCCCCGCCCATTTACCATCCCTAATCATGTAGTGTATCTCACTAGGGACCACCTAGACATCGAGTGCATTGTGAACACGTATACTGCAGTACCACACTTGGGTATTCGGATCTCATACCAAAACAATCATAAATCAATTTGAGGCTCATAAGGCCCATATTCAATACAAGGCAAGGAAATGTCATTTATTAAGGGCACTCACGGTCCAAGTTCAAACAAAGGCCCAATACTAAAATTTATCATAGTCGGTCTTATTTCAATATAGCCTTCTTCCCAAACCTCATTAAGTCATTATTAAATAATTCATCAAATTTGGGCAGTGGCTACTATGGGTATCAATATGGCCTAGTGAGTACCGATACTCAACCCACGAGTATCGATACTCGATTGCCCGTACCGATACCAAAACTCGCTACTGTAATTTGAGCAAGATATCTCGTACCGATACTAATCAATCGTACCGATACTTGATATTCGAGTACCTATACGCTCCCCTCGTACCGATACCAAAACTCGTTACTAGAATTTTATAAAATCATCGTGTGTTGGGTTGGATTGTTGGATCCATTGGGTTGAGTTGGGAACTTATTGGATGAATTTTGAGTTGTTTGGGCTTGGCAAGTGACCATTTTGTAAAAAGGATGAAGCTTGAAGTGTTTATGTTGTAAATATACCCTTTGGAAAGAAAATGGTTGATCTCTCTTTAATTGTTGTTGTCTTCACGTGAGGGGAAAGGGAGACAAAGTGATATCATCCCTTCCCACCCCCCTTTTCTTCCCCATCCCCTTCATCTTTTCTCATCAAGAAATCATGGCTAGTTTGAGTTAAAGGAGCTAACTCTATGCATAATTTCTTCATCTCGGGATTCAAGATTCAAGTATCTTGATCATCATTTCTTGAGTTTCATGAAAAGCATAATCTTGGGGGGAAATAAGTAAGCTTTCATTTATGGGTTTTTGGAAGCTCAAAGCTTTAAGGGTTCTTCCTTTGATTTTTGAGTTGGAATTTAGTAGTAGTTTTCTTCCCATGTTTTGGTATTCAAGCTTTGGTTCGTTTTCTCATGATTTATGGTTAAGGGAAATGGGTTGAAGACTTTTCAAGCTTAAGAAAGAAAGTAAGTTGAAGGAACCTTGTCTGGAAGCTCAAATTTGGGATTTATCGTTTAAGGTCAGTACATATCTAACTCATACTCTTCTTGAGGATCATAAAGTGATTGTTTTGCTTGATGTTGTGGTTTATGGTTGCTAGTTGGGTGTTTGGTTGCTTAGAGCCTTGTTAATGGTGAAATCCGAATTAAATGTTAATAGGGTCTAAAAAGGTAGCAAACAACTCTAATTAATTCCCATAAGATGTAGACTGGGTTAAGGGGTTAAAGGTTACATTTTGGGGGCTTGGGAAGTGATTTCCCGAGCCTTGTAAGTCATTTCTGGGCTTCGGTATCGGTACTCGGGGAGAACGTACTGATACCTTGTATTATATATGATGAACACGTGCGATTCTTAAAGGGCGTATTAGTACGCCTAATGAGGGTAGTGATACCCCCTGTTCTACCAGAATTCCAGTAGCTAAAAGGTGTATCGGCACGCTATGGGGCGTTTCAGTACCAATGGGGTATCGCTACATGGTCCTCATGTACCGGTACGGGGTTGTTGGTTGAATCCCTTCACGTGTGAAGCTATGTATTGATACGCATGAGGTGGGTATCAATACCCACATAGGCATATCAGTACACTTGGGTGGGTATTTATACCCACTGGGCAATCTGCTAATAAAAGTTGAGAATGAGTTTGAGAGCTTGATAATCGAGTGCCATGGCCCCATGGGTTTCTAAGGCGATAAAATTAATACTTAAAACTAAGAAACTAGAATTTAACCCTCACAGATAAGTATAATGTGTAATAACCCGATAATTGTAAAGGGAAGAATTATTATGATAACAATCCTAGAGATGCCTTGGTGTCATTTGCTTGATGGCTTGGCTTGGATCCACTTACCTCTATGTGAGGTGTTTGAATGCTCGAAGAGCATGTATTGTGTTGGGTTTTTCGGTGCTTGATTCCTTCAACCGTTCTTGCTCGCCAAGTGATGGAGAAGTGGAATTTTGGGTGAAAGAGGCGTGGAAGCTAAAATTGATAAAGACAAGATGATTTATAGTGGTTCAACCTTCTAACCAAGGTCTACATCCACTATCTTAGCTTCCCACTAAGGATTTCCAATCAATCCACTATTGATTCGTCTCCCTTTTTAGGCTTAGGAGGAAACCCTTATAAACCGATCAAGCTTTCTACCCAAAGTCTTGATCAAACCCTCTTTACAAAGAGATAAAGATAAGCAAACTCAAATCCCTCTAATAGGTATTTATTTGCACAATTAAGATCTCACCCAATCCTAAAACACTTGAGCAAATCTAACAATTTTGGCTCACTAGTGTTTGTCTATACAAAGAATTGACACTTAAGCACTAAGACACATTTTGATCATATGTTGTATTACAATTGAAGCATTAACCATTACTAGATGCTTGGAAGTCCCTTTTATACTCCTTAATGAGTTTGTAATCGTTACTAGCCGTTGGGGTTGAATTGGAGCCGTTGGAGACTTCATTTCCCACCATAAATGTAGTTCTACAGCTCCCCGTTTCGAAACGCTCAATCCCAATTCGAAACACTCTTGAAATAGAAAGAGCTGTTGCAGTCTGATGTAGCACCCGTATCGAAACGCCCTTGGCCGTATTGAAACGGCGTATCAAAATGCTTGTTCCCGTATCGAAACGCTCTACATTTAAAAGGTAGTTGGGAAATAGCCGTTGGGGGTTTTATGACCGTTGAGGTCATGCCACATAGGCGTATCAAAACGACAGAGGCCGTATTGAAACGCTATGCAAAAATCTCACCAAGATTAAAGCTCGTTTCGAAACCCATTTCAAAACGTTTTGCCACTGTAAAGACTCGTATCGAAACACCTAGGGGCGTTTTGAAACGCCTGGATGATTTTGTTGAATTTGGCTTTGAAAACACTTAAAACCCTTTTGAAATATCCCATAAACATAGTTTCAAGTTGTTTGGACTTAGAAATGGCTTTGAATTCTTTTTAACTTTGTCCAAAACATTTTTCAATTATTCTATCAAAACATTAGTTCTACAATCTCCCCTTTTTGATATAATAAAACCATCTTAAAAATTGTTTGGGATTCTCCCCCTTTAAATTTAAGAATGTGAATAAGAGATGAAAATTTGAAAAGTAGGTAAAACTCCCCCTTATTCATTTAAAAATGCAATTTTTCAAACCAAACTCTCCCCTATTTGTTATGTCAAAAAGAATTCAAAAGACATTAAGTTCAAAATAACTTAGGAGGTTTGAAAAGATGACAAAAATTTAGAATTTTGGTTTTAAAATGGCCCCCCCTTACTCAAAGCATCATCAAGGCATGTTAGTTCAACACATGATAATCTAGTTGAGTTAAAAGAAAATAAATCAAAATAACACAAGTAAAAACAACTAGATTTTACCAACACTTGAATCCAAGGGAGGATGTGAAGCCTTCCTCTTCAAGTGTCTTTCTTTGTGTGCATGGAGCTCCCCCTCAATGTTTGACTTGTTGATCAATCTCCATCACACCTATCATAAGACAATCAAGTAATTTTTGGTATCCAAATTGCTTTGGATCCATAGACGTTAGTAGCACAAAATTTAGTCCCCTTAGGAATCTATTTTTCAATTTCATCCTTTTTAGTTGAAGTGGTTAGTCCTTTTGGGACCCAAACACTTCTAAAACATTTACCATTTACAAATCTAGGGACACTAGATTGTCTTACATAAAAGTTTGATTTTCCAAAAAAAAATTCTTTTCAAGCTCTTTGGAAATCAATTGTAAATCAAAACATTTTTGTTCAAACTCTTCGAGTTTTGCTTCAAGTTCAAGTTTGATTTTAGAAATCAAATTATTTTGAATTTTCAACTTAAAAATCATTTTATTATTTTTCAAAATGTGATTTTTAAACTCTAAAACCAAATAATCATAGGCATCATCTAATTCATCAAAAGAATATAAACATGAAGTAGATGAATTAGAAGTTACCCTTGAATCTTCTTCGATGTCCATAAGGCAAAGGTTGGCTTGTTCATCGTCGGTGGAGTCTTCATCACTCCAAGTAGCCGCATATGCCTTCTTCTTATGGCTTGAAGTGCTTGCCCTCTTCTTCTTCATTGATTCTCGTTCAAGCTCTTTTAAGGCTTTCTTCATATAAGGGGCACACTTCTTGAAGAGATGAACCATCTCTTCTTCTTCATCCCCCTCCTCACTTGAATCTACATGATGGCATGTGGAGGATTTGAGAGCAATGACATTTGTGTTGATGCCAAGCCCTTTGAGCTCCTTCTCCCCCATAGCTCTAATCTCTTCCTTCTTCTTCTTCTCTTCTTTGTTTTTCTTCATAATTTGGTGAGTGAGAAGAGACCCAATGAGCTCATCGAGCTTCAAAGTTTTGAGATTCTTGGCTTCGATGATGGCAGTCCTTTTTTAGTCCCATGACTTGGGAAGGGAGTAGATGAGCTTTCAGATAAGTTTCTCTTCCGAGATGGCTTCTGCATAACCTTTAAGTCCATTGGTGATGGTGGAGAACCTATCAAACATCTTCTCGATGTTCTCTTCCGGATCCATCTTGAACTTTTCATACGCTAGATTGAGGAGCCTGATCTTGGTCTTCTTTACTTCATCAGTTCCTTCGTATGTGACTTCAAGCTTGTCCCATACCTCCTTGGCACTCTCACAAGAAGACATCTTCTCATAGATGTTTGGGCCAAAAGCACAAAATAGGATGTGCAAGGCTTTGCAATTAAGCTCCATCTTTTTGCGATCTTCGGCACTCCAATCCGCCTTGCTTTGTTGAGGCACGAACCGACCATCTTCTACTATGTCCCAAAGCTTGTAGTCCTTTGACTTTATGAAGAACTTCATTCTTGTCTTCCAATGGGCATAGTGTGTTCTGTCGAAGAAGGACGGTTTATTGATGGATTGCGCCATTGAGCCGGTTGTTTGAAATGTTGATCGAGCTTGCCGGATCTTCTCAATAGGATGTTAATCCTCTTAAATTGAGCCAAGCTCTGATACCGAATGTTAGGTTTTTCGGTGCTCGTTTCCTTCAACCGTTCTTGCTCGCCAAGTGGTGGAGAAGTGGAATTTTGGGTGAAATAGGTGTGGAAGCTAAAATTGATAAAAACAAGATGATTTATAGTGGTTCAACCTTCTAACCAATGTCTACATCCACTACCTTAGCTTCCCACTAAGGATTTCCAATCAATCCACTATTAATTCGTCCTCTTTTCTAGGCTTAGAAGGAAACCCTTACAAACCGATTAAGCTTTCTACCCAAAGCTTTGATCAAACCCTCTTTACAAAGAGATAAAGATAAGCAAACTCAAATCCCTCTAATAGGTATTTATTTGCACAATTAAGATCTCACCCAATCCTAAAACACTTGAGCAAATCTAACAATTTTGGCTCACCAGTGTTTGTCTATACAAAGAATTGACATTTAAGCACTAAGACACATTTTGATCATATGTTGTATTAAAATTGAAGCATTAACCATTACTAGATGCTTGGAGGTCCCTTTTATACTCCTTAATGAGTTTGTAGCCGTTACTAGCCATTGGGGTTGAATTGGAGCCGTTGGAGACTTCATTTCCCACCATAAATGCAGTTCTGCAGCTCCTCGTTTTGAAACGCTCGATCCCGTTTTGAAACACTCTTGAAATAGAAAGAACCGTTGAAGTCTGATGCAACACCCGTATCGAAACGCCCTTGGCCATATCGAAATGACGTATCGAAACGCTTGTTCTCGTATCGAAACGCTCTGTATTTAAAAGGTATTTGGAAAATAGTCGTTGGGAGTTTTATGACCATTGAGTTCATGCCACACAGGCGTATCGAAACGGCAGAGGCCGTATCGAAACGTTATGCAAAAATCTTACCCAGATTAAAGCCCGTTTCGAAACGTTTTGCCACTGTAAAGACCCGTATCGAAACACCTAGGGGCATTTTGAAATGCCTGGATGGTTTTGTTGAATTTGGCTTTGAAAACACTTTAAACACTTTTGAAATATCCCATAAACATAGTTTCAAGTTGTTTGGACTTAGAAATGGTTTTGAATTCTTTTTAACTTTGTCCAAAATATTTTTTAATTATTATATCAAAACATTAGTTCTACATATTGTTTTATGATTATGGTAAAGGAATCTTGATGTCCTAGAGTCAGTACTGTGGTACTTATATATGGAGATAGGTACTTCAAGATATATGAACGAGTACATCCGACGTACGCCCGAGCTGAGTGATCTGGGTGCTGTTAAAACCTATCTGTGGCTTTGGTGATCTGGATAAGGTAATTAATTCGATAGGCTGAGTGAGCTTGAGTAACCTGATAGGCTGAGTGAGCTTGAGTAACCTGATAGGCTGAGTGAGCTTAGGTAAGGACTACTTGTGGCCAATGTTGGGTAAGGCTGGTACACCCCATGGCACAGTAGAAAAATTATCCGACGATTACCTCTAGAGATCTATGTACGAGGAACGAATTCGGGGGGAAAAGAATGAAATGTTACCTTAATAAATCTTGAAATGATCAGGGAGTATCTGAGAATTCAAATCGAATTTGAGTCGTCACAACCGCGTCTCGACCTCTATGCAGTGTACCTGAACGAAACGAACAATATTTTCTCTTCTCTAATTGTTAGAGAGGTTTTTCGAAAAGCATATCTTTGGCTGCTAGACCTCGTTCCTTTATATAGCTTTCAAAAATCTAATTTTAATTAAATTCGAATTCTTTAAATATACATTATATTTATCTGAATATAATTAAATATATAAGATCTGATTCTACTTCTATCAGGTTTCTTTAGGGATATATATATATATATATATTAATAGTATCTAATAATTACATTAAACTATCTAGTATTAAAATATATAAACGAGATTATATATAATTACAATAACCATGATAATTTCGGTTCTTACTTATTTCGTGCACAACAAGTTTGTACACATGCTATCTAGTCGATATTTGTTCATTTTAATCATAGGGTGTGGCCCTTTGTAGGTTCATGTAACGTTAGCAGTAATATCTAGAACAATTCTAACATTACAAACAATGAGTGGCATCTAGCAATACATCTTTGCTACCTAAGTTACATGAAGTGGTGGTTCGACTTAACCTTCTTTCGTGATTAACTTCTTTTATGTATTACATCCTTTTGTCCTCATATCTAGATCAGACACAAGTCATGGATTAGTCACACTTGTATAGTCCACCTAATATTTCTTGATATCTTGAGTAGACTATTATAAACGAATAACTATGATATCTCATATCAATTTATTCGAGCATGGTCATGCATTTTCTAGTCTCACTCAATCAAGTGGCCTATGATATTACTCCTATTATGTAGGAGGGACAAATCCTATATTGATCAACCATATTCCGCTACATAGATTGTGACATATCCAACATTAGTCTTTATAGTGTAGTCAATTAATACACACGTTTGACCGTAACAAAATATGTCACTCACGATGTTGGAATAATGATGATCTCAAGTCAAAGGATCATACATGTAGTTATCACCATGAGCAATGTTGTGACTATCACATAATAATCTAAGAAATATGCTCATAGCGGGTCAGTCCAATATGTCGTTCTCTAAAACATACTTATGTATTGATTTTGATATCTTCATGTCAATGACAACACTTTGTCATCAATCTGTAACCCCCTAAACTCGACCCGAAAGAATTGGGTCGAATATAGGGAATCAAACTCAAAGCTTATCCTTCACACGAGTAACCTGATTCAAAACTTTAATTTCCAAAATAGATAATAATAATAATATCGCATTTACATACTGATAAAGTATTCCTGAAAATATTAAATATTCAAAATATGCATGCATGATAAAACGTAATAACCCCAAACAAACATCCAGAAACTGAAATCATATGCAATCTGATAAAACATATAATATAAATAAGTCAAAGTCTCATACTGATAATAATAAATAAATAAGCTGGAAAACGAGGTCCTCCAAGTACCGTAGCCTTGACCTGAGTATCTGAAAATAGAAACTAAGGGGGAGTCAGCGATAACGCTCAGTGTGTCTCTACAGTGCAAGCAGAACTAACAATATCAACATATCAATAGAATCAATCAGATATTATCAGAATACAAATTTTCCATCATGAATCAGTTCAAACACATAAACAAGTGCGAATGAATATGCAACACAATATGACATGCACCCAACTACATCACCATCCGAAGAGTAAGGTTCCCCAGAACCACTCTCTACCTTGTCACCATCCGAAGTGGAATCCAGCTCGTAGGCGAAACCACTGATCCGAAGTAGACATCATCCCGAAGGATGAAGCTACTAAACTTCCCCGTACAGGATCCCACCCATAATGAGATGACATAAAATTCAAGTTCTGAATCTGAATGCATTATTTATCAACAGAAATGCATAATCATATAATCCGAGTCTGAATGTATATACAAATACTACATAACGTTACAGAATGTTGAACAGGTCAACATCACAGATCAATAGAATACAATCATCATACATCATCAGACCACATCATGTATACATTTCAGCAAATCATCACATTTACATACAGAGAACTGTAAACAGATTGCACAGAAGAAAACACACCTCAAGTAGCTAACACTCAACGTCGACAGTGACGTCTCCCACGCTCAGCTCTATCTCTAGGTCGGTCAGAGTCAGCTCCTATAACGATTAAATACACCATCAAAGATACTACTACTATGCCAAGACACTGATAATATAAATATCAAATATATTAACAATTAAACTCACGAGCGGATCTCGATGTCTGAGCAACAGGAGGTCGTCTAGGTGGAGCAGGAGGAAGGATCTCAGTATCTGAGTCAATGTCGTCTGCAAATACGAATAATTCCAATTAATTTTTCCGATATTCAAATCTTAAAATACATGTATAATCGAATAAAAGCGGTCAAAACAGTGTTTCAGATTCGAATTGGGGAAAACGGGCAGCGGAAACGGATTCAAGATGTCGAAAAATATGAAATAAGCCATTTTCTTAAAAAGTCAACGGTCAACGGGTTAGGTTCTGATAGAGGCCCGATTCAATTTTGACTCGGTTCACTCACTAAACCGGGTCGATTCACAAGGCACACTAGGCCGATTTGCCCACAACTATTCGGGACCTCTCACTCTCATGTACTTGGGCTCACCAGTTTGGGTTTAAACCCAATACACCAACAAACACATACAAGCCCGACCCCTATCCCCTTTTGCCTATACGAAACCCTAATGTCTTCCCCTTGACGGCACTAATCACCGGTGATGAAATCCGGTGACCACAAGGCTCATTTTCTGACCAAAACGCACACAACCCATACGAGAGAAAGGACATTTGAGACACAACCAACCCGCAAAAACAAAACGACAGCGGCGTGAAGGATTTCCGAAGCAACCGAAAGGCTTACTGATGAGTTTCAATCAAAGTACGGCCGACAAGGGTTAGTTGACAAGTGGGTTATGGTCGGACAACGATAGGGAGATGAACGGTGGTGCCGAACCGTCAAACGGACGGTGTTTGACCCTCGGCCGGACGGAAAACGGAGAAAGGGCATGATAAGCCATCACCAATATTAGGGTTCACGAACTGGCACAAAAACTTTGCTATCTTTGCAATCTGGTCACCGAAATTCCAAAAATTCTCAATTTAATCACGGAAATTCAATTAGGTTTTTAAATTAAAACTCCCAATTATTAGGGTTTTCAATTTAGGGCAAAATTGGGGTGTTACAACTCTCCCCCTGTTAAAAAGAAATTTCGGCCTCGAAATTTTACCTGGAGCAAAAAGATGCGGATACTGAGCTCGGATGACAGTCTTGGGCTCCCACGTAGCCTCATCATGACTACGACCACGCCACAGGAAATTGACCATCTTAATGGTCTTTCTTCTGAGAACCTTTTTATCCTAAGCAAGAATCTCAATAGGCTCCTCCTCAAAACGCAAATCAGGACGAACCTCAATATCCTCAACAAACATAACATGTGACGGATCAGGATGATAACGTCTCAACACTGAAATGTGGAAAACATCATGAATACGCTGAAGCTCTGGTGGTAGCTCTAGATGATGGGCAACTGGTCCGAATCGACGAATAATCCGATAAGGGCCAATGTAGCGAGGACTCAGCTTGCCCTTCCGACCAAACCGAAGTACCTTCCTCCAAGGAGATACTTTCAAGAAAACCTCATCACCCACCTCAAACTCAAGATCACGACGTCTCAAATCAGCATAAGACTTATGTCTGTCAAAAGCAGCCTTAAGCCGATCCTGAATCAATCTGACAGTCTGCTCAGCCTCGCGCACAATCTTCGATCCCAACAACCTGTACTCATTCAACTCAGTCCAACCAATAAGTGAACGACACCTACGCCCATACAGAGCCTCATACGGTGCCATCTTGATACTGGCCTGATAACTGTTATTATAAGCAAACTCTACAAACGGTAGAAAATCCTCCCAACTGCCTCTGAAATCAAGAATACAGCCCCTCAACATATCCTCAAGAATCTGGATGACAGGCTCAGACTGCCAATCTGTCCGCGGATGATAAGATGTACTGAAGTTCAACCGAGTACCCAAAGCAGAATGAAGAGACCCCCAGAATCTTGCAGTGAACCTCGGATCTCTGTAAGAAATAATAGATAACGGTACCCCGTGAAGTCGAACGATCTTAGAAATATAAAGTCGGGCTAACTTACTCAAAGAATAGTTAACTCGGACAGGAATGAAATGCGCGGACTTCATCAAACGATCAACAATAACCCAGATGGAATCCTTCTTCGACGGAGTCAAAGGAAGTCCACTAACAAAGTCCATAGTCACACGCTCCCACTTCTACTGAGGAATCTCAATATGTTGTAGTAACCCAGACGGATGTTGATGCTCTGCTCTGACTTTCTGACAAGTCAAACACCTCGATACAAATCCGACGACGTCCTGCTTAAGACCTTTCCACTAGTACCTTTCACGAAGATTCTTATACATCTTGTCACCACTAGGATGCATAGAATAAGGACTGTCGTGGGCCTCACGGAGAATAACCTGTTTTAACCCAGATTTCCTCAGAATACAATACCGGCCACGAAAACGCAATACTTCATCCTGATCAATAGAGTAATCTCGAGATGTACCCTTATGCACCTCTCTGATATGATGCATCAAAAACGGATCACTAGGCTGCTCAGCTCAAATATCAGAAATCAATGTAGGAATAACCCAGAGTTCTACCATCAGATTGCCATCGTCGTACAAACTGATCCGAGCAAACAAAGCTCTCAGATCTGAAATGGCGTTACGACTCAATGCATCAGCTACGACATTAGCTTTACCCGGATGATACTCAATCTCACAATCATAATCCTTGAGAAGCTCTAACCAGCGACGCTGTCTCAAATTAAGCTCTTTCTGAGTGAGGAGGTATTTTAGACTCTTATGGTCTGTATAAATATAACACTTCTCTCCGTAGAGATAGTGTCTCCAGATCTTAAGTGCAAAAATAATAGCAGCAAGCTCTAGATCATGGGTAGGATAGTTACACTCATGCGGTTTCAACTGTCGCGACGCATAAGCCACTACCTTTCCGTCCTGCATCTAAACATACCCCAATCTGGTGTACAAAGCATCACTGAAAACTGTATAAGCCTTACCAGGCTCAGGCTGAATCAAAACTGGTGCTTCAGTCAACACAGACTTAAGCTTCTCGAAACTAGACTGCTGAGTCTCAGTCCAAATGAAGGGAACATCCTTCCTCAGAAGCTTAGTCAACGGAGCTGGAATAGAAGAGAAACCCTCAACGAATCTCCAATAATAACCAGCTAAACCCAAGAAGCTTCGAACCTCATGAACATTCTTGGGCTACTTCCAACTCATAATAGCCTCAACCTTCATCGGATCAACCTGAATACCCTGAGCAGAAACTATATGACCCAGAAACATAACCTCAGAAAGCTAGAACTCACACTTACTGAGTTTTGCATACAACTGTTTCTCACGCAGAGTCTGTAACATAATCCGAAGATGTTCCTCATGCTCTGCCTCAGATTTAGAATATACCAGTATATCATCAATAAATACCACAACAAACTGGTCAAGATAGGGTTGAAACACCCTATTCATCATATCCATAAAAGCGGCAGGGCGTTAGTTAACCCAAAAGGCATCACAAGAAAGTCATAATGACCATATCGTGTCCGGAAAGCTGTTTTGAACACATCAGAATCCTTAACCTTGAGTTGGTAATAACCAAATCTCAGGTCTATCTTAGAGAATACCGTAGCTCCCCGGAACTGGTCAAATAGATCATCAATACGTGGAAGAGGATATTTGTTCTTGATCGTCAGCTTGTTCAGCTTCCGATAATCTATACAGAGTCAAAGTGTCTCATCCTTCTTCTTAACAAAAAGAACAAGAGCTCCCCAAGGAGAAACACTGGGTCGAATGAAACCTCGATCCAACAGTTCTTGCAACTGAATCTTCAACTCTTTAAGTTCTTTCGGTGCCATCCGATAAGGTGCCATAGACACATGAACTGTACCCGGATAAACCTTAATGTCAAACTCAACCTCATCCCATTTCGGCGATACCCCAAGTAATTCTTCCGGAAAAACGTTTGGAAAGTCTTTCACAACTCGAATCTTATCTAATCCAGAATCAGACTGTCTCGGATCAAGGATATAGGGAAGATAAGCAATAAACCCTTTCCTGATCATTTTCTCAGCTTTGAGAGCTAAGACGATATTACATAGGAACCCTCTGCGTTCACCGATCAAAATCACCTCACGACCATCAGGAGTTCTCAGTGTTGCCCTTTTCTTTTCACAATCCAAAGTAACACGATGTACAGACAGCCAATCCATACCCAGAATAAGATCAAACTCTCCAAAGGGTAGCTCCATCAAATCAGCTGAAAAGATCTCCCCTTGAATCTCAAGAGGACAATTCCTGTATACTTTAGTAACCTCAACTGGATTACCCACTGGACTGTGTACAGTAACAGCACTAACGGTATCCTCAACAGAAATCTCAAGACCCCCAGACACAGAACTCGCAACATATGAATGAGTCGAACCATTATCTAGCAGAGCAAAATATGGAATAGAATGGATAGAGAATGTACCGGTAATAACATCTGGCTCATCACGGTCCTCGTGCCTCCTAGTAGAATAAACTAACCCCGACCGTCTGGCTCATGATCTTGCTGATCCTCTACTAGGAGCTGGTCTACCTCTACTAGAAGAGCCTGAAGTAACAGATCTGACCTGACCTCTTCCCCTGGCGGGAGTCTGTACTGATGCCTCAGACTGAGTAGTATTAAAAGCTGAGGGAGGTGGAACCGGACAATCTCTGAAATGATGCTCGAATGAACCACATCTGAAACAAGCTCCAGTCTGCCTCTTACGCTCGCCCGAATGCGACTTCTTACAAAAAGAACACTGTGGCACCCATCGAGTACCAGTCGAACCACCAGCACTAACAGTCGAAACAGAAGGAGTCACTAGTCTAGCTCTCGAATAACTCTGATAGTCTGACTCATCTCTGGCTCTCTTTCTGGACTGATTTCCCTTGCTATGCTGAACTGGCACTGACACTGGTCTCTTCCCTCTATCAGATCCATGCAACTCAAGCTGTCTCAACTCTGCCTCATTACGCTCAGCTGTCCTAGCTCGTCGAGTAATGTCTTTGTATTCTTGATCCATATGTAAAGCAACACCGGTCTTTATTGTAGGACGCAATCCCTTCAGAAACCAATCACACTTGTCTTTTTCTGTGGTCACTAACCCTGGGACGTACTGCATCAATCTCATAAACTCAATCTCATAGTCGTTAATAGTCATATCATTATGTTTTAGATTCATAAAATCATCTCTGCACTTAGCAATATACTCAACTCTGACATAACGATCACGGAAAACCTGTCTGAAATGATCCCAAGTAACCCTACTAGCTGGAGTAACAAGCTCCTCAGCCTCCCACCAATTCTAGGCTTCACCCTGCAGCAGTGAAACGGCAGCCCTGAATTTCCGGTCGGTAGGATAATCCATCTCAACAAATAATCGTTGAAGCTTCTTCAGCTAGTACTCTGCATTGATGGGTCTGTACCCGTCTTTCCATCGAACATAGTCATCCCGGCAGCGAGAAACTCAGTGGATATGGGTCTCCGAACACCCTCAGACTGACGAAGGTATCTCAATAACTCTCTCTGAACAGTAACAACATCCATGCCCACTGTCTCACTATCCCCTGAATCACTATGACCACTACTCTGAGCAGGCTGAACATGTGGGTCTCCTCCACCGGTCTGCTGAGCTCCAATCTGCTGAGCTCCAGCTTGCTGAGCTCCAGTCTGCTGAGCTCCAGTCTGGTCCACATGTTGTTCCTCCACTTTCGTACCCTGGACCTCATCCTGATTTTGTATCGAACCCTCAAAAGGTGGAACGTCACTATCTGCAGTCGTGGTACGACCTCGTCCTCGGCCACGGCCTCGGCTACGACCTCGACCGGCCGCTACTCTAGAACTTCTCCGAGGTGGCATAGTAGTGTATCTACAAAAGACAGAATCCTAAGATTAGAATCGGTACTTGGAGACCTTATTCAGATTTGGTATAAATATTATTCATAAAAGATCATAACTTTTTCTGAAATTCCCATTTTACCCGAAAATAATTGATAATGCATGCAAAAATTTGTTTTTAATTTAAAATTGATTTAAATCATTCAGGCCAAGTGTTGAACCTGGCTTTGATACCACTAAATGTAACCCCCTAAACTCGACCCGAAAGAATTGGGTCCAATATAGGGAATCAAACTCAAAACTTATCCTTCACACGAGTAACCCGATTCAAAACTTTAATTTCCAAAATAGATAATAATAATAATAATATCGCATTTACATACTGATAAAGTATTCCTGAAAATATTAAATATTCAAAATATGCATGCATGATAAAACATAATAACCCCAAACAACATCCAGAAACTGAAATCATATACAATCTGATAAAACATATAATATAAATAAGTCCAAGTCTCATACTGATAATAATAAATAAATAAGCTGGAAAACGAGGTCCTCCAAGTACCGTAGCCTAGACCTGCGTATCTGAAAATAGAAACTAAGGGGGAGTTAGCGATAACGCTCAGTGTGTCTCTACAGTGCAAACAGAACTAACAATATCAACATATCAAAAGAATCAATCAGATATTATCATAATACAAATTTTCCATCATGAATCAGTTCAAACACATAAACAAGTGCGAATGAATATGCAACACAATATGACATGTACCCAACTACATCACCATCCGAAGAGTAAGGTTCCCTAGAACCACTCTCTACCTCGTCACCATCCGAAGTGGAATCCAGCCTGTAGGCGAAACCACTGATCCGAGGTAGACATCATCCCAAAGGATGAAGCTACTAAACTTCCCCGTACAGAATCTCTCCCATAATGAGATGACATAAAATCCGAGTTCTGAATCTGAATGCATTATTTATCAACAGAAATGCATAATCATATAATCTGAATCTGAATGTATATACATATACTGCATAACGTTACAGAATGCTGAACAACTCAACATCACAGATCAATAGAATACAATCATCATACATCATCAGACCACATTATGTATACATTTCAGCAAATCATCACATTTACATACAGAGCACTGTAAAAAGATTGCACAGAAGAAAACACACCTCAAGTAGCTAACACTCAATGTCGACGGTGATGTCTCCCACGCTAAGCTCTATCTCTAGGTCGGTCAGAGTCAGCTCCTATAACGATTAAATACAACATCAAAGATACTACTACTATGCCAAGACACTGATAATATAAATATCAAATATATTAACAATTAAACTCACGAGCGCATCCCGATGTCTGAGCAACAGGAGGTCGTCCAGGTGGAGGAGGAGAAAGGATCTCAGTATCCGAGTCAATGTCGTCTGCAAATACGAATAATTCCAATTAATTTTTCCGATATTCAAATCTTTAAATACATGTATAATTGAATAAAAGCGGTCAAACAGTCTTTCGAATTCGAATTTGGGAAAACGGGCAGCGGAAACGGATTCAGGACGTCGAAAAACATAAAATAGGCCCTTTTCTTAAAAAGTCAACGGTCAACATGTCAACGGGTCAACGGGTCAAACGGTCAATGAGTTAGGTTCCGATAGAGGCCCGGTTTGATTCTGACTCGGTTCACTCACTAAATCGGTTCAGTTCACAAGGTACACTAGGCCGATTAGCCCACAACTATTCGGGCCCTCTCACTCTCATGCACTTGGGCTCACCAGTTTGGGTTTAAACCCAATACACCAACAAACACATACAAGCCCGACCCCTATCCCCTTTTGCCTACACGAAACCCTAAAGTCTTCCCCTTGACGGCACCAGTCACCGGTGATGAAATCCGGTAACCACAAGGCTCATTTTCCGACCAAAACGCACACAACCCACACGAGAGAAAGGAGATTTGAGACACAACCAACCCGCAAAAACAAAACGACGGTGGCGTGAAGGATTTCCGAAGCAACTGAAAGGCTTACCGATGAGTTTCAAGCAAAGGACGGCCGACAAGGGTTAGTTGACAAGTGGGTTATGGTCGGACAACGATAGGGAGATGAACGGTGGTGCCGAACCGTCGAACGGACGGTGTTTGACCCTCGGCCAGACGAAAAACGGAGAAATGGGTTGGGGGTTTCTTTGTTCGCACGAGAGAGATAGAGGGAAACTCAGATCTGTTGAACGGCGCAAAAAGGGTCTCAGGAAGAAAAATACGTATTTAAATCACCCTAAAATGGGTAAATTACATGATAAGCCATCACCAATATTAGGGTTCGCAAAATGGCACAAAAACTTTGCTATCTTTGCAATCTTGTCACTGAAATTCCGAAAATTCTCAATTTAATCACTGAAATTCAAATAGGTTTTTAAATTAAAATTCCCAATTATTAGGGTTTTCAATTTAGGGCAAAATTGGGGTGTTACACAATCAACTACATATTAGTCTTGATATATTATTGTTGTCCATACCCACAATAATACTTGACTAAGGACATTCAAGAATAACTATATTATTCTAAGGACTTTATTATAATCCAGTTTATGTATAGATGCACAGATTAAGACTGAAATGATAATAATAACTTTATATTAATAAACAAGATAAAATAAGTATGTCTTTTACAACCATCTCATGATTGGTCTTTGGGCATACTCCTACAGCTAATATGATCCAAGTATGTCTAGGACATATCCGTGGCTATGGTGATCCGGATACAATTCATTTAACCCGACGGCTGTGTGAACATGGGTAACCCGACGATTGTGTGAACACAGGTAAAGTAGGGCTTCGTTGGCCATTATTTAGATGATGTATGGATGTATTTATGTATGTTGCGTGGATTCTATAGATGATAGCTTATGTACACGATAGCTGAGTGATCAGGCTACGATATGTATTAGCTTGATGGGTTGTGTGAGCTTGAGTATCTCGATAGGCTACGTGACCTCGAGTATGGAAAAGTTTTGTGGAAACATGTAAGATTTGTTGTAAGCTTAATGATACCTTAAGATAGGTGATCTAAGAACTCTAGCTTGTGTAGGTTAGATGATAACTCATAAATAGTAAAGAATTATCTATGCTCTCTAGACTATATTATCTTGCGTGCTTATTTTATGATAATCACGAATTGTCGTAGAGTAGAAACGTACCACTGAGCTTTATTAGCTCAGCATGCGGATGTGTTGTTTTTTCGTGCGTAGGTTGATAGGTTACCTTTTGGAGGAGCACATCGACGAGGATTTACCAGCACAACATTCGCTTCACAGTACAATAATTGTTATTTTAGTTTGGGCTAATGTATTCATATGACCTTCCTATTGTTGAGTGTGTAACTCTATTTGAAATATTATTGTTGAGATTTAGGGTGCTCGATTCCTTCAACCGTTCTTGCTCGCAAGGTGGTGGAGAAGTGGAATTTTGGGTGGATGTGGTGTGGAAGCTTAAAAGAATAATGACACAAATATTTATAGTGGTTCAACCTTCTAACCAAGGTCTACATCAACTACCTTAGCTTCCCGCTAAGGATTTCCAATCAATCCACTATTGATTCGTCCCCTTTTCTAGGCTTAGGAGGAAACCTTTATACACCGATCAAGCTTTCTACCCAAAGCCTTGATCAAACCCTCTTTACAAGAGAAAAGATTAGCAAACACAAATCCCTCTAATAGGTGTTTGTTTGCACAATTTAGCTCTCACCCAAAACCTAAAACACTTGAGACAATTTAACAATTTTGGCTCACTAGTGTTTGTCTATATAAAGAAATGACAATTTAAGTACAAAGACAATTTTTTATCATTTGTTGATTAACAATTGAAGCATTAACCATTACTTGATGCTTGGAGGTCTGTTTCATACTCCTCTTTGAGTTTGTAGCCGTTGGGGATGAATTGGAGCCGTTGAGGACTTTATTTCCCACCATTAATGATGTTCTGCAGCCTTCCGTATCGATACGCGTGGAACCGTATCGGTACGACCTTTATCATAAACTAGTCGTTGGGCTCTTGCCAGCTTAGGCGTATCGATAGGCTTGAGGGCGTATCGGTACGGTATGACATTTAAAAGACCATTGGGAAATATGATCGTTGGGGTTGTTAAAATGGGATCGGTACGCTTACTAGGCGTATTGAAATGATCCCTTACCTTATCGAAACGTCCAAGCTTGTTTCGATACGGGTTTTGGCAGTGACCAAACTGGGCAAAAAGGTATCGATACGATTTTGACCGTATCAGTACGGGCAACTTGAAAACATAAGTTTGGTTGTTTTAAATCATGAAAAACTTTGCCAAAAACCTTTTACGACCCCTCAAACATAAATTCAAGTTGTTTGGACTTAAAGACAAGTTTTGAATTCTTTTCAAATTAGTCCAAAACATTTTTCAATTATTATATCAAAACATTATTTCTACAATCTCCCCCTTTTTGATATAATAAAACCAACTTGAAAAATTGCCTGGGATTCTCCCCCTTTAAGTTTAAAAATGTGAATAAGAGATGTAAAATTTGAAACCAATTTGAGCTCCCCCTTATTCATTTGAAAATTCAATTTTTCAAACAATTTTTCCCACTTTTTGTTATATCAAAAAGAATTCAAAAGACATTAAGTTCAAAATACCTTAGGAGGTTTGAAAATGTGACAAAATTTGAATTTTGGTTTTAAAAATGGCCCCCCTTACTCAAAGCATCATTAAAATGTTAGTCCAACATTTATGATCATCTAGTTGAAATAAAAGGAAATAAATCAAATAAAAGCAAAAAACAACTAGATTTTTACCACACTTGAATCCAAGGGAGGATGTGAAGCCTTCCTTCTTCAAGTGTTCTTCCCTTGTGTGCATGGAGCTCCCCCTCAATTTTTGACTTGTTGATCACTCTCCATCACACCTAGCAAAAGGCAATCAAGTAATTTTTGGTATCCAAATTGCTTTGGATCCACAGACGTTAGTAGCACACAACTTAGTCCCCTTAGGAATCCATTTTTCAATTTCATCCTTTTTAGTTGAAGTGATTAGTCTTTTTGGGACCCAAACACTTCTAAAATATTTACCGTTTACAAATCTAGGGGCACTAGATTGTCTTACATAAAAATTTGATTTTCCGAAATTATTTTTCATTTCAATCTCTTTGGAAATCAAATCATTTTCTTCTTGAACTTTATGAAGCAAATTTTGTAAATCAAAACATTTTTGTTCAAACTCTTCGAGTTTTGCTTCAAGTTCGAGTTTGGTTTTAGAAATCAAATCATTTTGAATTTTCAACTTTGAAATCATTTTATTGTTTTTCAAAATGTGATTTTTAAACTCTAAAACCAAATCATCGTAGGCATCTTGTAATTCATCAAAGGAATAAGAACATGAAGCAGATGAATTAGAAGTTACTCTTAAATCTTCTTCGATGGCCATAAGGCAAAGGTTGGCTTGTTCATCGTCGGTGGAGTCTTCATCACTCCAAGTAGCCACATATGCCTTTTTCTTATGGCTTGAAGTGCTTGCCCTCTTCTTCTTCATGGATTCTCGTTCAAGCTCTCGCAAGGCTTTCTTCATGAATGAGGCACACTTCTTGAAGAGATGAACTATCTCTTCTTCTTCATCCTCCTCTTCACTTGAATCTACATGGTGGCAAGTGGAGGATTTGAGAGAAATGGCATTAGTGTTTATGCCAAGCCCTTTGAGCTTCTTCTCCCCCATAGCACTAATCTTTTCCTTTTTCTTCTCCTCTTCTTTGTTCTTCTTCATGATTTGGTGAGTGAGAAGAGACCCCATGAGCTCATCAAGCTTCAAAGTTTTCAAGTTTTTAGCTTCGATGATGGCGGTCCTCTTTGAGTCCCATGACTCGGGAAGGGAGTAGATGAGCTTCCGGACAAGTTTCTCCTCCGAAATGGCTTCTCCATAGCACTTGAGACAATTGGTGATTATGGAGACCCTATCAAACATCTTCTCGATGTTCCCTTCCGGATTCGTCTTGAAGTTCTCATACGCTAGATTGAGGAGGCCGATCTTGGTCTTCTTTACTTCATCGGTTCCTTCGTATGTGACTTCAAGCTTGTCCCATACCTTTTTGGCACTCTCACAAGAAGACATCTTCTCATAGATGGTTGGGCCAAATGCACAAAAGATGATGTGCAAGGCTTTGCAATTTAGCTCCATCTTCTTGCGATCTTCGGCACTCCATTCCGCTTTGCATCGTTGAGGCACGAACGGACCATCTTCAACTATGTTCCATAGCTTGTAGTCTCTTGACTTATTGAAGAACTTCATCTTTGTCTTCCAATGGGCATAGTGAGTTTCGTCAAACAAGGGCGGTTTGTCGATGGATTACGCCATTGAGCCGGTTGTGTGAAATGATGATCGAGCTTGCCGGACCTTCTCAATAGGATGTTAATCCTTTTCGATTGAGCCAAGCTATGATACCAATTGTTGAGATTTAGGGTGCTCGATTCCTTCAACCATTCTTGCTCGCCAAGTGGTGGAGAAGTGGAATTTTGGGTGGATGTGGTGTGGAAGCTTAAAAGAATAATGACACAAAGATTTATAGTGGTTCAACCTTCTAACCAAGGTCTACATCCATTACCTTAGTTTCCCACTAAAGATTTCCAATCAATCCACTATTGATTCGTCCCCTTTTCTAGGCTTAGGAGGAAACCCTTATACACCGATCAAACTTTCTATCCAAAGCCTTGATCAAACCCTCTTTACAAGAGAAAAGATTAGCAAACACAAATCCCTCTAATAGGTGTTTGTTTGTAGAATTTAGCTCTCACCCAAAACCTAAAACACTTGAGCAAATTTAACAATTTTGGCTCACTAGTGTTTGCCTATACAAAGAAATGACAATTTAAGTACAAATACAATTCTTGATCATTTGTTGATTGTCAATTGAAGCATTAACCATTACTTGATGCTTGGAGGTCCCTTTTATACTCCTCTTTGAGTTTGTAGCCGTTACTAGTCGTTGAGGATGAATTGGAGCCGTTGAGGACTTTATTTCCCACCATTAATGTTGTTCTGCAGCCTTCCATATCGATACGTGTGGACCCGTATCAGTACGACCTTTATCAGAAACTAGCCGTTGGGCTCTTGCCAGCCTAGGCGTATCGATACGCTTGAGAGCGTATTGGTACGGTATGACATTTAAAAGACCGTTGGGAAATATGACCGTTGAGGTTGTTAAAATGGGATCGGTACGCTTACTAGGCGTATCGAAACGATCCCTTACCGTATCGAAACGGCCAAGCTTGTTTCGATACGGGTTTTGGCAGTGACCAAACTGGGCAAAAAGGTATCGATACGGTTTTGACCGTATCGGTACGGGCAACTTGAAAACATAAGTTTGGCTGTTTTAAATCATGAAAAACTTTGCCAAAAACCTTTTTAAGATCCCTCAAACATAAATTCAAGTTGTTTGGACTTAAAGACAAATTTTGAATTCTTTTCAAATTAGTCTAAAACATTTTTCAATTATTATATCAAAACATTATTTCTACAATTATTTTGGTATTCGACGTTTTAAACTTAGAGCTCATGTTTTGTAAACTTATTTAAATGCTTATTATATATCTCATGTGACCCATGTTCGAGTCTCCTCTCAAATATTTTTCTTCTTTTTTCCCTAGAACTTAGTTCATTATAAAATATATATAGAATGTTGCAATTTACATTATTAAGGAGTGGTTGGTGTAGTGGTTAAGCCTTTGCTTCTTCCCACTAGAGGTCATGGATTCAAACCCCACCATGGCTATATTCTTTTCTCTTGAATTTTCCTTCAACCAGGTGGTGATAAATATATATAATATTAAATAAATTAAATTAAAAATTAAAGTAAATTCATCCAATCGGGTGATGACACGTGTCCTTATTTGATTAGTTGATTAATTTTATTAAATTAAAATTAGGATTAAATTGATATAATAGGTAATTATAGGGACTAAAAGTGTAATTATATAAATTTTACTTTAACTACCATGTCACCTTCGTTAGATTTTAACGGCCGATAGTCAAAATAGGTCTATTCAAATAGTTGGATGGTCAAATTTTAAATTTTTTTAGTTGAGTTGTCAAAATAGGTCGCGACCAATAGTTGGGTGGACACTAGAGTAGTTTTCCTAAGATTTTGAAACTAATTTAATAAAATTTTATTATTAAATACATTAATCGCATGCATCATGGGATAAAAATCTGGTTTATATATGATTACATTGATGGGTATACAACAAATGACATCCATCGATGTGCACCACCAATATCATGTACCAATATACACTATTATTTTTTTAGGATTTTCATATAAGTTCTTAAAAATTCAAGGATCCATTGTACATTTAACCCAAAATAACAATTTAAGTTTTAATGAAATTAGTTTAGGGTTGCCGCCTATTTTGTATTATTTTGATTATTATTTATTTACTTTATTTTGTTTTTAAATACTCCACAATATTTCACATTGTCTTTAGTTCCACAGCCCATTAATTTTCTCCCAACAAATCTATTAAGCGAAAGTTATTTTTTATAAGTGGATTTAATTTAGAGTTTAAAATTTTGATTTAGGGTTTAAGACTTATGAGTTTATGTTTTAAAATTTTGAATTTATGGTTTAAAATTAGAATTTAAGGTTTAAAGTTTAAGAATTATGGTTTATAATTAGAGGTTTAGGGTTAAAAAATTAAAATTTATTTTGTTGTGTATAAATAGTCATTCTTGTGTAAAAATGTACACTATCAGTAAATCAAATATTAACATATACTAATACTTGTAATATAGGATGAGTCTACCACGTGCGACGAACATTGATGAACACCACTAACGATAAACACCGATAAAAACTATTAATTTTTTAAAAAATTTTAAAAATCTAAAGGACGAAAATTATAATTAAAATTATTTCTTAAAAAAATAAAAATCAAATTTAATAATTACTTTATAATATTTTTTAATAGGTTAGAATCAAATATACCCAATTCTCCTAAACCCTAACAAAATCAATCTCTTAAAAAATAGAAATCAGTTTATAATTTTTTAATAGATTAGAATCAAATATACCCAATTCTCATATTATTGATTCTAATCTATTAAAAAATTATAAATTGATTTCTATTTTTTAAGAGATTGATTTTGTTAGGGTTTAGAAGAATTGAGTATATTTGATTCTAACCTATTAAAAAATATTGTAAAGTAACTATTAAATTTGATTTTTATTTTTTAAGAGATAATTTTAATTATAATTTTAGTCCTTTAGATTTTTTAAATTTTTAAAAAAAATTAATGGTGTTCATCGGTGTTCATCGTTAGTGGTGTTCATCAATGTTCGTCGCCCGTTGTAGAATTTTCCCTGTAATATAATATGAAAAAAACATTGATACACAAATTGTGTAAACTTTAGTTTATACAAACTTGTTAGATTTAAGGTTTGGAGTTTATGGGTTTAGGATTTACGATTTAAGGTTAGAGTTTTGGTTTAGGAGTTAGTGTTTAGGGTTTTAGGTTTAGTAGTTTAGAATTTATTTTAAAAGGGCTGTGTGATATTTTATTGGGTAAACTATACAGTTGACCACCGAACTATGAGGTCGTTTTTATTTTGACCACCTAACTAAGAAATTCGTCAATCGGACTACTAAACTTTTAAAGTGGTCCTATGTTTAACACCAACCGTTAAAATTTAATAGAGGAGATGACGTAACAGTTAACAAAAATTTATATAATTACACATTTGATCTCTATTAATTACATATTATATTAATTTAGTCCTAATTTTAATATAACTAAAAAAATACAACACAATTTTTTTGTGTGTGTTATCAATCAAATGACAATGGTGAAAAAGAAGCTAGTCAGTTTGAAATCAACCCCATAATTGTACTCTGAATCTGAAGAGAGAACTCAACCACACAAAGTAATTAATTGAAAATCTGAGATTGAATTTAACAGACGGGGAAATTTTGCGAAAAGATAAACAATGATATACAGATTTTACGAGGGTATAAGAGAGACTAAAATATTAGAAAAGGGTAAACTACATGAAATACTATTAAACTTTATGATATGACTCGATTATACCATTGAATTAAAAAACGATAACATTATACCACTGAATTTTAGTAAAAGGTCTGATTATACCACTGAACTTTAAAATGTTCAATTGTACCACTAGGCCATTTTGGACTATCTGAGGCATCAAAGCAGCCATACCAAAATGATGGTTTGGTTAAGGTTCATATCACTCAATAGTATAATTGAACCTTTATTAATTTTCAATAGTATAATCGAACCTTTTACTAAAATTGAGTATTATAATTGAACATTTTATTAAAGCTCAATAAGATAATCGAACCTTTCACTAAAATTCAATAGTATAATAGTATTATTTTTTTAATTTAATTGTATAATCAAATCAAATCCTAAAATTAAATAGTATTTCGTATAGCTTATCCTATAAAAACAATAAGAAAGAAATCGGAGTTTTAAGATAGAATTTAAGAAATCTGAAACTCCTTTTTCGATTTAAGAAAATATGGTGAATGGACGTGTGAGCTGTTTGGTTGGTTTCTTCAGAAATAAAAAATGGCTTTAAGTTTGAGTTTTTATTTTTAATGGGTTTTGTTAAGGGTGTAAAAATTATATTTTATGACCAATTTTACTCATATTATTATTAGATTTAAGTTCTTATTAGTTGCATTTTTAGTCATTTATGCATATTTGTATTGTTTCCTTCATAGTTATGCTTGAGTTCAAATTTTAATTAGTTTTGGTGGAAAAAGATATTGCTGGTATAACACTCTTACCAGTATTTAAACTCTAATACTGACTAGAGTATCACATAGTAAATTTCAACATACAAATAATATAATTGCCTAATTTAAACATCTAATTGTTAATCATTTAATTCTTTTTCTCTAGGTTACCCGATAAATAACTAGTAATATTAATAATCATTTTCATAAATATAATTATCCATCATATACTAATAATATAAACAAATTTATAAGTTATTACAAACCGTATTTATACTAAACTTAGCACCCACTAGTTCTTAATATATACATGCCAACTAGTAATAGCAAAATATATTTAAGGATGTCATTACCGATACTGCAAAAATACTTCTTGATTCCGATGCCTTTTTAACTTCTTACTCCGAACGCTGAGATTTACCTACGCGTGAAAACCATCACACGCTAAGTATACACTTATTGAGGCAATAATAAAATATACAGTACAATGCTACACATTTCTAAATATGCAATAATATCATTACCAATGTTGACTGGATCGTTGAATCGATTTAAGCCAAGAGGAGAGGGGTTGTAATCACCTATTTTGTCCGGAGTGTCACCCCATTTTTATTTAATTTTTAATGGGCTTTGTTAATATGTGTGTCGAATAATTAATAAATAAAAACTAAAAGAGAAAAGAAAAAGGAAAAAACAGTATGTATACATATGTATTATTAATGTTATATACATATATCTATTATTACTATTATATTATTAATACTTATTATTAATATCTATTATCGTATACTAGTATTATCTATTACTTTATTAATTTTATATATAATTATTATCGTTATATTATTATTATTACTATTATCTTATTATTATTATCTACGTTACTATTACTATTAGTGTTACAATTATAATTATTATTATTATTGAAATAAGACACTAAAATATAAATAAGCCCAGTATTAAATAAATAAAATCCAAATATGTAACAAAGCTCAAAGTTTATTTAATTTTAAAAGTCCATCACAGATTTCAAAGCCCAAACATTTACATGGCCCGTTGGCCCAAATTGGTAAGCCCTAATCTGATCTAACCCTAATGATCTCTTATGCCTTGCAGCTGCCCCTTTTTTCACTGTCAGATCTGATCTAGATCTGACGGTCCAGATCTGATCTAGATCTGACTGTCCAGATCTAACTTCAGCTGAAACCCTAGCCGGCCCTCTTCTCAAGCCTCAGTGCCGCATCATATCCACCGTTGGATCAGGAGCGCATCGGACGACCGAGATCAACATGGAGAAGTTTCTGGAGCCTCCACGCGCCCGCGCGTCTGCGTCTCCCCAAAGCCCAGACGCGCGCGTCCAGCACACCGATGGCCCTTTCGAATTCCTCTGGCCATCCAGATCCCACCGACGTTTGGGATCGGCTCCACGTCATCAAATCATCCCAAGCCGTGTATTTTGGTCCCCTCTCCTCACGGTTCACATGCAACAAACAAAAAACGCAAATGTTAGAGGATGCATGAATTGCAGAGAGGCAAGAAACGCAACCAAAAAAATAGAAATGCCAGAGACAAACAATAACAAATTCAACAGAGGTGAATCCGGCCAAAACCATAGGATGAACCAATAGCAGTTTTTTCTTTCGATTTATGTAAACCGAAATATGCAATTATCGGACTATATAAAGTCGAAATGCAAACAATGTAAAGGGGGTTTTTTCAGAGAGTTTTCAGAGAGACATTGTAATCGCAAATTTCAATCAATCCAAGCAAAAAAAAGTTTACAGAGGTATCATTCTTTTATTTTACAGTTTCAAATCATAAAAAAAATACGAAAGGGTCTGTTTTTTTACCTTCGCGACGATTCGTCATCTCCATGCCTCATCGCCTTCCCTCGCCGATGATAAGCCTCGTGGTCTCCTCCGAGACCACGCATGGTGAATCGGTGAGGAGGAGGGCTTTGAGAAGTTTTTAAACTGCTTTTGGGGTTTCAGTTTTCACAAATAAAAGAAAAAGCTTTTTGGGTTTCGATTTCGGGAAACGAAGGTTTTCTGGTTTTTCGGGGTTTCGAAAGGTCAAAAGGAAGAAAGGGGTGAAGGTTTTCTGGTCACCGACCGTCGAATAGCGACGACCGGCGTAGTGACGGCTAGGGTTTCAGAGGAAAGTTTTCTCGGGTTTAGGTTTAGGTTTTGGTTAAAAATCAAAAAAGGGTTTAAAATGTGTTAAGCTTAGTTTTTATATTGTTTCTCGTTTTAAAATTGGTGTAATTATGTTTTAAGGACCTCCGTGTCCCATTAATTATGCGAGTGGGGTTCCCGTGTTTTAAAATCCTTTCTGCAGTCCCTTCAGGTTTTTGAATGTTTTCAATTCCGTCCCTAATTCGGTTTCAATCAATTTTCGAGTGGGATATTCACCCGTTTAGTCCCTGTATCTTTCTGCACCTTTTTAATTGAGTCCCATTTCGTGTTTTAATTAGTTTTTTTAAATTCGTTTATTGTATTTGTAGCCCCTACCAGTTTTCATTTTATTTATTTACATTGCATGTCATTTTGGTTATATTATGTTGTTATTCATGCCCTTTGAGTACGTGTTTGCATCGAATATATGTCATTTTACATACTGTATGTTCGTTTAATGTGTATATAATGTATGTTTTTTAATATGTGCACATTTTGTCTTTTCATGATGATTCGAATATATTTGTGTGGCATGCATTTTTATGTCATTTCATGTGATTTTTAATACTCTAATTCGCATGTTAATCAACTTTAATTAAAAAAGGAGATGCTTATTAATTCGCGTATTCGGGTCAAATTATCCTAGCTTATTGGATATTCCGCGAATATTCGGACTAATTCGAATCGTCTAAAGGTAAACCCATAGATAATTAAAACGGACAAGACCAAGACATCATTCTTTAATTGCTTGCATCATGCATAAAGGCGACTTATGGGATCCGAACCCTAAACTAACACGGTAGTCAGTCTTATATGATGTCGGTTTAGTTTTTGGTCCGATGTACCGTCATCCTTTTTTAATTAAATGTTTAATTAATTCGAAACTACCAATTTGGATAAGCTCGTATGATTAAAGTCTGATTTTTAATTAAGAACCCCTAATTAAATTCATTTTAAATTTCAGATAATTTCCATCAATTTAAAAGCAACAATTGTTTTGGTACCGATTTCCGGGTGTGATGGGGGTGCTAACCCTTCCCCACACGTAACCAACTCCCGAACCCTTTCAAACGAATCTCTAGTTTAATATTTATGGTGTCCGGCCTACCTTAGTGGCCGGTGGTGACTCCAACCAAAAAAGATTTTTTAAAAGGTTTTTTTTCCAAAACTCGAATTGTTTTTAACCCCCCCCCCCCTTTTAAATTAAATGTTTCTTTCAAAAAAGCGGGGACATGAAAAAAAACCTTGTTACAGTCTGGCGACTCCGCTGGGGATAAATTTTGTTTTACAAAACAAAAAGAGAGTTAAGCCAAAAAACACTTGTTGCTTTTGAATTGATGGAAATTTTTGAAATTTAATTTGATTTTAGCGAGGTGGTTCTTCTTTGAAAAGAAGACTTTAAGTATACGAGCTTTGATAATTGGTGTTCTTGAATTAATTTTTCATTTAATTTCAAAGGAATCACCGACATGTGTTGCATCACGCATTAGGCTCTATACCCGAGCTTCGTCCCTTAAGTGGGAGTGAAACGCCTATACCCACGTGAGCATCCCTCCACGGGTCGGTAATTCACTTTCGGAATCCACGCCTTTGACATATGAGCAGTCCTCCACGTCACTAGGTCGTGCTTTCCCTCGAACCAAAACCAATTCGCAAGCTTGTAATGGGCCAGAATTGGGGTTCTTGTTACCTTAGTAGGTGATAAGATAGGTTCGGGTACCCTTGTTAGAACCGAACCACATGCGTGAGAATATAAGAAGCCCACCCCGGTTAGAGCCATGTGGATAACCCTAGAATTAGAATTCATGCTAATAGGTCTTGCTTTGTTAATCTACTTTGATGTGTTTCCTTTCGCTTGTTGTATTCAAGTATTCATTATTGTTATTACTAATCCAGTTGCCTCTTTTGTCTTGTTTTGCTTATTTTTGCATATTCATCGCATTTTCATACGAAGTGTTGATTTGAGAACAGTCTAAAGTTGAAAAGTTTCACAATGGGAGAAAAGAGTCCACAACAACGGAGTTTCCGGAATGCCCTAATTTAAAGGGAATGGACGAAAAAATTTATTGAAAATCGTACCCTATGCGAGCAAGACTTGATCTCCGTTATGGAAAGTTGTTTAATGAGGATGTTCGTCGAATCAACATTTCCTTGCATTCGATTTTGTGTTTTTTTAATTTATTGCCTTTAATCATATGTTTCTGTTTTGCATACGACATATCATGCATTACATCATTAAGTCATGAGATTGATTGTTCGGGGTCATGGCAGCATTCGTGACTACCGAAGATTCCGCACCCACACTTTACTCGCCATCAAAGAAGGCAAATGGAGGAAAGTTTTGCTAAGTTAGAAGCCAACTTGAGAAGGGTCCAAATGTGGCATATGATGACCATGAATCTTTTTGTGAGTACCATCAGACTGTGGGGTACGAGATTCATATTCGTCCAGAATTTAAGCAGTTGGTTCAGAAATTGATGGACAATAAGGAGGTTGAGTTCCTTGAAGAAGCTTAAAGGGTGGGATGGATGGTCAGCCTAGTAGTAGTCAAGAGTTTTGTGCATCCGAGTTTGCTTATTTTCATTCCATTGCATTTTAATCTTTTTCCTGAAGTAATGTGTGGAATCAACTTTGCTACCCTTTACCCGAAAGTAGCAAAGACCTTTTTGTAAGGGCCTAAGATTGTTTTTTTAAATATTCAATGAAAGGATGCATTGTGTTTCAGTTGCCTTTTCATTTTGTGTGTATATATTTGTCTATTGAGTCCTCGTATATCAATTGCATAAGGGACATTGACCTTGACCTCAAAGGTTGACTTCGAGCCGCCTTTGTCCAGTGGAAATCGAAGGCTTTGAAGATGATGAATATGTGGCTTACACTCCGAGTTAATTTGGTCATCTAATTAAGTACACATAGAATTAGGGCCTTCGGGAGAATAACAAGAGATCTTTCGTGCTAAAAGAAGAAAAAGAAAAAAGAGAAGAGAAAAGAGAAAAGAGAAAGAGAAAAAGAGAAAGAAAAAAGAAAGAAAAAAGAAAAAAAGAAAAAAAAGAAGAAAGAAGAAAGAAAGAAAAAAGAATGAAGAGAAAGAAAAAGAGAAAAGATTCAAGATTACTAAAAGCCTGACAAAAGCACTCCAATGTTCAAAGCCTGGTAATAGGCATCTTCGGATACGAGTGTGGAATTTTTGGGGCACTCCGCTGTAGCAAAAGGACCAATAAGGTTGCTATGCACCATTCACTTTAGCTACATGAGTGATGGTAATATTTTCAAATCATGACAATGCCGAGTAGCTCGGGGTTTTGTTGTTTGCTCCATCATTTATTTCGAGCCAAAGGAATGTGATGAGTTAACTTCCCCAAAATCGTAAAGAATTGATAAAGGAAAAGCCTATAGAAGGTAAGTCTAATTGATTAAAAAGCTGAAATAGCTCGGAGAGTATGCCACATTTTCAGACATCAGCTCAGCTTTCGAGGTCTCCTAGACACATGATGTTTGAGGCAATTCTTGGTAAGCCATTGTAGTGTCGTTCGTGCACTTGATATTCGGGGTATTTGATTTAGCTTGATATATCCATGATTTGAAAAGAAAGTATAGTTTTCAAAAATGCATCTCATTTTGAAATTAAAAGATGCAATCTAAATCTTTTTGTGAACACAAAATTTCCTCCCATTACTTCGGGGATAAAGTATTAGAATGCAATGTCATGAATGCAAATGATAGCTCACCAGTGACCATGGTGAAGATAGTAGTAAGATTCCACATCCTACAGTTCAGGGAGTCGAGGCAAGTTTCTGTCAAAGTGCCTTGATTGGTTCAGAAAATGAAATTGGACCTTGATGAACTTAAGAGAAAAGTTCAGGGACCTGGGGGCATGCGCTTCCCCTAATGTCGAGAAAAGAAGAAATCGTCGTGTCGAGTTAAGACGAAGAGAATGGTTAAAGACCCAGTTTGAATAGGGGCAATGTTTTGAGAACGAGCACTACAAGAAGTATAGTTGAGCACCTAGTTTGAATAGGGGGCAATGTTATGAGAGTAAGCACTACGAGAAGTGCTATGTCAAGTTTGACCAGTGAAAGTCAGTAGTCGTCTTTTGAGAAGAGACCAAGAGATCGAGATTTGGCAGAGATGAGAAAGCCAAAAGAGACTAAGAAGAAAAAGAAAAAGGTCAAGATCGACCAACCCGGAGAGTGGAAGCGTCCGAGCAATTTTGATGTCATAATTCATGCATCATTTGTAGTTAAGCATCCTTAGGATTAGGGGCATGCTAACTCACATCATCATATCATTTTTACCTACTTTTGATAGGTGTATTAAAGCTTTTCCCGTAAAAGGAAGCCCGCCTATCCGTTCAGGCTCTTGGAGAATGAAACCTGCCTATCCGTTCAAGCTCTTGGAGAATGGAACCCGCCTATCCGTTCAGGCTCTTGGAGAATGGAACTCGCCTATCCGTTCAGGCTCTTGGAGAATGGAACCTGCCTATCCGTTCAAGCTCTTGGAGAATGGAACCTGCCTATCTATTCGGGCTTTTGGAGAATGGAACCCGCCTATCTGTTCAGGCTTTTGGAGAATAGAACCCGCCTATCTATTCGGGCTCTTGGAGAATGGAACCCGCCTATCTATTCGGGCTCTTGGAGAATGGAACCCGCCTATCCGTTCATGCTCTTGGAGAATGGAACCCGCCTATCCGTTCAGGCTCTTGGAGAATGGAACCCGCCTATCCGTTCAGGCTCTTGGAGAATGGAACCCGCCTATCCGTTCAGGCTCTTAGAGAATGGAACCCGCCTATCTATTCGGGCTTTTGGAGAATGGAACCCGCCTATCCGTTCGGGCTTTTGGAGAATGGAACCCGCCTATCCGTTCGGGCTTTTGGAGAATGGAACCCACCTATCTATTCGGGCTTTTGGAGAATGGAACCCGCCTATCCGCTCGGGCTTTTGGAGAATGGAATCCGCCTATCTATTCGGGCTTTTGGAGAATGGAACCCGCCTATCCATTCGGGCTTTTGGAGAATGGAACCCGCCTATCCGTTTGGGCACTTTGAGAATGGAGCTTTTGCCAATTGCCTTTATTTGGACCTCGAAGGGTTGAAGAATATTGAAACGAGAAGGACAACTTCAAGCCTCCGCGACCGTTACATTTTCCCGTACCGACATTCGAACCACCAGTAGTTCAAGTGCATGGTGACTCGGGATCCAAACAGGGAAGTTGGACAAAATCGATGCTTATGGTCTTTGCTTTATTCTTGTTCCACAAGTATAAGCAAAGGGGGGCAGCTGTAATCACCTATTTTGTCCGGGGTGTCACCCCATTTTTATTTAATTTTTAATGGGCTTTGTTAATATGTGTGTCGAATAATTAATAAATAAAAACTAAAAGAAAAAAGAAAAAAAAGGAAAAAACAGTATGTATACATATGTATTATTAATGTTATATACATATATCTATTATTACTATTATATTATTATTACTTATTATTAATATCTATTATCGTATACTAGTATTATCTATTATTTTATTATTTTTATATATAATTATTATCGTTATATTATTATTATTAGTATTATCTTATTATTATTATCTACGTTACTATTACTATTAGTATTACAATTATAATAATAATTATTATTATTATTGAAATAAGACACTAAAATATAAATAATCCCAGTATTAAATAAATAAAATCCACATATGTAACAAAGCCTAAAGTTTATTTAATTTTAAAAGTCCATTACAGATTTCAAAGCCCAAACATTTACATGGCCCGTTGGCACAAATTGGTAAGCCCTAATCTGATCTAACCCTAATGATCTCTTATGCCTTGCAGTCGCCCCTTTCTTCACCGTCAGATCTGATCTAGATCTGACGGTCCAGATCTGACTTCAGCTGAAACCCTAGCCGCCCCCCTCCTCAAGCCTCAGCGCTGCATCATATCCACCGTTGGATCAGAAGCGCATCAGACGGCTGATATCAATGCGGAGAAGTTTCTGGAGCCTCCACGCGCCCGCGCGTCCGCGTCTCCCTAATGCCAGACGCGCGTGTGCACCACACCGGTGGCCCTTTCGAATTCCTCTGGCCATCCAGATCCTACCGACGTTTGGGATCGGCTCCACGTCATCAGATCATCCCAAGCCGTGTCCTCTGGTCCCCTCTCCTCACGGTTCACATGCAACAAACAAAAAATGCAAATGTCAGAGGATGCATGAATTGTAGAGAGGCAAGAAACGCAACCAAAAAATAGAAATGCCAGAGACAAACAATAACAAATTCAGCAGAGGTGAATCCGGCCAAAACCATAGGATGAACCAATAGCAGATTTTTCTTTCGATTTATGTAAACCGAAATATGCAATTATCGGGCTATATAAAGCCGAAATGCAAACAATGTAAAAGGGGTTTTTTCAGAGAATTTTCAGAGAGACATTGTAATTGCAAATTTCAATCAATCCAAGCAAAAAAAAGTTTACAGAGGTATCATCCTTTTATTTTACAGTTTCGAATCATAAAAAATACGAAAGGGTCTGTTTTTTACCTTCGTGACGATTCGTCGTCTCCGTGCCTCATCGCCTTCCCTCGCCAGTGATAAGCCTCGTGGTCTCCTCCGAGACCACGCATGGTGAATCGGTGAGGAGGAGG
The DNA here is from genome assembly GCA_958450335.1 of Hibiscus tridactylites. NCBI lineage: Eukaryota > Viridiplantae > Streptophyta > Magnoliopsida > Malvales > Malvaceae > Hibiscus > Hibiscus tridactylites. Next base: position 71,332,614 of record OY288272.1, read on the forward strand.
GCTTTGAGAAGTTTTTTAAACTGCTTTTGGGGTTTCGATTTTCGCAAATTAAAGAAAAAGCTTTTTGGGTTTCGATTTCGGGAAGCGAAGGTTTTCTGGTTTTTCGGGGTTTCGAAAGGTCGAAAGGAAGAAAGGGGTGAAGGTTTTCTGGTCGCCGGCCGTCGAATAGTGATGACCGGCGTAGTGATGGCTAGGGTTTCATAGGAAAGTTTTCTCGGGTTTAGGTCTAGGTTTTGGTTAAAAATCAAAAAAGGGTTTAAAATGTGTTAAGCTTAGTTTTTATATTGTTTTTCGTTTTAAAATTGGTGTAATTATGTTTTAAGGACCTCCGTGTCCCTTTAATTATGCTAGTGGGGTTCCCGTGTTTTAAAATCCCTTCCGCTCCCTTCAGGTTTTTGAATGTTTTCAATTTCGTCCCTAATTTGGTTTCAATCAATTTCCGAGTGGGATATTCACCAGTTTAGTCCCTGTATCTTTCTGCACCTTTTTAATTGAGTCCCATTTCGTGTTTTAATTAGTTTTTTTAAATGGGTTTATTGTATTTGTAGCCCCTGTCAGTTTGCATTTTATTTATCTACATTGCATGTCATTTTGGTTATATTATGTTGTTATTCATGCCCTTTGAGTACGTGTTTGCATCGAATATATGTCATTTTGCATACTGTATGTTCGTTTAATGTGTATATAATGTATATTTTTTAATATGTGCACATTTTGTCTTTTCATGATGATTCGAATATGTTTGTGTGGCATGCATTTTTTATGTCATTTCATGTGATTTTTAATACCCTAATTCGCATGTTAATCAACTTTAATTATAAAAAGGAGATACTTATTTATTCGCGTATTCGGGTCAAATATCCTAGCTTGTTGGATATTCCGCGAATATTCGGATTAATTCGAATCGTCTAAAGGTAAACCCGTAGATAATTAAAACGGATAAGACCATGACATCATTCTTTAATTGCTTGCATCATGCATAAAGGTGACTTACGGGATCCGAACCCTAAACTAACACGGCAGACAGTCTTATATGATGTCGGCTTAGTCTTTGGTCCAGTGTACCGTCATCCTTTTTAATTAAATGTTTAATTAATTCGAAACAACCAATTTGGATAAGCTCGTATGATTAAAGTTCGATTTTTAATTAAGAACCCCTAATTAAATTCATTTTAAATTTCAGATAATTTCCATCAATTTAAAAGCAACAATTGTTTTGGTACCAATTTTCGGGCGTGATGGGGGTGCTAACCCTTCCCCACACGTAACCAACTCCCGAACCCTTTCAAACGAATCTCTGGTTTAGTTTTTATGGTGTCCGGCCTAACTTAGTGGCCGGTGGCGACTCCAACCGAAAAAAGATTTTTTAAAAGGATTTTTCCAAAACTCGAATTGTTTTTAAAATCCCCCTTTTAAATTAAATGTTTCTTTCAAAAAAGCGGGGACATGAAAAAAAACCTTGTTACATGGGTGAATTGGATTTTTAGAAAGTTTGGTAGTGAAGTGGTAAAATAAAAATCACAAGACAAGGTACTTAGAGTGGTTCAAGTTCCAATTGAACTCTACATCCACTACCTTAGCTCCCACTAAAGATTTTCCAACAACTCCACTAGTTGATCTTCCCCTTTTCTAGGCTTAGGAGGAAACCTTTACACAAGCGGTCAATTTTCTACCCAAATTTGACCAAACCCTCTCACAAGGTTACAAAGAAGATTAAGGCAAAGGAAAAGTATCTCACAATACAAATGTTTCCCAATTTACAAGCACTCAACCCAATTGAATCAAAAAGATAGGAATTACAATGAACCACAATTGGGGTTTTACAAAGAATATGGAAATTTTGCTCTAGAGCTTGAATTTGATGTTGGATTGTTTCTTTGAGACTCAATAGTTGTTGTTGCTGTTTTTAGAACTCAATTTTATACCTTCTCATTCAATTCTAGCCGTTTGGGTTGTTGCGATCATAAGTATAGTCGTTGGGATGCAATCTTCCCACATTAAATGCACTTCTGCAACTACCTGTTTCGAAACACTCGAACATGTTTCGAAACAAACCAAAATAGAAATAGTCGTTGAGGTGTAATTAAGAGACCGTATAGAACAGACAGGATCGTTTCGATACACTAAGAGCCCTGTTTCAAAACGGTTTAAAACGTTTTGATACACCTTAACCGTTTTCTGAAAATTAGTTATAAAATTTGCAATGGTCATATTTTTTAACCCAAGTTTGAAAATCGTTTCGAAACGTTTGAGGTCGTTTCGATACTACCGTATTGAAACGGTTCAACCCGTTTCGTTGTTCTTCATCCGTTTCAAAACATATAGGCATGTTTCGATACACCCGTATCGAAATGAAAAGGCTTGTTCCGAAACACATGTTAACAGTTTCAAAACGTTTCAAAATGCCTAAGGGCCGTTTCGAAACGGTGACTCAAAAATCACTGTTTTGACTTGGAAAATACTTAGAAAAATTTTCATAAACATTGGTTTTTTGACTTGGACCATTTGCTTAGAGATTTTGGGAAGTTTTGAGGACTTAAAAATTTATTTTATCTTTTTCAATTTTGTCCTTAAATTCTTTGTTATATCAAAATCAATTCATTATTTTTACAATCTCCCCTTTTTGATATAACAAAACCAACTATAAATTTTTAAGTGTTTTGAAGTCTTTGAAAAAGTATTTAACTCCCCCTCAATTTAAGATAGGTTTTAAAGTTTTGAAAATATTTAAAATTCAAGCATTTGAAACTCAAAATCGACTTAAAAACACTTTAGGCTCTTAGATTACTTCTCCCCCTTTTTGTTAGATCAAAGTAGATAATCAAGGCTAATAAGAGAATAAAGGAGTCATAAACAATAAACCAAACAACATAATATCATAGATAGCATTTAAGTTCAAGAAACAACATCAAAAACATAAATATTCAAAGCATTTAAGTTCAAGCTCAACCCTAAAAAAAAATATTCAAACCATAAGTCTTAAAGATAAAAACATAAAAATAGGTACAAACTTCATCTTAATGTGACATAATAATGATATGCAATAAGAATCCTAGGGTGCCCCATCACCATAATCGTCGCCAATGTCATCAAAAGAACCATCCTTGTCCTTAGCTTGATTTTGGCGAAAACGCCTCCAATCACCATAGAAGGTGGAGAAGGAGAGATCTATGGATGATTGTTGATTCTCAAGAGTGGAAACACGATCCTCCAAGGATTGCAAGCGAGTGTTGATAGCACCAAAACCCGAAGCCATGTTCGTGTCCATCGTGTTAAACCTCTCGGTAAGGAAGGTCATAAGAGCATCATTGTTGGGAGCCACAACGGGAGCCGAAGCTTGAGGTTGAGCTTATCTTGAGGTGTTTGAGCTCTCCTGTCAACACGAACCCAATGACCAAGAGTGTAACGAAACCCGGATCTCATAAGAGAAGATTCACCAATCTTTTGCTTTTGGGGTTTCGGAGAATCATATGAGCAATCTAGACCAAGTTTAACAAATATGTAGCTCAACAATGTCCCATAAGTGAAGGATGTGAGTGAGTCGGTTGTACGAATCTTCACTTGATGGACCATTTCGACAAACATGATTTTCACTAAGTTCGGTTGTTGGGCTCGGCGAAAACACTCGAGCCAAAAGTGATCGACTTGGCGGATGTGAGCAAATTTACCTCCGGATGGGCAAATGAACCATGAGATCATCAAATGTAGGAAACGATCATGAGCATCTAAGGTAAGAGCCGATCTGGTATGAGCTCCAAAATGATTTTCATCATCAATACCTTCATCTTTGAGCCCAAGGAAATTCACTAAGACGGATGGATCAACACGAAACTTCTTGTCCAAAAGGTAAGAATCAATAGCTATAACCTCGGAACGATCCTCATTGTTGATGAGAACGACATTTGAGTAAAAGAGCAAGACCATGTTCTTGTATATGATGTCGGGAATGCTCAAGAAGGATAAAAAACTCCATTCTTGCAAGAGATGTAGATATCGGAAAAGAAACCAATCAGAATTAAGGAAATCTATATCTACAACTCATTCTCTTCGAACAATGGTATCATGAACGATTTGGAAATGACTCTTAGAGTCTTGATTCCTAAGAATTTTTGAAAAGAGAAGGGTAAGGTTTGGACGGATGTCGTCTTGGCTCGAACCTTCACCCCCTTGAGTCTTTCGTTTCTTGTTTTCCATTTAAAAATACCTAAAAACAAAGCAAGCAAGAAATTTTGAGTGTATGCATTTAAAACCTAATTCAATCCAATAAATATCCCGTTAAGGTTTTAAAACCACTTTGAAAGTATATACATATATAATTTTTTTGAAGAAAACAATTTTGAAAAACTGTGTTAAAAAATAGAATTAAAATAAAATATATTCCAATGAAAAAATTTGAGATTTTGAAATTTTTTACAAGTTGTTGAAAACCCATGATATAAAACATATATTCTATACAAAACTATAATTTTCTAGCCTAAGATTCGAACGAAATCAAAAGAAAAAGAAAAAGATAGAAAATACCTTAAAAGAGTGATTTTGGAAGAATTGATGGAAGAAATTGCACCAAATTGTTGAAGCTTGCTTAGATTTTCGTTTAGGAGTAAAAGCCCTCAAGATTTGATGAAAAACAATGAGGTTTGGAGGGTTTTTATAGAGGAAAAATGATTTCGGGATTTTAGGGTTTTTAATAGTTTGATAAAAAGTGAACTTGAGCATTTTAAAATAAGCTTTCCGGATACGCGTTTCGAAACAGGCGAGACCATTTCGAAACAGGCGTACCGAAACGTCTACGAACGTTTCGAAAGCAGATGACCATTTCGATACAATGTTGATCGTATCGAAGCCCAAGAGATTGCCCGTATCGAAACGTATCAGGGTCGTTTCGATACATGTCTTGGCAGAACCAAATCGTTTCGAAACCCTTTGGGGCATTTCGAAATGACTTGGTCTACTTGTGTTCTTTTAAGGCACCCGTATCGAAACATGGTGACCCGTTTCGATACACCTAGGCCTGGAAGTGTGATGAGGCTCTAAAATGCAGAAAAAATGACTTTTAATGGATCCTAGATGCATGAATGATATGAATGAGCAAGTGAAACATATCAAAAAACAAACATACTCCCCCTAACTATAAACATGGATGCAATTAGGATCAAAAACACATAAACATGACATTTTACAAGAAATCAAGCAAATTTAAGCACAAAAGGTCCTAAAAGGTCAAGATAGGTTAGTTAGATCTAACTCTCCTAAGGGACCAAAAACGCTCCTTATCTAGAGGTTTGGTAAAGATGTTCTCTAATTGATTTAAGGTGTCTACATACTCTAAAACAACATCTTCCTTAAGGACATGATCTCTAATGAAATGATGCCTTATTTCTATGTGTTTGGTTCTAGAGTGTTGGATGGAATTTTTGGTAAGACATATAGCTCTAGTGTTATCACACTTAAGAGGTATGGTGTCTATCTTAATTTCATAGTCTAAGAGCTGTTGTTTAATCCAAAGGACTTGAGCACAACAACTTCCTAAGGATATGTACTCGGCTTCGGTGGTAGATAAAGCTACACTATTTTGTTTCTTAGAGAACCAAGATATGAGCATACTACCTAGGAATTGGCAAGTGTCGAAAGTACTTTTACTATCTATTTTGCAACCCCCGTAATCTGCATCCGAATAAGCATGAAGGTTAAAGGTTGAGTCTCTAGGGTACCAAAGACCTAAACAATGAGTATCTCTAATGTACCTAAAGATCCTTTTAACGGCTATAAGGTGAGACTCTCTAGGACTAGCTTGGAACCTAGCACACAAGCAAACACTAAAAAATATATCCGGTCTACTTGCGGTAAGGTAAAGCAAAGAACCAATCATAGAGCGGTAAAGCTTAGAGTCAACACACTTACCTCATTCATCTTTGTCAAGCTTTGTGGAAGAGCTCATTGGTGTAGCTTGAGGATTTGCTTGCGCCAAGCCAAACTTCTTGAGCATATACTTGATATACTTAGCTTGATTGATGAAGATGTCATCCTTCATTTGTTTGATTTGAAGTCCCAAAAAGAATGAGAGCTCCCCCATCATGCTCATTTCAAATTCACCTTGCATCAACTTAGAAAAATCTTGACAAAGCAATTCATTAGTAGAACCAAATATAATATTATCAGCATAAATTTGAACTACTAAGATATCTTTTCCATTGTTTTTAATAAAAAAAGTGTTGTGTCCACCTTTCCTTTCTCAAAACCTTTTCCAACTAGAAAACTTGAAAGTCTTTCATACCAAGCTCTAGGAGCTTGTTTTAAACAATATAAAGCTTTTGACAATTTAAAGACATGGTTTGGAAAAATAGGATCTTTAAAATCCGGTGGTTGTTCCACATACACTTCTTTGTTTATAAAACCATTTAAAATGCACTTTTGACATCCGTTTGAAAAAGCTTGAAATCATGATAACATGCAAATGCAAGTAGCATCCTAATTGCTTCCATTCTAGCTACGGGAGCATAGGTTTCATCAAAATCAATTCCCTCTTCTTGAGTGTAACCTTGAGCAACAAGCCTAGCCTTGTTTCTCACTATGTTACCACTCTCATCTAGTTTGTTTCTAAAGACCCATTTAGTTCCTATAGTAGATTTATTTCTAGGCCTATCAACTAATGTCCACACTTTACTTCTCTCAAATTGATTTAACTCATCTTGCATGACCATAATCCAAAAGTCATCTTTTAATACTTCTTTAACATTCTTAGGCTCAATGCATGAGATAAATGCAACATGATTAAGCATTTTAAGAGAAGAGCGAGTAGTTACCCCCTTGGATGGATCACCCAAGATCTCACCACCCTTGACATAGTTGTACTCCCTAGGGTAGTTCACTTCCTTTTCCTCAAGAGACATGTTTTGCAATGCTTCTAGAGGCGGTTCTTGTGCTTCTTCCTCTTTGGTTGGAATCTTATTCACCTTTGATGATTCTCCACCATCATTGGCTTCAATGATCCCTACATCATCATCATCACAAGAATCATTCCTCGGAAGGAGGTTATCATCAAAAACCACATGAATAGATTCCTCTACAACTAAAGTTCTTTTGTTAAACACACGATAGGCTTTAGAGTTTAAAGGGTAACCTAGAAAAATAGCTTCATCACTTTTTGCATCAAATTTACCTAAATTATCTTTTCCATTATTTAAAACAAAGCACTTGCAACCAAAAGGATGAAAATAGCTAATGTTAGGCTTTTTAGATTTTAAAATCTCATAAGGTATTTTCTTTAAAATAGGCCTAATCATTACTCAGTTTATAATATAGCAAGCGGTGTTAGTGGCTTCCGCCCAAAAATACTTAGGTAAATTATTTTCACAAAGCACAGTCCTAGCTATTTCTTCTAAAGTTCTATTTTCCCTCTCAACTACCCCGTTTTGTTGAGGAGTTCGAGGAGTCGAAAAATTATGGCTAATCCCATTTTCATTACAAAACTCATCAAAACCCATATTTTGAAATTCGGTTCCATGATCACTTCTAATATGTGAAATTTTAAGTTCAAGATCATTTTGGATTATTTTAGAAATTGTGATGAAGTTTTCTAAAGCCTCATCCTTGGTGCTTAAAAAGAGAACCCAAGTATATCTAGAGTAATCATCAACAAGCACAAAAGCATATGATTTTCCAACCATGCTAGTAGTCCTAATTGGCCCAAAAAGATCCATATAGATCAATTGCAAACACCTACTTGTAGAAACATCATTAATGGACTTAAAAGAGGTTATATGTTGTTTACCTTTAGCACATGCATCAGAAATTTTATCTAATGAGAACTTGAGCTTAGGTAGGCCTCGAACTAGATTAAGGGAAACTAATTTTTCCAAAACACTAATGCTAGCATGTCTTAGTTTCTTATGCCATAACCATGCATCATTTCATTTTGTGCAACTAAGCATGCATGGGATGTATGAATGTCATCTAGATTCACCATATATATATATATATATATATATTGCCTATGCGATGACCAATGAGCATTGTTTTACTAGATTTAATGTCAAATATTCTACATCCATTTACATCAAACATGACATTAAACCCTTTATCACAAAGTTGACTTATGCTCAACAAATTATGTTTTAGACCATTAACATACAAAACATTTTCAATAAGTATAGAAGAGTGATTACCTATGGAGCCAATACCCTCAATTTGGCCTTTGGAGTTTGTCACCAAATGTTACTACTCCTCCACCTTTTAGCTTTAATTCCATGAATCGACTCTTGTATCCGGTCATGTGCCTCGAGCATCCACTATCAAGGTACCATGAATTTTGACTTTGTGCTTTGGCCTTGTAGCAATGCTCCCCCTACAAGCAAATAGATTAAGCTTTTATTTTTGGTACCCAAATCATTTTGTGTCCATGAGTGTTAGCTCCCAAAAGCTTGGTTCCCTTAGGAATCCAAGGTGACATGATAATAATGTTATTAGATTTTACAAGTTCCTTAGGAACTCATACACTTTTAATTCTTTTAGTTCTATTATGTCTTTGGAGCCACTTTGTTTGTTGTTAAAATTCTTTCTTTTTTCAACCCTTGAAGAACCAACATTTTTGAAAGAATTTTTGAGCTCATTTAGCTCATTCACCAATTTTTGGTGTTCATCATTACAATGAGAAAGATGGTTATTTAAATCAATATTTTCTTGTTCAAAGAATTTTAAATCATCTTGTAAACTTAACAACTTTTTCTCAAAATCCGAGTTAGGTTTAGAGAGTGAATCATTTTGAGCTTTCAAATCCGAAATGACCTTTTTATTTTTTAAAACGGACTCCTTATATTTCTCTACTAACTCGTCATATACCTCTTCTAACTCATTGTATGCATCATGCAATTCATCAAATGTAAAATCAAAGCAAGATGAGTTAGAGGTTACCATCGAATCCTCCTCAAAAGCCATACGGCAAAGGTTGGCCACTTCATGTTCCTCATCCTCGGATGACTCCTCATCACTCCAAGTAGAAAACTTAGCTTTGAGCTTCTTCTTCTTCTCAAAGCCCTTCTTCTTGAGTTGAGGGCAATCGAAGTGTATGTGACCCGGCTTCTTGCACTCAAAGCAAATGACCAGATCCCTTTCTTTTTCTTTGCCTTTGTTCTTGAAGTCCATCATTCTTTGAAATTTTCTCCCTCGGTTGGACTTCATGAACCATGAGAATCGTTTGGCTATCATAGCCAACTCCTCAAAGTCTTCCTCCTCTTGTAGAGAGGCTTTGAGAGCAACTCCTAGCTTTTTCTTCTTTTCCACCTCATGCTTCTCTATTCTTCTCTCTTTCTTCTTCTTTGCTTCTTCTCTTCCTTGCTTCATGATCTCATGTGTAAGAAGAGAACCAACGAGCTCATCAAGCTTCAAAGTCTTCAAATTCTTAGCTTCAATGATAACCGTTCTTTTACCATCCCAAGACTCCGGGAGAGAGTATAGAAGATTCCTTACTAGCTTATCTTCGAGAATCACTTCACCGAATCCTTTAAGACCATTGACGATGATCAAAAACCGATCAAACATCCTTGAGACGCTCTCATCGGGGTCCATCTTGAAATTTTCATAGCTCAAATTTAACAACTCGATCTTCGTCTCCTTCACGTCGCTAGTACCTTCATAAGTCGTCTCTAAAGTGTCCCACACTTCTTTCGCACTTTTGATAGATGAAACCTTCGAGTAGATATCCAGACCAAGTGTACAAAATATAATGTGTAGAGCTTTGTCGTTGACTTGCATCCTTCGTCTATCTTCCTCGGTCATCTCCAACTTTACCTTCGGGACTAGTCTTCCTTCATTGTTTCTTTTAACCGGAATGTAAGAACCTTCTTCCACTACATCCCAAACCATATAATCCGTGGACTTGATGAAGAGATGCATCCAATTCTTCTAATATGGGTAGTTGTCCCTATTGAAGAAATGTGGTTTAGTGGTGGATTGCGACTCGTAAAGGTTGGAGGTTGAAGTAGATGCCATGGCTTGTCTTTGAACTTCATGACGCTCTCTTAGGAACTCCTCTTGTGGTTGTTAATCCTTCAAAAGAGGTAGGATCTAATACCAATTGTTCAGTGGATCGTTGAATCGATTTAAGCCAAGAGGGGGGTGAATTGGATTTTTAGAAAGTTTTGTAGTGAAGTGGTAAAATAAAAATCACAATACAAGGCACTTAGGGTGGTTCAAGTTCTAATTGAACTCTACATCCACTACCTTAGCTCCCACTAAGGATTTTCCAACAACTCCACTAGTTGATCTTCCCCTTTTCTAGGCTTAGTAGGAAACCTTTACACAAGCGATCAATTTTCTACCCAAAATTGACCAAACCCTCTTACAGGGTTACAAAGAAGATTAAGGCAAAAGAAAAGTATCTCACAATACAAATGTTGCCCAATTTACAAGCACTCAACCCAATTGAATAAAAAAGATAGGAATTATAATGAACCACAATTGGGGTTTTACAAAGAATATGAAAATTTTGCTCTAGAGCTTGAATTTGATGTTGGATTGTTTCTTTGAGGCTCAATAGTTGTTGTTGATGCTTTTAGAACTCAATTTTGTACCTTCTCATTTAATTCTATCCGTTGGAGTTGTTGCCATCATAAATATAGTTGTTGGTGAATTTCCTAACTCACTGCCGAAAATCTAAAATTCTAAAATTCTAAAATATTTGGTGAAATATTCCAAACTCACTGTCGAAAATCTAAAATTTTGGGCAGATTTCATAATTCTAATATTTATCATCCTTTAACCATTCCAACACTCTAAATTATCCTTCAATTGCATAATTAAGCATATAGAACATAATTATAACTACTTCCACCTCTAAAATAATTTTTACAATATTTTCTCTCAATTTCTCTATATTGACGAATAGTCCCAATACCATAAGATTTTCATCACTTTAAGAATAGGAGGGATAACATCACAACCTCATTTCTAGCTTGAATAAACCTTCATACATGAAATTCCAACATCCTATTCATCCACCAAATTTGAGAAATCAAGATTAAAGCATGGAAAGCATTAACAATTAATACCAAATGATAGAGAATTTCATGTAGATAAATTTTGTATTTGATACTTTCATCCAAATTCCAATTGAAATGGCTTGAAAATCAAAAGGAAAATTTTTCCTTACATTGTATGAAGTTCACAGCAATAGGGGAGAAAGATGAAGAAAATCTTGAATTTTCTTTTTTCATTCCATTTGGTCATTTATCATGTATTTAATGAGATTTTAAATAAAAATCTCCATAATAGTCAAATGACCATTTTGCCCTTGAAATCCAATGTTCATTAACACGCCACATGTTAAATTATTCATCAAAGGGTCAAAAATAAACTAACTAGTTAGTAGTTACTGACTTTGCCCTTGTAATCTTCTAAAATCACAATCTTGCCATTTTCATCCAACGATTCATATTTAACATGAAAAATCCACTTCAATCCAATGGTCCATGCTAAATCCTCTTAATATAAAGCATGGAAAAGACATTATTAACCTTGCTTGATATTCCTGACTAAATATCTCAAATTATTCGATTCAATCCGATTATCCAGATTTTTCCTAAAATTTAACTCCTTATAGCTTTTAATACGAATTTCGTACCAAAAATCCGGGTAACACAAAAATGTCATTCTTGGGGGTAAACTATTCATTTACGGGACTAAAATACATAATTTAAAAGTTACAATTTAGTCCTTGAAATTTTCCCGAGTTTACACTTTTGCCCCTAAACTTTTCATTTGAGGTATTACAGTTGGAGGCTGTTTTGTGTATGCAGGATTTATTGCACGGGCAAGTTGGAAATTGCCGAGGCAATTCAGGAAGGACATGCCAAACTTGTTGCCGAGGAAATCACCGATAGTTAAGGATAAACTGATGTGGCGGTCAGACTTTGATGACTGGGTAAACCCTACATGGCGTGAAGTAAGGAGAAATCTTAAAAGAGTTGGAGTTCCATGAAGAAGTCAAAGGAAGATTAAAGTTCCATGAAAATAGGAGAAGTTTTTGGAAGATAAATAAATAAAAGGGATTCATCTCTTTAATGCTATTTAGTTCCAACTTAACTTTCTCCTCAAGAAAGACTTTGACCTAGCCATCTCCTATATAAAGAAGGCCAAGCCGCCCACTTGAGGGCATGTTCGGTTGGAGAGAAAAATGAGAGAAGGCTGCTGCTTGATATAATCATATTTTTCCTTCTTGTTAGATTAGATTCATGCTAGGGATTTTTTATTTTGAGTTTCTTTTGCACCCATCCATGAACTAAACTTTATTTGGCTAGGGTTATTGTGTTGAATGGTTGTGAGAATGATTGGGTTTTTTTAGGTATTTGAGTTTGCAATTTTAGTTCAAGGTTTGTTCATTCTTGGTTCTTAAATTTATTTGCGAGTGAATTGGGAGAGGATCTCGTGAATTCATCCATTTATCTAATATCGGGAGAGTTAGATTCAAGAAACGAATGAACATGGTCTTTATTCAATTAATCAGTGGTGAAGACTAATTCAACTTAGGGATAAGTTGCGAATTTCAACGGCTAAAGGAAACGCAAGATCATTCGTTGTCCACCCTTGGTTCACGCAGAGATGTATTATCAAGACATGCACATTGAAGGCTCTATGTTGTTTACCTTGAAGGACGGCTAGTGTTTCGAGTTAGGGATAAGGAGAAACCATTAAAGAACGTTTCGCCGAACCTTGAAGGCTTTCGCCCAGTTGCCTAGGCAATCGCTTCATCAGTTGCCCAGGCAATCACTATACCAGTTGCCCAGTCAATCACTATACTAGTTGCCCAGACAACCCGATTGTTACCAGTTGCCGAGGCAATTAAGTTGCTCTTGCACTCAATTACCAAGACGATCCGTTCAATTATCATACCACGACTCACGATAACTCGGCCTATTCTCTCTTACTTGATTACATCTTCTTTTTATTTTATTGCTATTTCATTTTACTTGTTAGTTAGAACTCCTACAATCACCAATTTATGTTTTTATTTTATAGTGCGAGAAGTTAAATTCCTGAAGTAACACCAATCCCTGTGGAGACGATATCTTTCTATACTATAACTTGCGACGTGTACACTTGCACCAATTGCGAAACACTTATTACGTTCAACAGGTTTTAAGATATGTTTTGAGAAATATCAATTGAAGAGCTGAAAAAAAAGAAGGGAATGGAAGAACCGTTTCGATTTTCTACAGTCATGGGAACCCGTGAAAGCCACCGACGTCGGAGGAGATTGGGAAAGGGGTGGTGAGAGAGGTTTAGGGATTGTTTTTGATAATCCAAGTTAAAATGATGGAATGAAAGAGGGAGAAAATGTTTCGGGGAGAGGGTGGCTAGCTTTGCACCAACAATTGTTGAAGCTCTAGGTCAGACGACGATTCTCGACGGTGAGATAGTCGGTCGGTCGTTGAAGCTTTGCGCCAACAGTAATGGGGTTTGCAACTTGTTGAACTCAAAAAAGTATGAAAATAATTGATATATTTAATTAAATTAGGACCAACTTTGTTTTATTTAATTAAATTAAAATTAAGACTAAGTTGATATAATATTTAACTAATAGGGACTAAATGTAGAATTATACAAATTTTAGTTAACTGTCACGTCACTTCCTCCGTTAAATTTTAAAGGCATGTAGTAAAAAGAGGACCACTTTAAAATTTCAATGGTCTGCTTGACGAGTTTCTTAGTTGGGTGGTCAAAATAGGAACGACCCTATAGTTTGTGGTCACCTGTGCAATTTACCCTATTTTATTTACACATCTTGTGTATCCAAATATAACCCATAGAATATTCAATTACTAAATTAGTGTTAAATTAACCTAAAAAAATACATAGCATAAAACAATTTTAAAGATAATTTTATGTTCTTTTAATCTAAAGAAAAATATCCAAGTTATAACTTGTTTGGCAAAATTCTAAAAACAGTGAGTAGTAACTAATTCTAAAGGGACAGAAAACAAAACATAATTGTTGTAGTTTGTTGGGGGTACAAAAAAATATTATCCCTTAGGTTTCCCTTTGCTACTTGATTCCTTTTATTAATCTCCTCCTTACAACATCCAATCCGTTTTTAACCCATTTCTCCTCTTTCTGTTTTTCATCTTTAATTCTTAAAAGAATTCAAACACACCACCACCGACCTTCTCTTCTCTTATTCCGTTTTACAGATTTAATTCAAAACTCCAGCTTTTCGTCTATATACCTCTTCAGATACCCATTATTTTTCTGGGTTTTCGATTATATGGGTTTCAGTCGATTGCTTTTCCCTTTCTGAGTTCTTCAGCTAATGGCATGAATTTGGTCATTGTTTTGATTTTTTTTTTTTTTTGTTCTTATATGTTATTGTTTAAAATAAATGTTTGTTACAGGAGAAAACTTTTGGTTTTACTTCGTGTCCAAATAAAAAAACCAATTTGTTTATTCTTCTTCTTTTTAATAAAAGAATCCAAAATCATAAATTTTGGATTATAAGGTCATATAAGATAATCTTATTTCAACTGGAATATATATAATTTATTTTATTAAGAAACATAGGTTTAAGTTGGATATTGGTATATTTGTGGTTGGTGTTGGTGTTGAGTATGGAAATGAGAAGTGGAGAGGAAGGTGGTGGTGTGAAGACAGCAAAGAAACCGGAGAGAAGTATGAGTTGCAAAGATATGATATTTAGAGCCGATAAGATTGACTTGAAAAGCTTAGACATTCAGCTGGAGAAGCACCTCAGCCGGGTCTGGTCTCGAAACGCCGATAACCAAAGACCCGCCGAGGAGTGGGAGATCGATTTGGGTAAACTGGATTTAAGCCACGTTGTGGCTCACGGTACCTATGGCACCGTGTATCGAGGCACTTACGATAATCAAGATGTTGCAGTTAAGCTGCTGGACTGGGGCGAAGGTGGTAGTTACAGTACTGCTGCAGTCGCCACCCTTCGAGCATCTTTCCGGCAAGAGGTTGCCGTTTGGCAAAAGCTCGACCATCCTAATGTTACAAAGGTTCAATTCTTATTATTCTTCTTTCAAATGTATACTTGTTGGATGAAGGATGTTCCGCGTAACATATGTTCTTTTTTTAATCAGTATAATATCAAAAATAAAAATGTTTCTAACGTTTCACTTAATAATCATTTTGGCTAATATTCTTCTTTTGAAGCGTATTAACATTCAGTGTTTCATTATAGGTTAAAATGATTCATATGTGAATGAAAATTATTTGTCAACTAACAGTTAATGACTTGAAATAATGTGACAAACCTACTTAACAGCACACATTATTATAGCAATGTTATATAAACAAATGTGTTAACTTGATAGAATTACACATAATCAAAATAATTTTATAAAATTATTTTTTTCTCCAACTTAAAATTATTAATTTTTATTTCCGATAACTATTTTGACTTAAAATGAAACGTAAAAGAAAAACAGAGGTTAAAGTGATTATCCATTGTATATACTTAACCTTATGTCTTTTAAATTGGTATAGTTTGTGGGGGCCTCAATGGGAACTTCAAACCTTAGGATTCCATCAAATAATACATCAGGCGACGGTCACGACTCGTGGCACTCTAGAGCATGCTGTGTTGTGGTGGAGTATGTCCCCGGCGGCACATTGAAACAATACTTGATAAGAAACAGGCGACAGAAACTCGCCTACAAGGTTGTCATCAAACTCGCTCTCGATCTCTCCAGAGGGTAAATGGGTGCCTCTCATACTCGGTTCGAAGAATCCGTAAATAAAATGATTTCTAACGACCATGATTCTTTCTTTTTCCGTATTGCAGTTTGAGCTACCTACACTCCAAGAAAATTGTACATCGTGATGTCAAAACAGAGAACATGTTACTTGATGCTCACAGAAATCTCAAGATCGCCGATTTTGGTGTTGCTCGTGTTGAAGCTCAGAATCCTAGGGACATGACCGGTGAAACCGGTACTCTTGGATACATGGCCCCAGAGGTATCTTCATAAATGATTTTGTTTTCCATGTTGAACCCCAAAGCTAACACAATCGTTTTGTAGGTTCTTGATGGCAAGCCCTACAACCGGACATGTGATGTCTACAGCTTTGGCATCTGTTTGTGGGAAATTTATTGCTGTGACATGCCTTATCCAGATCTTAGCTTCGTCGACGTCTCATCCGCGGTTGCTCGACAGGTTGGTTTCGTAAATAGCTTCGACAGGATAAAAGAAAGAATCGAAATCATTGTGTATGTCTGTTACTCTACGTGTGCTGATCGAATCTATTGGCAGAATTTACGACCAGAAATCCCTCGGTGCTGCCCGAATTCTTTAGCAAGCATCATGCGGAAATGCTGGGACGCGAATCCGAAGAAACGTCCGGAGATGGATGAGGTAGTGAGAATGCTAGAAGCCATTAATACAAGCAAGGGTGGAGGGATGATACCGGATGACCATACGCCATCTTGCTTCTGTTTGGTCCCTGCTCGTGGTCCATGATCCCATTCTCTTCTGTTCCATTCCTACGCCTCCATTTGCAATGGGGTCCTAAACCATAAATACTACTACTTGGTATTTGTTGTGTGGGTCCCAGTTTTTAAAGAAAAAGTATGTATCCCCCACTCAAACTCGATCAATGTCTTCCTTTGAATTTGATTGTTGTTCATGTTTGAATCAAAATATATTCGATATGAATATAAACCCAAAATCTATACATGCCAAGTCATCAAGAACAAAGATTAGATTTACGGAAGCATACCTGAATCTATTGATGAAATTTTTTCAGAGAGGGTTTGATCTTCTATGATGATGTGTTACCTCTTGCCACACAACTATTTGACGGGAAGGAGAAATATGTAAGTTAACGTACATCTTGGGGACCAATATCGCTTCATATAAACTGAATTAAAAAATAATTTATTAATATTTACAACTCTACCCTTCATTGAGTTACAAATATAACTTATGATATCTACATTTTAAATGCAATGACAATTTAATACCTATAACAAGTGTAACATAATTGGTCATTTAACTTCGTGTCATACTTTATAATAACAATATATATTATACATATATACCCACAATTTGTAAATTTTAAATGATTTAGGTTGCCGAAGGAAATATTTTCAAAACATATGATACCAAACCTAACATGTTAAAGGATTTCGTAACTTTGTAAGTGTTTAAAAAATGGCGGTTCGACAAGAGTTTTAAATGTTCAAAAAGTTGCGGTTCTCAAAAAGTATATTTTTACTATCACTTTCCAAACTTTTTGTACCCGTTTCAAAACGTATGATACCAAACATAACATATTAAATGACTTGGTAACTTTTTAAGTGTTTAAAAAAGGGAAAACTACACCGGTAGTCCTTAAACTAAAAAAAACCCCAAAACCTTCGAAAGCTACATTAGGTGCTGCTGAATTCGAACCCAAGACCTCCAGAACACAAGCCATGCACGTGAATCACTTGTGTTAGACTAATTACTTGATTTAAATATACTAACAATTATATATAAGCTATACATATTAACCAAAAAAACCCTTAAAAACATAAATTGGGGTTACTAGGATCTGAACCTAGGCAACTAATATGCAAGGCCAACGTGCAAACCAACTATGCTAAGATAATTATTTGAATTAAATATTCTAACATTTATATTTAACCTATACATATTCGAAACAACACATGGTTAATGAATATAAAAGGTATGGAGTAATTCGAACATAATACCTTATTAATAAAATTTTAAATATTTAACCACCAAGTTAACCAATAAATTATGCTATTTTGAACTTAAATATATTTAACTAAATTATGTTTAAAATTTTAAAAAATCAAACTAGATTTTTTTACTTTGTTCGATAATAAAAACTAATTAAATATTTATTTATTTTATAAAAATAAAGAATTCCTAAAAATATTTAAGTTAAAAATAGCACAATTTATTAGTTTAACTTGGTGGTTAAATATTTAAAATTTTATCAATAAGGTATGGTGTTCGAATTACTCTCCACCTTTTATATTCATTAACCATGTGTTGTTTCTAATTTGTATAGGTTAAATATAAATGTTAGAAGATTTAAATCAAATAATTAGCTTAGAACAATTGGTTTGCACGTTGGCTTTGCATGTTGGTTGCCTGGGTTTGAATCTTGACGGCCACAATTTATGTTTTTAAGGTTTTTTTTTTGGTTAATATGTATAGCTTATATATAATTGTTAGTAGATTTAAATCAAGTAATCAGCTTAGCACAAGTGGTTCATGCACATGACTTGTGTACTGGAGGTCTTGGGTTTGAATCCTAGCTGCATCAAATTTGGCTTTAAGGATTTTGAGGGGTTTTTTTCAACCAATAGGGTAATGCCATATTTGGATGAATAAAGTTAAATAAAAATAATATAAGAGGAGAGAGAAATGATTAAAAAATATTTAAAAAATGCCATATCAGCAAAACCGTTAGCTATTTAACGTCGGGACCAAAATATGAGAACTATGTAACAGAAGAGACAGTTTTACCAAAAAAAAATAGTTTTGGGACCAAAATAAGAAAACGGTAATAATTTGGGAACCACCGGTGTAGTTTTCCCTTTAAAAAATGGCGGTTCAATAAGAGTTTTAAATGTTTAAAAAGTTACGTTTCCCAAAAAGTGTATTTTTATTACTCCCTCCGTCCCATTAATTTTGTCCCTTATTGACTTTTTAAAAGTCAAAATTTTTAAACTTTGACCATGATTATTTTTAATATTTTAAACAATTAAATTTTATAAAATATATATTTTAAAACTACTTGATTAAAAGTTTACAAAATATATTTTTTTATATTTTTTTCAATAATAAATTTTATATAATAATAAGTCAAAGTTTAAAAAATTTGACTCAAAAAAAGTCAATAATGGACAAAATTAATGGGACGGAGGGAGTATTAGTTTTGAAACTTTATTTACGAGTTCCGAAACGTATGATACTAACCAAACCTAACATGTTAAAGGATTTGGTAACTTTTTAAGCCTTTAAAGAAATGGCGGTTCAACAAGAGTTTTAAATGTTCAAAGAGTTGTGGTTCCCAAAAAGTGTCTCTTCACTATTAGAAAATAACCCTAAAATATTACCGTTGGAGTGTTCCAAACATGGCGTTTGAAAAAGGTTTAAATTTTAAAAAAGTTTCGAAACTTGTAATCAGTTGCCGATACTATATATATCAAACCTAAATTAATACAGGTTGTTGTAACATTTTAAGTTGCATTGTCTACTACCTCTTCTCGTTTCGAAACTTGAATATGAGTTCCAAAACTAGGTAGGTATATGTTTCACTTTCAACTTAAAAAGTTATAGGTTTTGGTAATAATTTAGGTGAACCGAAGGAGATGTTACCATTCGAACCTAAAAAGTTAATAGTTTAAATGTTAATTTGAATTTTTTACGAGTTTGAATCATCTATAAATACTTATACACTTCTACCATCTTTTATACATCATTGAAATTATTCATAATTACAAAATTATAGCATGATTTTCTGTGACCGTTTTCTTTTTAGGAAGTTACTTCTACAATTCATTCAACAACAACCTCAAAAATGATGAGTTGTTTGAGTTGATTTCGACGCAACTTAGCAAATTAATAAAAAAAGTTATCTTCATTACAAGCCAAAATCTCTATTGCAGAGTCCGGCTCTGAAGCGCATTACATGCTGACGATATGTAATGAAAGAGACCTTCACAAGATGTTTAGGAGGTACAACTGTGTAAGGGGTAGCAACATCGAGTTGTATGTAAAGTTTGATGAAGGAGCTAGTTTGTAACGCCCTGGTTATGGGCCTAAATGTTTTAGACATCGGATCAGACCGGTCGAAAACGATTCGAATCGTATTAGGAGGTTTAGGAAAATCAAAGATCGGGAAAGGATAAAAATGTGGTAAAAATTTATAAAATCCTCTAAAATTATGTTTAAGGGGCTGGTCAAATCAATCTTATAAAATGAGTTTCGGAAGTGGTACATTTTGGGTAGTGACCAAAATGTAAAGTTTCAAAACTGTTGGAAATTACAAAATTTCAAAACGAGTCAAAATCATAGAATTTTTAGGGAGCTATGGTGCAATTACACCTTCCTTAAATTGACATGTGTTTTAAAATAATTTTGGATGATTATAATAAAAGGGATTTTTACTTAATTAAAATTGATAAAATGGGAAATTTAGATTTCATTTCACGTAACTACCTCTTATTTCAGCAAAACCATTTTCTGAACTCTTTTCTCCAGATTTCTTTTCTTCCAAACTCTCTCTCTTAGATTTCTAAACCATTTTCAAGATTTCTCTTCAAATTCTTCAAGCTTTGGGAAAGGAAAACTTGTCAATCATTAAGGAGGGCAAGGATTGGAGGTAAATCTCATTCTCAACCTTCAATCTAGGTTTTTTATTGAAATTCCCAAGATCTTTGACTTCTAAATGTTGTTTTTGGCTGAGTTTTTATTATAGTTTTGATTTAAGATCAAAATCTTGCAAAATTATGATTTAAATCTTGATTTTCGGATAGGTATTGATGAGCTCTGTTTTGGATTGGTTTTAATTGAGTTTTGAGTTGATTATTATGTTGAAAAAGGATTTTGATAATTTAGATCCCGAAATCCTTGAGATCCTTGAGTTTCTTAATGGTTTTAGTTAGGTTTTTGGGGTGAAATGTTGAAAATTGATTTTCCAACTTTGTAACAATTTGAGCATGGTGTCGGGAGCTTAGTGTAAGTTTTAGTTAAGCTCAAGAGTAAGTAAATCGAAAGTCTCTCTCTGAATGTGCTATATTTTTGTTGGAAATGCACTTGAATTAAATGTGGATTGATTACTATTTTAAAGCATGTTTTGAGCATTGATGGTGCTGGTTTTTAATGCCATTTTGTTAAGGATGCACATGGTAATTGATCCTTGGATTTATGCGATTAAAGCATTTGGAATTAAGCATGTTTATGCTTGTGAAAATGACATTGTGATTTATGCTTGTAAAATAGTGGAATAATAATATTAAATGATTATATTGGCAAGTGATGGAAATGGTTTTTGGATGCTTTAATCAGATATAGTTAGTCGGCTATAGGATTGGGTGCACCGTGAATAAAGTCGCCTTGGATGTCGAGGGGTTGTGATTGTGCCGTAAACTCCATCCAAGTACCATAACGATTGAGGCTAAGATCACAACGGTGAAGGGTTTAATCTCGTGTGTGAGTCTTGTGGTATGTGTCTCGTACTCTCGTTAGTGGAATTATACAAGTACCGATGAGTGATGTTGAGGGGTTGTAATTGTGCCATTTATCTCCATCACATGTGTTGAGGGGTTGTGATTGTGCCATATATCTCCACCTTGTGTAGTCCGGTAGTATGTATGAAGCGTGTGGGGCAATGCTTGTAATCCGCGTATTTGATTGTGTCAATTGTGTTGGTTTTGATATGGATTGTTAATGATCACTTGCAAGCCAATATAATGATGTTGAGAAATGAATTAGGCATGTGATGCTAGGGAAATATGCTATAATGCATGTGATGCTTGGTTTAAGCATGAGCAAAGGATTTTGTTGTTATTTTAATGATGCTATGAGCATGTGGTTTTAAAAGTGCATTGATGCTTTAAAGAGCATGTTTTAAAGGAAGGAATATGTTGACAAATGATGATGTTTTGATTTTACAAAATACATTAATAAATGTTTGGTTTTCAGCGATCCTCACTAAGCTTTATGTTTACACTCATTTATTTCATCAATGCATAGAATTGAGCATTAGAGGCAGCAAGAAAGCAAGGGGGAAATCCAAGTATTTGGCTAAGCAATGTATGTGGTTTTACTTTAGTGTAATAAGAGGCAATGGGTGGGATTTCTACTCTTGGTTTGTTGGGTGATGTCAAACCCCTTTATGCATATGTTTTTGGATTTGTAAATGGTCTTTAATTGGGTTGTGGCCTTGCTTATAGTATTTTGAATATGCTATGGTTTATATTCTAAAGCATGCTTGAGTAGCTAATATTTACACCATGATTTGATATGCTTGATGATTATGTTATGTTGTTTGTTGATGCTTATGTGTTTGGTAAGTTGTTTATAACATGTATGAATGTTTTAAGAATGTTTTGATGTCGTTAAATGTGTTCAACTGGCTGTTGAATGTGCAAGTCTGGTATGCGTATCCATACTCGGGAAGGAGTATCGATACACTAAGGCCAAATTCAGGCTTTTCAGCTTAGGTGTACCGATACGATTTGCCCGCGTATCGATACGCCTAGGCAAAAGGTTGAAGGCTGTATCGATACGGGCTTGGGCGTATCGATACATTTTTCCCAAAACTCGCTATTGTCAATTTGCGTATCAATACAAGCTGAGGTGTACCAATACGGGTTCGTTAATTTCGGTTAAAAGAATCTTTTTAAGTTCTGAAATGTTGCATCTTGGTCCCCGAATGTTGTATGTTCAATTAGATGAGTTTGGATGATCCGTTTGAGCTAAATTTTGTCATGTAGGCATGTTACATGACTGATTAAGGATTGATAACTTTAAAATCTGAAATGTCCCTGTATTTTCTGGAAATTACAATTTAGTCCCTAAAAGTCAAATGTATGCAATTGAACCCATAATCAAACTCCGATCGCTGTGTCGTTTTCGCCTAACCGCTTTGCTGAACGTATAGGATAACAATGTGCATCTAGGGAAGATAAAAAGGAAAAAGGTCGTTAATCGAGGTTGACTTTAACGAGTTAACTTTGGTTTTCCCCGTGTAATCTTCTTAGTTCGGGTCGGGCGTCTAGGTCGGGCTAAGGGGGTTACATCGCTTGCTTGGGATGAAAGTTGTACATTGACCATTTGACCCATCATGTTCGAATGGCGGACTTCAAGGCTCGTTATATGATATGTTTGATGATGGTACACATTTGGTTTGATTTTGGTTTAGTTTAGATTGATTTTGAAGTATAACTCTTGTTTTGAAGTATGAATAGTGTTTTGGGGTTTATGTTTTGAGTTTGAAAGTTAAATTTTGTTGTATTTTTTATGCTTTGAGCAAGTAAAAAATTGATATAAATCATATGTCACTTGTCTAAATAAGTTAGAAACCTTGAATGCTAGACATGACTACTTAGGTTCCTAAAAAGCAAAAATGTTTGCATAATTGGACGTTTGCTTCCCTAAGAGTGGTTAAATGTTAATTCGATGTTGTGAAGCATTTTTCTGATGTATGTTGACATGTATTTGATGTTTAAAGTATGTCCATGCATGTTCATTATTTATAGGATCAATTTGTTGCATGTTTGTGCGCTAAAAATGCACGGTTTTATTGTTTTCTGCAATTTTTTTTGAAAAATGGACGATCCCTGTGAGTAAAAGATTGATCCCTTTAGACCTTGTGCATGGGCGAAATGTTTCTAGCTCATTGTGACAAAAGTGATTGATCCCTTCTGCCAATGGATCAATCCTTTCTTACATTTCACTCTTAAAACTTAAACTTGTAATTAAATGAGTTGTAGACGTCGAATTAATTTGAAAGTTGGCATTTGAGTCTATAATTGGTTGAATTTTATGAGTTGTTTTCATTTCATGTTAGTCATTGAATTTATGACATTTACAATTTAGCCTCTAAATTTAGCATATAAAGTTTGATTGTGCAATTGGATTTGAGTTTTGACATGTCGTTTATATTGATACATGGAAAATTATGGTTTTATCTTGCTTTATGATTTACTCGGTGTTTAAAAAGTATGTTAGGACTAAAGCCCATCTAGTTATGTATGTAATTTTTTTCATTTGAAGTTGTATGATGAAAAATTTTAAATTAGAACATATTTTGTTATTGAATTAGTATCGGATCACTTCAGTGATCAATGTAGCATTCGATATTCGAGTCTATTCGTCTAGACCGGATAACAGACTCGCTATACTTTAGTTACAAAGTCTCCAACTCCATCTTTAAATCAACTTACTATCGGTTTCCACTTTTCTTTCATGCCAAACACCATTCAAACGCTATCACTCAATCAAGAATCATTCTCTTCTTTATTTCAATTATGTTTGCATTCTTTTATTTTCAATTCTATTTGCGTTATTTTCTTTTCTTGAATTTTTCCATATTTGTTTTCATCTTGGTGTTTGGCACAAACCATTCTTCTTAGAGAGTCTAGAGCCTCTAGACTAATCTACAGCTTGTTGAACGTTTCGATCCATTTTATTGCATTCTATATACGATATCGTATCACAAAAGTCCAAAGTGAAGCAGAATTGTTGGTTGTTGGTTTTTTACTAAAAATAGTAACAACTTTTATTTTATTAGGAGAAAATAATAATAAAATTATAAAAAGAATCCGTAAAAATTTAAAATAGAACACTTACATCAACATACTGTTTCTCTTAAAACCATCAAAGTACACACACCAGCCATTAAATAATAAAATAAGGTCATATGAAGAAAAGGTTAGAAATAACTCGAAAAATTAATTGATTAGTCAACCAATGAGTCGGATACCGCTGCTTAACTAAAAAAAATATAGATACACACAAAATAAGAGAACCAGTGAAAGGGTATAAAACAAAGTTATATTAGTTAGATAATAAAATACATTATCTGGGGAGATAATGTCAAATCAAACCTTGAAAAAAAAAAGAGAAGGTGCGCTGCAAGAGCAAGCAAAGAATGTTATACAAGAGTACATAAAATCATACATAATTTTTCATACGAAAACGAGAAGACTAACTAAACAAAATAAAATAATATAACAATCGATTTAGATTTAGGTCTGGTCATGTATGGTTTGGATCTAGTTCGAGTCTATGGTGAGTCCGATCGATTCATTATAGATTCGTGCCAATTTTTGGTCAGGTCAATATCAGATCAGTCAACTTTCGGGTTCAGTCAATATCGAATTGGTCGATTGTTGAGTCAGGTTAATATTGAATCAATTGGCTTTTAGGTCGGGTCAATATCGAATTGATCAACTTTCAGATTAGCTCAATAATAATTCTATCATCTTTTAGGTCGAGCCATCAGATCGGCCAGCTTTCACGCCGGGTTAATAACATATTAGTCATAATTCGGGTTGGCTCAATATCTAATTAGTCAATTTTTTATTCAAGTCAACATTTAGATCTTTGGCTTAATTTGGGTTGAATTGGGTATAAGACCAATCAAATATATTTAGAATTATTAATATATTCTTGTAAAAACATGCACTACAAAAAAAAAATTACATACACCGACGCTTAGTTATACCGACAGACAAAAGTCGTTGGTATAGACAATATATACCGGCGGAAAACAAAATTGTCAATAAAAGTTTTGATTTTTACCGACGGATATATTATTCGTCGGTATAGACAAAATTTATACAGATGGAAGACAAGAAACTGTCAGTATAGATGTAATGTATACCGGCGAACAATGGTAACCGTCGGTATATATGTATTTTATACCGACGAACAATAATAACCATCGGTATACATAAATCATATATCGATGGTTGGTTCTACGTATCGGTATAGAAATAATTTTTATCGATAGAAAACTGTATGTCGGTATAGGTTATAGAATGTATCACCAGTTCACTATGTTTGTCGATATAGGTAAACTATATACCGATGGAATTTTTCTACATAGGTAAGTTTAAAATTTTCAGTCGTTTAAAATAACAAAAAATAACCAAAAAATGAAAATCCCTAATCTTTCTCTTCACTTTTGCTCCTCTTTTCTGACTACCTCTTATGTTCACCTTCGCTTTTTGTCTTCTCCGTCTACCATTGCTCCGGTTATCGTCGCACCAGCATGTTTAGCTCAGTTATTGTTGCACTTAAGCATGTTTCAGTTGCATTTATTAGGTAACCATACACAAAATTGCATAGATTAGATAATCTGCCCTATTTGATGAATTTCACTATTTTTCTCTATAAAAGATACTGGTCATGTATGTGTTTTACTGTGCGCAGATACCCGCCCAGACAGACCATACCGAGGCAGCTAGGAGGGCAGAAGGAAGGAGCTGGACAATCGATGAAAGATGTTGATGTACCTGCTGAAGAGCTGGTCAAACTAAACTACGGAGGAAAAGCCCATAATAAGAGGCCCTGTTGAACCACTCACACCAAGACAAACCTCTGTCGAGGCAGCAAATGGTGCGCTGCCGAGGCAGCAGCCCAAGGAAACTGGAAAAATGCAAAGTGGTGTGCGATTTGAAGAACACATCAAGCCTGATTTTTGGAGACCTCTTGCATGCAGATCAGAGCCCTAAAGCCCAAGAAAAGCCACGATCAAAGTTACATTGGAAAAAGTCAAACGAGAATCTAGGAAGAATTAATGATTGTGATTTGTTCTTTTAATGAGTTTTAATTTGATTCTAACTAGTACTCCTACCCTAAACTGACTTTGACCTAGGCCAAGACCTATACATATGTAACCTAGCCGACTAGGAAAGGGGGATCGAGAGTTCTTGGAGAAAACCCTAGTGTTTCCATTCATCCATCATGTTCTAAATTTTTCCTAGGGCTAAGGGTTGATTTTGTTGAATAGTTGTGAGAAATTGCTTGTATTTGTTTAGGTTTTTAGTGTTTGCAATAAAACTTCAAAGTTTGTTTACTCTTGACATTATCTTTGTTTGCAATCAAATCGAGAGAGGAGAGAGCAATTATTGATTTTTCTAATATCAAGAGAGTTAAACTCACGAAACGAGTAAACACGATTTTATCCAACTTGGGGCGAAACTACTTCGGCTTAGGAATAAGTTAGAAGTTCAGCGGCTAAAGAAGGCTTTAGATTGGTTGGTGTTCATCCCTTGATTCACGCCAGGAGGTATTATCAAGACGTGTTCGCCAATAGCACTTCGACTTATGGATAAGGATGACTCATTGAAGGAAGCCTTGCCGAACTTTGAAGCATCATTCAGCCGCCCGGGCAGCACATCATTCTCTGCCGCGGCAGGTCATCTGCCGAGACATCACCTTGTCAACTGCCAAGATGGCAGAGTTGATTTTGCAGCACTTGAACCAAGACAAAAGCATTCAATATCCACAGTACGACGCATTCCAATACCAGCCCATTCTCTCAATCTGATTTCTCAACCTTTTAATTTACTTGCTTTTAGTTTTAGTCAATTCAAATCAATCTCAATCACTTGTGTTTTTACTTTTACTTGTGCAGGAAGATAAATTCTGAAGAATTTCCCAATCCCTGTGGAGACGATATCTTTTATATTACAAATACGAATCAGTGTACACTTGCACTTAAAGCAGGACTATTTCACAAGCCTACAAGTTTTTGCCGTCGTTGCCGGGGATTGGCGTTAATATCTTTTGTTTTTATTTTCTTGCATTCTAATTTTATTTTTAATCTCGTGGTTTTCTGTGGTTTATGATCAGAGCGAACCCAACATCACCACTGCGAAAACTTGATCCCGAAATTGAAAGGACCGAACGCAAACTTCGACAAGAAAACATCAGAATAATGAATCAGCTTGGAGAAGACAATGCCCGCGATAACCTACCCGTTGACGGCATTCAGCCACCCGACGACATTAGAGAAAATCCAACTGCCCCCGACCGAAAGTCTGTGATTACTTGGAAGAGGACCTTAGGATGTTGAACACTTGTGTTGTCGATCCCGAGATAGAAGTGGACAATTTTGAACTCAAACCTGTCATGTTCAATGTTTCTTGCGTGTAGTGTACTATAAATGATACGCATTTATAATGCAAGTATACACATCGAACGAGTTATAAAGTGAGTGAGTGAGTATCGTCTCCACAGGGATTTGAGGTATTCATAGTTTGCTGTAACAATATTGATTGAACTTTTTGCAGGTGAAAATACTATAGTAAAAGAGATGATGTAAAATAATGCAGTAGCAAAACAGTGCAAAGAAAGATGAGATAACAATATGTTGAACAGGTTCCCTTTCGTATGCGAAACTCACTATGGAATGACTGGCTGGGAATGATGGACAACCTAACCTAAGCTTCTTAACGATACTAAGGCTCTTCATCTATCTTCTATGCTAGGCGGGATTTGCTAAAAGTGTTCCTAAACTATCTCTAGCCAGGAAACTAGGACACAAAAATGCTACAGCAATACCTCTCGGCGTAAACTCTTAACACTCCCCTACCCTTCACTAACTATCATTCTTAGCCCTTGAAACCTATCACTTATCTCTAAGGTAGGTTAGAGTCTGCCTCTCGACAGCCACTCCATTGCTTATGGGGGTTCTGGCAACTTTAAGGAAATAAAACGCATAAGCAAAGCATAGAACATGATAAACACTGAAAAAGCTAGATCATGCATTAAGAAGTACTTAAAATAAAATCATCCATCAAAACCAAGCCACCTAAAACATTTCGTGCCTGGGAAATGTCATCCAACGTATCATTGTGATAACATCACCAAAGATAAAGATATGAAAAGGAAATGCCAAAGCGACAGAAAAAAAGGTAAACTCCCTCTCCGCCATGGACTGCCTGACTTTCTCAGGCCCAGCGCCTCTCTCGAGGCCGGCGAGGCCACTCCTTAGAGCTTCAACGATGAAGGACACCAAGTGGAGAAGATGAAGATGAGCGCTTCTCTCTCCTTGCAACTTTCTCTCTCTTTGCTCTCTTCTGCCTCTTTCTTCTTTCTTTCCAAGCTTCTCTTTATATATTGGAGGCTCTAGTGTTTTGTGCCCTAAAGATTCCTTGATAATCCCAAGGAATATCCACCGACAAGCTCTGCCATGAGGGGACAAGGAGGATAGTTTGTAGGTGGGTACCGGCTGCTGCATATGTCAAGTTGTCCTTTTCTGCATATTCACGTGCTTCTGCAGCTCACGTGTTGGCCAATATCCACTTCCACTATGCTATAGCAAATCACAGCGCCAGCTTTCTCTCGCTAGACTCCTTTCCTGCGCATTATCAAACCCAAAACCAACCTTCCGAGCAGTACCCCTCAACATGGACTAATAACCAGCAAAAGTAAAGATGCACCCAGAAGAAGAAAATGCAGCCTAAATGTTGTCTAAATGCTATGGTATGGGCTCAAGAACAGGCAAATTCTATAGTATAAAAGGTATGAAAACAAGGATATTCATGCAGTTATCACACCCCCAAACTTAAGCTATTGCTTGTCCTCAAAAAATGAGTAGAATAGAACAAAAGAAATATTATGTCAAAGATTTACCCTAGAGAATTGCTATGGCAATATCTCAGTCCTCGGAAATGGCATAGGCAATTAAAATATAAACAACTAGAAGTGAGATCCTTAAGAACATTCCTTAGGACTAAGATGTGTGTGTGTGCGTGGTTGCCTTCCTCCTATACTTAAGCTAGTAAGACAAATTTTCAAGGAAGCTCCCTAGTTATACCCTAGCCATGTTCTCTAGCTTTTTTTTTTCAAATTTTCAGATTCCCAAAGATATAGGTTTTCTGCTATGAAGGGTGTCAGCTCATCACACCTACCTTCCTTAGCTCTAGATGAGCAGGGAGCAAACCTCTCACCCCCGAGCTAGTAGGTAGAGTCATCCCGTGACAACTTGCATTCACTCGTATGCTATAGCAAAACTTTATTTCTTCTTTCTCTCTTTTTTACATTGTAGTATGCTATAGCAAAGCGGAGTGTCCTTCTACAGATATGTCGTAGCATTTATTCATTTGTTTTAGCACAGGGACATCTAATTTTTATTAAGTTCTCTAGAGTTTACATATTAGAGTTCACTACGGTTCTTCCTAAAAAATTTCTAACGAAGTTACTTATAGAAAGAAAGCAGATGTGTAAAAAAAAATTAACAACTAGATCCTAAGGTCAGTTCTACAGATCTCAACTAGTTGTGTTTGTTCTAAATTAGTTTAAGCTTTTAAGTTTTCGTCATTAGACATCATAGATATATTCATAAGTTGTCTCTAGACTAAACATAATGACATAGTAAAAATTTTGTTCTTTCCTACTATGAATATGCTAAAACAAAATACTAACTATGAACACCAACACCCCCAAACTTAAAGGATGTAGTGTCCTCAATGCATGAACTAATCTATACTATATGCAATGAATAATGATGAAAATGAAATAAATGAAAAGAAAAAAAGTTAGTTACCTCCTAGGTGCGGAGGCTATGTGGTGTTGTTGATGTTGTCCATGGAAGTTTAAGACGAGTAGTGGTGGGGATCTGCGATATCGTCCACACTCTCAGAGGAGATTGGCTGAGCACTGGGTGAAGAGCGGACACAACCAGCGGTATGTTTGATGTGTGTCTTAGGTCTAGATGTTGTAGCATCCTCTGTTTGTGTGGGGTCGGCACATGCGTGGGTACTGGAGTTGTCTCATTTTGAGGGGGGTTCTCATGATAACTTGATATATGGTCCGACTCTGGTAGTGGGTTATCCGGTCGTGAAGGTGCATGGTTGGTTGCCTTTCTGCTGTGTTTTCTCTTTTTGGTCGGGGTGGGCACAATGGTGGTTTCTTCGACAGGAGGTGTAACCGAGGGAGTTTCTTTTTCTGGTTGGGCAGTAGGAGTCGCATGCGTCTTCTTTCTTGCAGTCTTTTTCTTAGCAGGGGGCTGGACTGAGGTAGGGTCAACTTTTCTTTGAATTGGAGGGGCTTGGCTTGCTGTGGCAGTGGTGGGGGCTTGCAATAACTCCAGGGGAAATAGAGAGAATGAAATGTTTTGGTCTGGGAGGAGTTTGTTGAAGCAAGAAGCTATAGCACCATCACGATGGTGGGCATACTTAAAGTACGCCTGTTGATGTTCCTTCATTAGGTTGAGCTCAGCGCTCAATTCTTTTGTTGTGGCCACCAATGCAGCTATCCTTACTGCAGCAAAGCTTTTAGTGCCCCCTTTACCGTCTGCTGAGGGACATCCTCGTTTAATCCTTGGAGCTCAGTGACTAGGGCTGGTGTGAGACCTGTTTTTCCTGAATTTTTCACATCCACAAGATCATATAAAAAGACGTCCTTCCTCTTACACAGGGCTGTTATCAGGTTAGGTAACACTAAAGGACTACGAGGCCTTTTTAAACAAGCATAAATTTCATCAACAATAATTTTCCTATATCTATATGTCTACCATGCAGTATAGAGTGGAGAAGAAATAGCCTAGAGATATGGACCGTGGTTGTGTGCAATGTGGGCATTATCTTGTGTCGCAAGAAGTGATTCCATACCTTAGCCTCTGGCTTGAGGCGGCCTCTTTTGTAACCCCCTTAGCACGACCTAGGCATTAGACCCGAACTGCGAAGATCACACGGGAAAACCAAAGTCAACCTTGATTAACGACCCTTTTTTATTTTAATCTTCTCTAGATACATATTAAGCCTATGTGAACACTCAAGAACCTTGGAAGAGAAAATCACAGCGATCGGAAAACGTTTAAGGACTTAATTGTAAGAAATACACTTTTAAGGACCAAAATGTAAATTATGGAAAATATAATGACTTTGTAGATTTTAGTTTTACCGAAACTTAATTAATCATATTGCAAGCCTCTCTGCCAAATTTCATCTTAAAAAGACATCTCAAGCTCAAGCAATTGCAATTACAACTTTCAGGACTAAAATGTAAAGCATACAGAATCTGTGTCCAACGGTCACCCGTTTCGAAACACTGACACCCGTATCGAAACACCCGTTTCGAACGCCCGTATCGAAACGGTGTTGACCGTTTCGATACGCGGGTATGTTCCGAAACCAGTTCCGAAACAAACACTTCTAGTAGCCAAAGTGTTTCGAAACACTTTTAGCCGTTCCGAAACGCCCAGGCCATTTCAGGCACTCGTTCCGATACACCCTGCCCAGATACAGCAGAAACTTCTGGTTTTTCACTTCAAAACACCATCAAACATACTTAAAATCATTCCACAATATATCAACAACATGGTAAGCATTAGAACCATCATATTGCATCAAAGGCTAGATACATTACAAGCATTAAGCACACCTACTCATTTATCACATTCAACACATGATCTTACTTTTAAACAAAGAACATGGCTATATCCAACTATGAAAAAGGAGATCCAAACATCGCAAAATGATCATCAACAAGTATCAAACCATACAGCAAACTTGCTCAAGATAAATGATCTCATTACACATCAACGTAAAAGACTCTTCCCCCCATTGCCTTTATTATCTATAACTATAAACCAAAACATACTTCTCAAGTGGAGCTCTTCTTGAATCCCTTGCTTCTTGCTGTCCCAAATTCATTTATCTGCATTGATGGACAAAAAGGAGCGTAAGCACATTATGCTTAGTGAGGAATGCTCAAAACCAAAACACCATCAAT
This sequence comes from Hibiscus tridactylites, assembly GCA_958450335.1. Lineage (NCBI taxonomy): Eukaryota > Viridiplantae > Streptophyta > Magnoliopsida > Malvales > Malvaceae > Hibiscus > Hibiscus tridactylites. The sequence goes on from OY288272.1 coordinate 71,364,842, forward strand.
GTAGCAAACCTTGAAACCCTTTTCAAAAGCAATCACACCTTTAAAAACCAAGTATTGTTTGAAAACCTTATATAAAACATAAACACCTTATAATTTAGCATTACTTAACATAAGATCAACATTGAACTCAAATGCATTAAGCAACTCAACCCCAAACAACATTCTTGCAATAACTTCCGCTTAAACCATTTCACGCAATAGTGCTTCGTGCAAAGTTTAAACCAATTTCCTTGGAAACCATTTCCATTCCACACTCTTCCTTTCTCATACATGAAAACAATTTCAAAGCAAACACCATTTGAAATCTCATGTATCAAATGTCTATCTCATGCACTCTACCAATGCAAAACTCATGGTAAGGTCACATATGCTTGTTACTCAAAAGCATTTCATAAACTCAATACTCTTTTGCATAAGCAAATCTCCATTTGAAAACCACATGTACCATCTAGCTATCTCATGCACACAACCTATGCAAAACTCATGGCAAAGCCACCCATGCTTGTTTACACAAAAGCATTTCATAATTTCACTATCTCATATGCAAACCTCATAGCATAAAACATTTCAAGCATTGGTACATGTGACACACATTCTCATATATTGGCATTTACATACTCTATTGTACACGGATATGCGGACAATTCACTAGACACTCCCGGTGGCATCAACCATCACCGTACTCACCCGTCTAGAACATAATCTTCCGGTGGCTTCCACCACACCGTACTCTCATGGCGATTCTACTTTCACCAAAAGCTTGAGTATTTCATCAAGTCCTACCCCGATGGTATGCCCCTCAACAGTCTCATGGCAATAACTCTTGTTGCCAAAAAGCTTGGATGTGTTACCAAGTCCTACTCCGATGGAATGCCCATCATCGGTCTCATGGCAATAACTCTTGTTGCCAAAAAGCTTGGATGTTTCACCAAGTCCTACTCCAATTGAATGCCCATCATTGGTCTCTCTCTTTGGAACGAATCTCAAGAGCACATATGAATTTTAGTTTATAGTGCACTCTACATCCTATTGATCGATCAATATATCGGTATTCTTTACATCATCTATGCCAATATATAATGTTAAAATCATCAACACACTCACTGTTTTAAAGCATGCAACACCTTCAAGGCCAAAATGCCGAACATTGCCTTAAGACGCAAACTAACAACACATACTCTCAAGGAATATTAATTTCATGCATCCTTCTTCAAAACAAGTTTGACAACCAACTCACATGCTTTAAAACCATGCTCAAACAACAAATTAAACCACATTGTCAAATCAATCACATCAAAACCCATTTTGATAGTTTTCAAAACAATAATAGCACAATTGAGAGAGAATTCCACTTTACTTACTTCCGAACTTAAACTGGCGTTTCAAGCCTAAATTTAAGTTCCCAAACCTCTTTTCAAAATCATTCCAAAGCTGGAAAACACGATCTCACTCACCGATACACAACACTATGCTAGCCGACAAGCCTCCCAAGCGTCCGAAACCTCCAACGCTGCCTCAATCGCTTCCGGATCACTCTTCCCTGTTTTTAACACATAAGAACAGAGGATTAATGCACTTCCATGCATTAAAATCACCAGCCACACAACCCAACTCGCTGCTCTACGCAAGAACCTCATTCCGGCTACCAAAAACAACCGAAATCACCTCCAAACTCTCCCAAAACAAAGCCCATCCAAGATCTATCAATTCTAACCTTTTATAAACATCAATTAACATAAAAAAGCAACAAAAACATGACCTTATACCTCCAGTAACAGCAGATCACCAAAACCACCCCAAAAACCACCATTTCCACAAGCAAAAATTTAGGAAAAACAACCTATTCGGGATTGGACTGATAAAACCTCACATCTAACATCATTTAACATCCAAAATACATTAGAAAACCATCTCAAAACAGAGACCAATCAATTACCACGAAAATCTCCAAGATCTCTTCCAAAATCTTGAGTTTTAAGCCAAAATCTTGTTTCCAACTGTAACACCCAAATTTTGGGCTTAGAAGTTTAGGGTCTGAACTGGACCGGTCTGAGAGGCGGTTCGAATATAAAAGGAGGTTTTAGGGAAAGCCTAGTTTGGGATGCTTTAAAAATATAGAAAAATCCTCATTTAATATATATAAGAGAGTGGGAAATCAATTTTACAAAATTAGGTTTGGAAATACTACATTTCGGTGTAGTGACCAAAATGCGATTTTTGCAAAGTTTAGTAGTGACTGTTTTGTAAAGGATTGAAACTTTGAATCTTTAAGGAGCTAATTTACCCAAAATGTTTTCTCCAGATTTTTCCTTAATTTGGGTGATTTAATTAACGTTTTAATTAAATAAAAGAAAAGGAAAACTACTTTTTGGATTTTTATTACTACCTTTTCCTAATTTTCTCTCATTCCTTTTTCTCTCAAAATCCCATCATCCAAACACATTTTCTCCAGCAAAATTCACATTGATCTTCACTTCAATTGATGAGATTTCTATCATCTATTGGTTCCTAATCAATCTTGCATCAAATCCGTTTGATTTCCACATTGAATTTTCATGGAATTTGGCCCAAATCAAGGAGAAATCATCATTTAGAGGTAAGAATGTTCTTCTCCTCTAAATACTCAGTTCTTTACTGAAATTCCCAAGTTTTAAATCCTTTATTAAAGTTTTATAAATGGATTTAATGTTAGAAACTTGATTTTGGCTTAAAACTCAAGATTTGGAAGAGATCTTGAAGATTTTCGTTGTAATTGATTGGGCTCTGTTTTGAGATAGTTCTTTAATGTATTTTGGATGTCTAATGATGTTAGAAATGAGGTTTTATCAATCTAATCTCGAATAAGTTGTATTTCCTAAGTTTTTGCTTATGAAAATGGTGGTTTTTGAGATGTTCTTGGTGTTTTGTTATACCTGGAGGTATAAGGACGAATTTAGGTTTATTTTGGATGTTAATTGATGTTTAGAAATGGTTAGAAGTGATGGATCTTGGCTGGGTTAAGTTTTGGAAGAGTTTGGAGGTGTTTTCGGTTGTGTTTGGTAGCCGAAATGTTGGTTTTGGGTAGAGCAGCGAGTTTAGGAGTGTTGGCTGAAGATTTCAATGCATGATGATGCATTAATCCTCTGCTTTGATGTGTCTAAAATAGGGGAGACATCTTCGGACACTTTTGGAGTTGATCTGGAAGCTTAATTGGCGTTTCGACAAGCTAGCGAAACGAAATTGGTGAGTGGAGTTGGTTTTCCAGCTTGAAACGATTATTTGGAGGTTTTGGGAGCTTAGTTTAAGTCTAAACAACTTAGCTAAGCTCAAGAGTAAGTTTTCGGAAAAACTCCCTCGGATGTGCTAGGTTATGGTTTGATGTATTGGTTATGAAATGCATGTTTAATTACTGTTTTGAAAGCATGTTTTAGCATGATTAATGCTGGTTTTGAAAGTCATGTATTGAAGGATGCTCAAGGTAAGAGATCCTTGGTTTGACATGTTATTAATATGGTTATGATGCATGGAGATGCATGATGATAAGTGGCTTTGAGTAATGCTTTAAAACAGTGAATTGATGATGGTATTTGATGTATATTGGCAAGTGATGAAATGGTTTTAAAGTACTTGAATCGGATATAGTTAGCCGACTATAGGATTGGGTGCACCTTAAGTAAAGTCGCCTTGGATGTTGAGGGGTTGTGATTGTACCGTAAACTCCATCCAAGTACCCTAACGATTGAGGTAAGATCACAACGGTGGTTGTAAATTCTGTGTGTGGATCTTGTATTATGTGTCCCTTACTCTCGTTGGTGGAATTATACAACTACCGGTAAGTGGTGTTGAGGGGTTGAGATTGTACCATTATACTCCACCACGGGTGTCACATCAATGGAGGGATTGCTCTTGAGTGTGAGCCTTGTGTAGTCTGGTAGTATGTATGAAGCGTGTGGGACAATGCTTGTAATCCGCGTATCCGATTGTGTCTTGTGTTGAAATGGTTATGAACTATCACTTGAAAGCCAATATAACGTATTTGAATATAACAAGCATGAGATGCTTGAAAAGGATGCAAGGTAGCATGAGAAAGAGATGAGCATGTGGTTTAAAAGCTTTGTTAAAAGTGTTTTCTAAAAATGCATTATTGTATTGGTTTTATTTAGAGCATGCCTCACTAAGCATTTGTGCTTACGCTCTCTTTTACCAATAATGCAGATAACTGAGGTGCTTTGGGCATCAAGGAAGCTAAGTTCATCCAAGGAAGTCCAAGCTCACGTATGGTGAAGTTTTCAAACACTATTAGTTTTGATAAAATTGGCAACGGGAACCTAAGATTCGTTTTGGGAGATGTGTTGAACTCCCTAAGGTTGTGGCATGATTGCCTTTGCTGGTTTGAATTGTAAATGGCCTTTAAATGCTTGTTTTGAAATTTGTTTGTCTATTGGGTTTTGATAATAGGAAGCATGCCTCTAGACTTGTGAGATTTCTTGTTTGATGATATGAATGTGTTAGGGTGATCTAAATGTGTACCATTTATGTATGATGACTTGCTGCAATGATTATAGAGTCATTAGGTTCTGTTTGATTGGGTTTATGCATGAAAAACCAGATTTTGCTGCTAAATCTGGGCAAACCGTATCGAAACACCCTCTAGTGTTTCGAAACGGGGGCCTGAAATGGCGTTCGTGTTTCGAAGCGCTAAGGGATGTTTCGAAACGATTTGGCTACTGGAAGGCCTCGTTTCGAAACCAATCTCGGAACCAACCCGCGTATCGGAACGGTCAACGCCGTTCCGATCCTCGTTTCGATACAAAAGGTGGAAGTTCCGAAACAGGTGACCGTTGGGCACTTATTTGAATGGTGCTGAAGTTTGCAAGCTTTACACTTTAATCCCGAATGTTGAGGTTGAAATTGCTTGAGTTGGAGATGTTCTTTTAAGATGAAATTTGACGGACAAGTATGTAATATGACTAATTTCATATTGGTAACATTAAAATCAATAAAAACCCTCTAATTTACAGAAATTACGTTTTGGTCCCTAAACTTATATTATGTGCAATTGAGTCCCTGTTTGTTATCCGATCGCTGTGCCTTTCTCAAATAAGTTTTATGGGAACTCACTTAAAGTTAATGTGCATCTAGACAAGATTAAAAAGAAAAAAGGTTGTGAATCAAGGTTGACTTTTGGGTTGACTTTGGTTTTCCCCGTGTAATCTTCGTAGTTCGGGTCAACCGTCTAGGCCGGGCTAAGGGGGTTACACCAACATTAAAACCATTCATAAAAATTTAATAAAGGATTGACAACTTGGGAATTTCAGTAAAAAAACTGAGTATTTAGAGGAGAAGAACAAGCTTACCTCTAAATGATGATTTCTCCTTGATTTGGGCAAGTTTCCATGAAAATTCAATGTAGAAATCTAGTGGATTTGTTGAAAGATTGATTAGGAATCAATGAGTGATGGAAATATCATCATATGAAGTGGAAATCAAAGTGACTTTTGCTAGAGAAAAAGTGTTTGGTTGATAGGATTTTGAGAGAAAATGAAATGAGACAAAATTAGAGAAAAGTAGTTATGAAAGTCAAAGGTAGTTTATCTCCTTTATTTTATTTAATTAAATCATTAATTAAATCACCCAAATTAAGGAAAAATCTGATGAAAACATTTTTGGTAAATTAGCTCCTTAAAGATTTAAAGTTTCAATCCTTTACAAAACAGTCACTACTAAACTTTGCAAAAACTACGATTTGGTCACTACATCGAAATGTTGTATTTCCAAACCCTATTTTGTAAAATTGATTTCACCAATCACCTTTATATATTAAAATAGGATTTTTAGATATTTTTCTATATTTTTAAAGCATCCCGAACTAGGTGTTCCCTAAAACTCCCTTTTAGATTCGAACCGTTTTCCAGACCGATCCGGTTCAGACTCTAAACATCTAGGCCCAAATTTGGGGTGTTACAACTCTGCTACTCCTAGGAAATTTCGTCCTCGAAATTTTAACTTGCGAAGAGAACACGATACCAAACTTCCCAAAGCAACACACAATGTAACACAGGTGACTTAGCCACCACAGAAACATCCTTAACCCAAAACACCACGAAACCAACACATCCTCAAATCAAACTTACACTATACCCAAATCCAACACCACTACTTACGGTGCAAGACTTCCAGAACACTCGGTTATTAGTCTCAGCTTAACTTTTCACACTTTCGAACCATGCAAGACCCTCAACAACCCGAAGAACTTCTTAAGCCTTCACAGCATACTCCGCCTCACCTCATAACTCCTTCAACAAAACTCACACACACGGTAACACCAACCCATCCATTTTTCAGCCACCATGTGACCCACAACCTACTCAGCTTCTAAAACCCCTTGCAAAACTGCTATATTCCTTTCAAAGATCACCACAACAAGCAAAAATTCTTAAGCAACAACTGCTCACATTTCCCAATGTATTGACAACATTCTTCCACATCCGTTACCATCACCTGACTTAACAGCCCATCAAACACTGCCCGCACAACACCCAAAATCCACATCACGAGACTCCAACCTTAACTCAATAGTTGTTTCACTTACCCCAATTGTCTTACGAAAGATTTACTTGTACACGACTAACCAACCACCTTCTCACAAAAACCCGGCCAACCAACAATGGCCCTTGAACTTACATTGCCTTTCCACATCAAGCTTAAACTATGACACTAATCTTACCGGGATGCCACCCACTCCATCCACATGCAAACATATTGAGACCCTGAAACCTCCTCTCACCTCAAACCAAACCTCACCTAAAGCTCTCAACATAACCTCCCTCCAACTTCCCTAAGGTTACTTCGAACCATCACCTACATAGCAAAACCCTCCTATTGCAACTATCAACGCAAGATACCTCCACACTCCGGAAACACATCCACTATCCTACAACAATCACCCAGCACAGAGAAACTACAACACTTATCTATTATTCGAAACCACCTCAAACGATTCTAACTCCAAACGATCACCTCCTTATCACCACACCGCTAAACTTTTTAAGCACCTAAACACCTTCCTTCCGCCACCATGCTAGATCACACCCACTACTACTGACAACATGTTTACTATCTTCTACTACTTCTAGCATTCACCTGGTACCAAAACAACACTTTAAACCCACAAACCAAACTAATCCTACCACAACACTATCAGACCCAATTAGCTATTAGCAAGTGTGAACGTTCGTATGCATGGTCTCCAACATGCCCTATCAATGCCTGTGCATATGTATGCAAAACCTCTAATGTCATGTCATATGTATGCATGTACCAACATATATATAATATATAATCAAATGATTTTAACTTGTAACTCCCTTAACCCGGTCTAGACGATTGACCCGAATTAAGAAAGTCACACGGGGAAAACCAAAGTCAACCCGAAAGTCAACCTTGATTAACGACCCTTTTTTTTCTTTTTAATCTTGTCTAGATGCACATTAACCTTAATTGTGATCATACAAACAACATATCAAAAGATCACAAACATCAGAGATCAAACAGGGACCCAATTGAACAAATTACAACTTTAGGGACCAAATTGTAAATTCTGACAAATTAAGGGACTTAACCCAAATTTAAGTTACCATCTTGAAATTAGTCAGGTTTCATGCTTCTCTGTGAAATTTCAGCTCAAACGGACATTCCAAACTCATACAATTGAACAAACATGATTCAGGTCCAAAACGTAAACAAAACAAAACATTCAAAGATACTTTTAACTGATTTTAACGGTCTGGTATCGATACGCCACGTGTCGTATCGATACTCGGGGAAGGCAGTAACCAAACTCTAGCAACGGTATCGATACCTTTCCCCCAGTATCGATACTTTACTCATAAGGTATCGATACCTGTTCAACGGTATCGATACTTCTGGGCTGAAAAGTGCATATTTGGCTCAGGCGTATCGATACGCAAACCCGAGTACCGATACCCCTGCCTGGAAACGATTAGAAAACAGCAGCAAACATGCATTAAACACCAAATTAACATCACCAAACCATATCATTTAATCATACAACATGCAAGGACCTCAATTGCATCAACAATTCAACATTTAAACAACACATATGAAAAGCCCCAATTCATATAGCATGCTTCCTATTTAAGCTACCATTCAAGCAATAAACCTTCATAAGCAAGCAATGGAAATCCCATCCAAAAACCAGCAATTCAAACAACATTTAACATCCATAGGGAGTCTCAAACACCTCCCAAAACATACACATTGGTCCCCCATTGCCAAATCAACCAAAAGCTAAAATGTTTAACAAAACCTTCCATACATTGAGCTTTACTTGAACTTGTTTGCTTGCCTTCTCTTGCTGCCCTCAATGTACTCTAATGCTCTGCATTAATGAATCAAGAAAACGAGAGAGCGTAAGCCAAAGCTTAGTGAGGAATGCTCTTTTAAAACCATTCAATAATGCAATTAAAACCATTTGTAAAAACATACTTATAGACAACCTTTACACATGCTCAAAGCATACTTTAAATCAAGCAATTCCCATGCTTCCACATTTCATTTAAGCAAGCATCTTATGCTTCAACATAAACATTAAATCATGCATCTCATGCATCTCAATGTACTATACATGTCATATTGGCTCAAGTGATACATTTCATTTATGAAATCAAGTTCAATAACTTTCCCCAAGGACTTTTAAACACCTTGGCCCCAAGGACTTTTAAACACCTTGGCCATGGACTTTTAAACACCATGAATGAGGACCACACAAGGACTTTTAACCACCTTTGTGTCCGTAGCTTGAATCACCCCAAGGACTTTTAAACACCTTGGCTCCAAGGACTTTTAAACACCTTGGCCCCATGGACTTTTAAACACCATGGAAAGGAGCACCTAAGGACTTTTAACCACCTTAGAGTCCGCAACAAGATTCATCCAAGGACTTTTAAACACCTTGATGATCTTAGGTAACAAGGCTCACTCAAGGACTTTTAACCACCTTAGTGACCTTCACTTTTGCAAACCATCACTTGCCAATATACACTTTATACATCATGTAATCCACTGTTTTAAAGCATTAAACCAAGCCATTCCATCATGCATCTCAAAGCATTAAATCATCATTTAAACAATGCATAAAAACAAGGTACTCCTACCTAGAGTTACCTTCAACACATGGCTTTAAACATCAGCATATATCATGCTAAAACATCAGTAAATATCATGCTAAAACATGCTTTCAAAACAGTAATCAAATCATGCAATTCATCATTTTGCATCACACCAAAACATGGCCACCACTTAGAGAGTAAATCCGAAAACTTACACTTGAGCTTAGCAAAGTTGTTTAGACTTAAACTAAGCCCCCAAAACCTTGGTTTCAAAGCCGAAAACCATTTTCACAAATCCACTCACCGATTTCCACTTTGCTTCAAGCCAAAGCACCAAATCAAGCCTCCGGATCAACAATTCTTGGATCCAAGGATGCCTCCCCTGTTTCAACACATTAAAGCAGAGGATTAATGCATCATCATGCATTAATTGCTTCAATGAAAGCATCTAAACTCGCTGCTCTCACAAAACCTCCATTTTCGGCCACCAAACACAACCGAAAATGCATCCGAAACACCTCTAAACAAAGCCCAGCCATAAACCAGCAAAACCTCACTTCCATTAACATCATTTAACATCTAAAAACAACCTACAACCATCCTTATACCTCCAGCAACACCAGATCCACAAGATCACCACAAAAGCTACCTTAAAACACAAGCTAAAATTAGGAAACTCAACCTATCCGGGATTGCATCAATCAAGACTCATTTCCACATCAATTTAATGATCATTTAACATCAAAAACACTTCTCAAAACACAGATTTAACAGATCAAACGAAAATCATGTGAAATCATCAAAATCTTGCATAATTAGCCAAGATCCATAAATCAACTTAAAAATCTTTAATTAAACATCAAATTAGGATTGAAAAGTTTAGGAATTTCATTAAAGAACTTGAAGTTCAGAGGAGAAGGACGTTCTTACCTCCAAACTTGAGTTTCTCCTCTTTTTGGAATGGAAAACCTTGATGAAACTTGAAGCAATTGAAGAGGTTTTGAAGATACAATGATTTGCAATCAATTGAGAGTTGAAAGGAGGATTTTAGGTGAGAAAATCAGAATTGAAACTCTGGAAATTGAGTGTTTGGGTTGAGAGAAAAGAGAGAAGGAAAATGGGAAGTTAGATGAGAAAATGCTTAAAATGAGTTTCCCTCCTTTTTGTTTTCTTTAAAATCAGAATTATGAGTCAAAATATCTTAGAAAAATCTGGAGAAACTCCCTTTGGGTAAATAGCTCCTTAAAGATTCAAAGTTTCAACCCTTTATAAAATAGCCACCAAACTTTCAAAAATTACATTTTGGTCACTAGCCAAAATATCACACTTCCGAAACTCATTTCCCAAAATTGATTTCACAGTTCACTTAATTATATTAAAAGATGATTTTAGAACATTTTTCCATATTTTTAATGCAACCCGAACTAGGCTTTCCTAATTTAACCTCTTACGATTCGAACAGCACTTTGACCAACCGGTCAACGCCCAAGACTTCCAAGCCCAAAACCGGGGCGTTACAACTCTCCCCCCCTTAAGAAATTTCGTCCTCGAAATTTACCTGAAGGAAAGAGATAAGGAAACTGTTTCAACATATCTTCCTTCCGCTCCCACGTGGCTTCCTCAACACCGCGATGCTTCCACAACACCTTCACCAACTCAATGGTCTTGCCACGAAGAACTTTGCTATCCGAATCCAGAACCTTCACCGGTTCCTCATCATAGGTCAAATCCAGATTCAATTCCACTTCCTCCACAGGCAACACATGCGAAGGATCAGACCTATACTTCCGGAGCATAGAAACATGGAACACATCATGAATCTTCTCCAGCTCCTGAGGTAACCTCAACCGATACGCAACAGGACCCACACGCTCAACAACCTCATACGGTCCAATGTATCTAGGGCTTAGCTTACCCTTCCGACCAAACCTCATCACCTTCTTCCAAGGCGAAACCTTCAAGAACACGCGATCACCCACCGCAAACTCTATCTCCTTACGCTTCAAATCCGCGTAAGACTTCTGCCGATCAGAAGCAGCCTTCAACCGCTCACAAATGAGCTTCACCTTCTCGGTGGTTCCTTTCAACAAAGCAGGCATCGAAACCAACTTTTGACCAGTTTCAGCCCAACACAGAGGAGTCCTACACTTCCTCCCATACAGAGCCTCATAAGGTGCCATCTGTATACTCGCCTGAAAACTGTTGTTGTAAGCGAACTCAACCAAAGGCAGATGCTTCTCCCAAGAACCTTGGAACTCTATCAAGCAGCATCTCAACATATCCTCCAAAATCTGAATAACTCACTCAGACTGGCCATCCGACTGAGGATGATAGGATGTACTGAAATGCAACCTTGTACCCAGAGCTTGATGCAAACACTGCCAAAAACGCGATGTGAACCTCGGATCCCTATCCGACACAATCGACTTAGGCACACCATGCAACCTCACAACCTCAGCAATGTACAGCTCTGCCAGCTTATCCAAAGAAAACGTAGTATGCACAGGCAAGAAATGCGCACACTTCGTCAGGCGATCCACAATCACCCAAACAGAATTCTTCTTCGACGGAGACAAAGGCAAACCAGAGACAAAATCCATGGTAACCCTCTCCCACTTCCATTCAGGGATTTTCAACGGTTGCAACAAACCAGAAGGAACCTGATGTTCAGCCTTAACTCGCTGACACACCAAACACTTGCTCACGAACTCTGCAACATCCTTCTTCAAACCTACCTAATAGTACTCATCACGAAGATCGCGATACATCTTTGTACTACCAGGATGCATAGCAAAAGGACTACTATGACCTTCAGTCAGAATAGCACGCCTCAACTCAGCATCAGCAGGCACTACTATTCGACTACCAAAACACAACACTTCGTCCTCATTAAAACAGAAATCCGAAGGTCTACCCTCCGCGATATCCTGAACATGAGACACCAAGGAATCATCCAACAACTGCTTATCCTTGATCAACTGAACCAACGATGGTTTCACCTGCAACTCAGCAACAAGACCACCATCCTGCGATATGCTCAAGCTAGCAAACATAGCTCTCAGCTCAACAGCTACCTTCCTACTCAAGGCATCCGCAACAACATTGGCCTTTCCCGGATGATACTCTATCGTCAGATCATAATCCTTGAGCAACTCCAACCAACGTCGCTGCCTAAGATTCAACTCCTTCTGAGACATCAGATACCTCAAACTCTTGTGATCCGTGTACACAGTACACTTCTCACCATACAGATAATGCCTCCAGATCTTCAGAGCAAAAACCACCGCAGCCAGCTCAATATCATGCGTAGGATAGTTACGCTCATGCACCTTCAACTGCCGCGACGCATAAGCCACAACCTTACCCTCTTGCATCAGCACACACCCCAAACCAACATAGGATGCATCACTGTAGACTACAAACTCTTTCCCTGATTCAGGCTGAATCAAGATAGGAGCTTGAGTCAAAGCCATCTTCAGCTTCTCAAAAGCTTGCTGTCTCGCTTCTGTCCACTCATACTTAACATCTTTCTGCAGCAACTTCGTCAAAGGAGCAGCAATCTTGGAAAAACCATCCACAAACCTTCGGTAGTATCCTGCCAAACCAAGGAAACTACGAACCTCCTGAACAGACTTAGGAACTTTCCAATTCATCACTGCTTCAATCTTCTGAGGATCAACACGAATCCCCTCAGCTGAGACCACATGCCCAAGAAAAACCACCTCTCTAAGCCAGAACTCACACTTGCTCAGCTTAGCATAAAGCTGATTCTCCAACAGAGCTTGCAACACAATCCTCAAATGCTCTTCGTGCTCCTCCTCAGTACGCGAGTACACAAGGATATCATCAATGAACACCACAACGAACTTGTCCAGGTATTCATGATAAACACGATTCATCATGTCCATGAAAGCAGCAGGAGCATTTGTCAGACCAAACGGCATCACAAGGAACTCATAATGCCCATACCTTGTCCTGAAAGCTGTCTTAGGCACATCCACATCCTTCACCTTCAATTGATAATACCCTGACCTCAAGTCAATCTTAGAGAACACAGCAGCTCCCCGAAATTGATCAAAGAGATCATCAATCCTCGGCAAAGGATACCGATTCTTGATAGTCAACTTGTTCAGCTGACGGTAATCAATGCACATCCTCATTGTGCCATCCTTCTTCTTCACAAACAAGACAGGAGCACCCCAAGGCGAAACACTCGGCCGGATGAAACCACGATCAAGCAGCTCTTGCAACTGCGTCTTCAGCTCCTTCAGCTCCTTAGGTGCCATTCTATAGGGAGTAATGGACACAGGAGTGGTATTCTCATACAGCTCAATACCAAACTCCACCTCGCGATTAGGAGGTAAACCAGGCAACTCCTCAGGAAAAACATCAGGAAACTCCTTCACAACCCTGATATCCTGCACCCTCAACTCCTTAGAACAAGGATTCATCACAAAAGCCAGAAAAGCTTCACAACCTTGCCTCAGCATCCTGCTCGCCTCCAAGGTAGAAACAACATTGGCAAGAAACTTCACATTCTCACCAACCACCACCACTTCATAATCATCCGCAAGCTTAAGCGAAACCCGCTTATTCTCACAATCCACAACAGCACGATGCTCAGCAAGCCAATCCATACCAAGGATCACATCAAAACCATAAAAGGGCAACTCCATAAGATCAACAAGAAAGACATGCTCTTGAACAACCAAAGGACACCTTCTATAAAGCTTACGAGTCACAACAGTTTCACCAAAAGAACTAGTGACTCTAATACCAACATCCAAAGACTCAACAGGCAAACCAAGCAACTCAGCATGCTCACGCAGAATGTATGAATGCGTAGATCCAGAATCAATCAAAGAAAGCAATGACAAGGATTGCAAAGTAAAGGTACCTGCAATCACATCAACATCATTCCTTCCCTCGCGCTGAGCATACACCCTCGCTTGGCCTCCACCCTCAGGTTGAATAGCCACAACATGAGCTACTCCGCGACCACCTTCCTCTCGCCTCTGAAAATTACCACGGCCGCGCCCACGACCTCTCTGCGGTGCTGCAACAACAGGAGCACGCTCTTGACCACCAGCCATCCTCGGACAATCACGCCTCAAATGGTCAGCAGAACCACAGTTCCAGCACTCATAACCAGCTGTCACAACAGGAGCTTGCACCTCCTTCCCAGCACAAGGACAGTCACGCTTCAAGTGACCACGGGAACCACAAATCCAACAAGCACTAGGGTCAGCTCTAGCATTGCCACCCCTAGCAGATGCACCTCCACCTCTCTTGGATGAGGACTGAAACCTCTGATCACGCCCCCTCTTGTTTCGTCCACCACCGGAACTATACTCAGCAGTTCTCTTCCCAGAACTAGCTCCAGCACCCTTCGCAGACAAACTCAGATTCATCTCAATGTCCTTTGATCGACTAACCAACACATCGAAATCATTATACTCCGCAGCCAACATATAGGTCTTAACCTCCGTCACCAAGCCATAACGGAACCTTTCGCACCTCTCGCGCTCATCAGGTACTAACTCCGGTGCATACTGACTGAGACGTACAAACTGTACCTCATACTCAGCCACACTCATGCTCCCTTGGGTCAGAGACATGAATTCACGCTTCTTCTCGTCCAGATATCTAACTCCCAGATATCTCCTCTTGAACGCATGATGAAAGAACGTCCAAGTAACATCAGCATCAGCCATCCTAGAGATTGTGGTCGTCCACCACGTATAAGCATCACCTTGCAGCAAAGACACCACACATCCCAGCTTTTGCACATCAGTGCAACTCATCTGCCCCAAGACACGCTTGGTACTTTCCAGCCATGCTTCCGATCTCTCAGCTGACATACCCCTAAACTCAGTCCCACCAAGACTGCGCAAACGCTCTAAGGGTAATCTAGCTCCAGTATCTCCCTGATGCCCAGCTCCTTGAGCTCCAGCTACTGCTGCTCGAAAAGCACCCGCAATAGCTTGCACCAGCACAGACATGTCAGGCATCGCTTGCCCCTGACCAACCTCAGGTCCTGCAGCTCTAGCACCAGCTGCCTCAGCTCCAGCTCTTTCCCTCTCCGCACCACCACCACCAGGTGGAGGAGGAGGTAACACAGCACTACCCGTATTTTCCTCATTCACATTCCCTTCCGGGGTCGTAGCTCTCGCGCTACTCCTTAACTCTCTACGTGGTGCCATACTTTACCATGCATAACAATACAAAATAAAACAAGTCAGGACCAGCAAGGTAAGCAAATTCCAAGTATTCAAGCTCAATTTCTTTCAAAACAACATCATCTCTTTAGCTTTTGTTTGGCAATGGGTACCCTCATCATGCATCATCACAACATGCATCACATACACATCATCACCTCAAATCACTGAACATGCTTTCACACAACAAGCATACATACCAAACCATGCTTCAATCATGCATAACAACATTCCCAATTACTCGAGAACTCAGATCTGATACCACCAAATATAACTCCCTTAACCCGGTCTAGACGGTTGACCCGAATTAAGAAAGTCACACGGGGAAAACCAAAGTCAACCCGAAAGTCAACCTTGATTAACGACCCTTTTTTTTCTTTTTAATCTTGTCTAGATGCACATTAACCTTAATTGTGATCATACAAACAACATATCAAAAGATCACAAACATCAGAGATCAAACAGGGACCCAATTGAACAAATTACAACTTTAGGGACCAAATTGTAAATTCTGATAAATTAAGGGACTTAACCCAAATTTAAGTTACCATCTTGAAATTAGTCAGGTTTCATGCTTCTCTGTGAAATTTCAGCTCAAACGGACATTCCAAACTCATACAATTGAACAAACATGATTCAGGACCAAAACGTAAACAAAACAAAACATTCAAAGATACTTTTAACTGATTTTAACGGTCTGGTATCGATACGCCACGTGTCGTATCGATACTCGGGGAAGGCAGTAACCAAACTCTAGCAACGGTATCGATACCTTTCCCCCAGTATCGATACTTTACTCATAAGGTATCGATACCTGTTCAACGGTATCGATACTTCTGGGCTGAAAAGTGCATATTTGGCTCAGGCGTATCGATACGCAAACCCGAGTACCGATACCCCTGCCTGGAAACGATTAGAAAACAGCAGCAAACATGCATTAAACACCAAATTAACATCACCAAACCATATCATTTAATCATACAACATGCAAGGACCTCAATTGCATCAACAATTCAACATTTAAACAACACATATGAAAAGCCCCAATTCATATAGCATGCTTCCTATTTAATCTACCATTCAAGCAATAAACCTTCATAAGCAAGCAATGGAAATCCCATCCAAAAACCAGCAATTCAAACAACATTTAACATCCATAGGGAGTCTCAAACACCTCCCAAAACATACACATTGGTCCCCCATTGCCAAATCAACCAAAAGCTAAAATGTTTAACAAAACCTTCCATACATTGAGCTTTACTTGAACTTGTTTGCTTGCCTTCTCTTGCTGCCCTCAATGTACTCTAATGCTCTGCATTAATGAATCAAGAAAACGAGAGAGCGTAAGCCAAAGCTTAGTGAGGAATGCTCTTTTAAAACCATTCAATAATGCAATTAAAACCATTTGTAAAAACATACTTATAGACAACCTTTACACATGCTCAAAGCATACTTTAAATCAAGCAATTCCCATGCTTCCACATTTCATTTAAACAAGCATCTTATGCTTCAACATAAACATTAAATCATGCATCTCATGCATCTCAATGTACTATACATGTCATATTGGCTCAAGTGATACATTTCATTTATGAAATCAAGTTCAATAACTTTCCCCAAGGACTTTTAAACACCTTGGCCCCAAGGACTTTTAAACACCTTGGCCATGGACTTTTAAACACCATGAATGAGGACCACACAAGGACTTTTAACCACCTTTGTGTCCGTAGCTTGAATCACCCCAAGGACTTTTAAACACCTTGGCTCCAAGGACTTTTAAACACCTTGGCCCCATGGACTTTTAAACACCATGGAAAGGAGCACCTAAGGACTTTTAACCACCTTAGAGTCCGCAACAAGATTCATCCAAGGACTTTTAAACACCTTGATGATCTTAGGTAACAAGGCTCACTCAAGGACTTTTAACCACCTTAGTGACCTTCACTTTTGCAAACCATCACTTGCCAATATACACTTTATACATCATGTAATCCACTGTTTTAAAGCATTAAACTAAGCCATTCCATCATGCATCTCAAAGCATTAAATCATCATTTAAACAATGCATAAAAACAAGGTACTCCTACCTAGAGTTACCTTCAACACATGGCTTTAAACATCAGCATATATCATGCTAAAACATCAGTAAATATCATGCTAAAACATGCTTTCAAAACAGTAATCAAATCATGCAATTCATCATTTTGCATCACACCAAAACATGGCCACCACTTAGAGAGTAAATCCGAAAACTTACACTTGAGCTTAGCAAAGTTGTTTAGACTTAAACTAAGCCCCCAAAACCTTGGTTTCAAAGCCGAAAACCATTTTCACAAATCCACTCACCGATTTCCACTTTGCTTCAAGCCAAAGCACCAAATCAAGCCTCCGGATCAACAATTCTTGGATCCAAGGATGCCTCCCCTGTTTCAACACATTAAAGCAGAGGATTAATGCATCATCATGCATTAATTGCTTCAATGAAAGCATCTAAACTCGCTGCTCTCACAAAACCTCCATTTTCGGCCACCAAACACAACCGAAAATGCATCCGAAACACCTCTAAACAAAGCCCAGCCATAAACCAGCAAAACCTCACTTCCATTAACATCATTTAACATCTAAAAACAACCTACAACCATCCTTATACCTCCAGCAACACCAGATCCACAAGATCACCACAAAAGCTACCTTAAAACATAAGCTAAAATTAGGAAACTCAACCTATCCGGGATTGCATCAATCAAGACTCATTTCCACATCAATTTAATGATCATTTAACATCAAAAACACTTCTCAAAACACAGATTTAACAGATCAAACGAAAATCATGTGAAATCATCAAAATCTTGCATAATTAGCCAAGATCCATAAATCAACTTAAAAATCTTTAATTAAACATCAAATTAGGATTGAAAAGTTTAGGAATTTCATTAAAGAACTTGAAGTTCAGAGGAGAAGGACGTTCTTACCTCCAAACTTGAGTTTCTCCTCTTTTTGGAATGGAAAACCTTGATGAAACTTGAAGCAATTGAAGAGGTTTTGAAGATACAATGATTTGCAATCAATTGAGAGTTGAAAGGAGGATTTTAGGTGAGAAAATCAGAATTGAAACTCTGGAAATTGAGTGTTTGGGTTGAGAGAAAAGAGAGAAGGAAAATGGGAAGTTAGATGAGAAAATGCATAAAATGAGTTTCCCTCCTTTTTGTTTTCTTTAAAATCAGAATTATGAGTCAAAATATCTTAGAAAAATCTGGAGAAACTCCCTTTGGGTAAATAGCTCCTTAAAGATTCAAAGTTTCAACCCTTTATAAAATAGCCACCAAACTTTCAAAAATTACATTTTGGTCACTAGCCAAAATATCACACTTCCGAAACTCATTTCCCAAAATTGATTTCACAGTTCACTTAATTATATTAAAAGATGATTTTAGAACATTTTTCCATATTTTTAATGCAACCCGAACTAGGCTTTCCTAATTTAACCTCTTACGATTCGAACAGCACTTTGACCAACCGGTCAACGCCCAAGACTTCCAAGCCCAAAACCGGGGCGTTACATAACTATGCATGTATGTCGGTTCACACTTACCAATAACATCCTCAGAATCCGCCTAAGAACAACCTCTTACCTCATTTCCAACTTTTCCAGCCCCACCACTCTAACAATTTGCTAACCACAAAATACTCCACTAATACCCTCTTCACTCTAAAGGTGTTCTCAAAAACAACACCGACTACTACCCAAACTTGCTAGTTATAAGACTTTACTCACTACACAAAGAAATCCAAACCAGAACCAAACAAAGATAACTAGGGCAAAGATTACTTAACAAATTACTTGTAATCACCTCATTACCCCAAAACTTCAACAAACAAACTCCCTTCCCCATAGAACCACTATTCTCTGGTTGTACTACCGCAACACCAACCAACACCTTAAGGTCATCACCGTCTCCCTGCTGCAAAGAAACTTGACCACCCCGAGCTAACTCCAGACAATTCCATCTCACATGTCCAACGGACCCACAATTCCAACAAGATCCATCATCCAGACACCTCACACCTCCTTGCCTTTCTTGCCACCTCCGAACTCTATCTCGGTCGCGCTCACGACCCTTCTGAGACCCTTTTTCACGCACTAAAGCTGATCTCACTACTTGAGGACAATCTCGCTTCACATGCTCCTTAGAACCACAGTTCCAACAAACTCCAACACCCCAACAAACTCCAACATGATGCCTTCTACAACGATCACACTTTAGCAAGCAAACTATCACTCCTTGGTCATATTGTACTTGACCCACATCAGAACCACCACCAAAACCTTGGTTCAGGCGAACCCTTCCGTCGCGTAATCTCTTACGCTGACCACTCTCAAGGTTGGTACTCACATCTCTTTTGCTTGTATTTCTCTCACCATTACAAACTGAACCCACACTCCCACATTGCTTAACCCATGGAAACCTATCTCCAAGGTATCTTCTATTAAAGGCAGACACAAAGAACTCCCAATCTATATCACGGATATTCGTTGCCACCGACACTGATGTCCACCAAGCACAAGCATCCTCCAGCATTAGCGAGACAACACTTCCCAGCTTACAAGTGTTGTCACACCCTTCCCGATCCAGAATCGGAATTATACTGGCTAACCAAGCCTTGAACGCCTCAGGCATCGAACCATGATACTCCACAGCTCCCAAATCATGCAAACGCTGCTTTGACAAACTCTCATGTCCCACAGATGACGAATCCTTCATCACAGAACCAACTCTCTCGTTCTGCCTTACCACCTCAAGTCCAAGCACAGTTGACTGAAACGAAACACCTCCACCAAAAGGTGAATTCCACCCTTTAACAACCTACTCTAAAGCAGCAACCATCGTACCCAACTGCCACTCTCTCAACGATTCCATTGTGCTATTATTAACATAGCAACAATAACAAAACAATCAAAACGAGTTTTCCCCTTTTACACGATGTAACGCCCCGGTTTTGGGCTTGGAAGTCTTGGGCGTTGACCGGTTGGTCAAAGTACTGTTCGAATCGTAAGAGGTTAAATTAGGAAAGCCTAGTTCGGGTTGCATTAAAAATATGGAAAAATGTTCTAAAATCATCTTTTAATATAATTAAGTGAACTGTGAAATCAATTTTGGAAAATGAGTTTTGGAAATGTGACATTTTGGCTAGTGACTAAAATGTAATTTTTGAAAGTTTGGTGGCTATTTTATAAAGGGTTGAAACTTTGAATCTTTAAGGAGCTATTTACCCAAAGGGAGTTTCTCCAGATTTTTCTAAGATATTTTAACACATAATTCTGATTTTAAAAGAATCAAAAGGAGGGAAAATCTATTTTTAGCTATTTTCTCATTTAACTACCTATTTTCTTCCTATCTTTTTCTCTCAACCCAAACACTCAATTTCCAGAGATCTTATTCTGATTTTCTCACCTAAAATCCTTCTTTCAACTCTCAATTGATTGCAAATCATTGTATCTTCAAATCCTCTTCAATTGCTTCAAGTTTCATCAAGCTTTTCAATTCCAAAAAGAGGAGAAACTCAAGTTTGGAGGTAAGAACGTCCTTCTCCTCTGAACTTCAAGTTCTTTAATGAAATTCCTAAAGTTTTCAATCCTAATTTGATAATTGATTAAAGGTTTTAAGGTTGATTTATGGATCTTGGCTAATTATGCAAGATCTTGATGATTTCACTTGATTTTCGTTTGATCTGTTAAATCTGTGTTTTGAGAAGTGATTTTGATGTTAAATGATCATTAAATTGATGTGGAAATGAGTCTTGATTGATGCAAACCCGGATAGGTTGAGTTTCCTAATTTTAGCTTGTGTTTTAAGGTAGCTTTTGTGGTGATCTTGTGGATCTGGTGTTGCTGGAGGTATAAGGATGGTTGTAGGTTGTTTTTAGATGTTAAATGATGTTAATGGAAGTGAGGTTTTGCTGGTTTGTGGCTGGGCTTTGTTTAGAAGTGTTTCGGATGCATTTTCGGTTGTGTTTGGTGGCCGAAAATGGAGGTTTAGTGAGAGCAGCGAGTTTAGATGCTTTCATTGAAGCAATTAATGCATGATGATGCATTAATCCTCTGCTTTAATGTGTTGAAACAGGGGAGGCATCCTTGGATCCAAGAATTGTTGATCCGGAGGCTTGATTTGGTGCTTTGGCTTGAAGCAAAGTGGAAATCGGTGAGTGGATTTGTGAAAATGGTTTTCGGCTTTGAAACCAAGGTTTTGGGAGCTTAGTTTAAGTCTAAACAACTTTGCTAAGCTCAAGTGTAAGTTTTCGGATTACTCTCTTAAGTGGTGGCCATGTTTTGATGTAATGTAAAATGATGATTTTGCATGATTTGGTTACTGTTTTGAAAGCATGATTAAGCATGTTAATTGCTGATGTTTTAGCATGATTTATGCTGATGTTTTAAGCCATGTGTTGAAGGTGACTCTAGGTAGGAGTACCTTGTTTTTATGCATTGTTAAATGATGATTTAATGCTTTGAAATGCATGATGAAATGGCTTGGTTTAAATGCTTTAAAACAGTGGATTACATGATGTATAAAGTGTGTATTGGCAAGTGATGGTTTGTAAAAGTGAAGGTCACTAAGGTGGTTAAAAGTCCTTGAGTGAGCCTTGTTATATAAGATCATCAAGGTGGTTAAAAGTCCTTGGATGAATCTTGTTGCGGACTCTAAGGTGGTTAAAAGTCCTTAGGTGCTCCTTTCCATGGTGTTTAAAAGTCCATGGGGCCAAGGTGTTTAAAAGTCCTTGGGGCCAAGGTGTTTAAAAGTCCTTGGGGTAATTCAAGCTACGGACACAAAGGTGGTTAAAAGTCCTTGTGTGGTCCTTTCATGGTGTTTAAAAGTCCATGGCCAAGGTGTTTAAAAGTCCTTGGGGCCAAGGTGTTTAAAAGTCCTTGGGGAAAGTTGTTGAACTTGATTTCATAAATGAAATGTTTCACTTGAGCCAATATGACATGTATAGTACATTGAGATGCATGGGATGCATGTTAAAATGTTTACGCTGAAGCATGAGATGCTTGTTTAAATGAAATGTGGAAGCATGATATTGCTTGATTTAAAGTATGCTTTGAGCATGTGTAAAGGTTGTTTACAAGCATGATTTACAAATGGTTTTAATTGCATTATTGAATGGTTTTTAAAGAGCACTCCTCACTAAGCTTTGGCTTACGCTCTCTCGTTTTCTTGATTCAATAATGCAGAGCATTAGAGTACATTGAGGGCAGCAAGTGGAGGCAAGCAAACAAGTGCAAGTAAAGCTCAATGTATGGAAGGTTTTGTTAAACATTTAGCTTTTGTATGTTTTGGCAATGGGGGACCAATGTATATGTTTTGGGAGGTGTTTAAGACTCCCTAAGTATGTTTAGTGTTGATGATGTTGCTGGTTTTTGGGTTTGAACCTTATATGCTTGCTTTGCAAGTTGATGCTTGAGTGGATAGCTTGTGTAGGAAGCATGACCATTGAATTGGGGCTTTTTGCATGTGATGTTATTTTGTTGATTTGATGATGCTTATATGCCTAAAATATGTTTAATTGCATGCTGGTAAAGTTTGGTGATGTTTGGAGCATGTTTGAGTGTCCAATTGCATGATTAGATATGCTTGTTTGCTGAATTTTGTGCAGGCGTTTCGGAACAGGGGTGTACCGTTTCGGAACGGGTGCCTTGCATGAACCCAGGCGTCCGAAACGGTATACACCGTTTCGAAACGGTTTGGCCTCTGCCGAAGCCACGTTCCGGAACCCGTTTCGGAACGGCCCGTGTTTCGGAACAGGGCTAGCCTGTTCCGGAACGGTCGACCGTTAGAGGGCTGACATGGTAGTTATATGTTTTGAAATGTTTGCATTTTGGTCCTGAATCTTGTATGATCAATTGCATGAGCTGTGGATGTCCTTTTGAGCTGAAATTTCACAGAGAAGCATGAAACCTGACTAATTTTAAGATGGTAACTTTAATTTGGGATAAATCCCTTAATTTATCAGAATTTACAATTTGGTCCCTAAAGTTGTAATTTGTTCAATTGGGTCCCTGTTTGATCTCTGATGTTTGTGATCTTTTAATATGTTGTTTGTATGATCACAATTAAGGTTAATGTGCATCTAGACAAGATTAAAAAAAAGGGTCGTTAATCAAGGTTGACTTTCGGGTTGACTTTGGTTTTCCCCGTGTAATCTTCGTAGTTCGGGTCAACCGTCTAGACCGGGCTACGGGGGTTACACACGACCTAACAATCCATAAAAACATTGATATCACAAATATCGGCATATCAATCAGCAAAACTTCAATCATGCTCTCATCAAACAACAATCACCCTCAACAACATAATATCAACACATCACGCCCATCACATTTTCATTATTCAAAATCAACTTACAACATCATCATACCACCAATACATGTTCACACTAGCTCACAGAAGATTCATAACCAAAAAGCATGATAAAAACATTAACAATTCACTCAAAGTCACATTTTTCAACCAACTTTCAACCACACATTAGATTAAACATCCAACACTTACCACAACAACTTACCACAAACTTACTGTTGCCCCAAAAGTTCGCAACTTAGCTCTGATACCAACAAATGTAACCCCCTTAGTCTGGCCTAGGCGTTAGACCCGAACTACGAAGATCACACGGGGAAAACCAAAGTCAACCCGAAAGTCAACCTTGATTAACGACCCTTTTTATATTTTAATCTTCTCTAGATACATATTAAGCCTATGTGAACACTCAAGAACCTTGAAAGAGAAAATCACAGTGATCGGAAAACGTTTAAGGACTTAATTGTAAGAAATACACTTTTTAGGGACCAAAATGTAAATTTTGGAAAATATAAGGACTTTTTAGATTTTAGTTTTATCGAACATTGACACCCATATCGAAACACCCGTGTTGAACGCCCGTATCGAAACGGTGTTGACCGTTTCGATACGTGGGTATGTTCCGAAACCAGTTCCGAAACAGACACTTCTAGTAGCCAAAGTGTTTCGAAACACTTCTAGCCGTTCTGAAACGCCCAGGCCATTTCAGGCACCCGTTTTGAAACAGCTAAGGGTGTTTCGGTACACCCTGCCCAGAAACAGCAGAAACTTCTGGTTTTTCACTTCAAAACCATCAAACATACTTAAAATCATTCCACAACATATCAGCAACATGCTAAGCATTAGAACCATCATATTGCATCAAAGGCTAGATACATTACAAGCATTAAGCACACCTACTCATTTATCACATTCAACATATGATCTTACTTTTAAACAACGAACATGGCTATATCCAACTATGAAAAAGGAGATCCGAACATCACAAAATGATCATCAACAAGTATCAAACCATAAAGCAAACTTGGTCAAGATAAACGATCTCATTACACATCAACGTAAAAGACTCTTCCCCCCATTGCCTTTATTATCTATAGCTATAAACCAAAACATACTTCTCAAGTGGAGCTCTTCTTGAATCCCTTGCTTCTTGCTGTCCCAAATTCATTTATATGCATTGATGGACAAAAAGAAGCGTAAGCACATAATGCTGAGTGAGGAATGCTCAAAACCAAAACACCATCAATGTAGCAAACCTTAAAACCCTTTTCAAAAGCAATCACACCTTTAAAAACCAAGTATTGTTTGAAAACCTTATACAAAACATCAACACCTTATAATTTAGCATTACTTAACATAAGATCAACATTGAACTCAAATGGATTAAGCAACTCAACCCCAAACAACATTCTTGCAATAACTTCCGCTTAAACCATTTCACGCAATAGTGCTTCGTGCAAAGTTTAAACCAATTTCCTTGGAAACCATTTCCATTCCACACTCTTCCTTTCTCATACATGAAAACCATTTCAAAGCAAACACCATTTGAAATCTCATGTATCAAATGTCTATCTCATGCACTCTACCAATGCAAAACTCATGGTAAGGTCACACATGCTTGTTACTCAAAAGCATTTCATAAACTCAATACTCTTTTGCATAAGCAAATCTCCATTTGAAAATCACATGTACCATCTAGCTGTCTCATGCATACAACCTATGCAAAACTCATGGCAAAGCCACCCATGCTTGTTTACACAAAAGCATTTCATAATTTCACTATCTCATATGCAAACCTCATAGCACAAAACATTTCAAGCATTGGTACATGTGACACACATTCTCATATATTGGCATTTACATACTCTATTGTACACGGATATGCAGATAATTCACTAGACACTTCCGGTGGCATCAACCATCACTGTACTCACCCGTCTAGAACATAATCTTTCGGTGGCTTCCACCACACCGTACTCTCATTGAGATTCTACTTTCACTAAAAGCTTGAGTATTTCATCAAGTCCTACCCCGATGGTATGCCCCTCATCGGTCTCATGGCAATAACTCTTGTTGCCAAAAATCTTGGATGTTTCACCAAGTCCTACTCCGATGGAATGCCCATCATCGGTCTCATGGCAATAACTCGTGTTGCCAAAAAGCTTGGATGTTTCACCAAGTCTTACTCCAATGGAATGCCCATCATTGGTCTCTCTCTTTGGAACGAATCCCAAGAGCACGTACGAATTTTAGTTTATAGTGCACTCTACATCCTATTGATCGATCAATATATCCGATAATCTTTACATCATCTATGCCAATATATCATGTTAAAATCATCAACACACTCATTGTTTTAAAGCATGCAACACCTTCAAGGCCAAAATGTCGAACATTGCCTTAAGACGCAAACTAACAACACATACTCTCAAGGAATATTAATTTCATGCATCCTTCTTCAAAACAAGTTTGACAACCAACTCACATGCTTTAAAACCATGCTCAAACAACAAATTAAACCACATTGTCAAACCAATCACATCAAAACCCATTTTGATAGTTTTCAAAACAATAATAGTACAATTGAGAGAGAATTCCACTTTACTTACTTTTGAACTTAAACCGGCGTTTCAAGCTTAAATTTAAGTTCCCAAACCTCTTTTCAAAATCATTCCAAAGCTGGAAAACACGATCTCACTCACCGATACACAACACTATGCTAGCCGACAAGCCTCCCAAACGTCCGAAACCTCCAATGCTACCTCAATCGCTTCCGGATCACTCTCCCCTGTTTTTTACACATAAGAACAGAGGATTAATGCACTTCCATGCATTAAAATCACCAGCCACACAACCCAACTCGCTGCTCCACCCAAGAACCTCATTTCGACTACCAAAAACAACCGAAATCACCTCCAAACTCTCCCAAAACAAAGCCCAGCCAAGATCTATAAATTCTAACCTTTTATAAACATCAATTAACATCAAAAAGCAACATAAACATGACCTTATACCTCCAGCAACAATAGATCACCAAAAGCACCCCAAAAACCACCATTTCCACAAGCAAAAACTTAGGAAAAACAACACATTCGGGATTGGATTGATAAAACCTCACTTCTAACATCATTTAACATCCAAAATACATTTGAAAACCATCTCAAAACAGAGCCCAATCAATTACCACGAAAATCTCCAAGATCTCTTCCAAAATCTTGAGTTTTAAGCCAAAATCTTGTTTCCAACATTAAAACCATTCATAAAACTTTAATAAAGGATTGACAACTTGGGAATTTCAGTAAAGAACTGAGTATTTAGAGGAGAAGAACAAGCTTACCTCTAAATAATGATTTCTCCTTGATTTGGGCAAGTTTCTATGAAAATACATTGTAGAAATCAAGTGGATTTGTTGAAAGATTGATTAAGAATCAATGAGTGATGGAAATCTCATCAAATGAAGTGGAAATCAAAGTGAATTTTGCTGGAGAAAAAGTGTTTGCTTGATAGGATTTTGAGAGAAAATGAAATGAGAGAAAATTAGAGAAAAGTAGTTATGAAAGTCAAAGGTAGTTTATCTCCTTTATTTTATTTAATTAAATCGCCCAAATTAAAGAAAAATATGATGAAAACATTTTTGGCAAATTAGCTCCTTAAAGATTCAAAGTTTCAATCCTTTACAAAACAGTCACTACTAAACTTTGAAAAAATTGCGATTTGGTCACTACATCGAAATGTAGTATTTCCAAACCCTATTTTGTAAAATTGATTTCACCAATCACCTTTATATATTAAAAGAGGATTTTTAGATATTTTTTTATATTTTTAAAGCATCCCGAACTAGGTGTTCCCTAAAACTCCCTTTTAGATTCGAACCGTTTTCCAGACTGATCCGGTTCAGACTCTAAACATCTAGGCCCAAATTTGGGGCGCTACATCTTTCTACTGATCTGCTATTGTCCAGCATTGTGCCCTCAAAACAAATGTTCTCTAACACCTCGCGTTGCGTTTGAGCGTCCATAATCATCACGAATGCGGTGTGATGGTCCACAGTTTGCTTCAGCCCGTAGTACTTGTTGATTGTTGCAGCGGTGAACTTGATCTGCTCGCCACGCACGTGGACAATGGACTGAGTAGTGCTTGTGAGATGGGCATAGAACTCCTTTACCATTGAAGTGCAAATTTCCTTAGGGTGGGCAGCGAATGACTTCCAGTCATGCCTACTGATGATGTCCATGATTGCTTGGTCGAACTGGTCTTCCCCCTCCTTAGGGTATTTGAACCCTAACTTAGGAAGAACATTCCTATCCTCCAGTTTCTTACACCGTTCCTTTGCTGCGTCATTGACAAACTTAGTAATCTCTAGAACTGGGGTTTTTTAGGGCGGTCAGAAGTTTCAGGGGCATTCTTGCAACGTGCCATGGAGATTTTTGTGAAAGTAGGGAGGAGTGAATATGTGAAGGGAAAGTGATGAAGGCTTTTCGGTGTTTGGAGAAAATAGAAAAGATGAAAGGGAAGAAGAAAAAGGTTGAGTGTTGAAGAAGATGAAGGGACTGGTGATGATGAGAAAGTGTGGGAAGTTGAAAAAGGTGAGGGGAAAAAGACGAATTAAATGGAAGAGGGGAGTGATGGGGACGTGTGTCGGCTTTAAGGAAGAGAGAAAAAGGTTGGGAGTTAATGTGAGGGTGACGGCTGGAGAGAGAATAAGTAGGTTTTGTGGCTAGGGTTTTACCACATTAATTGAATGAATTTTCTCTCTCTCACTTTTTTGTTTTTTCTCTCTTTTTTAATTCATCCTCCCCCACTACCAATCCTGTAGACGACCATGCTAACCTGCCTCTGCACCTGACATGGTACTATGAAAGAGAAAGCTTGTACGAAGGTCACGTAAAAAGATAGAAAAATAAAGACAAAGATAACACAAAAACTAAACTAAAATGAAAAGCATTATTTACGAACATGCTATAGCATAAAGGATAAAGTTTAGAGAAGCAAACTCTCAAGGATCGTGTAGATCCAGGTGTGACTTGTCTCTGAGGATAGGGGCTCCACTGTACACCTTCAGACGTTGGCCATTGACTTTGAAGACTTCACCATCGTCCAACTTTTTTATATCAACCGCGCCGTGAGGGTACACTTTATGTATGATGAATGGTCCTAACCACCTTGATTTCAGCTTTCCAAGAAAAAGCTTTAGCCTGGAATTGTAGAGAAGCACTTTTGACCTTCTGAGAAATGCCTTGGCAAAATTTGTTTGTCATGCCACTTCTTGGTTTTCTCTTTGTAAATGCGGGCATTCTCATATGCTTGGGCTCAAAATTCTTCCAGCTCATTAAGCTCTAGCAACCTTCTTTCACCACCTAGTTGGGCATCCATGTTGATTTTCTTGATTGCCTAATAAGCCTTGTGTTCAAGCTCAATGGGTAGATGGCATTCCTTGCCAAATACGAGCTTGAAGGGTGACATGCCCAAAGGCGTCTTAAAGGTTGTTCTATATGCCCATAGTGCTTCATCCAACTTGGGGGACCAGTCTTTTCTCCTAGGGTTGACCACCTTCTCCAAGATTTGCTTGATTTCGTGATTAGAAACTTCAACATGTCCATTCGTCTACAAATGATATGTTGTAGCAATCTTGTGTCTGACTCCATATAGATGTAATGCTTTAGTAATTAGTTTGTTGTCAAAGTGATTTCCTTCATCACTGATGATGGCTCGGGGTGCTCCAAACCTCGTGAAGATGTTCTTGTGAAGGAACTTCTTGACCGTCTTGGAGTCATTCCTCGGGGTGGAAATAGCCTCTACCCATTTTGACACGTAGTCGACTGCTAGCAAAATATATAGATCTCCATATGATGCGAGAAACGGGCCCATGAAGTCAATTCCCCACACGTCAAAGATTTCAACCTCCAGAATATTTTGCAGTGGCATTTCATTTCTCCAGGAGATGTCCCCCGTTCTTTGGCATCTATCACAAGTCTTGTAGAACTCGTGTGCATCCTTTAAAAGTGTAGGCCAATAGAATCCTGCTTGAAGAATTTTTGCAACTGTCCTAGCACCACCAAAATGCCCTCCACACGGTGATGAATGAAAATGGTACAAAATGCTATGGTATTCTTCTTCTAGAACACATCTCCTTATGATTTGATCAGGACATTGCTTGAACAAGTAGGGTTCATCCCAATAGTAGAATCTTGCATCATGTCTGAATTTCTTAAGTCCCTAGCTAGATAAATCAGGAGGCAAAATACCACTAACTAGATAATTAACTATATCAGCATACCACGAAATTGCCGTAGCAGACAATAGTTTCTCATCAGGGAATTCCTCATTAATTTCATATTCACTACCTTGTGCGATAGCATTCTCTAGCCTAGATAGATGATCGGCTACCTGGTTCTCGCATCCTTTCCTATCTCTAACTTCTAAATCAAATTCTTGTAGCAAGAGTATCCATCTAATAAGTCTAGGCTTAGCATCCTTTTTAGTTACTAAGTACTTGATGGCTGAATGATCGGTATGAACTATAACCTTAGTGCCTATCAAGTATGACCTAAACTTATCAAAGGCAAATACTACAGGAAGCAATTCTTTCTCAGTAGTGGTGTAATTGATTTGTGCATCATTCAAAGTGTGTGTAGCATAATAAATAACATGAAAGAGTTTACCTCGACGTTATCCAAGTGTTGCACCGATGGCGTAGTCACTTGCATCACACATTAGCTCAAATGGCTCGTTCCAATCAGGTGGAATGACAACTGGTGCTGAGATAAGCTTCTCCTTCAGTTCTTGAAACGCACTATGGCAATCTTTGTCAAACACAAATGGTTGATTTTGTTGTAGCAAATTGCATAGCGGCTTTGAGATATTCGAAAAGTCCTTGATGAATCTCCGATAGAAGCCAGCATGCCCTAGGAAGCTTCTTACTCCCTTGACATTAGTAGGGGAGGTAGTTTTTCAATGACCTCGACCTTTGCTTTGTCAACTTATATCTGTTGCTTCGAGATGTTGTGGCCTAAGATTGTTCCTTATGTTACCATGAAAAGGCATTTTTCCCAATTGAGTACCAAGTCAGCTTCCTCACACCTCTTTAGAACCTTGGCGAGATTGCCCAAGCATGTGTCGAAGTCATCTCCGGAGACCAAGAAGTCATCCATGAAAATTTCTAAAAAATCCTCGACCATGTCTGAAAAGATAGCCAACAAACATCTTTGAAAAGTTGTTGGTGCATTGCAGAGACCAAAGGGCATTCTACAAAAAGTGTAAGTTCCATAAGGGCATGTGAAAGTCGTCTTCTCTTGGTCTTCAGGTGCTATAGCAATCTGATTGTACCCAGAATATCCATCGATGAAGCAGTAGAATGCCTTGCCCGGTAGTCGATCTAACATCTGATCAATGAATGGGAGGGGAAAATGGTCCTTCTTGGTTGCCTTGTTGAGCTTCCTATAGTACATGCAAATCCTCCACCTTGTGACGGTTCTATTATGCAATAGCTTACTTTCCTCGTTGCTTACCATGGTCACGCCTCCCTTCTTCGGTATATATTGCACCGGGCTGACCCATGAGCTATCGAATATCCGGTAGATTACTCCAGCATCAAGCTACTTAATTATCTTTTTTATCACCACATTCTTCATGATTGGGTTTAATCTTCTCTGGGGCTCAACAGAATTGTTGTGACAATCATAGAGCAAAAATTTGTACACACATATAGCAGGGCTTACACCCTTCAAATTAGCCATAGTCCACCCTAGTGAATTTTTATGTTGTAGCAACATATTTACTAAGCTAGTTTCATGCTTAGGTGTGAGACTAGATGAGATTATCACAGGAAAAGTTTCATTGCTCCCTAAGTAAACATACTTAAGATGTGATGGCAAAGGTTATAGTTCTAGAGTAGGTGCATGCTCAATGAAAGGCTTAGGAGGTACAAATTCTTAAAAATCAAGAGGTTCAAAGTATGTACCTGGTCTAGCTTCGAGTCGACTAGACTGCTCCAGTTCCTTTAAGAGTTCTTCTAGGTCTATATCATCATCTTTGCAAAGTGCTTCAAACTCTTCCATTTGCATCTCATTGCCACAGCAAAACTCATCAGTCATATTATGTGATGTAGCATCTATATATTGGCATACTTTCGGATTGTCTGCATACTTGAGGGTGTCATGAATATTAATCGTGACCGTCTAATCATCCACTCGCATCGTGAATTCACCCTTCTCACAATCGATTAAATCTCGCCTGGTGGCTAAAAATGGCCCACCCAGTATAATGGGTATATTGATGTCAGCTACACAGTCGAGGATTAAGAAGTCGACTGGAAAGATAAATCGGTCCACTTTTACCACGACATCTTCAATTCTTCATTCTGGGCGAACATGAGAGTGATCTGGTAGCTGTAGTACAACCTTGGTGGGTTGTGCCTCTCGTATTCCCAGTTTTAGAAAAATCGACTTAGGCATCAAGTTAACACTTGATCCCAAATCACAAAGTGCTCTTCCAACAAACTTATCGCCAATAGAGCATGGGATAGAAAAGCTACATGGGTCCTTCCTCTTAGGTGGTAGCTTACTCCACATAGAACAACATTCTTTTGCTATAGCGACAGATTCTTGCTTCTCGACCTTCCTCTTTTTTGTAACTATATCCTTAAGGAACTTGGCATATGTTGGCATCTGATCAATGGCCTCCAGAAATGGGACATTGATATGTAATTTGTCTAGGATATCTACGAATTTCTGGAATTGAAGGTCTTCTTTTTGTTTCTTGAGTCGTTGAGGAAAAAGAGGTGGCGTCTAACTTCATTTATCTAGAATGGTGGAGTTGTATCTTTTGTTGTAGCAAAAGCAGGCTCCTCCTCCGGTGTTTCTTTTGCTATGACTTCCTCACCCTTCTCTTCAACTAGAGGGTCTTGTGAGTTATCTTCTTCATGAGGCAAGTTAGGCTGAGATTCCTTCTTTTCATTTCCCCCAAACTTGTCTTCTTTGTTAATTTCCTTCCCACTCCTTAGTGTGAGTGTGATGCATTGTTCCTTGCTATGGTGCGTAGTGGCTTTAGTGTCACTAGGAAGAATCCCTTGTGGTCGCGCATGCAAGGTTTGAGCTATCTAACCAACTTGTGTTTCTAGGGCTCTGAGAGAAGAACTATGGCTTTGCAATAAGGCTCCTTGATTCTTAATGTTTGCGGCATGGTCCTGTAGCAAAACTTTCTTGGTTCCCATGAAATCTTTTTTCATAGCCATAAATTCTTTGAATGTAGTCTCCAATGAACTGTTTGATGAAGATGATGCTCCCTTGTGACCTTGCCATGGCATCATCTGGTTAGAAGATGGTGCTTCGATCAGATTTTGATGTGGCGATGGCTGAGCAGAATTGTTGTTCCCTTGATTACCCCAACTAAAATTTGGATGCTGACGCCATCCAGGGTTGTAGGTATTAGAGTATGGATTGTTGTTGCGGTTATAATTCCCCACATAGTTGGCTGACTCTTGATTGTCAGGGTATTCACTCAAGTGGTGATTGCCATCACATCTGAGACATGAGGTTGCGGACTTCACTTCCTTGACTTCGTTGGGACGTTGGAAGTTCTTTAGCATATTGGTGATAGCAGCTAACTGGGTGGCTACCGAGTCATCAGCTTCACTCTCTCGAACTACTTGGGTTCTCCTCCCCGTTCCAAGCCTTGTGTTCGGAAACTGATAGTCATTGTTGGCTACCCTATCAAGAATGTCGAATGTTTCCTCTGGTAATTTGTCTAACAAGGTCCCATTTGCTGAAGCATCTAACATCATCCTTGTAGGAGCATTCACTCCATTATAGAACATAACCACTTGTGTCCAATCATGAAAACCATGATTTGTGCACTTCCTCAATAATTACTTGAATCAATCCCAACACCCGTACATGGATTCGTCATCAGCTTGACGAAAAGAAGCAAAATCATTTCTCAACTGAGTGTTTCTATTGGGTGGATTATACTGTAGCAGAAAAATTTTGCATAGATTTGTCCAAGTATCCATTGATCCAGCTGGCACTCCACTTAGCCATGCTCTAGAACGATCTTGTAAAGAATATGGAAACAGTTTAAGCTTTAGCACATCCTCGTGCACTCCTTGTTGTCTGAACGAGTCACAAACTTCCAAGAAAGCACGGATATGTTGTCTTGCATCTTCGTGAGGAATACCTCTAAATTGACCAAATGTGTTCAACATGTTGAACATAACAGGTTTAAGCTCGAACTGGGCTGCCTGAATTTCTGGAGCTACTATTTCGGGATAAAGATCGTCCAAGATAGGAGTCAAATGATCTCTAATTGCTCGAGGTCGAGCCGCTTCTCCCTGACCATTTGCCACAGCATCTCCATTACATGGCGGTGGTGGTATTTCCCCGTTCATGTTCCTAGTCTCTTCTCTTCGAACATGTCTCCTAAGTCGCAAGAAATGCTCGATTTCAAAAATAGGTGATTGCAGGGGTCGTCTTCTGGTCATGCACTAACAGGACGCCAGAAAATAAAAATGAAAAATCCTAAATAAATATGTACAAAAGCAAAAAGAACAAGCGATATAAACAAAAAATCGTAAACAACCAATTGCCAATCCCCGGCAGCGGCGCCAAAAACTTGTTGCTTACGTGTAGTGTACTATAAATGATACGCAATTATGGTGCAAGTATACACGTCAAACGAGTAATAAAGTGAGTGAGTGAGTATCGTCTCCATAAGGATTGGAGATCTTCACGGTTTGCTGTAACAATATTGATTGAACTTTTTGCAGGTGAAAATACTATAGTAAAAGAGATGATGTAAAATAATGCAGTAGCAAAACAATGCAAAGAAAGATGAGATAGCAATATGTTGAACAGGTCCCCTTTCGTATACGAAACTCACTACGGAATGACTAGCTGGGAATGATGGACAACCTAACCTAAGCTTCTTAACGATACTAAGGCTCTTCAGCTATCTTTTATGCTAGGCGGGATTTGCTAAAAGTGTTCCTAAACTATCTCTAGCCAGAAAACTAGGAGTCAGAATGCTACAGTAATACCTCTCGGCGTAAACTCTTAGCAATCCCCTACCATTCATGAACTATCCTTCTTAGCCCTTGAAACCTATCACTTATCTCTAAGGTAGGTTAGATTCTCCCTCTCGACAGCCACTCCATTGCTTATGGGGGGTTCTAAGGCTAGCTCTCTCGATTACTAACCTCAACAAACACTTAAAGAATGGTCAACTCTCGAGGGCTCTTACAACTTTAAGGAAATAAAACGCATAAGCAAAGCATAGAACATGATAAACACTAAAAAAGCTAGAGCATGCATTAAAAAGTACTTCAAATAAAATCATCCATCAAACCCAAGCAACCTAAAACAGTTCGTGGCTGGGCAATATCATCCGACGTATCATTGTGATAACATCACCAAAGATAAAGATATGAAAAGGAAATGCTAAAGCAACAGAAAGAAAGGTAAACTCCCTCTCCGCCATAGACTGCCCGACTGTCTTAGGCCCACCGCCTCTCTGGAGGTCGGCGAGGCCACTCCTTGGAGCTTCAACGTTGGAGGACACCAAGTGGAGAAGATGAAAATGAACGCTTCTCTCTCCTTGCAACTTTCTCTCTCTTTGCACTCTTCCGCCTCTTTCTTCTTTCTTTCCAAGCTTCTCTTTATATATTGGAGGCTCTAGGGTTTTGTGTCCTAAAGATTCCTTGGTAATACCAAGGAATATCCACCGACAAGTTCTACCACGAGTGGACAAGGAGGACAGTCTGCAGGTGGGTACCGGCTGCTGCACATGTCAGGTTGTCCTTTTTTGCATATTCACGTGCTTCTACAGCTCGCGTGTTGGCCAATATCCACTTCCACTATGCTATAGCAATTCTCGGCGCCAGCTTTCTCTCGCTAGACTCCCTTCCTGCGCATTATCAAACCCAAAACCAACCTTCCGAGCAGTACCCCTCAACATGGACTAATAACCAGCAAAAGTAAAGATGCACCTAGAAGAAGAAAATGCAACCTAAATGCAGTCTAAATGATATAGTATAAAAGGTATGAAAATAAGGATATTCATGCAGTTATCATTCAACATGCTTAATACACTTGGACAATTTGGAGGATCTGACATTGAAGATGCCCGACAGCATATGAAATCCTTCCTAGACATATGTAAATCCTTGAAGATACATGGAGTTCAACCAGATGTGTTGAGACTCAGACTATTTCCCTATTCACTGAAGAATAGGGCAAAATCTTGGTTTAATAGTCTACCGTTCGAGTCCATTGAATCTTGGACGGAATTATGTCGTGATTTTTTAGCCAGATTTAATCCTGTTAATTTAACTGATAAATTGCAAACTGAAATCACTACATTTTGACAAGCTGATGATGAACCGATGTATGAGGCATGGGAACGATTTTGCGATATGCTAAAAAAATGCCCACTCCATGGATTCCCGGAGTGGACACAAGTCACGATGTTCTACAACAGTGTCAACACTCCAACAAGACTAATGATGGATGCCTCAGCAAACGACACACTTCTTGATAAAGAGCCTGCAGAAGCAATTCAGATATTGAACAGGACGGCCAAAAATGACTACCAGATCCTTACCGCCCGTCGAGGCGGAGTAAGGTGACAGGCCACTGTCAATGAGCTAGGAACATCCAACACAGTCACAGCACAATTGGCACATCTAACAAAAATGGTGGAAGAAATGCAAAGGCAGAACAACACCCAACACGTTAAAGCCGTTGATGCCTTTTGTGAACAATGTGGGGTGGACCATGACTCCTCAGAATGCCAGCAATTCCAGGAAACTAGTTGTTTTGTAGGAAACTACGATAGAAGAAATAACACGGCATCGAACACATATAATTTTGGTTGGAAGAGGCATCCGAACTTTTCCTGGAGCAACCCCAATAATGCCTTGAATCCGCCCAACTAGACGAATCAACCCCAACGATTCCAGCAGAATCTGCCGCGATAGCAGCCGCCGCAGCAGCAACTAGCAGCACCCAGTTCTCTAAAACAGACTTTAAATGTTTTATGTCTCAGACAGGTACTTATGTGTCTAACATGGATTCATTTGTTAAAAATTGATGCTTTCATGGACAGGACAGAGATGATGATGCAAAACCATGAGGCGACTCTAAAGTCACAAGAAACTCAAGTGGGGCAATTTGCACAACTAATGAACACTCGACAAACAGGAGGTCTACCAAACGATACTAAAGTCGCAATGAGACCCACTCTTGAGCAGTGCAAAGCAATCAAAACTAGAAGTGGGAAACAACTTGAAGAAATCGGTGTCGAAGAACCAAAAGAGAAACAACCAAGGGAACCAGCCGCCTTGGTAGATGATGATGCTACTGCTTCGGCAGAACCAGGATCCTCTATTTCGGCAACCAAACCTGCTGATACCCCTGACAAAAAGAATGAAAAAGCAGACAAACTTGAACATCTTACTCTCCCTCATATCAGGTTTTAATGCAAATAGGGTATCGAAAATATCCGGCCGCTCCCTTCATTTCCACAGCGACTGAAGCAGGAAAAGCAGGAGTATCAGTTTAAGAAGTTCCTCGATATTCTTAAACAAGTACACATAAGCTGAAAGATCCAGGCAGCTTCCTCATTTCATGTGCCATCGGAAACCATTACGTAGGAAAGGCTCTATGTGATCTTGGGGCAAGCATCAACTTAATTCCCAAATCAGTGTTCGAAAAGCTAGGCATTGGGAAAGCTCGGTCCACCACTGTCATGCTCTAGCTGGTTGATCGTCTTGCGTACACCCTGATGGAAAAATCAAAGATATCCTGGTAAGAGTGGATAAATTTATATTTCTTGCTGACTTCCTTGTTTTGGATTGTGAGGCAGATGAGCATGCACCGATCATATTGGGAAGACCATTCCTAGCCACGGGCAGAACTCTGATCGACGTGGAGAAGGGAGAATTAACCATGAGGGTGAACGACCAGCACATAAAGCTCAATGTACTTCAGACCCTCAAGCAAGCTGATAGCAAGGAGGAGTGCCAGCTGATCCAGGCAACCACGGAGGTAAATCTCACACAGGATGCCCCCTACCTCAGCAGCCACTGCCCGGGCAGAGATTTTGGGCACTGCCTCGACATCTACTTAGACAACTTCCTAGACACCTGCCTCGGCAGCTAGCTTGAAGACTGCCTTGATGACCCTGAAGAGGTAAATTGGACTGGTACTCGTCTAGGTAAGTATTTTGAACCTCTTAAATACACAACAAAAGAGAGTATCATTGAAAAACCATCTATTGAGCAGCCACCCAAACTGGAAGTTAAACCACTGCTCGAGAAGCTTAAATACGTTTATCTTGGACAGAATGACACTTTGCCCGTAATTATTTCTTCCAAGTTGATGCAGGAACAGGAACAACAGTTGGTTGAGATCCTTGGGCGGTACAAAAAAGCCATTAGATGGACCATCACTGATCTGAAAGGAATCAGCCTAGCAGTTTGCATGCATAAGATCCTCTTAGAGGACGACCATAAACCAACCATTGACGCCCAAAGATGGCTAAACGAGGCCATGAGTGATGTGGTAAGAAAAGAAGTGATCAAGTGGCTTGATGTCAGAATTATTTACCCTATATCCGACAGAACATGGGTGAGCCCGGTCAAATATGTGCCTAAGAAATGAGGGATGACAATAATCACGAACGAAGACAATGAGTTAATCCCAACCCGGACTATGACCGGTTGGAGGGTTTGTATGGACTATCGAAAGCTGAATAAAACAACTCGAAAGGACCACTCCCCTACCTTTCTTAGATCAAATGTTAGATAGATTGGCCGAAAAGCCTTACTATTGTTTTCTTGATGGATACTGAGGTTATAATCAGATTGCAATCGCACCAGAGGACCAAGAGAAAACTACCTTCACCTGCTCGTACGAAACATACGCATTCAGAAGGATGTCGTTTGGACTTTGCAATGCATCGGCAACCTTCCAAAGATGTATGATGGCCATTTTCTCCGATATGGTAGAAGATTTCCTGGAAATATTCATGGACGATTTTTTAGTTTTTGGAGATAGCTTTAACAAATGCCTTGGCATCCTGGAAAAAGTACTCGAAAGATGTGAAAATCTAACCTGGTCTTAAACTGGGAGAAATGTCATTTTATGGTAGACAAGGGCATTGTGTTGGGCCATAAAACCTCCTGTCGCGGCATCAAGGTTGACAGAGCCAAAATCAATGTTATTGAAAAATTGCCGCCACCTACCACTGTTAAAGGGATCATGAGTTTTCTGGGACACGCTGGTTTTTATAGACGTTTCATTGAAAACTTTTTTGAAAATAACTAAACCATTGTGTTCTTTACTTGAACAAGATAAACCTTTTAACTTTGATGACAAATGCACTGAGGCATTTGATACCTTGAAGAAGAAACTTGTAGCCGCTACCATTGTAGTACCACCAGATTGGACACTGCCTTTTGAGATAATGTATGATGCCAGTGACTACACCGTCGTGGCAGTGCTCGGGCAGAGGAAAAACAAAATCCTCCATGTCATCTATTATGCCATCAAGACGCTCAACGAGACCCAAGTTAATTATACCACTACTGAGAATGAGTTGTTGGCAGTAGTTTTTGCTTTTGATAAGTTCCGAGTCTATCTCATCAGAACAAAGGTGACGGTGCACATAGACCATTCAACCATAAAATACATTTTCTCCAAGAAAGATGCAAAACCAAGATTGATATGCCGGATTCTTCTCCTATAAGAATTCAACGTAGAAATCAAGGACAGAAAAGGGACAAAGAACCAAGTGGCTGACCATCTGTCATGACTAGAGGGAAGACCCACAGATACGACTGAAATTCAGGAAAACTTCCCATATGAGCAGATCCTAGCCACCTCAGCAATAGACCTCGCAGCCGCCCAAGCAGCATATACCATAGCCGTCGTGGCAGAACCTCTGGCAGCCATGATGAGCTCCACCACACCCTGGTACGTTGATCTTTTAAACTTTTTGGTTAGTGGTATTTTTTCTCATAACATGAATTACCAAGGGAAAAGGAGGATCCACAATGATGCAAAACATTACTATTGGCACGAGCCTCTTTTGTTTAAGCAATGTGCAGACCAGGTGATTCGGAGATGTGCACAAGAGGAAGAACAACAAGAAGTCCTCCACCAATGCCACAACTCACCATATGGGGGACATTTTGGAGGAACCAGAACTGCTGCCAAGGTTCTCCAATCGAGACTCTACTGGCTGACACTATATAAAGATGCCCATGCATACCACAAACAGTGTGACAGATGCCAACAGACGGGCAACATCTTACGGAGGAACGAGATGCCACTATAGAATATTTTAGAAGTCGAACTGTTCGATGTATGAGAAATCGACTTCATGGGTCCGTTTCCATCATCTTGTGGGAACTTATACATACTGCTAGCAGTGGATTACGTGTCTAAGTGGGTGGAAGGCATTGCTACACCAAAGGATGATTCCAAAACCGTTCTGAAATTTCTCCAAGAGCATATCTTTACACGTTTTGAATCCCTAGAGTCATCATAAGTTACGAGGGGAGGCACTTTGACAACAAATTGATTGCCACGGCATTGAAGAAATTTAGTGTCACACACAAAGTTGCCACGACATACCACCATCAGACCAATGTGCAGGCTGAAAAATCAAACAAGGAACTGAAGAGCATTCTCAAAAAGGTGGTTAATCCATCTAGGAAAGACTGGTCTCTTCGAATCCATGATGCATTATGGGCATATTGAACAGCCTACAAGACCCCATTGGGCATGTCACCCTCTCAGCTCGTACATGGAAAAACCTGCCACCTGCCCGTTGAGATTGAGCATAAGGCATATTGGGCCATCAAGGCAGTAAACCTAGACTGGGACAAATTCGGGCAAAAGAGACTCATGGACCTGAATGAGATCGAAGAATTCAGAGCCTTGGCATATGACAATGCGAGAATATACAAGGAGAAAATAAAAAATGGCATGACAAGAAGTTGCTGCCAAGGCAGTTTATGCCCGGGCAGCAAGTACTCCTCTTCAATTTTCGATTGAAACTATTCCCAAGGAAGTTGAAGTCAAGATGGTCTAGCTCGTTCGAGGTAGTTAAAGCATTCCCACATGGTGCAGTCACGATCAAATCTAACATGGATGGGTATGAATTTAAAGTGAATGAGCAGAGGTTAAAACACTACACAGGAAATCATGTTGCAAGTGACAAGGAAGTGGTCATGTTAGGATATGCATCCAAATGCACTCCTAATACAGCCTAAATTTTTCTATTTTTTAATTTTCTTTTTTTAGGAATTAGATTTAAATTTGCTTCATTTATTTAATTTTTCAAACACATTTGTAATTTTCTATTTTTAGGCATTAGATTTAAATTTAGCATGCATTTTATTTTTCAAGCACTAATAATTTTATTTCAGTTTATTTTAGGAGAAACAAAACCCAATGGAAGAGAGAAGAATCAAGCCCAACCCATCAACCAATCAAGCCCGCCCGTGAAGATTGTCGCGGCATTACATAACCATAGACGTTGCTTCTCGCCAAAACTAGCTGTTGCAGATAAAGTCGTTCCATTCCAAAGGCTCTCTGCCCAGGCAACGGATGCCTCGGCAGACGAAACGGTAGTGACTCTTCACCAAGCCACCTTCACTCCTATTTAACCACCCTTATTTTTTTACTATTCACTCTTCTTTACTTTCCCTTGCATTTTGTTTTACTAGATTTACCTTTACTTTCAGATTACTCTCAAGGCTCTCACAACTCTCTCAACTTTCAAACCCTACTCCTAAGCAAAATATGGCAAGCATACCCCGCCGTCAAGTCGCCCAGGTAGACTCTGATACTTTCCTTCAAAGATTTTCCACATGTAACGCCCTGGTTTTGGGCCTAGATGTTTTAGATGTTGAATCGGGCCGGTCGGGAACGGTTCGAACCCTTGAGGTAGGTTTAGGGAACACCTAGTTCGGGATGTTTTAAAAATATGGAAAAATATCCAAAAATCCTCATTTATTATATAAATGATTAAGGTAAAAAAATTACAAAATTAGATTTGGAAATATTACATTTTGGTATAGTGACCAAAATGTAGTTTTTGCAAAAGTTGACTAGTGATTGTTTTGTAAAGGATTGAAACTTTGAATCTTTAAGGAGCTAATTTTACCAATTGTTTTCATCAGATTTCTCTTTAATTTGGGAGCTTTCAATAATGATTTTTTGTAACATCCACTTTTTCGTCCTAGAATTTAATTCATATAATTAAATTATTAATTTATTCTTAGAAAGCAACTAAGTTTATGATTAAGTAAATTAGTGAGTTTAGTCCTTGAATTTCCTTTAATTGGCCAATTATTGCACCAACTCGAATTAAAGGGAATTAGGCTTTTGAATCAAGGAGTTGAGTCGAGTTGATAATTTAGTTGGATGTAAATTAATAGTAACAAGATCAAAGTAATAAAATTAGAGAAATTAAAAGAAATTAGAAAGGGTACATTTCCCTAGTGGAAATCGGACCAAAATGGATGAAATAAAGAAAGAGTTGTGGAGAAAATTGGTGACTAATTTAAAAAGAAAATAAAGCTCAAAATTTGCATGTTAAGAATTATTATTCCTTGGGGTTGCCCTTAGTAAAAAGCTTATAATAGACATGTTAAGAAGGGAAATTAAGTAAAACCAAATCCTATCAAATCCCCCGAATTAAGGAAAGTGTTTTCTCTCTATCATTTCCCTTCCTTGTTTCCGTGTGACTTGAGAGAAAAGGGAGAGGATGGAAGCTTGAAAAATCTAAAAATTTGAGTTCTAATGGTGAAGAAAATGGCTTGCATGTTGAAGTAATTAAGCTAGGATTAAGAAGAGTAGCTAGTGGTAGCAAAGCCAAAGAAGTAAGTTCTCATTCCTTCTTCTAGTTGTTCGAACAAGTGCAAAAATCATGCATGCAAGTTTAAAATTGGTTTAAACATGAAATTTTTAGAGTTGTGGTGATTATGTTAAGTTGAGATAATGAAGTTCTTGAAAAATTATTTGTGAAATGGTGAATTGAGTTAAGAGAGGAATGTTTTGAGAAAGAATGGAAATTCATGATTAATTGAAAAATTGAAATAGATAGGGACTAAACTAGAAAATTCCTATTAGGACAAAATTGAAGAGAAATTCTATAAGAAAAGGTCTTGGATTGCTGGAAAAATGAATTCGAATGAGGGAATTTTGATTAGAATCAACATTGGACGTGTATTTGAAAATAATGGAATTAGGGACTGTTTTGAATAAAATCATTAATTACAAGAACCTGAATTTTATGAAATTGACACTTAACTCATAATTTATAATCAAGGGATTAAGTAAGAATGAAATTAGATTCTTGAATTGAAGTTGAAATGGCCTAAATTGGTGAATTTAGGAAGTTAGTACTCGAAACCTAAGAATAGGGCTGATCTGGAAAATTAGTGAAATTGA
The DNA here is from genome assembly GCA_958450335.1 of Hibiscus tridactylites. Classification (NCBI taxonomy): domain Eukaryota; kingdom Viridiplantae; phylum Streptophyta; class Magnoliopsida; order Malvales; family Malvaceae; genus Hibiscus; species Hibiscus tridactylites. The sequence goes on from OY288272.1 coordinate 71,407,981, forward strand.
TGACTTGTATGTTGATAATAAAAAACAGTGTGGACTTAAAAATGTTGTAAAAAGATAGTACAAGTCATGTATTAAGTGAATTTAGAATTAAACTAAGGTAATTAGGTGAATTCAAAGCTAAATGTGTCCAATGAGTAAACTGTCCAAAACACTTGAACCATAAGCTGTAACTTTGAAAATTCACCAAAAATAGAATTTAGAGTATTTTGAACTGAAATTTTTATGGTGCAAACTTTGATATGTCTAGAAACGCTGAAAGAAAACGGAATTAGATTCCAGTATGTAAATTGGAAGATATGGATTATAGAAGTTGGGCAGTACAAGCTGTCCAGATTTATCGAAAAAGTCATATTCAAGTAATAAACTGTATTAAATCGGACTAGATAAAAATATGAGGTTTTAATGGTTAAAAATCTGAGTTTAATACCTCTATAATGGTGTATAATAAGTGAATTTTTTATTAGTAATTAAAGATATATGATTAAAATACTAACTGGTCCTCCAACTAATTCAATAGCAAAAACAGATTTGAGAATTTATGTTATAACTGTATTAAAGGAGTGATTGAAATTGAATTGCTCTCTGATATGGTTTGTATTTATTTTGTGTTGAGTGTTAAGATCCAAATTGTGAGGATTCTTTGGAGGAAGCAAAGATTGACCAATCAAGGGGAAGGAATAAGGGCATCCTAATCAAAGACCAAGCTTGAGAAGTTTGTCAGTGTAATTTGTATTAGGGTTGGGACTAGTGTCCTAAACACCTTGTTTATTGATGTAATTTATGATTTTATGCATTAAATTGGACTTAAATGATGATTGGTAATATGTTTAGTAAGGGAAGGAGATTAAAGGAAAATGGATGCATGAATTGGATCCTTGTTAATGCTTGAATGTATGAAAATGTGGACTTCCTTATGTGATCTAATTTTTATGATGTATATGCATGAATTGGATCTTTGTTAATGTTTGAATGTGTGGAAATGTGGACTGCCTTATATGATCTGTTTTTATGTTGTATAAGCATGGATCAGATCCTTGATAATGCTCGAATGTATGAATATGTGGACTGCCCCTATATGGTACTTTTGTTATGCTCAATATGCATGTGATTTCATGTGAAGTTGCTGCCCATGTATGTTTGATGCTATTATATTGTGGCATGAAATTGATTAGCATGATTTATGTGAATTGGTACAACTATATGATAGAATGAACATGCAAATTGAATTATGCAATATGTATGTGCTAAATTAAAAATGAAGGATAAATTAATAAGAATAATATACCATCGGTCGATTAGAAGTCTTAGATAGTACGACATGCCTAAAGTCCGAGCTCTCTTGTTTGTTGCCTTGTGCAACCATTGACTTGTTGCTTAATACAACCATTGTTTAGTACCTTGGGTACTCTCCGACTTGATGATTGAATGTGATCTTACTTGGTGTTCAAGATACATTGATGCTATTGAGCATCCATTGACTTGTTGCTTAGGCAACCATTGTTTGGTACTTGGCACCCTCTTGATGACTTGATTATCTAATTCGTCCACTCTACCTAGGGCAATGCAATTTAACTAAATTAAATGGAATTACCTAATTATGAAAAGCTTATGAAGTGGATAAATGGATTGATATTTGTATTGGCATGATATGATGTGAAATTGATGGATGAATTTTGTGGACATTGGTCCTTTCGATTGTGATAAAATGCATATGAAATGCTTGCAAGGTCCGAATATAAGCAATGTGGGCAATGGCCCTTTCGAATGAATTGAAAATGAAATGTGATATGTTTGATAATTTTGATCTATGGATAATGGTTTGTGACCTATTCGAATGACATGCTTAAAGAAGATCGGTGATTTTGCTCTTGACAAATTGATAATGCAATGTTATAATTGGTATGATTTTTGGTTATTTCGATTATGAAGCATGAAATGAGTATGCTGGAAATTGGTTTGATATATGGTCTTTGACTGAATCGAAAGTGAAGCATGTGGATAAACTAATACTAATTGAAATGTATTCGAGTATGAAGCTATGAATGTTTGTATATGTAATGTATGAAGCCATTTATCCATCATGTTCTATACTTTTCCTAGGGCTAAGGGTTGGTTTTGTTGAGTAGTTGTGAGAGATTGCTTGTATTTTGTTTAGGTTTTTAGTGTTTGCAATAAAACTTCAAAGTTTGTTTACTCTTAGCATTATCTTTGTTTGCAATCAAATCGGAAGAGGAGAGAGCAATTATCGATTTGTCTAATATCGGGAGAGTTAGACTCCCGAAACGAGTAAACACGGTTTTATCCAACTTGGGGTGAAACTACTTCGGCTTAAGAATAAGTTAGAAGTTCAGTGACTAAAAGAGGCTTTAAATTGGTTGGTGTTCATCCCTTGATTCACGCTGTGACATATTATCAAGACGTGTTCACCAATAGCACTTCGACTTAGGGATAAGGAGGAGCCATTGAATGAAGCCTTGTCGAACTTTGAAGCATCATTTAGCCGCCTGGGCAGCACATCATTCTCTACCGCGGTGGGTCATTTGTCGAGGCATCACCTTGTCAACTGCCAAGATGGCTGAGTCAATTTTGCAGCACTTGAACCAAGACAAAGCATTCAATATCGACACTACAACGCATTCTAATACCGGCTCATTCTCTCAATCTGATTTCTCAACCTTTTAATTTACTTGCTTTTAGTTTTAGTCAATTCAAATCAATCTCAATCACTTGTGCAGGAAGATAAATTATGAAGAATTTCTCAATCCCTATGGAGACGATCTTTTATACTACAACTAGGCATCAGTGTACACTTGCACTTAAAGCAAGACTATTTCACAAGCCTACACCAGCCAATACCTGAAAGTAGTCAGCGTCACCCTTGAATTTGAAACCTCTGACTGTGTCATTGTGTTGATCGTATCCCTTCAATACATGTTTATCCCTTCAAGGTCGAGTCAAAATGGTTCAGGTATGAGTCAGATAATTGACGAGATAATTCAGACCCGGATGGAGTTTAGGTCAGGTTCATTTTAGGTTGGGTTCATTTCAGGTCGGTTTAATTTTAGGTCGCGTTCATTTTAAGTTGGGTTCATTTCAAGTCGGGTAATTTCAAGTCGGTTTCATTTCAGGTCAGGTTAATTCGGGTTTCGAATTTGTATTATTAAGTTTGAGTTTGGTATAATTAGTCGATAGACTTTGAGTTGGGTCATTTCGATTTCCGAGTGAATTATTTAACGCCTTTCGGCTTTCACGAACATGAATCACATTAAAAATAAATATTAGAGACTATAATGAATAAAATATCATCATATTAAAAACATTGGACTAAATTACAAAAAACTTAGGGTCAATTTGGAATAAAAGAAAGTTTTAAGGACTATAACAAACAAAAATATTAAATTAAAATTAAAAACCTTGGACTAAATTACAAAAAAAAATGGATAAGGGTCAATTTGGACTAAAAATAAAGTTTTATGAACTATAATGAACAAAAATATCATCATATTAAAAATATTGGACTAGATTATAAAGTTTGAAAATAAATAATGGTGAATTCGAAACCCTAAACCCCAAACCTTAACCCCTAAATCATACAACCCCAACCAACCACTCAACTTAAAGATGTTTACACCTAAACCCCCTAACAATCAACTTGACACATTTACCCCTAAACTCCAAACATTAACCCATAAATCTTACAATCATTATTAATTAAAGTGTAAACTGAATCCCTAAACTAATCTCATAACCCCAACCAACAAGTCAACTTAAACATGTTTACCCCTAAACCCTAACAATTAACTTGACACGTTTACCCCTAACCCCCAAACATCAAACCCTAAATCTTACAATCACTCACTAATAATTAAAGACCTAAAGTGCAAACCAAATCCCTAAACTAATAATTAAAGTTCAAGCATAATCTCCTAATCCTAAACTAACCTCATAACCCAAACACTTAACTTGACAGGATTACCCCTAAAACCTAAACTCCAACTCCTAATTTTTTTCGGGCCAAAATAAATTGGGCCTTCAAAAGCCCGTCAAACGTTTGCCGTCGCCATCGTTCGTTTTTTTTGGGTTGGGTACAACTGAAATAAGTTGGGCCTTTAAAATGTTTAAGTATTAAATAATTTTATGAAGGGGGTCTAATTAAAAAAGAACCTAAACCTAAAGGTATGAGGAAACTAAACTAAAATTGGGACTAAATTGAATTAAAGTAAAACTAAAGAACTAAAAAAAACTAAGTGTAAAATTTCTAAACTAACAATGACCTAAAGTGCAATTAACCCCTAATAAAATGGTGGGCGAGATTTTCCCCTCATTTATGTACTCATTGTTTTGAAATTAAAATTGAAATGGACTAGCTGATTAGGGATTGGATTAGGTCGGTCCTTGTCTTACACCTTGGGATTTGGGCCTCCCGAATCCTTAAAAAATGAGTGCTTATTTTTTTAACTTTGGACTATATTAGAATTACCAAAAAATTGGGTTAATTTAGACTAAAAATTAAATTTTAGTGACTAGAATAAATTGTACTAATTTGCTAAAAATATTACCATATTTAAAATATTGGACTAAATTATAAAAATTTAAAAAAAATGGGGTCAATTCGATTAAAAATTAGGGACTAATATGAAAAAAAATCTCAAATCCCTAAACAAATCCTATAACCAAAAACACTCAATTTGACATGTTTACCCCTAAACCCCAAACATTAACCCCTAAATCTTGCAATCACTAATAATTAAAGTACAAGCATAATCCCCGAATCCTTAAATCCCTAAACTAATATCATAACCCCAATTCCAAACACTCAACCTAAACATATATTGTTTGTACCCCTAAACCCCTTGTAACACCCCTAAAATAAAGAGTAAAGGCTTAAAAGGGAAGCAAGTTAAAAAATGGTAAATGTTGCTATGAAGGCTTGAACTCATGACCTATGCTTGGTAAACCCCAGCTTTAACTGTCTAAGCTAAGGCAATTCATGGCCTTAGTTTACTCCAGTTTTTATTTAAGCTATGGTTTAATTGTCTAATCCAATAACGAATAAAAGTGAGACTCCTCGCCTACCCGAAACCAATGCACATTTTAGATCTGAAAAAATATCAGATAACTAGGATTTTAAAAGTGACCATTCACCTTCTCGATCGGCCGTCGTTGATCTCTGTCACTGCTAGGAGGTGGTGGTCACCGCCTACATTGCCGGAGGCGTCACGTCGCCACGATCACAGCCATGACCACCATGCGCGTAATCGAGCCGCCCTCTGCCGGCAAATTCTGTTTGAAGCTTCAGCAAGAAACCCAAACCGTCGCCTCTATTTTTTGCTATCTCCGATCGGTACAGCCATCCGTTCGAGACGTGGGTGTAGCCGTCGAACTCCCCACGTCGAGCCGTGCAAAACCTAGTCAGTTGTTCGTCTGTCTGACTGCGATAAGGACTTCATCAGAGCTATGTCACTCTTCGGTCGTCCCTTGGCATTTTGGGTAAGAATCAATGTGATTCTAACGAATTTTCGGTATTATTGAGGTTTGGGTTGGATTGTGGGTTGATGTTTTATGTTTTATGGCAAAACAAGTGCATTTGGGGGCTTCTAGCGACTGTTCTGACCATCGGCTAGCGAGCTTGATTGTTTTGGTAAGTGAACCGTGTTCAAACCATCTAAATCAGCCTGAACCGACTAGACCGGTTGAATCAGTCGGCCCAATCCGACCAAAACCGCCTACCTGACCCGTTTGTTCGACCCGGACAACCCGAATCTGACCCGGTCAACCTGAATCTGACCCGGTCAACCTAAATCAACCCGTCCGAGTCAACTCAGTGAGTTAACCCGTTCGTGTTAACTTAGTGAGTCAACTCGGTTGACTGTTACCTGATGACGTCAGCGTTGACCGATGATGACGTCAGCGTTGACTTTGACCATTGAGAAAAAAGTCAACTTTTCTGAAAACTCTTGTCATATGTTTTTCGACCTTCTAAGTCCGTTTTTGAAACTCGTTTCGCGAAATTTTGACCCGAAAGCCTCTGAATCTGACCTCGAACCTGAACTTTTATATGTATTTAATTATTCAGTTAAGAGCTTTGTAAATAAGGTTTGATCTTGGAGTTTGTGTTTTTGAAGGTGTTCAAAGTTTCTTGTATCCGAGATGTTGAGGGACGTCGAATTTGGGTTTGAGTGCGATCTAATGAAGTATCATGAATCGACCGGTGTAGCTCGGAGTTGAGGTAATACATTACTACATCTTGTATGCTTTATGAAACATAGTGGTATTCGGTAAACGCATGCATGATTGTGTTTAAGCGTATGATTAATTCTGTTAATGCCTAATCGAATATGGAAAATGGTAGTAAACTAGTTGAGACTAGTGCCCGGTTAGAAAGACGATTGACTTAAAAGAACTTTCGAGATCTAAGAATGATTGATAAGACTGTGATGCTCTAAATTGGGTTTTGCTTGTTAATGATTTAAATTTCTGAAATGCTAAGTTAAGAGATTATGAAAATACTCCTAAAAATAATGCGATTTGAGATTTTTGCTCTTTACCTGATAAACAATTGATTCATCGGAAAATCTCGTTATACTTGGAATGACCTAGTAATAAGGTTTGCATCTCCGAGAATGTAAACACTTAAGCTTTTCCTGAATTCTTAATAATCAACAAAGACAAATTTACAAGAATTTTTCGCATGTCCCGAGCTACCAATGGTGTAATTATCGAATTGACTAAAGCGTCTAAAATGACAAAGAGGATTGAAAATATTAATAAGGCTGAATTAATCGGAACAACGTAATGACCAAAACGACTGAATTACCCTCGGGCACTAGATGCCAAAATTAACTGAAATGATGAATATACCCTCGAGATCGGAAATGAATGAATAGATGGAACGACCGAAAGGCTCAGAATTTTTGGAACACCTTCGAATATGAAGCATCTGAAATACCTGCGAATGCTGAAAATGACTGAAAGTACCTCTAAGACTGGAATAAAGAATACCAATAAAGCTATGCAATATAATGACTCTAAAGTGGTAATAAGCGGCCCATGTTTGTTGGTCATTTCTGATACTATCGTAATTTTGGAAAGATACCATGTGGCGACATGTTCGGGTTATTTGGAGAAAGTACTCAGCTATTGGTAAGAGCAACATGTTTCCTCAAAAAGATAAATTCGATGCTATGGAACGAATTCGGGTTTTATATACATGTTCATGTATTTGGAAAATTACCGCTTGGATGCATGTTCGATCTCTCGTGGTAAGTTCAGTGGATGTAGGGTGAAGACGAACTGCTTTGTTGTTATGCTGTAATCAGTTCTGGAAATGAATGCTTAAGATGTACTTATTCGATTATATTTCAAACTTTGTGTTAATGGTTTCAATTAGTTTAAAGGGACTCGAAAGCTTGATGAGCTGCTACAATTCCTAAATTCGGTACATCATCGTTTATACCTTGTTGGTTCAGTTTACTAAATTACCCCCCCCCCCCGAAGGTCAGAATGACCAACAATACCCTCATAAGCTTTAACGATCGTATCACTCTCGAGATATCTAAAATCTCAATGATTCTGATGCATCGACCTTGATGTCTGGTTTGGGTCATGGTTATCGAACCCCCTTTTTCATGGGACCTCATTCTTGAATCTGTCCATAATTGTCAAGTGTTCTTATTCTGATGATTGTCGAGTGACCTTGAGAAACAAATTGGGTCATAAGGCACGTACCATGTGTCCGTAAAATACTCTATATTCTGAACCAAGACTACATGCCTAAAATTAAAAGTATGACATTGTTATTCGAAAAGAAAGTAATTATTGGCTTCTGATCTCTTACACGGAAATATATCTAGTATATGACCTTGAATACATAATAATTATAATAAAACAAAATAAATCTGACATATGTCTTCTGGTATAAAAAAATAGATCGGATAATTGTCTTCTAGTATTACTGTCTTCTGATTATAAACTAAATTCATCTGGGCATTGTCTAGAATATAGATGAAGATTTTGTAGGCTCAGCGCTGGTAAGCTCTTCTGAACCTAAGCTCTTACGCCCAATGGGCCTAGGGTAAGCCTTTCTGTAAGCTCCTACACTCAACGGGCCTAGGGTAAGTCTTTTTGGATGCAATTCTGAGTTTCTGTATAATGGTGTACGGTTGAAGGATAGTTAAGTAAATTGATAAAACCTTATGACCTCTTCTGAAGTCGACCCTATTGAATTGGTGTAACTAAGTCTGAAACACTCGGTATACTTCTAATCTACATTTAATGAACCACTCTAAACTCCTTGGTTCACTCCTGAAATCTGAATCACTTCTGAATCTCCAGTTTTAAACTCACCTCGTAAGGTTCGGGTGATCGAATAAAGAGCAACTATGTTACCTTCTGATATGATGCTTCACAAAATATTGAATCGTAATTTGGGTATAGTTGTCCAGTTCTTCACGAAGTGTTAAGTTTATCATATATCTGCTTGTGATTTTAGCATCCGTTGGTAGTTTGTATTACTAAGCTTTTCAAAGCTCATGTTGTTTTACCATCACAGGTTAAAGGATCGACCAGGTTGCAACTACCAACGTTGGTACGGGAGTTTCTTCAGCTTTCTCGTGGAGTATGGTATCTGTGTAATTAGGAGGGTCTAAGGGGTTACACCCCTAATCTCAACCCTTATTCCTTAAACTGATCCTATTACCCCAAACAATCAACTTAACACATGTACACCTAAACCCCAGACATGAACCACTAAATCTTACAAGCACTATTCTCTAATGATTAAAGTACAAGCCCAATCCCCTAATCTCAACCCCTATCCCTTAAATTAACCCCATTACCCCAAACAATCAACTTGACACATTTACCCCTAAACCCCAAACATGAACCCCTAAATCTCACAAGCATTATTCTCTAATAATTAAAGTGCAAGCTTAATCCCCTAATCTCAACCCATATTCTCTAAACTAACCCCATCACCCCAAACAATCAACTTGACACATTTACCCCTAAACCCCAAACATGAACCCCTAAATCTCACATGCACTATTCTCTAATAATTAAAATGCAAGCCCAATCCTCTAATCCCAACTCCTAATCTGTGAACTAATCCCTTTACCCAAAATATTCCTCTTTACCCTAAACCTCAAGCATGAACCCCTAAATCTCACATGCACTATTCTCTAATAATTAAAGTGCAAGCCTAATCCCCTAATCTGTAAACTAATCCTATTACCCCAAACATTCCTCTTTACCCCTAAACCCTAAACATGAACCCCTAAATCTTACATGCACTATTCTCTAATAATTAAAGTGCAAACATAATCTCAACCCCTATTCCATAAACTAACCCCATTACCCCAAACAATCAACTTGACACATTTGCCCATGAATCCCAAACATGAACCCCTAAATCTTACAAGCACTATTATCTAATAATTGAAGTGCAAGCTCAATCCCCTAATCTCAACCTCTAATCCCTAAACAAATTAAAAATTTAATTTAAATATATTATATTTATATTTTTTAATTAAAAAATAATTTAAATATATTATTTTTAATTAAAAATTAATTTAAATATATTGAAATTATAATTTATAATTAAATATTAATGTAAAGTTGTAATTTAAATAAATTTAATATACAATAATAATTTTAATTAAATATTAATTAACTAAAGTTACAAAAAAATCAATTAATGCATTCAATGCATGTTGATCTTCATGGCACCCGTGCCCCTCCCTATGCCTCAGCAGCCAACCCTATACCCATAGCATACTCCATTTCCTATCCCCGTCATCATCACCCTTCACCCATTTGTTTTCCAGTAGATAATCTCTCTTCACCTTCGTCGCCCCCATTCATTCACTCCCCAGCCCACACACATTAAAAAGCCAAACAATTGGCCGTGTGGCCGTGTGGGTACATGTCCTTACCCATTATATTTTTGTTTTTTTCTTATGTACGTGTATATATATATATATATATATATGGATGTAAAAACAGGTAATCGGACGGGTTTCAGATCGGGTACTGTCAGGTCGGATAAAATCGGATATAGGTCATTTTTTTGTTTTGACTCGACTCGGGTCGGGTGCGGGTCCATTTCAGGTCGGGTCTATTTCAGGTCGGGTCCATTTCAGGTCGGGTCCATTTCAGGTCGGGTCTATTTTAGGTCGGGTCCATTTCAGGTCGGGTCAAAACGGGTCGGGTCTGAAGCAGATAATTGACATGTTAATTCGGGTTCGGATACACTTCAGGTCGGGTCCATTTCAGGTCGGGTCCATTTCAGGTCGGGTTCATTTTAGGTCGGTTGCATTTCAGGTCGGGTGCATTTCAGGTCAGGTAATTTCAGGTCGGGTAGTTTCAGGTCGGGTAATTCAGGTCAGGGTATTTTCGGAATTGGAATTCGTATTGAGTTTGAGTTCGGTACAACCGTATAAGTAGTTGATAGACTTTAGGTTGGCCTCCGTCAATCGTCATTGATTTTGAGTTAATTATTTAAAGTCATATCAAATTAAAATTATAAAACATTGGAGTAATTAAAAAATAATGAAAATGGGTCAATTTGGATTGAAAAGGGGTCAATTTGGATTAAAATTAAACTTCCACAGATTATAATGAACAAAAATATCAAATTAAAATTATAAAACATTAGACAAATTTAAAAAAAACAAGGAAAATGGGTCAATTTGGAATAAAAATAAAGTTTTGGGGACTGTAATGAACAAAAATATCAAATTAAAAGTATAAAAATTAGAGTAATTAAAAAAACAATAAGTAGAGGTCAATTTAGAATAAAAATAAAGTTTTAGGGTCTAGAATGAACAAAATTTCAAATTAAAATTATAAAACATGATGGATTAAAATATATACAATGGTCAATACGGAATTAAAATAAAGTTAAGGGACTAGAATAAAGAAAATATTAAATTAAAATAATAAAACATTGGACAAATTAAAAAATAAATTTGGGTCAATTTGGAATAAAAATAAAGTTTTAGGGTCTAGAATGATGAAAATATCAAATTAAAATTATAAAATGTTGGACGGATTAAAAAAATAATGAATATGAGTTTATGGTTCATACATTTATAGGTACATTTACATGCATACATTAAGGTTTAGGGTTTAGGGTAAAACTCATTAAGGGTTTATGGCTCATACATTGATAGCTACATATATACATACTTACATACATTAGGGTTTAGGGTTTAAGGTTTAAGGTTTAGAGTTTAGGGTGTAGCGAAAACTCATTAATGGTTTAGGGTTGATACATTGATAGATACAAACATACTTACATATATTAGGGTTTGAGGTTTAGAGTTTATGTTTTAAGGGTTTAGGTTGTGGATTTAAGGGTTTAGGGTATATGGTTTAGGGTTTAGAGTTTAGAGTTTTATGAAAACTTCATTAAGTGTTTAGGGTTTAAGGCATAGGTTTAGTGTTTAGTGTTTAAGGTTTAGGGAGAAATTTATTAAGGGTTTAGGGCTCATACATTGATAGCTACATATATACATACTTATATATATTAGGGTTTAGGGTTTAAGGTTTAAGGTTTAAGGTTTATGGTTAATTGTTTAGAGTTTAGGGTCTAGTGAAAACTCACTAAGGGTTTAGGGTCCATACACTAATAGATAACCATATACTTACATACATTAGGGTTTAGGGGTTTAGGTTGTGGATTTAAGGGTTTAGGGTTTATGGAAAACTTCATTTAGGGTTTAGACTTTAGACATTGATAGGTATATACATACATACTTACATACATTAGGGTTTATGATTTAGGGTTTAGTGTATAGAGTTTAAGGTAAAACTCATCAAGGGTTTAGAGTTCATACATTGATAGATATATACATACTTATATACATTATAGTTTAGGGTTTATGGTTAGGGTTTAGGGTCTATGATTTGATGAATTTAAAGTGTTGATAAATGTAAAATATTAACTATTAATTTTTTAAATCAATTTAAAGTGTTAAATAATATTTCTCTTAAATATACATATATAATCAATTTAATATATATGTATAAAAAATTGTATTTAAATATTCATTTCACGTTTCTAAGTTTTAAATTTTATTAAATAATTCAATATGTTTAGTACTAACTCATTTAATATAAATTATTTGTGGCGTTAATAACTTAAAAGTTTTATTAAATTAATAACTTGTGATGGATGAATTAAAAATAAATTATTTAAAATTTAAATCATTTTTATTAATTATGATCATTAAATTAAAATTTTATATTATTAAAAATTTTAATTAGGGGGAAGTTAAAAATTAAAAATACTTTAGTTTTTAATTTAGGAGGAAAAGTTAAAAAGTTGAAAATACTTTAGTTTTTAATTTAGGGGGGAAAGTTTGTGTAGCTAAATTGGGGGGGGGGGGGATTTTCGATAAAAAAATTGGGGGGAAATTGATGGGGAGGGGAGGCGCCAAATTGAGTGAAAAATTGATGGGGAGGTTTTTTTTTTAATTGAATTTGTTATTTAAGGGTTAATTACTCTTTAGGTTCTTCCTTAATTAGATGCTTAGGGTTTAGATTATTTAAGTTTTAGTTTGTTTTTTTAGTGCTAACTTCTGGTATAGTTTCTTTAGATTTAATTAAATATGGTTGAACTAAAAGAAGGATAAGCATGTCACAACTCACATGTGTCCTCAAATTTTTGGTCTAATAACAATTTAGGTCTATATAAGTATAATTATTAGATAAACTATGTATTGTCCCTAAATTTTGAGTTTGAATACTTATTAAGTCCTTTTAATTTTGAAATTCAATATTTTAATTCCACCAAATGTTCAATCTTGATTTCTCCTTTGTATTGAAATAAAATATTTTATGTGAGATAAACTATGTCTTTGCTATAAGATCCGAGAGCTAATATTATTACAAACAAACTTCTTGTATTTTATCAGTTCAGGTCAACAACAGGTCGGGTCACTTAACAGGTCGGGTTTAAAACAGGTCGGGTTCAAAACAGGTCGGGTTCAAAACAGGTCGGGTTCAAAACAGGTCGGGTCCATTTCAGGTCGGGTCCATTTCAGGTCGGGTTCGTTTCAGGTCGGGTCCATTTCAGGTCGGGTTCATTTCAGGTCGGGTAAAATCGGATATCGGGTCAATTCAGTCGGGTAAATTCGGTTATTTGCCAGGTCGGCTTCGGGTTCGTTTCAGTCGGACGCATGTCGGGTTTCAGGTCCACAGTAACAGGTCCAATTCGGGTTCGGGTCGTTTTTAGTCGGACGCAGATCGGGTTCGGTTACTACAGTAACAGGTCAAATTCGGGTTCGGGTCAACAACAGTCGGTTACAGATCGGGTTCGGATCATCAAATCTTCGGGTCAAATCAGGTTCTGACTCGAGCAGGTTTCAGTCGGGTTTCCAGGTCGGGTCAGCTTTTTACATCCCTATATATATATATATATGTAAAAGTTATGTTATTTTATATATCGTATGCTATTATATATATATTACTATGTTGTTATGTATTTTCTTACTTATTTTTGTTTCGTATGATATTTATATTCGTATACTCTTTTTCCCTTCAGTATCATTTGTATTTATTTGACATCATATATATATATATATATATATATATGGCATATAGCTTTAGGTCTTATTGTTCCGATATGGGAGTGTCATCTCGAGTTTTCGAGGTGTTATCTCTTTTGGTACTGTGAATATCGAGACATTTTATAATGTTACCATGCATGCATACATTTTAGAGGTTACTTTTTATTTTTTTTAAATTGATTATATATGTACATATAACAAAAATATTATTTAACACTGTAAATTGATTTAAAAATTAATACTTTATATTTATCAACACTTAATACTTTACATTTATCAACATTTTAAATTTATCAAATCATACACTTCCTCAATTACATGTTAGGTAAATATCAAGTCAGGTCAATATCAGTTCAGGTCAACAACACTTCGGGTTCAAAACAAGTCGGGTCAATTAACAGGTCAGGTAAAATCGGATCTCGGATCGATTCAGTCGGGTAATAACGGTTATTTGCCAAGTCAGTCTCGGGCTCGGGTTCGTTTCAGTCAGGAGCAGGTCGGGTTTCGGGTCCACAGTAACAAGTTCAATTCGGGTTCGAGTCGTTCTTGGTCAGATGCAGGTCGGGTTCGGTTACTACAGTAACAAGTCCAACTCGAATTTTGGTCAACAACAGTTGGTTACAGATCGGTTTCGAGTCATCGCATCCTCAGGTCAAATTAGATTCTGACTCAAACAAATTTCAGTCGAGTTTTCAGGTCGGGTCAGCCTTTTATATCACTAAGAGCAAGAACCAGTTCCGCGGTGTGCTCTTCAAGTATGGACCGAAGTCCATCCATGTTCATCCAATTCAACTTTTTAATTCCTTTCTTTAATTCGGCACGGCTTGAATCTGAGCTAAACGTCAGGTTTTTTCCACTGAAATTGTTGAGATCTTGATGATGTCTAGTTTTCAATTTGATTCATTCGTGTCTAGGGTGAGTTGTCCTAGGAATTACCTTTGAGAAGTGTGATGTCCTAGGAATTACCTTTGAGAAGGTACAAACCTTTTTTCCGCTTGACTAAATTGTAGAAGAGAGATGAACACATAAGATAAATGTTTCTATATTGAATGGTTGAATGTCTGTCATGAATTTCAACCTTTTGATTCTTAAATGCAACTCTTCCTTTTGGTTTCTAGATACTTGGAACCTCTTGCAATTGCTTTGGATAAAATGAAAAATGGTCACTATTTCCTTTCCCTTTCTTCAATGTTCTGAATTTCATGTTTTATTTTAATCTTTGCATACTTACATACTTGTATGATTGGTTGTAGAAATTGGACAATGCTTATGTTGGTATTTGAATTAGCATCTTTTTTTAAGAGATATTCTGTGTGATAAATAATTAGAAGCAGGATTTATATGTTAGATTAAAATTCGCAATTGTAGGCACATATATAAAATGTATGATGCTATTTTAAAGTATGACACAAAATTAAGTGACCAATTATGTTAGGCGCGTCATGGGTATTAAAGTGTCATGAAAATAAAAGTGTAGATACCATAAGATGTATTTATAATTCAATGAGGGACGGAGTTATAAATACTTAATTGTTGATTTATTAAATCAACTATATAAAGAGGTAGTGGTCCCAAGAAATAAGTTAACTTGTATTACTCTTGTCCCGTCGGAGAGTTTTTACGGCAAGGGCTAACCTATTTTCTTGGAAGATCAATACAAAAGATTTGGGATTTCAACATGAAGATTCAAGGTTTTCAATATATCGATTAATTCAGGTACGCGTGCTTCTGCATTCAGTTTATTCGGTTCATTGTTCTTAATAATTTGACATGATAGATCTTGTGTATTAAGTTTCATATTAATTTATGATTTAATTCTAATAAGTGGCATCGGCGCCTCGTCATGTTGAACCATTGAGAATCAATTGATCTATTTTTTTCGGATTGATTTGTCCTTAAAATTTCTAGGGTTTAATTTTTATAATTAAAATCTCGTGGGTTTCTAAGCGTTGTTCAATCCAACTTGGTTTATTGACCTTATTCTCTTGTCGATCATCTCTGTATTGCTAAATTCAAGTGACTATCAAACTGCAATTAGTTAGTCTTTTAAGTTAATGTTTCCTTGGCCTCTAAAATTTGGTGATCATTGTTCGTTCCTTATGTGATTGGGTGAGTATTGTTGAACAAGGAAGGCGCCCTTAAAACCCTACTAAACCTATGTTGATTGAGGCGTAAATCATATATTTTTTAAGTTTTAAAGTTCACGCTATCTGATGGTAAAGGCCTTCAAGTTTTCTTTTAATTGCATATTGATTTTGCTATTATGCTTATTGCCATTAGGTTTTGGTTTCCAAAACCAATTTATATTCATGCTTTAATAGAGTATAGTTAGAAAAATTATTAATATCAGTACTTATGTTCATCTAAACTATGGGCATATATATTCTATTCTACTATCATATATAGTATAGTAAGATCATAGCATGGTTTAGAAAGTAACTCCTGTGTTACGGGTACGAATTGATGTTGAAGGTTTTATTCAAATTTGAAATAAAATTCAGTTTGATTAACAGTGCGAATTACAATTTGCGATTAGTTTGTTTTGAATCATTATCTTGTTTTTATTTGGTATTGAATTGATATATGCATTTGGTTTTGGTTTTGGGAAAATATGAGATTTAACTCATATTTTATTTAGTTTGATAAAAAAAAATTCAATTTTTCTTGTTAGGTTATTATGAGTATATTTTAAGGTTTTATGTTATCATTATATGAATTACTCATTTATATGATACTTTTGATTTTGGCTTTTTATTTAAAGATTGGATGTTTTGAATTTGACTTTAACTTCGGCAAATGCATGCTTAAGGAATTTTTTTGAGAAACAGTCAGAGGTTTTGGTTTATTCGGTTTATGATAGCCCCATTTAGACATCCTTATTTTGGATTATTTCAGAAACTTAAGTGTTATCAGAAATTTTAGTTTTGACTGTTACAAAATTTTAAATTTAGATATTGGTATATTTATTGTATATATTTTAAAATAATTTAATTGAAACATTAAGTCACCAAAGTGACCTCTATTGTGGAAATTATTTTATTTTAAAATATAGAATGTTTTGTGCATGTAAGTCGGATTATGTTAGTATTAATCGGCCCAAAGAAATGTTAATAATTAACATTATTACATGTGCAACTATGGTAATAAACTTGTGATAATTATTCAGTTTTATATGTGAGCAATAAATCGGTCCGAAGGAAGATTTCTGTTTGACATGTTCGTATTATCAATGTTTGATTATTGTACCATGATATCACTTGCAAGATAATGTTTATCCAAAGATGAAATATTAATGGAGTGTCTGGTATCTTGATATGAGGTTTATCTTTATTCAAATTTATTCTTATTTTGGTTATCTTTTAATATGATTGAAAGATAAAATTAAGACAAATATTTTGAAACAAATAAATTCATATTTTGGCTTTGGATGTCTAATATTTTGATGGATTAATTGAAACATAATGTCACCAAAGTGACCGATTTTGTGTAGATTAGTTTATTTAAAATATTAAGATAATTATGGGTTTTTGTAATTCATGCGTTTCTTAATTGGCCCAAAGGAAAGTTAATATTTAGCAGAATTACAACGACAACTATAGCAATAAATGTGTGACAATTATAAGATATTTTATGTGAGCAATACGTTAGTCCAAAGATTAATCTATTGTTTGACATAATTTGTTGTCAATGTTTGATTGCTACAACAAGAGTACCGCTTATAGTTAATATTACTGTCCAAAGACTTGATATTAATGTTGTGCTTGGTATCTTGAGGGGAACTAGCCATTATTTTGAATTTATTTGTTTACTTATGAATATTTTCTGTGAGCTTGTTTTTATTTTATTTACTTATTTTTGTTCTATATTTAGGTAATTTATTTTTGTTGTCACAATATCTATTAAATACATTCTACACTCATGTTTAGTGAAACTAATTTCAATGAATAAAAAAAGATACATATAGTATTTGGTTGTATGAACAAAGACTTTGCACTAAGAAAATAACATCTTGCACCTCTCACTGCGGTAAGCACCCATAAAAGGTATTTTGAGAGGTGAGATCGTTCGAAACGCATGAATCTAATGATCATAAAACACAACATTCTAGATGTCTTTAGGAGCACAAATCTAAAGAGATTACTCATACTAAGGGTTTCCTTGACAAAATTAAGAAATGTTATACAAAAAATATTAAGGTTAAGATGACATCATTTATGCCTACTTTGATGTCTATGAAGTATAAGGGTCAAGGAAATGTGAGGGAGTACATTACGAAAATGTTTAGTATTGCTTTAAAATTTAACACACATAAGATTAAATTTTCTAACAATTATTTGTTCTTATGGTTTTAGTACAGCTTCCTAAACAATTTAACCAATTCAAAATCAGTTACAATTGTCAAAAGGAAAAGTAGGCTCTAACTGAGCTCATTTCTCATTAGGTTAAAGAAGAAGAAAAGTTGAAGCATTATAAGTGTAAAAGTACTCATTTGGTTAGTGCTCATTTAGTTAGTATCTCTAAGAATAAGAGCAATAAAAAAATAATAGAATAAAGTTGCTAAGGGTCCTACTCAAAAGAAACAACAATAAGTTACAAAGTGTTGATTCTTTTGTATAAGTTAAGACACATGTAAAGAAATTAAATTTTAAAAGCGAGCAACTACTTCGGTTATTTTGAGTGATCCATAGGCTGTAAATTTTATGATCCCACAATTAAGATTATTTTAAGGAGAGATTTATAACTTTTTTAGGGTGTTGAGTTTGGAGGGAGAAATAAGGTTAGATACATTATTATCGAGGAGGAATTGAATTATAATTTAATTCCTACTATTACTTTTGATGATGTTTAGGTTTTCACACCTATCATTAATCAAGAAGTGAATCAAGTACCTTAACAAGATAATGTTGAACAACTCTCATTCAAGATAAGGTAATTGTTTCAGAAGAACAAATTCAACAACCTTAAAAAAACAAGTGTCATTAAAGAGGTCCACGAGAGGAAGATGAAATACTATTCTAGATTATTATATTGTATTTCTTCAAGAAAATAAAGATAACAATGGAATGATAGAATTGACTCAATTATTTTTTATCAAACCATAAAAGTTCTAACTCTCAAAAGTGGATTGATGTCATTCAAGAAAAGTATAATTTTATGCAAGACAATGAAGTTTATGAACTTGTCTCATTACCTCAAGGTGCAAACTAATTGGTTGTAAATGGATAATTAAAACCAAGAGGGATGCAAATGATAATGCGGATAAGTATAATACATGTCTTGTATTTAAAGGATACAATTTAAAAGAAGACATTAATTTTGTAGATACTTTCTCTTCAACTTCATTGAAAGACTCTTTTAGGATAATTAGGATGCTTGTTGCTTATTTTAATATTGAGCTACATAAAATGGATGTTAAGCTTGTGTTTTTCAATGACGACATTGAAGAAATTAATTATATGGTACAATCGTAGATTTGTGTCTAATGATACAAAATCAATGATATGTAAATTAAAGAAATTCACCTATGAGCTTAAGTAGAACTCTCATTAATGAAATTATAAATTTCATATTGGTTATCTCATTCGGTTTTAAGATAAATTCGATTGACAATTGTATATACTACAAGTTCAGTGTGAGTAAAACCAAGTGATACTCATATTGCTAAAGAAGACAAATTTAGTCTTACTCAATGCCCTAAAAGTAATCTTGAAATTTAGAAAATCCAAAAAGATTCTATACATAAGCTATTGAGAATCTAATTTATGCTTAAGTATGTATGCGTTCGGAAATTGTGTACATTGTTAGAATGTTAGACAGATATTTGAGGAGTCATATTATGAACCATTGGATAGCAGCCAATGTGGTTATGAGATATCTTCTGAGAGAAAAATTACATGCTCACATGTCGGAGTTCTAATAAATTAGAGATCATTAGGTTTACAGACTTCGATTCTAATAGAATATTGATGCAAAAGAATTTATTCACTTGAGCTGCTAATTGTAGATTGAATAGAAAGACTGTAACACCCCTCGCCCGGGTTAGGAGCGAAAGGGCGTTACGGCTTAACAGAACAGATTCAGACAAATGGGATAACATAACATATAACTTCATATCAATCATAGCTTC
Source organism: Hibiscus tridactylites (assembly GCA_958450335.1). Lineage (NCBI taxonomy): Eukaryota > Viridiplantae > Streptophyta > Magnoliopsida > Malvales > Malvaceae > Hibiscus > Hibiscus tridactylites. Next base: position 71,427,679 of record OY288272.1, read on the forward strand.
CAGAGCTTAGAACGTAGAAATGGTGGGCTAATAAAAACTTTTACTTAACTAGTTCAAATGGTTTACAAACTTTAACATACATAAACATATAAGCTAACATAACAAGGCATCCTCATTTACATGTTACTATATTCAAATATCAAACGATTATGGTAACATCTCAATCATGCTTTTACAATCAACAACCATACCATGTTATCCACTCTAAATCAACCTATAACATATTCCATTTAACATAATTCACATAGCCTATTCGAATGCTTCACAACTTGTAAACAAATTACATATATCATGATCAATCCTATGACATAGTAAACAAATAATCGAACAACTAGATACACCATACAAGCCAAGATCATCATATAGCAAATAACATTGGACCTTAACATCATAGAACCATTCGAACCATATCACAAACCATTAAAGTCAATTCTAACTTCATTCTAACATACATCTATATGCATCAATTAAACTTATAACATCATATACAAATCGATTCACAACAAGAACTTCAAGAACCATTCGAATTGAAAACCATAAACCTCTAAGGCCATTCGAATCAAGCAACATACATTAGATCAATTCTAATATCATTCAACAACAACAACTAGAAGCATTACTAATCTATATCATCATGAACCATTTTAATTACTCAACCAATTCAAGAAGGGTTCTAGATGCAATATCACCTAATCAACCATTTGTATCATAATTCATGGCAATTTAACATGTATCAACATATAAACTATACACATCATTTGCAAAATCATTTCAAACTTAGTCATATATATATATATATATATATATATATATATATATATATATATATATATATATATATATATATATAAACCATCCAAACATCGTTTCATACATTACATATTATGTAAATCTTATCTTAATATATACAAAGATCCAAAATGCATGTGACACTATAAATATGTAACTATGCTACCATCTAGGAGTCTAGCAAAGCTATATCATACTTGAGTCTTGACTTGTGATTGTTTTCGGATCAGATTAGATAGCTTTCGGAATTAGAAACTTGTTATTTTGGAAGAAGGAAACAAGAGAGTGATAAGTACAATATGTACTTAGTGAGGCAATTCCTATACTTACTAATTCAATCTTTTAATGTGTTATTACATATGATCAAAGTTACTTAGCTAGATTTAACACCAATCAAGTTACACCTAGCTAATTCATTTCATGTAATAACATCAAAATCATGTAAACATGCTTATAATCAATAGCAATTAAGCATAACCTCATGTAATTCATTCATATAGACCAATTTCATCTCAATAATGTTATTGAACATCATGTAGCATTCAACCAAAGCATGATCTCATTTCATTTGATCGCATTTAAGCATATATTCGAATAGAGTCACTATCCATATCATTCATATCATTTCATGTATCGTGTAACCTTATAACATATCATCTTTTTATTGATTGTGTAAAGTTTTATTACCAGTTTCATAGGTTTTGCCTTCGATGATTAGATGGACTAGGTAATCAAGTCAATAGGTACCAAGTACCAACATGTAACAGTAGATGCACAAATCATCGGTAATCAGTAGATACACAATTGTATCGAGATGTTTAACTACAGCATATAACATGTAACATGTAACAGTAGATGCACAAAGCATCATTAGGTGACTAACCACCTTTAACAGAGAGTACATAAAGTACTAAATTAGTAGAGCTCAAGACTCTAAGGCATGCCCTTCTACCTAAGGACCACTAGTCAACCAAGGACTCATTAAGTGTTTTAAATTTCAACAAGATCAACTAAATATTTCACAAATAATGTACAAGGTCATATAGCATGTACATGTCACCAATATACTAGACCTATTCAAGGTCATCATTCAAGCAATTTCCAGGAAGTATATCATGTCATTTAACTCATGAATACATCAAAAACAGTAACATAAAATCACTTATAAGTTCATATCATGAAGCACATATAGCCAACATCTCATAGCAAAGTACATTGATCACCAACAATGTCAACCAACACTAAATATGTAACATATTATCCCATTTCATTTAGTCCTTCTTCCATTACATTTTAATTACCAAATCCTTATTAGATTCATTTCATACTTCATGTGAAATAATCACATAAACTTAAAACATTGGTTAGAACACTAGTCCTAACCCTAAAATCAACTACACTCACAATAATCGAAGCTATGTTGTTTCCTTGATCACTATGCTCTTGCCCTTTCTATTTGGTTGTCAAACTCTTGAATCCTCCACGTAATCTTCACACTCTTACTCTTAAACATTCCAACAAAACATATACAAATCATATTAGAATTCATTTCAACCATATAATTCATTTATACAATCACAAACACTTAAACATATAAAATTGTCCCTAACCTCGCAATTTGAGCACTAGTCATTATTTTGGCCATATCGTTTTACTCACAAGTCCAAATTTAGATTTATTTACAAACCCAGAAAGAGTATTTTTTTCAGATTTCAATCCATGTATGGTATATATTTTTCTCATTTCTCAATCAATACAGTTAATTAATTAAACATAGGTCATTTTGCAATTCTGAACAGTTTGTAACACCTCAACAATTTCGGTTCCATATTTTTCTATAGATATCAAATTTTAGTGTCGTTTGTTTCTAATTAAACTAGACATACCCAATAATTTTGTATCAAAATATCAGGTCTAAATTCCATATATTTTATTTTCGGTGAATTTTTAAAGGTCATTGTCCAGAACAGGGCAGTGCTGGGCAGATTACACTAATTTCTCTCTTAAGCTATTTATAACTTATTTTCTTGGCTTCCACCACCTAATCTTATTTTACCAGCTACTTTTACATTTTCTCATAACTATTTTTAACACCTTCAGACATAAATTTCCATAATTAAAAACACTAACAACAATCAAAAGCATAGTGGAAATCGGTTAACACAAACACACTTACTTGAGTCTTTTATGAACATGCATGTATTTCCCACTTGTTTTAACAGGCTTCAAACACTTGAATCTTCATCTTATTTTCCAGATTTCAAGCTCTCAAATCCCCTCTCTCTCTATCCTCTTAATTTGGTTTGGTGGTAGTGTTAGAGAAGGAAAACAATGAAGTTTTTCCTTGTTATTTGCATGTAGTTGTCGGGTGTCTCCAATTCATTATAATAGGGCACATGGTTACCTAACAACCAAGTATTAATCTTACTAATAACCCAATATCTTATGTTATATATATCATATTATAAGTTCATCCCACTAATAACTCACTATCTTATGTTATATATCATATTATAAGTTATCCCACTAATAACTCATTATCTTATGTTATATATCATATTATATGTTATCCCACTAATAACTCACTATCTTATGTTATATATCATAATATAAGTTATTTCTCACTGTACATATTAATACTCATAACCCACTATCTTATGATTTCTTCTAGGGTGTTTTTAGGGTGTGACAACTCCTCCCCCCTTAAAAATATATTCGCCCTCGAATTTCCCTAAATTGAACATATGAGGATATTGCTTTCGCATTGTATCCTCGGGTTCCCACGTAGCCTCTTCGACTTTTTGATTTCTCCATAGAACTTTAACAATGAGAACGTTCTTGTTTCGAAGTCTTTTAACTTCCTGATCAAGAATTTGGATAGGCACTTCTTCATATGAAAGGTCAGGATTAAGTTCAACTTCTTTAGGCTCAAGAATATGAGACAGGTCAGATCGATGGTGTTAGCATTGAGACATGGAAGACATTGTGAATTTTATCAAACTCGAAAGGAAGTGCGAGTCGATAAGCCACAGGACCAATTCTTTCAATCACTTCAAATGGTCCGATAAACCGAGGACTTAGTTGTCCTCTTTTGCCGAACCGGAACAATTTCTTCCACGGGGAGACTTTAAGAAACACCTTGTCTCCGATTTCATATTGTATGTCCCTATGCTTTAGATCAGCGTATGACTTTTGTCTATCGAAAGCTTGCTTCAACCGGGAGTGAATAATTTGAACTTGTTCTTCGGTTTCCCGAAGCAATTGTGGTCCTAACACCTTGTTATATCCAAGTTCGGACCAACAGAGAGGATTTTGACATCTTCTACCATACAACACTTCAAAAGGAGCCATTTAAATCAAAGATTGAAAGTTGTTGTTGCAGGCGAATTCGACTAATGGTAACGACTTTTCACAGTTCTTTCCTAAGTCGATGATACAAGCTCGAAGCATGTCTTCAAGAACTTGAATCGCTCGCTCGGATTGTTCATCACTTTGCGGATGAAAAGTTGTACTCATGTTCAACTTGGTGCCAAGAGCCCGTTGAAGAGTCCTCCAGAAACGAGCTGTGAACCGGGGATCTCGATCGGAGACAATTGAGATAGAAACTTCGTGCAAACGGGTGATTTCCTAGATGTAGAGGTCGGCCAGAGTTTCCAAACTATAATTCATACGGATTGTAATGAAATGAGCAGACTTGGTGAATCTATCAACGATTACCCAGATAGCGTCATACTTTCTTGGGGAGCAAGGAAGACCGAATACGAAATCTATTGTGATTCGTTCCCATTTCTATTGTGGAAATTCAAGAGGTTGGAGAAATCCAGTAGGGACTCAGTGCCCGGCTTTCACACGTTGGCAATTCAACCACTTCGAGACATAGTCATTGATAGCTGATTTCATTACGGGCCACCAATACAAGGGCTTGAGATCCTTGTACATCTTAATCGATCCAGGGTGGATCGAGAAAGAACTTTGATGTGATTCTTGTAGGATTTCATCTTGTAATACCTTATCATTAGGAACAGAGATTCGATCTTTGAAGTATAGAAAACCGTTCGATTTAACGGAGAATTCAGGATTAGACTCAAGCTTAGAAATGATATTCTGAAGTTCCAGATCAACTTGTTGGAGTTCTTTGATCCTTGTAATTAAAGTAGATTGGACTTGGAGTTCACATAGATAATTTCGAGCCTTGCATAGTCGGAAATGAGCGTTGATAGCCAAAGAAGCTACAGACAAACAATTCGATCACGTTACTTAGAATGCAAGGTACTGTTAGAATGGTTCCTTTGTTGGACAAGGAGATGTTCGAATCCTTCCTTGGCTATCAAGAAGGAATTTGAATGGTTCAATTGGATTTCAAGATTGAACGTTTTTAGATTTTCGATAATTTCGAGTGACTTACCGAGGTTCGGTTTTTGACTCAGAGCGTCGGCAACCACGTTGGCTTTTCCCGGATGATAATCGATGGTCAGATCATAATATTTGAGTAATTCCAACAATCTTCTTTGTCTAAGATTCAGATCTTTTTGAGTGAGTAGATATTTGAGACTTTTGTGATCGGTAAACAACTTGCACCTTTCACCATACAAGTAGTGCCGCCAGATTTTAAGTGCGAACACAATAGCCGCAAGCTCAAGGTCGTGTGTAAGATAATTCAATTTGTGTGGCTTTAGTTGTCAGGAGGCATATGCAATCACGTTGCCTTCTTGCATCAGAACGCAACCAAGGCCTGAGTGTGATGCATCGATGTACACCACGAACTATTTTCCCGAATCGGGTTGAATAAGGACCGGGGCATGTGTCAAAGCTTGCTTGAGTTGGTCGAATCTTCGTTGTTGCTTTTCCGACCACTCGAAGTCTTCATTCTTTCGAAGGAGTTTGGTTAATGATACGGCAATCACCGAGAGCCCTTTCACGAATCTTCGATAATACCCGACTAAACCGAGAAAACTTCAGATCTCGCTCACATTTCTCGGAGGTCTCCAATCAAGGATGTCTTGAATTTTCTTGGAGTCGACTTTGATTCCATCGGATGAAATGATGTGTCTGAGGAATGAGACTTCGAATAACCAAAATTCACACTTAGTGAACTTGGCAAACAGTTGGTGTTCTCGGAGCATTTGAAGCACAATCTGAAGATGATCAGCATGTTCTTCCTTGTTCCGGGAGTAGACAAGGATGTCGTCGATAAAAACAACAACGAACTTATCGAGATAAGGTTTAAATACTCGATTCATCAGGTTCATTATGTAGCAGGGGAATTCGTTAAACCGAATGGCATTACTAGAAATTCGTAATGTCCATATCGAGTTTAGAAAGCAGTTTTGGGCACATCTTCTTCTTTCACCCTCATTTGATAGTAATCGGATCGAAGATCAATCTTGGAGAATACGGCTACGTGTTTGAGTTGATCGAACAAATCCTTGATCCTAGGAAGAGGATATTTGTTTTTTATCGTTACTTTGTTCAGTTGCCGATAATCGATGCAAAGTCGCATCGTACCGTCCTTCTTTTTCACGAACAGAACAGAAGCACCACAGGGAGATATACTGGGTCGGATGAATCCCTTGTCCTCGACTTCTTGTATTTGCTTCTTCAATTCTTTCAGTTCAATAGGTGCCATACGATAGGGCGTAATGGATACATGATTAGTCCCAGGTTGAACTTCGATCTTGAATTCAACTTCTCGAATTGGAGGTAGGCCAGGTAGTTCCTCGGGAAAAACATCAGTGAATTTAGATACAATTGGCATTTCAAGCAAACCGAAATCAAGCTCATCTTGCAAAGCCATAGCGGCGAAAGTAGATGTCAGTTTCTTATCTATCAACATAATGGATTCTTTTCCTAAACCCCGTAAGTACAATATTCGATTTTCACAATCTACCCAGGCTTCATGTTTTCCCAACCAATCTAGTTCTAAAACTAGATCGAACTCACATTTGGGTAACACGTATAGATCACAAGAGAAAGGAACATTTCGAATGGTTATTCGGCAATCTCTACAAATCAAGGTAATCAGTAAGTTTCCTTCTATCGGATTTGAGACTATGAGGCTCGTTTTCACTAATTCAGGTTTCAAGTTTAGTTCGTCTAACAGATATGAACAGATAAAAGAATGTGTTGATCCCGAGTCTATCAAAGCGTAAACAGGTTTAAGGTTCAGTTCAATCATACCCGCAATGACATCGGGAGATTCTTTTTTCTTTTTTGCAGCAAATATGATAGACACGAGCTGGGGTTCGAGATTCTTAGTGAGTAGAAGCTTTCGAATGGATAGCCTTGCCTTTCCCCTGATTACCCAACTGAGCTTGCCTCAGGTTTTTGTTTCGACCAGATGGCACAAAGCTCGGATTAGAAGAATGTCGAGCAGGAGCTTGGTCATTTTTCCTTGGGCAGTCCCAAACATAGTGGTCATCACCACCACATGCAAAACATAGATTAGACTGGATTCGGTATTGGTCGAAATGTTGTAACACCCCTCGCTCGGGTTAGGAGCGAAAGGGCGTTACGGCTTAACAGAACAGATTCTGACAAACAATATAACATAACATATAACTTCATATCAATCATAGCTCCACAGCTTAGAACGTAGAAATGGTGGGATAATAAAAACTTTTACTTAACTAGTTCAAATGGTTTACAAACTTTAACATACATAAACATATAAGCTAACATAACAAGGCATCCTTATTTACATGTTACTATATTCAAATATCAAACGATTATGGTAACATCTCAATCATGCTTTTACAATCAACAACCATACCATGTTATCCACTCTAAATCAACCTATAACATATTCCATTTAACATAATTCATATAACCTATTCGAATGCTTCACAACTTGTAAACACATTACATATATCATGATCAATCCTATGACATAGTAAACAAAAAATCGAACAACTAGATACACCATACAAGCCAAGGTCATCATAGAGCAAATAACATTGGACCTTAACATCATAGAACCATTCGAACCATATCACAAACCATTAAAATCAATTCTAACTTCATTCTAACATACATCTATATGCATCAATTAAACTTATAACACCATATACAAATCGATTCACAACAAGAACTTCAAGAACCATTCGAATTGAACACCATAAACCTCTAAAGCCATTCAAATCAAGCAACATATATTAGGATCAATTCTAATATCATTCAATAACAAAAACTAGAAGCATTACTAATCTATAACATCATGAACCATTATAATTACTCAACCAATTCAAGAAGGGTTCTAGATGCTATATCACTATGCTCTTGCCCTTTCTATTTGGTTGTCCAACTCTTGAATCCTCCAAGTAATCTTCACACTCTTACTCTTAAACATTCCAACAAAACATATACAAATCATATTATAATTCATTTCAACCATATAATCCATTTATACAATCACAAACACTTAAATATATAAAATTGTCCCTAATTTGGCAGTTTGAGCACTAGTCACTATTTTGGCCATATCTTTTTACTCACAAGTCCAAATTTAAATTTATTTACCAATACAGAAAGCTTATTCATTCAGCTTTAAATCCATGTATAGTACATATTTTTCTCATTTCTCAATCAATACAGTTTATTAATTAAACATAGGTCATTTTGCAGTTCTGAACAGTTTGTAACACCTCTACAATTCCGGTTCCAAATTTTTTTATAGATATCAAATTTTAGTGTCGTTTGTTTCTAATTAAACTAGACATGCCCAAATATTTTCTATCAAAATTTCAAGTCTAAATTCTATACATTTTAATTTTGGTGAATTTTTAAAGGTCACTGTCCAGAATAGGGCAGTGCTGGGCAGATTACACTAATTTCTCTCTTAAGCTCTTTATAACTTATTTTCTTGGCTTCCACCACCTAGTCTTATTTTACTAGCTACTTCTATATTTTCTCATAACTATTTTTAACACCTTCAGACATAAATTTCTAGAATTAAAAACCCTAACAACAATCAAAAGCAAAGTGGAAATCGGTTAACACAAACACACTTACTTGAGTCTTTTATGAACATGCATGTATTTCCCACTTGTTTTAACAGTCTTCAAACACTTGAATCTTTATCTTATTTTCCAGATTTCAAACTTTCAAATCCTCTCTCTCTCCTCTTAATTTGGTTCGGTGGTATTGTGTTAGAGAAGGAAAACAATAAAGTTTTTCCTTGTTATTTGCATGTAGCTGCCGGGTGTTTCCAATTCATTTTAACGGGACACATTGTTACCTAACAACCAAGTATTAATCTTACTAATAACCAACTATCTTATGTTATATATATCATATTATAAGTTTATCCCACTAATAACCCAATATCTTATGTTATATATCATATTATAAGTTATCCCACTTATAACTCACTATTTTATGTTCTATATTATATTATAAGTTATCCCACTAATAACTCACTATCTTATGTTATATATCATATTGTAAGTTATTTCCCATCGTACATATTAATACTCATAACACACTATCTTATGGTTTCTTCTATGGTGTTTTTAGGGTGTGACAAAGACTACTTTAGTTATTTTGTGACAATAAATATGCATTCATTTATTCTATAAACAATAGGAACACTTCAAATTTGAAGCACATAAATATTAAGTTCCTGATTGTTAAAGAAAATTCAGAGTGGTTGTGTGTCTATAGAGCATGTTGGTACAAACTCCATAATTGCGCGCATATTAAGAAACTGTCACCCTAGGTCTTTCATGAGAACACTACTCATGTGGGTGTAATGTTATTTAAGGATATTTGGTCTTAGTGGGAGTTTGTAATTTTGAAAAATGCTCATTCGATTTAGACACAATTTTGGTTACTTTAGTTTAAGGATATTTTAAGATTATTTTCTACAGAAATAAAGTTCTTTTTGTTTATGCACTCTCTGGATTCAATAAAGTTTGATCTCACTAAGGTTTAGGAGGACCAGTTGAAAATAGACATGTTCGGTTAACATTTCATGTAGTTTCTCATGCTACGCATCCATGATTGATCTATGTCATTTGATTATGCTTGTATCTGTGACCATTGATGGGTCCAGTCATGATTGATATGGCGAAGACCACTTTGATCCTATATGGATATAGTTGATGGACGATATTGTTATAGAATACCTATTATATAATAGCAAATTTTTGAGCTCATAAGGTTGTACATTTATCAGGGAACATATGTTGCCCAAGTGAGAAATTTTTGGATTAAAATCTACAATTGTGGGCACATATGTAAAATGTATGATGTTATTATAAAGTATGACACAAAATTAAGTGACCAATTATGTTAGGCGTGTCATGAGTATTAAAGTGTCATGGAAATAAAAGTGTAGATACCATAAGATGTATTTATAATTCAATGAGAAGCAGAGTTATAAATACTTAATAGTTGATTTATTAAATCAACTATATAAAAAGGTGGTGGTTCCCAAGAAATAGGTTAACTTGTATTACTCTTGTCCCCGTCAGAGAGTTTTTACGGCAAGGGCTAACATATCTTCTTGGAAGATCAATACCAAAGATTTGAGATTTTAACATGAAAATTCAAGGTTTTCAATCTATCGATTAATTCTGGTACGCTTTCGCATTCAGTTTATTCGATTCATTGTTATTGATGATTTGACACGATAAATCTTGAGTATTAAGTTTCATATTAATTTATAATTTGATTCTAACATGGTAATGATAGTGCAGCGAGTAACCAAGTTAAATTATTTATCAAGTTTTTTTTAGGCTTTTGAGGTATTCTGAAACAAAACTGTTACTGGCAGCTCAAGTGCAGAGCTTTTGGCTAAATTATGTGATAATACCCTCAAGAAGGGTGGAAGTGAGAAATTAAGTGATGAAGCCATTGAAGAGACGCTCGAGAAGGTAGCTTATTAATTTTATATTAAATTTATGGTGATTTGAAATTGATTCTGAACTATCTGTTTGTTTCCTATAGGTAGTTAAGCTTCTTGCCTATATTAGTCATAAAGACGTCTTTACTATCAATTTTATTTTTTTTAGGGTCAATTAGTTTCATATTACTTGTCAGGAATGGGAAAACACCAGTAATGATGTTACTTTATTACGTTTCATTTGATCCAATCTTTACTATGTGAATTCATTGGCAGAAAGAAGCTCGCGCGCAGATTACTATGGACCAAGGGTGGTTATCTATGTTGCACTTATACGGATACAAGAACAGATACGGGGACAGGGACGAAAAACGACAATTTATATATATATGTGTGTGTAAAGTAACCAATAAAAACAAAATGTTAATACAAATTAAAGTAGAAAATAATCCTTTTTTTTAAATAAATTGTTCATAATTAAATGAAATAATAATAATAATAATATAGTTATGAAAATAAAACAGTAAAACAGTAAAAATAAAATAATTAAATAAATGTTCATATATATATATATATATATATATATATATATATAAAAGTAAAAGCGTTCTTACTATTAAAAAATAATAATAATAACACTTTATTGGGCCTACAAAAATTTAAATAGACCCAATTAATGAAAAATAATTTTTTAAAAAACATTATGCGTTTTCTTCCTTAACCCTTTCTTCTTTTTCCTTGCTCAGCAACTGCGATTGGTTTTGTTTTTTTTTTTGTTTTTTTTCTGTTGATCGCTTCTCATCCGCCGGTGAGATTATTTTCGGAATCCATATCGAAGCCCGTGATTTTCTCAGCTGCAAAATGACTTGGGGACGCCAGCGAAGGTTAATTGTCGTCCCCGAAACGTCCTTGATAATATCTTAACCATCCCCGATCAATTTTGATCGTACCCCGTCAACAAGGACCGTCCCCGGTACGTCCCCCTAGCTGTACCCGTCCCTGAGACGTTTCGGGTACTTAAAACGGTATGAGGTTGTCGTACCCGTGCTTCTCAGGTGGTTATAGCTTAATGACGAAAAAAAGTGTTATTCCATTATGCTATTGATCAAAATTTTATTTTTTAGGGTAGACTATACTATTGACCACCATACTTTGGTTAATGTATTAAAATGACCACTTTAAAAAAAATCGACTCAATTGACCACCCAAACTATTGAAATTGAATCAATGTGACCACCGGCCGTTAATGGGTTAACGGAAGGTGATGTGACAGTTAAAAAATTAAAGGTATTATTACACATTTGGTTTTTACTATTTATACATTTTTTCAATTTAGTCCTAATTTTAAACTAATAAAATAAGTTAATTAGGTGATGAGACGTGTCAACACCTTATTGGAGGAATTTAATTATTTATATTTGATATAATAAATTATTTTCCTCCTCTAATCAGGTGGTGACACGTGTCACCACCTATTTAGAGGAGAAAAATAAATTCAACCACACATGCTATCCACGGGAATCGAACATGGGCAATCTAGATGCAAAGGCAGTGGCTAAGCACAAAACTATAGCTTATAAATGTTTAGGGTTTAAGGTTTAGGGTTATATATGTGAAATTAGTGTTTAGGGTTTGAGCTATTTAGCTTATAAATGTAAAAACTAATAAGAGATATATATTGAATTTGGTGTTTTAAAGCACAAAATTGTGCTTGATGCAGTGGCTAAGCCACTGCCTTTCCATCTTGATTGCCCAAGTTTGATTCCCGTGGATAGCATGTGTGGTTGAATTTATTTATTTTATTAGTTTAAAATTAGGACTAAATTGAAAAAATGTGTAAATAGTAAAGACTAAATGTGTAATTATACCTTTAATTTTTTAACTGCCACGTCACCTTCCGTTAGCCCATTAACGGCTGGTGGTCACATTGATCCAATTTCAATAGTTTGGGTGGTCAATTGAGTGGATTTTTTTTAAAGTGGTCATTTTAATACATTAACCAAAGTATGGTGGTCAATAGTATAGTCTACCCTAAAAAATAAAATTTTGATCAATAGCATAATGGAATAACACTTTTTTCGTCATTAAGCTATAACCACATGGGAAGCACGGGTACGACAACCTAATTAAATTCCTCCAATAAGGTGTTGACACGTCTCACCACCTAATTAATTTATTTTATTAGTTTAAAATTAGGACTAAATTGAAAAAATGTGTAAATAGTAAAGACTAAATGTGTAATTATACCTTTAATTTTTTAACTGCCACGTCACCTTCCGTTAGCCCATTAATGGCTGGTGGTCACATTGATCCAATTTCAATAGTTTGGGTGGTCAATTGAGTGGATTTTTTTAAGGTGGTCATTTTAATACATTAACCAAAGTATGGTGGTAAATGGTATAGTTTACCCTATTTTTTATTTGAATATCAAACAATATTTTTCTCTTTTAAGTTTGAATCAAATTTTATTATAATTTTATCAAACATTACAATACTATTAATAATTATTAATATTTCAAATAAAAAAATAAATGTCAATTAAACATATATCGACGGACAAAATCCGTTGGTATATATATCTTATACAAATCTACATGATATATATACCGGCGAAAAAAATCGCCGATAAAAGTCTGAATCAATTTTGACGAAAATTTATTGCCAGCAAAAGTTCAAACTTGTAACAACGAAAGACGTCCGTCGGAATAGATACCCTAATTTTTCAGGGTAAGTCATACCTATACCTACGGTTATTTTCATCGTTGTAGGTATATACCGACTAGCGTTTTACCGACAATTGTTTGTCTGCTGAAATATTGCTTTTGTCCATCGATAAAGGGTTTTAGATAATATATCGACGTATTTTATGTGTTTTACCAATAATTTTTTGTTTGTCGGTATTTGTCAATTTTTTGTAATAATGTCTTTTTGTTTGTCAATGTTATTATTTAGGGTCAATTTCAACTCTTAATAGTTTAATATTTTGACTTCAACCATCGTTAAGATGGCAATTTAACTTAAACCTGACTCTATAATGTCTATCAGAGTTTATGATCTGAGTTTTGTATTGATCCAACTCAAAAATTTATAAAATTTAAAGAAAAAATAGAAATATGTGGCGGATATGAGAAGCAGGTTGGCGATGATACAAAACCACTAACTATTACTAGGGTTGTAAAAACAAGTCAGGACCTGAAAACCTGCCTGAAATCTGCTCGAGTCAGAACCTGATTTGATCCGAGAATTCGATGATCCGAACCCGAACTGTAACTGACTGTTGCTGACCCGAACCCGAGTTGAACTTGTTACTGTAGCAACCGAACCCGATCTGCGTCCGACTGAAAACGACTGAACCCGAATCTGACCTGTTAATTTTGACCTGAAACCCGACCTGCATCCGACTGAAACGAACCCGAACCCGAGACCGACCTGGCAAATTACCTGATATTATCCGACTGAATCGACCCGATATCCGATTTTACCCGACCTGTTAATGGACCCGGCATGTTTTGAACCTGAACTGTTGTTGACCTGAACTAATGTAGACCTGGCTAAAAATGTTAAATAATTTAAAGTGTAAACTGTTCATTATAAACTTAATAATTTTTTAGTAGATTATGTTAATTTCATTATGTAGAACTTATGTTTTGATATAATAAATGAAAAATGTTTTGGACTAATTTGAAAAGAATTTAAAATTTGGTTTTAAGTCCAAACAACTTGAATTTATGTTTGAGGTATTTTAAGAGGTTTTTGGCAAAGATTTTTTATGTTTTAAACAGCCAAACTTGTGTTTTCAACGTCCCAGTATCGATACGGTTGTACCCGTACCGATACCATTTTGCCTTAGTTTGGCCACTGTCAAAACCCGTATCGATACAAGGGTTTAGTGTATCGATACGGAGTGGGGTCGTTTCGATACGCCACGTCAGCGTACCGATCCCATTTCAACTACCCCAACGGCTATTTAAATGTGCACCCGTACCAATACGCCTTCAAGCGTATCGATACACCTCAGCTGGCAAGAGCTCAACGGCTAGTTCCTATGAAGACCGTATCGATACCGTTCCACGTGTATCGATACTGGTAGCTGCAAAAGTGCATTTATGAAGGGAAATAAAGTCCTCAACGGCTCCAAATTGATCCCAACGGCTAGTAACGGCTACAAACTCATTTGGGAGTATAAAAGGGACCTCCAAGCATCAAGAGAAGGCTAATGCTCATATTGTCAAACATCAAATGATCAAGAAATTGTCTTAGTGCTTAATTTGTCATTTCTTGTATAGACAAACACTAGTGAGCCAAAATTGTCAAATTTGCTCAAGTGTTTTAGGTTTTGGGTGAGTGCTTCATTGTGCAAACAAACACCTATTAGAGGGTTTAAGTTTGCTTTATTTATCTCTTTGTAAAAGAGGGTTTTGATCAAGGCTTGGATAGAAGCTTGATCGGTTGTAAGGGTTTCCTCCTAATCCTAGAAAAGGGGACGAATCAATTAGTGGATTGATTGTGAAATCCTTAGTGGGGAGCTAAGGTAGTGGATGTAGGTGCTTGTTAGAAGGCCGAACCACTATAAATCATTGTGTCTTTATTCTTTCTAGCTTCCACAACCCTTCCACCCAAAAATCCATCTCTCCACCACTTTGTGAGCAATATTGGTTGATCGAATCGAGCTCCACACATCCCAACAATTGGTATCAGAGCTTGGCTCAATCGAAGGGGATTCACATCCTATTGAGAAGATCCGGCAAGCTCGATCACTATTTCATCAACCGGCTCAATGGCACAATCAATCGACAAACCGCCTTTCTTTGACGGAGCTCACTATGCCCATTGGAAGACAAAGATGAAGTTCTTCATCAAATCAAGAGATTACAAGCTATGGGATGTAGTTGAAGATGGCCCGTTTGTGCCTCAAAGAAGTAAAGCGGAGTGGAGTGCCGACGATCGCAAGAAGATGGAGCTAAATTGCAAAGCCTTGCATATTCTATTTTGTGCATTTGGTCCATCCATCTATGAGAAGATGTCTTCTTGTGAGAGTGCCAAGGAGGTATGGGACAAGCTTGAAGTCACATACGAGGGGACAAACGAAGTCAAGGAGACCAAGATTGGGCTTCTAACCTTGGAGTATGAGAACTTCAAAATGGATCCGGAAGAGAACATCGAGAAGATGTTTGATAGGTTCTCCACCATCACCAATGGTCTTAAAGGTTATGGAGAAGCCATCCCGGAGGAGAAGCTTGTTCGAAAGCTCATCTACTCACTTCCCGAGTCTTGGGACTCAAAGAGGACCGTCATCATCGAAGCCAAAAATTTGAAGACTTTGAAGCTTGATGAACTAATGGGGTCACTTCTTACTCATCAAATCATGAAGAAGAACAAGGAGGATGAGAAGAAGAGGGAAGAAATAAGAGCTATGGGAGAGAAGAAAATCAAAGGGCTTGGCATCAATGCTAGTGCCATGGCTCTCAAGTCCTCCACTTGCCATCATGTCTACTCAAGTGAAGAGGAGGATGAAGATGAAGAGATAGTTCATCTCTTCAAGAAGTGTGCCCCGTTCATGAAGAAAGCCTTGAGAGAGCTTGAACGAGAACCTAAAAGAAAGGAGAGGGAAAGCACTTCAAGCCATAAGAAGAAGGCACAATTGGCTACTTGGAGTGATGAAGACTCCACCGACGATGAACAAGCCAACCTTTGCCTTATGGCCATCGAAGAAGATTCAAGGGTAACTTCTAATTCATCTACTTCATGCTCTTACACTTTTGATGAATTACAAGATGCCTATGATGATTTGGTTTTAGATTTTAAAAGCCACATTTTGAAAAACAATAAATTGATTTCAAAGTTAAAAATTCAAAATGATTTGCTTTCTAAAACCAAACTTGAACTTGAAGCAAAACTTGAAGAGTTTGAATTAAAATGTTTTGATTTACAAAAATTGCTTCAAAAAGTTCAAGGAGAAAAAGATTTGATTTCCAAAGAGCTTGAAAAGAAAAACAATTTTGGAAAATCAAATTTCTATGTTAGACAATCTAGTGCCCCTAGATTTGTGAATGGAAAATGTTTTAGAAGTGTTTGGATCCCAAAAGGACTAACCACTTCAACTAAGAAGGATGAAATTGAAAAATGGATTCCTAAGGGCACTAAATTTTGTGCAACTAACATTAATGGATCCAAAGCAATTTGGATACCAAAAGTTACTTGATTGTCTATTGTAGGTGTGATGGAGATGTTCAACAAGTCAAACGTTGAGGGGGAGCTCCATACACACAAGGAAGAACACTTGAAGAAGGAAGGCTTCACATCCTCCCTTTGGTTCAAGTGTGGGTAAAATTTCTAGTTGTTTTGATTTAATTTGTCTTATTTTTAGTTTATTCAACTAGATGATCATATATGATGGACTAACACTTTTGATGATGCTTTGAGTAAGGGGGAGCCATTTTAAACCAAATTCTTATTTGTGTCAAAGTTTTTATCCTTATTGTTATTTTAAAACTTAATGTTTTAAATTCTTTTTGGCATAACAAAAAGGGGGAGAAATGGTTTGAAAAATTGAATTTTCAAATGAATAAGGGGGAGCTTTACTTAATTATATCTTTAATCTCTTATTCACATTTTTAAAGTTAAAGGGGGTGAAACCCAAAAAAAATTTCAAGTGAGTTTTATTATATCAAAAAGGGGGAGATTGTAGAACTTATGTTTTGATATAATAATTGAAAAATGTTTTGGACTAATTTGAAAGAATTTAAAACTTGGTTTTAAGTCCAAACAACTTGAATTTATGTTTGAGGTATTTTAAGAGGTTTTTGACAAAGATTTTTTATGTTTTAAACAGCCAAACTTGTGTTTTCAACGTCCCAGTATCGATACGGTTGTACCCGTACCGATACCATTTTGCCTTAGTTTGGCCACTGTCAAAACCCGTATCGATACAAGGGTTTAGTGTATCGATACGGAGTGGGGTCGTTTCGATACGCCACGTCAGCGTACCGATCCCATTTCAACTACCCCAACGACTATTTCCCAATGGCTATTTAAATGTGCACCCGTACCGATACGCCCTCAAGCGTATCGATACACCTCAGCTGGCAAGAGCTCAACGGCTAGTTCCTATGAAGGCCGTATCGATACCGTTCCACGTGTATCGATACTGGTAGCTGCAGAAGTGCATTTATGAAGGGAAATAAAGTCCTCAACGGCTCCAAATTGATCCCAACGGCTAGTAACGGCTACAAACTCATTTGGGAGTATAAAAGGGACCTCCAAGCATCAAGAGAAGGCTAATGCTCATATTGTCAAACATCAAATGATCAAGAAATTGTCTTAGTGCTTAATTTGTCATTTCTTGTATAGACAAACACTAGTGAGCCAAAATTGTCAAATTTGCTCAAGTGTTTTAGGTTTTGGGTGAGTGCTTCATTGTGCAAACAAACACCTATTAGAGGGTTTAAGTTTGCTTTATTTATCTCTTTGTAAAAGAGGGTTTTGATCAAGGCTTGGGTAGAAGCTTGATCGGTTGTAAGGGTTTCCTCCTAATCCTAGAAAAGGGGACGAATCAATTAGTGGATTGATTGTGAAATCCTTAGTGGGGAGCTAAGGTAGTGGATGTAGGTGCTTGTTAGAAGGCCGAACCACTATAAATCATTGTGTCTTTATTCTTTCTAGCTTCCACAACCCTTCCACCCAAAAATCCATCTCTCCACCACTTGGTGAGCAATATTGGTTGATCGAATCGAGCTCCACACATCCCAACGCATTACTTAGAAAAAATTTATCTTCCGTTATACTTAGAAATTTGTCTTAAATTGTAACTACATTATGTATAATAAAATTATATACTTAAAAATTTGTTTAAGTATAAAAATATATATTATGTATAATAAAATTATAAACTTAAAAGATTTGTCATAATTTTTACTAAGTATATAATATATTAGTAATATATAGATAATATAATATATTAAACTTATTATGCTTTATTATATAATATATATTATGTTAACTTTATTATGTTCATAAAATTAAAATAAATACAAAATATAAGTTAGTATTATGTTTAACATAAAGTTAATGTTATTATACTTATATAACATGTGAAACAATTGTCTTTCAATTATATAATGTATTTTAGATGGGCCCCTAAAACCTATAATGTATAAATAATATATATATATATATATATATATATATATATATATATATATAAACTTATAAGTTATAAGTTATATAATGTATTTATGATATAATAATTAATAATAAATAATAATTAGTATTAGTTTGGGCCTTGGGCCTTTGGGCTCATATCCCACCACTCATTTATTTGAGATGGGCCCCTAAAACCTATAATGTATAAATATAATATATATATATATATAAACTTATAAGTTATATAATATATTTATAATGTAATAATTAATAATAAATAATAATTAGTAATAGTTTGGGCCTTGGGACTTTGGGCTCATATCCCACCACCCATATATTTGAGATGGGCCCCTAAAATCTATAATTTATAAATATATATATATATATATATATATATATATATATATTATATAAACTTATAACTTATAATTTATATAATGTATTTATAATATAATAATTAATAATAAATAATAATTAGTAATAGTTTGGGCCTTGGGCCTTTGGGCTCATATCCCACCACCCATTTATTTGAGATGGGCCCCTAAAACCTATAACGTATAAATATAATATATATATATATATATATATATATATATATATATATATATATAAACTTATAACTTATAATTTATATAATGTATTTATAATATAATAATTAATAATAAATAATAATTAGTAATAGTTTGGGCCTTGGGCCTTTGGGCTCATATCCCACCACCCATTTATTTGAGATGGGCCCCTAAAACCTATAATGTATAAATATAATATATATATATATATATTATATATAAACTTATAACTTATAATTTATATAATGTATTTATAATATAATAATTAATAATAAATAATAATTAGTAATAATTTGGGCCTTGGGCCTTTGGGCTCATATCCCACCACCCATTTATTTGAGATGGCCCCTAAAACCTATAATGTATAAATATAATATATATATATATATATATATATATATATATATATAAACTTATAGCTTATAATTTATATAATATATTTATAATATAATAATAAATAATAAATAATAATTAGTAATAGTTTGGGCCTTGTGCTCATATCCCACCACCCATTTATTTGAGATGGGCCCCTAAAACCTATAATGTATAAATATAATATATATATATATATATATATAACTTATAACTTATAATTTATATAATGTATTTATAATATAATAATTAATAATAAATAATAATTAGTAATAGTTTGGGCCTTGGGCCTTTGGGCTCATATCCCACCACCTATTTATTTGAGATGAGCCCCTAAAACCTATAATGTATAAATATAATATATATATATATATATATATATAAACTTATAACTTATAATTTATATAATGTATTTATAATATAATAATTAGAAATAAATAATAATTAGTAATAGTTTGGGCCTTGGGCCTTTGGGCTCATATCCCCCCGCCCATTTATTTGAGATGGGCCCCTAAAATCTATAATGTATATATGTATATATAAACTTATAGCTTATAAGTTATAAGTTATATAATTTATTTATAATATAATAATTAATAATAAATAATAATTAGTAATAGTTTGGGCCTTGGGCCTTTGGGCTCATATCCCACCACCCATTTATTTTAGGTGGGCCCTAAAACCTATAATATATATATATATATATATAAACTTATAAATTATAAGTTATATAATGTATTTATAATATAATAATTAATAATAAATAATAATTAGTAATAGTTTGGGCTTTGAGACTTTGGGCTCATATCCCACCACCCATTTATTTGAGATGGGCCCCTAAAACCTATAATGTATATATATATAAACTTATAACTTATATAATGTATTTATAATATAATAATTAATAATAAATAATAATTAGTAATAGTTTGGGCCTTGGGCCTTTGGGCTCATATCCCACCACCCATTTACTTGAGATGGGCCCCTAAAACCTATAATGTATAAATATAATATTTATATATATATATATATATATTATATATAAACTTATAACTTATAATTTATATAATGTATTTATAATATAATAATTAATAATAAATAATAATTAGTAATAGTTTGGGCCTTGGGCCTTTGGGCTCATATCCACCACCCATTTATTTTAGATGGGCCCTAAAACCTATAATGTATATATATATATATATATATATATATATATATAAACTTATAAGTTATATAATGTATTTATAATATAATAATTAATAATAAATAATAATTAGTAATAGTTTGGGCCTTGGGCCTTTGGGCTCATATCTCACGACCCATTTATTTGAGATGGGCCCCTAAAACCTATAATGTATAAATATTATATATATATATATATATATATATATATATACTTATAACTTATAAGTTATAAGTTATATAATGTATTTATAATATAATAAATAATAATAAATAATAATTAGTAATAGTTTGGGCCTTGGGCCTTTGGGCTCATATCCCACCACCCATTTATTTTAGATGAGCCCTAAAACCTATAATGTATATATATATATATATATAAACTTATAACTTATAAGTTATATAATGTATTTATAATATAATAATCAGTTATAGTTTGGGCCTTTGGGCTCATATCCCACCACCCATTTATAATAATGAATAATATCAATAATAAATAATTATTATTAATTGTTGGGCTTTGGACTAAATATTTTAGATGGGCTAAATATAATAATTATTAATTATTGGGCTTTGGGCTAAAAATTTTAGATGGGCTAAATATTTTGTAGCCCTTTGAATTTTAGATGGGATAAATATTTTGTGGCCCTTTAAATTTTAGATGTTTTTCATTTAAGTTTTAGTTCAATTCAATTGAGTTCAATTCAATTTATGTATTTAAATACATATATAAATACATATATTTTATAATTTTATAAATACATATATTTATATATATATATTTTATATGTATATTTATGTATTTATATACATATATACACACATATATACATATATATATATATATATATATACATGTACATTATATATTATATATTAACATACATATATTTGTATAATATATATATATACACACATATATACATATATATATATATATTCATTATTATGTATGATATGTTATATGTATAATGTATTAATAATTTAATATATACACATGTTTGTATAATATATATATATATACACACATGTATATATACATGTATGTTGTTAATATCATAGTATGTGTTATGTATATACATATACATGGATTTATGTATAATACATTACATATACATAAATACATACATGTTTGTATAATATATAATTATATATTGTAATTTATATACATGTGAATACATAAAAATACATATATATACACATAATCACATATATTTATACTTATAAAGTTATTATAATAATTAAAAAGTTATATTATATTATAATAATTAATAAATAATATTAAATTATAGGGTAAACTATACTAATGACCACCGAACTATGGGGTTGGTGTCGATTTGACCACTATATTTTCAATTGTGTTAAATATACCACACAACTATTTAATTGGTTCCAATGTAGCCACCCACCGTTAAAAAAACGAAAAAGTTAACGGGGCTGTTAAAATAATTGGTATAATTACATATTTAGTCCCCTTTATTTATACAATCATTCAATTTAGTTCTAATTTTAATCTAATAAAATAAATTAATTATTCAATTAGGTGGTGACACGTGTCACCACCTTATTTGAGGGATTTATATATTTTTATTAGATTTATTAAATTTATTTTTCTTCCCCAATCAGGTGGTGACACGTGTCACCACCATTTGGAGTAAGAAAAATAAAATTGTGTAAACTGGCCACAATAGGAATTGAACATGGGTTGTTTGGGTAAGGAAACAATGCTCTTGCCACCAGGCTAAACATACTTTTGGTATATAGAATACCAAATATAAAATATGTAGTATATTACAAACATTACCGAATGAGAGATTTGTTTCTTTTCTCCGAAATTCGACGCCACCTTGAACTTCGTCGTGTAATAAACTCTTTCAGCTTTCACGTTTGCGTTCTTGGACCAATCTTTCAGCACTGCTGCACTGCTTTTCTTTGGACCATTGGTTTCTTCATTAGAAAAACAAACAAAAACCCAGAATTACAAAATTGAAATTCAAACAAACAAGCAAACAAACCCAGAATCATTAGGGAAAAAATGGACTTACTGGGATCTTGTTCATTGCTGATGAGTTCCAACACGACATTTCTTCCCAACATGTCGGTAAAAGCATCGAAATGCTTAACCAAAGTCTCTTTAAAATCCTCCTTGTTCTTGTTCCTGATCGTCACGGCAGCCCTCACCTTGAATTCGACAGCCTTCTCCTTGTGGTTCGACAACGCCTTGATCAAATCTTCACTGGCGGCAGCCACGACAGGTGTCTTGAAAACCTTCCTCAAATGCACCGCCGAAAGCAAACTACCCATAGTTAAAAGAAAAGAAACAAATCTCTCCTTCGGTAATGTTTGTAATATACCACATATTTTATATTTGGTATTCTATATATCAAAAATATGCTTAGCCTAGTGGCAAGAGCATTGCTTCCTTGCCCAAACAACCCAGGTTAGATTCCTATTGTGGCTAGTGTCCATGATTTTATTTTTCTTCCCCAATAAGGTGGTGACACGTGTCACCACCTAATTGAATAATTAATTTATTTTATTAGATTAAAATTAGAACTAAATTGAATGATTGTATAAATAAAGGGGACTAAATATGTAATTATACCAATTATTTTAACAGCCCCGTTAACTTTTTCGTTTTTTTTAACGGTGAGTGGCTACATTGGAACCAATTAAATAGTTGTGTGGTATATTTAACACAATTGAAAATATAGTGGTCAAATCGACACCAACCCCATAGTTCGGTGGTCATTACTATAGTTTACCCTAAATTATAATATATATGGGCGGGAAAATTTATTTTGAAACCGCCCAATTCCCAAATTGAATTTCAATTTGGGGTAAATTATAAATAAAGCCCTTTATATTATATAAGTTTTTTATTCAAGTCCTTTAAGTTTTAATTCAATTCAATTGAGTCCTTAAAACTTTATTTTTACTTCAAATTAACTCTTATTTATTATTTTTTTCACTATAGTCTATAAAACTTTGTTTTTATTCAAAATTGAGCCTATTATAGTCCATAAAACTTTATTTTAGTCCAAATTAGCTCTTATTTATTATTATTTTTTTCACTATAGTCCATAAAACTTTGTTTTTATTCAAAATTGTTCATTTCTGGTGAACCTGAATTAACCCGAACTGAAATGAACCCGACGACCTAAAATTACCCGACCTGAAATGAACCTGACCTGAAATAAAACCGACCTGAAATGAACCCGAACTAAAATGAACCCGACCTGAAATTTACCTGACCTGCAATTTACCTGCCAATTAACTGTTTTTACCCGACCTATTTTTACCCGATCTGCAACGAGTTTGACCTGAAATGGACCCGACCTGAAAATTGACCCGACCTGCAAATTACCCGACTGCAATGGACCCGCACCCGACCCGAGTCGAGTCAAAAAATATTTTTTTACCTGAAATGACCTGTATCCGATTTTACCCGACCTGACAGAACTCGACCTGAAACCTGTCCCATTACCTGTTTTTACATCCCTAACTATTACCAAAGGTAATGGTTAACTAGTAGTATAATACAAAAGGAAAATAAAACATAAATCATTTCACTATTTATCACATTGCTAAAAAATAGATAATAAAAAAACTAAATTATTATTAACATCAACTCAATTATTGGGTTAAAACTGGGTTGATGTTTGGTTCAGATCAGAGTTGTGTAAATTAAATTCAATTGCTTTTTTTGGGTTGTTTTCGATTTAAATTACTTTTGGTTGAGGTTGCTTTCGATTCGAGTTACTTTTAGTTCGGATTTTTTCGATTCAATTTGCACTCAAACCGAGTTTATTTCAATTCGGGTCAAATTGGATACAAGTTCATATTGGTCTAGTTGGAATTCTGGTTGGTTTTGGTTCAATTCGATTTTTTCGAGTTCCGAATCAAGTTTAAACCATTATATTATGATCTATATTGAATCTCGGATCCGATAAATTAATTTGAGTAATCGAATTTAAATCAAATTTGCCAGATCTAACACTAACTATGTAGTTAATAAAATAAAGATGAATTTGTGCTTTGTGCTTTGTGTGTATATATATATATATACATACACTTTATTTTGTACCGTTACTATATTTGAAACAAGAGAATAAAAATATGTACTAATTGTTAAAAACTGATTTATGCTAGCATCCACTTCGTGACTTTTTTCTTTCTTATTCTTTACCTTATTCTCTTCCTTCACCACTTTCTCCTCCTTTTCAGTTTGTGGGACAAACTACAGCTTTCCCTTCATCATTCCTTGTTGACTTGAGAACTTTACTATTTTATTATCTCTTGCAAGAACTACCACTTTCATTTCATCGTCATTAACTTAAGCTTCGATGGGTATGTTCTTTTCTCTCCGTTATTGGTTTGTTCGACATATTTTGTTTACGTATATAGTTTAATGTTACTGATGTTCTGGATTATATATTTTTTCCATTTTTTTATTTTTCATGTCCTGTTTATGCATACTCGAGGCTCAGGAATTGAGTTATTCTACAGCCTTTTGTTTTATTTTTCATATCAACCATATTTACTTGTGTTGTAGATTTTATAGATTTTTTTTGTTTTGTTTTTAATTTCTGATTAGGGTTCTATATAGCTGAAAATGGAATCTTCATTTTTGTCTTAGAAATCTCTATATATTGATGGATATAATTTTTGCATTTAGCAACTGTAGCTGGGTTAAGAATGAAGATTAGTAGGACTTGATTAGCATCTTTTCATAAGTAATTCTCTTCCTCCTAGAAAATTTGATACTTTGTTTAATTAAATCTCAGACATGATCTTAATCTTTATCAAGAATACTGTGCTGGGAGTCTAGTCTGCAATTTTTCAGTGTATACTAATACTCCGTATGTATAGTTTTTGTCAATTATTAGTGCATGGAAGTTAATGGAATCTTTCAAAACTCACTTTTTTTGTAGGCTTTGTTAACTTGGTTATCAATCTGATTCAGAAATCAGTTGAAATCTTCTAATGTTGATTTATGTATATGATTGGTTTTGTGGAGCTAATCTTCGAGGTGAATATTAATATGGTTAACTAGAGATATATCCAGGATTAGGACAGAACAACTCTCATTTCCATGAAACTGAAAAAGAAAAAAGAAAAAAAAAACATTCTTTATCATAAGATGCTGTGACAATGAATTTCAGGGATAGAAACACAGTTTGTAAATGTGTTAGGATATATTCGAGGGAACTCCGATCGGTTTCTTCGATAAAAATGGATGGTTTGGAGAATTTTTCATTGTTATATGTACAGTTCATTTCACTAGGAAACACTTCAGTCGGAAAATGTGGAGTATTAACTTCATTGCCAACGTTGAGCCTGCATTTGACCTCTAAATTTCACATCTTATCTTAAGGCAAATGTCATCCTTTCTCTCCCCTGAAGTCTTTGTCCGGTAGACTTGGAAGCATGCTTTGCAATTGTGGTTCACCAAACAAGTACAAGAAGCTGGATTCAAAGCTCGAAAAGAAAATGATTGAAATGAAGAGAAGTTCATCAGGACAATCTAATTTCAAATCGATTGACAGCATTATCTTGAGGTTCCCTCAGTTTCGTGATGGATTCAGAAACCTCAGAGGCGTATTCGAGCAGTATGGTTAGTTGCACTTGCAACAATTTTAATCTTAAAGCTCCCTATAACATTTTATCTTGGAGTTTTTGCCACAAATTGACTCTCCTCATTACGCATTGTCTAGATGAGGACTCCAATGGAACTATTGATCGCAAGGAACTGAACAAATGCTTGGAGAAACTGCAAGTTGGGATGACAAAAGAGGAGGTTGAGGATTTGTTTCGTTCGTGTGACATCGACGGGAGCGAAGGGATACAATTTAACGAATTTATTGCGCTGCTATGTCTCATCTATCTCCTAATGAAACCTTCCTCCTCTCCTGATAATGTACCCACATTGAACTTATTTATGTTTGAGAACATATAGCATGTTATTGAGTTAGAAGGTATTAGTGTCTTGAAGGGTGAATTGAATTGAATGTTTCAGACATTGAAGATGGATTCTCAGCAGCTTGAGGCCACTTTCGATACTATCGTTGAATTGTTCTTGTTTCTTGATAAGAATGGTGATGGAAAACTGAACAAGAAAGACATGATGAAGGCATTAAATGAAACTTCTCCGTGGGAACGATCCCCTGCACGTATTACCCGGACTAGATTCAGTATCAAATCTTGAACTCTATACTTTAAATTTCTCAGAGGTTTTTATAACCAGTTATACTAATCATTCTTTTGGTAATTCCACATGGGAACTTGCAGAAGAAATGGACTGGGATAAGAATGGAAAAGTCAGCTTCAGAGAGTTCCTCTTTGCTTTTATCAACTGGGTTGGGATTGAAAACGATGACGACGAAGAAGAAATACCGGACTCAGGAAGGTAACAACTCTCAAAGGCGCTGCATCATAATCTGATTTCCATAGTTAACTAATAGATGGCAGCATTTCGCAGGAACAACCGACTCAAATGACAAATTCAATTGAACAAGATCATATAAGGTAGATGATGACACTCCCATCTCTGAACCAGCTCTACATAGTAAGGAAATAAAGGGTGAAGCCTTGTTGGACAACAATTTTGGATTAGGTTTGATGATAACTGCATATGATAACGATTATCGAACACTTGGTAGATGCATCATGAGTATCATGGTTTCAATCATTTATATAAATTGGCTTGCTATTTTGTTTTTGAAAGAGATTTTAAGTGTGAAATGAACAAGCAAATTGGTGTCCAAAATCCTACGAATTGATCCCAAAAACATAAATAAGTATCCTCAAAGATAGTTCATGCTTGCACTAACCTACATGAGAAGCTAATGTTTATAAGTATTAATGAGTTTTTGGAAGTACAAGACCCTGCTCTAGGTTGTTGCTAATGGACAAAAATATAATTTTATTTTGTTGGAATTATGAATATGTGGCTGTTGGAGTTTACTCGGTAATGGCATTCTGATAGAGTAGCACAAATTTGAATAAAGAAAAAAACAAAAAAATAGGACAAAGCTACATACAATTAGGCCAATACCAGAATGTTATCACCAGGCTTTAAACACGTTTGATCTCTAAGATCCTTTGTTTGCCAATCCCCCACCAACTCGTTCAAATGAATATTGGAATACATTAATTGGACATCCCCAACAATCCTTGAAAAGAACCTATCAATTTCCTTTAGCTCCTGCCACTAGCACAAGGGCGAAAAATAGGCTGTAGAAACCACTTCAACACCACCTCGGACCCCAATACCCTTCCCTAATACAACCTCTGAAGTCAACTCCATCCTTGTTTCCTGTAGATTCACCAATAATCCGATTGTACAAGTAATGGACTCCGACCCTAACCCCCACTCATAGTCCAAGTAACTATGCTGGTATGTTCAACGCTTCTTTTTCTTGTGATTACACCTTCTCCTGGAGGGCAATATTCTTCATCTCCTACGATTTGCAGTTGCACCCCCGGCCCCAAGCTTTTTACTAACTTCCCTGCTCATCATATCCCAGATAAACCAGAAGCTTATGATTTCTTCTTCTGTAACTTACTTCTGACAAAGCCTTATCCTGGTAATCAAAAAGACTCCGACTCCATTTCTGAGAATCCCCCATTTCTTTGGGTCTCACATCCGATATAAACTCTTTCTCTACAGTTTTACTATTATTCCTTGCATCCACAATAGATTCCCAATTGTTACCTTCAACATCAACCTTTGGATTTCTATTTTCAGACTCAATCCAAACTGGTTTGCATGAGAGGCCCATATCCCTAATGTCTTCCAAGGCCCGGGATGACAGAATTTCCTGAACATTCACAAATTTCGAGTTAGCTATATCTAATTTCCCAGCTAGTTTTCACCTTCCTTTTCGATGCCCACAACCTTGGCCCAACTAGGCCCGTATACCCTTTACTTTTTTCTGAATGCAGTGACTGATCAGTTACTATATTCTCATCCTCAGGTGTCACAACTAGGGGTGTGAAAAACTGACCCGACCTGGTAATCTGCCTGAAACCCGATCGAGTCAGAATCTGATTTAACCCGAGAATTCAAAGACCGAACTCGACCTGCACCCGACTGAAACGAACCCGAACCCGAATTTGACATGTAACTGTAGAAACCGAACCCGAACTGCACCCGACCGAAGTGAACCCGAACCCGAATTTGACATGTTACTGTAGTAACCGAACCCGACCTGCACCCGACCGAAACGAACCCGAACCCGAGACTAACCTGCCAGATAACCTGTTTGGACTCGACCTGTTTTGAAACCGACCTGTTTTGAACCCGACATGTTTTGAACCCGACCTGTTTTGAACCTGAACTGTCTTGACCTAAACTGTTATTGACCTGAACTGTTCTTGACCTGAACTGATATTGACATGAACTGATATTAACCTGAACTAATACTATTATTTGATTTGCTGATAATGATAATTATCTGACATTAAGTTATATTTAATGAATATAAAATAATGTCAAGTATTGATAAATTTTAAAATTAATAATAATGTCAAGTATTAATAAATTAACTAACTTAACTTCAATTAAAAGAAAAATTGAATTAATAATAATTCTAAATATTAACTAACTTAACTTCAATTAAAAGAAAAAAATTAACTTAACTTTTATTTTAAAATAACTTCAAAGATAAATTATTATACTTAATTAACTTAAGTGGAATGAATAACCATTATTAAATTAAATTTTTATATTTAATTAAATTAAGTTAAATGAATAAAGATTATTAAATTAAATCTGTATTCTTAATTAAGATAAGATTACTTAAATTTTTTATTATATGAATAAATTAATGCTAAATTAACTTAACTTAAGATTAAAAATAAGTTTAATTAACTTGCATTCATTTTAAGTTAAATAATTAAACATTATTAAATCAAATTGTCTTTCTAATTAACTTAACTTTTATTTTAAAATAACTTCAAAGATAAATTATTATACTTAATTTACTTAAGTTGAATGAATAACCATTATTAAATTAAATTTTTATACTTAATTAAATTTAGTTAAATGAATAAAGATTATTAAACTAAATCTGTATACTTAATTAACATAAGATGACTAAATTTTTTTATTAACATAACATACTTAAATGACTTAATAAAAACCTGAATAACTTAAATGACTTAATTAAGTTAAGTTGTTTAAAACATTAAATTTAACAGTGAATATATAAAAACTTACATAATTTTTACAAGAACATACATGACTTAATTAAGTTGTCGTTTAACTTTGGATGGAATTAGGGATACTTCTAATTTTTTTATAAGTATAAAACAGAATAAGGTAAAATTTAAGAAGAAAAACTTTGGAGAGAATAATGCAAACTTATATTCAATAATTTAAAGGGTTAAACTTACAAAACTTTATTCAATAATATAAAAGTTTAAACTTACAAACATACAAACTTAATAATCTTTACAAACTGGAACTTTAACTTGCAGAAACCAAAACTTTAAGCTCTCAAATCTTATAACAAAGTTTTACAAACATAAAAGATATACTTTGCTACCAGAAATATCATCATCGAGCTTTTAAGGGCAACCAAGTTTACCATAACAGACAACAATTCAGCATAACATACATACATACATACACACAAGATGCATAACATACATACATACTGTAATCACTAATTTTGTCCGGGCTGATTAGCCCTTAAATATGCTTAAATAAGAGTGGACTTTGTTTATTCACATTGGGCTTTATTTGATTAATACATAGATATATACATATTACTTATTAGAATTTTAGGTTCTGTTATTAATCTTCTACTAATTACTATTATCCATCCCATTTATTATTATCATCTTATTACCATGGGCTATTATGTTATCATTATTTGCTATACGTATACTGTCCACTGTTATTAATCACCACATTACCATTATCATACCATAAGTATTATATTATTATTATTACCTATTATTATTATCCTATTGTTATTATTATTATCATTATGTATTACGTTTTATTTATTACTATTATTATTTATTATTATTATTATTATTATTATCTGAATAGATTTGAAAATCCAAAAAAGAGACTAATATATATAAACAAGCCCAGTATATTAAATAAATAAAGCCCCAAATGTTTATTTATTAAAGTCCATTACATTATAAAAAACCAAAAATAAATAAATATACAAGGCCTGTTTCGGCCCAAATAACCTAGCCCTAATCTGTTGAAAAAAGAAACACTATTGCACCCTCCTCCTTGTTTTGCAGCCGCCCCCATTTCAACCGTTAGATCCAGACCAGCATCAACGGTCCAGATGACGCGAGACGGAGAAACCCTAGCTGAGGCCTCAACAACCCTAGCACCGCAACACACCCACCGTTGGATCGGGAGTGCATCGGACGGCCGAGATCAACGCGGAGAAGCTTCTGGAGCCTCTACGCGCACGCGCGTCCGCGTCTCCTCAACTCCCACGCACGCGTGTGATTCACCGTGTGCCTTTTCGAATGCCCTCAGGCCGTCCAGATCCGTCTTCGACGGCATGGATTGCTCCACGATGCTGGCCACGTCCCGTGCCTCTCTGGTCCCCTCTCCTTACGGGTCACATGCAACAGAAAAAAGACGTCAGAGCCAAAATGCGAAAAGCAACAGAATTTCAGAAACAAAAAATGCAGAATTTCAGAGTCAATCAACAAATCGAATCGTACAAATCAACCAGCAGATTTTCCAGCAATTACATATTTTAGAAAATGCAAAAATTTGAAATATTCAGGCTATATAAACCCGAGCAGAATGCAATGTAAGGGAGGGGACGATTGGAAAATTACAGAGAGAGTTTTTGAAAGGGGGATTCCATTCGAAATTTCAGAGAAAAATTTGTAATCAGAGAGGAGAGTTTTCGGAGAGGATTTTAGAGAGGGTTTTTTTAGAGAGAAATGAAATTGTAACAAAACTTTCAGAAGCAATACAAGCAAAAAGAGATTCCAAAGGTATTTCAGTTTTCATTCTTCATTACGAAACGAAATAAAAAAACGCAGAGAAGGGTTTACTGTTTTACCATCGCAGCTTCATCTTTGCATCCGTCCGTCATCCTCGCCGACGACAAGCTCCGTGGCCCTTCCCGAGGCCATGCATGTAAGTCGGTGAGGGAGTGTATTTTTTGGTTTCGGTTTCGAAAGGTTTTTTCTTGGTTTCAAATGATTTAAAAGGGAAAAGGGGGTTTTGGGTTTTTCGTGTTCGAAAAAAACAAAGGAAAGGAAGGTTTTTTAGGGGTTCCGGCGCCGGCAACGGCGACCTGAACCGTATCAGCGGCGCCGAAGTTTTCAGAGCAAAGGGGTGAGAGCTCTCTGTTTAGGATTATGGTTTTCTAAAAGGGTGGAAATGTTTTAGAGCGGGTTATATAGTGTTTTAATTTTTAAAATCCGATCTAATTGTGTTTTAAGGCCTAATCCTAAACCCTAAACAATAACCACTATTCTCTAAACCGTAAAACCCTAATATTTAATCTATAGTTCATAGTCCGTAATCCTAGATCAGGGGTTTAGTGCTTAGGGTTAATTACTTATGCTTTAGGGTTTAATGCTTAGGGTCGATAATTAGAGATTAGGGGTTTAAACACCAAACCCCAATCATTAATCTTTAATCCATAGTCCCTAATCCTAAACCCTAAACAATAACTACTACTCTCTAAACTGTAAAACCCTAATCTTTAATCTATAGCTCATAGTCCTTAATCCTAGATCGGGGGTTTAATGCTTAGGGTTAATTATTTATGCTTTAGGGTTTAATGCTTAGGGTCGATAATTAGAGATTAGGGGTTTAAACACCAAACCCCAATCTTTAATCTTTAATCCACAGTCCTTAATTCTAAACCCTAAACAATAACCACGGCTCTCTAAACCATAAAACCCTAATCTTTAATCTATAGCTCATAGTCCGTAATCCTAGATCAGTGGTTTAGTGCTTAGGGTTAATTACTTATGCTTTATGGTTTAATGCTTAGGGTCGATAATTAGATATTAGGGGTTTAAACACCAAACCCCAATCTTTAATCTTTAATCCACAATCCCTAATCCTAAACCCTAAACAATAACCACTACTCTCTAAACTATAAAACCCTAATCTTTAATCTATAGCTCATAGTCCTTAATCCTAGATCAGGGGTTTAGTGCTTAGGGTTAATTACTTATGCTCTAGGGTTTAATGCTTAGGGTCGATAATTAGAGATTAAGGGTTTAAACACCAAACCCCAATCTTTAATCTTTAATCCATAGACCCTAACCCTAAACCCTAAATAATAACCCTAAACCCTAAACCATACAACCCTAAAATAGAAACCTTAATCCATCATTATATAGATAATAAATGAACCCTAACTTACGTAAGTATCAATTTTTGAACACTGCACCCTAAACCATAAACCCTACACCCTAAGCCCTAAACATTAATCCCTAAAAATAAATACCCTAATCCATCAATATATATATTAATATAATGCATGTAAGTATGCTTTAGGGTTTAGTGGTTAGGGTTCATAAGTTATGGTTTATGGTTTAATGCTTATGGTCGATAATTAGAGATCAAGGTTTATATATATATATAAACCCTAAACCTTAAACTATAAACCCTAAACCCTAAACCCTAAACCCTAAACCATAATCCATCAATATATATAATACATGTAGGTATGTTTGTATTAATTTAAGATCAGTAAACCCTAAACCCTAAACCCTAAACCCTAAAAACAAAAACCATAATCCATCAATATATATAATACATGTACGTATGTACGTATCATTTTATGAACAGTAAACCCTAAACCCTAAACCCTACATCATAACCCTAAATCCTAAACCCTAAACCCTAAAAACCATAATCCATCAATATATATATATATAATACATGTAGGTATGTTTGTATTAATTTAAGATCAGTAAACCCTAAACCCTAAAAACAAAAACCATAATCCATCAATATATATATAATACATGTACGTATGTATGTACCAATTTATGAATAGTAAACCATAAACCCTAAAAACAAAAACCCTAATCCGTCAATATATATATAATACATGTACGTATGTATGTACCAATTTATGAATAGTAAACCATAAACCCTAACCCCTAATCCATAATATCTAAACCCTAAAAATAAAAACCCTAATCCATCAATATATATATAATACATGTACGTATGTATGTACCAATTTATGAATAGTAAACCCTAAACCATAATACATAAACCCTAAACCCTAAAAAACCCCCAATCCATCAATATAAATATAACACGTGTACGTATGTACGCATAATTTTATGAACAGTAAACCTTAAACCCTAAACCCTAACCCATAAACCCTAAACCCTAAAAATAAAAAACCATAATCCATCAATATAAATATAACACATGTATGTATGTATATATCAATTTATGAACAGTATACCCTAAACCCTAAACCCCAATCCATAAACCCTAAACCCTAATCCGTAAACCATAAACTATAAAAATAAAAACCTTAATCCGTCAATATATATAATACATGTACGTATGTATGCATCAATTAATGAACAGTAAACCCTAAACCCTAAACCACAATCCCTAGTCCCTAAAAATAAAAACCATAATCCATCAATATATATATATATATATATAATGCATGTAAGCTTGTATAAATCAATTTATGAACCCTAAACATTAATCCCCAATCCCTAAACCTTAGACCATACCACCCACCCCTAAACCCTAATCCCCAAACTACTAAAGCACTAAACCATAATCCTTAATTCCTTATATGTATGTACGTATAATGTACTAATATTATAAATGTTAAATCCTAATCCCTAGTCCCTAGTCCCTAGTCCCTACAGTACACATAACACAATAAACCCTAAACCCGAAGGAACCCGACCTGAAATGAACCCGACCTGAAACAAAACCGACCTGAAATGAACCTGGCCTGAAACGAAACCGACCTGAAAAGGACCCGACCTGAAACGAACCCGACCTGAAACGAAACCGACCTGAAACGAACCCGACCTGAAACGAAACCGACCTGAAATGAACCCGACCTGAAACGAAACCGACCTGAAATGAACCCGACCTGAAATGAAACCGACCTGAAATGAACCCGACCTGAAACGAAACCGACCTGAAATCAACCTGTCAATTAACCGTTTTGGCCCGACCTGAAATGAACCGACCTGAAATGAACCCGACCTGAAATGAACCCAACCCGAAATGAACCCGACCTGAATTGATCCCGACCTGAAATGAACCCGACCCGAAATGAACCCGAACCCGAACCAAATCGAGTCAAAACAAAAAATGACCTGAAATGAACTGTAACCGATTTGACCCGACCTGACAGAGCCCGACCTGAAACCCAACTGTTGACCTGTTTTCACATCCCTAGTCACAACTGTCTTATTGCTTGTTACCGGCTCAACAACATTGAGCCCGCTGCACATAAATTCCTACTCCCCAAATGACTGCAAATTCTTTATTCTGTAAGAAATCTTCATTATTGTATTCTTTCCCAAGGAAAGCATCATTAAATGCGTCTCCTTTCTTGGAGCTAGGGTTGTAAAAAGTTAACCCGACTTGAAAACTTGCCTGAAACCTGTTCGAGTCAGAACCTGATTTGACTAGAGAATTCGATGACTCGAACCCGAATTGTAACTAACTGTTGTTGACCGAACCCGAGTTGAACTTGTTACTGTAAAAACCGAACCTGATATGCGTCCGACTAAAAACGACCCAAAACCGAATCGGACCTGTTAATTTTGACCCGAAACCCGACCTGCATCCGACTGAAACGAACCCGAACCCGAGACTGGCCTGGCAAATTACCTGATATTACCCGACTGAATCGACCCGAGATCCGATTTTATCGACCTGTTTTGAACCCGACCTGTTATTGGACTCGGCCTGCATTGGACCCGGCCTGTTATTGAACCCGACTTGTTTTGAACCCGACCTATTATTGGACCCAGCCTGCATTGGATCCGACCTGTTATTGAACTCGACCTGTTTTGAAACCGACATGTTTTAAACTCGACTTGTTATTAGACCCGACTTGTTTTGGACATGATCTGTTTTGAACCCGACTTATTTTGAACCCGAACTGATATTGACCTAATTTGATAGTTGATACCTAATAATGATATTTTTAATATATGATATGAAGAAGTTTATGTATATAATTTGAATAGTTTAAAGTGTTAAGTATCTAACAAATTTTATTATATATATATAATTAAAAGGTTAAATTTAAATATTTTTGTTCTTTTTTAATAAATAGTAGTAAAAATAAATATAAACTTGATAAATAAAAAATATGTATTTTTAATAAATAAAAGTCCAATAAATACATAGTATCACTGGAATTTTTTACTAAGGCATACTATATTGACAAATTTATCAATATTTGCTAAGGTAAATTACACCAGAATTTCTATAACTAAAGTTTTTGTTTATTTTTTACAATTACAATTATTAATCGGTGTTGTTTATTTTAAGTCTGAAAAATATTTTAAAACAAACTAATATTTTTTAAGACAAAAGACTGAAGTCTTTGTTTATTTTTTACAATTACAATTTAAGTATTTCTTAATTAATTGGTGTTGTTAAAACAAAATAAGTAGAGATAAAAATTACAAGTATTAACCAAAACAATGGAAATTGTAATTGGATATGGCATGATTCGATTAAAACACAAAAAATGTATAACTTTTTTTTATAAGAAAAAGGCCCCATTAAAAACCTCTATAAACCTAAGTAGGGGAAAAGAATACTTATAATATTATTAATGAATGGAAATAAAAGTTGAACAATGTATAAGTTAATAAACATTAAGGTAGAACCTTCTAGCACAAGTTTGTTGGGTGAAAGTACCAAACAAATCAGCAATAGACACAATTACAATCCAGCAACAGACACAATTAGCAACCAGCAACAGCCATAATTAGCATCCAGCAACAAACAATAGACCACATTTAGCAAGAGACAACTAGCAGCAATCAGCATACAACAACATCAAGTGATAATAGCAGCAACAACAGGTAAATTGGAATCCTACAAAAGGACATTTATACAAAATAAAAACAAAGAAAAATAAAAAATAAAAAAAACACAAAAGAAAGCATAAGTGTAAGTAAAATTATACCGGCCTCCACACCCCATTTCACTACTAAGTATTAGTGTGCTTGTTTTGTTTAAGGAGACCCTGCAATACAAAAGAGAATCAAAAAACAGTTTTTAGGATCACAAAAGAATCAAAAAACAAAAAACATAAGTATACAGAAATAAGCTATACCTTAACCAGGAAGTGGATCTACACCAAAAGCATCAGAGAATGAAGAATCTTTCACAACAGTAAGATATTCTTCATCTCTTTCCTCTAGTTCAAAACCATACAACCAAGTGCGTGTTTTCACAAACATCTCAACATTCTTAGGCAACAAATTAGACCTTAATTTGGTTAAAATCCGACCCCTCATGCTAAAGGAATATTCCGAAGCAACTGAAGTGATTGGAACGGCTAAAACGTCTCTAGCCATCTGTGACAGTACTGGAAAAGAAAGAGATTGGGCTTTCCAATACTGTAAAATATCAAAGTCAACATCTTCAGTGCGAGGGAGAAGGGGAAATAAAATGTAGGAGTCAACATCAGATTTTTCACTCCTAAAAGCAGTTAAATTGGCATCGAAGTTAAAAAACTAAAATAGATAAAAACTTAATAAGTAAACTGCAATTGAATCTCAAGCATTAAATAAATGTAAAAACAGAAGCATAAGAGAACTTAATGAAAATAAAGAATGACCTAAAATAGACTGGATTTTTTAAATGTTCGAGGTCGACCAGAACTCGACACACTTAAACTTTGAGAGGATAAGTTACTTTGGACAGAAGAATTTGATAAAGAACAAAGTACGATTTTTGAATAATATATATACATATTAACAAACTCATTGTAAACTGTACTTACCCTCCTTTCAACCTCATCCTCAACATATAGGACACCATACAACTCCTTCATAAGTTGTAATTTATATCGAGGATCAAGCAAAACAGCAAATGAGAGAATAGTTGAGTGATCAGACCAATATTTCTCATACAACTCAAGCATAGTGTCACGCGGTCAGAGTCTTCACGCAGGGACAACTCCCCTGTGCGGCAACCCAGGGCTCCCATAACCCCGGGGCTCAGCATTTTCCATTCCGATGCTTACTGGTTTCGCCCTCCCATGGGCTCATCAGGGAAGCGGGGACAGCTCCCGACCAGTGTGGTGCCTAACCAGCACGCCCGTCCCCAGGACTGAATGGCTGTACAGCACGTACTACACCCTTATTGCTATCCAGCATCCCGATTTAAGCACGACCAGCAAGCATCTTGTCACGGTCTTGCCTATCACGCAAACGGGCCGTGACAATCTCCCCCACTCAATTCATGCACGCCCTCGTTCATGGGGAGAAAACTCTATCTCTCTTCTATGAGGAACTAGCCCAGATCTAGTGTGCAATTCCCTGCCTGCTCGCCCTCTTCACCGAGGTTCTGCGAGTGCTTGGCGAACTTTCGCTGTGGCTTCCTGCCTACCCGACCTCGTCTCAATCTCTTTATAGAGGACCCACTCGCGAACACCCCTTCACTCGGGTGCGAGACACACGCTCGTCCACTTTGACTCGCTACGCAGCACATGGAGCATTTGGTAAGCTCACAGCTAGCACACAGTCCTGCTCTGATACCATCTGTCACAGGGTCAGAGTCTTCACGCAGGGACAACTCTCCCGTGCGGCAACCTAGGGCTCCCATAAGCCCGGGGCTCAGCCTTTTCCATTTAGATGCTTACTGGTTTTGCCCTCCCATGGGCTCATCAGGGAAGCGAGGACAGCTCCCGACCAGTGTGGTGCCTAACCAGCACGCCCGTCCCCAGGACTGAACGGCTGTACGGCACGTACTACACCCTTATTGCTATCCCGCATCCCGACTTAAGCACGACCAGCAAGCATCTCGTCACTGTCTTGCCTATCATGCAAACGGACCGTGACAATAGGTCCTGCCATTACAGAAATACCCTGACAAGGATCACTATGAGTATCACACAACAGTTCCTCAATGGCTACAACATTTTCAAGTACAAGTTAGAAGTGGGATAGTTGGATCCAGAGAACAAAGTAGTAATTTCATAAAAGGGCTCAAGGAAATCACAAATTAACTGTGCAGTATCCCACTCAACATCAGTAATTAAATCCAAGTCATTTTCCCTATTAACTAACAAATTGATAGCCGATTTAGCATCAAATGCCCTACAAAGCATCAAGTAAGAAGAGTTTCATCGAGTAGGAAATCTAATATCAACTTCCCAAAAAAAAAGAAGAACCACAATCTTTAACAGCCAAATCAAAGCTACAAAGTCTAGAATCAGAAAAATCTATAAACTTAACTATTTCACGTAATTTAACAATAGAAGAGTCAATTACCTGCAAACCTTTTTGAACTATCAAGTTCAAAATATGGGCAGCACACCTTACATGAAAATACTTACCATTGCACGGAAGAGGAAAAATGGCATGCAAATCATCTTTTAGTCGATTAACTATTTTCTCATTTGCAGAAGCATTATCAAGAGTTATGGTAAAAGTTTTTTTCTCAGGACCCCACTCACACAACATTGATTTGACAAACTTATAAATAGACTCACCATCATAGGGTGGGGGAAACGACGGAAGTTAAGTATTTTAGACTGAAATTTTCAGTTATTGTCCACAAAATGAGCACTCAAAGTAAAATATGAACGAGAAGTGCAAGCAGACCATCCATCACAAGTAAAACAGATTCGACTTAGAATATAATGCATTGAATCAAGTAGCAATTTTTTATGCTTCTCATGCTTTAACATGCAATTCTTAGTAACAACATACCTCGAAATATCCTTCACATTAGGATTCAAATATTGATGCAAAGCTCTAAGTTTTTCATGCTCAACCACACTTAATGCATAACCATGACACAGAATAGCCTCAGCAAATAAATCACAGTAAGTTTTCTGATCAAAAGAAATTTCTGAACTAGTATTGGGAGTAGTAGCAAGAAAGCTTTTGTAAGTATGGCATTTTTCAATATGCCTTTTAGGGTTAGATGTCCTAATATAAGAATCAGTTTTATAAGTTTTGGTTTTGCAATACTTACATTGAGCAAACATACCTTTTGGAAGCTTAACAAAGGTATAATGACTCCAAACAGGAGAAGTTCTTCTTTTAAAGTCTCCTGAAATTTCAGATGTAGCCCTCCACTTTGAGGTACGAACAGTTTCAAACAGTTGATCATGTACATCATCTTCAAACAGACAAACATATATTAGTGAGAAAGAAAAGCAATACAAAATATAAATTTGAAATTAAAAAAGAAGAGAATAATATACCTCTTTGAGATTGTTGGACATTTTGACTTTTTGGTAGGTCTGCTATAGAACAAAGACAATAAATTACAAGTGTAGTTAGAAAATATATAACAATTTAACACAAAAAGAGAAATTAAGAAGCAAAATTATTACCTCTTTCAGCAGGGTAGTCCAACTCATATGAAAAATCATTCATGTTTGTGTTAAAAACTGAATAGTTAAAATTGTTAAATGTTGTTAGACTGAGAAGAACCATAAACCATAAATCATGCATGCACAAAAAACAGTAGCATAAAACATAACCATAAACCATAAATAATGCATGCACAAAAAACAGTAGCATAAAATAGAATAAAGAATATAAAAAGACTATAAACACAAAGTAAAACAGAACAGAGACCAACAAGCCTGTACACATGCTTTTCTAAAGGCATACAGAAAGTAAAATAGAAAATTTATAATTAAAGAAGCCTATAAACATGCTTTTCTAAAGGCATACACAATGTAAAACTGAACATA
The DNA here is from genome assembly GCA_958450335.1 of Hibiscus tridactylites. Classification (NCBI taxonomy): domain Eukaryota; kingdom Viridiplantae; phylum Streptophyta; class Magnoliopsida; order Malvales; family Malvaceae; genus Hibiscus; species Hibiscus tridactylites. The sequence continues at coordinate 71,468,490 of OY288272.1, forward strand.
GCCCAACAACAAGCTTATAAACCTACTTTACTAAAGGCATAGACAATATAAAATAGAACAGAGACCAAGAACAAGCCTATACACATGTTTTTCTAAAAGCATACAGAAAGCAAAACAGAAAAGAGACCATTAAACTTACATAAGGTACAACCTTCTAACACAAGTTTGTTGGGTGAAAGTTAAAGCTCTCAGATCTTATAACAAAGTTTTACGAGACAAAAAGCTCGACTTTGCTACCAGAAATTTTGTCATCGAGCTATTAAAAGATCTAATTTTACCAGCAAGGTTAATTATGGGTAACTTGCATAGCTAAAAAACCAGCATAAATAACACAAGGGTAACATATCAAAGTAGCAAACAATCCAGCAACAGACACAATTAGCAACCAGCAACAACCATAATTAGCATCCAGCAACAAACAACATATATTAGTGAGAAAGAATATTAAACCAATCTAAACCAACTAAACCCTAGCCTAAAGCATGCATAATAAACCAAAAACACATAATCACAAAAAACAGTAGCATATTAAACCAATCTAGGAACCGTAAAGAAGCCTATAAACATGGTTTTCTAAAGTCATACACAATGTAAAACAGAACAGAGACCAAGAACAAGCCTATACACATGCTTTTCTAAAGGCATACACAATGTAAAACAGAAAAGAGACCAAAAACAAGCCTATACACATGTTTTTCTAAAGGCGTACACAAAGTAAAACTGAACATAGACTATAAACAAGGCATAAACACGCTTTTCTAAAGGCAAAAAACAAACAGATAAACAAAGCAACATGCACAAAATTATGCACATCAAGCAACAACAAATATAAGTTGTTTCAGTTTAATCCTTATACATGACATTGTTAAACCAGTCCACATGGTCCTTTAAAAAACCCCTTTGGCACCAGTAGCCCTGCAGGTCTGGTAGTCCAGCCTAAACACTCGGATTAAACCAAGAAAACACTAGCCCTAAACAACTAAACCCTAGCCTAAAGCATTCATAATACATGTAACCCCCTCGTCCCAGTCCGGACGCTTGACCGGTCCGAGTGAGCCACACGAGGAAAACCGAAGCGAAACCCGTTAAGGTTCCTCCTCGGTTAACGACCCAAAAAATTTCTTTTTAATTTAATCTTTTCTAAAGGCTCATTCGAATCCTATGTGACCATAACAGCGGAAAGCCAAGCATTCATAAAACAATAACTCGAACAACCTATGCAAAACAGTCCAATTTTAAATGATTAAGCAGGCCGTTTCGAAACACCCTCAAGGTGTATCGAAACGCCTTGACATGGTCAACGGTTCTAAGCCTACACGAAGAGGCCGTATCGGAACGGAGGTCAACCGTTCCGAAACACCCTCGACGGTCAACTTCTCGTGGTCAACGAGATTTTGACCGTTACGAAACCCCATAGACCCGCTTCGGAACACCTTCATCTCGTCATTTTCTCAGAATTCCAGTAGCGAAACTGTACCGAAACGGCCTCTACGTGTTTCGAAACGCCCGGCCAAAAACAAAGGGACCGTATCGAAACAGGGTAGCCCGTTTCGAAACGCCCTCTATCTACAGACTGGTTTTAGCTGGTTTATGGCACAAGAATGTCCCTAAACCCCTCTAAAACTTCAAACATCACACTAACATCAATCATGAGGCAACCCAACATATCAAGCATGCTTAAAACACCCCAAGACATATAGTGAAACATCAAATCAAGGCATTACCAAAAGCATACTTCAACATAGCCAAAACATAGACAATTCTAGGTAGCAAAATACTATCATGGTTACAAGCATAGCATACATCCCCAAAAGCTAATTTAACAAGCACAAACGAGGAGTCTAACATGCTCTTAAACAACATCAACAACAACATAATCCAAAAGCATCATAACACGATTACATGTCCCATTGCTTGACCATTACATCTTAATTAAAATGTTCATACTTGGTAGCTAAACAAACACCACGAAGCACACTTGGAGGCCCCCTTCTTGCACTTAGCAACCCACGAAACTAAGGATCTGCATTGTCGAACAAAGAGAGAGCGTAAGCAATAAAGCTTAGTGAGGGTAAGCTCTTTAAAAACAAACCTCGATAGTGCAGGGTCCAAGCACGATCTCAACCAAGGTAAATGCATGATTACCAAGGATCCTCAAGAGCCAAATGTTAAAGATGCATGAATAATATTCAATTATATGCCATACTCATCAAGCTCTATTTCACAATATATGCAATCACATATAAACATCCAAATAGAGATCACATTTCACAACACATTGATACACATATCAATCAATATTGGCACCTAGCTATGACCCGAATACGCGGATAAACAAGTTGGAACTCACATCCAACAACCACTTTACCTCACGGTGGGATTACACTCATCACCGGTCTCGCGGAGGGGATTCCACTCATCCTCCGCCCCGTCGATGGGATTCCACTCATCATCGACATATATATATAACAATTTTCGGGCGAACCCGTACTCCTCCTTGGTGACTCAGCGCCACCAAGGCCATGCGCGAATTTGACTCATGTGTACACACTAACATCCTAAGGATCGATCATATGTACTCAAGCATACTAGTGCCAACATTTAACTCAATCCACATTATTCATTTCAACCAATTTCGTGCTTAGCACGTACTCACCATGATCACAATCATGAACCATTCACATGCATGCCATAATGCATCACAAAATCATTCCTCATCTCACATGTATAACACATTATACATATATCATCACATCACAATTATTACGAGGCATATACATCACATACAAGTTCAACCAATGGCTCTAGTTTAAGTTTAGGATTAGGCTACCACCTTAATCCTAACTCTAGGTGGGTCTACCAAGCCCGACCTAGTCCATATGCTCGAACCAAACATTTAAAACCACTTTAAAACATTAACCACTCACATAAGCTTCCAAGCTCAAAGCCAAGAAAGCTACCACCCTCAAGCTTCCGAACTTCCTCCCGATGCTTCCCGGCACGAGTTCTCGCCTCTAAACAACCTCATTGCAATTCAAACAACTTCAAATCAGCCCAAACATCGAAGTACTAACCCGGAACACAATTCAAACACAATTCACAATATTTCAAGCCATGAACAACCCCACATTTAATCAAACTCGGGCAGCCCCAAAACCTCATCCAAAACCCATGTTTCCAACACCTTTTATACCCATAAATGATCCCAAATCAACCCCTAACCATAGCACTATCAATAACCCATCAATTCCAACCTAAAACAACCCCAAAACTCACCCAAAACCCTTCAAAAACCCCTTTAAACCCAATTTCGGGAATTTGTTCAAAACCAAGAAAAATTCACATATGTGGTACCATTTAACCCCTAGACTTCATAACTAACAACATTGAATCAAAACATTAAGCTTAACAACATAAAGTTACCATTTTTAATTAAAATCTCCAAAAACTCAATTTCTAAAACTTTGAGGAAAATGAAAACTAATTGTACTTTTGAAGAGAGAGAGTTGAGGAGAAGTCAAAAATGGTGTTACCTTTCAAAAACGAGTTGAAATGAAGGAGCTTTGTGATGGAATAGTGGAGGGGGTGAGAGCTCTCTCTTTTCACGTTGAAGAAGAGAGTGAATAGTGAAAGATGGTGAGAAATGGGTGTTTTAATTGTTTTGTTGAAATTTAAAAGCTAAAGACCACTTTGCCCTTAATGAAATGAACCATTCACAAAGAAGGAGATCCATGGCTATTTGGGTTCAAATTAAAATATGTTCAACACCATTTATTTTGAAAACAAAACCCGAACATTATTTTAATCATAAAACCGAACCCGAAATAATATTAAAATATTATCACCCGACCCCTAGACCCGGGTGTTACAACTCTCCCACACTTAAGGAATTTTGTCCCCGAAATTACCTGGCGGAAACAAATACGGAAACTGCTCAACCATATCAGCTTTCCTCTCCCACGTGGCCTCTTCCACACCTCTATGTCTCCACAACACCTTGACCAACTCTATGGTCTTACCACGCAACACCTTGCTATCAGAAGCAAGTATCTCAACAGGCTCTTCATTGTAAGACAAATCCAGATTCAACTCTATCTCCTCAACGGGCATAACATGAGAAGGGTCTGACCTATATCTCCTAAGCATAGACACATGAAAGACATCATGGATCTTCTCTAACTCAGAAGGTAACCTCAAACGGTAAGCTATAGGCCCAATCCGCTCAACTATCTCATACGGACCAATGAACCTCGGACTCAACTTGCCCTTCCGGCCAAATCTCATTACCTTCTTCCACGGAGATACTTTCAGAAACACTTTCTCACCCACGAAGTACTCAATCTCTTTCCTCTTCAAATCCGCATAAGACTTCTGACGATTGGAAGCTGCTTTCAAACGATCACAAATCAACTTCACCTTGTCGGTAGTCCCCTTAAGAAAATCTGGCATAGGTAACAATCTCTGACCTGTTTCAGCCCAACAAATAGGAGTCCTAAATCGTCTACCATACAAAGCCTCATAGGGAGCCATCTGAATACTAGACTGATAACTGTTGTTGTAAGCAAACTCAACTAAAGGTAGGTACTTCTCCCAAGAACCCTGGAAGTCAATCACACAACAACGAAGCATATCCTTTAGAATCTGTATCACTCGCTCTGACTGCCTATCGGACTGCGGATGATAAGACGTGCTGGAATGCAAACGGCTACCTAGAGCACTATGCAAGCAACCCCGGAACCTCGAAGTAAATCTAGGATCCCTATCTGAAACAATAGACTTCGAGACTCCATGAAGTCTCACAATCTCACGGATGTACAAGTTTGCCAACTTGTCTAAGGAATCTGTAGTGTTCACTGCTAAGAAGTGAGCACACTTAGTGAACCTATCAACAATCACCCACACGGAATTCTTCTTCGAAGGAGACAAAGGCAACCCCGACACAAAATCCATGGAGATCCTCTCCCATTTCCATTCCGGAATCTTCAAAGGCTGTAACAAACCTGAAGGAACCTGATGTTCTGCCTTCACTCTCTGACACACCATACAACTGCTCACATACTCGGCTACATTCTTCTTCAAACCAAGCCAGAAGTAATCATTCTTCAAATCACGATACATCTTGGTACTACCCGGATGCATAGAAAAGGGGCTCGAATGTGCTTCACTCAGAATCTGTCGTCTCAACTCAACATCTACTAGTACAACCACTCTATCTCTAAAGCACAACAAGCTCTCACCACTAAAACTATACTCGATCGGTCTTCCTTCGGCTATGTCCTGAACATGAGGAACTAGAGTCACATCTTGCAACTGCTTCTCTCTAATCAACTAAATCAAAGAAGGCTTCACTTGCAACTCGGTGATCAACCCACCATCATCAGACACACTCAATCTAGCAAACATAGCTCTCAACTCAACGGCCACTTTTCTACTCAAAGCATCGGCTACTACATTTGCCTTACCAGATGGTACTCAATGGTCAAATCATAATATTTTAACAACTCAAGTCATCTTCTTTGCCTCAAGTTCAACTCTTTCTGTGTCATCAAATACTTCAAGCTCTTGTGATCGGTGTAAGCTATACACTTCTCACCATACAAGTATTGATGCCAAATCTTCAATGCAAAAACAACCGCAGCTAACTCTATATCATGAGTAGGATAGTTCTTCTCATGAACCTTCAACTGTCTAGAAGCATAAGCAACAACTCTTCTTTCTTGCATCAAAACACATCCTAAACCTATGTAGGAAGCATCACTGTAGATCACAAATTCTTTACCTGAAACAAGTTGTACTAACACTAGAGCATTTTTCAACGCTTCTTTCAATTTCTCAAAGGCCTTCTATCTTGCATCTGACCACTCGAACTTGACTTCTTTTTGCAACAATTTAGTCAAAGGAGCATCTACTCTAGAGAAACCATCAACAAATCTCCTATAGTAACCGGCTAATCCTAGGAAACTCCTAATCTCGGTCACGGACTTAGGTTGTTTCCACTCAACAATAGCCTCAATCTTCGATGGATCAACACGGATACCTTCGGCCGAAACAACATGGCCAACAAATACAACCTCTCGAATCCAGAACTCACATTTACTAAGCTTCACATACAACTGATTGCTCAACAATCTCTGCAAAACAAATCTCAAGTGCTCATCATGCTCATCTTCTGTCTTTGAGTACACAAGTATATCATCAATGAAAACAACTACGAAACGGTCTAGATAGTCTCTAAAAATTCTGTTCATCATATCCATGAATGCTGCAGGTGCATTCATGAGCCCAAACGGCATCACAAGAAACTCATAGTGACCGTATCTAGTCCTAAAATCTCTCTTCGGAACATCACACTCTTTCACTTTCAACTGGTAGTACCCGGATCTCAAATCTATCTTCGAGAACACTGAAGCACCTCTCAACTGATCAAACAAATCATCTATGCGAGGCAACGGATACTTGTTCTTCACAGTCAACTGATTCAACTGTCTATAGTCAATACACATGCGCATACTACCATCTTTCTTTTTTACAAACAACACAGGAGCACCCCAAGGAGAACTACTAGGCCTAATGAAACCACGGTCTAATAATTCTTGCAACTGACTCTTCAATTCTTTCAACTCTTTAGGAGCCATACGATACGGAGCTATCGAAACTGGATTAGACCCTGAAACAGTCTCAATCACAAACTCAACATCTCTATTAGGAGGCAAACCCGACAACTCTTCAGGAAACACATCCGGAAAGTCACGAACTGTTCTAATATCCTTCGGTCTAGCTTCACTCATATTCGGATTCATAACATAAGCTAAGTAAGCCCCACATCCGGAATCCACCAACCTATGAGCCTCTAAAGTTGACACAACATTAGACAAGAACTTAATGTTCTCGCCTACTACTACTACCTCGTAGTCATCAGAAAGTTTCAAGGAAATCCTCTTCGTCTCAAAATCCACACTAGCACGGTGCTCAACCAACCAGTCCATACCCAAAATAATATCAAAGCCATAGAAAGGAAGTTCCATCATATCAACAGAGAATACATGACCCTGAATCTTCAGTGGACATCTCCTATACATACGTCTAACCACAACTGTCTCACCAAAAGAACTAGTCACATGCATACCTACATCTAAAATCTCAACAGGTATATCTAACTTTCGTGCATGCTCACTCAAAATGTAGGAATGTGTAGAACCCGAATCAACCAAAGAAAGCAAAGACATAGAATGTAACTCAAAATTACCTGCTATAACATCAGTGTCATTCCCGGCCTCCCTCTGAGCATAGACTCTCGATGGTCCTCCTGCCTCTGGCTGCACTGCCACAACATGAGCAAGGTTCCTCTGAGCATCTACCCTAGGTGCATCAGCCCTAGGCTGGAAGTAGCCACGACCGCGCCCACGGCCTCTCTGAAAATCATTCACTCTCGCAGGAGCCTGAGCAATGTTCGGTGCATGTGTCGCCTGATGCGGACAATCCTTCCTAAAGTGGTCCCTCGTCCCAGTCCGGACGCTTGACCGATCCGAGTGAGCCACACGGGGAAAACCGAAGCGAAACCCGTTAAGGTTCCTCCTCGGTTAACGACCCAGAAAATTTCTTTTTAATTTAATCTTTTCTAAAGGCTCATTCGAATCCTATGTGACCATAACAGCGGAAAGCCAAGCATTCATAAAACAATAACTCGAACAACCTATGCAAAACAGTCCAATTTTAAATGATTAAGTAGGTCGTTTCGAAACACCCTCAAGGTGTATCGAAACGTCTTGACCTGGTCAACGGTTCTAAGCCTACACGAAGAGGCCGTATCAGAACGGAGGTCAACCGTTCCGAAACACCCTCGACGGTCAACTTCTCGTGGTTAACGAGATTTTGACCGTTACGAAACCCCACAGACTCGTTACGGAACACCTTCATCTCGTCATTTTCTCAGAATTCCAGTAGCGAAAATGTACCGAAACGGCCTCTACGCGTTTCGAAACGCCCGGCCAAAAACAAAGGGACCGTATCGAAACAGGGTAGCCCGTTTTGAAACGCCCTCTGTCTGCAGACTGGTGTTAGCTGGTTTATGGCATAAGGATGTCCCTAAACCCCTCTAAAACTTCAAACATCACACTAACATCAATCATGAGGCAACCCAACATATAAAGCATGCTTAAAACACCCCAAGACATATAGTGAAACATCAAATCAAGGCATTACCAAAAGCATACTTCAACATAGCCAAAACTTAGACAATTCTAGGTAGAAAAATACTAACATGGTTACAAGCATGGCATACATCCCAACAAGCTAATTTAACAAGCACAAACGAGGAGTCTAACATGCTCCTAAACAACATCAACAACAACATAATCCAAAAGCATCATAACACGATTACATGTCCCATTGCTTGACCATTACATCTTAATTAAAATGTTCATACTTGGTAGCTAAACAAACACCACGAAGCACACTTGGAGGCCCCCTTCTTGCACTTAGCAACCCACGAAACTAAGGATCTGCATTGTCGAACAAAGAGAGAGCGTAAGCAATAAAGCTTAGTGAGGGTAAGCTCTTTAAAAACAAACCTCGACAATGCAGGGTCCAAGCACGACCTCAACCAAGGTAAATGCATGATTACCAAAGATCCTCAAGAGCCAAATGTTAAAGATGCATGAACAATATTCAATTATATGCCATGCTCATCAAGCTCTATTTCACAACATATGCAATCACATATAAACATCCAAATAGAGATCACATTTCACAACACATTGATACACATATCAATCAATATTGGCACCTAGCTATGACCCGAATACGCGGATAAACACGTTGGAACTCACATCCAACAACCACTTTACCTCACGGTGGGATTGCACTCATCACCGGTCTCGCGGAGGGGATTCCACTCATCCTCCGCCCCGTCGATGGGATTCCACTCATCATCGACATATATATATAACAATTTCTGGGCGAACCCGTACTCCTTCTTGGTGACTCAACGCCACCAAGGCCACGCGCGAATTTGACTCATGTGTACACACTAACATCCTAATGATCGATCATTTGTACTCAAGCATACTAGTGCCAACATTTAACTCAATCCACATTATTCATTTCAACCAATTCCATGCTTAGCACGTACTCACCATGATCACAATCATGAACCATTCACATGCATGCCATAATGCATCACAAAATCATGCCTCATCTCACATGTATAACACATTATACATATATCATCACATCACAATTATTACGAGGCATATACATCACATACAAGTTCTACCAATGGCTCTAGTTTAAGTTTAGGATTAGGCTACCACCCTAATCCTAACTCTAGGTGGGTCTACCAAGCCCGACCTAGTCCATATGCTTGAACCAAACATTTAAAACCACTTTAAAACATTAACCACTCACCTAAGCTTCCAAGCTCAAAGCCAAGCAAGCTACCACCCTCAAGCTTCCGAACTTCCTCCCGATGCTTCCCCGGCACGAGTTCTCGCCTCTAAACAACATCAATGCAATTCAAACAACTTCAAATCAGCCCAAACATCGAAGTACTAACCCGGAACACAATTCAAACACAATTCACAATATTTCAAGCCATGAACAACCCCACATTTAATCAAACTCGGGCAGCCCCAAAACCTCATCCAAAACCCATGTTTCCAACACCTTTTATACCCACAAATGATCCCAAATCAACCTTAACCATAGCACTATCAATAGCCCATCAATTCCAACCTAAAACAACCCCCAAAACTCACCCAAAACCCTTCAAAAACCCCTTTAAACCCAATTTCGGGAATTTGTTCAAAACCAAGAAAAATTCACATATGTGGTACCATTTAACCCCTAGACTTCATAACTAACAACATTGAATCAAAACATTAAGCTTAACAACATAAAGTTACCATTTTTAATCAAAATCTCCAAAAACTTTGAGGAAAATGAAAACTAATTGTACTTTTGAAGAGAGGGAGTTGAGGAGAAGTCAAAAATGGTGTTACCTTTCAAAAACGAGTTGGAATGAAGGAGCTTTGTGATGGAATAGTGGAGGGGATGAGAGCTCTCTCTTTTCACGTTGAAGAAGAGAGTGAATAGTGAAAGATGGTGAGAAATGGGTGTTTTAATTGTTTTGTTTTAATTTAAAAGCTAAAGACCACTTTGCCCTTAATGAAATGAACCATTCACAAAGAAGGAGATCCATGGCTATTTGGGTTCAAATTAAAATATGTTCAACACCATTTATTTTGAAAACAAAACCCGAACATTATTTTAATCATAAAACCGAACCCGAATGACACGCGTCGTTTAGTGTCAAAAATAAAACCTTAAACTCAAATAAATAAGATTTAAAATAATATAGCGAGAGTAAGGGTCGATCCGCAGGGAATAGGAACTCTAACACCTTTCGTTCTGATTTAGACCAATAACTTGTAGAAAATAAAGGGGGATTTTAGAGTAGTGATTTGAATGAGAAAAATAATAACAACGTAAAAATAAATATTTAGAATGAATTATAGATTAAAATAGCCTCAAGCCACGCTTTGCCACGACATCTTCGATCACTGAAGTCGATTTTTCTTCAACTTTCCTGCAGGTTACAGTCTACAAGGCCCAACCCTTGTAACTTACTTCTCGTTGGTAAATTCGACTCCCAGGGCAATCCTTGAAGTCAAACTTTAGTGAATTAGCTACGGCAATCGATGCTAACTCAAATATGAGTTAGTGCTGGAGAAGCCCGTGCTCGGATATTCGTCTCGATGAGAATTGTTTCCGATTTTGATTCCCCTTAGTGGACCGCCACTAAGTTTGTTCTTAGGGAGTTGAATTGGCTACAAGCTTTTCCTCGTCCCCAACGATGGATCTAAACCACTTCAACCCGATGCGCTCTCTCGGAATAAAACAATTGCAATGCCTAAAGATTAGGCCGATTGCCTAATCAATTTTACAGAGAATCTAAAAAGGAGTTGTTGAAGGATTGAAGTATTTTCCTAATCTCACGAGGTTTATCGGGTTTGGCGTTGCTTTTGGCTAAAGGGAATTTAGTTAAGCATGGTTAGTGAAAAAACCACACTTAATTAAACAAAGGAAAAAAATGGAGAAAAATGAAATGGAAAAAATGGAGAACTCTTATTAATCTCAACGAAGAAGAGAACAATGGAATGTTTTATATTTAATTCACCCCCAAAGTAGGGTATTTATAGTAGTTGAAAACCCTAAAAACCTAAGATGATAAATCCTAAATTTAAATAAAATTACATAAGATAAATATCCAAGTTTTGAAATTTAAAATAAAAATCGGATGATAAGCTATCTTGATAAGTGGACTGATAAGTTATCTAAGTTGCTGACGTCATCTTCTAGAAGATGCTGACGTGGCGCCCAGTCAGCATTCATGCCCTGGTTCATGCCCATGAATATGCCCACGACTCCAGTATTTTCTGCAGCATTCCAACTTATTTCTAGCAGTACGTAACCTGCACGAGAACAACATAAAAACAGCCCAATTAAGTCCTTCAAACATATATTCGATCAAAATAAGGACTAAAAACATAACCAAAATAAATACTTATCAAATTCCCCCTCACTTATTCGATGCTTGTCCTCAAGTATCTCAAAATTAAACAAACTTAAGTTCAAGTTTCTATCCGTAATTTCACGAAGTCTCAAAGGTTTCAATATGATTAAGTATCTAAATATGAAAGAAAACTAAGGAGCAAAAATAGATAAATGGCAAGATTAATAATTTAAAGCAAAAACGACATTCTAAAACCCTACCAACATCAATGATGCAAACCAAGTACCCTCACAAGGAATCGCTCATGTCACTCAAAGTGTTTAAGGGTAGAGAAAAATCACTCGAGCCAAAGCTAATTAGAGCATAACCATAGGCTTGTGTTTAAATCTAATCTCCACTACTAACATGAATATGATGCAAAAATCAAGAAGTTTTAAAGAAGGGTTGTAATGGGGCTAAGGTAAGGGTAGGATAAAGGCTGGAAATAAGGGATAAAATTCAAGACAAAAAATCATCCCAAAAAATATATTCGAAACTGTTTTTTTTCATTCGAACTGAAACTGTTTTGCAGTGTATTTTTTTTGAACTGCACTGTTTTTTTTCTGTTTTTATTTTTCTGCAGACTCGAACGATTTCCTGCACTTCTTCTTTTTTTCTGCACTGCATATTCGAACAGTTTTGCATAGTTTTTTTTGCACAGTATATTTTCTGCTGCTGCACTGCACTTATTCGAATCTGTTTTTTAAGACGATTTTTGTCTTGAAAATGGGACAAAAGTGATGGAATTTAAGGGAAAAAATGGATTAGACTTAAAAATGTGGTGATCAAGAAAAAAGGCCAATGCTCAAAAATTGGTTCACTAGGGGAAATTAATTAAAGGGTAGGCAATTTATTTGGGAAGAGAAATGGTTAAAACCTAGTGCCTCTATCATATTTAAGCATCATAATCAATCAACGTAATCTCAAAAAGAATTTAAAAACAAGTTCTAGAATGCAACTAATTTAGCTGGGCACACTCAAAGAAACAAAGAGCAAATATAATGCATGCTCATTAGGCTCAAAAAACTCACAAATATGTCTTGTGTACTTAGGTAAGCATCATGTGAATTAATAGAGAAAGAAAATGTCATATAAAAGATTTTAATCAAAAATTAATCATGCCAAAAATCTACAATGCAACCTAAAATTTTCTAACAAGATAGATACAAAGTCATATGAAAACATTGAGACAAGGCAAAACTAAGGATTAAACGAAGAACTTTAAATTAATAAAATCAAGATTTCAAGCGAACAACCAAAACGGATAAGCAAGATAAAAATTGATAAGCATATCTCCCTCCCCCTCACTTAGATGCATTTTGTCCCAAAATGAAAATTTAAAAGTAAAAAGAGAGGAGGAGGAAACTCCCTGAATGATGGTGGCTGGTTGGTGCAGAGGTGACGAGGCGCGGCGGACGAGGCTGGTGAAGGAGATAAAATAAATAGAAAAAAGGGTGTAGCAAAAGGCTGCGGCTGAGGAGAGAAACAAAATAAAGAAAAAGGTTTAAGGGGGTGATTGGGTGTTTGATCGGGTAGGAATTTGTGTAGGTGGGGTCCATGGGCATTTTAATTGGGTTTGGAGTGTGGTTAAAATATGGGTTTGATTGGGTGAAAAAGGGATAAAAAATCCGAAATTTAAATTGAAAAATTGTCCCACAAAATCTTGATAGCTTCTCATCTCTTTATTCGATCTAAATTATCTGCAAATAAAATAAATAAGAGACCAGATAAAATAAAATTCAAAATAAATTTAAAAAGATAAAATAATTAAAATAAGATAATAAAAATAAATTCAAAAAGAGATAAGAAAATAAATTCAAAATAAATACGAAAAAATAATAAAAATAAATTTGAAAAAATAAAAGGATAAAATCAAAATTTAAAATAAGATTTCGACTTTATTTTTTTGTTCATTTTATCTCTTTTTTTAATTCTTTTTATTATATTTTTTTATTTTAACTAAAGATAAAATTCAAATTAAACTATGGCAGATTAAAAAGGAATAAAATAAAATAAAGAAAGTAAAGAAAGTAAAAAAATAATAAAAAATAATTAAAGTAAAAAGAAGAAAAGAAATGGGTTGCCTCCCATCTAGCGCTTGTTTATCGTCATTAGCTCGACGACCTGGTTCAGACTACATGCATTGCGACAAATACTTCTTCCAGTTCTTGCGCTTTATCCAACTGAGTATTTCCCTACGAGAAATTTTGCGATTATGGGGTTTTTTAACTGGAAAAAATTTTCTTTCACTCTTCAATTTATCTGGAAGTAATTTTAATTCCAAATTCAATCCCTGCAAAATGAAAGAAAACATTTTAGATTTCAATGGAGTTAGGCGTAAATCAGAATGAACAGAAGAAACATTTTTCAACTCCTTAATTCCTTTGCCGTGATCCTTCAAGTCCCTGCACGAATCATCAACAGATTTAGATTCTATAAATTCTTCAACGGCGGGCTCAATAACATCTATAAAATTTATACTAGCAACATTATCAGGATGTCGCATCGCTTTGTAAACATCAAATTTTACCACCTCGCCATCGAACTCCATTGTAAGGATCCCGCTTCTCACATCGATTTTCGTATTTGCAGTACTTAAAATGGACGACCAAGGAGGATTTCAGAAGAATTATTAGTCCGATCGTTTTCCATGTCTATGACATAGAAATCTGCCGGAAAGATTAAATCTTTTACCTTTACCAGGACATTCTCTAGCAATCCTTCCGGGTAAATTATGAATCTGTCCGCCAGTTGTATTGTTACCTTCGTATCCTTCAAAGGCTCAGCAGAAAGTGAGTTATAAAATGAAAAGGGCATAACATTAATAGAGGCCCCTAAATCACACATTTCTTGTTTAATACCCACTTTACCAATTTTGCAGGGAATGACGAACATACCCTGGTCCTTCAATTTTGGTGGCAACTTTCGCTGGAAGACCGCCGATACATGCTCTCCTAGATTAACCTTCTCAATTCCAATAAGACGACGTTTATTAGTACATAAATCTTTAAGGAACTTAGCATACCTTGGGATTTTTCGGATTACGTCGAGGAGTGGAATATTGATCTCTACTTTTTGAAACACATCTAGGATCTCCTTTTCTTCTTTTCTAGTAGGTGTGATTGCTTTTTTCTTCTTTTTGTACGCCATCTTCTTTAGCTTTAGGTTTGATGACTGTACCGCTTCGTAGAGTGATGGCGTTCACATTCTCTCTTGGATTAGGCTCCGTTTGAGAAGGTAATTTCCCTTTGGATTCTAAGCGACTTACCGCTAACGTCAGTTGACTTATTTGTTTGTCAATTGCTTCAAAGTGAGCTTCGGTCTTTAGTTGAAATTTTTCTTGGGCTAGCGCTAACTTTTCAACAATTGACTCCAATGATGGCTTCTGCGATTGATATTGTTGTGGTGCAGTTGGTTGATAAGCTTGATTTGGCCTCTGGTTTTGCGCGTAACCGAAATTTGATTGGTTTCTCCATCCATGATTATATGCATTTCCTATGGCATTGGCTTGAGCAATATCATCTTCCTGAATCATCGGACAACAGTCTGTCGGATGTTCTGGACTAGTACAGATTCCACAAAGTCTAGTTGTTTTCCTTTT
Organism: Hibiscus tridactylites; assembly: GCA_958450335.1. Taxonomy (NCBI): domain Eukaryota; kingdom Viridiplantae; phylum Streptophyta; class Magnoliopsida; order Malvales; family Malvaceae; genus Hibiscus; species Hibiscus tridactylites. The sequence goes on from OY288272.1 coordinate 71,483,642, forward strand.
ATCTGCAACAAGAGTTTGCACTATTTCAGCTAATTTGTCAATCTTATTTTCCAATGAAACTGTACTTACCTCGCGAATCTTTCGAGATGGTTCGCTAGATTGATTGAATCTTTGCGAGTTGGCGGCCATGGTTGATATTAGTGTTTTAGCCGATGTTGGTGTCATGTTGACTAGAGCTCCGCCACTTATTGCATCTATCACTTTCATATCCATAGGCGTCAATCCTTCATAAAAATACTGGAGGAGGGTTTGTTCCGACAATCCATGTTATGGACAATTTGCACACAACTTTTTAAACCTCTCCCAGTATTCATACAAAGATTCAACTTCTTTTTGTTGAATGCTCAGGATGCTGCGCCTGATTTCGCTTGCTTTCGCTGCAGGGAAGAACTTGTCAAGAAAAAGTTTGGCCATGTCAGTCCATGTTGTAACAAAATTAGGGGGTAAATCAAATAACCAATCTTTCGCTATATCACCTAATGAAAATGGAAAAGCTCTAAGTTTGATTTGGTCATCGGATACTCCCTGTGGCTTTGTGCTTAGACAAACCATGTGAAATTCCTTCAAATGTTTGTGAGGATTTTCTGTTGGCAAGTCGTGAAAGGTAGGTAGGAGGTGGATTAAACCCATTTTTAGCACGAACGGTGTTTCGCCATTCGGGAAGGTTATACACATCAGTTGCTGGCCATCGGGCGCCGCATTTAGTTGGCGAATGGTTTGATTTTCGTCTCCCATTGGATTGGGCTCGTAATTCGACTCTGCTTCGGATGTGATTTCTAGATCGCGTTCGAATCTTTGCTGGTGTCTTTTGTTTTTCTTTTCCCGAAGTGTTTGTGCCTTCAACTTTCGGGCTAGTGCTTCGATTTCCGGGATGAGTTCAAATTGTTCTCCCGGATTGCTCCTGGTCATAAATCAAATAAAATGATATTAGTACTTTGCCGTATTCCCCGGCAACGGCGCCAATTTTGACACGCGTCGTTTAGTGTCAAAAATAAAACCTTAAACTCAAATAAATAAGATTTAAAATAATATAGCGAGAGTAAGGGTCGATCCGCAGGGAATAGGAACTCTAACACCTTTCATTCTGATTTAGACCAATAACCTGTAGAAAATAAAGGGGGGATTTTAGAGTAGTGATTTGAATGAGAAAAATAATAAGAACGTAAAAATAAATATTGAGAATGAATTATAGATTAAAATAGCCTCAAGCCACGCTTTGCCACGACATCTTCGATCACTGAAGTTGATTTTTCTTCGACTTTCCTGCAGGTTACAGTCTACAAGGCCCAACCCTTGTAACTTACTTCTCGTTGGTAAATTCGACTCCCAGGGCAATCCTTGAAGTCAAACTTTAGTGAATTAGCTACGGTAATCGATGCTAACTCAAATATAAGTTAGTGCTGGAGAAGCCTGTGCTCGGATATTCGTCTCGATGAGAATTGTTTCCGATTTTGATTCCCCTTAGTGGACCTCCACTAAGTTTGTTCTTAGGGAGTTGAATTGGCTACAAGCTTTTCCTCGTCCCCAACGATGGATCTAAACCACTTCAACCCGATGCGCGCTCTCGGAACGAAACAATTGCGATGCCTAAAGATTAGGCCGATTGCCTAATCAATTTTATAGAGAATCTAAAAAGGAGTTGTTGAAGGATTGAAGTATTTTCCTAATCTCACGAGGTTTATCGGGTTTGGCGTTGCTTTTGGATAAAGGGAATTTAGTTAAGCATGGTTAGTGAAAAAACCATACTTAATTAAACAAAGGAAAAAAATGGAGAAAAATGAAATGGAAAAAATGGAGAACTCTTATTAATCTCAACGAAGAAGAGAACAATGGAATGTTTTATATTTAATTCACCCCCAAAGTAGGGTATTTATAGTAGTTGAAAACCTTAAAAACCTAAGATGATAAATCCTAAATTTAAATAAAATTACATAAGATAAATATCCAAGTTTTGAAATTTAAAATAAAAATCAGATGATAAGCTATCTTGATAAGTGGACTGGTAAGTTATCTGAGTTGCTGACATCATCTTCTAGAAGATGCTGACGTGGCGCCCAGTCAGCATTCATGCCCTGGTTCATGCCCATGAATCTGTCCACGACTCTAGTATTTTCTGCAGCATTCCAACTTATTTCTAGCATTACGTAACCTGCACGAGAACAACATAAAAACATCCCAATTAAGTCCTTCAAACATATATTCGATCAAAATAAGGACTAAAAACATAACCAAAATAAATACTTATCACCGAAATAATATTAAAATATTATTTTCACCCGACCCCTAGACCCGGGTGTTACAATACACCAAAAACACATAAGCACAAAAAACAATAGCATATTAAATCAATCCAGGAACCATAAAGAAGCCTATACACATGTTTTTCTAAAGGCATACACAAAGTAAAACTGAATAAAGACCATAAACAAGTCATAAACATGTTTTTCTAAAGGCAAAAAACAAACAGATAAACAAAACGACATACACAAAATTATGCACAGCAAGAAACATCAAATATAAGTGGTTTCAGATTAATCCTTGTACATGGCATTGTTAAACCAGTCCACAGGGTCCTTTAAAAATCCCTTTTGGCACTAGTAGCCCCGCAGGTCTGGTAATCCATCCTAAACACTCGGATTAAACCAAGGAAACCCTAGCCCTAAATAACTAAACCAACTAAACCCTAGCCTAAAGCATGTATAATAAACCAAAAACACATAAGCACAAAAAACAGTAGCATAAAACAGAACCATAAACCATAAATAATGCATCCACAAAAAATAATAGCATAAAACATAATAGAGAACATAAAAAAAGCCTAAACACATGCTTTTCTAAAGGCATACACAAAGTAAAATAGAAAAGAGACCATAAAGAAGCCTATAAACATGCTTTTCTAAAGGCATACACGATGTAAAATGATAAATCATTGACAATAAGAAAACAAATCCAGGAAACAAAGGCCAAGGAACCATAAATCACTGACATTAAAGCTCGAATATTAAACCAATCCAGGAACCATAAATCATGCTTGTAAAAATACAAAAACTAAATCCAGAAACCAAAAACTATAAATCAAAGGCCAAGGCCAAAAACTAAATCCAAAGATCAGAGCTATACCTGAGATGAAAAAGAAACACAATTAGCATATTAAACTTTCAAATTTAAACAAAAATACAGATATCTCAACATAAAAATACACACACTTAGTCACTTACCCAATCCAAGAAATGAAACAGATCTCAGTCAGACAATGCAGTCCAGATTAGATATTAATCTAAGAGATGAACAGAGAACACAGTTAGTAGCATGTTTTTAAACTAAGAACACTAAACCCTAAAATGAACAGAGAACAAAAATAATCTTTATGAAGATCGAAGGCCACAAAATAAACCCATGCGCAAAAGACAGAGATTCTGAGACAGATCAGATTCAGAGATGTACCTGAAAAACAAAAAAATAACATGGTTAGCATATAATGATACAAACCAAATAAAATAAAGCTAAGACTGTAACTTACCCAATGTGAGAGATGAGACACACAGATCTAATATTTTAACCCTAAAATGAAACTCAAACTATATCCCTAAAAACTAGACGACCAAACCCTAAAATGAAACTTGAACCATGACCCTAAAAACCAAACAACCATAACTCAAACGACAATGATAGAAACTCAAATGACAACGATGGAAACTCAAGCAACCACAACCCTAAACGTGGATCCAAGACACAACCCACACATCCACAACCTTAAACAAAGACGACCACAACTCAAAAACCCTAAACATACTACTGAGATATAAATCAGACAACAAACGACAACGATGGAAACTCAGACCGTCAGACGGCCACAACCCATAAACCAACAAACATCGCAAAGAGAGGATGAGAAAGATGAGAGAATATCACAAAGAATATCAGAGAGAGGATGAGAAAGATGAAAGAATATCACAGATGAGAGAATGTCGAAGAAAAGATGAGAACGACTAGAGTTAATCGAGATAGAAGAGAATATCAGTCAGGAAGAGGAAGAGACGAGAACGGTTGCGCAAACTCAGACCGTTGTTTTAAGATATATTTATAGATATGGTTAATCTAATTTTTTTTTATTAATTTATTACTGATATTTTATTATTTTATTATTATAATTCAAATTTCAAAATTTAAAATTTATATATCTTAAATTGTAATTAATTTTTAATTTAAATTATTAATTTAAAAAATTTCAAAATATTAACTAATTTTTAATTTAATATTTAAAGTAAAATTATATTTTATTTTGATTTTAATTAATTTAATTAAAACTGTAATTTAAATAAATATGTATTATCTAATTAAAAATAAACAAAAATTTATAATTAAAAATAAATAAAATATAATATATATATATATTATCTCTAATTAAAAATAAATAAAAATAAATAAAAAAATTATAATTAAAAATAAATAAAAATAATTTAAATAAATTTTTAATATGTAATTAAAAATAAATAAAAATTTATAATTAAAACTAAATAAAAATAAAATAAATTTTTTTAATATCTAAATAAAAATAAATAAAAAATTAATTAAAAATAAATAAATAAATAATTTAAATAAATTTTTAATATCTATTTAAAAATAAATTCATATATATATAATTTATAATTAAAAATAAATAAAAAATAATTTAAATAAATTTTTAATATCTAAATAAATATATATATATATGTTATATATACATGTATACACATATATACATGTACATATATACATGTATATTATGTGTATATATATACATATATCTATATATTTATATATATATTTATATATTTATTTATACATGTATACACACACAAACACATATATGATGTACATATATATGTATATATTATACATATATATATACATGTATACACATATGCACATATACATATATATACATAACACATGTATACACATACATGTATATACAAGTACACACACACACACACACACACACACACACACATATATATATATATATATATATATATATATATATATATATATATATATATATATATATATATATATATATATATATATATATATATATATATATATATATATATAATTGTATAGGGTAATCTTCACCAGTGGTCCCTTTCGTTTAGGGTGTGTTCTATTTTGGTCACCAGAATTCAAAAAAGATTATTCTGGTCACTTACGTTTAGAATCGTTTCTATTTTGGTCCCTTGGCCGTTAGTCTCCGTTACTTAAAAAAATTAGTTTCTAATTTAACCCACAATCTTTCAAAATTTTATTTTTCACCATCTTCCTCAAAAATTATAAAACTAAAACCCCAAAAAATTAAATCAATGGCTATAACCCAACACTACAACTCATTCCCCCAAGATTAAAAGCGTCAACTTCCATTGCAAATGGTCGAAATTCGCAAAATACCAAATGTAATCCTAAGCTCGGCTACTTCGAGATTATAAAAAAATACTATTTTGACATAAAATAACAAACAAACTAAGGTGATAGCTCATATAGGGGGATAATATGAGAGATCCATTACGTGATTTAGCTACATAGGAGCAAATTGAGGGATGCACTGTTAGAAGGATGAAACAAATTGAGATTCCACATGGTAAAAGGGTGAAGGGAAGACTAAAAAAGACAAAGTTTGGGGATCATAAATAATAATATAAAACTATTAAAACTCGAAGAGAAAGTGATGATGGAATGTTAGAGGGGGGTTCATGCACCTTCGGTGAACATTCTTTTTTCTAGGTTCTTGTAGCCCTCTCAAAATATATTGAGAATAAAATTTGTTGATTTGATTTTAACCTTTAAATTGTCTCTTAATTTTCAAAGCCCCTGTCTAGATCTCAACTTCAGTTTGAAAACTAGATTGTACATTTAATTCTTTAAGTGCCTTGTTATGTTGCACTCCTTAGTTGAAAGTCGGTATCCTTGAATTGATGAGAATGGTCACATGCGAGTTAGGCGTGCACATGATTCATGTGAACTGCATTTCTCCTCATGGTGTACCTACAAATATGCTTGTAAGTGGTTATAGAATGTTCAGGGGGGACGAAATGACGCCTGAACAAGTGGTTAAACTTGTCGGTGAACAAGGGAGTTTACTATGTGAGAAAGCTCCAATTGTCGAAGATGTTGCCCGAGCCGCAGTTTTTCTCGCCTTAGATGATGTTGGATTCATAACAGGGCATAATCTTATCATCGATGGTGGATATACTTCTGCTATCGGTAGCCTGAGCTTCATCTACAAATAGCAAAGAATCGGAAGATCGAAAAATAAAACAAAGACCAACTTACCTGATGAATTTTGAAGCTTATATTGCTGAAAACATAGTTGAATGCTTACAATCTGCAATATTTATCATACCTATGTAAACATGAATGAATGCTTACAATTTTGTGAGTTTCGACCATTTGCATTGGAAGTTGACATTTTTAATCTTGAAAGAATGAGTTGTAGTGTTGGGCTATAGTTATTGATCTAATTTTTTGGGTTTTAGTTTTATAATTTTTTGGGAAGATGGTGAAAATAAAATTTTGAAAGTTTGGGGGTTAAATTAGAAACTAATTTTTTTAAGTAACGGAGACTAACGGCCAAGGGACCAAAATAGAAACGATTCTAAACGTAAGTGACCAGAATAATCTTCTTTGAATTCAGGTGATCAAAATAGAACACACCCTAAACGAAATGGACAACAGGTGAAGATTACCCAATTGTATATTATGTATATATATATATATATATATATATATATATATATATATATATATATATATATATATATATATATATACATGTATCTATGTATTTATACATATATATACATGTATATATTATGTATACATATATACATATACATGTATATACACACATGTACATATATATGTATAAATTATAATATATACATGTACATATGTATGTATATCAGAAGTAGAAGCATAATCGTGAGATGGGTGAGTCGTGCTTCAAACGCTAAAGCTGACCAACTCGCTAAATCTGGCATTAGGTGAGCTAGTTTTCTGGTTTGCCAACAGGGGAGGGGTTAGTTGTAAACGTTTTTATTTCTGTGTTGGGAGATTAATTTTTTTCTGTTCTTTAAACCATGTAAGCTCTTGCGCCCTTTAAGAGATGAAACTGATTTTGATTAATACAATTTTAGTGAGGTACTCTTTTCCCTCTTTACTAGGAAGGAAGTTTTTAATGATGCCCAAATTTTACCTTTCAAAAAATATATATACATATATACATATATATATATATATATACATGTGTGTGTATAAATTATAATATATACATGTACATATACACATATACATATATATATATATATATAAATATATACATATATTATATATATATGTATTAATGTATATGTAACATATATATATATATATATATATATGTATAAATATATACATATTATATATATATATATATATATATGTATTAATGTATATGTAATATATATATATATACATATATACATTAATGCATATATATATATATACATGTATACATTAATATAAATGTATACACATATTTATATATCATACGTATATATATATATATATTAATACATATATGTACATGTATGTAGATATATGACCCCTGTTCATTTTTTTACGTTTTTTAATTTTAATTTGATATTTTTGTTCATTATACTCCTTAAAACTTTATTTTTATTTCAAAATGACCCCAATTCATTGTATTTTTAAATGTTTCATAGTTTTAATTTGATATTTTTGTTCATTATGGTCCTTAATACTTTATTTTTATTCCAAGTTGACCCCAATTTCTTTTTTACTATTTTATAATTTTATTTTTATATGATTATATTTTTGTTCATTATAGTCACTAAAACTTTATTTTTATTTCAAATTGACCCTATTCATTTTTTTATTTGTCCGATGTTTTATACTTTTAATTTGTTATTTTTTCATTATAGTCCCCAAAATTTTATTTGTATTCCAAATTGACCCCTATTCATTTTTTTCAAAATTATCCCGATGTTTTATAATTTTAATATAATATTTTTGTTCATTCTAGTCTCTAAAACTTTATTTTTATTCCAAATTGACCCTTATTCATTATTTTTTTACATTTTCTAAATTTAATTTGATATTTTTGTTCATTATACTTCCTAAAACTTTATTTTTATTTCAAATTGACCCCTTTTCATTATTTTTTAAAATTAGTTCGACCTGAACTTTACTCGACCTGAAATGAACCTGACTTGAAAATGAACCCGACCTGAAACGAACCTGACATGAAGTCTACCCGACCTGAAAATGAACCCGACTTGAAGTCTACCTGACCTGAAAATGAACCCGACCTAAATTCTACCCGACCTGAAAATGAACCCGACCTGAAGTCTACCCGAACCCGAAATGAACCCGACCTGAAACGAACCTGACCTGAAGTCTACCCGAACCCGAAATGAACCCGACCTGAAACGAACCTGACCTGAAGTCTACTCGAACCCGAAATGAACCCGACCTGAAACGAACCTGACATGAAGTCTACCTGAACCCGAAATGAACTCGACCTGAAGTCTATCCGAACCCAAATTAACCCGTCAATTATCTGATTCGGACCCGACCTGAAATGGACCCGACTTGAAATAGACCCGACCTGAAATGGACCCGACCCGTACTCGACCCGAATCGAGTCAAAACAGAAAAATGACTTGAAATGACTTGTATCTAATTTTACTCGACCTGACAGTACTCGACCTGAAACCCATCCGATTACCTATTTTTACAACCCTACTTGGAGCAACGGTTTTAATTCTCAACCTCCGGTGACCAGCTTTATTTCGATTCCGATGAAGACTCCGAGTTACTATCAACTTCGCGCTCTGAGTCATTGTCGTTCTTCTTTTGCTTCGTTCCCATGCACTGTGATAATTTTTTTTATTGTCAGATAACCCAATTTCAACCACCCTAACATCATGGATTATGTCTCCGACAGTCCGACTTCAAGCTGGGTAACTTCCTCAATTCTTGCTTTTTGTGATGTAGATAACAGGATCGAAAACATTTCTGCGTCTAATGTGTACTGAAAAGCATTCTCTCACTTTACCCCATAAACCTGCAATGCTATCGAACGTCACCTGGTTCCAGCAGTGCAGTGGAACTCCGAAAACTTCAACCTATATATGTTGATCTTTCCAATTCCAGGTTTGTGACAGACTCAGACCATGGTTCTATTTCCGCAAAGATTTCCTTCAAATAAATCCTCGTCTTCAATAGAAATAAGGAATTTCTTTCCCCCCGTCCTCAATATTTTTATTTCTCCCAAACCCCACATGTGAAGCCTTTCCTCAATACTTTGGATTCTGCATACCGTTTTCATTGAACCAACCAGACACTTTCTCATCTTCCTCTTTCACGTGACCCTTAACTTTCTTACTGGATTCACCTCTATCTTTTTCCCAAACATTCTCGGTGTCCTTCTCTTGTGTTCCCGTTGTTGTTTGCTGCTGAGTTCCCGATGATGTTTTTTTGTTGCTCAAACGAATCTCTCATTTTCCTTGTATTCACATTATTCGGCTTCCTCAATTGTTGTCTCCTATCGGTGTTATGAGCTAAAGACACCGAGATTCGGCTTCATAATAGAAAGACGCCATTTAGTCTTCCCAGTTCCCATTGCCCTCACACCCTCTGTCTACTCTTATCTTCTTCCATTCCTACTAAGTTTCCTTGGAATGAAGGTATCCACGACCTTTCCATGTCAAACCACAAGCCTTTCCAGTGTAACGCCGGCTAAATGTTGTCCACGAATACAGTAGTAACCGTTCTCCCTCCTGCTTCCATTCTAAAACTCTTTACTCTTTATATTCTTATCCTCCTACCTTTGATCCATACTTTTTCGTCTAGGTTATAATTTTCAGAAAAACACGTTTACATACGAAAAAATAAGACTAGAAGAGAATTTATATAGAAGTAAAGAAAAACACGACACTGGCAAGGCGAAAATAATGAAGGGCTGGAGCGACGACGAGAGTGTAACCCTGTTTGTGTCTAATCTACCTGAGAAACTTCACTGGAAGGGGCTATGGCATTTGTTTAGCTATCATGGAGAAGTGGTGGATGCATTCATTCCGAAGAAGAGAAGTCTAGGAGGGCAGAGGTTTGGTTTCGTCAGATTTGCAAATATGACTGATGTCTTGAGAGCTCAAGAGAGATTAGATGGCTTCTCAATCTACAGATTTCGGGTTAGAGTTCATTTGGCAAGGTATGACTCGCGTCGAACACATGGGAGAAAACCAAAACCAAGGAGAAGTCAGGTGGAGAAATTAGAATGTCCCCGAGTTGAAGAAAACAAAGACAATATACAAACGGTAAGTGGTGTAGTAGACCATGAAAAATTGAAGATATTAGAAAATTGTCTTGTGGGTTGGAGCCATAAATTTTTGAAAGTAAAGAGCGTAGCAAGGATACTTCACGCCGGTAGTTTGAAGGAAGCAACAATTATGAGTTTAGCAGGGTCAGCTTTCTTGATAATGTTCAAAGACAAAGAAATGAGAGATAGAGCCAAATTAGAATTCAAAGTCATCTTTGATAGGTGCTTCAGGGAGATTCAAGATTGGTATGATGAAGTGATTGTCTACAATCAGCGGGCATGGATAGCTTGTGAAGGAGTCCCGGCACATGCTTGGTGTGAAGAGACTTTTGCAAATATAGCATCGTTATTGGGTGAGCTTATATCAATCGATGAAAGCACTGCCAAGCCATCCTCTTTCGCCAGAGCACATTTTCAGATTTTAACAAACATGTTCAACCGATTGAATGGTTTCATTTCTGTGTTAGTGGGATCAAAGAGGTTCAAGGTTAGATTTTTCGAAATTGACCCTACTTTCAGGCCATCATCAGTTTGGTGTGGTGTTGAAGAGTCAGAAAGTGATGGCGAGGACGATGTCCGGTCGTCGAAAACTTTGTCAGAAGCTTCACTGGAATTGCACAAAGAGGGGAAGGGAGGGGAAGTTTCGGTTGAATCTTCATCAGGGAACTTGGGAGTGGAAAAGTTGGTGGAAGGTGAACAACCTCTAGGAGCTTACCTGGAGATCCAAGAGGCTACAGCTGGTGTGTCAGAGAAGGTGGTGTCTCGAGGAGAAGAGGTTACCAATGCAATCTTTAATGAGAAAGGGACAGTTGGAATTATAGAGATTGAGCATATTCAAGATTCTGATTCATGTCGTTTTAAGGTTGGTGCACCAGTCCACATGTTTTCGGCACAATGTGTTGAGGGCTTTGTTTCCCAGCAGATCGAGATTGCACCTAGGTATAGGGAAGGGTTAGGTGTTCAGCAAGACAATTTTCATCTTGGATCTTCTCATAGTTTGGAGCCCCGAGACGTTGAAAAGTCCAACTCATATGGCAATCTTGAGGCTGATTGTGAGATGGTCCCATGCTCCAACAATAACCTCCCTTGGGCGGTGAGTGTTGATTTGGCGAATGGCAACTTGGAGGCTGTCGATCAAGGTCGTGATTGTGAGGGGTGGGGCAGAAAACTCGACGTTCTTTCTTGAGCTTCAAGATCACAACTTCAGGAGAAAGTTTATTTCTTTAGCCGAAATGCAAGATAAGGCTCTTTCAGCCAAGGATAAAAAGAAGAGAGGTCGAGCCATAAAGAAAAGTAAGAAAGACGGTATAGATTCCACACCGAGGGATTCACTCGTGCATGCTCCTACAGATTCAGACATAGCACGAAAGAAAATACTTACAAAATCGGAAAAGGAGGCTCTTGAGCGAGGGAAAACCGATAAGGTGATGCGTGAAGAGTCGATGTATAAAGAGGCGAAGAAAGCGCTTGAACTATGTAAAGGTTTAGGGGTGCAGAATATTAGAAATGAAGAGGAAGTAGTGGATGAATTGGTAAGGATTGAGTTACTTAATCATGAATAGGTGATTGTGTTTGTTTTTAGGTGTAGTTCCAAGCAAAGGTTGCTAGTAAGGTGAGTTCTTTAGATATTGTAAGAATTGAGTAGCTCTTCTTTTATTATATGAATGGACCATGTTGTGTGTCGTATGTTTAGGTCTTTGGTTCTGATTTAACTAAGTTGTTGGGTAAGGATCAATGGGGGATAACCATGCCGTAATTGGGGAGATTCAGTTTAAGTTTAGGAGTTCATCTTAACTTCTATTATTGGTATGGATGTGTCATGTCGTGTAGGGATGTGATAATTGCTTGTCGGTTGGTTTTCTTTGGGAGCTTTGTTGTGGCCTTGAAAGGTATATAGGTCTCTATCTTAGTTCCAGGAGTTGTGATATGTTTGCATGATGGTCATGTATTTAGCTTTGAAGGAGTTGCTTTGGTGGATTGGCATTCAATGATTGTGTGTTGGGTTGAGAAGTCAAGGTGGCCATAGATTGAATTTTCTTTGGGGTTTGACTGCGTTAGTTCAGTTTGTATTGGAGATTTTGCTTCAATTTTATAATTGTCTTGCCAAGTGTTGGGTTCTTGTGATGCCTTTGCATGATTAACAGATTGTTGTTGGCTGACTATTTTGTGTGGCCTTAGGAGGAAATTGCAAAGATTTGTAGGTCATTAGAGGCGATAGCAGGACCAAGAGTTATAGTTAACGGTTTGTTGGTGATGTTGTGGGTGTAATTTGTACTCTGTCACTTGATTAGTTTTGGTTTGGGTGTAATTTGTACCTCGTTGAGTGTACTCTTTTCCTTCATTTAGGTTTAGGAAGGTTTTTAACGAGACACTCAACGTAGGTTTGGGTTCTTTTACCCTATAATAAAAAACTAATTTGCTGAGAAAAAAAATTCTTATCCTCCTGTAGATGTGTATTTAAGTGTAAACCGCATGCTCCTTTCAAAGCGTTATGTGATTCAAGTGTAAATCGCATGCTCCTTTCTAGGATCGACTATCACTCTAAGAAAGATGATTTTAAAATTTAAATGAATTTAGTTTTATTTTTCAATTAAACGTGATTTTTTTATAATCCAACTAAAATTGACATTTTCTCGCTTGAATATAATAATCATGCAAAGATAGACCAAGGTTCAAGCATCATAAGGGGTCAAATTACTAAACTTTAAAAATATAAGCATGGACGGAGGCAATTGAGAGAATGGGAGAATTTTTTCATGTATTTTATATGATAAATATACAAAAATAAAATTGACACAATTATAAAAAGAAATTAAGACTGATTTAAAAAATAATTAGGACCATTTAAAGAAATTTGACCCCCAATATTTGACTCTATCTGCTTTAAACAAAATATAATTTAACATCTAAAATTCTCACCCCTTAATTTAAAATTTATGGCTCTGCCCCTAAATAAATAATGAATAAAAATTTAAATTCAAAATTAAAAAAACAGTGTTTAATTTATCTAATATTTAAACGTATAAAAACCTAAATTGTTTAAACAAAAAATAGAGAAATGAATCACTCTCGTACTTTCTTTAATTATGTTTTTGTATTCATGTTGTGAGACCATCCACCTAACCACGTAACTTTTTTTTGTACAATTCCTATTTAAGAGAGGGGAGAAAACATTTGCTCTTAATGGGTAATGAACTCACAACTAAGGGAAGGGGAGAAAACACTAGAGATTGTTGACTTAACTTGTTGTCATATATTATATAATTTTTAGAATGAAATACATATTTCTTTAACTCATATTATATGTAAAGTTCTAGTTTAGATAATAGAGATAAATGTGGTATAATCATAATACAAATGAAATATTTTGGAATTAATTAGGAATCAAATCAAAATATAGAAATCCTAAAAAAGAGTTTGGGGCGTTGGTAATTAATTAGGAAACAAACATGTAAAGATTCTAAATTAAGGCAGTTATTCAAATTAAAAGTGTTTTTTCATAAATAAAAAAAGAGAAAAATAAGAGACTACTGTAGCGACTAAAAATAAATATCTCCGGTGTCACTTAGAAGAACCGGGTTTTAAATGGTTTTCGAAAAATTAGTCGGGTTTGTATAAAAATAGAGGAGTCGCCACCGGCCATTTAAAAATGGTAGACCGGACACCGAAATAAAACTAGAGATTCTTTTTTTGAAAATAGGGTTCGGGAGTCAGTTACACGCGAGGAAGGATGAGCACCCCCGTCGTGCCCGGAAATCGGTACCAAAAACATTACCGCTTAATTAATATTAAAATTTGCAAATTAAAGTGACGAATCGTATCTTAATTTGGTTATACGAGCGAGTAAATTTTAAAGGTCTCAATATTCGAGAAAGAACGTCCGAACCACCACCACTACGACTGGTACTGGCCTCGTTCGTTCCCGAATAAAGAGACACTCGCATTGCAATTTAAAAACCGGATGCAACTTAGTGTAATACATGACCACATATATATCGGAAATAAATAAACAACGTTTGTAATAATACGAATAAATCAAAAAACGCATAAAATAAACATGGCATAAAAAACAAATATATAAATGAAGATATTTAAGTGCATGGACAAATATATACGAAATAAGTGCATGAAATAGATATAGCATAGAAAGAAAAACGAGCATATGAACTAAGACATTTAAATGCATGAACATATATGTACAAAATAAATGTAAGTCTGAAAGTGGTTAAAAAGTAATTCAGGACGGTTTCCAGGGACTGATTAAAGGAATAAACCATAAAAACAACATTGAATCATTAAAAACAGTGACCAAAATAAGAAAACACCATAACTTGGAGGGACCGAAATGGGTATTAAGTCATTCGGCAAAGGCTAAAACACATTTGAGGACAAAATTGCAAAAAGGTTTAAAACATCAGTGACCAAGGACGTGATTTCAAGAAACGGAAACCCCTTTAGTGGGAATATGGAAACACAGAAGGACTTAAAAAGAGTTAAACCATTTTCAAAAAAACGAGGTAATATAAATACCATCTTTTAAAACCATTTTGCCTCTTTTGGGGTATTTTCTGAAACCCTAAAAAAGAAACACCCTTCCCCTTCGTTATCTGCCCGGTTAGGTTTTTTTGAAAACAATATTTTCCGGCGCTGTCGGCCGTTAACCGGCACCGGTGACCTCAAAAAGAAACCAAAAACAACCCTCCCCCACTTTCTCTTTTAAAAAAGAAACCAAAAAGAAACAGAGACAAAGCCCCAACCTCCCTTTCATTCGGATCTTAAGAGAAAAAAAGAAAAGAGTCATATAGTGACTCCGGTGGCTCACCCGTCGGTTTCCGAGACGGAGACCAGAGGATTGTTGCCGGAAACGCAAAGATCAAACGGGGTAACATGAAGGCTCCGGTGGCTCACCCGACGGTTTCCGAAATGGAAACCAAAGGCTTATTGCCGGCGGCACCAGAAGAAACCAGAAGGGGGAGGAAAGGAAAACTCTCGAAAGGTAAAAAAACAAAAAAACTCTTTTTGCTCATGCATGCATCGGATTGAATATTAAAGTTTTTTGGGTACCTCTGGAAATATGAGTTTTCTATTGCTTTGAAAATTCTCTTCTTTTCTGCTTAGAAGAAGGATTACAAGTTGTTCTTCGGGTTCCTTTATACCCGGATTACATAGAAAAAAGCCAGACAATCTCAATCCTCTCTCTCCCTCTTTTCTTATTGTCTGTTTGATATTTCCCTTTTTCATGTACCCGTTTACATTTTTGGGTTTCTGATTCTTTTTTTTCTTTTCTGTTGCATGACGAAACCGCCCCAAAATGGTGTTAGCATAGGGGCGGCCGAGGGTGCGCAGCAGGGCAGAATGGCAGAGGCGTGCAGACGAGGGGTCACGGGCATGGCTACGTGCGCGTGGTGGGAGCCGGATCGTCTCAGGCGCGCGCGTGAAACACGAACGGGCGTCGGGTATATTGCACGCGCAGATCTGGTCCGTTAGATCAGATCTTGATCTAACGGTGGGGGAGGCGTGCGGCGCAGATCAATACCCTATTAGGGTTTCCTTCAGACCTAATCTGGGCCGTTGATCTCGCCCAGATCGGACGACAGCGGGTGTGCGGCGCGAGGGATAAGAGGGCCTCCCCTAGGGTTTTCTTTGAGATTCAATCTGGACCGTCAGATCTCAGCAGATCTGACGGTTGGGGCTTGGCGGCGCGAGGGATAAAAGGGCCTCCCCTAGGGTTTTCTTTGAGATTCGATCTGGGCCGTCAGATCTTAGCAGATCTGACGGCTGTGGATGAGGACGGCGGCTGCACCAACAATAGAAGGCTGTTAGGGTTTTTTAGTTCGGTTGGGCTATGTATTAGACTTATTTGGGCTTTTATTTAATTCTAACATATTTTGGGTTTTTCTTTATTTATCCATTTATTTATTTTATGATAATATCCGAAAATAATAATAATAACTAATAATAATATGCTAGTAATGGTACCCGATAATGTATAAAAATAATAATAATATTAATAGCTAAGTAGCAACACTATTAAATGCCACTAAATAATGACAATAACATGGGCAAACTAATAAAATAAGCTATAACAAGATGGTATTAAACACAATATACTAGTAGTGTTTAGGGTTTTTTTCAAAAGTATAATGAGTATAAACAGCATTAAAAGAGTAATAGTAATATAGTGGCAACACTTATATACATACACGTGTATATTTTCTCTTTTCGTTGTTTTTCTTTCTTTTTTATTTTTTATTTTAAATGCCCAACAGCCCAATAAGCCCAATGAGCCCATATTAACAAAAACTTGAAGGTGTTCGAGGTTCGGATAAAATTAGTGATTACAGCTGCCCCCCTTTGCTTATACTTGTGTAACAAGAATAAACCAAAGACCATAAGCACTAATTTTGTCTCACTTCCCTGTTGGTAGGCTTATTGCCGACCACCACGCGTTAGAGTAAGCAACTTTCTCTTTGAAGCCTTCAAGAATTCTCTTTCTGCGGAACTCCTTTTCTCAGCTTATTCCTCGAGTGATAGTTCTTTCTATACAGAACTTCCGTCCTCGTGTTTCAAGGGTCTCCAAGTCCTCTCTCTGTAGGACCCTCCGCTTTTGAGACTTAAGGCTTTAGGATTCTGAGTTCTTTCTCCACAGAACTCCTCTTCCTTTGCATTCTCTCCGAGTAGTCGTTCATTCTCTATCGAACTCTTCTCTGAAATCAAGGATCTACAAGTCCCCTCTCCGTGGGATCTTCTGCTTTCGAGATCCTGAAGCCATACGTTCCCCCTATACGGAACCTCTTCAGATCCTTTCTCTGTAGGGTCCTTCATTCTGGAATCTGAGGGTAAGCTTGAAAGCTTTGATCTGAAATCCTTGAGTGGCGAACATGAAAGCTTCACCTGACATTCTGGAGCGGCGGCTTGAAAAGCTTCGCCTGAAATCTTTTTTTAGTTCTCGCTTCATCGTTTTCTCCTTATCCCAAGAGGTAAAAATCTGTGAAGAGAGATAAAAATGCTATGATGATATAAGTTAGCATGCTCCTAACCTAGAGATGCCTAATTACTTGTGATGCATGGTTGGGTTTCCAAGTTATTTAATCATATTAATTTTATTGGCATCGTGTCCTTTGGTGTTGCTTTTTGCTTTGATTGCCTCTTTTCTCGGTTCTCCCGGACCGTTGTTCTTGCTCCTTTTTCATGGATTTATCTGCTTCAAAGTGCCCCTTCGGGTTTTCACTTTGGACCCTTCTCTTCTCTCTTTTTTTTGTGTGGAGATCTGAATGGATAGGCGGATTTCAGTTCTCCGGGTACACGAACGGATAGGTGGATTCTATTCTCTAAACGCTCGAATAGATGAGCAGATGTCATATGTCTTTGTCTCGAGCTTTGAGTATCTGCCTCTTTTGCTCTAAAATCTCTCGGCTTTGAGTTTCTACCTCCTTTGCCGCGGCCTTGAAGTGTCATTCTCATCTTTGCTTTACTCGCAAAGTGTCTTTTGGGTTTCCATTGCGTCTCCTCTTTTCTTTGCCTCTCCCCTTTCTTCTATCTCCGTCGGGGATTTTTGTTTTCACTAGGTTTGACTTTTCGTGGTGCGCTTATCCCTTCGGAGATGTTTTACTGGCTTTTGCTAGGGCTCTCTTGATTACTTGTTCTGCCTTGGATGTAATTGACGTTGGTGCTTGCCCTTGGATAATCTGCTCTTTAAAATGGTTAAATCATAGTAATGCTAGGAAATCTCTTGCGTGTTATAATCCATGCCTTAGTATACTCATGGAACACTTGGGTGAAAGATAAGAAAAAGACATAATTTTATTGATGATTTCTGGATGATTTAAAAGTCATGGCAAACGAAAAAAGCGAAAAACAAAACAAAAAGGAATGAAAACAAAACAAGACTTCAAGTATTAGTTGCGTGAATGGCCGAGAACCCGTTGACCAAGTTGGATCTTGAAATTCCTCGCACTATACCGAAAGTTCTGGCTTAAGGGTATCGGTGTCCGTGATTTGCCTTGAACATGATCTTCCCCCACCTCCTTCTCCTTTTGTTTGTTTGTACCCCCCCTTTTTTTGGAGGCGCCCTTTTAAGGGTTTTCGCCTTGGGCACTCTCTTCTTTAAGGAGTGCTTCTTCTTATACGTAATACTTCTTCACCGCGTCCGAATTCACCGGGTATTTTAGCTCGTTTCCATCCATTTCTGTTAAAATTAATGCCCCTCCAGAGAAGGCTTTCTTGACAACAAATGGGCCTTCCCAATTAGGCATCCATTTTCCTCGAGAGTCCTTCTGATTAAGTAGGATTCTTCAAAGTACTAGGTCCCCTCCCGAAATTCTCTCGGGCGAACTTTTTTATCATGGGCTCGTATCATTCTCCTCTGGTACATCTGACCGTGGCAGATGGCCTTCAGCCTTTTTTCTTCAATGAGGTTCAGATGGTCGAACCGTGTTTGCAACCACTCGGCATCCTCTAATTTCACTTCATTCAAGATTCGAAGCGACGAGATTTCTACCTCGATGGGCAGAACCGCTTCAAAGCCGTATACCAAGGAGTAAGGCGTAGCCCCCGTGGACGTTCATATTGATGTCCGGTAAGCGAAGAGGGCGAACAGTAACTTCTCATGCCAATCCTTGAAGGTATTCGTTGTTTTTGAAATGATCTTCTTAATGTTCTTATTTGCCGCTTCCACTGCTCCATTCATCTTGGACGGTAGGTGGTGGAATTGTGGTGGGTGATCTTGAATTGTTTACACACCTCATCCATCATTTTGTTGTTTAAGTTAGTAGCGTTGTCAGTGATGATCCTTTCTGGCAAACCGTATCGACAGATGATTTCCTTCTTCAAGAATTTGCACACAGTTGCCTTTGTGATGTTGGCGTAGGAGGCCGCCTCTACCCACTTAGTGAAGTAGTCGATGGCCATGAGGATAAAACGATGCCCGTTAGAGGCTTTTGGGTGAATTTTCCCGATGACATCCATGCCCCAGACAGCAAAAGGCCATGGTGAATTCATGGTGTGCAGTGGTAATGGTGGAGAATGGACCTTGTCGGCGTACACCTGACATTTGTGGCATTTCTTCGCATAGTCGATACAATCCCCTTCCATGGTCAACCAAAAATACCCGTATCTCATAATCTTGCGAGCCATAGAGAAACCGTTGGCATGGGTTCCACACAATCCGTCATGTACTTCGGCTAGAATATTCCTGGCCTCCTGAGCATTGACACATCTTAGCAATACCTGGTCTTTGCTCTTTTTGTAGAGAACCTCCCCGTCTAACACGTATCCCACTGCCATTCTCCTGATGGTCCTTTTGTCATTTTCATTGGCCCCTTTGGGATAAACTTGGAGCTTGATGAATTGGAGGATATAAAAAAACCAAGGATTTCCGTCTGCCTCCTCTTCTAAGGCGCAATAATGGGCTGGTGAGTCGAAAGTCTGCATTTCGATTGGTCTCATTTCTGCTTCGGTGCTTGCCTTGAACATGGCGGCCAAAGTGGCCAAAGCATCCACCATCTGGTTGTCTTCTCTAGGGAGGTATGCGAAGCTGATTTTCTCGAAATTCTGGATTAGTCTTTGGATCAGGTCGTAATACTTGACCAACTTCGAATCTCTGGTTTCCCATTCTTTCCTAAGTTGAAAGATTACTAAAGACGAATCCCCAAAAACTTGAAGAACCCTGACCCTCCTTTCGATGGCTGCACGAAGCCCCATGACACATGCTTCGTACTCGGCTACATTGTTGGTACAAAAGAACTCTAATCGACTCGTGAAAGGATAGTAGACGTTCTCGGGCGAAATCAGCACTGCCCCTACCCCATGCCCTAAGGCGTTTGAGGCGCCATCGAAATAAAGCTTCCATGATCCCTCATCTGTGACATCCTCTTCTATTGTGGAGGTATGCATTATATCTTCATTGGGGAATGTAAAATCCAAAGGTTCGTAGTTCTCGGAGGCTCGGCTGGCTAGGAAATTAGCTACTGCACTTCCCTTTATCGCCTTCTGACTCACATACACAATATCATATTCAGATAAGAGCATTTGCCATCGTGCCATCTTCCCGGTTAAAGCTGGCGCCTCCATCATAAATTTTAAAGGGTCCAACTTCAATATTAACCACGTGGTATGGTATAACATATATTGTCGTAGCCTTTTGGTAGCCCATACCAAAGCGCAACACAATTTCTGGATGGGTGGATATCGGGCCTCACAATCCGTGAATTTCTTGCTCAGATAATAAATGGCCCTCTCTTTTCTTCCGGATTCATCATGTTGTCCCAATACACAACCCATTGAGTTATCGAACACCGTTAGGTATAGAATCAGAGGCCTTCCTGGCGCTGGGGCCACTAGGATTGGTGCCTTAGTCAAGTACTCCTTGATTTTTTCTAGAGCTTCTTGGCACTGTTCGTCCCATACTCCAGGATTGTTTTTTCGGAGTAATCTAAAAACGGGGTCACACTTGTCGGTTAATTGAGAAATAAACCGAGATATATAATTTAATCTCCCCAAGAACCCTCGGACTTCCTTTTGTGTTCGAGGTGGAGGAAGGTCTTGAATCGCCTTGACTTTGTCCGGGTCGATCTCGATCCCCTTTCGGCTAACCACAAAACCTAGTAGTTTCCCAGACGTGACGGCGAAAGTGCACTTGGCCGGGTTGAGCTTTAATTGATACTTCCTTAACCTTTGAAAGAGCTTTCTTAGGTTTTCGATGTGCTCCTCCTCGGTTTGTGACTTGGCTATCATGTCGTCTACATACACCTCGATTTCTTTGTGCATCATGTCATGGAAGAGGGTTACCATAGCTCTTTGATACGTGGCCCCGGCGTTTTTTAATCTGAAAGGCATCACCTTGTAACAAAAGGTTCCCCACATAGTGACAAAAGTGGTCCTTTCCATATCTTCGGGTGCATCTTTATTTGATTGTACCCTGAGAAACCGTCCATGAATGAGAACCATGAGTGCCCCGCGGTATTGTCTACTAGAGTGTCAATGTGGGGTAACGGGAAGTTGTCTTTAGGGCTTGCTCTATTGAGATCTCTATAATCGACGCACATACGAACCTTCCCATCTTTCTTCGGAACCAGGACTATATTAGCTACCCATTCGGGGTACTTGGCGACTTGGAGAAAGCCTGCCTCGTATTGCTTCTTCACCTCTTCTCTGATTTTTAATAGCATATCCGCTCTCATTCGTCGTAATTTCTGCTGAACCGGCCTACACTCGGGCTTTATTGGTAACTTGTGTACCACAATATCCGTGTTTAACCCTGACATGTCTTGGTAAGTCCAAGCGAAAACATCCTTGAATTCTACGAGTAACTTGATCAACTCATGTTTATTTTGGGATGAGAACACGGTGCCAATCTTCACTTCCTTTCTTTCTTCGTCAGTCCCTAGGTTGATAAGCTCTAGGTCCTCTTGATGGGGTAGAATTTGCTTTTCTTCACTTTTCATTAATCTAAGCAGTTCATCTGGGACCTCACAGTCTTCATCCTCCCCCTCATCGAACTCGACGGCGTATAAGGGCTGATCAAAATCTACCTTGGCCAGGGGTTCAAGGTCATTCACGTGACTGATCATAGGAGTCCTGAAACAAAACTTAAGAAAAACATATATAGGGAATTGAAAGAATAACGTGATTTCAAGGTAAATAATGAAAGAATGTAATGAATGAGATGTTTGCCATTTGTGAAAACATTGGGAAGCGTCCCTTTCATTGAATAAGCTAAGATAGGAGCCCTTTACCAAAGATCTCTATCGCTCGCAGGCAAAAGCGGATAGGGTTGATTCCAAGCATTACTTTGATGCTGACCTAGAAACTAAAGGTAGGTCCATGCTAGTCCAATTATTGAGCGTCACTCCTGGGCGGCATGGGCGAATTCCGGCTAGCAGTTGGCCACTGTGCTTGTCACTGGTTATGACGTTAATGTCCATTTCTTCAAAAGCCTCATTGAGTCTTTCTTCCTTGAGGAGCTGGGCGGCCTCTTGATCATTCTCATTTATCTTCTGCTCCACGTTGACTATCCCTCCGGATAAAAAGATCTTTTTCAAATCAACATAAGTCATGGGCTCCCACGGGATGTCTGTGCCCCTGAGCCTAGCCTTTCTGCGCTCCTCTCTCTTCTTCCATTCTTGTTTCCTTTGTTGAAAATTGGGCTTAAAGCCCAGCCCGAACTTATCTTGCTTGTTAATCACACTTCTTGCACGCAGACATCCTTGGAGATTTCTTCCGAGACCTTTTCCCTTCTTGGCCCCTCGTCCCAATGTCTCTTGAACTGTCATCTTAGTGCAGTTGGACAATGGATAGCGCGAAATTTGACTTCCTTCCGCCACAAAGGTGGCATTGATAAATTCTAAGGCTCTGAACGAACACTCCAAGGCCTCCTCGTCTGTTTGCACATAAGGTGCGTCAGTGGTTACGGATGCGATGATGTCTTGCTCAGCTCCCACGCTTACCAACTTCCTGTCGATGACGAACTTGACTTTCTGATGCAATGATGAGGGTACAGCGCCTGCCGAGTGAATCCAAGGCCTACCCAATAGACAGTTATAAGTTGGCCGGATGTCCATCACTACAAAATCAATAACATATTCGGTCGGTCCAATCACTAGTGGTACTTCAATCTTCCCAATCACTTCTCGTTGAGTTCCGTCAAAAGCCCTAACGGAACTATGACAAGGCTTCATGTGCGAACTGTCTATTGGCCACCTTTTCAAGGTGGCCATAGGCAATACATTCAAAGCCGATCCGTTATCGATGAGTACGCCGGGTAAGATATGCCCCTTGCAGTGGGTAGTGATGTTTAGAGCTTTAGTTGATCCCATACCTCCATCAGGGATCTCGTCATCACTGAAAGTAATATAATTGTCGGCAGCGATGTGCCCCACTATTCGGTCCAGCTTTCCCACTGATATGTTATCTGGGACAAAGGTTTGATTTAACACTTTCAATAGCGCATCCCGGTGCTTATCTGAGCTTAATAGTAACTCGAGTAACGAAATTCTGGCTTGTTGTTTCCGGAGCTGTTCCACGATACTATATTCACTATGCTTTAGGAACTTCAAGAATTCTTGAGCCTGCGTCTCCGTGACGGGCTGGTGGATCTTGGGTGGTGGATCCTCTCCGAAGATCTTATCGGGTTCACCTCCTTCTTTCTCGTCCTTTTGCTTCGGCTCTTCGACAGCCTTAGCCATCTCCGGGGAATAGCACCTACCACTCCTTGTGAAATGTCCTACTTCATTTATCGGTCCAGAGTCACACTCTGTTGACTCTTCTTGCATTGATTCCTTCCCTTTTGATGTCTCTTCGCCCCCTTGCAACTTGGGAACTTCTGGTATAGAGATTTGGGCGGCGTAATTCCATGGGACACTCCGAGTGTCCTTAAAAGGGAATGACGATGGTGCCGTTATTACAATCTTGGGAGTCTCCTTGACACCTGTCTCTTGGAGTGATTCTTCCTTTGGTTTGACCGAAATTCTAAACGGTCTCTCGACTCCATATGAAATCTTGGGGCCGTCTGAGGTACAGATGTCCCATTCTTTCTTTCCTTCAATTTTCTCAAAGAAAACGATTTCCTTATTGTCCATCATTTTCTGGATTTGTTGTTTGAAATCCTCACAGTCTTGGATGTCATGACCCTGATCTTGGTGATACTCGCAATAGGGGCTGCAACCTTTCTGTACGATCACCATGCCTCGATCAATTTGTCGGGCCATGCATAGTTGCTGAAAAATCCATCTCAACGGGGATCTGATTTCGGACACGCTTTGTTTTTCCCTCCTAGCGCAATCCTCTTCAACAGCATTAACACCTCGTCCTCCATGGTTGGGCAGGGGTTTGTTAGTTGCGCTTGGTTCGTCTAACTGTAATACTCCCGTCTTGATCAGGTTTTGCACAAATTTCTTGAACGCAATACAATTCTCAATTGTGTGCCCGGGGACACCAGCATGATATTCGCAATTCGCCTTCCCATCGTACCATGCGGGAAACGGGGGTTCAAATGGAGGGACATAATGAGGCCTAACCAAGTCGGCCTTGTGCAATTGCGAGTATAATTCGGCATACGAGACTGGTAGGGGAGTAAATGACATTTTCTCGTTTTCCTTCCTCAGAGGCCTCGAATCCTTATTGTTTGAGCCTGACCCTCCTCCACTCGCGTTTCTCGGCTGTGAGATAGTGAAGTTTTTCGAGGTATTGTAGGTCCCCACAGTATTTAGTTCGCTATCTTTTTTCTTGTAGTTCCTCCGAGAATTCTCCCCGCTATCAATCCTGCCGCTCTTTATAGCTACTTCGATTGACTCGCCGGTCCTTACCATATCGGCAAAGTTTTGAGTGGTGTTGTTTATTAGGCGGTCAAACAAAGTTCCCCTCAAGGTATTCACGAACATAGGAGTAATCTCGTACTCGGGGATCGGAGGCTGAATCTGGGCAGCCACATCACGCCATCTTTGTGCATATTGGCGTAGAGTTTCGTTCGACCTTTGCTCCATTCCTTCTAGCATGATGCGATTAGGGGTCATATCCGTCACGTGCTTGTATTGCTCCACGAAGGCCTTTGAGAGATCCTTCCATGATTTTATGTTGGCTCGACTGAGCTGGGTGTACCAACGGGTTGCTGAACCTGTCAGGCTGTCTTGGAAGCAGTGGATGAGCAATTTTTCATCCTTAATGAAGGCCGCCATTTTCCGGCAGTACATGGTGATAAGGGCAGAAGGACAAGTCGTCCCGTCGTACTTAGCGAAGTCGGGAACCTTGAATTTTGGCGGTATTACCAGGTCCGCCACGAGGCTTAGATCGCTAGCGTCACCCCCTTGCTCATCATTTCCTTGCAAAGCTTTGAACTTTTCTTCAAAGAAATGAAACCTCTCCTCGTATTTTCTTTCCATCTCGGCTCTGATTTGTTCCTCCACCTCGTTCATCATGTTCAAATCTGGGACCTCATGTTCGGGGCCCTCACCTACGTCCAATGGTTGGTGAGCCGTGGAACCCAAGTGGCGATTTTGAGGGCCAACTGGGTTGGAGGTCCCTCCGAGATTGATGTGGACTCTCTTTCCCGTAGCAGGAAGTTCCGGCGGAATGTGTGACGTGGTTTCCTCAACTCCTTCCCCTAAGCCCCCTTCCTTACTGAACTTCTTTGTGAGTAGTTCGGTTAATTGGGCGATGATGCTAGTTTGTGACTGGGAAATTTGATCCTTGATGTTGTTTTCAATTCCGTCTAACCGAGATTCAAGGTCCCTCTGTCCTTGTTCGACCCTTGCCATTCTCTCCTCCATTGCTCTGGATTGTGAACGGGTATCGTACGAGCGCGGAATGATTGTAGATTGAGATTCTCTGAAAATATTTTTTTTTTGATTATCAACTTATTGATGTTAATCAGTCAATGCATGTAATGTTGTGGAATGAATGAGGGATGCAACGAATGTATGCAAACATGTATGTAAGCTAAGGTGTTGATCATAAGGGTGGCTCCTCATAGGCCACGTTTCATTAATCGGGAAGTCCCTTTGGAATAAAGGTCATGACATCAAAGTTTTGCCAACGGGCCCCCCACTTACTAACAAAAGACGTTATCTGATAGGCGGACCAACGTCAACAAAGGGGAGACCCTTCTTACAAAATAGCTAAAATAGTCATTTAAAGATAGGCTGCTGCCCTAACTCCTAACTCTCCCACCGCCTGGAGTAGCTGGGTGAACCTCGAGGCTTCGGCCATATCGGGAGTGACAAAAGGGCGTAATGCTTCGGCTTCTGCAGACAAGTTCTTCACGTGCCGGGCCACCTCTTGTACCTGTACCATTAGGGTAGTAAAGTAGTCGTCTCTATCTTGGATCATCCGGGTCGCATCTCGGAGCCTCCGCCTCCAATAATCATCTCCACCCGTTGCGGCTTCCTCGAGAACCAAAAGCTTAGCCTCGCAATCTTGTACCGTGGCTCTTAAGGTTTCAATTTGCGCTTGGAGAGTAGTGTTCTCTAGCTGGGCGTTCTGGAGCTCGAAGAAACCATTGCGTTCACGGTATTCGTGAAAGGCGACATCTAATTCCTCCACTCTTGTTTCTAGCTGAGTGATGTAATCTTGACTATGCTCTAAGCTCTCGGTGGTTGACTCATACAAGCTTTGCAACTCCTGCACTCGATTCTTGTGATCATGTGCCTTTCTCTTCCATGCAACTGAGTTCTCCCTTTCCCTTTCCAATTCTTGTTTTGCCTTTCCCCTCTCCCGGCTGATCACGCTGTTCAGAGCCTTCCTTTCCTTCTCTAACACCAATTTACTTCCCTCTCTCTCTTCTTTAACTTCTTGCTTACCCTTTTTCTTTTCTTCTTCAACCAATCGCATACCATGCCTTCTTTCCTTCTCAACCGCCACGAGCTTCCTCTGACTCGCTCTTCTTAAGGAGGTTTGCATTTTGACAGCGTCCCGCTGATACAGGGTAATCTTTTCTTTTAACTCAGCATTTTCCTTCTTCAAATCCTTGATTGTACCTTCTTTAACGTCGATGTCCAAGCTCGACTGAAAAAGTTCGTCGGCATGCTTGGTTTGCAAAATTTCCAACTTTTTTCTCATTTCTTCAAGTTCTTGTCTTGCTATGTCCGCGTCGGAGGGCACAACCCTCATGTGTTCCTCCATAGTCATGATTGGCCCTTGATCGGGTCTCGGAATTTCATTGTTGGTCCTCCACTTTCTCCAAAAGTCGTAGTATGGGGTAATCATACTGGTCGCATTCTCCTCAATCCGAATACGGTAGCAATGATCCCATGCCCGAGTGGCGTTCACAATTTTTGCCCTAAATTCACCTTTGAAAAGGAATTCGCTTTGGCTCAAACCAGAAGTAAAAGGTACAAATTGTCGGGACCCAAACTGCCTCGATACTAAGAGAGGGGCACATCCAACTCCCCCGTAGAGCCCCAGAAGCATAAGCCAATCATAATCTCCACAACGATAAAGAAAGTAGGAAACCCGACCCAACCAAGGTGCCCTCCAAACTATATCACCTTCTTGGATATTCCTAAGGATCGTGACCCACTGCGTCTTTTCGATATCCTTCTGCCATTCTTTGCTCAAGTATGCTTGTAACAGAGAGAAATTTTCGAACAACACACCTAGCAAAACCCTTTTTGGTGTTACCCAGAAGTGGCTCTGAATCCAAACTTGGAGTAACTGAGCGCAACCTCTAAAGCGTCCTTCTTCATGTCTCCGGATTGCATTTAATGAGATGAAGGTTTCAGCTAAGATTGCCGCAGAAGGATTTGCTCTTTTCTTCAGTCGTTCAAAAATATCTAAGACAGCCACGTCGATGCCGTTTAGGGCCCTCGGAAAGATAATCAAACCATATACTCCTATGGCAAAAAGATCCATCTTCATTACTTCATCTGGGTGCGACGGTATCAAATCCCGAATACATTCCCATGAGAAGACCATGCTGTCCCCTCTTTGTCGAATCAGACCTTTAACCCAATCCAGGCTCATTCCGGCCGCCTCCCGGAGCTTAGCTGAATAGTTCTGAGATCTGGAAGGTTTTGAATAAATCCAATCCCGGTTTACTTCCTTGTGATGAAGGAGGGCCGTATATTCTTCGATCGTGGGCATCAGATCTTCTCCATTAAAAGTAAAGCAACAGAAAGCGGGATTCCAAAATTCAAACAGAGCACGGAACAAAGGTTCATTGATCCTTACATATATCAGGTCTGCCACATCCCCATAATTACTTCGGAACAATCCTTGCAACCTCTCATCCCAACTTTCCCAAATTTCTCTTAACTCGTACAGATCGCTTTGTTGGAGACTTACATACGTGTATCCTGATACAACGCGCTCGCTTGGTGGGCTGTCCCCCTGAACCCTCTGATTCGTCTCTGACCACAGTCTGACTTGCGAGTTGACCTCTTCCTTTTTAAGTAACCTCTTGTCCATAATGAATGCCTTGGAACTGAGTAGAACCACCGTGATTCAACACCCCTAGAATATGCAATGCAAATGCCAAAGTAAAAAGGAAAAAAAGAAAGACAAAGAGAGCATGTCAGTATCGAATAAACATAATTTTATACATTAAGTAGAAAGGAAACAAATTACGCAATAAACAAACAACCTTATTAATCTACGAAACCTAGGTTATCCACATGGCTCTAAAAAGGGTGGGCTTTCTAGTTCTCTACATGCAGTTTTGGTTCTAGGAGGTACTCGAACTGTCCTCGCTGTCCCCTACTAAGGGTAGCAAGGCCCCCGATCATCACCCATTATAGGCTCCTCTCAACCGAGTTCAATTCGAGGGGACCCTTTCGCTATATCTGCACGGAGAAACAATATTCTCACGAAGATATAGGGTATTCGAGCCCCGAAGGTACTTACTAGGCCTAGACGGAGGAACAGTATCCACACGAAAGCACTAGAGTTTTCCCCCCACTTAAACGAACGGGTTTAAATGTCAATTTTAAATGCGTTTAAAATAAACTCGCACTTATAAACAAATATCGATCGACTCGGTCACTTTAATTTGCAACTTCTAATATTAATTGAGCGGTAAAGTTTTTTTTTAGCTTGACTCTCTTTTTTATTTTTTGAAAACAAAAATTTGTCCCCAGCGGAGTCGCCATCTGTAGCGACTAAAAATAAATACCTCCGGTGTCACTTAGAAGAACCGGGTTTTAAATGGTTTTCGAAAAATTAGTCGGGTTTGTATAAAAATAGAGGAGTCGCCACCGGCCATTTAAAAATGGTAGACCGGACACCGAAATAAAACCAGAGATTCTTTTTTTGAAAATAAGGTTCGGGAGTCGGTTACACGCGAGGAAGGATGAGCACCCCCGTCGTGCCCGGAAATCGGTACCAAAAACATTACCGCTTAATTAATATTAAAATTTGCAAATTAAAGTGACGAATCGTATCTTAATTTGGTTATACGAGCGAGTAAATTTTAAAGGTCTCAATATTCGAGAAAGAATGCCCGAACCACCACCACTACGACTGGTACTGGCCTCGTTCGTTCCCGAATAAAGAGACACTCGCATTGCAATTTAAAAACCGGATGCAACTTAGTGTAATACATGACCACATATATATCGGAAATAAATAAACAACGTTTGTAATAATACGAATAAATCAAAAAACGCATAAAATAAACATGGCATAAAAAAAACAAATATATAAACGAAGATATTTAAGTGCATGGACAAATATATACGAAATAAGTGCATGAAATAGATATAGCATAAAAAGAAAAACGAGCATATGAACTAAGACATTTAAATGCATGAACATATATGTACAAAATAAATGTAAGTCTGAAAGTGGTTAAAAAGTAATTCAGGACGGTTTCCAGGGACTGATTAAAGGAATAAACCATAAAAACAACATTGAATCATTAAAAACAGTGACCAAAATAAGAAAACACCATAACCTGGAGGGACCGAAATGGGTATTAAGCCATTCGGCAAAGGCTAAAACACATTTGAGGACGAAATTGCAAAAAGGTTTAAAACATCAGTGACCAAGGACGTGATTTCAAGAAACGGAAACCCCTTTAGTGGGAATATGGAAACACGGAAGGACTTAAAAAGAGTTAAACCATTTTCAAAAAAACGAGGTAATATAAATACCATCTTTTAAAACCATTTGCCTCTTTTGGGGTATTTTCTGAAACCCTAAAAAAGAAACACCCTTCCCCTTCGTTATCTGCCCGGTTAGGTTTTTTTGAAAACAATATTTTCCGGCGCCGTCGGCCGTTAACCGGCACCGGTGACCTCAAAAAGAAACCAAAAACAACCCTCCCCCACTTTCTCTTTTAAAAAAGAAACCAAAAAGAAACAGAGGCAAAGCCCCAACCTCCCTTTCATTCGGATCTTAAGAGAAAAAAAGAAAAGAGTCATATAGTGACTCCGGTGGCTCACCCGTCGGTTTCCGAGACGGAGACCAGAGGCTTGTTGCCGGAAACGCAAAGATCAAACGGGGTAACATGAAGGCTCTGGTGGCTCACCCGACGGTTTCCGAAATGGAAACCAAAGGCTCATTGCCGGCGGCACCAGAAGAAACCAGAAGGGGGAGGAAAGGAAAACTCTCGAAAGGTAAAAAAACAAAAAAACTCTTTTTGCTCATGCATGCATCGGATTGAATATTAAAGTTTTTTGGGTACCTCTGGAAATATGAGTTTTCTATTGCTTTGAAAATTCTCTTCTTTTCTGCTTAGAAGAAGGATTACAAGTTGTTCTTCGGGTTCCTTTATACCAGGATTACATAGAAAAAAGCCAGACAATCTCAATCCTCTCTCTCCCTCTTTTCTTATTGTCTGTTTGATATTTCCCTTTTTCATGTACCCGTTTATATTTTTGGGTTTCTGATTCTTTTTTTTCTTTTCTGTTGCATGACGAAACCGCCCCAAAATGGTGTTAGCATAGGGCCGGCCGAGGGTGCGCGGCGGGGCAGAATGGCAGAGGCGTGTAGACGAGGGGTCACGAGCATGGCTACGCGCGCGTGGTGGGAGCCGGATCGTCTCAGGCGCGCGCGTGGAAAACGAACGGGCGTCGGGTATATTGCACGCGCAGATCTGGTCCGTTAGATCAGATCTTGATCTAACGGTAGGGGAGGCGTGCGGCGCGGATCAATACCCTATTAGGGTTTCCTTCAGACCTGATCTGGGCCGTTGATCTCGCCCAGATCGGACGGCAGCGGGTGTGCGGCGCGAGGGATAAGAGGGCCTCCCCTAGGGTTTTCTTTGAGATTCAATCTGGACCGTCAGATCTCAGCAGATCTGACGGTTGGGGCTTGGCGGCGCGAGGGATAAGAGGGCCTCCCCTAGGGTTTTCTTTGAGATTCGATATGGGCCGTCAGATCTTAGCAGATCTGACGGCTGTGGATGAGGACGGCGGTTGCACCAACAATAGAAGGCTGTTAGGGTTTTTTAGTTCGGTTGGGCTATGTATTAGACTTATTTGGGCTTTTATTTAATTCTAACATATTTTGGGTTTTTCTTTATTTATCCATTTATTTATTTTATGATAATATCCGAAAATAATAACAATAACTAATAATAATAATATGCTAGTAATGGTACCCGATAATGTATAAAAATAATAATAATATTAATAGCTAAGTAGCAACACTATTAACTGCCACTAAATAATGACAATAACATGGGCAAACTAATAAAATAAGCTATAACAAGATGGTATTAAACACAATATACTAGTAGTGTTTAGGGTTTTTTTCAAAAGTATAATGAGTATAAATAGCATTAAAAGAGTAATAGTAATATAGTGGCAACACTTATATACATACAATGTATATTTTCTCTTTTCGTTGTTTTTCTTTCTTTTTTCTTTTTTATTTTAAATGCCCAACAGCTCAATAAGCCCAATGAGCCCATATTAACAAAAACTTGAAGGTGTTCGAGGTTCGGATAAAATTAGTGATTACAACTACTTATTCTAAAAACTATGTTTAATATAAGTGTAATTTTTTTAAAAAATTGATACCACTAATTTTATTAAACGAGAAAATATCTAAAATTACAATGAAAGTTTACTGCTAAGTAAACAAACACCTAAATCTAGATACAAACCCAGAAGAAACAATTAGCGGCTCTAGATCATAATAGGACCATACAATGAATAGGTAAGAACCTAATCCAAAGACTCGAAGCAAAGGAAGTATACAAACACCCCCAAATCGACGATGATGGGTAAAATCATCAACAAACAACATTAACAAATGCATATTACAATGATCGTACGTTGACAAAAGGTCATTACCACAACTCAATCGCGAATAAACGGTAGATGTCTTCGCGTATCCAAATCTGGTTCAAGGGTCCGAGAAGGGGGATCAACAGCATAATGAAAGGAGCACCATCTTGATCAGTCGTGGCGTCGTCAGATCCAGCCCTAATTGAAAATCAAAATAAAAAAAACGTGCCAAAAGATAGAGAAATACGTACTAAAAGGTAGACTAAATCGTGCTACAAGAGCAGAATAATTTATTAAAAACAAAAAACAAAAAAATAATAGATCCGGCGGTCGACAACCAGTATTAAAATTGGTGCCGCCGCCGGCGATTAAAAGAGAAAAGGAGCAAAAGAAAGCAGCGGCGGCTAAAATTTTTAGAGCAAAAAGTTTTAATATAAGTGTAATTTTACAATGCACTAGCAGTGGAAACATAAAATTTTTAGAAGTGTCTTAGTTTTAGGGTGTAGAAATTCAATTCAAGATTTAAATTTAAGGTTTTAGAATTTAAGGGTTGTCTTAGAATTTAGAGTTTATAAGATAAATTATAAATTATTAACAATATTACCCTAAAATAACATATCACCCCTAAATTCTAACCAATCACTAATTTCTAACCACAAACCTTGAATAATTATAACCCCTAAATTAAATCCTTAAACCCTAAAACTAAAATACTTATATATATGTTTTTTAATTTCCACCACATTGTACATGACATATTTTCCCTAATATTAATAGCTTAATTAAATACATGAGTTGTCGTTACGGCACCCATTTTGGCATTTATATTCCCACCTTTTTTTTTATCAATTCCCACTTATTTTTTTCATGGTTTGTTTTTGGTTTTTTTTTCTTTTTTTCGTTCGTTGAAAGAATATTTATCTTTCTTCTCTTTAAAAAGTACACAAGTGAGGACAAAAAAGATAACATTTGTTGATCCAATGAATTCTCTAAATGAAAAAAAAAATAAGATAATGTCCTTGTTAGGAGACACAAGATTTATTTTTTTGAAATACCATAAAGTTAGTTTTGATGTAAAAAAAGTTTTCACTATTATCACCGCAAGAAAACAAAGATCATCAAAATCAAAAGATATAATATTCAAAATTTAGATATTGTTTATTATTGAGCAAAGACATTTAACCGGTTGATCAAGCTATTTATTTTTGTCCCTTTTTCTATAAGTAGAACTAGAATTAGAATTAAAATTTATAAAAAAAACAAAATTTAGATATTGTTTATTATTAATAATAATATATTGAAAAACCTATAACTTAGAAATAGTAATAAATACTAGTTTGTTGTGAATAAAATAATAAAGAACAACGAACAAGTATAAAAGAACAAAGAGATGAGAGAAAGAGGAGATTCATATTTATTATCAAAACTAGAATTGTGTACAATGTCTTCATCTATTTATAAGCATAAGAAGTACATAATACATTAAACTCTTATTAATAGAGATAATGTTCTTAATAATAAATAAATCAAACTTCTTAGATAAAGTTCTCATCATGATAGACATCTACATAGATAAATATTCATAACACTCCCCCTAGATGTCAATGAAGATAATGTGTCTCGTTAAAACCTTACTAAGATAAAAACTCAGTGGGAAAAAAATTCTTTTGTGAAGGAAAAAGAGTACACACATCTTTGATACGCATAACATGTTGCCTCATTAAAAACCTTACCATGAAAATTCATTGAGACAAAACCTCGGTTAAGGGAAAAAGACTACAACGCGTATTTACTCACCCTCATGAAAACATCACATAAGATCTTTGAATTTTTATAATTCAATATTGAATACTATTTTTCTAAAGGTTGTGAGGGGTGAAACTTTAGAGTAATATGTTCTATGATGTATCCACCTTTCGATTGAGATATAGATCTTGCATTATCTCCACACAAGATAGTTTTATGAAAGTAAATCGCATATTTTCTGGATATGTTGGGTAAATGGTCTTAGCCAAACATGTTTTTAGTTTGTCTCGTGCATAATAATTATTTCTTCAAGATTTGAGGAGGCATCGACGAATATTTGAAGATATAAAGGTAATGATCTTTGCATATCCATAGATTTTTCTTGACCAACTAATATATGGTGCTTCAAGACCAATAAAAAATATTATTATCTTTATTCATATCCAACAACCTTAAAATTATTGGAATACTCAATAGATATGTTTTATTCATATTGAATCTTCTTTAAGATTCTTTCAGCCTATGTCCATTCATAGAAAAAACGCATATTTAAGTGCTCGATCTTTAGGTCGAGACAAAACCACATCTCAAGATTCTTTTCCTCAAATACCTTCATCAAATGATTTGAAAGTTCTTCATGAGTTTCCAATTTGAAGCTATTCAAAAGTTCTAATGATGTTCAAATTATCATAATGAATCTTTATTCAAACTCCTTTATAAAATACATAAGGAAATTTGATCATTCTTATAGTATTTCCTCAATTAGTCCTCACTAAGGCGATAATACCAAATGCGCCAAAATATTCAATGAGACATGTCTAAATAAATTTTTTCAGAAATTTTCAAATGCTTCTAGCATTTCAAATCCGTCAATGATAACTTTCTTTTTATAGGGATCCACAAAATTATTAGACGCATATAAAATATTTCATAACTGCCAAAGTAATTGCATCCACCATGAAGTATTTAGAATTCTTCATAAATTATAATTTCGTCGTATTTACGACTACTTATTTGTGCATCACTTGCACTACACCTTTAGTTGTTTGGGCTGTTGGTCCAAATACTTCTCTTTTAGAAGTTTAAAGCGTCTTTCTACATTGGCCAATTCAGTATCTATACTTCTGGATAGATTTCTATACAAGATCCTTATTTTCTTTCTTTACTTTTATAGAAGTATTTTATGTAAAATTGTTTGTAAAATTTTTGTCGGCAACTATTCAATTTTCTAGTTCCATTCTCGTAGTGACATAACTCATCGAGATCTCTTCAAGATTTCAATCTTTATTTCAGGTACCTGAAACTCTTCAAGAGTTTTATTATTAGTTATGCCTTGGGTCTCTTTAGGAGCACCCACCTCCAATATATGATCATCTCATACTACTTTTCATTTACGAAATTTTTGATCACTGGAACCAATTTCAACTATCATGCTTCAGGCATGATTTACATCCATTCGCTCTAATATGTAATTTAAACTTAGAGCATTTTCAGCTGGTATATGAGACTTGATTACTCTCATCAGATCAGTAAATATGTCTGGCAGTTGACATACAATAACTTGAATCATCTTATGAACTTTTAGTTCATATTCGATGATCTAGATAATGATAATTTATTTCATTCTTTATCCAGTTGATTATTCTTTCCCTTGATGTTGAGAAAAATCATTTCATAAATAGTTCTCCAATTAATGTTTAAGAATTTAAACATAAAAGGAGACTCATACTTAATATATATTCTCAACCCTTTTTATTTACCCATTTTGTGCGTTGTGGTGGAGCAATTCAACAATATATCGCACATTCAAATTTCTAAAATAGGAAATATGACTTCTGACCAAAAGTCAAATTATAATGGGGAGTTTATTATAACCCGTTGGCTTGGTGCGTATAAATATTGATATATGTGAAATACCATATGAAAAATAATTGTTTGTTCTCATAGTTTAGCTATTAAAAAGAAGACATCCAATTAAAAGTTTACTAAACTGTATTTTTCATGACCAATAGGCTTTGTGACTACTAATATAGCCTAAAATATAAACCCATGAGCTTTTACAAGACGAATAGTCTAATTTCATAATCTGAATCCTTTTAGAATCAATCTCACAAACTTCTGGTTGTAAGTTGATAAAACAATGTAGATGCATCTACTAAAACCATATAAAACTTTCCACATTTGTGCATATATGGGCCCATATTTCGTTCAGGTGTGCAAGACATGCAGTCTCAACTTCAGTACAAAAATTTTAAGTTCTAATTCTTTTGGTAAGAGGGATCAATTATATCCTTTGAGAAAAAACAACACAAGAACTTCACGTTCTTTTAGTAAGTGGAATTTAATCAATTCCTTTAAGCAACACAAGAACTTAATGTTCTTAAATAAGTGGAATTTAATCAATTCCTTTGAGAATATACACCACAAGAACTTTATGTTTTTTAAACAAATGTGCATATAAATCTCAATAGCTTTCGCATTATTATTGATCAGGATGGTCTAACCGATCATACCAACTATATACAAGTGTGTATATATCTCTGAATTTGTAAACTTCTTGTTTACCATAACATGTAATTCAATCTCACTCGTACATGTCTAGTACGACCATCAAAATTGTTCATTTGAATAGGAATATATTTAGCTCTTTTAGAGCTTTCAATTGAAATTATCTTTTGATAGCAATATATAGCTCTTCTAGAACTTTCAACTGATTTTTGGCTACCAAAATTTATATTCATATTAGCTTATTTCAAATGTCAATTGATAACATATGTTATCTATAATTCCCAAAGTGATATTTTGCGAACTCATTTTGCTCTCTTAAAAGTTTCCACTTCTAGTGGTGACAATATTATTACCATTAGCGGTAATTATTGCAATATTCGCAATTTTACACTTTTCGTGTTTTCTCTCAAGAATTTATTGCTCTTCTAGAGCATCAATATTTTCAGTACTTTGAGATATAGTACTCACATTATTCTCTTGCATTTAAATGAGAAAATATATCTTATGTTTATGTTGATCATAAATCGTCACCATAAGTTGTGTTTGACAAGTAATCATGTTAAACTAAATAAATAAATATCATAATATATAAATATAAATATAAAACGTAAATAATTAATGTGCGTAAAGTAAATAAACGTAAAGCAAAATAAATAAAAGGATAAATAATTCTCTTCAAAGTTATGAGAAGAATTAGAAGATGATTTATTCCCTTTGAGGGTTATAAGAAAATCAACAACGTCCAAATGAGGTGGACTAACAATGTCCAAATAAAGTTGGACTAATATCATCTTCGTCATTTTTCGCAAACAAAATTTGCTTCTATTTTCTTCCCTTTATCATTCAATGATTGTTGATTTTTCAATGTACGACAAGTACGAGACAAATGGTTTATAATATCATATTGGTAATAATTTTTTTACTTCATTAGAATGATCTTTATCACTCTTGTCATCCTTATAACCTCACTACCGGTGGGTAGAAGTACCCTTAAAATGAACATATTTTCCATGTCTATATTCATGGTTTCAATCACGACCACAACTTCTAATGTGACTTTTATTCTTTCCATAATATAATTCCACATTCACTTCAGGGAATGGAGTAGAGCCAGTGGGCCTTTGAAACCTTTTTAACGATATTGTGTCTGAGGACAACAGTATTTGTCGTGAAAAGTGGAGTATGTTTTTATTAACATATCCTCATCACAGAGAACAAAGATTTAATCCTCGTACGCGGCATTGTTAAACCAGTTCACAAGGTCATTTAAAACCTCTTTTGAGATCAGTAACCTTGCATAACGGGATGTCCAGCCAATATACTTGGATTATATCAAAGTTATGTCTCTAATTGAATAATGATTTACCATGTTTGCATTCACTTCAGGGAATGAAACAGATCCAATAATTGCATGGAATAAAAATCATGCTTGCATTCACTTCAGGGAATGCCTCCCATAAAACTTTTTGGATCAAGACGGATTTTCATAACTTGAACGTGGGAGAAATAGTCGAGTTTTTCGACACATAAAAATTATCAGAATTTACTGATATTGGTTTTCCTCTCGAG
This sequence comes from Hibiscus tridactylites, assembly GCA_958450335.1. NCBI lineage: Eukaryota > Viridiplantae > Streptophyta > Magnoliopsida > Malvales > Malvaceae > Hibiscus > Hibiscus tridactylites. The sequence continues at coordinate 71,521,484 of OY288272.1, forward strand.
GATAATGGAGACGTAGCAAATGACCAAGACAGCTTCTTACAATGTCATGTCTCTTTTCAAGCCATTTAAATACATGTAAAACTCAAAACGCGGTTAAAAATATAAACTCTCATTAATAGAATAACGTAAATAAATATTGATCTCAATATAAACATATTGAAAAAACGTACCTCTTTAGATTTTATCATGATTCAAGCTATGCTTTTTAAGCCATTAAAGCATATCATGTAATACTCAAAACATGATTAAGAATAGAATCTCTTATCAAATAAATACTAAATAGCAAATAATAGCATAAACTCTCGATCATGTATTATTAAGCATACTAACAAGTAAACAATTTTTTTAGATCTTTCCTTGAAAAATACTCAAAAACTGTCCGCAAGGGGATGTTAATTGTTTTAATAAACAAACGTGAAAAGTTGGCTACATATTATTTTTTTATCAGGTTAATTTATATATTTTAGTGACAACACGAATATGAACTTGATGTTGTGACTAATCAATCAATAAAATGATATATAGATAAACGAAACTTACTGGATGTAGCCACAAAATCAAATTGAAATTCTTTTCGAGAACCACCAACAAGAACCATGATAATCGAGCGAGATCGTGCTGATAACGTGTTGTGAATAAAATAATAAAGAACAACGAACAAGTATAAAAGAACAAAGAGATGAAGAAATAGGGAGATTCGTATTTATTATCAAAACTAGAATTGTGTACAATGTCTTCATCTATTTATAGGCATAAGAAGTACATAATACATTAAACTCTAATTAATAGAGATAATATTCCTAATAATAAATAAATCAAACTCCTAAGATAAAATTCTCATCATGATAGACATCCACATAGATAAATATTCATAACATGGTTTTATTTTTGGTCATGATAAAGGGTTGTAATGTTAAGCTTCTTCCTTTAAAACATTTTTTACCTAGGGAGAGGAAAAGGGAATTTGCTCCTAATGGGTTTAAAATTGTTAGGCTTGATATCCTTCAACCGAATTGCTTGCCAAGTGTGAAAAATATTGATTTTTGGGTGTTTTTAATGGAAGCAAACGATAGACAAATAGACAAAGGATTTATAGTGGTTCAAGCTTCTAACAAGCTCTACATCCACTACCTTAGCTCTCACTAAGAATTTTCAAACCAATTTCACTAGAAATTCTTCCCATTTTCAAGGCTTAGGAGGAAACCTTTACAACATAGACTCACTCACCAAGTCTAGCAACCAAAGCTCACAAACCGAGCTTTGGGAACACTCTTGAACAAGATAAAATCTAACAAACTTGAAATCTCTCTAAAGGTGTTTGTTTGCAATAATTAAGCACTCACCCAATCCTAAACACTTGAGAAAATGTAACAATGTAAGCTCACAAGTGTTATCGATACAAAGAATGAGAATTTAAGCCCTAAGACAAAATTTCTTCATAATGTTGTTACTTGTAGATCATTAGTCTTCTATAGATGCTTGGAGGTCCCTTTTATACTTTCAAATGAGTTTTTAGCCGTTGTAGACCTCTAGGTTAAATAGGACCCGTTGGAGCCTTTATTCCCCACGATAAATGCAATTCTGGGGCTAACCGTATCGATACACGGGTAGCCGTATCGGTACAGGTTCTTCAAGAACTAGTCGTTATGCTTTCCTTAGCTGATGCGTATCGATACGCCTTGGAGCGTATCGGTACGACCTACAATTCAAATAGTCGTTGGAAAAATGACTGTTGGGAGCAGTTAGGCGTATCAGTACTCGATACAGCTGTATCGGTACGGGATACTAGCCGTTGGGGGTTTGTAAAACACCCGTATCGAAACGCCACATAGCGTATCAATACAAGTCCTTTCCGTATTGCTACGGCCAAGTTGTATCGGTACAAGTTTTGGCTACTAAAATTTTCCTGTAGCTGAAACCCTAAAGCGTATCGGTATGGGGTATACCGTATCGGTAGGGTGGCTTGAAAAACAAAGATTTGACTACTTTAAAAACATTTTAAATCATTCTAAAGCCTTGTAAAATTTATCAAACACATTTTTAAGTTGTTTGGACTTATTAACATTTGAAACATTTTCAATTTAGTCTAAAACAATTTTTATATTATTATATCAAAACAAACATCTCAACAAAAACTCACAATCTAAAAGAAAATAAGATAGTCTCAAGTGTCAACTGAAATCCTTAACCACTTATTCTAGATATTGTTATCCGTTATGCTTCTTTTCATTTTTCATTTTCCTTTCTTTGGCTCTCATTCATTCCTAAGTTAAGCTCTTTTTTTAATTATTTTGCATTATTATTTTTCCTTTAAACCTCTCTCATCTGTCATTTCTTCATCTGGGATTTTCTCTATTCTTTATTTAATTATATAGAAACATTAGTACTAATAGACAATAACAGAACAAACATCATTGATTTTTTTTTGTTAAACATTAAAAAATTAGAAACATAAACCGCGCTTTGCAAATTTAATTTTATAATAGTATCTTGTACTAAATGAAGAAAGCAGCAACCAAAATAGATATTTTTCTTTGATTTGAGATTTAAGGTCATCCTTTAATGGTTTTTTAAGAAAAGCTGAGATTTTTTATAGGTGGGTTTAAAGTACGATATGTTAGGTTGCGGTTAAAAAATAACAAGTTTTAAAATTTGTCTAAATATTTAAAATATATATTTTTATTAATTTTAGGTTGGTTTTTTATTTGTAATTTTTGACAATAGTTACAAAATAAGTCTTGATACTTGTTTTTATAATGACATTTTAAGTTTTTTGATAAAGTATCAAAATTTGTCAAAAATTACGAAAAAATCAACCTAAAATATTTTTAGACAAATTGTATCTTTTTTTAGCCGCATCCTAAACCTATCGCACCCTAAACTCACCCTATTTTAATCCTTTGGAGTTTGAAACTGTTTGTTAAAAAAAATTCCTCCTTTGATGGAAGGGCACCATTGTATCAGTACAACTTTGGGATTCAATCCGTTTTCTTTTCTTATGTTCTTTTCATTTTGTTATAGAACGATGGAAGGTGCATCATTGTATTTGTACACCTTTTGGAGTTTATTTTTCCTTAATTTCATTTTGTTCTAGATTGATGGAAGAGCACCATTGAGTACTGCACCTTCTTGAATTTCAAGCCTTTTTCTTTCTTTCATTTTGTTGTAATTTGTTGGAGGATGCACCATTGTATAAGTACAACTTTTGGAGTTTCTAAGTAATTCTTCTTTTCATTTTCGTATGGAAGTTGTACCAATTTTGTGCTAGTACACTTTGGATTAAGCTTGTAAACGAATCGAAGTAATATGAATGAGGACATGTTCATGTTCATTCGTTTAATTTGAACCGAACAAACAAACGAATACGAACAACAAAACAAACATGATTTTTTGTTCTTGTTCGTTTGTTAAGGAACATAACTTATTTGTATTCGCTTGTTAAAATGATAAACGAACGTAAATGAACACAAACGAACATTGAATATTGTTTAATTTTTAAAAAAAAATATGAAGTCTCGTACATTGAGTATTGTTTGATTTTTGTTCTTTTAATTTCATATTTTTAATTTTTTAATATAATTCTTTTGTTATGTGAACGAACAAATATAAACAAACGAATTACTGAACGATCACAAACATAAATGAACGAATGATTCATTTGTTCGTGTTCGTTTATTTAATTAAACGAACAGAAAATTTTATTCACATTCGTCTGTTTAATAAATAAACGAACTTCTCGCGAAATATTTCACGAATGATTCGCCGAACGTTTGATTCATTTACTTATTTATTTGTTTTTTTTATTTGGTTCTTGGTGAAAGGGCACCAATGTATCAGTACACTCTAGAATAAAATAATAGGTGTTTTGATCTGACTTGAAACATTGTCAGAAAAGAAAGAAACTATCGTTAAATGTACGCATCACATTTATATGCGTAAAGTTCGCAAATTATCATTAAAATTTTGATTAATTATTTTATTTAGTAATTAAAATTTTAATTGTTTTTATATTATCATTAAACTTTTAGTTTTGTTTTAATTTAGTTATAGACCGTTAATAACCGCCGAAAGAGTGACGCGATTGTTAAAATATTTTGTATAATAACACATTTAGTCTTTTAAATTTACATATTCAAATAATTTAGTCCTAATTCGAAATAAATAATAAATTTAACTTTCATTATTTATACACTATTTCAATTCAACCCTATTTTTAATTAAAATTAATTTAACCCTAAAATTAAAACCTTAAACTCTAAACCACCAAAATCTCATAAACTCTCGCAACTCCCCAAGATGAGGTCCCTACAATAACGATTACATTGCAGGAAATCAAGACTTCAAGTAATGGCGGTTGATGAAAAGTTTTAAAGAACAAATGAATGCACTTTTACAAGCATTTGAGGAGATTAGGTTCATATGTAAGTTCCAAAATATGCTATTTACATTATGAATAATTGGTTTTCTGCACTTCTAAAAGCAAGGAAAAAACCATTCAAGCACATTACTTAGATAAGCTAGTGATAAACCTAAGACATTTTAACTACTTGCTACCATAGTAAACGCAAGAAGTGTACCCACGCTAATGGTGGCAGATCCAAAATCTCAAAAATAACTCCAAAATTTTAATATAACTTTTTTTTATATAAATGGGTATGCAAAATAAAATTTCTCTGTAACACCCGTGTTTTGGGGTTAGGAGTTAGTCGGGTTAGTGGTCTGAGTCGGTAAAATTAAATTAAATCAATTTGACCTTGACTTGAGTTAATTGTGTTTTAATTATCTAGGAAGGACCAAAGTGGTAATTTGACCCTAAAAAATTTAAAAGGATGACAACTTTTGAAAAATTAAAAAGGAAAGAGAAAAAAGTTGTCTTCTCTCCTCTATCTCCCCCACCCAAACGTTAAACCTCTCTTCAAACCCTCCCAAACACAAAGATTACTATTCTATTGATTTCTATATCAATCCAAGGTCATTTTTCAAAGTTAATGATACTTTCCCACTCTCCTTTTCATTCCCTATCCATACATGGTCATAGAATTTAGAACCATGAATTTTTTAAAATTAGGGCTTGATGAAAGTTTGAGTTTTTATGAAGATTTTCAATTTGTTTTGAAATACAAAGTTGGGTTTTAGATTATTTACCTTAAAATGAACATAATGTGTTAAAATGGTTGGGTTTGGGTGAAAACTCGAAATGGGTTCTTGAGGCAATTTTTGAGATGTCTAAAACTTTGTTTATGGTGGGTTTTAGGTTGAAATTAGAGGGCTGATGGTTTATGTATGTTAGGAGGATGTTTTGGGACCATTTGGGGGTCATTTGGATGTTTGAAAATGGAATTTTCAGCTAGGGTTTGAAGGAGCACGAAAATTGGCATATTTGGGGGATTAATTTGATTGGGAAATTTGTTGAAGTTAGTTTGAGCTCAAGAGTTGAGTGTTGACTGAATTTTAGCATTGATTGGGATTAATGGATGTGTTTTTGATTGGCTAGAAGCAAGAGGAGACGTTGGAGAAGCATTGGGATCGAATCCGGGCTTGTAGGAGGCTTGCTTTGGTTGCTAAGGAAGGGTGGTGAGTGACTTTAAATGTGTTTTAAAGTTTGGTTCGAGTGTGTGTAGTGTGTGGGGTGAAATGTGCTTGTGTAGAACTAATGTTTTGATATAATAATTGAAAAATGTTTTGGACTGATTTAAAAAGTATTTAAAACATTTCCAAAGTCCAAACAACTTGAAATAATATTTAAGGAATTTTTCATAAAGGTTTTTCATGTTTTTAAAGGCCAAATTTCACAAAACTGACCATGTGTTTCGAAACACCTTAGGGCGTTTCGAAACGGGTGCCTTCCAGTGGCCAAACGTTTCGATACTCGTATCGAAACGGGGCCAGCGTTTCGAAACAGGCTAGGCCGTTTCGATACGCCCACGTGGCACTGACCCCAACGGTCATAAACCCCAACGGCTCTTTCCCAACTAACTTTTAAATGCAGGTCGTTTCGATACGGGCTAAGGGCGTTCCGATACGCGTTCCGAAACGGCAAAGGGGTGTTCCGAAACGGGTACCCTGACAGACTGCAACGGCTCTTTCTATATTGAGGGTGTTCCGAAACGGGTTCAAGCGTTTCGAAACGGGGAGCTGCAGAACTGCATTTATGGAGGGAATTAAAGGGTCCAACGACTCTATTTCAACCCCAACGGTCCTAAACGGCTATAAACTCAATTGGGAGTATAAAAGGGACCTCCAAGCATCAAGAGAAGACTAATGCTTCAATTGTCAATCAACAAATGATCAAGAAATGTCTTAGCACTTAAATTGTCAATTCTTGTATAGACAAACACTAGTGAGCCAAAATTGTCAAATTTGCTCAAGTGTTTTAGGTTTTGGGTGAGTGCTTAAAAGTGCAAACAAACACCTATTAGAGGGTTTAAGTTTGCTTTCTTATTTCTCTTTGTAAAAGAGGGTTTGATCAAGGCTTGGGTAGAAGCTTGATCGGTTGTAAGGGTTTCCTCCTAATCCTAGAAAAGGGGACGAATCAATTAGTGGATTGATTGTGAAATCCTTAGTGGGAAGCTAAGGTAGTGGATGTAGGTGCTTGTTAGAAGGCCGAACCACTATAAATCTTTGTGTCAATATTCTTTTTAGCTTCCTTAACCCTTCCACCCAAATATCCACCTCTCCACCACTTGGTGAGCATAATTGGTTGATCGAATCGAGCTCCACACAACCCAACAATTGGTATCAGAGCTTGGCTCAATCGAAGAGGATTCACATCCTATTGAGAAGATCCGGCAAGCTCGATCACTTTTTCATCAACCGGCTCAATGGCACAATCAATCGACAAACCGCCTTTCTTTGACGGAGACCACTATGCCCATTGGAAGACAAAGATGAAGTTCTTCATCAAATCAAAAGATTACAAGCTTTGGGATGTAGTTGAAGATGGTCCGTTCGTGCCTAAAAGAAGTAAAGCGGAGTGGAGTGCCGACGATCGCAAGAAGATGGAGCTTAATTGCAAAGCCTTGCACATCTTGTTTTGTGCATTTGGCCCAACCATCTATGAGAAGATGTCTTCTTGTGAGAGTGCCAAGGAGGTATGGGACAAGCTTGAAGTCACATACGAGGGGACAAACGAAGTCAAGGAGACCAAGATTGGGCTCCTAACCTTGGAGTATGAGAACTTCAAAATGGATCCGGAAGAGAACATCGAGAAGATGTTTGATAGGTTCTCCACCATCACAAATGGTCTTAAAGGTTATGGAGAAGCCATCCCGGAGGAGAAGCTTGTTCGAAAGCTCATCTACTCACTTCCCGAGTCATGGGACTCAAAGAGGACCGCCATCATCGAAGCCAAAAATTTGAAGACTTTGAAGCTTGATGAACTAATGGGGTCACTTCTCACTCATCAAATCATGAAGAAGAACAAAGAGGATGAGAAGAAGAGGGAAGAAATAAGAGCTATGGGAGAGAAGAAAATCAAAGGGCTTGGCATCAATGCTAGTGCCATGGCTCTCAAGTCCTCCACTTGCCATCATGTCTACTCAAGTGAAGAGGAGGAAGATGAAGAGATAGTTCATCTCTTCAAGAAGTGTGCCCCATTCATGAAGAAAGCCTTGAGAGAGCTTGAACGAGAACCTAAAAGAAAGGAGAGGGCTAGCACTTCAAGCCATAAGAAGAAGGCACATGTGGCTACTTGGAGTGATGAGGACTCCACCGACGATGAACAAGCCAACCTTTGCCTTATGGCCATCGAAGAAGATTCAAGGGTAACTTCTAATTCATCTACTTCATGTTCTTACACTTTTGATGAATTACAAGATGCCTATGATGAATTGGTTTTAGATTTTAAAAGCCACATTTTGAAAAACAATAAATTGGTTTCAAAGTTAAAAATTCAAAATGATTTGCTTTCTAAAACCAAACTTGAACTTGAAGCAAAACTTGAAGAGTTTGAATTAAAATGTTTTGATTTACAAAAATTGCTTCAAAATGTTCAAGAAGAAAAAGATTTGATTTCCAAAGAGCTTGAAATGAAAAACAATTTTGGAAAATCAAACTTTTATGTTAGACAATCTAGTGCCCCTAGATTTATTAAAGGAAAATGTTTTAGAAGTGTTTGGGTCCCAAAAGGACTAACCACTTCAATTAAAAAGGATGACATTGAAAAATGGATTCCTAAGGGGTCAAAAATTTGTGCAACTAACGTTTATGGATCCAAAGCAATTTGGATACCAAAAGTTACTTGATTGTCTATTGTAGGTGTGATGGAGATGTTCAACAAGTCAAACATTGAGGGGGAGCTCCATGCACACAAGGAAGAACACTTGAAGAAGGAAGGCTTCACATCCTCCCTTGAGTTCAAGTGTGGTAAAAATTTCTAGTTGTTTTTGCTTTTATTTGTTTATTTTAATTTAAATTCAACTAGATGATCATATATGTTGTGACTAACATTTCAATGATGCCTTGAGTAAGGGGGAGCCATTTTAAAACCAAAATTCTCATTTTTGTCAAATTTTTACCTCTATTGTTATTTTTGAACTTAATGTTTTAAATCTTTTTGATATAACAAAAAGGGGGAGAAATGGTTTGAAAAATTGAATTTTCAAATGGATAAGGGGGAGTTTTATTTGAATTAATTTCTTAATCTCTTATTCACATTTTTAAAGATAAAGGGGGAGAATTCCAAACAATTTTTCAAGTGGTTTTTATTATATCAAAAAGGGGGAGATTGTAGAACTAATGTTTTGATATAATAATTGAAAAATGTTTTGGACTGATTTAAAAAGTATTTAAAACATTTCCAAAGTCCAAACAACTTGAAATAATATTTAAGGAATTTTTCATAAAGGTTTTTCATGTTTTTAAAGGCCAAATTTCACAAAACTGACCATGTGTTTCGAAACACCTTAGGGCGTTTCGAAACGGGTGCCTTCCAGTGGCCAAACGTTTCGATACTCGTATCGAAACGGGGCCAGTGTTTCGAAACAGGCTAGGCCGTTTCGATACGCCCACGTGGCACTGACCCCAACGGTCATAAACCCCAACGGCTCTTTCCCAACTAACTTTTAAATGCAGGTCGTTTCGATACGGGCTAAGGGCGTTCCGATACGCGTTCCGAAACGGCAAAGGGGTGTTCCGAAACGGGTACCCTGACAGACTGCAACGGCTCTTTCTATATTGAGGGTGTTCCGAAACGGGTTCAAGCGTTTCGAAACGGGGAGCTGCAGAACTGCATTTATGGAGGGAATTAAAGGGTCCAACGACTCTATTTCAACCCCAACGGTCCTAAACGGCTATAAACTCAATTGGGAGTATAAAAGGGACCTCCAAGCATCAAGAGAAGACTAATGCTTCAATTGTCAATCAACAAATGATCAAGAAATGTCTTAGCACTTAAATTGTCAATTCTTGTATAGACAAACACTAGTGAGCCAAAATTGTCAAATTTGCTCAAGTGTTTTAGGTTTTGGGTGAGTGCTTAAAAGTGCAAACAAACACCTATTAGAGGGTTTAAGTTTGCTTTCTTATTTCTCTTTGTAAAATAGGGTTTGATCAAGGCTTGGGTAGAAGCTTGATCGGTTGTAAGGGTTTCCTCCTAATCCTAGAAAAGGGGACGAATCAATTAGTGGATTGATTGTGAAATCCTTAGTGGGAAGCTAAGGTAGTGGATGTAGGTGCTTGTTAGAAGGCCGAACCACTATAAATCTTTGTGTCAATATTCTTTTTAGCTTTCTTAACCCTTCCACCCAAATATCCACCTCTCCACCACTTGGTGAGCATAATTGGTTGATCGAATCGAGCTCCACACAACCCAACAGCTTGGTAGGCCATTTCCATGTAGATTTAAATTGTTAACTTAGCCCTTGATTTCCATCAAATGCTATTTGTGTTTGCATGTTTATGCTCTTGTGATATGTAGTTGATTTGTACATGTATACCATGATATGTGCATGTGATGAGCATGAGATATGGTTGATGGATATGTGATGTGGTAAATGATAGTTGGCACTAATTAACTTACCGGATGTAAATGATCGATCATTAGGATTAATGTGCACACAAATTGAGTCAAAACGTACGTGGCCTTGATGGTGTTAAGTCATCAAGGAGGAGTACGGTGATGTAATATTCCACTGAAAGCTTTTATACATTCTACGGGATGATGAGTAGAATCCCATCCGTAGGGCATGTGGTGATGAGTGGAATCCTACCCATGCAAGGTCCGGTGATGAGTGTAATCCCACCGAGGTAAAGTGATTGTTGAGATTTAATCCGCACATCCGGGTAATCTAATAGTGGCCAATTGAAATTGATCTTATACTTGTGATGCATGACATTGATATTTGATGTTTGAGCTTAGTATGATGTAAGATGCCATATTATGCCTCTTGAAAGACTAGCTAGGTCTACTTGTCATTTTACTTATGCATGAAGGAAATGAGAATTAGGGAATACATGCTTGAACCCTGAATTGTTGATGTTTTCGGTTTTAGAGCATCCTCACTAAGCTTCTAGCTTACGCTCTCAATTTTCAACAATGCAGATCATTAGCGTGGTGTTAGCTCGGAGCAAGGCAAGAAGGGCTTTCCAAGTTTACTGCTCAAGTACGGTTAACAATTATGTAGTAGTTAGCAATGTGACAATGGTGTTTTGTATGAGCTATGTATGACACATTTATGGGTTGATGTTTTGGTTTGACTTTGGTTGTAAACATGCTATGATTTGCCAAATGCTTGTGTGTTAGTAATGCTTTATGAATGCTTAAGTTGTTTGGAATGGCACGTAAACCTTATTGTGATGATTTGTGCCTTTTTGGCTTTAAGTCTTCAAGTATGCCTTTTAATGAAATATTGCCCTTTGTATGTATGCCATGAATAGATGTCTTGCTATATGTTTGATTGCTTTCTTTGGTCGTAGTATGCTGTTTAAATGTTTGTATGTGCATAGGAGAGTCCAAAAATGCATTTAAAGTTGTGTTTGAGGTCACCAAGTTAAAATTTGTGGAGTTGCAGTGCAGGGCGTATCGGTACGCCTAAGGGCTGTATCGATACGGCCTTGCCCAAAGGCCACGATTTTGGTCAGGCGTATCGATACCCCAGGGGTACCGATACCCTTCCAACTCACTGGAATTTTGAGAAATGGGGCTGAGTAGGGCGTACCGATACGGGGTTTACATGTATCGATACGATCCTACTCCGTTGACCAAGAAGAGTTGACCGAGAAGGGCGTATCGATACGCTCAAGGGCTGTATCGATACGGTCTTCCCGGAGTTGACTCTTTGGGTTGACTGGGTCAGGGCGTATCGATACCCCTAGTTGGTGTACCGATATGATCTGCCCTGTAAGCTTAAAATGGACTGTTAATGTATGGTTGTGGTTCGAATGAGATTTTCCTATGGATGTTTTCCGCTGTCGTGATCACTTAGGATTTAACACTCCTCTAGACAAGATTAAAACGAAAGAAAAAAAAATAGGGTCGCTAATCGAGGGGGAACCTTAACAGGTTTCGCTTCAGTTTTCCCCGTGTGGCCTACTCGGACCGGTCATCCGGCCAGACCGAGACGAAGGGGTTACATTTGTTGGTATTAGAGCCTGAGGTTACCGAGACCTCGAGCAGGTAAGTGAGGTAAGCTTGATGTGCTAAGTAATTGTATCGCTCGATGTATGCTTGCCATGAAATCTTGATGTTTGACTGTTCGCATGATGTTTTGAAGCATGAATTGTTGCGTCTGGTGTAGAGTGTGTGCCCATTGCTACTATTACTTAATTTAAAAAGGTTTTTGTAAAGGGAGTACTTGAGCACTATTGGACCCTTGCTTTGGCTAACGTAATCCTTATTTGTTTGTTATTGTAGTTTATACCTTGCTAGCTGTATCTTGAGACCACGTGGGAGGCCTAGGATGGTTCGACCGGAACCACGGGCAGCGGCTCTAGGAGTTGAGCCAGTAGTTAGGGTTGAGGTTCAAGTAGGAGAGCATGTGGTTGGAGTTGGAGCTCCTCCACCACCTCCACCACCACCACCTCCTCCACCGGGAGTAGGAGGCGAGGCCGGGGCCAAAGGAGAGGGACCTCAGGGAGGCCAAGGTGGCCAAGGACCGGCCGGAATAGACTTAGCTCCTTTGGTTCAGGCGATAGCCGGGGCATTTCAAGCTGCAGTAGCTGGGGGTCAGGCAGCAGCACATCATCAGGGAGAGGGCACTGGTTTGCCATTAGAGAGGCTCCGTGGTTTAGGGGCTGAAGAGTTCAGAGGGTCTACTCTAGAGAGATCAGAGTTGTGGTTTGAGAAGATTGTCCGTATTCTCGCTCAGATGGGATGTACTGGTGAGTGCAAGTTAGGATGTGTTCAATCCTTGCTTCAGGGTGATGCCTACACTTGGTGGGTCACCATTACTACGGGTATGGATGAGGCCGAGATTACTTGGGAATTCTTTGAGTCAGCATTCCGGAAGAAGTATCTGGGTCCGCGATACCTCGATGAGAGGAAGAGGGAGTTTATAACATTGCTCCAGGGGAGTATGACTGTGACCGATTATGAGATCCGATTTGTCAGACTGAGTCAGTATGCTTCTGAGCTTGTTCCTACTGAGGTGGAACGATGTAATCGTTTCCATTATGGGCTGAATGAAGAGATCAAGAGGTATACTTTAGCTTCAGACTACACTGATTTTGATGTTTTGGTCGCGAGGGCCAAGGACTTAGAGCACAGTTTGGGCTTGACCAAACGCTCTGGTAGTTCTAGTTCGGGTAAGAGGTCCAGTGATTATGATAGAGGTGATGCCAAGAGGCATCGGAACAACAGGCATCATTATGACCATAGGCATGGTGGCGGTAACCACGGTAGGGGCCAATAGGGCCAGAGGGCTGGTGGGAAGTTTCCCACATGTGCTACTTGCGGGAGGAACCACACCGGTGAGTGTTGGGGAAACTTCAACTCTTGTTGGAGTTGCGGAGCTAGGGATCATATTAGGCGTGACTGTCCATATCAGGTGGGACAGGCACCAGCTCAGGCTCCTGCTAGAGCCAATGACTTTCAGAGAGGCCGTGGGCGCGGTAGAGGTAACTTCCAGTCGAAGAACGATGGATAGAGGAACATAGCACATGTAGTTGCAGTTCAGCTGGAGGGCGGAGGTCAGGCCAGAGTTTACGCTCAGCGTGGGGATCAACATGACACGATGTGATCGCAGGTAACTTCTCGATACAGTCTTTGGGTTTGCTTTCTTTGATTGACTTCGGGTCTACACATTCCTACATTTTGAGTGAGCATGCACAATATTTGAATTTGCCTTGTGAAATGTTAGAGGTAGGAGTTAGTGTTACTAGTTCCTTTGGGGACACGGTAGTAGTTAGAAAAATGTACAGAAGGTGTCCGTTGATGGTTCAGGGACATGTATTTCCAGTGGATATGATGGGGCTTCCCTTCTATGGTTTTGATGTGATTCTGGGTATGGACTGGCTCACGGAGCATAAAGCTAGGATAGATTTTGAAACTAAGAGGATTTCTTTGAGGCTCACAAATGATTATGAGATTGTAGTAGTGGGTGAGAACATGAAGTTCTTGTCCAATGTAGTTTCAGTTTTAGAGGCTAAGAAGTTAGTTGAGTTGGGGTGTGAAGCATACTTGGCGTATGTGATGAACCCTAACATGAGTGAGGTCAGACCTCAAGACATCCGGACAATATGTGACTTTCCTAGTGTGTTTCCGGAAGAGTTCACTATTGAGACTTATTCTGATTCAGTTCCTGTTTCGATTGCTCCGTATCGCATGGCACCGAAAGAACTGAAAGAGTTGAAGACTCAGTTGTAAGAATTGACAGATAGAGATTTCATTCGACCTAGTTCTTCACCTTGGGGTGCATCAGTTTTGTTTGTGAACAAGAAAGATGGAAGCATGAGAATGTGTATAGATTACAGACAGTTGAATCAGTTGACAGTGAAGAATAAGTATCCATTGCCTAGGATTGATGATTTGTTTGATCAGTTGAGGGGAGCATCAGACTTTTCGAAGATTGACTTGAGATCGGGCTATTACCAGCTAAAGGTAAGAGAGGTTGATGTACCGAAGATGGCCTTTAGGACTAGGTATGGTCACTATGAGTTTTCAGTCATGCCTTTTGGGTTGACTAATGCGCCAGCTGCTTTCATGGATATGATGAATAGGATTTTTCATCAGTACCTAGATCAGTTTGTAGTTGTGTTTATAGATGACATTTTGGTGTACTCGTGAACTGAAGAAGACCATGACCGACACTTGAGATTAGTTTTGAAGACTTTGCTAGATCATCAGTTGTACGCGAAGCTAAGCAAGTGTGAATTCTGGATCTGAGAGGTAGTCTTCCTAGGACATGTAGTGTCTGCCGATGGAATCAGAGTTGATCCGAAGAAGATTGAGGGCATTGTTGAATTGAAGCAACCGAAGTCCGTAACAGAGGTACGTAGTTTCTCAGGCTTAGCCGGATACTATAGAAGATTTGTAGGAGGTTTCTCTAAGTTAGCCGCTCCATTGACACAATTACTTCAGAAGAGTGTTTAGTTTGAGTGGACAGATGCAAGACAGAGAGCCTTTGAGAAATTGAAAGAAGCTTTGACCCAAGCACCGATCTTGATTCAGCCAGAGTCCGGGAAGGACTATGTAGTTTACAATGATGCTTCTTATGTAGGGCTGGGGTGTGTTCTTATGCAAGACAAGAGAGTAGTGGCTTATGCCTTAAGACAGTTGAAGACTCATGAGCGCAACTATCCGACCCATGACATAGAGTTAGCTGCAGTTGTGTTTGCTCTGAAGATTTGGAGGCACTATTTGTATAGTGAGAAATGCACAGTATACACCGATCACAAGAGTTTGAAATACATTATGACTCAGCGAGATTTGAATCTTAGACAACGTAGGTGGTTAGAGTTGCTAAAAGACTATGATCTTACCATTGAGTACCATCCGGGTAAGGCCAATGTAGTGGCCAATGCATTGAGTAGAAATATAGTCGTGGATTTGAGAGCCATGTTTGCTAGATTGAGCTTGTCCGGGGATGGTGGCTTGGTAGCCGAGCTTCAGGTTAGACCTACTTTAGGTCAGTTGATTAGAGAGAAACAGCTCTTAGATAGATCTTTGGCGCCTCACGTGCAAGATGTAGCCGAAGGTAGATCTTCAGACTACAGTTTCGGTACTGATGGGGTTTTGTGTTTCAAAGATAGCATAGTTGTGCTAGAGGACAGTGACTTGAGACGTACAATCTTGACTGAAGCCCACAGTAGTCCGTTTGCTATGCATCATGGAAGTACGAAGATGTACCGTGATTTGAAGAATGAGTACTTTTGGGTTGGCTTGAAGAGAGATGTAGCCGACTTTGTGAGTAAGTGCTCAGTGTGTCAGAGAGTGAAGGCGGAACATCAGGTTCCCTCAGGTTTGTTACAGTCGTTGAGGATTCCGGAATGGAAATGGGAAAATATCACCATGGATTTTGTTTCGGGTTTGCCTTTGACTCCTACGAAGAAGAACTCAGTTTGGGTGATAGTGGACCGTTTTACGAAGTGTGCTCACTTCTTGGCAGTCAATACTACTTACACTTTAGATAGACTGGCCGATTTGTACATTGGTGAGATTGTTAGACTGCATGGTGTGCCGAAGTCCATTGTGACAGATAGAGATCCGCGATTTACATCTCGATTTTGGGAGTGTCTGCATACAGCTTTGGGTACCTATTTGAACTTCAGCACGTCTTATCATCCTCAGTCAGATGGTCAGTCAGAGAGAGTTATTCAGATCTTAGAGGATATGTTGCGTTGTTACATCATTGATTTTCAGGGTACTTGAGAGAAGCACTTGCCCTTAGTTGAGTTTGCCTACAATAATAGCTTCCAGTCGAGCATTCAAATGGCTCCGTATGAGGCCTTGTATGGCCGAAAGTGTAGAACTCCAGTTTGTTGGGCCGAAGTGGGACGGAAGTTGTTACCTATGCCGGATTTACTCAAGGGGACAACTGACAAGGTAAAATTGATTTGTGATCGATTGAAGGCTGCTTCGGATAGGCATAAGTCCTATGCCGACTTGAAGAGGAAGGAAGTTGAGTTCTCAGTGGGTGAGAAGGTATTCTTGAAAGTGTTTCCGTGGAAGAAAGTAATGAGATTTTGCCGAAAAGGGAAGTTGAGTCCGAGGTACATAGGACCGTATGAGATTGTGAAGAGGGTTGGTCCGGTTGCTTATCAGTTGCGTTTTCCATCCGAGCTAGAGAAGATACACGATGTATTCCATGTTTCGATGCTCCGTAGGTATAGGTCCGATCCATCACATGTTATGCCCGTAGAGGAGATTGAATTGAATCCGGATTTGACTTATGAAGAGGAACCGATTGAGATCCTAGCTTCAGACAGTAAGGTGTTGCAGGGTAGATCGATTGAGTTAGTAAAGGTGTGGTGGCAACGTCGAGGTGTGGACGTGGCCACTTGGGAGAGGAAGGAGGATATGGAAAAGCAGTTTTCGTATCTCTTTCAGTCAGGTAATTTCGGGGACGAAATTCCTTAAGTGGGAGAGAGTTGTAACACCCGTGTTTTGGGGTTAGGAGTTAGTCAGGTTAGTGGTCCGAGTTGGTAAAATTAAATTAAATCAATTTGACCTTGACTTGAGTTAATTGAGTTTGAATTATCTAGGAGGGACCAAAGTGGTAATTTGACCCTAAAGAATTTAAAAGGATGACAACTTTTGAAAAGTTAAAAAGGAAAGAGAAAAAATTGTCTTCTCTCCATCTCCCCCACCCAAACGTTAAACCTCTCTTCAAACCCTCCCAAACACAAAGATTACTATTCCATTGATTTCTACATCAACCCAAGGTCATTTTTCAAAGGTAATGGTACTTTCCCACTCTCCTTTTCATTCCCTATCCATACATGGTCATAGAATTTAAAACCATGAACTTTTGAAAATTAGGGCTTGATGAAAGTTTGAGTTTTTATGAAGATTTTCAATTTGTTTTGAAATACAAAGTTGGGTTTTAGATTATTTACCTTAAAATGAACATAATGTGTTAAAATGGTTGGGTTTGGGTGAAAACCCGAAATGGGTTCTTGAGGCAATTTTTGAGATGTCTAAAACTTTGTTTTTGGTGGGTTTTAGGTTGAAATTAGAGGGTTGATGGTTTATGTATGTTAGGAGGATGTTTTGGGACCATTTTGGGGTCATTTGGATGTTTGAAAATGGAATTTTCAGCTAGGGTTTGAAGGAGCACGAAAATTGGCATATTTGGGGGATTAATTTGATTGGGAAATTTGTTGAAGTTAGTTTGAGCTCAAGAGTCGAGTGTTGACTGAATTTTAGCATTGATTGGGATTAATAGATGTGTTTTTGATTGGCTAGAAGCAAGAGGAGACGTTGGAGAAGCATTGGGATCGAATCCGGGCTTGTAGGAGGCTTGCTTTGGTTGCTAAGGAAGGGTGGTGAGTGACTTTAAATGTGTTTTAAAGTTTGGTTCGAGTGTGTGTAGTGTGTGGGGTGAAATGTGCTTGGTAGGCCATTTCCATGTAGATTTAAATTGTTAACTTAGCCCTTGATTTCCATCAAATGCTATTTGTGTTAGCCTATTTATGCTCTTGTGATATGTAGTTGATTTGTACATGTATACCATGATATGTGCATGTGATGAACATGGGATATGGTTGATGGATGTGTGATGTGGTAAATGATAGTTGGCACTAATTAACTTACCGGATGTAAATGATCGATCATTAGGATTAGTGTGCACACAAATTGAGTCAAAACGTATGTGGCCTTGATGGCGTTAAGTCATCAAGGAGGAGTACGGTGATGTAATATTTCACTGGAAGCTTTTATACATTCTACGGGATGATAAGTGGAATCCCATCCGTAGGCATGTGGTAATGAGTGGAATCCCGCCCATGCAAGGTCCGGTGATGAGCGTAATCCCACCGAGGTAAAGTGATTGTTGAGATTTAATCCGCACATTCGGGTAATCTAATAGTGGCCAATTGAAATTGATCTTATACTTGTGATGCATGACATTGATATTTGATGTTTGAGCTTAGTATGATGTAAGATGCCATATTATGCCTCTTGAAAGACTAGCTAGGTCTACTTGTCATTTTACTTATGCATGAAGGAAATGAGAATTAGGGAATACATGCTTGAACCCTGCATTGTTGATGTTTTCGGTTTTAGAGCATCCTCACTAAGCTTCTAGCTTACGCTCTCAATTTTCAACAATGCAGATCATTAGCGTGGTGTTAGCTCGGAGCAAGGCAAGAAGGGCTTTCCAAGTTTACTGCTCAAGTACGGTTAACAATTATGTAGTAGTTAGCAATGTGGCAAGGGTGTTTTGTATGAGCTATGTATGACACATTTATGGGTTGATGTTTTGGTTTGACTTTGGTTGTAAACATGCTATGACTTGCCAAATGCTTGTGTGTTAGTAATGCTTTATGAATGCTTAAGTTGTTTGGAATGTCACGTAAACTTTATTATGATGATTTGTGCCTTTTTGGCTTTAAGTCTTCAAGTATGCCTTTTAATGAAATATTGCCCTTTATATGTATGCCATGAATAGATGTCTTGCTATATGTTTGATTGCTTTCTTTGGTCGTAGTATGCTGTTTAAATGTTTGTATGTGCATAGGAGAGTCCAAAAATGTATTTAGAGTTGTGTTTGAGGTCACCAAGTTAAAATTTGTGGAGTTGCAGTGCAGGGCGTGTCGATACGCCTAAGGGCCGTATCGATACGGCCTTGTCCAAAGGCCACGATTTTGGTCAGGCGTATCGATACCCCGGGGGTACCGATACCCTCCCAACTCACTGGAATTCTGAGAAATGGGGCTGAGTAGGGCGTACCGATACAGGGTTTACGTGTATCGATACGATCCTACTCCGTTGACCAAGAAGAGTTGACCGAGAAGGGCGTATCGATACGCTCAAGGGCTGTATTGATACAGTCTTCCCGGAGTTGACTCTTTGGGTTGACCGGGTCAGGGCGTATCGATACCCCTAGTTGGTGTACCGATACGATCTGCCCTGTAAGCTTAAAATGGACTGTTAATGTATGGTTGTGGTTCGAATGAGATTTTCCTATGGATGTTTTCCGCTGTCGTGATCACTTAGGATTTAACACTCCTCTAGACAAGATTAAAACGAAAGAAAAAAAAATAGGGTCGCTAACCGAGGGGGAACCTTAACGGGTTTCGCTTCGGTTTTCCCCGTGTGGCCTACTCGGACCGGTCATCCAGCCAAACCGGGACGAGAGGGTTACATTCTCTTCAAATTAAATTTTATTTTAAAAATTTTCCCAAAAAATAGAGATGCATATGTTGCCATGGGAGCCATATGCATCCGCCCATGCACGCTAACGTGCACAAAAAAGGCAACTTTTAGCTTCATGTTAGCGGTTTTGTGGGTTTCTAAGATTTTGGTGGTTATGGTTTAAGAGTTTAAGAGTTTAGGATTTTAAGTTTAGTGTTCAAAGTTAACTTATTTGTAGTAAAAAATAGGGCCGAATTGAAGTAATGTATAAATAGTGATGATTAAATTGATTATTTCTTTTGAATTAGGATTAAATTATTTGAATGTGTAAACATAAAAGACTAAATGTGTTATTATATAAATTGTTTTAACAGTTATGTCACCCTTTTAACGTTTTTAATGGGTCAACGGCCGAATTAGAGCAAAACTAAAAAATTAATCATAACATTGAAATAATTAAAAATTTAATTACTACATTAAATAATTGATCAAAATTTAATGATTATTTGTGAACTTTAGTCAATTATATTTATATTTATATTAGGCTTAATACCAAAATAAGTGCCCAAACTATCTCATTTTTTCCTTTTAGGTGCCTAAACTATTTCTCCCATTTTAAGTGCCCAAACTATTATTTTTGGTCAAAATAGGTGCCCAAATTATCATTTTTGGTCAAAGTATGTGCCTCGGTTTGACCTTAAAAGGGGCAATAAATTAATAATTTGAGCACTTAAAAAGAGTAAAAATAGTTTAAACACCTAAAAAGGAACAACATAATAGTTTGAGCACCTAAAAATGTTAAAAATTAGTTTAAGCACTTAAAAAAGAAACACATAATAGTTTAGACACTTATTTTGACATTAAACCTTTATATTATTATAATATTATATATAATATATATGTTAAGTAGCCATTATTGAACTGCGTTAAGTAGACATTAGATATGAGCGTATCTTTAGAATGTCAGGAGCAAATGTTTATAGACTAATATAGGCCTGTAAACTCTAGGTTCTGATAAGAAAAATAAATTAAAAAAACAGACTTTATTTTCGTTTTGTTGTTGTGAGTTTTTATTGTTAGGTGATCCAAAAGTTTGTGTTCTTTTTAGCATGGAGAAAAAGTCTGAAACTTTTGATGTCGTGTTATTTGTTTATTGAGCTGTTCATTCAATTTACTGAGGAAGTAAATTCATGACCCTGATAGCTATGTTGCAACTTTTGCTTTTCTTGGACTTTGAATCTCCCTTGTTACTGGGAGTTATTACATCAATTGAGGTTGTTGACCTTATCAATAAAGTGCTGTGCTCTCCTACTTTTTTTCATTGTCATGTTTCAGTTCTGATATTTGACATTGATATGCCATGTTTAATGGGGCTTTTTTATTTTATTTATCTTGTTAGTACTCTGCTCCTGTCATTAATTGATTGTTACTTGTTTACTTCTCTTTCAATATATTCCCTTTCTCTACCTTTCCCCCCTTGCATTGTCTGTTTCTTTTGAACAAAAAAAAGAAAAGAAAAAACATTGTCTGTTTCTTTTCTTCTTGTTCTGCATGCTACCTTTCTATTATTTTGGATTTGGCCTGGTGGGGTTTCTTTTCTTTTACTCTGACTTCATGTCTAGTTGAACAGTGTCGTTTAAGTCTATTGAGCAATAAAAACGACAGTTAACGGTTGATTTTATTGGTTGTTTGAACAGTGAAGGATTTGTCTGAAAACAAAAGAAATTAGCCATGGCATTGGCATCAACTTCTTTGGCCAAGCAGACTCTTGTGGCTATGAAGGAACCTGTGTGTAGCTATACTCCATATCCACCACCTCTTGCAAAATATGAAGATGTTGTAGCTAGTCCTAAGCTTTTTCTGGCTACTTTGGAGAAGCTCCATGCTACCATGGGAACCAAGTTTATGTAAGTTCTCTTCGCTGCTTCCTTTTGTTTTCTTCTAACTTTACATGTTGGTTTGACTTGGACTCATAAAGTGTACAAAATAGCCTTTTTTCTCTCTATATATGTGAACATCAGAACAAGCATAGGCATATATACATTTGTTTTCTTTGTTTTGCCGTTACAGATGTTGGTGTATACTTTCTGGTTAAAGTTTGGTGGGCAGTTGAGTGTTAATTATCGCAATAAAAAGAGTTTAGCTGAACACATGCATATTCTACACTTGATTTCCTGGACATCCTTTCTTGCAAGCTTCTTTAGAATCTCAAGTTATGATTTTATCTTCTATTTTGATGGTCCTGAGTTTGTCAACTTTATTATGCTTCTCTAAAGTTCTTAGCTGGGCAGTTGAGTAATAATTACTCCCTCTGTCCCGGTTAATTTATTCATAGTTGATTTTTTCACCTAGTTTTAAAAAGAATGTCTTTTTTTCAAGAATTCTTGTAGTTACATAAAATTTACAAAAATTCTTACAAAAATAGTGCACCCTAAGAGTGCCTCACCATAGCCTTACCAGCAGGAATTACCCCTTAACCTAACTTTTTGATAATTTTCTTCGCCTCCTCGGCTTTGATGTAGGATCCCCATCATAGGAGGGAAGGAGTTGGATCTGCACAAACTTTTTGTGGAGGTAACATCTCGTGGTGGAATTGAGAAGGTAAGGTGAAACCATCAATACCAAGGGCGGAGCTAAGAATTTATTTAAAGGGTGTCATCTTCTTGAATGATATTTAAGAAGAATTAATTATTTATAAATATATATTTTTAATTAGGGTGTCAATGGAAGGCTTGTGTTGTGTCCTTGATGAATTCTATGTATGTTTCAATGTGGGCTATCTGTGTTGTGCCTGTTTCCATTCTTGTGCACAAATGCTAAGTTGAGTGCCACAGATATGGCCAGTCTGAATGGTGCAATCTTCCACCAGAAACACTCAGGATATGCCAGAGCATCTAGCTTGATGAGAGTTTAGTTTCTACTCAATAACTTTGTGCAGACTGCAGACTGCACATTGATGTTGGTTACCACTAATTATCGAAATATGTTTCGAGTTAAAAGTAGAACTTTGTATTACTATTTGTTTGCTTCCAGTTCATCCCTTATTATCGATGTTTTAACATCATTAGCGCTGTACTCTGATGCTCAGATGATTATGCTTTAAATTGATCTAGTAGATTGTAAGAGAAAGAAGATGGAAGGAAGTGACTGCTATTTTCAACTTTCCTTCCACTGCGACGAATGCATCTTTTGTGCTGCGGAAGTACTATGTTTCTCTGCTTCATCACTATGAACAGATCTACTTCTTTAATGCCCCCGGTTGGATCCCTGTTCCTTCAGGTATGCAAATTGAGAACGAAAACTCTTCTTGAATAAATATTAAGAATGTTGCTCTTAATATTATATGATAATCCATATATGCAGATCCTCTCCGAAACCAATTTATTCCACCAATTCCTACTCAAGGGGTAGTGCAGCAGCCAGCCGTAGAAATTCATGCAGCTGCTGTGCAGCAACCAAAAGTAAATATTGCCGAGTCGCCTGCAGGTGCATTTAAAATTTTCTGTGCTGATTGAAACCGACTTTGTGTTTTCACCTGTAAAATTTTTGTTCATTCCCCTTTATCACTGAGTCTATATTTCTGGAGTTTCATGATTTGGTGAAGTCCAGTAATGTATTTTAGTTGATACAGCAGTAAGGCCAGCATCGACAGCGGGCTCTCCCGTGATTGGGGTGATTGATGGGAAATTCGAGAGTGGCTATCTTGTTACTGTCACCATCGGTTCGGAGAAGTTAAAAGGTGTCTTGTATCAGGCTCCACAGGATGCACCACCCCAATTGCAACATCAATATGGTGTATATGCTGGCAGGAGTGAGACCACTCATGCTTCATCAGGTGTGCAACGCCGGAGGCGTAGGAAGAAATCTGAGATAAAACGAAGGGATCCTGCTCATCCGAAACCGAACAGGAGTGGGTATAATTTCTTTTTTGCCGAGCAACATGCAAGACTCAAACCACTTCACCCTGGAAAGGACAGGGAGATTAGTAGAATGATTGGTGAATTATGGAACAAGTTAACTGAATCAGAAAAAACAGTAAGAACCATTAATTATACTGTAGTTCATGAACTTAATATGTTTTATGGTAAGTTTTAACTTCTTGCTTGGACTTTTGTCATTGTTCAGGTTTATCAAGACAAAGCTCTCAAAGATAAAGAACGATACAGAATTGAGATGGAGGATTATAGGGAAAGATTAAGGACAGGCCAAGTTATCAGTGATGCAGTGCCCCTGCAGCAACGATTTCCGGAACCAGATGTAGAAGTGACAAAAGCAGATATGAAGTTCCGCGAAACTGAAGGTGGTGATTCTCCTCAAACTCAGGAACATGATAGCAGCTCTGGTGGAAGTGATTCTGAAGATGATAAAACTAAAGAAAAGGATTTAGATAGGGAAGAATCTCCGGTTGTAGAGGTAGGCGGTGAATCTATGAACAAAGATGTGGAGATTTCAGGTGAGCTAGTGATTGAGAAGTTCAGTATGCAGGCTGAAGATAACTTGGGGAATGTTGTGAGAGACAAACAAAGAACCAATGCTGATTGAAGAACACTAAAAATCAGCTTCATAGTAGCTTCTTTTTTATGTGTAAAAATTTAGTTTTACTATCAGCAGTAGGTTTTAATTTCCTTGGATGGGATGAGGGGAGGATTTGTTTTACTGGCTTGGGTAAGTTTTGTGGGGAGAAATCCCAACCCCTGCCTAAACATCTCTCAACTAGCTTATTGTTGTAGTTGTCAGCTTCTTAAAACAAAATTTCTAGTCCAACACTGCTAGAAAAACACAAGTTTTGAAGTCCAATATCTAGGTTGGCCAACAACATAAAGGTTGTAGTACAATCCAAATAACATCAATAATTGCACAAAGAGAAAAAAAATCCTCAAAATCAGGACAAAACCCTGATAGAAGAAATACAATGAAAGATGGGATAGGAAATGAACCAAAAGAATGGCCTGTTCATTTCCATGGGAAATTTTGATTTAATATGCCAGATGAGATGGTAATAGCTGATACAAATATACCAGGACAGAGATGAATCAAGCCTGCAAAATATGAGTCACATCATTTAAATGTCACGAATCTGAGACTAAAAGAGCATCCCAGATTGTATCCATGTCCAACGAAGGCATTCTACTTAACTGTACAGCATCTACATCTGATGATACACTCCCCTGAGATTTCTTCTTCTTCTTCTTCTCATTTACTTCAGATTCTGCCTCAAATTGCCGCTCTCTTTTTGTTGTGTTCTTGTTTAAATCTTTGACATTTGCCTGCACCGACGGTGGATTGTTCGACTTTTTGTTAACAGCAATGCCTTGTGAAATTGCTTGCAACTTGGCTTCAAGAAGTGCGGCAGTGTTCCCATTCAAAGAATTGGCCTTGAGTTGATGCATAAGATCTGGAAAATTCAAATGTGCATATTCTCCGCGCAACATGTATGCTGCTGTATCGTATGCCATAGCAGCTTCTTCTGCAGTGTCGAAAGTCCCTAGCCAAACCCTTGTTCGGTTTCTCGGGAGCCGTATCTCAGCAACCCATTTTCCCCAATGTCTTTGCCTTACCCCTCGGAACAGCTTTCCAGGTGATGCCGAAGCTGATGACAACGGACCCTTTTGATGCCGATTCTGCAATCTGCGTCCAGCGTACTTCATAGGTTGAGTCTCGGTAGTGCTAAGCCAATAGTCACTAAAACCTTTGGATTGGAAACTTGTCAAACTCTGGTTCATTCTAAGCCATTCATCGCCCATTTGAGACTGAATCTGACCAAGTTGAGGCATTTGAAATGAATGGTTTTCCGACAAGGTCGGTGCAGGCTCGTCCTTTTTCACAATGGAGCCAATGGCTCGAGTGGTCGGATCTAACATGGCAGGTTCCGGCAAAAACAAAGTTAAGTTGGGGAATTTGGATGGAGAAGGTGGTTCAGGAACTTGAGCTTGGTTCAGTTTCGGAAAAGACTCCAGGAAGTTCAATGGCATAAAACCATCCTTGACATCAGAAGCAAGACCAGCATGTGAGGGAACAGAACTGAACCCTGAACCAAACAAGACCGGATGATGTTCATTCAAAACACCCTGTCTGGGAATTCCAGGACTGGAATTCGAAACAAGCCTATCAGGTGAAGGAGATGATGGTGGAGACTTGGTTCTTCTTCCATAGGCAGTACCAGTTAAAGTACCACAAATGATTGGATCGTTGAAAAACTTTGAAGCTGTTGGCATGCCATATATATAAGATGGCCACTCCTTGTTCATCAAAGTTTCTGTTTTAGGAAATTGATCTTCCACACTCATATTTTGTCCAAAACAGAACAAATAGAAGATATATATAGGAATGACGGAATTCAAAGTACAGTATATATTAAGCCTTAATCTCAAGGCTTCTGCTAAAGCATTACTATAGTAATAATTTATGCCAAGTTACTTTTTATGAATTAGGATTTACACAACGTAAAACTCTCTCAATTTTACACGTTTTCTACATCGTTATATGAAGGAAATTGATGGCTCTGATTAATTCTTTATTTTTTTTCCAAGTGATAATCTTCACATATTTACTGTTAATCTCATCCATTCGTTTTATTCATCCAACCGTACAAAAATGTGTAAAACTCTTTAAGTTTTACACTGTGTAAACGGATCCTATCTCCCTTTTTATATATGTATATATATATGGGTAATTGTTCTATACACAAGCGCTTGTGGAAATTTTTTTACACAAACGTCTTAGTTTTAGGGGTTAGGGACTCCGTTTAGGGTTTAAAATTTAGGGGTATAAGTGTAGTAGTTTTGAATTTAGGGATTGTTGATAGAATTTTGGGTTTAGGGTTAAAATTTAGGGTTTATAGGTTAAAACCTAAATCCCTACCCATATTACCCTAAAACTAAACCCTAACTCTAAATTCTAAACTCTAACCCTAAATCCTAAATTCTAAACATGAACCCAAAATTCTAAACATTTACACTAAAACCCCTAAACTTTAAACCCTAACCCCTAACCCTAAACCCTATAATTGAGGCGCTTGTGGAAATAAAAAAATTCCACCGCCAGTGTATAGGATATTAATCCTATATATATATAGGATTAATATCTTATACACAGGCGGTGGAAACTGAAAATTTCCACAAGCGCCTTAGTTTTAGGGTATAGGGAGTTAGTTTAGGGTATAGAGAGTTAGTTTAAGGGTTTAGGGGTAGGGATTTAGAATTTAGGGATAGTTGTTTTAATTTAAGGTTTAGGGTTATAATTTAGGGTTTATAGGTTAGAGTTTAGTTTTTAGGCTAATATGGTAAGGATTTAGGTTTTAACCTATAAACCTTAAATTATAACCCTAAACCTTAAATTGAAAGAACTATCCCTAAATTCTAACCTCCTACACCTAAACCCCTAAACCCTATACCCTAAACTAACTCCATATACCCTAAAACTAAGGCGCTTGAGGAAACTTTCAGTTTCCACCGCCTGTGTATAGGATATTTATCTATATATATATATATATACACACATACTGTTATATTAAAAATTTGGCCCTTCAATGGAAAGACTTTCCTTTTTTCAATTGAAACAGTTGTTTGCCACGCGCAAGTAACAATCATCTTTGGTTTTTTCGATTAAACTAATGTTTTGTTTTTATTTTTGGTTATATGCATATTCGTCTTATGTTTCATGTTCGACGTGCGAGTCTGCTCTTTCCAACACTATCATTTTTAAGGTTTAAATTCGCGTCCTCTTCTTGAGAGTACAATGTACTTTACCAATACTTGTTGGTTTTTTATTTTATTTTTTTAATGAAGAGGAAAGCGAAGAGAGAAAAGAAAATTTTAAAGAAAAAATAAAGAAGAAAGATAGAAGTTAAGCAAAGAATAAAAAATACAACAACTTAGAATAATAGCTTAAATTATATACAAATATTCATGTAGTTTTAGTGTTGTTCCTTTTATTTACTTACTTGTTTTTTACTCGTTTGAAATGTATATTTATTTTTTATATATATGTATTAATTATAATTATTCTATAATAAGTTCTGCATAAATGAAAATCGAAATGATGATGAAATTTTATTTTATTTTTCTTGTGTGCGAATGTGGTAGTATCATTTACATATATTCTGATCCTTAATTTAATATTTTTCTAATTTATAAGTTTATGCTGTACATACTTTGTAATATTTTACAAAACAATCGTGCTAACCACTGTAGATGTTTTTAACCAATCAGAAACTTACAGCGACGGAGCTAGGATTTGAAGTTGGGGGGCAAAACATAAATTTTGAAAGGTGGGGGGGCAAATTCACAATTATCCCAATTTTTTCCGAAAAAATATAAAAAATCAAAGGGTAAAAAAAAAAATTTCCCCCTACCGGGGGGGCCACAGCCCCTCCCATGGGAGCTGTGGCTCCGTCACTGGAAACTTACGCATCTTGTTTTCTTAGGAATCGAAGCTGAATATTTAAATAACAAAAATCTTTGACCTCTTTTTTAGTGGTCATTTCTTTATCCCAATGATAAAAAAAATTAACATTTAAGTTTAAACATTAAATTTTAAATTTTAAATTCTAAATATACAGTATACTTATAATTTTTTAAATTTTAATCTTAAATATTAACCTTAAATTTTAATTTTAAATTTAATCTTTTAGTGTAGGACATAAATAGAGACATCGAAATCAGAGAATTTATATTCGTATTAAATAACTTCAAACTCCTTTCACTTCCATTTAGACCTAATTCTAATCAATGGCCATGTGGTTTTCTCTAACACTCACATGACTCATTCTTTCCCTTTTATATTCTAACCGTTATCTCAAGTCATAGTTAGACTTTACGATTTAAATTGCAATTCCAGATGTAAAAATCGCAAAATAACAACTTCAATGTAATGTTGTGATGGCTATTTAAGTCATTGTATTTCACATTAATTAATATATAGACGGATAGAGATAGATCAACTTAATTCACAATTTTTTTATTAACAGGGCAAAGAAATTAAGTTTTATTAAAATAAAATATATTACAAATATAATAAATTTTAATTAAAAAGAGAATTTCAGGGATCAAGTCCACCCAAAAAAAATTAAAGTAAATTTAAACATGTATACCCTAAGAGTGTGAAAAAAATATTTTCCCTTAAATACATCTTTCATCTTCCATAGAAGTTCAACGACCATCATAATTTTTTTAAGCAATTAATTGCTACATAAATGTAGGAATAATGAAAGTAATCTTGCATATTTCTTCACTATCGGTTTTGGTTGCAGTGGCAAATTACCACTAAACAAAATTTAACCATATTCGACTACTGGCCTTCATGGATAAAAAGATGTATTGTGTTGATCGCTACACGAGCACTAAATTACCATAAAAATAGATACAAATCGTGCCACAAAACAGATAAGAAGCGTACTATAGAAACAAATGAACAAATGCAACAAAATACAAGAAAAAGAGAGTTCCAAAACAGAAAAGATTATTGTTTTAAACAAAAAGCAAAAGAAAATAAGCAAAGAAAAAACAGTTAAAGTCAACCCGAAAACTACACAATTAAAGAAAATACTAAAAAAACACTTTAAAAATAAATTAAGTTTTTCCAATAACAAAATTATTATTTGATGTTTTAGAATTGTTTTTTTCTTTTCTTTTTGTATTTAAGATAATCAGGAGAGAAATCTGTGGTTATGTCATTAATTAGTCATTGCCATTATGAATATTAACATCAACATAATAATAAACTTTTAATTGAAACAAGACTGGTTCGAAAATTGAAATTAATTCTGTTTTCCGACGAGGAAGTCGTGATTCATGGTAAAACTCTTTAATTTAATATATATAGAGAGTGTTAGTTATATACAAAGTATGAGATAATACTCGATTTCCATTATCATCAAAGGGTGATTTACACAGTGCACACAGGGTGCATTTATATACAAAGCTGTCACACAGCATTCCCGCCAAAGCTAACAACTATAGTGTAAAACCCTAACAACCTTGAAATGGTTGTAACAGAAAGCTGCTGACTCAGCTTTTCTCTGGATCCTTCTAATATTTCCCCCGCTTCTTCAACTTTCTTGAGCACGGGTAAGAGCTCGAACACACAGTTGAAAACGAAACTCTTCAAAGTTGGCAGTAGGAATTGCTTTGGTGAAGATGTCAGCTACCTGTGCAGAGGCTGGCACGTAATTGACTTCAAGTGCATGGGCCATGACCTTCTCCCATATGAAAAAGAGATCCAGATCCACATGTTTTGTCTTTGCATGTAATACAGGGTTTGCAGCCACCGCAACTGCACTTGTGTTATCACTCCAAAGAACAGGAGACTAAGGGAGATTCATATGCATATCGTGGAGGATAGCCTGGAACCAAAGGATGTCTGCAGCAGCATCTGCAAGACTGCAAAATTCTGCTTCTGTAGTGGACCTGGAGACGGAGCGCTGTTTGCGTGAACTCCATGATACTAAGTGTGGACCGATGAACATATAGTGACCTGAAATGGAACGCCGATCGTCAGGGTCACTGCTCCAATCTGCATTAGAGAAGGAGTGAAGAGCAAAAGAAGATGGAGTCTGAGCTGAGAACCAGAGACCAAGATCGAGAGTCCCTTTAAGATAACGTAGGATGCGTTTGACTGCCATCCAATGAAGAGCAGTGGGTCGTTGCATGAATTGGGCTACCTTATTGACTGAGAATGCAATATCCGGGCGTGTGTGACAAACATATTGTAATGAACCCACAATGCTGCGAAAGTCAGAAGCTCTTTCAACAGGTGCATTAGCATCTTTGTGAAGTTTGGTGGTGGTGACCATAGGAGTCGGGGCAGTGGTGAGCTCACGCAAATCAAATTTGACCAGTAATTCAGTGATATATTTCTTCTAGGAAAGGAGTATACCTGCTGATGTGCGAGTAACTTGAATTCCAAGGAAAAAATTTAACTCTCCAAGATCCTTTAAGGAGAATTTTTGATGTAGGTGTTGAACAACTTCAGAAATGTGCGAAGAAGATGAACCAGTGATCAGAATGTCGTCGACATAAACAATGGTGTATGTAGTTGTGGTGTCATCAATGTATACAAACAACGATGTATCAGCATTAGAGGAACGAAAATGCAGGGCTTGGAGAAAACACTTAAGTTTGTCAAACCAATTCCGAGGGGCTTGACGGAGCCCATACAAGGCTTTCTTAAGCTTACAGACGAGTTGAGTACCATCAGCTGCAAGTTTTTGAAATCCTTCAGGCTGCATCATGTAGACATCCTCATCGAGGCCCCCCTTTAAAAAAACGTTATTAACGTCCACTTGTCGTATTTCCCAAGAGTGAGATACAGCTATAGATAACATAAGGTTCACTGTGGGAGCTTTGACCACAAGGCTAAAGGTTTCCCTGAAGTCACAACCTGCAAGCTGGGAATAGCCCTTCGCAACAAGCCGTGCTTTGTAGCGTTCAATAGTGCCATCAACAAGACGTTTGATCTTGAATAGCCATTTACATCCAATGGCACGACGATCAGTAGGCAATGGAACCAGATCCCAAGTATCATTGTCAAGCAAAGCTTGATACTCAACGTTGACTGCTACTTGCCAATCAGGGTTTTGCATGGAAGCATGCACGTTCAAAGGAATATCATCGAGGTGTAGGTGATAGGCTTTAGGTTTGAACACTCCAGACCTGCTTCGTGTAACCATATGATGTTGGTTAGGAGGAGAGCCAGGAGGTGCCACTGTAGGGACGTGGAGAGGAGCTTGAGGAGGATCAGGTGAAGGGGCAGCAATGTGGTGAGATGTGTCAGCTTCTTCTAGATTGACTGGAGAAATTTCAGGTAAGGATACATCAGGCTCAGAAGTTGGCTGAGGGAAAATGGTTGGAGATGAAGGAGCAGCTGGAGGAGATGTTGAAGTATGATCATGAGTAGAGGTGGAATGTGAAGTTTGTGATGCTATAGTCTCAGAAGCAACAGGAGATGTGTCTGGAACAATATGCATCATGGGAGAGAGAACATCAATGGGTGATGAAGATGAAGAAGAACCAGGAACTGTTGACTGAAAGGGAAACACTGATTCATGAAAGATAACATTCCTTGAGACAAAATTTTGACAGTGGTCTGATCAAGACACCAATAACCTCGATGCAGAGGGGAGTAACCAAGGAATACACGGATCGTGATCTGAAATCCAACTTTTGAGAGTTGTACGGACGGAGATAAGGATAACAAAGGCAGCCAAACACTCTAAGGAAACGATAGTCAGGGTCCTTGTGATATAACACCTGAAATGGGGATCGACCATCAAGACTCTTAGAGGGAATCCTGTTAATTAAAAAAACTGCACTGAGAGTTGCATAAGACCAATAGTGAAGTGGAAGTGAGGCTTGTGCTAGCAGCGTAAGAGCTATTTCGACAATGTGCCTATGCTTCCTCTCAACCACACCATTTTGAGAGGAAGTATGGGGACAAGTAATCCTGAGCTGTACCCCTAATTGAGCCAACAACGTATGTAGAAAGCGAAGTTCACCACCCCCATCAACTTGCACAGCTAGCAAATTCAAACCAAACTGATTCTTTATTAAAGTATAAAACTGACGAAAGGCATTACACGCATCAAACTTCTTCTTAAGTAAAAACAACCAAGTGTTGCGGGAAAACAAGTCAATACAAGACATATAAGAGAGATAGCCATCAGAGGCTACTGAAGCTGGTCCCCAAATGTCAATCTCGATTAGCTAAAACAGTGAGGTGTAAACTGTAGATGAATCTTAAAATAGAAGAGAGTGACTTTTGCCTAGGTGGCAAGCATGGCAGAAAGAATCCTTTGGTGGAACAACTCTTTTATTTAAAGCAAGGCTCACAACCTCAGCTGAGGGGTGACTCGTCCGATTGTGCCAAAGCATGTAGTCAATGGAGGAAGAAGAAGAACACGCAACCATTTGTTTACTTTGCTGAGGAAATTCATATAGGCCATCAGTATGCACCCCTCTCAGCAACATTGTCCTTGTACGCTCATCCTTAAGATAGCAAGAAGAGACATGGAATTCAAAATAAACGTCATTATCAGATGCAATTTTCGAAACAGATAATAAGTTTCGTGTGATATCAGGTACAAGAAGAAGTTGATCAAGAAGTAAAGATCGAGAGACATTGGGCATTACACCTTGACCAACATGAGTGATAGCAAGGGACGAACCATCCCCAATATGAACTTTACCTTGACCACCATATGGTTGACTGGACTGAAGTTGAGTTTTATCATTGGTAAATGGTGCGTGGCACCAGAATCAGGGTACCAAACACCTGGATTAGCAACAAGAGTATTAACTTGTGGATTTTCAACAGAGGTGGAAGGTCCTGTATCAGTGGCAACATAGGGTAAATAGCTTTTCTCTGGATCAGTGTAAGAGCAGCAACAGTTATGAGCCTCAGCATTAGGTTTTTGGGAACCTTGATAGTTTTGATTAAATCTGTACCAGCAACGATCTGCCAGATGTCCCAACTTACCACAAATCTGGCATTGGAAACGAGGCCTGTCTTTGAATCTACCACCATTTCTAGCATTCGATCCAGCACGTCCACCACGAGTGGGAGGGCCAGGAGTGTAGGAAACATCTAATCAAGGGTCTGAATCAAGAGTGGTGTTGTTGATTCCCACCGAAAGACGTAGAGGATCTTCAAGGCGCGTTTCAGGATCAATGAGCAAAGAAACCGCCCCATCAAATGTATAAGGATCGTTGCTGGCAGTGATGACAGCTACAACAGATTTGAACTCTGGTGGAAGGCTATTAAGTATGGTGGCCACTTGCTTGATCTCATAGATTGGGCTACCACAAACAGCAAGCAGATCACAAATTTTCTTTATCTGAGAAGTGGAAGCACTGATAGACAGGGATCCTTTCTTGAGAGATCGCAATCGAACATGAAGATGCATGACCCTCGTTGTATAGAGCTTAGAATATCGAAGGACCAGTGTTTTCCAAATGGAAGAGGAAGATTCAGAACCAACCAGGTGTGGAAGAAAGGAAGTGCTAACCGTGGATAGAAGCCAAGAGGCTAAGGAACTGTCCTGCTTGAAAAACCACTGATAAGTAGGATTAGGAGATTTGGTTCCATCAGCTGCCACCAGAAATTTCGCCGGAGGAGTATATTCGTCATCTAGATAGTGCTCAAGGCCTTGCCCTCGAACCATGAGAAGAACCTGTTGATGCCATAACAGGAAATTTGTATCATCAAGCTTAACACTAATTTGCTTGTTGAAAAAACCTTGAGAGGACGAATCATCAGGAACGGTGGAATCAAGAGCAACGACAGAGGCATTGTCGGCAGGCATGGTGCACAGAGGAAGAACAACGAAGAAGGTTAACAAAAAGAGAAACCCAAAATCGAAAAAGCTAATGATACCATGTTAGTTATATACAAAGTATGAGATAATACTCGATTTCTATTATCATCAAAGGGTGGTTTACACAGTGCACACAGGGTGCATTTATATACAAAGCTGTTACACAGCATTCCCGCCAAAGCGAATAACTATAGTGTAAAACCCTAACAACCTTGAAATGGTTGTAACAGAAAGTTGTTGACTCAACTTTTCTATGGATCCTTCTAATAGAGAGAGAAAGGATCCGTTTACACAGTGTAAAACTCTTTAAGTTTTATACGTTTTTTGGACCGTTGGATGAGTGGAACGAATGGATGAGATTAACGGTGTAACCCGTATCGATAACTTTTTTCCCTGGTTTGGTTACTGCCAAAACCTGTATCGAAACATGCTTTTCCGTTTCGATACGAAGAGGGATCGTTTCGATACGCCTGGTAAGCGTACCGATTGACACGCGTCGTATAGTGTCAAAAATAAAACCTTAAACTCAAAATAAATAAGAATAAAAATAGTATAGTGAGAGTAAGGGTCGATCCGCAGGGAATAGGAACTCTAACACCTTTCTTCTGATTTAGACCAAAACCTGTAGGGAATAAAGGGGGATTTTAGAATAGTGATTTAGATGAGAAAAATAGTAAAAACGTAAAAATAAATGTTGAGAAAGAATTATGGATAGAAATAGCCTCAAGCCACGCTTTGCCACGACATCTTCGATCACTGAAGTTGATTTTTCTTCGACTTTCCTGCAGGTTACAGTCTACAAGGCCCAACCCTTGTAACTTACTTCTCGTTGGTAGATTCGACCCCTAGGGCAATCCTTGAAGTCAAACTTTTGTGAATTAGCCACGACAATCGATGCTAACCCAGATCTGAGTTAGTGCTGGAGAAGCCCGTGCTCGGATATTCGTCTCGATGAGAGTTGTTTCCGATTTCGATTCCCCTTAGTGGACCGCCACTAAGTTTGTTCTTAGGGAGTTGAATTGGCTACAAGCTTTTCCTCGTCCCCAACGATGGATCTAAACCACTTCAAGCCGATGCGCGCTCTCGGAATGAAACAATTGCGATGTCTAAAGATTAGGCCGATTGCCTAATCAACTTTGCCGAGAATCTAAAAAGGAATTGTCGAAGGGTTGAAGTATTTTCCTAATCTCACGAGGTTTGTCGGGTTTGGCGTTGCTTTTGGCTAAAGGGAATTTAGTTAAGCATGGTTTGTGAAAAAACCATACTTAATAAAATAAACAAAAATGGAGAAAAGAAAATGGAGAAAAAAAAATGGAGAACTTTATTACTCAAGGAAGAAGAGAACAATGGAAATTGATTGATGATTAATTCACCCCCCAAAGTGGGGTATTTATAGTAGTTGAAAAACCCTAAAAACCTAAGATGATAAATCCTAAAATAAATTCAAATAAAATTACATAAGATAAATATCAAAGTTTTGAATTTAAAAGATAAAATTCGGATGATAGGCTATCTTGATAAGTGGACTGATAGGTTATCAGGCTTGCTGACGTCATCTTCTAGAAGGTGCTGATGTGGCGCCCAGTCAGCATTCATGCCCTGATTCATGCCCATGAATTTGCCCACGAATTCAGTATTTCTGCAGCATTTCAACTCGTTTCCGGCATTACGTAACCTGCACGAAAACAACACAAAAACAGCCCAATTAAGTCCTTCAAACATATATATTCGATCAAAACAAGGACTAAAAACATAACCAAAATAAACACTTATCAAATTCCCCCTCACTTATCCGATGTTTGTCCTCAAGTATCTCAAAATTAAATAATCTTAAGTTCAAGTTTTCATCCTTAATTTCACGAAGTCTCAAAAATTCTCAATATGATTAAGCATCTAAATATGAGAGAAAACTAAGGAGCAAAAATAGATAAATGGCAAGACTAATAATTTAAAGCTAAGACGACATTCTAAAACTCTACTAACATCAATGATGCAAACCAAGTACCCTCACAAGGAATCGCTCATGTCACTCAAAGTGTTTAAGGGTAAGAAAAATCACTCCAGCCAAAGCTAATTAGAGCATAACCATAAGCTTGTGTTTAAATCTAATCTCCACTACTAACATGAATATGATGCAAAAATCAAGAGGTCTTAAATAAGGGTTGTAATGGGGCTAAGGTAAGGGTAGGATAAAGGCTGAAAATAAGGGCTAAAATGCAAGACAAAAAATCATCTCAAAATATATTCGAAACTGTTTTTTTTTCATTCGAACCAAATCTGCTCGACAGTGTACCCTTTTTTCTTTTCGAACTGCACTGTTTTTTTTTTGGTTTTATTTTTCTGCAGACTCGAACAATTTCCTGCACTGTATATTCGAACCAATTCTGCACTGTATATTCGAACCAATTCTGCACTGTTTTTTTTTAAGATGAAATTTGTCTCGAAAAAGGGAACAAAAATGATGGATTTGAGAAGAAATTGGATTAGGCTTAAAATGTGGTAATTTTCAAGAAAAAGGCTAAGGCTCAAAGATTGTTTCACTAAGGGAAATTAATTAAAGGGTAGGTGATTTATTTGGGAAGAGAAGTGGTTTAAACCTAGTGCCTCTATCATATTAAAGCATCATAATCAATCAATGTAATCTCAAAAAGAATTTAAAGACAAGTTCTAGAATGCAACTAATTTAACTAGGCACACTCAAAGAAACAAAGAGCAAATATCATGCATGCTCATTAGGCTCAAAAACTCACAAATATGTCTTGTGTACTTAGGTAAGCATCATGTGAATTAATAGAGAAAGAAAATGTCATAATAAAATTAAAAATTAATCATGCCAAAAATTTACCATGCAACCTAGAGTTTTCTAACAAGATAGATACAAAGCCATATGAAAACAGTGAGACAAGGCAAAACTAAGGATTAAACGAAAAACTTAAATTAATAAAATCAAGATTTCAAGCGAACAATCAAAATAGATAAGCAAGATAAAAATTGATAAGCATATCTCCCTCCCCCTCACTTAGATGCATTTTGTCCCAAAATGAATATAAAATAAAATAAAAGAGAGAGGGTGAAAATACTCCCCGATCGTAGAAGAGCATGGTTCAGTAGTGGGCTCCGAGTCTAGTGTAGGGCGAAGGCGAGCTTGCTCCAGAGTTCGGACCATGGTGGTGGGTTGGGGCTGAAAGTTGGTTTGTTGGAATAAAAAAATGAAAAAGAAAAATGTGGTATTTTAGGTCTAGTGAAAGTGACGGCTTGGAGGGATAAGATGCTTCTATGGAATTTTATTTTAATATGGTAGGGTTTTAAATTTTAAGTGAAAAAGGTGATAAGGATAGATTTGAGTTTAAAATATTGGTGAAGTGGTGTGGTGTGTAAATAAATAGGAGGGTGGGGGGTGGTGCCGTGTATTGCTTTGGGTTTGGGGTGGGGTCCACGGGATTTAATTGAAAGTTTAGGTAAAAGTTGGATAAAGCTGCGGCTAGGGGGAGAGATAAAAGGGAAAAAAAAGATAAAAAAAAATTAAATTGGGTGATTGGGTGTTTGATCGGGTAGGAAATTGTGTAGGTGGGGTCCATGGGTATTTAAATTTGGTTTGGAGTGTGATGGTTGACCGGGTAGATAAGAAAAGTGTTTGAAATATGGGTTTGATTGGGTAAAAAAAGGATAAAATCCGAATTAAAAATTCAGCCCACAAAATTCTGATAGCTTCTCATCTCTTTATTCGATCTAAATTATCTGCAAATAAAACAAATAAAAGATCAGATAAAAATAGAATTCGAAATAAAAATAAAATAAAATGATGAGATAATAAAATAAATTCAAAAGGATAGATAAAATGAGATAAAAATAAATTTAAAAGTAGAAAAAATAAATATGAAAAGTAATGAAGATAAATTTGAAAAAGATAAAATCAAAATTAAAAATCTTTAAATGGATTAGATAATTTCGACTCTTTTCTTTTTCTTTTTCTTTTCTCTCTTTTTTTTTATTTTTTATTTTTTTTAAATAAAAAGAAAATTTAAATAACATTAAAAATAAAGAAAATAATAATAAAAAGAAATGGGTTGCCTCCCATCTAGCGCTTGTTTATCGTCATTAGCTCGACGACCTGGTTCAGACTACAGGCATTGCGACAAATACTTCTTCCAGTTCTTGCGCTTTATCCAACTGAGTATTTCCCTACGAGAAATTTTGCGATTATGGGGTTCTTTTACTGGAAAAGATTTTCTTTCACTCTTCAATTTATCTAGAGGTAATTTTAACTCCAAATTCAATTCCTGCAAAATGAAAGAAAACATTTTAGATTTTGATGGAGTTGGGCGTAAATCAGAATGAACAGAAGAAACATTTTTCAACTCCTTAATTCCTTTGTCGTGATCCTTCAAATCCCTGCACGAATCATTAACAGATTTAGATTCTATAAATTCTTCAACGGCGGGCTCAATAACATCTATAAAATTTATACTAGCAACATTATCAGGATGTCGCATCGCTTTGTAAACATCAAATTTTACCACCTCGCCATCGAACTCCATTGTAAGGATCCCGCTTCTCACATCGATTTTCGTATTTGCAGTACTTAAAAATGGACGACCAAGGAGGATTTCGGAAGAATTATTAGCTCGATTGTTTTCCATGTCTATGACATAGAAATCTGCCGGAAAGATTAAATCTTTTACCTTTACCAGGACATTCTCTAGTAATCCTTCTGGGTAAATTATGGATCTGTCCGCCAACTGTATGGTTACCTTCGTATCCTTCAAAGGCTCAGCAGAAAGTGAGTTATAAAGTGAAAGAGGCATAACATTGATAGATGCCCCTAAGTCACACATTGCTCGTTTAATACCCACTTTACCGATTTTGCAGGGAATGGCGAACATACCTTGGTCCTTCAATTTTGGTGGCAACTTTCGCTGGAAGACCGCCGATACATGCTCTCCTAGATTAACCTTCTCAATTCCAATAAGACGACGTTTATTAGTACATAAATCTTTAAGGAACTTAGCATACCTTGGGATTTTTCGGATTACGTCGAGGAGTGGAATATTGATCTCTACTTTTTGAAACACATCTAGGATTTCCTTTTCTTCTGCTTGTTTGTCTCTTTTCATTAATCTCGACGGGAAGGGTGGTGGTGTAGCGTAGGGAGAAGGTACAGGGGTTGGATCGGGCATACCTTTTCTAGTAGGAGGTGATTGCTTTTTTTCTTCCTTTTGTACGCCATCTTCTTTAGCTTTAGGTTCGATGACTGTACCGCTTCGTAGAGTGATGACGTTCACATTCCCTCTTGGATTAGGCTCCGTTTGAGAAGGTAATTTCCCTTTGGATTCTAAGCGACTTACCGCTAAGGTCAATTGACTTATCTGTTTGTCAATTGCTTCAAAGTGAGCTTCGGTTCTTAGTTGAAATTTTTCTTGGGCTAGCGCTAACTTTTCAACAATTGACTCCAACGATGGCTTCTGCGGTTGATATTGTTGTGGTGCAATTGGTTGATAAGCTTGATTTGGCC
Source organism: Hibiscus tridactylites (assembly GCA_958450335.1). Classification (NCBI taxonomy): domain Eukaryota; kingdom Viridiplantae; phylum Streptophyta; class Magnoliopsida; order Malvales; family Malvaceae; genus Hibiscus; species Hibiscus tridactylites. Next base: position 71,560,538 of record OY288272.1, read on the forward strand.
TCTGGTTTTGCGCGTAACCGAAGTTTGATTGGTTTCTCCATCCCTGTTTATATGCATTTCTTATGGCGTTGGCTTGTGCGACATCATCTTCTTGAATCATCGGACAACAGTCTGTCGGATGTTCTGGGCTAGTACAGATTCCACAAAGTCTAGCTGCTCTTTTTTTATCTGCAACAAGGGTTTGCACTATTTCAGCTAATTTTTCGATTTTGTTTTCTAATGAAACTGTACTTACCTCGCGAACCCTTCGAGATGGTTCGCTAGATTGATTGAATCTTTGAGAGTTGGCGGCCATGGTTGATATCAGAGTTTTAGCCGCTGTTGGTGTCATGTTGACTAAAGCTCCGCCACTTGCTGCATCTATCACTTTCATGTCCATAGGCGTCAATCCTTCGTAAAACTATTGGAGGAGGGTTTGTTCCGACAACCCATGTTGTGGACAATTTGCACACAACTTTTTAAACCTCTCCCAGTATTCATACAAGGATTCAGCTTCTCTTTGTTGAATGCTTAGGATGCTGCGCCTAATTTCGCTTGCTTTCGCTGCAGGGAAAAACCTGTCAAGAAAAAGTTTAGCCATGTCAGTCCATGTTGTAACAGAATTAGGGGGTAAATCAAATAACCAATCTTTCGCTATATCAGATAAGGAAAATGGAAAAGCTCTAAGTTTGATTTGGTCATCGGATACTCCCTATGGCTTTGTACTTAGACAAACCATGTGAAATTCCTTCAAATGTTTATGAGGATTTTCTGTCGGTAAGCCGTGAAAAGTAGGCAAGAGATGGATCAAACCCGTTTTTAGCACGAACGGTGTTTTGCCATTCGGGAAAGTTATACACATGGGTTGTTGGCCATCGGGCGCCTCATTAAGTTGGCGAATGGTTTGATTTTCGTCTCCCATCGGATTGGGCTCGTAACTCGATTCTGCTTCGGATGTGATTTCTAAATCGCGTTCGAGTCTCTGTTGGCGTCTTTTGTTTTTCTTTTCCCGAAGTGTTTGGGCGTTCAACTTTCGGGCTAGTGCTTCGATTTCCGGGATGAGATCAAATTTTTCTCCCGGATTGCTCCTGGTCATAAATCAAACAAAACGATATTAGTAATTTGCCGTACTCCCCGGCAACGGCACCAATTTTGACACGCGTCGTATAGTGTCAAAAATAAAACCTTAAACTCAAAATAAATAAGAATAAAAATAGTATAGTGAGAGTAAGGGTCGATCCGCAGGGAATAGGAACTCTAACACCTTTCTTCTGATTTAGACCAAAACTTGTAGGGAATAAAGGGGGATTTTAGAATAGTGATTTAGATGAGAAAAATAGTAAAAACGTAAAAATAAATGTTGAGAAAGAATTATGGATAGAAATAGCCTCAAGCCACGCTTTGCCACGACATCTTCGATCACTGAAGTTGATTTTTCTTCGACTTTCCTGCAGGTTACAGTCTACAAGGCCCAACCCTTGTAACTTACTTCTCGTTGGTAGATTCGACCCCTAGGGCAATCCTTGAAGTCAAACTTTTGTGAATTAGCCACGACAATCGATGCTAACCCAGATCTGAGTTAGTGCTGGAGAAGCCCGTGCTCGGATATTCGTCTCGATGAGAGTTGTTTCCGATTTCGATTCCCCTTAGTGGACCGCCACTAAGTTTGTTCTTAGGGAGTTGAATTGGCTACAAGCTTTTCCTCGTCCCCAACGATGGATCTAAACCACTTCAAGCCGATGCGCGCTCTCGGAATGAAACAATTGCGATGCCTAAAGATTAGGCCGATTGCCTAATCAACTTTGCCGAGAATCTAAAAAGGAATTGTCGAAGGGTTGAAGTATTTTCCTAATCTCACGAGGTTTGTCGGGTTTGGCGTTGCTTTTGGCTAAAGGGAATTTAGTTAAGCATGGTTTGTGAAAAAACCATACTTAATAAAATAAACAAAAATGGAGAAAAGAAAATGGAGAAAAAAAAATGGAGAACTTTATTACTCAAGGAAGAAGAGAACAATGGAAATTGATTGATGATTAATTCACCCCCCAAAGTGGGGTATTTATAGTAGTTGAAAAACCCTAAAAACCTAAGATGATAAATCCTAAAATAAATTCAAATAAAATTACATAAGATAAATATCAAAGTTTTGAATTTAAAAGATAAAATTCGGATGATAGGCTATCTTGATAAGTGGACTGATAGGTTATCAGGCTTGCTGACGTCATCTTCTAGAAGGTGCTGATGTGGCGCCCAGTCAGCATTCATGCCCTGATTCATGCCCATGAATTTGCCCACGAATTCAGTATTTCTGCAGCATTTCAACTCGTTTCCGGCATTACGTAACCTGCACGAAAACAACACAAAAACAGCCCAATTAAGTCCTTCAAACATATATATTCGATCAAAACAAGGACTAAAAACATAACCAAAATAAACACTTATCAAATTCCCCCTCACTTATCCGATGTTTGTCCTCAAGTATCTCAAAATTAAATAATCTTAAGTTCAAGTTTTCATCCTTAATTTCACGAAGTCTCAAAAATTCTCAATATGATTAAGCATCTAAATATGAGAGAAAACTAAGGAGCAAAAATAGATAAATGGCAAGACTAATAATTTAAAGCTAAGACGACATTCTAAAACTCTACTAACATCAATGATGCAAACCAAGTACCCTCACAAGGAATCGCTCATGTCACTCAAAGTGTTTAAGGGTAAGAAAAATCACTCCAGCCAAAGCTAATTAGAGCATAACCATAAGCTTGTGTTTAAATCTAATCTCCACTACTAACATGAATATGATGCAAAAATCAAGAGGTCTTAAATAAGGGTTGTAATGGGGCTAAGGTAAGGGTAGGATAAAGGCTGAAAATAAGGGCTAAAATGCAAGACAAAAAATCATCTCAAAATATATTCGAAACTGTTTTTTTTTCATTCGAACCAAATCTGCTCGACAGTGTACCCTTTTTTCTTTTCGAACTGCACTGTTTTTTTTTTTGGTTTTATTTTTCTGCAGACTCGAACAATTTCCTGCACTGTATATTCGAACCAATTCTGCACTGTATATTCGAACCAATTCTGCACTGTTTTTTTTTAAGATGAAATTTGTCTCGAAAAAGGGAACAAAAATGATGGATTTGAGAAGAAATTGGATTAGGCTTAAAATGTGGTAATTTTCAAGAAAAAGGCTAAGGCTCAAAGATTGTTTCACTAAGGGAAATTAATTAAAGGGTAGGTGATTTATTTGGGAAGAGAAGTGGTTTAAACCTAGTGCCTCTATCATATTAAAGCATCATAATCAATCAATGTAATCTCAAAAAGAATTTAAAGACAAGTTCTAGAATGCAACTAATTTAACTAGGCACACTCAAAGAAACAAAGAGCAAATATCATGCATGCTCATTAGGCTCAAAAACTCACAAATATGTCTTGTGTACTTAGGTAAGCATCATGTGAATTAATAGAGAAAGAAAATGTCATAATAAAATTAAAAATTAATCATGCCAAAAATTTACCATGCAACCTAGAGTTTTCTAACAAGATAGATACAAAGCCATATGAAAACAGTGAGACAAGGCAAAACTAAGGATTAAACGAAAAACTTAAATTAATAAAATCAAGATTTCAAGCGAACAATCAAAATAGATAAGCAAGATAAAAATTGATAAGCATATCTCCCTCCCCCTCACTTAGATGCATTTTGTCCCAAAATGAATATAAAATAAAATAAAAGAGAGAGGGTGAAAATACTCCCCGATCGTAGAAGAGCATGGTTCAGTAGTGGGCTCCGAGTCTAGTGTAGGGCGAAGGCGAGCTTGCTCCAGAGTTCGGACCATGGTGGTGGGTTGGGGCTGAAAGTTGGTTTGTTGGAATAAAAAAATGAAAAAGAAAAATGTGGTATTTTAGGTCTAGTGAAAGTGACGGCTTGGAGGGATAAGATGCTTCTATGGAATTTTATTTTAATATGGTAGGGTTTTAAATTTTAAGTGAAAAAGGTGATAAGGATAGATTTGAGTTTAAAATATTGGTGAAGTGGTGTGGTGTGTAAATAAATAGGAGGGTGGGGGGTGGTGCCGTGTATTGCTTTGGGTTTGGGGTGGGGTCCACGGGATTTAATTGAAAGTTTAGGTAAAAGTTGGATAAAGCTGCGGCTAGGGGGAGAGATAAAAGGGAAAAAAAAGATAAAAAAAAAATTAAATTGGGTGATTGGGTGTTTGATCGGGTAGGAAATTGTGTAGGTGGGGTCCATGGGTATTTAAATTTGGTTTGGAGTGTGATGGTTGACCGGGTAGATAAGAAAAATGTTTGAAATATGGGTTTGATTGGGTAAAAAAGGGATAAAATCCGAATTAAAAATTCAGCCCACAAAATTCTGATAGCTTCTCATCTCTTTATTCGATCTAAATTATCTGCAAATAAAACAAATAAAAGATCAGATAAAAATAGAATTCGAAATAAAAATAAAATAAAATGATGAGATAATAAAATAAATTCAAAAGGATAGATAAAATGAGATAAAAATAAATTTAAAAGTAGAAAAAATAAATATGAAAAGTAATGAAGATAAATTTGAAAAAGATAAAATCAAAATTAAAAATCTTTAAATGGATTAGATAATTTCGACTCTTTTCTTTTTCTTTTTCTTTTCTCTCTTTTTTTTTTATTTTTTATTTTTTTTAAATAAAAAGAAAATTTAAATAACATTAAAAATAAAGAAAATAATAATAAAAAGAAATGGGTTGCCTCCCATCTAGCGCTTGTTTATCGTCATTAGCTCGACGACCTGGTTCAGACTACAGGCATTGCGACAAATACTTCTTCCAGTTCTTGCGCTTTATCCAACTGAGTATTTCCCTACGAGAAATTTTGCGATTATGGGGTTCTTTTACTGGAAAAGATTTTCTTTCACTCTTCAATTTATCTAGAGGTAATTTTAACTCCAAATTCAATTCCTGCAAAATGAAAGAAAACATTTTAGATTTTGATGGAGTTGGGCGTAAATCAGAATGAACAGAAGAAACATTTTTCAACTCCTTAATTCCTTTGTCGTGATCCTTCAAATCCCTGCACGAATCATTAACAGATTTAGATTCTATAAATTCTTCAACGGCGGGCTCAATAACATCTATAAAATTTATACTAGCAACATTATCAGGATGTCGCATCGCTTTGTAAACATCAAATTTTACCACCTCGCCATCGAACTCCATTGTAAGGATCCCGCTTCTCACATCGATTTTCGTATTTGCAGTACTTAAAAATGGACGACCAAGGAGGATTTCGGAAGAATTATTAGCTCGATTGTTTTCCATGTCTATGACATAGAAATCTGCCGGAAAGATTAAATCTTTTACCTTTACCAGGACATTCTCTAGTAATCCTTCTGGGTAAATTATGGATCTGTCCGCCAACTGTATGGTTACCTTCGTATCCTTCAAAGGCTCAGCAGAAAGTGAGTTATAAAGTGAAAGAGGCATAACATTGATAGATGCCCCTAAGTCACACATTGCTCGTTTAATACCCACTTTACCGATTTTGCAGGGAATGGCGAACATACCTTGGTCCTTCAATTTTGGTGGCAACTTTCGCTGGAAGACCGCCGATACATGCTCTCCTAGATTAACCTTCTCAATTCCAATAAGACGACGTTTATTAGTACATAAATCTTTAAGGAACTTAGCATACCTTGGGATTTTTCGGATTACGTCGAGGAGTGGAATATTGATCTCTACTTTTTGAAACACATCTAGGATTTCCTTTTCTTCTGCTTGTTTGTCTCTTTTCATTAATCTCGACGGGAAGGGTGGTGGTGTAGCGTAGGGAGAAGGTACAGGGGTTGGATCGGGCATACCTTTTCTAGTAGGAGGTGATTGCTTTTTTTCTTCCTTTTGTACGCCATCTTCTTTAGCTTTAGGTTCGATGACTGTACCGCTTCGTAGAGTGATGACGTTCACATTCCCTCTTGGATTAGGCTCCGTTTGAGAAGGTAATTTCCCTTTGGATTCTAAGCGACTTACCGCTAAGGTCAATTGACTTATCTGTTTGTCAATTGCTTCAAAGTGAGCTTCGGTTCTTAGTTGAAATTTTTCTTGGGCTAGCGCTAACTTTTCAACAATTGACTCCAACGATGGCTTCTGCGGTTGATATTGTTGTGGTGCAATTGGTTGATAAGCTTGATTTGGCCTCTGGTTTTGCGCGTAACCGAAGTTTGATTGGTTTCTCCATCCCTGTTTATATGCATTTCTTATGGCGTTGGCTTGTGCGACATCATCTTCTTGAATCATCGGACAACAGTCTGTCGGATGTTCTGGGCTAGTACAGATTCCACAAAGTCTAGCTGCTCTTTTTTTATCTGCAACAAGGGTTTGCACTATTTCAGCTAATTTTTCGATTTTGTTTTCTAATGAAACTGTACTTACCTCGCGAACCCTTCGAGATGGTTCGCTAGATTGATTGAATCTTTGAGAGTTGGCGGCCATGGTTGATATCAGAGTTTTAGCCGCTGTTGGTGTCATGTTGACTAAAGCTCCGCCACTTGCTGCATCTATCACTTTCATGTCCATAGGCGTCAATCCTTCGTAAAACTATTGGAGGAGGGTTTGTTCCGACAACCCATGTTGTGGACAATTTGCACACAACTTTTTAAACCTCTCCCAGTATTCATACAAGGATTCAGCTTCTCTTTGTTGAATGCTTAGGATGCTGCGCCTAATTTCGCTTGCTTTCGCTGCAGGGAAAAACCTGTCAAGAAAAAGTTTAGCCATGTCAGTCCATGTTGTAACAGAATTAGGGGGTAAATCAAATAACCAATCTTTCGCTATATCAGATAAGGAAAATGGAAAAGCTCTAAGTTTGATTTGGTCATCGGATACTCCCTATGGCTTTGTACTTAGACAAACCATGTGAAATTCCTTCAAATGTTTATGAGGATTTTCTGTCGGTAAGCCGTGAAAAGTAGGCAAGAGATGGATCAAACCCGTTTTTAGCACGAACGGTGTTTTGCCATTCGGGAAAGTTATACACATGGGTTGTTGGCCATCGGGCGCCTCATTAAGTTGGCGAATGGTTTGATTTTCGTCTCCCATCGGATTGGGCTCGTAACTCGATTCTGCTTCGGATGTGATTTCTAAATCGCGTTCGAGTCTCTGTTGGCGTCTTTTGTTTTTCTTTTCCCGAAGTGTTTGGGCGTTCAACTTTCGGGCTAGTGCTTCGATTTCCGGGATGAGATCAAATTTTTCTCCCGGATTGCTCCTGGTCATAAATCAAACAAAACGATATTAGTAATTTGCCGTACTCCCCGGCAACGGCACCAATTTTGACACGCGTCGTATAGTGTCAAAAATAAAACCTTAAACTCAAAATAAATAAGAATAAAAATAGTATAGTGAGAGTAAGGGTCGATCCGCAGGGAATAGGAACTCTAACACCTTTCTTCTGATTTAGACCAAAACTTGTAGGGAATAAAGGGGGATTTTAGAATAGTGATTTAGATGAGAAAAATAGTAAAAACGTAAAAATAAATGTTGAGAAAGAATTATGGATAGAAATAGCCTCAAGCCACGCTTTGCCACGACATCTTCGATCACTGAAGTTGATTTTTCTTCGACTTTCCTGCAGGTTACAGTCTACAAGGCCCAACCCTTGTAACTTACTTCTCGTTGGTAGATTCGACCCCTAGGGCAATCCTTGAAGTCAAACTTTTGTGAATTAGCCACGACAATCGATGCTAACCCAGATCTGAGTTAGTGCTGGAGAAGCCCGTGCTCGGATATTCGTCTCGATGAGAGTTGTTTCCGATTTCGATTCCCCTTAGTGGACCGCCACTAAGTTTGTTCTTAGGGAGTTGAATTGGCTACAAGCTTTTCCTCGTCCCCAACGATGGATCTAAACCACTTCAAGCCGATGCGCGCTCTCGGAATGAAACAATTGCGATGCCTAAAGATTAGGCCGATTGCCTAATCAACTTTGCCGAGAATCTAAAAAGGAATTGTCGAAGGGTTGAAGTATTTTCCTAATCTCACGAGGTTTGTCGGGTTTGGCGTTGCTTTTGGCTAAAGGGAATTTAGTTAAGCATGGTTTGTGAAAAAACCATACTTAATAAAATAAACAAAAATGGAGAAAAGAAAATGGAGAAAAAAAAATGGAGAACTTTATTACTCAAGGAAGAAGAGAACAATGGAAATTGATTGATGATTAATTCACCCCCCAAAGTGGGGTATTTATAGTAGTTGAAAAACCCTAAAAACCTAAGATGATAAATCCTAAAATAAATTCAAATAAAATTACATAAGATAAATATCAAAGTTTTGAATTTAAAAGATAAAATTCGGATGATAGGCTATCTTGATAAGTGGACTGATAGGTTATCAGGCTTGCTGACGTCATCTTCTAGAAGGTGCTGATGTGGCGCCCAGTCAGCATTCATGCCCTGATTCATGCCCATGAATCTGACCACGAATTCAGTATTTCTGCAGCATTTCAACTCGTTTCCGGCATTACGTAACCTGCACGAAAACAACACAAAAACAGCCCAATTAAGTCCTTCAAACATATATATTCGATCAAAACAAGGACTAAAAACATAACCAAAATAAACACTTATCACCGATCCCCATTTTAACACCCCAATGGCTAGTTTCCCAACGACCTTTTAAATGTCATACCGTACCGATACGCCCTCAAGCGCATCGATACACTTAGGCTTGCAAGAGCCCAACAACTAGTTTCTGATGAAGGCTGTACCGATACGGGAGGCTGTAGAACAACATTAAAGATGGGAAATAAAGTCTCCAACGGCTCCAACTCATCCCCAACGGCTAGTAACGACTACAAACTCAAAGAGAAGTATAAAAGGGACCTGCAAGCATCTAGTAATGGTTAATACTTTAATTGTAATACAACATATGATCAAAATGTGTCTTAGAGCTTAAGTGTCAATTCTTTGTTTAGACAAACACTAGTGAGCCAAAATTGTTAGATTTGCTCAAGTGTTTTAGGATTGGGTGAGAGCTTAATTGTGCAAACAAATACCTATTAGAGGGATTTGAGTTTGCTTATTCTTTTCTCTTTGTAAAAAGGGTTTGATCAAGGCTTTGGGTAGAAAGCTTGATCGATTTGTAAGGGTTTCCTCCTAAGCTTTGAAAAGGGGACGAATCAATAGTGGATTGATTGGAAATCCTTAGTGGGAAGCCAAGGTAGTGGATGTAGACCTTGGTTAGAAGGTTGAACCACTATAAATCATCTTGTCTTTATTCATTTTAGCTTCCACACCTCTTACACCCAAAATTCCACTTCTCCACCACTTGGCAAGCAAGAATGGTTGAAGGAATCGAGCACCGAATATCCCAACATAAAGCCTCAAAAATAGGTAAGTTCTCCGGTAGTCCTAAAGCACCTTTGATAGATAAGAGTTAAATTTGGGCGAGTACTATCTCCGGGATTGGAAGCTTCACCGACTTCGCTAGTACATGCTCTCTTTTTGGGTGCCATTGTCTAGAGAAAGAGATCAAAACAATGTGTATGGATTATTTTTCTTATTCAACCCATTAAAAATCAATAATCAAGATTTTAAAAAAAATTGAAAGACAAATAAAAAAACAAAAAGTTTGATAAAGTTTGTTTTTGAGAAAACAAAACAAAACAAGAAAAATTTAAGACGAAATTCAAAGAAAATAAAAAGATAAAAAGAATTTTATACCTTGATATTGATAGAGAGGAATGAAAGAAGAACTTTGCACCAAATTGATAGAAAGCATTAAAAGCTTGGCTTGATGTTGAAAAACCCTGAAGAGATTTTGAGTTGTGTGGTGAAAATATGAGGGATTGAGAGGCTTTTTATAGAGTAAAAACGGCTAGGGTTTTGAAATTCTAATTTTGGTAAAAGTGAAACTCTTTAAATTCCATTAAGAAGTTGTCTGCACAATCGAGTATTGATACGCCAAAGGGTGTATCGATACGGGGGGTAAAATGGTAATTCCCTAGAAACGTGTGTCAAAGGTCCATATCGAAATAGATATCATCCATATCGAAACACTCACATATCGTATCGAAATAGGTTTAACCGTATCAAAACCCGTATTAGAGAAAATACAGTCTGGTAACCTAATACAATACGCGTATCGATACGTAGAAGGCCGTATCGATACCCTATGCCCAAAAATGTATTTTTGGTTTTAAGAACAACCAAAGGCTCAACTTTAACGACTCCTAAATGAATGCAATTGATGAATGAGCAAGTTTAAGCATGTTCTAACAGAAGCATACTCTCCCTAGCTATAAGCATGGTTTCTATCAAGATCAACATCACATAAACATGCATTTTCACACATTCAAGCAATTTTAACCTCAAAAAGAGTCCTAAAGGGTCAAGGTAGGCTAGTTAGACCCAACTCTCTCCCAAGGGACCAAAAACGCTCTTTGTCTAGAGGTTTGTTAAAAGTATTCGCTGTTGGTTCAAGGTGTCAACGTACTCTATAACAACATCTTCCTTAAGGACATGATCTCTAATGAAATGCTGCCTTATTTCTATATGTTTGGTTCTAGAGTGTTGGATGGGATTTTTCGTTATGCATATAGCACTAGTGTTATCACACTTAAGGGGTATGGTTTCAATCTTAACTCTATAATCTAAGAGTTGTTGCTTCATTCAAAGGACTTGAGCACAACAACTCCCTAAGGATAAGTACTCGGCTTCGGTGGTAGATAGAGCTACACTATTTTGTTTCTTAGAGAACCAAGATATGAACATACTACCTAAGAATTGGCAAGTTCCCGAAGTACTTTTCCTATCAATTTTACATCCCCCATAATCTGCATTCGAATAAGCATGAAGGTTGAAGGTTGAGTCTCTAGGGTACCAAAGACCTAGACAAGGAGTATCTCTAAGGTACCTAAAGATTCTTTTAACGGCTATAAGGTGAGACTCTCTAGGACTAGCTTGAAACCTAACACACAAGCAAACACTAAACAATATATCTGATCTACTTGCGATAAGGTAAATCAAAGATACAATCATAGAGCGATAAAGCTTAGAGTCAACACACTTACCTCCTTCATCTTTGTCAAGCTTTGTAGATGCGCTCATTGGTGTAGCTTGAGGCTTTGCTTGCTCCAAGCCAAACTTCTTGAGTATATCTTTCACGTACTTTGCTTGCTTGATGAATGTGCCATCCTTCCTTTGTTTGATTTGGAGTCCCAAGAAGAATGAGAGCTCCCCCATCATGTTCATCTCGAATTCACCTTGCATTAACTTAGCAAACTCTTTGCAATGTCACTCATTAGTAGATCCAAAAATGATATCATCAACATATATTTGCACTACTAAGATGTTATTTTTATATCTTTTTATGAAAAGTGTAGTGTCCACCTTACCTTTTTCAATCAAAAGTTTGAAAGCCTTTCATATCAAAATAGCTTCATCACTTTTAGCATCAAATTTACCTAAGTTGTCTTTTCCATTATTTAAAACAAAGCACTTGCAACCAAATGGATGAAAATAGCTAATGTTAGGCTTCTTAGATTTTAAAATCTCATAAGGTGTTTTCTTTAAAATTGGCCTAATCATTACTCGATTTACAATGTAGCAAGTGGTATTTGTGGCTTCTGCCCAAAAATATTTAGGTAAATTGTTTTCACAAAGCATGATTCTAGCCATTTCTTGTAAAGTCCTATTTTTCCTCTCAACTACCCCATTTTGTTGAGGAGTTCGAGGAGCAAAAAAATTGTGGCTAATACCATTTTCATTTAAGAACTCTTCAAAACCTAGATTTTGAAACTCGGTTCCATGATCACTTCTAATATGAGAAATCTTAAGTTCAAGATCATTTTGAGTTAATTTTGAAAATGTGATGAATTTTTCTAAAGCCTCATCTTTTGTACCTAAGAATAGAAGCCAAGTAAATCTAGAATAGTCATCAACAAGTAAAAAGCATACGATTTACCACCCAAGCTCATAGTTCTAATAGGCCCAAATAGATCCATATGAATTAGTTGTAAACACCTACTTGTAGAAACGTCATTAATGGATTTAAAGGATGATATATGTTGTTTACCCTTAGATCATGCATCACATATTTTATCATTTGAAAACTTGATCTTGGGTAAACCTCTAACTAGATTTAGGGAAACTATTTTTTTCTAAAACACTAATGCTAGCATGTCATAGTTTTCTATGCCATAGCCATGCATCATTTTCATTTTGTGCAACAAAAAATGCATGGGATGAATGAATGTCATCTAGATGCACCATGTATATGTTACCTATGCGATGACCAGTGAGCATTATTTTATTTGATTTAATGTCAACAATTTTGCACCTATTTTTATCAAATAAGACATTAAACCCTTTATCACACAATTGACTAATGCTCAATAAATTGTGTTTTAGACCATCGACATACAATACATTTTCAATGAGTATTGTTGAGTGATTACCTATGGAGCCAATACCTTTAATGTGGCCTTTGGAGTTGTCACCACTCCTCCACTTTTTGGCTTTAAATCCATGAATCGACTCTTGTCTCCGGTCATGTGCCTCGAGCATCCACTATCAAGGTACCATGAGTTTTGACTTTGTGCTTTGGCCTTGTAGCAATGCTCCCCCTACAAACAAAGAGTTAAACTTTGATTTTTGGTACCCAAATCATTTTGGGTCCATGAGTGTTAGCTCCCAAAAGCTTGGTTCCCTTAGGAATCCAAGGTGACATGGCATCAACATTATTAGATTTGACAAGTTCCTTCGGAACCCATACACTTCTAATTCTTTTAGTTCTATTATGCCTATAGGAGCCATTTTGTTTGTAGTTATATGTCTTTCTCTTAGGTTGGTTTGTTCTAGATGATTCCTCTATTTCATTTTTCACATTACCAACACTTTTGAAAGACTCCTTGAGCTTATTAAGCTCACTTAACACCTTTTGGTGTTCAATATTACATTGAGAAATAATATTGTTTAAGTCTACATTTTCATTTTGAAAGAATTCAAGTTAGCTTGAGAAAGTAAGTCGTTTTTAGCATTTAAATCGGAAATAATCTTTTTATTTATTAAAACGGACTCCTTAAATTTCTCAACTAACTCATCGTATACCTCTTATAATTCATAATAAGCATCATTCAATTCATCAAATGTAAAATCAAAAGAAGATGAGTTAGAGGTTACCATAGAGGAATCCTTCTCAAGAGCCATGAGGCAAAGGTTGGCCACTTCATGTTCCTCATCCTCGGATGACTCCTCATCACTCTAAGTAGCAAGCTTGGCTTTGACCTTCTTCTTTTTCTCAAAGCCCTTCTTCTTGAGTTGAGGGCAATTGGAATGTATATGACCCGACTTCTTGCACTCAAAGCAAATGATTTGATTCCTCTCTTCTTCTTTGCTTTTGTTCTTGAAGTCCATCTTTCTTTGAAATTTTCTCCCTCGGTTGGACATCATGAACCGTGAGAATCATTTGGCAATCATGACCAATTCCTCAAGGTCTTCCTCCTCACTAGAAGAGCTCTCCTCTTGTAGAGAGGCCTTGAGAGAAACTCCTAGCTTCTTCTTCTTCTCTACCTCATGCTTTTCTATTCTCCTCTCTTCCTTCTTCCTTCTTCTTCTCTTCCTCTCTTCCTTGCTTCATGATCTCGTGTATAAGAAGAGACCCAACAAGCTCATCAAGCTTTAAAGTTTTCAAATTCTTTGCTTCAATGATGGCCGTCCTCTTACCATCCCAAGACTTTGAGAGAGAGTATAGAAGCTTCCTCACTAGCTTATCTTCGGAAATTACTTCACCGAATCCTTTAAGGCCATTGACGATGATCGAAAATTTATCAAACATCTTTGAGACGCTCTCATCGGGGTCCATCTTAAAATTCTCATAGTTCAAGTTTAGCAACCCAATCTTTGTCTCTTTCACATCGCCAGTGCCCTCATAAGTCGTCTCCAAAGTGTCCCACACTTCCTTTGCGCTTTCGATAGACGAAACCTTTGAGTAGATATCTAGACCAAGTGCACAAAATATGATGTGTAAAGCTTTGTCGTTGACTTGCATCTTCTGTCTATCTTCCTCGGTCATCTCCGACTTCACCTTCGAAACTAGGCTTCCTTCATCGTTTCTCTTAACTTGAATGTAGGGGCCTTCTTCCACTACATCCCAAACCATGTAATCCATTGACTTGATGAAGAGACACATCTGATTCTTCCAACATGGGTAGTTGTACCCATTGAAGAAAGGTGGTTTAGATGTTGATTGTGACTCATAGAGGTTGGAGGTTGAAGTAGATGTCATGGCTTGTCTTGAAGTTGATCACACTCTTCCTAGAATCTCCTCTTGTGGTTGTTAATCCTTCAAAGAGGTAGGCTCTGATACCAATTATTGAGTGGGTCAATGGATTGATCAAAGCCAAGAGGGGGTGAATTGGGTTTTTAAAATTTGTTGGAGAAAGTGGAATGACAAAAATTGAAGAACAAGGCAATTTAGAGTGGTTCAAGTTCCAAATGAACTCTACATCTACTACCTTAGCTACCACTAAGGATTTTTCAACAATCCACTAATTGCTCTTCCCCTTTTCAAGGCTTATGAGGTAACCTTTACAATACCGGTCAAATTTTTTACCCAAAATTTGACCAAACCCTCACAAGAATACAAAGAAGAAATTAAGGGAAGTAAAATATCTCTCAATACAAGTTTGCCCCTTTAAATACAAGCACTCAACCCAAATTGGAATACAAGATTGGAGTTAAACACAACTCAATTTGGGATTTTACAAGAAATGAGAAATTAGGCACTTTGAGCTTAGATTTTTGTAAAGATGTTTCTTTTGGATGCAATAGTTGTTGCTAGTCTTCAATTGACTTTATTTTATACATTCTCCATTAATTCTAGCCGTTTGGGTGGTTAGGGTATTGAATATAGCCGTTGGGACCCTCTCTTTCCACCATAAATGCACTTCTGCAGCATACTGTATCGGTACGCGAGGATCCGTATCGATACCTGTCTCAAAACAGAAAGAGCCGTTGCACAATTTCAAGAGGGGCGTATCGATACATGTGTAGCTGTATCGGTACGAGTTAAGGAAGTGTTTCGGTATGAGTAAGACCGTATCAAAACAATTATTTCATCAAAGCTCACTAGAAGATTCCGCATCAATACGGGTAAGAGCGTATCGGTACGGGACAACCAACATTTTAAAAACCTGTTACCTAACAACTGACACCAACAGTAAAAAACATTTAAGGCTTTCAAATTTAAAATTCCATTAAATTCGTATCGATATGTGGGACACTGTATTGGTACGCCATTCAAACTTCTTTAGATTTTACAGAGAGAGCATATCGATACAGATTCAATATGTTTCGATACAGCAAGGGGCGTATCGAAATGCGTTTCTCCAGTGGCAAAAGTTTGTAAAAAAGGTATCAATACGACAAGGGGCTTATCGATACGCATAGATGATTTTCAATAGTTTGGCCTTGGAACACTTAGAAAATATTTTAGAGTTTGAGGTTTTCAATCTAGAGTTAAAGCCTTGTTGATTTGAAACCTTTTGAGGGACTTAAAAATCTATTTCAAGTTTTTCAATTTAATCATTAAAATACTTTGTTATATCAAAATCAAACATAGGTTTTACAATATTATTGTTTTGGTGTTGTCGAGGATTACTTAAGTATTTTAGGGTGTGAGAGCCCTCAAAGGCCAGATATATGAATAAGCTCATATACCCTTGTAAAGCCAGTGTTGTTAAAGCAAGAATGGATATAGGAATCTCTTATTTATTTGGATCAACAATGCCTTAAGAATCGAACCATCGGAGGTACGTGATGTTATAAAAAAGGTGTGTGTCAAGGAATGGTATATGTACCTTTATAGTGTTGATGTTTTCATAGAAAAAATAGGTACAAACATCTCCATTTTGTTTAAATCGACAATACACTTGACATCGAAAAAATAGAGGTGTTTAGATTCGTCGAGAGAATGCATATCAAATGACTACATTTGCACCCTTGTAGAGCTGAAGCTATCAGATCACAAATGGGTACATGCATCTCCACTTTTTTTGAATCGATAATGCATTTAGCATCAGACTAGTGAAGTTTTTTTGTCGTCAAATGGCATGCTATCGGAGCACAAGTGGGTATAAGTATCTCTCACTTTTTAACAACAACTCTGAGGGCTTTTGCATAAGTGGAAGGTTCCTCTATGTTCTTGTATAGCCGGTGCCATCGGTAGATACAATTGATCACATGTATCTCCATGTTCTTGGGAGAAAAACACAACGTTGTGGACATTCAATAGGCGGAGATAAACCTCTACTAGAGCATACATCCACACTCTTGCACATTAAGTGTCATCCAACACAAAAAAGTGTATGCATTTCAACGCACATGCAGAAAAATAAAATATCAAAGGTATTGAATAGGAAAAGGTGATCCTCTGCGCCCTTGTAGAGCTCGTGTCATCCAAGACACAAATGACCACATGTATCCGCACTTTTTTAGATCAAGTTTCCTTCAATACACAAAAGTATGAGCATCTCCACACCCTTGGAGAAAACACAATGCCAAAGGTATTGAATGGGCGGAAGCATCGAATTATGTCCTGATTGAGTGCTTGAAGGGATGGAGATAAGAATTCTTTGAAGCGGTGAAAGTATTTGTAAAAGTTCATACATTCATTCATCCATAAAACATTCATGCATAAAATCATTGATCCATTCACTCACTCATAATCTAATCAAAGCATAAGCTTCTAGGATGCCAAATAATGCTTTAGAGTGCTTCAAAGGACAAAATAGAGGGGCGTTCCCCCGATGCTTGTAAGTTTGTAAAGGGAGACGTTCGTAGGAGAGTTGAGGGAATGTTCACTTGCTTCTCCCTCAGACTGATTGTTGAAGCACCTCGATGTCTTCTTTAACTGTTCATGCATCAGATCTAGATAATGTGTTTCATACTTTAATTGTTGATTCATGCACACATTTCATTAGAATGACACATTAGGATCATTGTTAAACAATAAAAATTTTGAGGTGCCAAGTGTTCTACGTGCGAGGGACCTCTTTTCCATTAATGACTTTTAACTTGTAGGTGTCGAATCTTATTTTTCCGACGGATTTATATGGTCTTTCCCAATCTGGTGCCATTTTACCTCTACGTGCGATGGGTAAACTAGCCTCAATGTTTCGTATGACCAGATGCCTCACTTGATATTTCTTGTTACAGGCTTTGGAATTGTAACACTTGGTAACTCATTGGTTTCCAACTGCCATACGAACCTTTGCCGCTTCTCTAGTTTCTTTAGAAGATCAAGATTATTGTGTAACATTTCCTTATTACTACCGGGGTCATAATGCAGAGTGTGAAAAGTGTTAACGCCAACTTTGCCAAAATGACTATCTCAGAGCGAAATATCATGCAAAAAAATTTTCCCTAGTGCTTGAGTGGGAAGTCGTTTGAAGTGCCCATAAAATTCTTGGTAGTTCTTCCAACTAGGCTTCTCTAGCGTCACTGACTTTCTTCTTGAGAGCAACAATGATTTTCTTGTTAGTTGCCTTACCATGGCCATTAGTTTGTGGAGTCTTGATGGAGCTTTTGGAGGGCATTATCTGTAAGTTGCAATATAATTTCTCGAATCTGCCCTAGAATTGAGTCCCATTTTTTGTAATGAGAAGGTGAGGCAGACCATACTTATAGATGATGATTTTCCATATGTAATTATTGACTTGATTTTTGGTAATCTTGGCTAAGGCTTCAACTTCCATCCACTCGGTGAAATATTCAATGACCACTATAATGAATTTCTTTTTTCCAACGGCTTCCGAGAAAGGGCCTAAGAGATCCATTCCCATGTGGCGAATGGTTAAGGGCTTGAGATGGCCTGGAGAGACTCCACGAGTGTCTTGGTATAGGGGAATACTTGTGATAGGGCTCATACTTTGTAACAATGTTGAAGGTATCCTTGTGGATGGTATGCCAATAGAAACCTTGCAGCCTTATTGTGTACTTTGGTTCTCTCATTAGGGTCATTCGCCTCTTTGTTGTCCGCTAAAACCTAGATGATATGAGTCATCCAGCTCACTTCTTTCATCCAAGCACGCGATTCGAACATGAGTGTAGCTTGGGTAGGCCTTGTATTTCAGGATTACATTTCCTCTTAATTTATTTTCCATGGAGGCGTTAGTTTTGATAAGGAGTCTGCACGAGTGTTTCTGGTTTGTGCATTTTCCTACAAGTCTATTTTTCCAATTTTCTCATTAGGCTGGTGGCCAACTAGTGTATCGCAAGAGATTGACATATTTCACCTTGCACTTGCCTGTGACCTGCTCGACCACCAATTGAGAGTCGGTACAAACAAATTTTTTTCATAATCGTAACTTCAAGGCTAATTCCAACCCGACTATTAGCGCCCATACTCCACAAAATTGTACGAGGCTTTAAACATTAGAGAAAGGATGTACTACCATTCTTGTCCCTAAGGGTCTCGTAGCAAGATCTTGGCTCCTACACCATCTTTTTCGAATGATCTATCGATAAATAGAGTCCATTGATCCTCATAGGAGTGGTTTATCAAACCCCTTTTTCGTAGGCTTAACCTTACTATAGGGAGATAGAGGTGTTTGTGGAGGAGTGAGCATGATGGTTGTTAGTGGTGGCAGTGAATGAGCATTCAACGATGAAATTTTCCAAAACTTGAGCTTTGATGTCTCGCCTCGAGACAAATTCAACCCTGAATTCACTTAGCTCAATGCTCCACTTTACCATTATATCGTAGGAGTTTATCCATTGAAGAACATCCTTCAAGGGCTGATCAGTTAACACAGAGATGAGGGAAGCTTGAAAGTATTGCCAGAGCTTCATAGTGGCCACAACTAAGACGAAGAGAATTTTTTCCATTCTTGTGTAATTGAGCTATCCGTTTTGCAAGAGTTTGCTAATGTAGTACATGGAGAGTTGGCCATGTTCTATTTCTTTGACGAGGACCACAACTATTGTTTTATTGGAGGTGGGCAAATAGATGAAGAGTTGGTCCCTCTCCCGTAGATATGTTAAAAGGGGGGAGTGCCAAGGTACATTTTTAACTCCTCCAAGGTGGTTTGGTAGTCGGTAGTTCATTGGAAGGGTGTGGAGCAAAGATTTTTTAAGAATGAGGAATTCTCTGGCCATCTAAGAGACGAACCTGTGAAAAATGACTACTTGACCGATCAGTCTATGTACCTCTTTAATCTTCGATGAAGGCTTTTTATTTATAGAATCACAGAAATCTTCTTGAAAGTGGCCTCAATTCCTCTATCCGATATCAAGAAGCCCCAAAACTTTCTAACACACACACAAATGTACATTTGGAGGGATTTAGACGCACGTTGTGTAATCTGAAGACTTGTAAAATCTTTGTTAAATCCCTCAAGTGCTGGTCGATAGAAAGGCTCTTTACAATCATGCTATCTATATAAGTTTCTATGTTTCTACCAATTTGATCTTTGTAGACTTTGTTCACCAGTCTCAGGAAAGCGACTCCAACATTCTTTAATTCGAAAGGCATAACCTTGTAAAAGTAAAAATCGTCCTTTATGATGAAATATGTTTTCTCACGATCCTTTGGGTTCATCTAGATTTGGTTATACCCTAAGAACACATCCATGAAACTCATATATTTGAACCTTGCTGTGGAGCCTACCAGCCTATTGATGGAGGTAAGCGGGAAACTATCCTTCATGCAAGCTTTGTTGATATATGAGAAATCAATATACACCCTTCAATTATCATTCAACTTCTCCACTATAAACAAATTTAAAAATCGCTTCGGATATACCACTTCTCGGATGAACCTTGCCGTAAGGAGTTTGCTCGTTTCTTGTCATACCCCTTGCATCTTAATAGTGGTTAGTCTTTGTTTTCTTCTGTTTAATTGGCTTTGAAAAAGGCGTTATATTGAGGAAATGTACAATTATGGACGGATCAATCCTTGGTATATCCACAATGGACCATGTAAAAATACTTGAGCGTGTTCTCAATACTTTCACCAGGGAGCGTTTTCCAACTTTTGGAAAGTAACAACGATGTTTGTTACTTTCGTTTTATCTCTCTGAAAGAGAGAGAAATTCTATATTTGCTGAGCAGACTCAGCCCTCTTGGATTCTATGTCTCCAACGACGTCAAGACTTTCCAACCCAAGATGTATCCAGTCAAACATATTGATACTCTTATCAACGTGTAATGGCTCGCTTAGCTGAGCAGAAGGTATCATAGAGATGCATTGGGAGATCTAAAAAGACCACAAGTGGCATTCTCTAGCCGTATGTTGATCTACCTTCGTGTACCCATCTCTAAAAGGGGTTGGGAACTTCATTGTCGGACTAAACGTTGTTAGTATCAGTTTAACCTTTCTCATTTATGGCTTTCAAAATATTATGTTACAGGTCGAAGACTGATCGACTACTAGAAAATCATTATTAATTATGATAGTGTTTTTACCATCTCCCAATATGATGGGTAGGTTTACAAATCCTTTAGCTTCTATAGGATGATTGGAGAAGCCATAAATGGGTCCAAAAGGCTTTAACTACTCGAAACCCCTTTAATCCTTTGGAAAGCTTCAAACTCTAATACTTCCATTGTGCTTTCATTATCCACCAAGATTCTCTTTATATTTAAGTTATTAATATAAGCCGAGAGCACCAAGGGATCGTTAACAGATTCGTCAAGGACTTGGGAGGATTCAAAATCCTCAAAGATGACATTCCAACCCTCCATAAGTTTGGCACTTTTTACCGTCGTCCATATGGAAATTATGCTCTAGAAGGATGAACCTTTTTCGGTGGCTAATACAGATTGGGATCCTCCGATAATTACGTTTATGAACCCCTTGACTAGTGTTTCTTCGAAATCCATTACGTGGTTTTTTCTTGGTAGCTTGTCTCTTTGTACAAATTGCTCTAGGTTTCTTTTCTGAATAACTTCTTCCACAATGTTTTTCAGGGCTATGCAACGACTTGTACTATGACCACATTGCTTTTGGAATCTATAGTAGAAGGTAGAGTCTCTTTGAGAGCTTGTCCCCATTGGCGAGGGACGCTTCTGAACTTCAAAAATTTTGACTTGTCTAAGAACTTTAGGGAGTGATGTGGTAAGGGGAGTGCAATTTGTATAAGTTGGATATGCCCTCTTTATGATTGCTCAATCGTATTAACTTGTCTATGGTAACTACGTAATACCTCTAGAAAGCTTCCCACTGTAATACCTCCACTTCACTTTCACTGTCCACCAGGATTCTCTTTACAATGAAGTCGTTAATGCGAGTTGAGACCACCAAGGGATCGTTAACAATTTCGTCAAGGACTTGAGAGGAGTCGAAATTCTAAAAGCTGGCTCTCCAAACCTCCATAGGTCTGACCTTTTTTACCATCGTCCCTATGGACATTATACTCTAGAAGGATGAACATTTTCCAATGGTCGCTATAGGTTGGGTCCTTTGATTATTATGTTTATGACCCCTTTGATTGGTATTTTTCACGGTCTATTATGTTATTCTTTCTTGGCATCTTGTCTCTTTGTACAAGTTGCTCCAAGTTTTCCTTTTTAAATAGCTTCCACAATGTCTTTCAAGGTTATGCAACGCCCTATACTATGACCCCATTGCTTGTGGAATCTACATTAGAAGGTAGAGTTACTTTTGGAGCTTGGCCATATTGGCAATGGAGGCTTTAGAAATCTAGAATTTTTGACTTGTCTAAGGACTTCAGGCTATGACATGGTGAGGGGAGTATAAATAGTATAAGAAGGATATGACCCTCTTTATGGTTGCTTGGTCGTATTAACTTGCCAATAATAATCGCGTCCCTTTTCGTTGTAGCCTCGGATACTCTAAGAGGATGAACCTCTAGTTTGGACCCATAGAGACTCATGAAAACCTGGCAGAGGTCTCCAGTGCCTTCTAGTTCATTAGCTCTGTGATGCGTGCCACTGAGGAGTTGGGCTTTGAGCAATGCTTACTTAAACCCCATTTCCTCTGCCTCAACATATTTGTTGGCCGTCTCGTACAACTGATTGATGCGATTTAGCTTATTGTCTATTAGGGCATACTTTAAGGGGTCGTGTTTGAGTTTAGAGACATATGCGTAGATTTTCCAGTCATCTGTTAGATCAGAAACATTGTGTGTAACTCTAGCGAACCTCATTTTGTAATTTATCATGAGCTCACCAGACCTCTACGCTATATTGAGTAGACTATTTTTTTGAATGGTGGCTGGCTTTGTTTGCTAAGAATTGGCTAGCGAACATATTAGACAAGCTTTTAAAGTCTCCCATAGACATCGTTGGTAGATAGTCATACTATTTTTGGAGCCCTTTCTTAGATTAGTTGGAAAACCCTGCACTTTAGTTTGTTAGAAGCTTTTAAGATGTCCATGTGGTTTATGTATTGAGAGACGTGTTGAGTGGGATCTCTTGTCCCATCATATGTTTCCTTCAGTAGTTTAAAGTGTAGAGGATATGAGGCTACAAATGCATGAGGGCAGGGGATTATTTTTCTTTGTATCCCAATCTCTTTCAGAGTTGTTTGAAGTCTGAAGATCATCTATTTTTCTTTGCATCATTTTCATCTGCCTCCTTCATTCTTATTCCATTTCTCTTTAGGGAGAGGGGCGTGCTCAGTATAGTTTACCTGGTCGCGATGAGGAATCTAGTTCGAAGGGCATCTATCAGAGCAGCAATTTACTC
Organism: Hibiscus tridactylites; assembly: GCA_958450335.1. Classification (NCBI taxonomy): domain Eukaryota; kingdom Viridiplantae; phylum Streptophyta; class Magnoliopsida; order Malvales; family Malvaceae; genus Hibiscus; species Hibiscus tridactylites. Next base: position 71,583,198 of record OY288272.1, read on the forward strand.
ATGTTGGTGCCGCTTATCAACATTGGAAGCTCTCTCTTTCGCTTCTCCCCTTCACCGATTTCTTGGGCGCTGGGACATTATCAGTTCTTGGAAGGCTTTCTAACATTGTTTTTTATTATTGTTAAATATGTTGTTGTTGTTACTGGCTGGCTGGCTTTGGTTGTCTAGAATTGTATTTGCAATCTTCGTAGTTCATTCAGCAAGGTGTAAACCTACTGATTGCTTTGATCGTAAGTGAATTGGATTGTGTGTTTCAGATGATATTTTGGTTGTATCTACTGACTAGACTAGTTGTAGGACCCACAACAGGTTGGGTGAGATCCTTGGTAAGTGTGGTTGTAAGAATTCTGTTGTTGCTGGTCATAAGATCCGACAGGTTCATATGGGTTTTGGGAAGTAAATGAAAAGTTGGGTTGGTTATTTTGGGATGGCTACCATTGGGGTTACATCTTGACTGATTCTTTTGGGTCAGAAATGACTCACGCTCACCCCACAAACTGTTGATGCTTAAAGTGGTAGACATTTAACAAGGAAGGTGGAGAAGGGAACCGAGGTGGCTGGTAGTAGTTTATGGTTCACCTTAGTTAATTTGGGTGGAGACCCACAGACAATGTAGTGGTCGGAGATAGAAGGAGAAAAAGGTAAAAAGTTTTTAAGAAGAGCTGGGAGTGAAAGAAGAAGATCCCCTCCCTTAGAGACCCTTTCTCCTAGTATGTATACCTCTAGGCATTATGATGATGACAGGTGTCAAGGCGTGGGACTAATTCCTCTGGCGACCTATCGTCATTCTAGCTTGACGGATAGTAGACTCACCAGGCCTAGCGTTATGATGGCTTTCGTCAGGTTGACAGAGTAGGCCCGGTCTTCAAATAATAGGTTAGGCTACTGACTTAAGTGAACTTAACAATTATGACACGTGTTGTTTCGTGGTGAGTATTAAAGGCCTCAAATTTAGTGGTGAGCCCCTGAAAGTGGCGGATGCGGGGTATAACACTTCCGGTCTTGGATCTAAATATAAAAGGCAATTACATGAAAAATAGACTATTTTTTTTGGCATGTCTTGTGCATGTCTTTTGAGAACAATTTGGAGCCACTTAAGCAGCTCATAAATTTGGACCCCCCTAATGATTAGAATTTAGAAATCTTATGAATTTTGCAGTTATCCTTAAGCTACCTGTTCGAATCGATGCCACTTGGGATAACCATTTCTATTGAGGGAAAAGGGAGAGATTCCCAAGAGTTATATTCATTCACTTTTGAGCAGATTTAATTAAACTATTTTCAAAGTTTAATTAATAGTGGCAGCACATGGTCTTGACCTAATGCTAAACATAGAATATTTACTTGATTAATAAAGCAAACATGGAACCATGAACCCCATGTTTCTTCAATGTCGCTTTCGCTTTTCTTAATGGTTCTTTATTCCTTCCGGTGTTTTGGGTCACAAAAACAAAGAGAGCAAAATAGAATATACAAATTCATCGTCAGAACACATTAATTTCTATTGCTTTATTAATGGGGCATGTGAAAACTGATCATTTGTTTAAAGCAGTGAATGACATTCTTTGTTTCGAATTACCTCTCTACTCTCTTCTTAAATCTGCAGCTTCATCTTTCCCAACCTGGAAGATAAGGATTTTGTCTTGTGTTTGTCTCCCTTTCCCTTTTGTTCGTGTCAGAACATTGCCAATTAATGGTTAATCAAGCATATAGGATGTTATAATACAAGATCAATAGCAAATATTAAACTGAGGGACTGAGCTATTTAGACGTGGATGGGAGGGGTTGTTTTCTCTCTCAAAAGTATTTTAGTATAATAATATTTTAATTTTTTTAGTTTAAATATTATAAAATAAAATCTTTATCCCTCCCAATTATAAGTTTATATGTTTAATAGACTCTTATTCATTCTAAGGTTGGATCTTAACCTCGTCCCTGGCTAAACTTTGTGTCTTGTAAGGACCATCTAGATTAAACTACAAGTTTTAAAATTGCTAGCTAAACATAGTTATGGGTAGGTCTGGGTGCGGTATTTCTAGGGTACGACATTTTTAGGGTACGACTAAAAAATGACAAGTTTCAAAATTTGTTCACGGACTGAAAATGTTAGACTTCTTAATAGCATTTTCGGTTGAATTTTTTTTCTTCCAAATATCAATATTTATTTTGTAAGTATCAATACTTAGTTTTTTTTTTTAATTTTCAATTTGGGACAAAGTATCGATACTTACAAAATAAATATCGATACTTGAAAAAACTCAAAAAAAATCAATAAAAGATATTATAAAAAAATTAATATTTTTCAGTTCGTAGACAAATTTTAAAATTTACCATCTTTTAGCCTCACACTATACAATAACAGGCTGCACAACAACTCTCCCAAAGTTATTATTGTTTTGAGGTTCCTGTTTATGTTTACATGGACGGTCTGATCTCGTTAAATGGATTTTAATTATGTGTCGTGAATGACACATAAAACTTTTCACTTCCTTGTCATAAAACAGATAGATAAGTCTATAATTTGATGGGATTGCCAACTCGAATATGAAATTATTTTAATTTAGTGTTTAGTACTTTTTGATAAAAAAAATGTCCAGTACATAGAAAGAGACATAATTGACCACAAAATAATAGAATAGCTTAATACAAAATAGTTACAACTTAAATATAATAGAAATGTATTTTATTAAAAAAATAGAAACACCACCACCAACAGCATTATAAAACACCTATAAAACCCAAACAAAAACAGAAAAATTGTAAATGTTTGAGATTCATTGGTAATCACCTCTTAAAAATTATCCTAGCTTGAATTTAAATAATAGAATAATTTATCTTTCATATATATATAATACAACTGGGAGTGCATTGCATAGGCAACAGATCTAGTGCTTTTTATTTATTATTTTATATTAATTTGGTGAATATTCTTTTCTACACCTGTGTTGTGATGTATGAGAGAAGAAATTTTGTCCTTTGTTAACAGTTTGTGGGATGTTGGCATCTCAACCTTCACAACTACCCTCAAACCTTTTAGTTAAAGTATGACGGCATTTATTTTCAAAAAAAATAAAGTATGACTATAATTTTTTTATAAAAAAATATTATTATGTGTCTCATTAATTTATTTTTTTATATCTAGTTAAAAAAAAATACTCATAATAGTATTATCAATACACTATTTGCTTTTTTGGCCTTACATTACATGGTTTTATTTTTAAGGTAATATGGTGAGGATGTAAGTTTTAACCTATAAATCCTAAATTCTAACCTTAAATCATGAATTCTAACCACTACCCCTAAATTCCAAACCTTCAAACATAAACCCCACAACCCTACACCCTAAAATAAATCTCTAAACCTTAAAACTAAGGTATTTGTAAAATCTTTTAATTTTTACCGCTAATGTATGAAATAATTACCTAAGTAAATTAGAAAATAATTTATTATTATTATTATTATTATTATTATTATTATTATGTTTAAAAACTTTTAATGATGTATAGTCATCCAAATCAATAATAATATAAAAATACAAATGGTAAGTATGCAAAAATATAAGTTCTTATAATTGTTTTACTGTTTCTTTATTTCTAGGGTTTTGTTGTCCTTTTCTTGCTCTAAAGTCCTTTGAATCCTGTTGAAATAGCCCACAGATAAATGATATTCCTTCCATGATGTCCACACAAAGGTTGATAAAAAAAATATATACAGAAAGGTGAAACAGAACAAACAGCAACAAAATGGAATCCTTCTTGTAGAAATTATCCTATCTTTCGTTTTTCACTCTTCTTTATGATCTTTATAGCTCAAATAACACGTTGTCTAGGTAGGAAGGAGAATATTTCTTTTTTGTAACAATCTCTCCCTATATTAGGGTAGCTATGTGTTTAATTTAAATATAACTTTACATTAGTGTTTAAATATGTATCAAACATAAACTCAACAAGCGGTAATACATGTGCCATAAAATCATTAGTGATGCATCAACAAAAGAGTTAGACGAATTCTATACCCACCTTATATGTACAACTCATTTTCACAATGTAAACAAAAAGGGTCGTAGATAGATCATCTAAGAAGCATACACTCATCATTTTTGTTTTGAGATGTACACCAAAATTTGACATACACGTAGACGCCAGCAAACCCTAGAAGAAGATTGAATAGAAAACCTTATCTTGTCATTCGGAAAACTAAGTTGGTAGTTATCCATGTCTTTCTTCTCATCTTAATCATCATGACTTCCACCAATTCAAGCAACTTTAATATATAATCAAAATTACGTAGAAAATTTTTGTCGAAAGATTTACCTACTAAAATTAGGTGTATTACGAAGCTCTAAAAATTAAAAGGACAATAAAATAAATTAAGATTTTTTTGATTTTAATACGTTTTTGAGTTATGTATATATATGTATATTGAAATCTTAATATATGAACTAACCAAAACAATTCTATTCGTCTTTAAATATACTACCATATTCGTTGCAGTCTATTTTCATATTCAATAATTGGATAAATGTATCGCACACAATGTTCATCTTAACAATAGTTGAATAAAACTATCAATTTTATGAGGTAGAATTAATTATCTGATTTTATATTGATTTAAAATATGATGTAGCATTCTACGGATAGATAAAGATTTATTTGGGAATTGTGCTTTGGCTTGGCACTTATTTGATCTACGACAACGATTTTAGAAGGTAAAATTGAGTCATACACCACGTGAGGCAAATACGATTGGATGGTCTTGCCAAACTCGCTAGTCCTGAAAATTTGGAGGTGTTGCATTTTGTTGTACCCGGATTCAATTCTACAACTTCTTCATAAGGATTTGGATAGGAATTGTTAGGTTTCTAGTTGTTTTATTGGCTTTATGCTCTATGTATTTTAGACGTTTAATTGCTTTGATTGTAATTACTTCTATGTGTACTATTTTTCCTCCATTTAAGTTTAGGGAGGTTTTTTAATGAGGTATATGGGAGTAATTCCCTTTTATCAAAAAAATATGATGTAGTATTGAGATCTACTAATTCGCCTAGTGGTTAAGGATTTTCATCTTTTTTTCATATTGTATGAGTTTGAATTTCGACATAAAAATGTAAAATTTACTATTTAATTAAAAAAATATGAAGTAATATTCTTGAGTGGTGTGACATATTCACTCAACCCATTTTATTTTAACTTGAACAGTTACTTTTAACCCGACCCGATTTTGTACAAGAAAATCAATGTCCCTGCATACCCCCTACCTTACAAGGATGTGGGCTGCATCATTTGCTTCCCTGTAAGTGAAGCAAATTTCCTTTTAATGACTAGAGAAGAAAATCTTACATTGCTCCACGATGTCAGCAAAAGGATGTGGGATTTGATTAGATTGGCGGATCCAATTAACTGCCAATTGAGCCCGATTCTATGATTACAGAGCACGAATCCTTCCACCTCGAAGCATTAAACAGTTGACAAGCTTTAAAAATGGCTTTCAGTTCTGCCTCGGTCGGGTTCGACACATCGATAGATAAATAAAATTTTAACAGCGGAGAACCAAGATGATCACGCAAGATATCGCCAATTCCAGCTTCGTCAAAACTATCCCTGACCGACGCGTTCACATTGAATTTCAAACAACCAATAGGGGGAGCGATCCAAGAACCTGCACTTGGTTTAGGAGGTCTATCTACAGAAACTTCAAACAAATTCGGTCTAAGAATAAAATCTGAAATTGTCGAATGGCCATCTACTTTTACACAATAATCCAACTCTGGACAAAGCCAAATAAAAAAAAAATGAAGGCAGAACTGCAAATTTTTCCATTAAAGATAAATTCATTCCTGCACAACTAAATAGTCCACGCAATCCCGAAGAAAGTCATTCTCCAGACTGGTTTACCCTTCAAGACAATCGGCTCATCCTCCTATATCAAGATAAATGATTCATAGAATGGCATAATGTTTGCGTGTGTGTGATGTACTATAAATGATGCACAAATATGGTGCAAGTATACACGTCGGACAAGTAATAAAGTGGTAAGTGAGTATCGTCTCCACAAGGATTGGAGGTGTTCGAGGTAAGTTTAATCACACAAGTGTCACAAAATGTAAATGGAGAATGGTGTGGCAATTCAAGATAGAGTGATGAATGTTGTAGCAAATCAGAGCGGAGATATAAATACTGTAGCAAATAAAGGTAAAAGATAACGTGCTAAAATCAGTAGACAAACAGGTCCTCTTACGCGTGTGAAACTCTCTTGGGAATGACTGTCTGGGTTGTCTGGTTTACCTATGTTTTACCTCTCTACGAGGGTTTACCTCTCTGACTTAGTCTATGCTCGGCAGGATTTACTCAAGGTGCTCCTTAACTATCTCTAGCCAGGAAACTAGGAGTAAGAAATACTACAGCAATACCTCTCAGCGTAAACTCTATCACCCCTACCCATAAAGGTCTATCCTTCTTAGTCGTTGAAACCCAACACTTATCTCTAAGGTGGATTAGAGTTGTGCCTCTCAGCATCCAACTCCATTGTCTATGCAGGTTAAAGAAAGCTCTCTCGACCACTAACCTCAACTCACACCTAAGGAAAGACCAATTTTCGAAGGCTCTTACAACCCTAAGCATTTAACAACATACACACAACATAGATATGAGCAAGAGATAAATAAACATTCATAAAAGAAAATAAAACATAGTTCATCCAAACAACCCTAGCCACCTAAATCAGTTCATGGCTGGGAAAATATCATCCGAAGTATCTTCGTTCATGCAACCCATTTTCCAGATATAAAAATAAATGCTAAAACAACAGAAAGGGAAGATGAGAACTCCCAATCTGCAATGGACTTGTAGCGCCACGAACCGCCTTAGGCTTGCCGCCTCTCTCAAGGTCAGCAAGGTCAGACCCTTGGAGCTTCTACGATGAAGGACACCAAGTGGAGGAAGAAGAAAAGAAAAGAGCCGTCTTTAGCTTTCTCTCCTTAGCCTTTTTGTCACCTTTTCACGCTCTCCCTTTAATGAGGGTCTTGTGTCCTTTATATAGTGAAGGCTCCTAAGGTTTTGTGCCCTAATATTCTATGATGTACAAGGAATATTCCCTATGCATGTGGGGCACAATCAGACAAAAGGGGGCTCGCACATGTAGGCTATCAACGTGTGCGTGTTACTTTGTCTTTTTTTTGTGCCCAAAATTGTTGTCCAATTTGCTATAGCATTTTCCTTCCTTTCCCTGCTTCACATCAGCATCAGCCTGCACAACACCACACCAGCAAATACCCTTCAAGCAATATCTAGTCTCATGAGATAAAGCCAAACCACCAGCAAGTAAAGATACATGCAACTATATGCTCTAAATGCATCTACATGCTATGATATGACCTCGAGAACAAACAAATACTTAAGCAAAAAATGTGTAAAATATAAGCATTTTTACAAGTCATCACACCCCAAACTTAAGCTATTGCTTGTCCTCAAGCAATGAATAGAGAGAAACAAATAAAATATTGTGGCAAAAATTTAGCTTGAGTTAAATGCTTGACAAAATTTCAACCCTCAGAAAAGTAAAGCTTTAATAATTAAGAATAATTGAGATTTTAAGAATGATTTCCTAGGGTGAGATCCTTTGTTAGTGTGTGCGTGATTGCATACAATTTAGGCTTAACATTGCTAGAAAAAATTCTTAATAGAACCCAAGTGCATCCTAGTGTTTGAACTATTTTATCTTAAAGTTTTACTCCCATAAGTGAACTATTTTTAAGAGGGATGTCAGCTCATCACAACTACCATCCCTCTCTCTAGATGAGTAGGGAGCAAACCTCTCATCCCCGAGCTAGTAGGTAGAGTCATTCTGTGACAACTTTCATTCACTCATTTGATGTTGCTGATTTAAGTTTGGTTTCCAAGCAGTGCAACATAAAGTGGAGTGTCCCTCTAAATTATGCCGTAGCTTTTATTCACAGTTTGCTATATTCTATTAGGCACAAGGGAGATTAGCTAAGCTCTTTTTTGTTTTTCTTATTTTTAAGCTCATTTCAATTCAATTTCACAAAGATAAGCATAAGTTATAAATTTTTTCTCTAACACTTTCAAACCTAAAGAGCATACAATCATGTATCAAAACAAAGATTAAGCATCAAACCCTAGAATTAATTCTACCAATCTCAATAGTCATACATCAATCCATAACAATAAAAATTTGTTCATCATCGGATATCATTAACTTATTCATACAACTATCATGGAGCTAAATAAAATGCCATAACAAAATTTTTGTTTCTACCTATTAATGAAATGCAAATGACTAACTAAAGGGCACTAACACCCCCAAACATAAAGAGTGCAGTGTCCCCAATGCAACAAAATAAAATCATATGCAACTAACTAAATGCAATGCAAGGTTAAGAAGTACCTCACTTCTTGGTTGTGTCAGTCTTCGTTGCTTTGTGCTTGACTTCGAAAGACTTAAAGGAGGTGATCGAAGGGTCAGCCTCGTCTTGCTCCGGTGGAGGGGTTTGTTCTGGTTCAGCTTGGGTTCCTTGGTTGGTGGAACTTGTGTCAGATTCGTTTCCCTTGGCTGGTGTACTCCAGACTCTTCCGGCAGTGCGCTTGCTTCTTGTTCTCGTAGATGGGGTAGTGCTCGGAGTTTGTGCCGATGACTGCGCTTGCATAGAATGTGCAAACTCGTCATCCTCTGATCCAACTGTCACTGGTTTGACAGGTTTAACAGATGGTTCCTTTGCTGGGGCAACTTTGGTAGGTTTTGCTTTTCTCTTTCTCTTCTTGGGTAGCGGGCTTGCTATAGCATCTGTGTCCTGGTTCTGTGAGGAAGGCTGAGTCATAGTAGGGCTCTTGTTAGGGACTGGTGTCTTATTGGCGCTAGGAGGAGGTTCCTTCGTGTGGGCCTTTAGAGATTTCAGAAAGGCTGGGAAGTCTATGGTGATATGGGGTAGGATCTCCTTAAAGTAGTCATTCATAACAGCATCTCTCTCCTTAACATACCCATAGAAAACAGCCTGGTCTTCACGCATCTTGTCCACATCCTCTCGGAGACGATTGGTGGAGGCAACTAATGCAACAATTCTTGCTGCAACGAATGTTTTCGCTCCTCCAACTAGTGTCTCTACTGAAGCATCCTCATCGTATCCTTTGATAGAGGAGACCATTTCAGGTGTGACATGACCTTTCCCTGAATTTTTCGCATCAGCAATGGGATCTTCGAACACTCCTTTCTCTCAACAGAGGGCCGTGATGAGGTTGGGAAAGATGAGCGGACTAGACTTCATTTTCAAACATGCATAGACCTCATCCACAATAATTTTCCCCACGTCAATGGACCGGCTATTGAGAATAGAATGAAGGAGTAGGAGCCTTGGAATATTCACCGTTGTTGTGTGAGAAGTTGGCATAAGCCTATTCTTGACAAAGTTGATCTAAATTTTTGCCTCTGGCTTGAGTCGCGCACGCTCCACTGCTTTGCTTGATGTGTCTAAGTTGGTGCCTTCAGAGCACAGGTCTTCTAACACTTCCTTCACAATTTGAGGGTTGGCATTCTCGGTGAAAGGTGTGTGGTGATCCTCTGAATTTTTCAAGCCAAAGAACTTGTTGATCTTGGCTGCAGTGAACTTGATTTGATCTCCACGCACGTAAACACCGGACTGTGTAGGACTGGTAAGATGGGTATAGAACTCTTGAACAATGGGTATGTAGAAGTTGTCAGGGCGAGGAACGAAGGTAGCATATTTGTGGTTTGTGATGACATCCAAGATGTCCTTGTCGAACCCTAGTTCTCCTTCAGTTGGGAACTTAAAGCCTTGCTCTGGTAGCAATTTGCGATCTTGCAGACCTTGGAATCGTTCCTTGGCCTTATCGTCTAAGAACTTCTTTATGACCACATGCTTGGGTTGGCTACTGCCAGATGCACCTTCTACTCTCTTGCAACACACCATTGTTAGGCAAAAAAGAGGGTGAAGATTTGTGAGATATGGGATAAAAGGTTTGGTTAGTGTTTTTGAGTTTTTGAGCAGGTTGGAGAAGATGAAGTCGGAGGGTCTTTTGGTTTTCTTTGTGTCGATGTGATGAGAGAGGGAGTTAGTGGGATTTGATAGGAGTTGAGGGGAGGTAACTGGCATGAATTGAAAGAGAGAGAGAGTTTTTGGGGTTTTGGGCGGCGTATATTTAAGGTAAAGACAAGGGTGTATTAAATAAAAAGGTAAAAAGTAGGAAAGAGAAAAGACCTAGGCAATAATTGCTAGGGTTTTCTTTAAATTAAAAGGTGAAGAGGTTAATTAATTCCCCCTCCTTTTGCCCTTTTTGAGTTAGCATCCTCTCATGTTGGAAAAGCTTAATTGCTCATTCCTTATACCCTTATAAAACAAAGGCCTGATGCGCCGTTGCACCCTGACCTGCCACCTGCGTCCTTGGGGTGCTCAGATGCAAACAAACAAACTTGACATTAAGGTATAATGGAACAAAAGGACAAATGGGATTAAAAACCTAGAGTACGAAAATAAAAATAATGGTTAACCTACATTATTTATGGACATAAAAATATAAAATGCTGTAGCAAAATAGAAAATAGAAGGGGGTGGTTTAAACGCTTAAGCATCATGGAGGATGAAAGATGACTTATTGCGCAGAAATGGGGCTCCGTTTTACAGCTTCAGACGTTGTCCATTGACCTTGAATACCATGTCATCATCAAGTTTCTTATTGTCCACTGCACCATGAACATAGACCTTGTGAACTAGGAAAGGTCATGACCATCGTGACTTCAGTTTGCCTGGAAAAAGCTTAAGTCTGGAGTTAAAAAAAGCACTTGTTGCCTTTCTGAGAAATGCCGTGACAAAAGATGTTTGTCGTGCCAGTTCTTTGTTTTCTCCTTGTATAGGCGTGCATTCTCATAGGTCTGCGACCTAAACTCTTCCATTTCATTAAGCTCTAAAAGCCTTTTTTCTCCAGCCAGTTGTGCATCCATGTTAAGCTTTTTTGTAACACCCCAAAAGTTTAGGTAAAAAAAAAGAGAAAAAAAGGAAAATGAATGATAAAAATAAAACTGTTTGCAATTAGGGGGTTTTGAACCCATGACCCTATGCTTAGCAAACCTAAGCTTTAACCATCTGAGCTAATCTATTCTTTAATTTTTTTATCCCCATCTGATTATATGAGATCCATGTTTCCCGGTTCTGATAAAAAAATTAATATGTTTGGACAATTTGCCATATGCCTGAATTATCACAGGTTTTGGATCTGAAACGTCAGATCCCATTTGGCCTGAGTCGAGAGCTCAACCCTTTGCCTCCCTTTCACTGTTTGTCCCCGATCTCGGCCACCGCGCCAATGTGGTCCTCACCGCCGGCGTTGGCGTGACCAGCTCCTCACTGTGGTTCTGCTCGTGGCTGCCACTCGCGGCGAAGCCTCAACGGCTGTCGTGAAATCTCAGTTGAAGGCCCGGCGAAAAACCCTTCGACTTTTTACCTTTTCCGGCAGCCTTCCCCGTCCGATCGAGACACCAGCACCACCTTCGTGCTCACGGCGTGGAGGCAAGCAAAACCCGAGCAACAGACCGTCGATCCATTACCGATAAGCCCCTCATCGGAACCTACGTGGTTTCCGGCCAACAATTGCAATTTTAGGCTTATTTCCGTAAAAGTTTTGAGTTATTTTGAGTTTTTGACTTGAGGGTTTGAATCTTGGTTTAACATCCTTTTGTTTTCCGGCAGAAAAGCGACATTTCGAGCCTCCGACGAAGATTCCGGCGACCGCCCGACGACCCTGGAATTTTTAGGGTAAGAACCGGTCTGAACCGTCCGGCCCAAGTAGCTCGACCCGACCCGTAACCGACCCGAGTCCAACCCGCTTCTAACCCGACTGAGTTAACTCGTCTGAGTTGACTTAGTGAGTTAACTCGTCTGAGTTGACTCGGTGAGTTAACACGTCCGAGTTGACTCAATTGACCTTGACCGTTGACCTTTTTTGATGACGTCATGCTGACGTCAGCATTGACATGACTGCTGACGTCAGCGTTGACTTTGACCAAAAAGTCAAAATTTCTGAAAAAGCCTTATTTTATGTTTTTCGACGTCCTGAGTCCATTTTTGAAGCCCGTTTCGCAAAATTCTAATCCGAAAGCTTCCGAATCTGACCTTGAACCCGAGAGTGCTTATGTATTTAATTATTTGGTTAAGTGCTTTGTGAATGAGGTTTGATCTTGGGATTTATGTAATTGAAGGTACTCATAGTTCATGGATTACGAATTGTTGAGGGATGTCAAATCCGGGTTCAAGGGTGTTCAAATGTCGTTCACAGATCGATCATTGTAGCTTGGAGCCAAGGTAATACATTACTACATTCTTCATGATTTTGCAACATGTTGGTATTCGGTTAATGTTTACACGACCATGTTTGAGCATATGATTATTTCTGATTATGTCGCTCAATTATGAAATAAAAATAATATTGGCTAAGGCAATTATTCGAATAAGAGGTTTTGATAAATCGAAAGGACTTCCGAGTTCAGTAAACGATTAATAAAAACGTTTGATCTCTAGGTCTGATTATTTTGGCTATTGAATTACAAAAATGCCCTTGATGTGTGAAAATGACTAAAATACCCATATTAAAGGAAGTGGTCTCAGAATCTACACCAGATCTAGTAAAACAACTAATCATTCTGAAAATCTTGAAATTTGCTTGGGAAGTTATAGTAGCGAGGCTACACATTTAAGTCTTTAAATTGCTCAGATTCTTTTTGAGATTGAATATTCTCCAAAGATATTTGCGAGAAAATAATTGTATGTTTGGATTAGACAAAGTCGCGTAAATTGCTGAATTAATCGAGATGACTGAAATGTTTGGAAATACTGATAAGGTTGAATCGGTCAAAATATCCATAATGACTAAAAAGAATAATGTATCATCGACACCAATTGTCAAATTAATCGAAATGACGAATACACCCTCGAGACCGGAAAGGAATGAATGGTTGGAACGACTGAAAGGCTCAGAATTTTTGGAACACCTTCGGATATGGGGCATCTGAAATACCTGCGAATGTTGAAAATTGCTGAAGGTTCCTCTAAGACTAGAATAAGGAATACCAATAAAGCTAGACAATATAATGACTCCAAAATGGTAATTCATGGTTCGTGTTTGTTGGTCATTTTTGATACTATTGTAATTTTGGAAAGACACCATGTGGCGACATGTTCGGGTTATTTGGAGAAAGTACTCAGTTATTGGTAAGAGCAACATGTTTCCTAAAAAATATAAATTCAATGCTATGGAACGAGTTAGGGTGTTATATACATGTTCAGGAATTTGGAAAATTACCGCTTGGATACATGTTTGATCTCTCGTAGTAAGTTCAGTGGATGTAAGGTGAAGACGATTTGCTTTGTTGTTACGATGTAATCAGTCCTAGAAATGAATGCTTAAGATGTATCTATCCGATTATATTTCAAACTCTGTGTTAATGGTTTCAATTAGTTCAGAGGGACTTGAAAGCTCGATGAGCAGCTAGAATTCCTGAATTCGGTACATCACCGTTTATACCTTGTTGGTTCAGTTTACCAAATTTCCCTTCCGAAGGTCAGTATGACCAATAATACCCTCGTAAGCTTTAACGATCGAATCACTCTCGATATATCTGAAATCCCAATAATTTTGATGCATCAACTTCCGATGTTGATTTGATCCGTCTTATCGAACTCCCTTATTCGTAGGGACCTCGTTCTGAAACTAGTCTAATTGTCAAATGCCATCTTTCTGATATCTCTCAAGTACATCTAAGAAACAAATTGGGCCATAAAGTGCGTATCATATATCTGTAAATACTTCATGTTCTAAACCAAGACCATATGCTTAAAATTTAAAAGTATGATACTGTAATTCGAAAGGAAAGCAATTCTCTGATTTCCGACCTCTAATATGAAACATATATTTGATATATGACATTGAATACAAAATGATAATAATGATAATAAAATAAATTGATATATGTCTTCTAGTATAAAAAATAGATTTGATATCTATTTTCTGTAATATTGTCTTCTGAATATAAACTGAAATCATCTAGGGTATATTATTTGGGATATGAATGATGATCTGTAGGCTCAGCGCTGGTAAGTCCTTCTGGACCTAAGCTCCTACGCCCAATGGGCCTAGGGTAAGTCTTTCTGGACCTAAGGTATCCCCTTAGGTAGGCTCCTACGCCTCAGGCCTAGGGTAAGACCTTCTGTATGCAGTTCAGGGGGATTGCATTTTGGAGTTCGGTTGGAGGGTAGTTAAGTAAATTAATAAAACTTTCTGACCTCTTTTGAAACATCTCCTACTAAATTAATGTATCAAAGTGAACCTTTAGTAAACGTACAATTTGCGCTTAATGGACCACTCTGAACTCCTTGATTCAAATTCTGAAAATTCGAATCTCTGGCTCTAGACTCACCTCTTACGGTTCGAGTGATCAATTAAAGAATGACTCTGTTGCCTTCTAGTATAATATTCCCTTAAAATCTCGAATCGTAATTGAGATTACCGCTGCCCAGTTCTTCATGACAGTGTTAAGCTTGTCATATACCTGCTTGTGTTTTTAGCATCTCCTGGTAGTTTGTATTACTGAGCTTTTCGAAGCTCACATTGTTTTTATCATCACAGGTTAAAAGATCGACCATGATACAACTATCAACGTCAGTATGAGAGTTTTTTTTGGCTCGCTCGCGGAGTATGGTATTTGTGTAATTAGGGGCATGTATTTCATGTTTTGGTTTATATTCGAGTCTAAAACTTGTATTAATAATTTGTATCATAGTTTCATTTCATTGTCTGAATGTTTTCTGGAATTGTATTTTAGTTCAAAACTTGATTTATGATTTTAAATGGTTTGACAAATTGTTTATTTAAAATATTATCGTGGGTCGCTCCAGTGACCCTAATGTGACTTCTTAGGATCCGTATTAATGCATAGGCGGGTCTAGGGGGTTACATTTTTAATGGCCCAATAGGCCTTGTGCTCAAGTTCCACAGGTAGATGACAAGCTTTCCCAAAAACAAGCTTGAATGGTGACATTCCCAACGGTGTGTTTGTAGGCAGTACGGTAGGCCCAAAGGGCTTCATCAAACTTAGGAGACCAATCCTTCCTTTTTGGGTTAGCCACTTTCTCAAGAATCTGCTAGATTTCTCTATTCGAGACTTCACCTTGAACATTAGTCTGAGGATGATATGCTGTAGCAATCCTATGCTGTTGGGACACGTCGGCACGCCCGTGGCGTAGCGGAAAAATTAATCCGACGTAATCCAACCAAGATCCATGTACGAGAACGAATCCGGGGTGAAAAGATGAAGAGTTACCTTTTAAAACTCTAGAAACTGGAAAGCCGACGGTATGTCGGAATAACCACGTCAAGTAAAACTGGAATCGTCACAGGTTCGCAACGACCTCTACGGAGTCCACCCGAACAAAACGAACAAAGTTTCCGCCTCCCTAACACTTAGTGATAAATTTCGACAGGTTTGAACACCTTCCAGGGAGAAGTCGAAATCCCTCTAGGGATTCTTGAGGGAGTCTGAAATCGACCAGGAGTTCAACCGGGACTTTCAATCGAGCAAGGGAACCTTTAGGGATTTGCCAGGGGCAAGTAGAACACCATAAAAATATCGATCATCTTCTCAGAGAGCTTTCTGGGATATGTCGAATTCCAGTAGGGAATCCCTAGGGGTGTTGTCGAAATCTTCAAGAGGAGGAAGAAGGATGATTTGGTTGCTAGCCCTTGTCCCTTTAAATAGTATTCAGAGACTTAATTCTAGTTGAATACCTTAAATCCAAGTTCAACCAAAATTCATAAAATCTAATTCTACTTGAAATTGGTTTATATTAAATATACATTATATTTAATAAAATTAAATGAAATATATATTTAATTATGTAGAATCTTATTCTACATAAAACATGGATTTAAATATACATTATATTTAATCCAAATATATATATATATATATATATTTATTATATAGAATCTCATTCTATCTTTACTTGGATTTAAATATATTTAAATATATATTTTTAATTATGTAGAATATAATTCTACATAAACTTGGAATTAAATATACATTATATAAATTCCAAATATATATTTAAATTTCTAGAATCTTATTCTATAATATTTAAGTCTCTAAATATTTTCCATGCTCTAAATAATATTTGATAAATACTTTATTTATCGAATATTATTCCCATTTAAGGGAGTTGCCGATTTCCCCTATCCCATAGGGGATTTTCGGCAACCTCCCTAAAATAGGGAGTATGGTTTCCAATTTTGTTTGTTTCATTCGAAGGGTGTGACCCTTGTAGGTTCATGCAATGTTAGCAGCAAAATTAGAATTGTTCTAATTTTACAAACAATGAGTGTCATCTAGCAATACATCATTGCTACCTAAGTTGCATGAAGTCATGGTTTGACTTTCCTAATTCCTAAATAAACTTTCTTTATGTATTTTATCCTTTTGTCCTTTATATCTTAGATGAACACAAGTCATGGGTTAGTCACACTTGCGTTGTCCATCTAGTGTTTCTTGATGTCTTGAGTAGATTATGATAAACGAATCTCTATGATATCTCATATCATAATATTCGAGCATGGCCATGCATTTTCTAATCTCACTCAATCAAGTGGCCGAAGATATTTCTCCCATTATGTAGGAGGGACAAATCCTTTCTTGATCAACCATATTTCACTACATAGGTCATCACATATCCAATCATCAGTCTTTATAATGTAGTCAGTTACGACACACGTTTGACTATGTCAAAATACGTAAATATTTCTTTATGTTGAAATCATGTTGATCTCAAGTCTGAGGATTATACATATGTTTATCATGAGCAAGTATGTGACTGTCACATAATTACCGAAGAAACATGCTCATAGCGGGTCAATCCAATATGTTGTTCTCTAACAAATACTTATGTGTTGATTTTGACATCTCTATGTCAATGACAACGCTTGTCATCAACCACATATTAGTCTTTATATATTATCATTGTCCATACCCGTAATAATATTCGACTAAGGATCATATTTAACAATAATCGTATTATTGTATGGACATTATTATCCAATGGTTAGTTTGATGCACAGAAACATACCAAATGATAATAACGACAATACCATTACTTGATAAATCTAGTAAAATAGTATGTCTACTCAATCATCATATGATTGGTCTTTGGGCATACTCCAACAATCTCCCACTAGCACTAAGACCAATCATTCTCGTATCTAATACGATATGGCTTAGTGTAACTGACATGCTTATGCTGTGTCAAAAGCTTTGTCAGGGAGTTGACAAAGTTATCAACTTTGTGCGTATGTTGCATACTTTCACATCTCCAAGATGTAAGCACTTTAGAATATGTTTCGATTTATTGATGAGATCTGGGTTTTATTTGCTTACGCAAAGGTTCCATCATAACAGAGTTGTGTAGCATCTAATATGCTGGGAAGAACCATTAGTTCAGAAGTGAACCCTTTAGATCCAAACATCCTTCTTTATTGCTATGTCGACTATAATACATTCAGCCTATGTTGTAGAGTTAGATACTGTCTCATGTTGCTAACTCGCAATATCTTTTATTAATGCAAAATAGATTGCGATCTTTAGTTCCTTTTGATGAGTATGTCATCTACATACAATACTTAGGAAAGTAACAATGCTCCCACTAGCTCTTTTGAAAACAAGACTCCCCTTTGTTTCTAGATAAACCAAACCTTTTGATTGTATCTTCTGAAGCGAATATCCCAATTTCGAGAAGCTTGCCTTAGTCTACGGATAGACCTCTGTAGCTTACATACCTTCCAAGTGTTTACTGGAGTGACAAAACCTTCTAGATGTGTCATGTACACATTTGTTTCAAGTTTTCCCTTAGGAAAGCGGTTTTGACATTCCTTTATTTGATTCCATAATCATGGTATGTAACTACTTGCAAGTGAGATTAAGATGGATTAAACATAGCTACAAGGAAGACGCTTTATCATAGTCTATACTATGAAGTTTGTCGAAAACTTTTAGCGACAAATCATCCTTTGAATGTTTTATCATCCATGTCGGTTTTTCCTTTTTGAAAAAAACTCATCCATACCTCTTAGGTTTTACCCTTTTAGGTAACCAAAGTCTATACTTGGTTTTAGACATGGATTTCATCTCATCTCTCATGGCTCTTAGCCATTTCTCGAATTTTGGGCTCACCATTGCTTTCTGATAAGACTTAGTCATTATCTTGATCCGAAAAGAAGAGTGTTTCCATGTACGGATAGTGAGAAATCCATATTTCTCAAGTAGATGGTATTCTCTTAAGGATCAACACAATGGTTGTGTTTTGTTCCAATGTTCCTTGATCATTTGTGGAACATTCTCAATCTTTGGTTCATAAATTTGTTATCTAAAATTTCTTCAAATTCCAAATTCCATTTTTTCCTTTTGTGAGAGGTAATCTCTTTCGAGAGAAACTCTCGATTGAGCAACAAACATTTTGTTCTCGTTGAAAAATGAAATCCCTTAGTGATAGGTATTATCTTTCAAGATAAACTCTCGTTTGAGAAACAAACGCTTTGTTCTCGTTAGGATAAACAACAAATGGAGTTTTTAAGGTTCGAACTTTGTAAACATTTTAACATGTAAGTAACCTTAAAACTTCAAAGGTATTCTAGAATAATTCTTAGTCCATATCTTATATGGCGTTTCGAACCAAGTTTAAAAAAACAATTAAGTATGAGAGTTGTTTTTCTAGTGTGTAAAGAAGTCGAAAATGACTTGTTCTGAATCAAAACATGTCTAACATATTTGATTCTCTTTCAAAGACTTTTCGTTCCACTTGTGGGATTTAATTACGGGACAATCCCATATTCTTTGAAAGTTCATCAAACTTTAAGTATTCTTGAATTTGATCTCATCAAATTACCTTAATACTTTTACGAGTTTGAGATTAGTCATTTGTTTTATTTATCTTATAAATATTATTGATTTGATTAGTTTAAAGATCATTGATTCGTTGTGCCATAAGAGATTAAAAGAATAACATTTATTTAAATAATCTCAAAATTAAAATATCTTGTCCTTACAAGATAACTAAAACTTAGGCACAAAATAATAATCTTAAAAACTAAAACAAATCTATTTAAGCAAAAACACATGTCCTAATGGATGATGTAGCAACTCTTGTTTTATTTCCATTCGCAGGTCCATGTCTATTCTGATGCCTTCTCTTTAGAGATCTCTAAGGTTGATACCTCACTCGTTTTTGCTTTCTTGACTTCTTGTAGGTGTGTGGGGTAGTTTCTCTTCCAATGTCAGGTCTTGCCGCAATGGAAACATTTTCCATTCTTCTTGATTCCCTTCTTAGGTTTCAATGCCTCTTTTCCATCGATTTTGGTCTTACCATCACCTTTAGACTTTGCTGCCGATTTACCTTTCTTCTTGACCTTGCAGACCATCAGAACAAGTTTAGGTCCTACCTTCTTCAGGTTGATTTCAGCAGTTCTCAACATGCCGAGCAACTGCGGCAGCATCTTGTTAATTTCATTCATATTAAAATTAAGGACGAACTGATTGAAACTATCCGACAATGATTGCAGGATGACATCAGTAGCTAATTTGTCTTTCAGCGGAAAGCCGAGCTTCTCCAACGTTTGGATGTAGCCCATCATTTTGATGACGTGAGCTCCTACGTGAGATCCCTCACTCATCTTGCATTGAAACAGAGCTTTAGAGGTCTCGTACCTCTCTTGACGAGCTTGCCCTTCATAAATCTCCTTGAGATTTTGAATCATATCATAAGCTACCATGTCCTCATGTTGCTTCTGAAGCTCAAGGGTCATGGAGGCAAGCATAAGACAACCGACATCTAGCATGTCGTCCATGTGTTTCTTAAACTTGTCTTTGTTAGCTCTGGAAGCAGTGGCAACCGGTTCATCAGGAACAAGTTCTTCAATGACATATTCCTTCTTTTCCCGTTTGAGAACAATTCTCAAATTGCGGAACCAGTCAAGGAAGTTTATGCCATTGAGCTTATCCTTCTCAAGGATAGATCGCAGAGATAGAGTATTATTTGCCATTAATTCTACAACAAAGAAAATATGCTATATAAGTTTTACTAAATTTTAAAATTTATAGATATGTCTTTACTATAAATTTACTCCCACTATTTTCTTCAAAATTAAAAACCCTCTAGTTTTAATTTTGGAAAAACGTTTCGATAGTTTTTCTAGTGAGTGAGGATCCGTATTTCACCATTCCTAAATCAGCTTTGGCCAGTCTTTTAGGAAATGGTTATTTAGGTAAGTAACACCTTACTAATTACATCTCATGTAATTCCTCATCTTTTGGCGAACAACTCTTGTTCTTTAAATCATCTTATGATTATCCAAAACTTTTAACCACTAGGTTTTCTAATCCTATTAGAACAACCCAGCTAAGTCAATACCAATATCTCAACAGGCGAATATCACTAGCTTATTCTTCGCGTTTAACTAAGATAGATAAATGTGACATTGCTTTGGCAAAGCTCACATTATATCGATCGAAGCTTTAACGAGGGTAAATATTGGATGGTTAAAACAGACTTAGAATTATAGTAAGGGATTTAATTAATTATCTCATCATTTCAACATTGATCCTATCAATAGAACTATGTTTAATCATGCTTATAAAACATCCATTGCATCACATACAAGGTAAATATAAGCGGTAAATAAAAATGCAATGATTATAGCCGTTCTTAACCTAAGGCGACCCGTCCCAAGCCAATGAGAGGACCATTCTACTGAAGATAGAATCTGCTTCTGAAACGTCCGGTCCACCAGGGAAGGCCTGTAACCCCCGTAGCCCGGTCTAGACGGTTGACCCGAACTACGAAGATTACACGGGGAAAACCAAAGTCAACCCGAAAGTCAACCTTGATTAACGACCCTTTTTTTTTCTTTTTAATCTTATCTAGATGCACATTAACCTTAAGTGTGACCATACAGACAACGTATCAAAAGATCACAAACATCAGAGATCAAACTGGAACCCAATTGAACAAATTACAACTTTAGGGACCAAATTGTAAATTCTGATAAATTAAGGGACTTAACCCAAATTAAAGTTACCATCTTGAAATTAGTCAGGTTTCATACACCTCTGTGAAATTTCAGCTTAAAAGGACATCCACAGCTCATGCAATTGATCACACAAGATTTAGGACCAAAACACAAACATTTCAAAACATGTAACTACCATGTCAGCCCCCTAACGGTCGACCGTTCCGAAACAGGCTAGCCCTGTTCTGAAACACGGGCCGTTCCGAAACGGGTTCCGGAACATGGCCTCGGCAGAGGCTAAACCGTTTCGAAACGGTGCATACCGTTTCGGACGCCTGGGTTCATGTAAGGCACCCGTTCCGAAACGGTACACCCCTGTTCCGAAACGCCTGCACAAAAACCAGCAAACAAGCATACTAGATCATGCAATTGGACACTCAAACATGCTCCAAACATCACCAAACTTTACCAGCATGCAATTAAACATATTTAACACATATAAGCATCATCAATTCAGCAAGATAACATCTCATGCAAAAAGGCCCAAATTTAAGGTCATGCTTCCTACACAAGCTATCCACTCAAGCTTCAACTTGCAAAACAAGCATATAAGGTTCAATCCAAAAATCAGCAACATCAACCACATTCAACATACTTAGGGAGTCGTAAACACCTCCCAAAACCAATACATTGGTCCCCCATTGCCAAAAACATACAAAAGCTAAAACACTTATAAAACCTTCATACATTGAGCTTTACTTGTACTGGTTTGCTTGCCTCCTCTTGCTGCCCTCAATGCACTCTAATGCTCTGCATTATTGAATCAAGAAAACGAGAGAGCGTAAGCCAAAGCTTAGTGAGGAGTGCTCTTTAAAAACCATTCAATAATGCATTAAAATTCATTTGTAAATCATGCTTGAAAACAACCTTTACACATGCTCAAAGCATACTTTAAATCAAGCAATAACATGCTTCCACATTTCATTTAAACTAGCATCTCATGCTTCAACATAAACATTAAATCATGCATCTCATGCATCTCATGTACAATACATGTCATATTGGCTCAAGTGATACATTTCATTTAGAAATCAAGTTCAACAACTTTTCCCAAGGACTTTTAAACACCTTGAACCCCAAGGACTTTTAAACACCTTGGCCATGGACTTTTAAACACCATGAATGGACCACACAAGGACTTTTAACCACCTTTGTGTCCGTAGCTTGAAATACCCCAAGGACTTTTAAACACCTTGGCCCCAAGGACTTTTAAACACCTTGGCCCCATGGACTTTTAACCACCATGGAAAGGAGCACCTAAGGACTTTTAACCACCTTAGTGTCCACAACAAGATTCATCCAAGGACTTTTAACCACCTTGATGATCTTAGATAACAAGGCTCACTCAAGGACTTTTAACCACCTTAGTGACCTTCACTTTTACAAACCATCACTTGCCAATACACACTTTATACATCATGTAATCCACTGTTTTAAAAGCATTTAAACCAAGCCATTTCATCATGCATTTCAAAGCATTAAATCATCATTTAACAATGCATAAAAACAAGGCACTCTTACCTAGAGACACCTTCAACACATGGCTTAAATCATCAGCATAAATCATGCTAAAACATCAGCAATTAACATGCTAAAACATGCTTTCCAAAACAGTAGCAAATCATGCAAAGTCATCATTTCACATTTCATCAAAACATGGCCACCACTTTAAGAAAGTAATCCGAAAACTTACACTTGAGCTTAGCAAAGTTGTTTAGACTTATACTAAGCTCCCAAAACCTTCAACCTTTGGTTTAAAAGCTGAAAATCCATTTTTCACTCACCGATTACCAAACAAGCCTAGCCAACAAGCTTTCCAAGCTTCCGAAACCTTCCGAAAACACCTCCAAAACTCAAGGATCAACCTCCCCTGTTTCAAGCACATAAAAACAGAACATTAATGCATCCTTATGCATTAAAACACCAGCAACATCAACACAACTCGCTGCTCATCACAAATCTAACAATTTGGCTACCAAACACAACCGAATCATCTCCAAACACCTCCAAAACTTAACCCAGCCAAGATCCATCACTTCTAACCATTTATATACATCAAATAACATGCAAAAAGATCACAACCACGTCCTTATACCTCCAGGTATAACAGATCACCAATTACACTCCAAAAACAACCAAAAACTCAAGCCAAACTTAGGAAATTCAACCTGTCCGGGATTGCATTAATTAAACCTCAACTTCTAATCATTTTAGCATTCATTTAACATCATTTTAACACCTCAAAACCCTGCTTAAACAGATCACACGAAATTTTCACCAAAATCACCAAATCTTGCATTTTAGCCAAAAATCAAGATCTCAATTGAAAAGCCTTTAATAAAACATGAATCAAGGATTGAGAACTTAGGAATTTCAGTAAAGAACTGATAGTTTAGAGGAGAAGGACGTTCTTACCTCCAAACTTGAATTTCTCCCTTTTAGAGCCAAAATGCTTGATGAATCAACTTGTAAATTGTGAGGTTTTGATGATGAGATGATTAGAAATCAAATGAGAGTTGAAATGAGAGATTAAGAAGTCAAAATCAGAGAAAGAAATCTGAGGAAATCTTGTTTGGGTAGAGAGAAAATGAGAGAAAAGAGAATTTGAGAGAAAATAGAAAAATTAGTTAAGAATTGGTTAAAAATGATTTCCCTCCCTTTTCTTAATCTTTAAAATCAGATTTTAGGCTTAAAATATCTTAGAAAAATCTGGAGAAATCCTTTTTGGAATAATAGCTCCTTAAAGATTCAAAGTTTCAATCCTTTATAAAACTGTCCCGCAACTTTCAAAAATTACATTTTGGTCACCAGCCAAAATGTCAACCTTCCGAACCTCATTTTCCAAAATTGATTTCACAGTTCGCTTTTATATATTAAAAGATGATTTTAGAATATTTTTCCATATTTTTAATGCAACCCGAACTAGGTTTTTCCTAAATTCACTCTTATATATTCGATCAGCACTTTGACCGAACCGGTCAACGCCAAAACTTCTGAGCCCAAAACCGGGGCGTTACAACTCTCCCCCCCTTAAGAAATTTCGTCCTCGAAATTTACCTGAAGGAAAGAGATAAGGAAACTGCTTCAGCATATCCTCCTTCCGCTCCCACGTGGCTTCCTCAACACCGCGATGCTTCCACAGCACCTTCACCAACTCAATGGTCTTGCCACGAAGAACCTTGCTATCTGAATCCAGAATCTTCACCGGTTCCTCATCATAGGTTAAATCCGGATTCAATTCCACCTCCTCCACAGGCAACACATGCGAAGGATCAGATCGATACCTCCGGAGCATAGAAACATGGAACACATCATGAATCTTCTCCAGCTCCTGAGGTAACCTCAACCGATACGCAACAGGACCAACACGCTCAACAACCTCATACGGTCCAATGTATCTAGGGCTCAGCTTACCCTTCCGCCCAAACCTCATCACCTTCTTCCAAGGCGAAACCTTCAAGAACACGCGATCACCCACCGCAAACTCTATCTCCCTACGCTTCAAATCCGCGTAAGACTTCTGCCGATCAGAAGCAGCCTTCAACCGCTCACAAATGAGCTTCACCTTCTCGGTGGTACCTTTCAACAAAGCAGGCATCGAGACCAACTTTTGACCAGTTTCAGCCCAACACAGAGGAGTCCTACACTTCCTCCCATACAGAGCCTCATAAGGTGCCATCTGTATACTTGCCTGAAAACTGTTGTTGTAAGCGAACTCAACCAAAGGCAGATGCTTCTCCCAAGAACCTTGGAACTCTATCACGCAACATCTCAACATATCCTCCAAGATCTGAATAACTCGCTCAGACTGGCCATCCGACTGGGGATGATAGGATGTACTGAAATGCAACCTTGTACCCAGAGCTTGATGCAAACACTGCCAAAAACGCGATGTGAACCTCGGATCCCTATCCGACACGATCGACTTAGGCACACCATGCAACCTCACAACCTCAGCAACGTACAGCTCTGCCAGCTTATCCAAAGAAAACGTAGTATGCACAGGCAAGAAATGTGCACACTTCGTCAGGCGATCCACAATCACCCAAACAGAATTCTTCTTCGACGGAGACAAAGGCAAACCAGATACAAAATCCATGGTAACCCTCTCCCACTTCCATTCAGGGATTTTCAACGGTTGCAACAAACCAGAAGGAACCTGATGTTCAGCCTTTACGCGCTGACACACCAAACACTTGCTCACGAACTCTGCCACATCCTTCTTCAAGCCCACCCAATAGTACTCATCACGAAGATCGCGATACATCTTTGTACTACCAGGATGCATAGCAAAAGGACTACTATGACCTTCAGCTAGAATAGCATGCCTCAACTCAGCATCTGCAGGCACTACTATCCGACTACCAAAACACAACACTCCATCCTCATTAAAACAGAAATCCGAAGGTCTACCCTCCGCGATATCCTGAACATGAGACACCAAGGAATCATCCAACAACTGCTTATCCTTGATCAACTGAACCAACGAAGATTTCACCTGCAACTCAGCAACAAGACCACCATCCTGCGATATACTCAAGCTAGCAAACATAGCTCTCAGCTCAACAGCTACCTTTCTACTCAAGGCATCCGCAACAACATTGGCCTTTCCAGGATGATACTCTATCGTCAGATCATAATCCTTGAGCAACTCCAACCAACGTCGCTGCCTGAGATTCAACTCCTTCTGAGACATCAGATACCTCAAACTCTTGTGATCCGTGTACACCGTACACTTCTCACCATACAGATAATGCCTCCAGATCTTCAGAGCAAAAACCACTGCAGCCAACTCAATATCATGCGTAGGATAATTGCGCTCATGCACCTTCAACTGCCGCGACGCATAAGCCACAACCTTACCCTCTTGCATCAGCACACACCCCAAACCAACATAGGATGCATCACTGTAGACTACAAACTCTTTCCCTGATTCAGGCTGAATCAAGATAGGAGCTTGCGTCAAAGCCAACTTCAGCTTCTCAAAAGCTTGCTGACTCGCTTCTGTCCACTCATACCTAACATCTTTCTGCAGCAACTTCGTCAAAGGAGCAGCAATCTTGGAAAAACCATCCACAAACCTTCGGTAGTATCCTGCCAAACCAAGGAAACTACGAACCTCCTGAACAGACTTAGGAACTTTCCAGTTCATCACCGCTTCAATCTTCTGAGGATCAACACGAATCCCCTCAGCTGAGACCACATGACCAAGAAAAACAACCTCTCTAAGCCAGAACTCACACTTGCTCAACTTAGCATAAAGCTGATTCTCCAACAAAGCTTGCAACACAACCCTCAAATGCTCTTCGTGCTCTTCCTCAGTACGCGAGTACACAAGGATATCATCAATGAACACCACAACAAACTTGTCCAGGTATTCATGAAAAACACGATTCATCATGTCCATGAAAGCAGCAGGAGCATTTGTCAAACCAAACGGCATCACAAGGAACTCATAATGCCCATACCTTGTCCTGAAAGCTGTCTTAGGCACATCCACATCCTTCACCTTCAACTGATAATACCCTGACCTCAAGTCAATCTTAGAGAACACCGCAGCTCCCCGAAATTGATCAAAGAGATCATCAATCCTCGGCAAAGGATATCGATTCTTGATAGTCAACTTGTTCAGCTGACGGTAATCAATGCACATCCTCATCGTGCCATCTTTCTTCTTCACAAACAAGACAGGAGCACCCCAAGGCGAAACACTCGGCCGGATGAAACCACGATCAAGCAACTCTTGCAACTGCGTCTTCAGCTCCTTCAGCTCCTTAGGTGCCATTCTATAGGGAGTAATGGACACAGGAGTGGTATTCTCATACAGCTCAATACCAAACTTCACCTCGCGATTAGGAGGTAAACCAGGCAACTCCTCAGGAAAAACATCAGGAAACTCCTTCACAACCCTGATATCCTGCACCCTCAGCTCCTTCGAACTAGGATTCATCACAAAAGCCAGAAAAGCTTCACAACCTTGCCTCAGCATCCTGCTCGCCTCCAAGGTAGAAACAACATTGGCAAGAAACTTCACATTCTCACCAACCACCACCACTTCATAATCATCCGCAAGCCTAAGCGAAACCCGCTTATTCTCACAATCCACAACAGCACGATGCTCAGCAAGCCAATCCATACCAAGGATCACATCAAAACCATAAAAGGGCAACTCCATAAGATCAACAAGAAAGACATGCTCTTGAACAACCAAAGGACACCTTTTATAAAGCTTACGAGTCACAACAGTTTCACCAAAAGAACTAGTGACTCTAACACCAACATCCAAAGACTCAACAGGCAAACCAAGCAACTCAGCATGCTCACGAAGAATGTATGAATGCGTAGATCCAGAATCAATCAAAGAAAGCAATGACAAGGATTGCAAAGTAAAGGTACCTGCAATCACATCTGCATCATTCCTTCCTTCGCGCTGAGCATACACCCTCGCTTGTCCTCCACCCTCAGGTTGAATAGCCACAACATGAGCTACACCGCGCCCACCTTCCTCTCGCCTCTGAAAATTACCACGGCCGCGCCCACGACCTCTCTGCGATGCTGCAACAACAGGAGCACGCTCTTGACCACCAGCCATCCTCGGACAATCACGTCTCAGATGATCAGCAGAACCACAGTTCCAGCACTCATAACCAGCTGCTATCACAGGAGCTTGCACCTCCCTCCCAGCACGAGGACAGTCACGCTTCAAGTGACCCCGAGAACCACAAATCCAACAAGCACTAGGGTCAGCTCTAGCATTGCCGCCCCTAGTAGGTGCACCTCCACCTCTCTTAGACGAGGACTGAAACCTCTGATCACGCCCTCTCTTGTTCCGTCCACCGGAACTATACTCAGCAGCTCTCTTTCCAGAACTAGCTCCAGCACCCTTAGCAGACAAACTCAGGTTCATCTCAATGTCCTTCGATCGACTAACCAACACATCGAAATCATTGTACTCAGCAGCTAACATATAGGTCTTAACCTCCGTCACCAAACCATAACGGAACCTTTCGCACCTTTCGCGCTCATCAGGTACCAACTCTGGTGCATACTGGCTAAGACGTACAAACTGTACCTCATACTCAGCCACACTCATGTTCCCTTGGGTCAGAGACATGAATTCACACTTCTTTTCATCCAGATATCTAACTCCCAGATATCTCCTCTTGAACGCATGCTGAAAGAACGTCCATGTAACATCAGCATCAGCCATCCCAGAGATTGTGGCCGTCCACCACGTATAAGCATCACCTTGCAGCAGTGACACCACACATCCCAGCTTCTGCACATCAGTGCAACTCATTTGTCCCAAGACACGCTTGGTACTCTCCAACCACGCTTCAGACCTCTCAGCCGACATACCCCTAAACTCAGTCCCACCAAGACTGCGCAAACGTTCCAAGGGTAGTCCAGCACCAGCATCTCCCTGATGCCCAGCTCCTTGAGCTCCAGCTACTGCTGCTCGAAACGCACCCGCAATAGCTTGTACAAGCACAGACATGTCAGGTATCGCTTGCCCCTGACCAGCTTCAGGTCCTGCAGCTCCAGCACCAGCTGCCTCTGCTCCAGCTCCAGCTCTTTCCCTCTCCGCACCACCACCACCAGGTGGAGGAGGAGGTATCACAGCACTACCAGTGTGCTCATCATTTACATTCCCCTCCGGGGTCGTAGCTCTCGCGCTACTCCTTAACTCTCTACGTGGTGCCATACTTTACCATGCATAACAATACAAAATAAACAAGTCAGGACCAGCAAGGTAAGCAAATTCCAAGTATTCAAGCTCAATTTCTTTCAAAAACAACATCATCCCTTTAGCTTTTGTTTGGCAATGGGTACCCTCATCATGCATCATCACAACATGCATCACATACACATCATCATATCATAACACTGAACATGCTTTCACTCAACAAGCATACCAACCAAACCATGCTTCAATCATGCATTCACACATTCCCAATTACTCGAGAACTCAGCTCTGATACCACCAAATGTAACCCCCGTAGCCCGGTCTAGACGGTTGACCCGAACTACGAAGATTACACGGGGAAAACCAAAGTCAACCCGAAAGTCAACCTTGATTAACGACCCTTTTTTTTTTCTTTTTAATCTTATCTAGATGCACATTAACCTTAAGTGTGACCATACAGACAACGTATCAAAAGATCACAAACATCAGAGATCAAACTGGAACCCAATTGAACAAATTACAACTTTAGGGACCAAATTGTAAATTCTGATAAATTAAGGGACTTAACCCAAATTAAAGTTACCATCTTGAAATTAGTCAGGTTTCATACACCTCTGTGAAATTTCAGCTTAAAAGGACATCCACAGCTCATGCAATTGATCACACAAGATTTAGGACCAAAACACAAACATTTCAAAACATGTAACTACCATGTCAGCCCCCTAACGGTCGACCGTTCCGAAACAGGCTAGCCCTGTTCCGAAACACGGGCCGTTCCGAAATGGGTTCCGGAACATGGCCTCGGCAGAGGCTAAACCGTTTCGAAACGGTGCATACCGTTTCGGACGCCTGGGTTCATGTAAGGCACCCGTTCCGAAACGGTACACCCCTGTTCCGAAACGCCTGCACAAAAACCAGCAAACAAGCATACTAGATCATGCAATTGGACACTCAAACATGCTCCAAACATCACCAAACTTTACCAGCATGCAATTAAACATATTTAACACATATAAGCATCATCAATTCAGCAAGATAACATCTCATGCAAAAAGGCCCAAATTTAAGGTCATGCTTCCTACACAAGCTATCCACTCAAGCTTCAACTTGCAAAACAAGCATATAAGGTTCAATCCAAAAATCAGCAACATCAACCACATTCAACATACTTAGGGAGTCGTAAACACCTCCCAAAACCAATACATTGGTCCCCCATTGCCAAAAACATACAAAAGCTAAAACACTTATAAAACCTTCATACATTGAGCTTTACTTGTACTGGTTTGCTTGCCTCCTCTTGCTGCCCTCAATGCACTCTAATGCTCTGCATTATTGAATCAAGAAAACGAGAGAGCGTAAGCCAAAGCTTAGTGAGGAGTGCTCTTTAAAAACCATTCAATAATGCATTAAAATTCATTTGTAAATCATGCTTGAAAACAACCTTTACACATGCTCAAAGCATACTTTAAATCAAGCAATAACATGCTTCCACATTTCATTTAAACTAGCATCTCATGCTTCAACATAAACATTAAATCATGCATCTCATGCATCTCATGTACAATACATGTCATATTGGCTCAAGTGATACATTTCATTTAGAAATCAAGTTCAACAACTTTTCCCAAGGACTTTTAAACACCTTGAACCCCAAGGACTTTTAAACACCTTGGCCATGGACTTTTAAACACCATGAATGGACCACACAAGGACTTTTAACCACCTTTGTGTCCGTAGCTTGAAATACCCCAAGGACTTTTAAACACCTTGGCCCCAAGGACTTTTAAACACCTTGGCCCCATGGACTTTTAACCACCATGGAAAGGAGCACCTAAGGACTTTTAACCACCTTAGTGTCCGCAACAAGATTCATCCAAGGACTTTTAACCACCTTGATGATCTTAGATAACAAGGCTCACTCAAGGACTTTTAACCACCTTAGTGACCTTCACTTTTACAAACCATCACTTGCCAATACACACTTTATACATCATGTAATCCACTGTTTTAAAAGCATTTAAACCAAGCCATTTCATCATGCATTTCAAAGCATTAAATCATCATTTAACAATGCATAAAAACAAGGCACTCTTACCTAGAGACACCTTCAACACATGGCTTAAATCATCAGCATAAATCATGCTAAAACATCAGCAATTAACATGCTAAAACATGCTTTCCAAAACAGTAGCAAATCATGCAAAGTCATCATTTCACATTTCATCAAAACATGACCACCACTTTAAGAAAGTAATCCGAAAACTTACACTTGAGCTTAGCAAAGTTGTTTAGACTTATACTAAGCTCCCAAAATCTTCAACCTTTGGTTTAAAAGCTGAAAATCCATTTTTCACTCACCGATTACCAAACAAGCCTAGCCAACAAGCTTTCCAAGCTTCCGAAACCTTCCGAAAACACCTCCAAAACTCAAGGATCAACCTCCCCTGTTTCAAGCACATAAAAACAGAACATTAATGCATCCTTATGCATTAAAACACCAGCAACATCAACACAACTCGCTGCTCATCACAAATCAAACAATTTGGCTACCAAACACAACCGAATCATCTCCAAACACCTCCAAAACTTAACCCAGCCAAGATCCATCACTTCTAACCATTTATATACATCAAATAACATGCAAAAAGATCACAACCACGTCCTTATACCTCCAGGTATAACAGATCACCAATTACACTCCAAAAACAACCAAAAACTCAAGCCAAACTTAGGAAATTCAACCTATCCGGGATTGCATTAATTAAACCTCAACTTCTAATCATTTTAGCATTCATTTAACATCATTTTAACACCTCAAAACCCTGCTTAAACAGATCACACGAAATTTTCACCAAAATCACCAAATCTTGCATTTTAGCCAAAAATCAAGAT
Source organism: Hibiscus tridactylites (assembly GCA_958450335.1). Taxonomy (NCBI): domain Eukaryota; kingdom Viridiplantae; phylum Streptophyta; class Magnoliopsida; order Malvales; family Malvaceae; genus Hibiscus; species Hibiscus tridactylites. The sequence goes on from OY288272.1 coordinate 71,614,902, forward strand.
CTCAATTGAAAAGCCTTTAATAAAACATGAATCAAGGATTGAGAACTTAGGAATTTCAGTAAAGAACTGATAGTTTAGAGGAGAAGGACGTTCTTACCTCCAAACTTGAATTTCTCCCTTTTAGAGCCAAAATGCTTGATGAATCAACTTGTAAATTGTGAGGTTTTGATGATGAGATGATTAGAAATCAAATGAGAGTTGAAATGAGAGATTAAGAAGTCAAAATCAGAGAAAGAAATCTGAGGAAATCTTGTTTGGGTAGAGAGAAAATGAGAGAAAAGAGAATTTGAGAGAAAATAGAAAAATTAGTTAAGAATTGGTTAAAAATGATTTCCCTCCCTTTTCTTAATCTTTAAAATCAGATTTTAGGCTTAAAATATCTTAGAAAAATCTGGAGAAATCCTTTTTGGAATAATAGCTCCTTAAAGATTCAAAGTTTCAATCCTTTATAAAACTGTCCCGCAACTTTCAAAAATTACATTTTGGTCACCAGCCAAAATGTCAACCTTCCGAACCTCATTTTCCAAAATTGATTTCACAGTTCACTTTTATATATTAAAAGATGATTTTAGAATATTTTTCCATATTTTTAATGCAACCCGAACTAGGTTTTTCCTAAATTCACTCTTATATATTCGATCAGCACTTTGACCGAACCGGTCAACGCCAAAACTTCTGAGCCCAAAACCGGGGCGTTACAAGGCCCACCACGCTGCTACCTTGGTCCTTTCTTTATCTCCATGAGTATTTACAATTTTCAGAAACTCGCGTTACATGCGAGGGAGTGAGATGAGAAGAGAAGTACAATAGAAGATAGAGAAAGGCACGACACGCAGGCCGTATTTATAAAAACCAAAACTATAAAGGCTATGGGCTATAACCATGCAAAACAAACACCGTGCAATCTAACATGCATTTCAAACATCGTGCGAACAAAGTAACGACGTGTTTAGGGAGTTTTAAACTGATTATCCCTATGTTGCGGTTAATGGGCCAAAGAAGGATCACGAGGTTTCATAAACCATTTGTGTTAACGAACAAATGCATCAGGTAGGTCAACATGAAAGAGAGGTGGCACACTAGGCACACTTAAGTACCAATCCTAGACATGCATTTTTCATAACGTCTAACCATAACTCTTATGGATTCACCGTGAAAGATAGTTTGATAACTTTTATCAAGTTAGAAGCCCTTTCAGAGATTTCATAAATCTATGAAACTACGAACAACTACTTGTTCTCTAGACTAACTATTAGTCTCAACATGTTAACATTTAACATTGAAGCAACCTAACATATTTATGATTAACTCTTAATCATTCAGGGATAATCGAAGTAAGTCTTTATTAGGTGTGATACGATAAACGATAAATATCTAAATTGAATCAAACATCATGCATCTCATACATAAACATCACCCAAGAATTTAAGTCCGAATTCGTATGATACAAGTGGCTCTGATACCACTGTTGGGACACGTCGGCACGCCCCGTGGCGCAGCGGAAAAATTAATCTAACATAATCCAACCAGGATCCATGTACATGAACGAATCCGGGGTGAAAAGATGAAGAGTTACCTTTTAATACTCTGGAAACTGGAAAACCGACGGTATGTCAGAATAACCACGCCAAGTAAAACCAGAATCGTCACAGGTTTGCAACGACCTCTACGGAGTCCACCCGAACAAAACGAACAAAGTTTCCGCCTCTATAACACTTAGGGATAAATTTCGACAGGTTTGAACACCTTCTAGGGAGAAGTCGAAATCCCTCCAGGGATTCCTGAGGGAGTCTGAAATCGACCAGGAGTTCAATCGGGACTTGCAATCGAGCAAGGGAACCTTCAAGGATTTTCCAGGGGGCAAGTAAAACACTATAAAAATATCGAACATCTTCTCAGAGAGCTTTCTGGGATATGTCAAATTCCAGTAGGGAATCCCTAGGGGTGTTGTCGAAATCTTCAAGAGGAGGAAGAGGGATGATTTGGTTGCTAGCCCTTGTTCCTTTAAATAGTATTTAGAGACTTAATTCTAGTTGAATACCTTAAATCCAAGTTCAACCAAAATTTATAGAATCTAATTCTACTTGAAATTGGTTTATATTAAATATACATTATATTTAATAAAATTAAATGAAATATATATATTTAATTATGTAGAATCTTATTCTATATAAAACATGAATTTAAATATACATTATATTTAATCCAAATATATATATTTATTATATAGAATCTCATTCTATCTTTACTTGGATTTAAATATATTTAAATATATATATTTTTAATTATGTAGAATCTAATTCTAAATAAACTTGGAATTAAATATACATTATATAAATTCCAAATATATATTTAAATTTCTAGAATCTTATTCTATAATATTTAACTCTCTAAATATTTTCCATGCTCTAAATAATATTTGATAAATACATTATTTATCGAATATTATTCCCATTTAAGGGAGTAGCCGATTTCCCTTATCCCATAGGGGATTTTCGGCAACCTCCCTAAAATAGGGAGTATGGTTTCCAATTTTGTTCGTTTCATTCGAAGGGTATGACCCTTGCAGGTTCATGCAATGTTAGCAGCAAAATTAGAACTGCTCTAATTTTACAAATAATGAGTGACATCTAGCAATACATCATTGCTACCTAAGTTGCATGAAGTCATGGTTTGACTTTCCTAATTCCTGAATAAACTTCTTTATGTAGTTTATCCTTTTGTCCTTTATATCTTAGATGAACACAAGTCATGGGTTATTCACACTTGCGTTGTCCATCTAGTGTTTCTTGATGTCTTGAGTAGATTATGATAAACAAATCTCTATGATATCTCATATCATAATATTCGAGCATGGCCATGCATTTTCTAATCTCACTCAATCAAGTTGACGAAGATATTTCTCCCATTATGTAGGAGGGACAAATCCTTTCTTGATCAACCATATTTCACTACATAGGTCATCACGTACCCAATCATCAGTCTTTATAATGTAGTCAGTTACGACACACGTTTGACTATGTCAAAATACGTAAATCTTTATGTTGAAATCATGTTGATCTCAAGTCTGAGGATTATACATATGTTTATCATGAGCAATGTTGTGACTGTCACATATTTACCCAAGAAACATGCTCATAGCGGGTCAATCCAGTATGTTGTTCTCTAACAAATACTTATGTGTTGATTTTGACATCTCTATGTCAATGACAACTCTTGTCATCAACCACATATTAGTCTTTATATATTATCACCGTTCATGCCCGTAATAATATTCGACTAAGGATCCTATTTAACAATAATCATATTATTGTATGGACATTATTATCCAATGGTTAGTTTGATGCACAGAAACATACCAAATGGTAATAACGACAATGCCATTACTTGATAAATCTAGTAAAATAGTATGTCTATTCAATCATCATATGATTGGTCTTTGGGCATACTCCAACATATGCCTCACACCATACCTTTGTAATGCTTTAGCAATCAGCTTGTTGTCAAAGTGGGTTCCTTCATCACTGTTAATTGCTCTTGGTGCTCCAAATCTCGTGAAGATATTCTTGTGAAGGAACTTTATGACGACCTTGGAGTCATTCCTTGGAGTAGCAACTGCTTCAACCCATTTAGAGACGTAGTCCACAACCAAAAGAATGCATAAATCTCCATAAGATGAGGGAAACGGTCCCATGAAGTCCATTCCCCATACATCAAAGATTTGAACCTCTAAGATTCCTTGCAATGGCATTTCATGCCTCCTAGAAATATTACCTATCCTTTGGCAATGATCAATTGATTGGAAAAATACGTGCACATCCTTGAAGAGAGTGGGCCAATAGAATCCCGATTGTAGGACCTTTACAACAGTTCTAGCTCCTCCAAAATGTCAACCACAAGGAGATGAATGACAATGGAAAAGTATCTCCTTGTGCTCTTCTTCGGGGACACATCTTCTAATGATCTAGTTAGCGCCTTGCTTGAACAAATATAGTTCATCCCAAAAGTAGGATCTCATGTCATGCCTGAATTTTCTATGTCCATGTCCATTTAAATCAGGAGGCAAAATACCACTAACGAGAAAGTTAACAATATCAACATACCATGGATTACTGCAGCATATAGTATTTTCTCATAAGGGAATTCCTCTTTAATTTCCATTTTGATCTTGTTTTTCCTTATTGCTTTCTAGCTTAGAAAGATGGTCGGCTACTTGGTTTTCACACCTTTTTCTATCCCTAACTTCCAAATCAAATTCTTGCAATAGTAATATCCACTTAATAAGTCTAGGTTTAGCATCCTTTTTGGTCACTAAGTATTTAATAGCCGAGTGATCGGTGTGAACAATGACATTAGTGCCTATTAGATATGACCTAAACTTATCAACGGAAAATGCAACAACCAACAATTCTTTTTCAGTTGTAGTGTAATTGATTTGTGCATCATTCAATGTGTGACTAGCATAATAAATAACATGAAAGAGTTTTCCTCGATGTTGTCCAAGAGCTGCTCCTATTGCGTAGTCATTTGCGTCACACATTAACTCAAAAGGTGAGCTCCAATCAGGTGGAAAAAACAATAGGTGTTGAGGTAGGTTTCTCCTTCAGTTCTTCAAAAGCGCTTAAGCATTTTTCATCGAATATGAAGGGTTGATTTTGCTGTAGCAAATTACATAGTGGCTTGAAGATCTTGGAGAAGTCCTTGATGGACCTTCTATAGAAGCCAACATGGCCCAAGAAACTCCTGATGCTCTTCACATTGGTGGGAGGGGGCAGCTTCTCAATTACCTCAATCTTTGCTCAATCCACCCTACTGCCATTCTTCGATATCTTGTAACACAAACCGTTCATTCGGTCACCATAAAATGACATTTTCCTAATTAAGCACCAAATCAGCTTCTTCACATCGCTTTAGCACTTTGGCCAAGTTTCCCAGGCATGAATCAAAATCTTCCTCGGAGACTGAAAAATCTTTCATGAAGACTTCCAACAATTCCTCAACCATATTTGAGAAAATAGCCAACATACACCTTCGAGAAGTTGCTGGGGCATTGCAGAGCCCAAAAGGCATTCTTCTGAAAGCATATGTACCATACAAACATGTGAATGTCGTCTTTTCATGGTCCTCAGGTGCTATAGCAATCTGATTGTACCCTGAGTATCTGTCAAGGAAACAATATAATGCTTTGCCTACAAATCTATCTAGCATTTGATCGATGAATGGAAGAGGGAAATGGTCCTTCTTGGTCGCGTTGTTGAGCTTCCTATAGTCCATGCAAATCCTCCATCCTGTTACCGTCCTTGTTGCCAATAATTCATTCTCATCATTACTCACCACGGTGATGCCTCCTTTCTTAGGCACACATTGGACTGGACTTGTAACCCCCGTAGCCCGGTCTGGACGGTTGACCCGAACTACGAAGATTACACGGGGAAAACCAAAGTCAACCCGAAAGTCAACCTTGATTAACGACCCTTTATTTTTTCTTTTTAAACTTGTCTAGATGCACATTAACCTTAGATATGATCACACAAACACCATGCTCAAAGATCACAAACATCAGAGATCAAACAGGGACCCAAATGAACAAATTACAACTTTAGGGACCAAATTGTAATTTCTGAAAACTTTAAGGACTTAACCAGATTTTAAGTTACCAACTTGAAATTAGTCATGTTTCATGCTTCTCTGCCAAATTTCAGCTCAAACGGACATCCCGAACTCAAACAATTGCACAAACAAGATTCAGGACCAAAATGCAAACATTTTGAAACATTTAACCGCCCATGTCAGCCCCCAACGGTCACCCGTTCCGAAACAGGCCAAGGCCGTTCCGAAACACGGGCCGTTCCGCAACGCGTTCCGCAACGGGGGTCTGGCAGAATGCCTTCCGTTTCGGAACGGTGACACCCGTTTCGGACGCCTGGGTTTATGCAGGGCACCCGTTCCGAAACGGTGTTGCCTGTTCCGAAACACCTAGCCCAGAATGTTGCATTTTGCTCACTCAAACACACAATTGATCATTCAAACGTGCTCCAAAAGCCACCAAACTTTGCCAACATGCAATTCAACATAAAAGAGACATACTTGCATCAACAATTCAACATATAATCAACACATATGAAAAGCCCCAATTCTATAGACATGCTTCCTACTCAAGCAACCATTTAAGCACAAACCTTCCAATTCAAACACAATCAAACCAAATCATGATTCAACATCATTAACAACAGTACTTAAACATTCTTGATCAACACATACGATCACAATAACAACAATCCGAGAGATTCTACCCCATTGCCCTTATTAACTATAGCTATTCACCGAGACATACATCTCCATTGGAGTCCACCTTGAATCCCTTGCTCCTTGCTGTCCAAACTTCAAGAATCTGCATTGATGGACAAAAAGGAGCGTAAGCACATAATGCTTAGTGAGGAATGCTCAAAACCAAAACACCATCAATGCAGCAGGTCTTTAAAACACTTTTAAACCAACCCGATTTGCTTTCCAAAACCATGTTCGAAAACTCTTTCAACATCAAGCTCAAAACATGCATAAACACCATATGCCAAGCTTAAACAAAACCATGGAAAACACATCCTTTCCACAACATACCTTTCTTTAACTTGAAAACCACATCAAGCAAGAAACCATTTAAACCATGGTTCAATTAAACCATTTCATGCATTTAATCAAGGCATTATAAAACCATAACATCATATTCACATGCCTTTAACAACAAGTCATACATGACTCCAATGCAACATAGGTAATCCATGCTCTCATGCATCACTTATCAAATGATAACCAACACTTGTTCAACATACAAGTAACATGCTTTCACTAGCATCATACACATCTCATGCTACAATGCATCTTACCAAGCAATCTCATGCTTCTCATGCAAACATGCATCAATTCAAGCATCTCATGCTTCACATGCAACCATGCATCATTTCAAGCAATCCCATGCTTTACATGCAACTATGCATCATTTCAAGCAATCCCATGCTTTACATGCAACTATGCATCATTTCAAGCAATCCCATGCTTAACATGATCAAGAACATTATATTGGCTTCCAAGAGATCAACCATATTCACTTTCCAACTTTACAACCCGATCGGATACGCGGATCACAAGCGTGTCCCAACGCTTCCTACACACTACCCAATCCAAGGTCTTCCCGTGGGCAACAACCTCCACTGACCTCAATCTCCTAAGGTTCCCATGTATGGACTTTTAAACACCATACAACCTTAGCTTTTCCTCAAGGTTACCATGTATGGACATACACCCTTGACATGCACAAGGTCTTCCCGTATGGACTTTCAACCACCATACAACCTTTGCATAACCGATTGGTAGTTGTAGACATCATCTAACGAGATCCGGGACATCACACACAAGATCCACACATGGACTTAACCATAGCCATTGTGATCTTAACAAGTACAAGGTTCTCACATAAGGACTTTTAACCACCTTATAACCTTTACTCAACCAAGGTCTACCGTGGGCAACAACCTCCACTACGACCTTAAGCAACCGAGGTCCTCCCGTGGGCACACCCTCCACTGACCTCATCTCGTTAGGAATACTTGAGGGGAGTTTACCCGGTCCACACTTGACCACTCCACCATCAAGGCGACTTTATTCACGGTGCACCCAATCCTATAGCCGGCTAATTATACCCGATCAACGAACCAAGAACCATTCACATCTCTTGCCAACATAACCATCTTACCATAATATTCAATGTTCCACATGCATAAACATAATGCAAGGCCATCACATCATTAGCTCAATGATTCACATGCATACACATAATGCAACACTATCACATCATTAGCTCAATGATTCACATGCATAAACAATATGCACAAGGTAACAATTATCAACATTAATCATCATCAACTCACTGTTTTTAAGCATCATACAAAGCAAATGAACAACATGCAACACTATGCATCAAAACCACATTTTCATTGCACTAAACCAAGGATCTCTTACCTTGAGCACCCTTTTCAATTGACTTTCAAAACCAGCATTAAACCATGCTAAAACATGCTTACAAAACAGAATTAAACCATGCAATAACACATGCACATCAATCATCAACCACAATTGATTTTAAAACCAAATCATACACAATCCAAAAGCAAAAACCTCTTCACTTACTCTTGAGCTTAGCAAAGTTGTTTAGACTTAAACTAAGCTCCCAAAAACCTTCAAACCATGTTTCAAAAGCTGAAATCCCAACTTCACTCACCGATTACCAAACAAGCCTAGCCAACAAGCTTTCCAAGCTTCCGAAACCTTCCGAAAACACCTCCAAAGCTCAAGGATCAACCTCCCCTGTTTCAAGCACACAAAAACAGAACATTAATGCATCCTTATGCATTAAAACACCAGCAACATCAACACAACTTGCTGCTCATCACAAATCTAACAATTTGGCTACCAAACACAACCGAAATCATCTCCAAACACTTCCAAAACTTAACCCAGCCAAGATCCATCACTTCTAACCATTTTTATACATCAAATAACATGCAAAATGATCACAACCATGTCCTTATACCTCCAGGTATAACAGATCACCAAAAACACTCCAAAAACAACCAAAAACTCAAGCCAAACTTAGGAAATTCAACCTATCCGGGATTGCATTGATTAAACCTCAACTTCTAATCATTTTAGCATTCATTTAACATCATTTTAACACCTCAAAACCCTGCTTAAACAGATCACACGAAAATTTCACCAAAATCACCAAATCTTGCATTTTAGCCAAAAATCAAGATCTCAATTGAAAAGCCTTTAATAAAACATGAATCAAGGATTGAGAACTTAGGAATTTCAGTAAAGAACTGATAGTTTAGAGGAGAAGGACGTTCTTACCTCCAAACTTGAATTTCTCCATTTTAGAGCCAAAATGCTTGATGAAACAATTTGCAAATTGAGAGGTTTTGATGATGAGATGATTAGGAATCAAATGAGAGTTGAAATGAGAGATGTAGATGTCAAAATCAGAGAAAGAAATCTGGAGAATCTTGTTTGGGTAGAGAGAAAATGAGAGAAAAGAGAATTTGAGAGAAAATAGAAAATTAGTTGGAAATTGGTTAAAATGATTTCCCTCTCTTTTCTTAATCTTTAAAATCAGATTTTAGACTTAAAATATCTTAGAAAAATCTGGAGAAATCCTTTTTGGAATAATAGCTCCTTAAAGATTCAAAGTTTCAATCCTTTATAAAACTGTCCCGCAACTTTCAAAAATTACATTTTGGTCACTAGCCAAAATGTCAACCTTCCGAACCTCATTTTCCAAAATTGATTTCACAGTTCACTTATATATATTAAAATATGATTTTAGAACATTTTTCCATATTTTTAATGCAACCCGAACTAGGCTTTCCTAAATTCACTCTTATATATTCGATCAGCACTTTGACCGAACCGGTCAACGCCAAAACTTCTGAGCCCAAAACCGGGGCGTTACAACTCTCCCCCCCTTAGGAAATTTCGTCCTCGAAATTTCAACCGGCAAAAGAGAACAACAACCTTCTCAAGCAACACACAAGGCAACACAAAAGCCTTAACCAACACCACTGATCACTTTCCACACAAAACTTCCACCACTCACTGTTCACAAATCCAAACTCTCAAAGGTAACCACGACTTAACCTTCCACACAACCAGACAATACACAAACCCAACGTCAACCTGAGGAACTTCAGCTCTTACAGCAAACAACACTGTAATACACATCTTCCAAAACTTGTCTACACAAAGACAACAACCAAACCAACTCAGCCACTAGGCAACCTCTCAACCTCAACAACTCTTGCGATTCCCAAACCTTTTCCAAAGATTTTCCCAACATGCAGAAATCCTTAAACATCAACTGTTCACACAAACTCTCTAACGAAGCTGACAATCCTTCACATCCATCAAAACATTACCATAACAGCTCACCAGCACCAAAAACCAGAATCGCATCACAACCCCAACTTGAAACCTTCAGCCGTTCCACATACCATCAACAGACTTCAAACAGAACTTCTTAACCACAACTAGCCAACCACTGCTCACACAAAAACCCAACAACCAACAAAAACCTTCGATCTTTCACAGCCCTTTCACTACATACTCAACCAGAACACTTGCATTACCAGAACATCACTGAACCAAAACACACACAACAACTTCAGAACTCTTCAAAGATTGCCAAGAACAAACACAACTCTTCACAGCAACTTAAAAAAAAACTAAACCACCTCAGCTGCAACAACACTTAGCACCAAGGAACAACCACTTCCTTTCAGCTAAGCAAACCACTTAGCTGATACTAACCTCAAACAGATACCCTTCATCACCAAACCACTAAACTCTCAGAGCAACAAACACTTTCCTTTCACCAACAGGCCATTCCACTCTCACTATCACTAGCAACTAGATAACAAACTCCAGCACTTCTAACTCCCACTCAGCACCAAACACCCTCTAAAAACCATCATCACACTTAACCCAACCACAACACTAACAGATTCGATTAGTCATTAGCGAGCGTGAACATCGTATGCATGATCACCTACATGCCCTATCAATGTCTGATGTACATGTATGCAAAAACCTCTAATGTTATGCCACATGTATGCATGGACCAACATATATAATATAGTATATATCAATGATTTAACTGTGCATGAATACCAGTTCACACCCTCCAATAACATCCTCAAAATCTGTCTAAGAACAACCTCCTTACTGATCTTTAACTTATCTAACTCCATCATACCAACAACCATTAATCACAAGATATTCACTAAAGCCTTCTTCACACCAAAGATGTCACCAAACCACAACTATCATTACCCCAAACATGCTAGCAACAAGACCAAACTTACCACGCAAGGAAAAACCAACAGAAACCAAACTAAGCAACTAAAGCAAAGATCACTTAACAAGGTTACCTGAAAACATAACACCACCCTGAAGCTTCATCGAACGAGCTCCCTTCCTTGCGGAACCAACATCCTTCGGTTGCACCCTTGCAGCACCAACAAACACTCTTGGGTCACCACCAACTCCTTGCGATAAGAAACCTTGACTGTTCCGCGCCAACATCAAGCAATCACACTTCATGTGTCCAGCAGACCCACACTTCCAGCAAACTTCATTTCCCAAGCTCTTCACAACCTTCTGCTTTTTCTGCCACTTCTGAACCTCGCCTCGGTCGCGCCCACGACCTTTCAAAGATCCTTTGGCCAACATCAAAGCTGACTTCACTCCATGAGGACAATCACGCTTAACATGCAACTCGGAACCACAATTCCAACAAACACCTGCGCCCCAACAATTTCCAACATGTTGCCTTTTACAACGGTCACAAACAGATGACTGAGCTTCCACTCCTTGCTCAAGCAACACTTGCTCACTAACAGCATTAGCCACACCTTGCCCAACCCTTGGAAATTCCCTTCCAAGATACCTTTCATAGAAAGCAGATACGAAGAAATCCCAATCAACGTCAAGGATATGTGACGCCACAGCCACAGATGTCCACCAAGAACAAGCATCCTCCAACATCAAAGAAACAACACTCCCCAGCTTACAGGCATAATCACAGCCTTCCTGATCCAGAATCAGAACTACATTGGCCAACCAGGCCTCAAACATCTCCGGGGAAGAACCATGGTACTCCTCAGCACCCAAATCAAGCAAATGCTGTTTCGGCAAACCCACACATTTAGCCAGCACATCCACTGATTCTACCTCAACCGTAGCCTGAGATGTCCCCAACACCTCCTGATCAACAGATAAAGAACTTTCCATCCCGGAACTAGCTTCCTTCCCTTGCCTTACCATCTCAACTTCAGTCACAGAAGACTGAGACAAAACACCCCTACAAAAGGGTGAATCCTTTGACTTAACAACCTGCCCCAAGGCAGCAACCATCTCACTCATCCTCCACTCTTTCATCATCTTTGCCATACCACTAACAACAAACAACATACAATCACAACAAACAAACAAAACCTGTTAGACCAGCATTAAGCAAGGATTCAAACTCCAACTCCAAAATAACACAATAGCTATATTAATAAGGCAATGGGTATCCCGAATCCTCCCCCTTTACATGACATAACAGTCAACACAACATGAATATCACAACATCAAACATATCAACAACATACCTTGATCATGCTTACACCAAACAACATCCAACAGCACTAGCACATTAGCAACATAACATGCTCAAAACACATTCATCATGCATAGCATCAGCTCATAACATCCACACATATCCATATGATCTCAACCAAGATTCATAACCACAAATCATGCTTGCATACACCAGCAACATGCTCAAAACATCAACAACATACTCAGATACACATGCTTCAACCAGCTTTCAACCATACAACAAGGTAAACATCAAGCACACTTACCACAACAACTTACCGTTTTCCCCAACCTTCGCAACTCAGCTCTGATACCACCAAATGTAACCCCCGTAGCCCGGTCTGGACGGTTGACCCGAACTACGAAGATTACACGGGGAAAACCAAAGTCAACCCGAAAGTCAACCTTGATTAACGACCCTTTATTTTTTCTTTTTAAACTTGTCTAGATGCACATTAACCTTAGATATGATCACACAGACACCATGCTCAAAGATCACAAACATCAGAGATCAAACAGGGACCCAAATGAACAAATTACAACTTTAGGGACCAAATTGTAATTTCTGAAAACTTTAAGGACTTAACCAGATTTTAAGTTACCAACATGAAATTAGTCATGTTTCATGCTTCTCTGCCAAATTTCAGCTCAAACGGACATCCCGAACTCAAACAATTGCACAAACAAGATTCAGGACCAAAATGCAAACATTTTGAAACATTTAACCGCCCATGTCAGCCCCCAACGGTCACCCGTTCCGAAACAGGCCAAGGCCGTTCCGAAACACGGGCCGTTCCGCAACGCGTTCCGCAATGGGGGTCTGGCAGAATGCCTTCCGTTTCGGAACGGTGACACCCGTTTCGGACGCCTGGGTTTATGCAGGGCACCCGTTCCGAAACGGTGTTGCCTGTTCCGAAACACCTAGCCCAGAATGTTGCATTTTGCTCACTCAAACACACAATTGATCATTCAAACGTGCTCCAAAAGCCACCAAACTTTGCCAACATGCAATTCAACATAAAAGAGACATACTTGCATCAACAATTCAACATATAATCAACACATATGAAAAGCCCCAATTCTATAGACATGCTTCCTACTCAAGCAACCATTTAAGCACAAACCTTCCAATTCAAACACAATCAAACCAAATCATGATTCAACATCATTAACAACAGTACTTAAACATTCTTGATCAACACATACGATCACAATAACAACAATCCGAGAGATTCTACCCCATTGCCCTTATTAACTATAGCTATTCACCGAGACATACATCTCCATTGGAGTCCACCTTGAATCCCTTGCTCCTTGCTGTCCAAACTTCAAGAATCTGCATTGATGGACAAAAAGGAGCGTAAGCACATAATGCTTAGTGAGGAATGCTCAAAACCAAAACACCATCAATGCAGCGGGTCTTTAAAACACTTTTAAACCAACCTGATTTGCTTTCCAAAACCATGTTCGAAAACTCTTTCAACATCAAGCTCAAAACATGCATAAACACCATATGCCAAGCTTAAACAAAACCATGGAAAACACATCCTTTCCACAACATACCTTTCTTTAACTTGAAAACCACATCAAGCAAGAAACCATTTAAACCATAGTTCAATTAAACCATTTCATGCATTTAATCAAGGCATTATAAAACCATAACATCATATTCACATGCCTTTAACAACAAGTCATACATGACTCCAATGCAACATAGGTAATCCATGCTCTCATGCATCACTTATCAAATGATAACCAACACTTGTTCAACATACAAGTAACATGCTTTCACTAGCATCATACACATCTCATGCTACAATGCATCTTACCAAGCAATCTCATGCTTCTCATGCAAACATGCATCAATTCAAGCATCTCATGCTTCACATGCAACCATGCATCATTTCAAGCAATCCCATGCTTTACATGCAACTATGCATCATTTCAAGCAATCCCATGCTTTACATGCAACTATGCATCATTTCAAGCAATCCCATGCTTAACATGATCAAGAACATTATATTGGCTTCCAAGAGATCAACCATATTCACTTTCCAACTTTACAACCCGATCGGATACGCGGATCACAAGCGTGTCCCAACGCTTCCTACACACTACCCAATCCAAGGTCTTCCCGTGGGCAACAACCTCCACTGACCTCAATCTCCTAAGGTTCCCATGTATGGACTTTTAAACACCATACAACCTTAGCTTTTCCTCAAGGTTACCATGTATGGACATACACCCTTGACATGCACAAGGTCTTCCCGTATGGACTTTCAACCACCATACAACCTTTGCATAACCGATTGGTAGTTGTAGACATCATCTAACGAGATCCGGGACATCACACACAAGATCCACACATGGACTTAACCATAGCCATTGTGATCTTAACAAGTACAAGGTTCTCACATAAGGACTTTTAACCACCTTATAACCTTTACTCAACCAAGGTCTACCGTGGGCAACAACCTCCACTACGACCTTAAGCAACCGAGGTCCTCCTGTGGGCACACCCTCCACTGACCTCATCTCGTTAGGAATACTTGAGGGGAGTTTACCCGGTCCACACTTGACCACTCCACCATCAAGGCGACTTTATTCACGGTGCACCCAATCCTATAGCCGGCTAATTATACCCGATCAACGAACCAAGAACCATTCACATCTCTTGCCAACATAACCATCTTACCATAATATTCAATGTTCCACATGCATAAACATAATGCAAGGCCATCACATCATTAGCTCAATGATTCACATGCATACACATAATGCAACACTATCACATCATTAGCTCAATGATTCACATGCATAAACAATATGCACAAGGTAACAATTATCAACATTAATCATCATCAACTCACTGTTTTTAAGCATCATACAAAGCAAATGAACAACATGCAACACTATGCATCAAAACCACATTTTCATTGCACTAAACCAAGGATCTCTTACCTTGAGCACCCTTTTCAATTGACTTTCAAAACCAGCATTAAACCATGCTAAAACATGCTTACAAAACAGAATTAAACCATGCAATAACACATGCACATCAATCATCAACCACAATTGATTTTAAAACCAAATCATACACAATCCAAAAGCAAAAACCTCTTCACTTACTCTTGAGCTTAGCAAAGTTGTTTAGACTTAAACTAAGCTCCCAAAAACCTTCAAACCATGTTTCAAAAGCTGAAATCCCAACTTCACTCACCGATTACCAAACAAGCCTAGCCAACAAGCTTTCCAAGCTTCCGAAACCTTCCGAAAACACCTCCAAAGCTCAAGGATCAACCTCCCCTGTTTCAAGCACACAAAAACAGAACATTAATGCATCCTTATGCATTAAAACACCAGCAACATCAACACAACTTGCTGCTCATCACAAATCTAACAATTTGGCTACCAAACACAACCGAAATCATCTCCAAACACTTCCAAAACTTAACCCAGCCAAGATCCATCACTTCTAACCATTTTTATACATCAAATAACATGCAAAATGATCACAACCACGTCCTTATACCTCCAGGTATAACAGATCACCAAAAACACTCCAAAAACAACCAAAAACTCAAGCCAAACTTAGGAAATTCAACCTATCCGGGATTGCATTGATTAAACCTCAACTTCTAATCATTTTAGCATTCATTTAACATCATTTTAACACCTCAAAACCCTGCTTAAACAGATCACACGAAAATTTCACCAAAATCACCAAATCTTGCATTTTAGCCAAAAATCAAGATCTCAATTGAAAAGCCTTTAATAAAACATGAATCAAGGATTGAGAACTTAGGAATTTCAGTAAAGAACTGATAGTTTAGAGGAGAAGGACGTTCTTACCTCCAAACTTGAATTTCTCCATTTTAGAGCCAAAATGCTTGATGAAACAATTTGCAAATTGAGAGGTTTTGATGATGAGATGATTAGGAATCAAATGAGAGTTGAAATGAGAGATGTAGATGTCAAAATCAGAGAAAGAAATCTGGAGAATCTTGTTTGGGTAGAGAGAAAATGAGAGAAAAGAGAATTTGAGAGAAAATAGAAAATTAGTTGGAAATTGGTTAAAATGATTTCCCTCTCTTTTCTTAATCTTTAAAATCAGATTTTAGACTTAAAATATCTTAGAAAAATCTGGAGAAATCCTTTTTGGAATAATAGCTCCTTAAAGATTCAAAGTTTCAATCCTTTATAAAACTGTCCCGCAACTTTCAAAAATTACATTTTGGTCACTAGCCAAAATGTCAACCTTCCGAACCTCATTTTCCAAAATTGATTTCACAGTTCACTTATATATATTAAAATATGATTTTAGAACATTTTTCCATATTTTTAATGCAACCCGAACTAGGCTTTCCTAAATTCACTCTTATATATTCGATCAGCACTTTGACCGAACCGGTCAACGCCAAAACTTCTGAGCCCAAAACCGGGGCGTTACAGGACTAACCCATGAGCTGTTCGATACGGGGTAGACTACACCAGCATCAAGCCACTTTATTATCTCTTTCATCACCACCTTCTTCATGATGGGGTTGAGCCTTCTTTGGGGTTCAATAGAATTGCTGTGACAATCATCAAGCAAAATTTTGTGCATGCAAATAGTAGGGCTTATCCCCTTTAAGTCAGCCATAGTCCAACCTAAAGCTCTTTTATGTTGCGATAACATATTTATTAGACTAGCTTCTTGCTTAGGTGTAAGACTAGATGATATTATCACATACAAAGTTTCATTACTACCCAAATAAGCATATTTAAGATGAGATGGCAAGGGCTTTAACTCTAATATAGGAGCATGCTCAAGTGAAGGCTTAGGAGGAATAAATTCTGAAAAATCAAGAGCTTCAAAGTGCGTACCTGGTTTGGCTTCGAGCAGGCTCGATTGCTCCACCTCTTCAGATAATTCCTCGAATTCCGCATACTCAATCTCGCAATCCTCCATATTTTCTTCCTCTTGGATCTGCTCATATTCATCAATTTCTAAAAGATTGCTGCAACAAAAGTCTACAGTCTCCCTTTTTTCTGTAGCGTCCATGTACTGACACTCTTCATATTCATCAACATATTTGAGAGTGTTGAAGACATTGATTGTCACCTCTTGATCAACCATCCTCATGGTAAACTCACCCTTTTCACAGTCTATCAGAATTCTACCTGTTTCTAGAAATGACCGCCCCAAAATAATAGGTGCGTTATCATCCGCCTCACAATCAATAATAAGGAAGCCGAATGAGAAGATGGACTTGTCCACCTTCACCACTACATCTTCTACTCTTCCTTCCGGGCGTACATGAGATTGGTCAGCCAATTGCAAGATAACCGTAGTTGGCCTTACACCTCTTATGCCGAGCTTCACGAAGACTGACTTTTGCATGAGATTTACACTAGATCCAAGGTCACACAAGGCTTTTCCTACATAGTTATTACCTATTGAACACGATATAATAAAGCTTATTGTATCCTATCTCTTAGGAGGCAATTTGCTCCATATAGAATATCATTCATTTTCTGTAGCAACTGTTGCATACCGCTCAACCTTTCTTTTCTTGGTGACGATGTCCTTGAGAAACTTAGCGTAAGTGGGCAATTGATCAATGTCTTCTAAGAATGAGACCTTAATATGCAGCTGGTCTAGAACATCAACAAATTTCCTGAACTTGAGATTCTCATTTTGTTTCTTCAATCGTTGAGGGAAGGGAGGTGGGGATCTAACTTCTTCCTCTATCGATGCATGTTTCTCTTTTGCTGTAGCATTTTTCCTTTCATCAATAGTTCTGCTCACTAAATCCACGTCCTTCTCCTTCTCACAAGATGTTTCAGCTTGCAATTCTAGTTCCTCTTGCACTTCCTTGGAAGCAGAGTCTTCTTTCTTGTTCCCCCCAAACTTAGCTTCAGTGTTAAGCTGGGTACCACTCTTCAATGTGAGAGCACGTCATTGCTCTTTGCCATGCTTCTTAGTGACTTCAGTATCACTAGGCAAGTTTCCTTGGGGTCGCACATGTAATGATTGAGCAATTTGACCCACTTGCGTTTCCAACGATTGCAAGGATGAACTGTGACTTTGCAGCAAAGCTCCTTGATTTTTAATGGTCATGGAGTGATCTTGAAGCAATGTGTTAGTAGATGCCATAAATTCCTTAGTGGATGTCATGAAATTCTTGAGTGTAGCTTCCAACGAATTGCTATTAGATGAAGATGCAAAACCCTTGTTGTTTTGCCACAACATATTCTGCTGTGATCCGTGTGATTCTCCCAGATTCTGCTGATTTGCATTCCCATAACTGATATTCCCTTGATTTCCCCAAGATAGATTAGGATGCTGACGCCATCCAACATTATAGGTGTTCGAGTAGGGACTGTTATTCTGATTGGAATTCCCTACATAGTTAGGAGATTCTTGGTTGTCTGGGCACTCACTCAAGTGGTGGTTTCCATCGCAACAAAGGCAAGTTGATGCCACTCTTACTTCCTTCACCTCACTAGGCTTTTGGAGATTCTTTAGCATGGTTGTGACAACGGTTAATTTGGCTGCTACTGAGGCATCCATATCCGTATCACGTGATACTTGACTTTTCCTCCCCATTTCAAGTCTTGATGATGGAAATTGATAATCATTGTTGGCTATTCCAAGGGCTTCCTTGGGTGACTTGTCTAACAATGTCCCATTTGCTGAGACATCTAGCATCATTATGGGGGGAGCATTAACACCATTGTAGAACATAACCACTTGTGTCTAATCATGAAAATCGTGATTAGTGCACTTGCGCAATAATCCCTTAAATCTGTCCCAACACTCATACATTGATTCGTCATCAGACTAACGAAAGAACACGATATCATTCCTCAACTGAGTGTTCATATTTGGTGGATTATACCGCAGAAAAAAGCTCTTGCACAAATCTATCCATGTTTCCAATGATCCGGCTGGCACACCACTCAACCATTCTCATGCTCGATCACGCAAAGAATAAGGAAAGAGTTTGAGTTTCAACACATCCTCGTGCACCCCTTGTTGACGGAAAGAGTCACACACTTCTAAGAAAGCACATATGTGTTGTCTAGCATCTTCATGAGGCGAGCCTCCAAACTGACCAATTGAGTTCAAAATGTTGAACATTACAAGTTTAAGCTCAGAGTGGGCTGCCTGAATTTCAAGAGCAACAATTCCTGGATTAAGATCATCCAAGATAGGATTTAGGTGATCCCTAATAGCTCTGGGTCTTGCTGAAGCATTTTGACCTTGGTCTCCAATTACTGCAGCAGGTTCCCCTTGATGCTGAGCTCCGTTCATGATTCTAATTGCTTATTGTATACGTCTCTACTGACGAAATAAATGTTCAATTTCAGGAATATAAGGTAATATAGGCTCTCGATGTCTCCTTCGGCGCATGCAATAGCACAATACCTAAAAAGACAAACAAAAATAAACTAAGAAAATATATACAAAAACAAAAACAAATAAACTAGTGACAAGACTTGTAACCCCCTTAACCCGGCCTAGACGGTTGACCCGAATTAAGAAAGTCACACGGGGAAAACCAAAGTCAACCCGAAAGTCAACCTTGATGAACGACCTTTTTTTTTCTTTTTAAACTTATCTAGATGCATATTAACCCTAATTGTGATCATACAAACAACATACTCAAAGATCACAAACATCAGAGATCAAACAGGGACCCAATTGAATAAATTACAACTTTAGGGACCAAATTGTAATTTCTGATAAATTAAAGGACTTAACCCAAATTAATCTTACCAACTTGAAATTAGTCAGGTTTCATGCTTCTCTGTGAAATTTCAGCTCAAAAGGACTTCCCAAACTCATACAATTGCACAAACAAGATTCAGGACCAAAACGCAAACATTTCAAAACATATAACTGCCCATGTCAGCCCCCAACGGTCGACCGTTCCGAAACAGGTTGACCCTGTTCCGAAACACGGGCCGTTCCGATACCAGTTCCGCAACGGGGGTCTGGCAGAGGCCAAACCGTTTCGAAACGGTGCACCCCGTTTCGGACCCCTGGGTTCATTCCAGGCACCCGTTCCGAAACGGTGCTCACTGTTCCGAAACGCCTGCTCAGATTTCAGCAAACTAGCATACCAAAACATGCAATTGATCACTCAAACATGCTCCAAATGCTACCAAACTTTACCAGCATGCAATTAAACATATATAGGACATATTTGCATCATCAATTCATCAAAATAACATCACAAGCAAAAAGCCCCAATTCTATAGGCATGCTTCCTACACAAGCTAGCTATTCAAGCATTAACTTCTAAAACAAGCATATATGGATCCAATCCAAAAACCAGCATTCGATTCAACATTCAACATACTTAGGGAGTTCCAAACACCTCCCAAAACATACACATTGGTCCCCCATTGCCAAAACATCCAAAAGCTAAAATGTTTAACAAAAACCTTCCATACATTGAGCTCTACTTGCACTTGAACTCTTGCCCTTCTTGCTGCCCTTCAAGACACTCTAGTGCTCTGCATTATTGAATTAGGAAAACGAGAGAGCGTAAGCAAAAGCTTAGTGAGGAGTGCTCTTTAAAAACCATTCAATAATGCAATTTAAAACATTTACAAAATCATGCTTACAATCAACCTTTGTACATGCTCAAAAGCATATTCAAAACAAGCAATCTCATGCTCCAACTTAATCATTAAAACAAGCATCTCATGAAAGACATGCTCTTGAACAACCAAAAAACACCTTCTATAAAGCTTACGAGTCACAACAGTTTCACCAAAAGAACTAGTGACTCGAACACCAACATCCAAAGACTCAACAGGCAAACCAAGCAATTCAGCATGCTCACGTAGAATGTATGAATGCGTAGATCCAGAATCAATCAAAGAAAGCAACGACAAGGATTGCAAAGTAAAGGTACCTGCAATCACATCAGCATCATTCCTTCCCTCGCGCTGAGCATACACTCTCGCCTGGCCTCCACCCTCCGGCTGGATAGCCACCACATGGGCTACTCCACGACCACCTTCCTCACGTCTCTGGAAATTACCACGGCCGCGCCCACGACCTCTCTGCGGTGCTGCAACAACAGGAGCACGCTCTTGACCACCAGCCATCCTCGGACAATCTCGCCTCAAGTGGTCAGCAGAACCACAGTTCCAGCACTCATAACCAGCTGCCGCAATAGGAGCTTGCACCTCCCTCACAGCACGAGGACAGTCACGCTTCAAGTGACCACGCGAACCACAAATCCAACAAGCACTAGGGTCAGCTCTAGCATTACCACCCCTAACAGGTACACCTCCACCTCTCTTAGCTGAGGACTGAAACCTCTGATCACGTCCCCTCTTGTTTCGTCCACCTCCGGAACTATACTCAGCAGCTCTCTTCCCAGAACTCGCTCCAGCACCCTTCGCAGACAAACTCAGATTCATCTCAATGTCCTTTGCTCGGCCCACTAACACATCAAAATCATCATACTCAGTGGCCAGCACGTACATCTTTACCTCCGTTATGAGACCATAACGAAACCTCTCGCACCTCTCCCGCTCATCAGGAATCAGCTCCGGTGCATACTGACTGAGTCGCACAAACTGCACTTCATACTCAGCCACACTCATGCTCCCTTGGGTCAGAGTCATGAATTCACGCTTTTTCTCATCCAGATATCTCACTCCCAGATATCTCCTCTTGAACGCATTCTGAAAGAATGTCCAAGTGATGTCAGCTTCAGCCATTCCAGAGATTGTGGTCGTCCACCACGTATAAGCATCGCTCTGCAGCAAGGACACAACACATCCCAACTTTTGCACATCAGTGCAGCTCATCTGCCCCAAGATACGCTTGGTACTTTCTAGCCAAGCTTCCGACCTTTCAGCTGACATACCCCTAAACTCAGTCCCACCAAGACTGCGGAGACGCTCTAAGGGTAATCTAGCACCAGCATCTCCCTGATGCCCAGCTCCTTGAGCTCCAGCTACTGCTGCTCGAAAAGCACCCGCAATAGCTTGTACCAGCAACGTCATGTCAGGCATAGCTTGCCCCTGACCAACCTCAGGTCCTGCAGCTCTAGCACCAGCTGCTTCAGCTTCAGCTCTCCCTCCCTCAGCACCACCACCACCAGGCGGAGGAGGAGGTAACACAGCACTACCCGTATTCTCTTCATTCACATTCCCCTCCAGGGTCGTAGCTCTCACGCTACTCCTTAACTCTCTACGTGGTGCCATACTTTTACCATGCAATCACAATACAAATAAAACAAGTCAGGCCCAGCAAGGTAAGCAAATTTCAAGTATTCAAGCTCAATTTCTTTCAAAATCAACATCATTTCTTTAGCTTTTGTTTGGCAATGGGTACCCTCATCATGCATCATCACAGCATACATCTCAAAAGCATCAACATCTCAAACCACTGAACATGCTTTCATACAACAAGCATACAAGCCAAACATACTTCAATCATGCATACAAACATTCCCAATTACTCGAGAACTCAGCTCTGATACCACCAAATGTAACCCCCTTAACCCGGCCTAGACGGTTGACCCGAATTAAGAAAGTCACACGGGGAAAACCAAAGTCAACCCGAAAGTCAACCTTGATTAACGACCCTTTTTTTTCTTTTTAAACTTATCTAGATGCATATTAACCCTAATTGTGATCATACAAACAACATACTCAAAGATCACAAACATCAGAGATCAAACAGGGACCCAATTGAATAAATTACAACTTTAGGGACCAAATTGTAATTTCTGATAAATTAAAGGACTTAACCCAAATTAATCTTACCAACTTGAAATTAGTCAGGTTTCTTGCTTCTCTGTGAAATTTCAGCTCAAAAGGACTTCCCAAACTCATACAATTGCACAAACAAGATTCAGGACCAAAACGCAAACATTTCAAAACATATAACTGCCCATGTCAGCCCCCAACGGTCGACCGTTCCGAAACAGGTTGACCCTGTTCCGAAACACGGGCCGTTCCGATACCAGTTCCGCAACGGGGGTCTGGCAGAGGCCAAACCGTTTCGAAACGGTGCACCCCGTTTCGGACCCCTGGGTTCATTCCAGGCACCCGTTCCGAAACGGTGCTCACTGTTCCGAAACGCCTGCTCAGATTTCAGCAAACTAGCATACCAAAACATGCAATTGATCACCCAAACATGCTCCAAATGCTACCAAACTTTACCAGCATGCAATTAAACATATATAGGACATATTTGCATCATCAATTCATCAAAATAACATCACAAGCAAAAAGCCCCAATTCTATAGGCATGCTTCCTACACAAGCTAGCTATTCAAGCATTAACTTCTAAAACAAGCATATATGGATCCAATCCAAAAACCAGCATTCGATTCAACATTCAACATACTTAGGGAGTTCCAAACACCTCCCAAAACATACACATTGGTCCCCCATTGCCAAAACATCCAAAAGCTAAAATGTTTAACAAAAACCTTCCATACATTGAGCTCTACTTGCACTTGAACTCTTGCCCTTCTTGCTGCCCTTCAAGACACTCTAGTGCTCTGCATTATTGAATTAGGAAAACGAGAGAGCGTAAGCAAAAGCTTAGTGAGGAGTGCTCTTTAAAAACCATTCAATAATGCAATTTAAAACATTTACAAAATCATGCTTACAATCAACCTTTGTACATGCTCAAAAGCATATTCAAAACAAGCAATCTCATGCTCCAACTTAATCATTAAAACAAGCATCTCATGCTTCACAATATCATTAAAACAAGCATCTCATGCTTCACAATATTCTCAACATGTCATATTGGCTCAAGTGATACATTTCATTTATTAAAACAAGTACAACAACTTTCCCCAAGGACTTTTAAACACCTTGGCCCCAAGGACTTTTAAACACCTTGGCCATGGACTTTTAAACACCATGAATAAGGACCACACAAGGACTTTTAACCACCTTTGTGTCTAATGCTTGAATCACCCCAAGGACTTTTAAACACCTTGGCCCCATGGACTTTTAAACACCATGGAAAGGAGCACCTAAGGACTTTTAACCACCTTAGTGTCCGCAACAAGAACCATCCAAGGACTTTTAACCACCTTGATGTTCTTAAGTAACAAGGCTCACTCAAGGACTTTTAACCACCTTAGTGACCTTAACATTTTCAAAACATCACTTGCCAATATACATCTTTTACATCATATAATCCACTGTTTTAAAGCATTAAACCAAGCCATTTACAACATGCATTTCAAAGCATCAAACCACATTATTTCAATGTATAAAATCAAGGAACTCCTACCTAGAGTTACCTTCAACATATGGCTTAAAACATCAGCAAATACCATGCTAAAACATGCTTTCAAAACAGTAATTTAAACATGCAAATCATCATTTTGCATCACATCAAAATCATGGCCACCACTAGAGAGTAAATCCGAAAACTTACACTTGAGCTTAGCAAAGTTGTTTAGACTTAGACTAAGCCCCCAAAACCTTGGTTTCAAAGCCGAAAACCATTTTCACTCACCAATTTCCACTTTGCTTCAAGCCAAAGCACCAAATCAAGCCTCCGGATCAACAACTCTTGGATCCAAGGATGTCTCCCCTGTTTCAACACATTAAAGCAGAGGATTAATGCATCATCATGCATTAATTGCTTCAATGAAAGCACCTAAACTCGCTGCTCTCATTCAACCTCCATTTTCGGCCACCAAACACAACCGAAAATGTATCCAAAACACTTCTAAACAAAGCCCAGCCATAAACCAGCAAAACCTCACTTCCATAAACATCATTAAACATCTAAAAACAATCTAACAACATCCTTATACCTCCAGCAACATCAGATCCACAAGATCACCACAAAAACCACCTTGAAACACAAGCTAAACTTAGGAAACTCAACCTATCCGGGATTGCATCAATCAAAACTCAATTCCTTATCAATTTAGGGATCATTTAACATCAAAAACACCTCTCAAAACACAGATTACTCAGATCTAACGAAAATCACCAAAAATCATCAAAATCTTGCATAATAAGCCAAGATCCATAAATCAACTTAAAAGCCTTTAATTAAACATCAATTTAGGATTGAAAACTTAGGAATTTCAGTAAAGAACTTGAAGTTCAGAGGAGAAGGACGTTCTTACCTCCAAACTTGAGTTTCTCCTCTTTTTGGAATGAAAAACCTTGATGAAACTTGTAGCAATTGAAGAGGATTTGAAGATACAATGATTAGGAATCAAATGAGAGTTGGAAGGAGGAATTTAGGTGAGAAAATCAGAATCAAATCTCTGGAAATGGAGTGTTTGGGTTGAGAGAAAATGAGAGAAAGAAAATAGAGAGTTAGTTATGAAAATGGCTAAAATGAGATTTTCCTCCTTTTTGATATCTTTAAAATCAGAATTATAACTCAAAATATCTTAGAAAAATCTGGAGAAACTCCCTTTGGGTAAATAGCTCCTTAAAGATTCAAAGTTTCAACCCTTTATAAAACAGCCACCAAACTTGCGAAAATTACATTTTGGTCACTAGCCAAAATGTCACCCTTCCAAAACTCATTTTCCAAAATTGATTTCACAGTTCACTTAATTATATTAAAAGATGATTTTAGAACATTTTTCCATATTTTTAATGCAACCCGAACTAGGCTTTCCTAATTTAACCTCTTACGATTCGAACAGCACTTTGACCGACCGGTCAACGCCCAAAACTTCCAAGGCCAAAACCGGGGCGTTACAAGACTAAACCTAAAACAACCAATTGCCAATCCCGGGCAACGACGCCAAAAACTTTTTTGTGCGTGTGTGATGTACTATAAATGATACGCAAATATGGTGCAAGTATATACATTAGACAAGTAATAAAGTGGTAAGTGAGTATCGTCTCCATAGGGATTGTAGATGTTCGAGGTAAGTTTAAGCACACAAGTGTCACAAAATGTAAATGAAGAATGCTGTGGCAATTCAAGATAGAGAGATGAATGTTGTAGCAAATTAGAGCGGAGATATAAATGCTGTAGCAAATAAAGGTAAAAGATAACGTGCTAAAATCAGTAGACAAACAGGTCCTCTTACGCATGTGAAACTCTCTTGGGAATGACTAGTTGGGTTGTATGGTTTACCTATGTTTTACCTCTCTACTAGGGTTTACCTCTCTGACTTAGTCAATGCTAGTCAGAATTTACTCAAGGTGCTCCTTAACTATCTCTAGCCAGGAAACTGGGAGTAGGAAATAGTACATCAATACTTCTTAGCGTAAACTATATCATTCCCCATACCCATAAAGGTCTATCCTTCTTAGCCATTAAAACCCAACACTTATCTCTAAGGTGGATTAGAGTTGTGCCTCTCAGCATCCAACTCCATTGTCTATGCAGGTTAAAGAAAGCTCTCTCGACCACTAACCTCAACTCACACCTAAGGAAAGGCCAACTCTCGAAGGCTCTTACAACCCTAAGCATTTAACAACATAAACAAAGCATAGATACAACCAAGAGATAAATATACATTCATAAAAGAAAATAAAACATCCGACATATCTTCGTTCATATAACCCATTTTCCAGATATAAAAATAAATGCTAAAGCAACAGAAAGGGAAGAGGAGAACTCCCAATCTGTGATGGACTTGCAGCGCCACGAACCGCCCTAGGCTTGCAGCCTCTCTCAAGGTCAGCAAGGGCAGACACTTGGAGCTTCTACGATGGAGGACACCAAGTGGAGGAAGAAGAAAAGAAAAGAGCCGCCTTTAGCTTTCTCTCCCTAGCCTTTTTGTCACCTTTTCACGCTCTCCCTTTAATGAGGGTTTTGTGTCCTTTATATAGTGGAGGCTCCTATGGTTTTGTGCCCTAATATTCTGTGACGTCCAGGGAATATTCCCTATGCATGTGGGGCACAATAAGACAAAAGGGGGCTCGCACATGTGGGTTATCAGCGTGTGCGCGTTACTTTGTCTTTTTCCGCGCCCAGAATTGCTATCCAATTTGCTATAGCATGTTACTTCCTTGCCCTGCTTCACATCAGCCTCAACCTGCACAACACCACACCAACAAGTACCCTTCAAGCAGCATATAGTCTCACGAGATAAAGCCAAACCACCAGCAAGTAAAGATACATGCAACTATATGCTCTAAATGCACCTACATGCTATGATATGACCTCGAGAACAAACAAATACTTAAGCAAAAAAGGTGTATAATATAAGCATTTTGACAAGCCATCACATAACAATATGAATGTTCCAAAACATACACCAACTCTGCCAAACTCTCCATGCAATATCACACTAAAATAATAAATGATTAACCGTTTTGGGATGTTTAGAGCAAAGCACACAAGTACTTGAATTTTGAGGCAAGATTCCACGCTTAGCAAGTTCTACAAATGTTGGAATTCGTCCTTGGAATGCTCTCTAAATAAACGCTTTCACCTTTGGGGGGATAAATTTTTCCATATTAGTCTCCACACCGGATCCCCGACAGCTCCATTAGTAGATACCATAGCACAAAATGACTTTGCATTAAAAATACCAGAGGAGTCAGCGCATCACTAGATGCAATCATTCGACCCATACCATTTCGCAGCACGGTTCAGAATCTGGATAAAAGTTTCCCACAAATCAAGTTCCCAGTTGAACAGAGTTATTCTTAACTCAATTTTCCACACCCAAATACCCAAGACTTTTGATCCAAACTCCTTGACCTTACCAGATTTGAGGGTGGCTACTGCATAAATTCTAGGGAATGCCGATTTTAGGGAGGAAACATCAATCCACCAGTCATCCCAGAACTTGATACAATTATCGTCTCCCAAAATGAATATAATATTTTGGGTGAACAGATCCTCAAACTTCGCTGAAGGGGTAGTTATACTCTTCAAAATCCACGAGGCTTTTCTATTGTTACAAACTCTTGGAATAAGACTACAACTTTCATAGCCATATTTAGCATTTATCACTTGGCGCCATAAACACTCAGTCTCACTCTCGAACCTCCACATTCATTTATTTAACAGAGCTCGATTTTTCAATTGCAAATCAACAAGTCCTAAACCTCCAACGTTTTTTGGCCTGCAGATATTATCCCATCTCACCCAATGAATTGACCTTGTTGACTTTGTCCCATGAACCAAATTGGCGATAAGTTTATTAATGGTATTTGCGACTTAGCAAGGCATCTTGAACAAAGAGAGATAGTAGGCAAGAAGATTGCTGAGTACGGACTTCACTAAGGTGATTCGACCACTAAAAGACACAAAACTACCTTTCCAACCTTCGAGCCACGCTCGAAACTTATCGATTATAGACTTCCAGAGAACCATGGAATTCCTCAAGTGGCCTAGGGGCAGCCCTAACTAAGAAGAGGGAAAAGAGTCCATGCTACACTGAAGTGAAGTTTCCCAATCCCTTACATCACCATCATCCACATCGATGCCATATAATTTTGACTTAGGTAGGTTAAGACGAAGACTGGATGCAACTTCAAAAATTCTTAAGATTCTTTTGATGTTGAGCACATTATCAATGTTAGCTTTACCAAATATAATAAGGTCATCAACAAACTGCAAATGGGATAAGGGAAAACAAGGGTTTCCAACTTCCATTCAACAAAAGATACCTAACGCTACTGCCTTCTTAATTAATGCACCCAGAGCCTCCCTAATGATGTTGAAAAGCATAGGCGATAAGGGGCACCCCTGCCTGAGGCCTCTGTTGATATTAAATCTATTGGATGGAACACCATTTATCAAAATGAAGATTGAAACTGACTCTAAGAAGATTTTGATCCACCTCTTTCATTTCAATCCAAACCCCATACTTTGCATAATAAAATCCAGTAAAGACCAATTCGCCATGTCATATGCCTTTTTAAAACTCGCTTTGAACACTATAGCCTTAGCCTTTTTTTCTTTTCAAGTCGTCGATGACCTCATTGGCTACTAATGAGAAATCTGCAATTTGTTTTCCAGCAATGAAGGCAAATTGCGAAGGACCCACCACCTCAGAAAAGCATTTTGAAAGCCTCCTAGAGAGAACCCTTGCAAGAATCTTGTATATAATACTCACCAATGAAATAAGTCTATAATCATCGATAGTTATTGGATTAGAGCACTTCGAGATTAAAGTAATGAATGAATGATTAATGGATTTATCCTTTAACTTCCCCCGAAAGAAAGCCACGAAAAATGACACAACTTTCCCCTTTAATATAGGCCAGAACTTCCTATAGAAATCAAGATTAAATCCATCAGGCCCGGGAGCCCGGTTGCCATCCACTGATAGTATTGCACACCAAATTTCACTACAGCAAAAAAGGATTTTACCGGCGTTTTTATAACCCTATAGCGGCGTTTTTTAGCGCCACTAAAAACACTCTCGGCACTAAGAAAAATGCCGCCAAAAGAGCTACAAGAAGCAACGCCGCAAAAGGTAGCTGTGTTTTAGTCGTATAAACGCCGCTATAGGTTTTGTTCTATAACGGTGTTTGTATATTAAAACGTCGGGAATGCTGATTCTTTAGCGGCATTTTTATAGAAAACACCGCAAAAGGTCAATGGTCTATAGAGACGTTTTTATTTTAAAACGTCGGGAATGATGCCAAACTGTTCCGAGACCGGTACACTGGAGAGGTCTGTTTCGAAACGCCCGTATCGAAACGGTGTTGACCGTTTTGGTACTCGGGTGCGTTCCGAGACCGGTATCGAAACAGACCTCTCCAGTAGCTAAAATATTCTGAAACACCTTCAACCGTTCCAAAACACTATGGCCATTACAGGCCCCCGTTTCGAAACAGTTAAGGGTGTTTCGATACACCCTGCCCTGCAACAGCAGAAAATCCTGGTTTTTTACCTCTTAACCCACTCAAACATGCTTCAAGGCATACCATAACATACCAGCAACTTGTCTAGACATTAGATATCATACTTAGGAGACTTAAGCTAGAGCATGGCATCGTACACATGAACATTCTATCTATATGCATGCTTCCTAGCCACAATTCCAAATATAAGCTTTCAAACCTCAAATCACACAAACAAAACCATTTACAAACTCTAAAAGCCACACCAAACTTATTACAACCACATGGAGTTCCAAAACACATCTCCCAACTACAACCATGAAACCACATTGCCAATTATTAATACTAAAGTATGTAAAACATCACCATACAAGAGCTTTGCACTTCCTTGGATGTTCTTAACCTTCTTGCTGCCCAAAAACACTTCAATTATCTACATTGTTGGTAAAAGAGAGCGTAAACACATTTTCTTAGTGAGGCAAGCTCTAAAGAAAACCAACACAACAATGCATTAATCAAAACACTTTCTCAAAAGCCTTTTCTACAACATGTTCATTCTATCTCATGCTTGAAAACCATTTCAAAGAAAAACTCCATTGAAAACACATGTACCTCTATTTTATCTCATGCATTTAAACCTATGCAAATCTCATGGCAAGGCCATACACATGCTTGTGAAAACTAAAGCATTTCATACACAAATCTCATATGCATTTCTCATAGCATAAATCATCTCATCAATAGGTACATGTGAATCAAAAGCATTTTCATATATTATATTGGCATTTCACATCTCATTATTACTCGGATATGCGGACAACATTCTCAAACCCACTAGACACTTTCGGTGGAATCTCACTTCACCGTACTCACTCGTCTAGTAAACATAATTTTCGGTGGAATCTCACATCACCATACTCACATGGCGGAATCTCTCATCGCCACAAAGCTTGGGTATTTCACCAAGTCCTACCCGATGGAATGCCCATCATTGGTCTCTCCCTTTGGATTGAATCCAAAGAGCACATACGAATTTTTAGTTTATAATGCACTCTCATACTATTGATCGATCAATTATATCCGGTAAGTATCTCATCTTCTATGCCAATATATTATGTCAAAACATCATCTCACCTACTGTTTTTAATGCAACATTTCTCAAAGCTTTCTCATCTCATTCAAAATCATAACATTTACCTTGCTTTAAAAGAAAAGCTCAAAACTCATCAATGCAACATGTTATTTCATGAAATCTTTTCAAGCATCATCTCATGCTACAAATCATGCATAAAAACAGTAGGAATTTATCTATCTCAAAACATGAGCATGTAAAAGTATTTTAAGGGAAACCACCACATATACGAGAGCAATCTAGCCAATACTTACTTCCTGACTTAGGAAGGTGTTTCAAACCTTTCCTAAATCCCCAAACCTTGTTTCTTTGTCCCTCAAGGACTTCTAAAACCATTCGCACTCACCGATTACGTTTCCCTTGCTCGCCGAAATGCTATCTAAGCTCCTGGATCAACACCAAAGGCGTCTGAAGATGTCTCCCCTGTTTATAACACATAAGAGCAGAGGATTAATGCGTCATCATGCATTGAAATCATCAGCCACACACCTAAACTCCCTGCTCTACTCAAGAACCTCATTTCGGCTACCGAAAACAACCGAAATCATCTCCAAACTCTCCCAGAACAAAGCCCAACCAAGATCTATCACTTCTAATCATTTCTAAACATCAATCAACATCAAAAACCACCACAAACTAGTCCTTATACCTCCAGCTATAATAGAACACCAAAACCACCCCAAAAACCACCATTCTAGCATGTACAACTTAGGAATCCAAACCTATTCGGGATTTGTTTGATAAAACCTCATTTATAACATCAATTACAATCCAAAATACATAAGAAAACAACCTCAAAACAGAGTCTAACCAACAACCACGAAAATCATCAAGATCTCTCCAAGAACCTTGAGTTTTAATACAATTTCTTGTTTCTAACATTAGAAGGACGAAGCTTACCTAAAATGGTTGATTTCTCCTTGATTTGGGCAAGTTTACTTGAAAATCCAATGTGAAAACAAGATGATTTGGTGAGGAAAAGATTAGAAATCAAAAGGAGATTGAAATCTCATCAAAAGGAATGAAAATCAGAGGCTAATTGATGGGGGGAAATGTGTTTGGCTCAAAAGAAAATGAGAGAAAATTGACGTAAGGTAGTTATGAAAGTCAAATATGGTTTTTCCTTTTAATTATCTTTATTTCCCGTAATTAAAACATTATTAAAATCACCCAAAATAAGGAGAAATCTGATTAAAAACATTTTGGTAAATTTTTCTCCTTAAAGATTCAAAGTTTCAATCCTTTACAAAACAATCACTATTTAACTTTTACAAAAACTACGATTTGGTCACTACCCCGAAATGTAGTATTTCTAAACCTTATTTTGTAAAATTGTTTTCACCATAATCATTCATATAATAAATGAGGATTTTTAGGTATTTTCCCATATTTTTAAAGCATCCCGAACTAGGTGTTCCCTAAATCTCCCTTTAAGTTTCGAACCATTCTCGACCGATCCGATTCAAACTCTAGAACATCTAGGCCCAAAATCGGGGTGTTACAGTTGCTCTCAAAGCCTCTCTACATGAGGAGAGCTCTTCTAGTGAGGATGCAGAATTTGAGGAATTGGCTATGATAGCCAAACGATTCTCACGGTTCATGAAGTCCAATCGAGGGAGAAATTTTCAAAAAAGATGAACTTCAAGAACAAAAGCAAAGAAGAAGAGAGGGACCAAATCATTTGCTTTGAGTGCAAGAAGCTGGGTTACATATGTTTTGATTACCCTCAACTCAAGAAGAAGGGCTTTGAGAAGAAGAAGAAGCTCAAAGCCAAACTTGCTACTTGGAGTGATGAGAAGTCATCCGAGGATGAGGAACATGAAGTGGTCAACCTTTGCCTCATCGCTCTTGAGAAGGATTCCTCCATGGTAACCTCTAACTCATCTTCATTTGATTTTACATTTGATGAATTGCATGATGCTTATGATGAGTTACATGAGGTTTATGATGAGTTAGTTGAGAAGTATAATGAGTCGGTTCTAAAAAATAGAAAGATCATTTCAGAACTAAATGCTAAAAATGACTCACTTTCTCAAGCTAACTTGAAATTTGAGAAAAAGATCTTAGATTTACAAGATGAACTTAAATTCTTTAAAGATGAAAATGTAGACTTAAACAATTTTATTTCTCAATGCAATAGTGAACACCAAAAGGTGTTAAATGAGCTTAATGAGCTTAAGAAGTCTTTTAATAGTGTTGGTAATGTGAAAAATGAAATAGGTGAATCATCTAGATCAAACCAACCTAAAATAAAGAACAATAACTACAAACAAAGTGGCTTCCATAGGCAAAATAGAACTAAAAGAATTAGAAGTGTATGGGTTCCTAAGGAACTTGTCAAGTCTAATAATATTGATGCCATGTCACCTTGGATTCCTAAGGGAACCAAGCTTTTAGGAGCTAACACTCGTGGACCCAAAATGATTTGGGTACCAAAAATCAAAGCTTAATATCTTTGTTTGTAAGGGGAGCATTGCTACAAGGGTAAAGCACAAAGCCAAAACTCATGGTACCTTGATAGTGGATGCTCGATGCACATGACCGGAGACAAGAGTCGATTCATGGACTTAAAGCCAAAAAGTGTGGGAGTAGTGACTTTTGGTGAAAACTTCAAAGGCCACATTAAAGGTATTAGATCTATAGGTAATCACTCTACTATTCTCATTGAAAATGTTTTATATGTCGATGGTCTAAAACACAATTTATTGAGCATTAGTCAATTGTGTGACAAAGAGTTTAATGTCTTATTTGATAAAAATGGGTGCAAAATTGTTGACATTAAATCAAATAATATAATGCTCATTGGTAATCACATAGGTAACATTTACATGGTGAATCTAGATGACATTCATACATCCCATGCATGTTTTGCTGCACAAAATGAAAATGATGCATGGCTATGGCATACGAAACAAGGACATGCTAGCATTAGTGTTTTAGAAAAATTAGTTTCCCTAAATCTAGTTAGAGGTTTACCCAAGATCAAAATTTCAAATGATAAAATATGTGATGCATGCTCTAAGGGTAACTAACATAGATCATCCTTTAAATCAATTAATGATGTTTCTACAAGTAGGTGTTTACAACTAATTCATGTGGATTTATTTGGGCCTATTAGAACTATGAGCTTGGATGGTAAATCGTATACATTTGTACTTGTTGATGACTATTCTAGATTTACTTGGGATCTATTCTTTAGTACTAAAGATGAGGTTTTAGAAAAATTCATCACGTTTTCAAAATTAACTCAAAATGATCTTGAACTTAAGATTTCTCATATTAGAAGTGATCATGGAACCAAATTTCAAAATCTAAGTTTTTAAGAGTTTTTAAATGAAAATGGTATTAGCCACAAATTTTCATCTCCTCGAACGCCTCAACAAAATGAGGTAGTTGAGAGGAAAAAATAGGACTTTACAAGAAATGGCTAGAACCATGCTTTGTGAAAACAATTCACCTAAATATTTTTGGGCGGAAGCCACAAACACCACTTGCTACATTGTAAATCGAGTAATGATTAGGCCACTTTTAAAGAAAACACCATATGAGATTTTAAAATCTAAAAATCCTAACATTAGCTATTTTCATCCATTTGGTTGCAAGTGTTTTGTTTTAAATAATGGATAAGACAACTTAGGTAAATTTGATGCTAAAAGTGATGAAGCTATTTTCTTAGGGTATTCTTTAACCTCTAATGCCTATCGTGTATTTAATAAGAGAACTTTAGTAGTAGAAGAGTGTATTCATGTTGTATTCGATGATAACCTCCTTCTGAGGAAGGAATCTTATGATGATGATGATGTAGGAATCCTTGATGCCTTTGATGGAGGAAAAAACTTCAAAGGAGGATGAGATTCCAACTAAAGATGAGGATGCACAAGATCCACCTCTTGAAGCCTTGAAGGACTTTGCTCTTGAGGAAAAGGAAGTGAGCTACCCAGGGGAGTACAACTATGTCAAAGGTGGTGAAATCTTGGGTGATCCATCCAAGGGGGTAACTACTAGATCTTCTCTTAAACTCATGAATCATGTTGCTTTTATCTCATGCATAGAGCCTAAGAACATTAAAGATGCATTAAAAGATGATTTTTGGATTGTGGCTATGCAAGAAGAGTTAAATCAATTTGAGAGAAGTAATGTATGGACATTAGTTGAAAGGCCTAGTAATCAATCAACTATAGGAACTAAATGGGTATTTAGGAATAAACTAGATGAGAGTGGTAACATTGTGAGAAACAAATCTAGATTAGTTTCTCAAGGTTACACTCAAGAAGAGGGAATTAATTTTGATGAAACCTATGCACCCATAGCTAGAATGGAAGCTATTTGGATGTTGCTTGCATTGCATGTTATCATGATTTCAAGCTTTTTCAAATGGATGTTAAAAGCACATTTTTAAATGGTTTTATAAATGAAGAAGTGTATTTGGAACAACCACTGGGTTTTGAGGATTCAAAATTTTCAAATCATGTTTTCAAACTAACTAAAGCACTTTATGGTTTAAAACAAGTTCCTAGAGCTTGGTATGATAGACTTTGAAATTTTTTGATTGAAAAAGGTTTTGAAAAAGATAAGGTGGACACTACACTTTTCATAAAAAAATATAAAAATGACATCTTAGTAGTACAAATATATGTTGATGATATTATTTTTGGATCTACTAATGAGTGTCATTGCAAAGAGTTTGCTAAGTTAATGCAAGGTGAATTCGAGATGAGCATGATAGAAGAGCTCTCATTCTTTTTGGGACTCCAAATCAAGTAAAGGAAGGATGGAACCTTCATCAATCAAGCAAAGTACGTGAAAGATATGCTCAAGAAGTTTGGCTTGGAGAATGTAAAGCCTCAAGCCACACCAATGAGCCCATCTACAAAGCTTGGCAAAGATGGAGGAGTTAAGTGTGTTGACTCTAATCTTTATCGCTCTATGATTGGATATTTGCTTTACCTTACCGCAAGTAGACCGGATATATTGTTTAGTGTTTGCTTGTGTGCTAGGTTTCAAGCTAGTCCTAGAGAGTCTCACCTTATAGCCGTTAAAAGAATCTTTAGGTACCTTAGGGATACTCCTTGTCTAGGTCTTTTGTACCCTAGAGACTCAACCTTCAACCTTCATGCTTATTTGAATGCAGATTATGGGGGTGTAAAATCGATAGGAAGAGTACTTCGGGAAAATGTCAACTTTTAGGTAGTATGCTCATATCTCGGTTCTCTAAGAAACAAAATAGTGTAGATTTATCTACCACCGAAGCTGAGTACATATCCTTAGGAAGTTGTGCTCAAATCCTTTGAATGAATCAACAACTCTTAGATTATGGAGTTAATGTTGAAACCATACCCCTTAAGTGTGACAACACTAGTGCCATATGCTTAACCAAAAATCCCATCCAACACTCTAGAACCAAACATATAAAAATAAGGCATCATTTCATTAGAGATCATGTCCTTAAGGAAGATGTTGTTATAGAGTTCATTGACACCTTAAACCAACTAGTGAACATTTTTACCAAGACTTTAGATAAATTGTGTTTTTGGTCCCTTAGGAGAGTATTAGGTTTAACTAGCCTATCTTCACCTTTTAGGACCTTTTTGTGCTTAAATTGCTTGATTTCTTGCAAAATGCCATGCTTATGTGTTTTTACTCCTAATTTCATCCATGCTTATAGTTAGGGGGAGTATGTTTATGTTTTTACATGTTATTCCTGCTCATTCACATCATTTATACATATAGGACTTCATGAAACTCATTTTCTGCAATATTAGAGCCTCATCTGCACCTCCAGGCCTAGGCGTATCGAAACGGGTAAATTTGTTTTGATATGGGTGCCTTAAAAGAGTGGTCAAGGCCATATTGAAACGGTCAACATGACTCGAAACGACAGTCAACGTTTCGGTACGCACGTTTCAGAACGATCACGACTGTTTCGAAATGGCTCTGAGGACATCTTTAAAAAAGGCCTTAAATGATAAAGTTGCTTTTAATTAAAACTCCTAAAAACCCTAAAAACCCTAAACCCGATTTTCCCTATAAAAACGCTCTAAACCTCATTGTTTTCATCAAATCTTGAGGGTTTTTACTCACAAACTCAAGTCTAAGAAAGCTTCAACAATTTTGTGCAAGTTCTTCCATTCATTCATCTAAAATCCCTATTTGAGGTATATTTTCATCTTTTTCTTTTTCCTTTGATTTTATTCGAATCTTAGGTTAAAAAATATTAATTTTATATAGATTATATGCTTTGCAACTTGGGTTTTTCAAAATTTGTAAAAAAATTTCAAAATCTTTAAATTTTTTATTCGAATATATTTTCTTTTACTCGTATATTTTTACTGTTTTTTTAAAAGTTGTTTCCTCTTAAAAAATTTAAAGTTTTTTTAAAAAAACCTAAATGGGATTTTTCATTGGATTGAATTAAGGATGTTCATGCATACACTTATATTTTAAAATTCCTTGCTTTATGTTTTTAGGAATTTTCCATGGAAAACGTTAACAAGAAATGCAAGACGTCTCAAACGGGTGAAGCCTCACACCAAGCAAATATTCGTCCCAACCTCAACCAACTTTTTTCTTAAGAGTATTCGAACTCAAGAGATGAAGGATCGTTTCGCTTTCGTCAAGGATATAGCCGTTCGTAGAGAGCGTGTTATTGATATCTCGTTCCTTGACTCCGAGCGTTTTGCTTTCCGCTATCTAGAGCGTTTGCAAGAATGGAACTTCATGGATTTCTTGAACATACCGGATGTTATCTACAAGCATATGGTCCTCCTTTTCTACTCAAATGTCGTGCTCATTGATAATGAAGATCATACCGAGGTGATTGGCATTGAGTCGTATCTCTTAGGAAAGAAGTTCATCATCAACATATCACTTGTAGAGAATGCTCTTGAGCTCAAGAATGAAGGCATTGAGGATGATAAACACTTTGGTGCTCACACCGGATCCGTTCTTTCGTTGGATGCTCATAACTGGTTCCTCCACGTGATGATTTCTTGGTTCACCCGCCCTTCCGGAGGTAAATTCTCCCATGTTCGTCAAGTTGATTATTTTTGGTTAGAGTGCTTTCACCGAGGATAACGGCCAAATCTTGTCAAAATTATGTTCGTCGAGATGGTCCATAATGTGAAGATTTGTGAAACCGATGCTCTTACATCTTTCACTTATGGGACTCTTTTAAGCTATCTCTTTGGTACCCTCAACTTTGATTGCACCTATGATTCTCTGGAACCCCGCAAGAACAAGATTGGTGAATCTTCTCTCCATAAGTCCGAGTTTTGCTACTCTCTTGGTCAATGGGAACATGTTGATATGCAAGCCCCTCCACCTCAAGTTGAGCCACCACCTCAAGCTCTGGGTTCTAACATTGAAGCTCTCATGGCATTCCTCACCAAGCAGTTCAACACGATGAATACAAACATGGATTCGAGATTTGGTGCTATCAATACCCGTTTGCAATCCGTGGAGGATCGTCTTCTTGCAAAGGAAAATTGTCTACCTTCTATGGTCAATGGATGACCTTTCGTCGTGCTCAGGCTAAAAACGATGATGATTCTTCGGATGTTGATGGTGACGATGATGACGAGGCTTAGGGTCTTCATTGCATATCATATTAGTTTATCATATTAGGACTAAGTTTTTACATTTATTTTATTTATGATTTATGAACCTATGCTTTGATTGCTTTGTTTGGGATTGAGCTTAAACTCTATTGCTTTAAGTTTTTATGTTTTGTTATTTGAACTTTATGAATCTATATTATGTTTTTGGTTTATTGCTTTTAACATTGTTTCTTCTCTTGATAAGCCTTGTTTATTATTCTTTTTGATGTAACACAAAGGGGGAGAAGTAATATAAGAGCAAAAAAAATTAAGTCGGTTTTGAGTTTTAAAACTTGAATTTTAAATCGTTTCAAAACTCTAAAAACCATCTTAAATTGAGGGGGAGTTATAACGTCTTCAAGATTTCAAAACTCTTAAAAATTCTAACTTAGTTTTGTTATATCAAAAAGGGGGAGATTGTGAAACTAATAAATTGATTTTGATATAACAGAGGATTTAAGGACTAAATTGAAAAAGAGAAAGTGAATTTTTAAGTCCTCAAAACCTCTCTATGTGTTTAAAGAAAAATGTATAAGTCAAAACCTCAACTTGTCAAATATTTTCTAAGTGTTTATCAAGCAAAAACAATGATTTTCGAGTCACCGTTTCGGAACGGACTTTGGGCGTTTCGAAACGGATGAAGAACAACAGAACGGTTTGAATCGTTTCTATACGGTAGTATCGAAATGGAATTCAAACTTGCTTTTAAAATAAGACCGTTGAAGTTTTATAACTGAATTTAAAAATATTGTTAAGGCGTATCGAAATGCTTTTAAGCCATTTCGATACAGGCTTTGACAGTAGCAAAATGTTTCGAAACGAGTTTTGAAACGAGCTCTTAGCGTATCGAAATGATCTTGCCCGTTTCGGTACGACATATTTATTACACCCAAACGGCTCTTTCTATTTTGGTGTGTTTCGAAACAGGGTCGGGCGTTTCAGAATGGGTAGTTGCAAACTGCATTTTTGGAGGGAGGATAACATCCCAATGGCTATTTTAATGAAGGCAACAACCCCAACGGCTAGAATTCAATGAGAAGGTATAAAAGGGACCGCTAAAAGCTCCAGCAACAACTATTGATCTCCAAAGAATTATCCAAACATCAAATCCAAGCAATTGTGCTAAAATCCCATAATTTCTTGTAAACCCCAATTGTGAACTTTATAATTTCCATTCTTATCTGTTCAATTGGGTTGAGTACTTGTAAAAGGGCTATATTTTGCATTGAGAGTTACTTGTCTTAGCCTTTATCTTCTTTGTATTTCTTGAGTGAGGATTGGGTCAAATTTTGGGTAGAAAATTTGACTGGTATTGTAAAGGTTACCTCCTTAGCCTAAAAAGGGGGAAGAACAATTAGTGGATTGTTGGAAAATCCTTAGTGGAGCTAAGGTAGTGGATGTATAGTTCAATTGGAACTTGAACCACTCTAAATCCTTTTGACTAGCAATTTTTAATTTTCCACTCTACCACCAAAAGTTCTAAAAAACCAATTCACCCCCTCTTGGTTTAAATCGTTTCATTGATCCACTCAACATGCTAGTAATGTCTTGAGTTCTAGAGTAGGAGCTTCTTCAATAGACAGTTTTAACGTAGGAATTGAGCAGTGAGAATGATCCAAATATTCAACTTGCCATTTATGATGAACTATCGTAGTGAGAACTTCTACAATGTGGTCACAATTTAGGAGATCATCTTCTACCATTTTTAGTGCAGTATCTTTAGCAACAAGAATACCACAATGATACAAGTCTTCTTGAATAACATGTTCAAGAGTTTCAATATGATGGCATTCTTCAGATTTTCTTCCCACATAAACGTTGAACATCCCAAAAGTAACTTCGTCGTTCACAACCCTCATTGTGAGCTTTCGTTTCGAGATGCCATTACTGCCTTCCCATTATCTAAGAATGGGAGACCAAGAATTATAAGTACATCTTTATCAGCCTCGCAATCCAGTATAACAAAATCAACTGAGAAAAAAAAACTTATCCACAAGGATGAGCACATATCTGATTTGACCATTTGAATGAGACAAAGATCTATCATCCAATTGCATTGTGACTGCAGTGGGCTTCATTTCTCCAATGCCCAACTTTTGAAAATTCGATAATGGCATTAAATTCATACTTGCCCCTAAATCACAAAGAGCCTTTCTAAAGTAATGATTACCGATCGAGCAATGTATGATGAAGGTGCCTCGATCTTTCTTCTTTCGTGGTAAATGGGTAGATATTAACGCACTGCACTCCATAGTGAGCGTAATGGTTTCCATTGCATTGAGTTTATTCTTCTTGAACAAGATATCCTTCATGAATTTTGCGTAGTTCGGAATTTGTGCGAGAGCATCTATCAAAGGAATTTGAATTGTAAGTTGTTGCAAAGTATCATGAAAAATTGAAATTAATTGTATGAGTCAGTATCCTTAAATATCTGAGGAAAAGGCGGAGATGTATTATCTGAATGATGTGCAAACATTGGACATTGTGTCAACAACTTTAGTTGTACAACATATGGAACTGGAGTAATAGTAGGATGTATATTACTCGACTTGCCATCGTTCTCTCCATCCTTTACTGTATGATCAGGTACAGAGGACTCTCCCATTTCATGAATAGATATGGGAACATGTTGCATCAAGTCATCGATTTATTTGCCACTGTGAAGAGTAATGACCTTGCAATGATCTTTACCCTTGTTCATTAGACTCTCAGTGTTACTAGGTAATGTGTCTGGTTGTTTGGAATTCATATCAGTAGCTAGCTATCTCAACTGAGCTTCCAAAGTGTGTATTGATGAAGAGTGACCTTCTACTATAGATTTAGTGAGAGAAAAATGATCACCCGTCATCTCTTCAAGAAGAGCAAATGGGTCTGAGATACTTGATGAAGCATAATGACCCATCTGAGACTGAGTCTGAGATGGTGCGCCATATTGTGATTGTTGAGATTGTGACGCAATATGTTGTGGTTGGATCAGATTTTGTTGTGGCTGCAATGGAGTCTACGATGCAAACTGTTGCTACGAGTAACCGAAATTTCCTTGACGCGCACTAGAATTTCCGTGAAAGGAATTATTCCCAAAGCGAAATACTCCTTGATGGTGCGCAAGATTAGAGTTACCCATATTGTTGCCTCAAATATTGCTGACAGAACTAGCATTTTCTGCATGTTATGGGAAATCCTCAAAACTATGGTTCCCACCACAAATTTCACAGGAAAATAAAGGGGTGGTTGTTTGTTGAACTACCTGGATAGGAACAACTTCACTTGTCTCCTCCATATTCTTTATTTTGGTTCTCCAAAGTAGAAATCTGAGCCCTTAGAGAAGATAAATCATCAAGCTCAAACACTCTCGGTGCAACTTTATATAATGCAGCCCTTGAGATAGGATATTGTGAATCATTCTAAGTAAATTGCTCCAATACACCAACAACGGCTTCGTAGGTGCAATCAAGTAATGGACGATAAGACGATCGGTCGACAAGATATCATGTGGTTGCATTCAACCCTTTGTAGAAAATTTGAATGTGAGTTTCCTGTTGAATGACGTGGTTAGGACATCGTCGCAACAAATATTTATATCTTTCCCATGTAGTGTGAAGAGTCTCACCATCTAACTGAAAGTATGCTTTAGTGGCATTCCTAATGCGCGAGTTCATTGTCGGTGGATTAAAGTGCAAGACAAACTGTGTTGCAAGATCATTCCATGATGTAATAGAGCCGGCAGGTAATCCTCTAAACCATATGTGAGCTCTACCCTACAATAAATAGGGAAATAATTGAATTCGTAAGGCGTCATTAGGAATTCCTTGCAGACTAAATGAAGCACAAATTAAAAGAAAAGATTGAAGATGCTCTCAAGCGTCTTCATGTGGTAACCCTGTATACTACCCATTGGAGTTGAGCATTTGGGACATAACCAGCTTCAATTCAAAGTTCCCAGCCTAAATGGGAGGTCTAATAATTCCTGGTTGCATATCATCTAACTGGGAACAACAACCACACAAATTGTTATGTTCTGGGCTATTGGGTGCAACGATGGGTTTTCTTGAGCATGAGGAATTCCCTCAGTGTTGTTTGGGTTTCTCGCCATTCCATTATTTTCGTGAACCATTCTTCTAAAAGTTATCTCAACTTTTGGATCTGGTACGAAGAGTGGTGTAGTAGCACTTCTGGTCATATAACACTTAAACAAAGTAATGAAAAGGAAAGGAAAAAACAAAAATAAAACTATTCGAAACAACTGTAAACTTAAGTAAAGAAAACAAATTTGCAAGAGGTAACATAAGGACATAATAACACCATCCCCGGCAACGACGCCAAATCTTGATCGGTGTGAAAACGTCACACTATTAGTGCAAGCTACACTATCAATGCAAGTATAGAAACAATGTAATCTTGTTTGAATATCGATCCCACGAGGATGGTGTATAACACTTATACTTATGTGACTACAATACAATACTGTAATAGCGATAGTTGTAGATGCAAAGGTGGTTGCAATAACATGATAAAAAGGTAAGAAAATTGATTCAATGTGGTAGCAATAATAGAGTATAATAAAATGTAGAGAAATTTGAGAATAAAGCATGGATCTCCATGGTCTAGCTCAGTATAAAGATCAAGTACACTTTGAGGGAAAATTGGTTTAAACAACAATGAGGTGGCCAGCTTGAATATCAGTTTCAATTTAACCTTTAACCAATGTATCGGGGGTGTAGATCGGCTCCTACTTTCGTCATAAGTCGAGACTATAGCCCTTCGAATGTGTAACCCCCGTAGCCCGGTCTAGACGGTTGACCCGAACTACGAAGATTACACGGGGAAAACCAAAGTCAACCCGAAAGTCAACCTTGATTAACGACCCTTTTTTTTTCTTTTTAATCTTATCTAGATGCACATTAACCTTAAGTGTGACCATGCAAACAACGTATCAAAAGATCACAAACATCAGAGATCAAACTGGGACCCAAATGAACAAATTACAACTTTAGGGACCAAATTGTAAATTCTGACAAATTAAGGGACTTAACCCAAATTAAAGTTACCATCTTGAAATTAGTCAGGTTCCATGCTTCTCTGTGAAATTTCAGCTTAAAAGGACATCCACAGCTCACGCAATTGATCACACAAGATTTAGGACCAAAACACAAACATTTCAAAACATGTAACTACCATGACAGCCCCCTAACGGTCGACCGTTCCGAAACAGGCTAGCCCTGTTCCGAAACACGGGCCGTTCCGAAACGGGTTCCGGAACATGGCCTCGGCAGAGGCTAAACTGTTTCGAAACGGTGCATACCGTTTCGGACGCCTGGGTTCATGCAAGGCACCCGTTCCGAAACGGTACACCCCTGTTCCGAAACGCCTGCACAAAAACCAGCAAACTAGCATACTAGATCATGCAATTGGACACTCAAACATGCTCCAAACATCACCAAACTTTACCAGCATGCAATTAAACATATTTAACACATATGAGCATCATCAATTCAGCAAGATAACATCTCATGCAAAAAGGCCCAAATTTAAGGTCATGCTTCCTACACAAGCTATCCACTCAAGCTTCAACTTGCAAAACAAGCATATAAGGTTCGATCCAAAAATCAGCAACATCAACCACATTCAACATACTTAGGGAGTCGTAAACACCTCCCAAAACCAATACATTGGTCCCCCATTGCCAAAAACATACAAAAGCTAAACACTTATAAAACCTTCATACATTGAGCT
The DNA here is from genome assembly GCA_958450335.1 of Hibiscus tridactylites. Classification (NCBI taxonomy): domain Eukaryota; kingdom Viridiplantae; phylum Streptophyta; class Magnoliopsida; order Malvales; family Malvaceae; genus Hibiscus; species Hibiscus tridactylites. Next base: position 71,659,329 of record OY288272.1, read on the forward strand.
TTACTTGTACTTGTTTGCTTGCCTCCTCTTGCTGCCCTCAATGCACTCTAATGCTCTGCATTATTGAATCAAGAAAACGAGAGAGCGTAAGCCAAAGCTTAGTGAGGAGTGCTCTTTAAAAACCATTCAATAATGCATTAAAATTCATTTGTAAATCATGCTTGAAAACAACCTTTACACATGCTCAAAGCATACTTTAAAGCAAGCAATAACATGCTTCCACATTTCATTTAAACTAGCATCTCATGCTTCAACATAAACATTAAATCATGCATCTCATGCATCTCATGTACAATACATGTCATATTGGCTCAAGTGATACATTTCATTTAGAAATCAAGTTCAACAACTTTTCCCAAGGACTTTTAAACACCTTGGACCCCAAGGACTTTTAAACACCTTGGCCATGGACTTTTAAACACCATGAATGGACCACACAAGGACTTTTAACCACCTTTGTGTCCGTAGCTTGAAATACCCCAAGGACTTTTAAACACCTTGGCCCCAAGGACTTTTAAACACCTTGGCCCCATGGACTTTTAACCACCATGGAAAGGAGCACCTAAGGACTTTTAACCACCTTAGTGTCCGCAACAAGATTCATCCAAGGACTTTTAACCACCTTGATGATCTTAGATAACAAGGCTCACTCAAGGACTTTTAACCACCTTAGTGACCTTCACTTTTACAACCATCACTTGCCAATACACACTTTATACATCATGTAATCCACTGTTTTAAAAGCATTTAAACCAAGCCATTTCATCATGCATTTCAAAGCATTAAATCATCATTTAACAATGCATAAAAACAAGGCACTCTTACCTAAAGACACCTTCAACACATGGCTTAAATCATCAGCATAATTCATGCTAAAACATCAGCAATTAACATGCTAAAACATGCTTTCCAAAACAGTAGCAAATCATGAAAAATCATCATTTCACATTTCATCAAAACATGGCCACCACTTTAAGAGAGTAATCCGAAAACTTACACTTGAGCTTAGCAAAGTTGTTTAGACTTATACTAAGCTCCCAAAACCTTCAACCTTTGGTTTAAAAGCTGAAAATCCATTTTCACTCACCGATTACCAAACAAGCCTAGCCAACAAGCTTTCCAAGCTTCCGAAACCTTTCGAAAACACCTCCAAAACTCAAGGATCAACCTCCCCTGCTTCAAGCACATAAAAACAGAACATTAATGCATCCTTATGCATTAAAACACCAGCAACATCAACACAACTCGCTGCTCATCACAAATCTAACAATTTGGCTACCAAACACAACCGAAATCATCTCCAAACACTTCCAAAACTTAACCCAGCCAAGATCCATCACTTCTAACCATTTTTACACATCAACTAACATGCAAAAAGATCACAACCACGTCCTTATACCTCCAGGTATAACAGATCACCAAAAACACTCCAAAAACAACCAAAAACTCAAGCCAAACTTAGGAAATTCAACCTATCCGGGATTGCATTGATTAAACCTCAACTTCTAATTATTTTAGCATTCATTTAACATCATTTTAACACTTCAAAACCCTGCTTAAACAGATCACACGAAATTTTCACCAAAATCACCAAATCTTGCATTTTAGCCAAAAATCAAGATCTCAATTGAAAAGCCTTTAATAAAACATGAATCAAGGATTGAGAACTTAGGAATTTCAGTAAAGAACTGATAGTTTAGAGGAGAAGGACGTTCTTACCTCCAAACTTGAATTTCTCCCTTTTAGAGCCAAAATGCTTGATGAATCAACTTGTAAATTGTGAGGTTTTGATGATGAGATGATTAGAAATCAAATGAGAGTTGAAATGAGAGATTAAGAAGTCAAAATCAGAGAAAGAAATCTGAGGAAATCTTGTTTGGGTAGAGAGAAAATGAGAGAAAAGAGAATTTGAGAGAAAATAGAAAAATTAGTTAAGAATTGGTTAAAAATGATTTCCCTCCCTTTTCTTAATCTTTAAAATCAGATTTTAGGCTTAAAATATCTTAGAAAAATCTGGAGAAATCCTTTTTGGAATAATAGCTCCTTAAAGATTCAAAGTTTCAATCCTTTATAAAACTGTCCCGCAACTTTCAAAAATTACATTTTGGTCACTAGTCAAAATGTCAACCTTCCGAACCTCATTTTCCAAAATTGATTTCACAGTTCACTTATATATATTAAAAGATGATTTTAGAATATTTTTCCATATTTTTAATGCAACCCGAACTAGGTTTTTCCTAAATTCACTCTTATATATTCGGTCAGCACTTTGACCGAACCGGTCAACGCCAAAACTTCTGAGCCCAAAACCGGGGCGTTACAACTCTCCCCCCCTTAAGAAATTTCGTCCTCGAAATTTACCTGAAGGAAAGAGATAAGGAAACTGCTTCAGCATATCCTCCTTCCGCTCCCACGTGGCTTCCTCAACACCGCGATGCTTCCACAGCACCTTCACCAACTCAATGGTCTTGCCACGAAGAACCTTGTTATCTGAATCCAGAATCTTCATCGGTTCCTCATCATAGGTCAAATCCGGATTCAATTCCACCTCCTCCACAGGCAACACATGCGAAGGATCAGATCGATACCTCCGGAGCATAGAAACATGAAACACATCATGAATCTTCTCCAGCTCCTGAGGTAACCTCAACCGATACGCAACAGGACCAACACGCTCAACAACCTCATACGGTCCAATGTATCTAGGGCTCAGCTTACCCTTCCGCCCAAACCTCATCACCTTCTTCCAAGGCGAAACCTTCAAGAACACGCGATCACCCACCGCAAACTCTATCTCCCTACGCTTCAAATCCGCGTAAGACTTCTGCCGATCAGAAGCAGCCTTCAACCTCTCACAAATGAGCTTCACCTTCTCGGTGGTACCTTTCAACAAAGCAGGCATCGAAACCAACTTTTGACCAGTTTCAGCCCAACACAGAGGAGTCCTACACTTCCTCCCATACAGAGCCTCATAAGGTGCCATCTGTATACTTGCCTGAAAACTGTTGTTGTAAGCGAACTCAACCAAAGGCAGATGCTTCTCCCAAGAACCTTGGAACTCAATCACGCAACATCTCAACATATCCTCCAAAATCTGAATAACTCGCTCAGACTGGCCATCCGACTGAGGATGATAGGATGTACTGAAATGCAACCTTGTACCCAGAGCTTGATGCAAACACTGCCAAAAACGCGATGTGAACCTCGGATCCCTATCCGACACGATCGACTTAGGCACACCATGCAACCTTACAACCTCAGCAACGTACAGCTCTGCCAGCTTATCCAAAGAAAACGTAGTATGCACAGGCAAGAAATGTGCACACTTCGTCAGGCGATCCACAATCACCCAAACAGAATTCTTCTTCGACGGAGACAAAGGCAAACCAGATACAAAATCCATGGTAACCCTCTCCCACTTCCATTTAGGGATTTTCAACGGTTGCAACAACCCAGAAGGAAACTGATGTTCAGCCTTTACGCGCTGACACACCAAACACTTGCTCACAAACTCTGCCACATCCTTCTTCAAGCCCACCCAATAGTACTCATCACGAAGATCGCGATACATCTTTGTACTACCAGGATGCATAGCAAAAGGACTACTATGACCTTCAGCTAGAATAGCATGCCTCAACTCAGCATCTGCAGGCACTACTATCCGACTACCAAAACACAACACTCCATCCTCATTAAAACAGAAATCCGAAGGTCTACCCTTCGCGATATCCTGAACATGAGACACCAAGGAATCATCCAACAACTGCTTATCCTTGATCAACTTAACCAACGAAGGTTTCACCTGCAACTCAGCAACAAGACCACCATCCTGCGATATACTCAAGCTAGCAAACATAGCTCTCAGCTCAACAACTACCTTTCTACTCAAGGCATCCGCAACAACATTGGCCTTTCCAGGATGATACTCTATCGTCAGATCATAATCCTTGAGCAACTCCAACCAACGTCGCTGCCTGAGATTCAACTCCTTCTGAGACATCAGATACCTCAAACTCTTGTGATCCGTGTACACCGTACACTTCTCACCATACAGATGATGCCTCCAGATCTTCAGAGCAAAAACCACTGCAGCCAGCTCAATATCATGCGTAGGATAATTGCGCTCATGCACCTTCAACTGCCGCGACGCATAAGCCACAACCTTACCCTCCTGCATCAGCACACACCCCAAACCAACATAGGATGCATCACTGTAGACTACAAACTCTTTCCCTGATTCAGGCTGAATCAAGATAGGAGCTTGCGTCAAAGCCAACTTCAGCTTCTCAAAAGCTTGCTGTCTCGCTTCTGTCCACTCATACCTAACATCTTTCTGCAGCAACTTCGTCAAAGGAGCAGCAATCTTGGAAAAACCATCCACAAACCTTCGGTAGTATCCTGCCAAACCAAGGAAACTACGAACCTCCTGAACAGACTTAGGAACTTTCCAGTTCATCACCGCTTCAATCTTCTGAGGATCTACACGAATCCCCTCAGCTGAGACCACATGCCCAAGAAAAACAACCTCTCTAAGCCAAAACTCACACTTGCTCAACTTAGCATAAAGCTGATTCTCCAACAAAGCTTGCAACACAACCCTCAAATGCTCTTCGTGCTCTTCCTCAGTACGCGAGTACACAAGGATATCATCAATGAACACCACAACAAACTTGTCCAGGTATTCATGAAAAACACGATTCATCATGTCCATGAAAGCAGCAGGAGCATTTGTCAAACCAAACGGCATCACAAGGAACTCATAATGCCCATACCTTGTCCTGAAAGCTGTCTTAGGCACATCCACATCCTTCACCTTCAACTGATAATACCCTGACCTCAAGTCAATCTTAGAGAACACCGCAGCTCCCCGAAATTGATCAAAGAGATCATCAATCCTCGGCAAAGGATACCGATTCTTGATAGTCAACTTGTTCAGCTGACGGTAATCAATGCACATCCTCATCGTGCCATCTTTCTTCTTCACAAACAAGACAGGAGCACCCCAAGGCGAAACACTCGGCCGGATGAAACCACGATCAAGCAACTCTTGCAACTGCGTCTTCAACTCCTTCAGCTCCTTAGGTGCCATTCTATAGGGAGTAATGGACACAGGAGTGGTATTCTCATACAGCTCAATACCAAACTCCACCTCGCGATTAGGAGGTAAACCAGGCAACTCCTCAGGAAAAACATCAGGAAACTCCTTCACAACCCTGATATCCTGCACCCTCAGCTCCTTCGAACTAGGATTCATCACAAAAGCCAGAAAAGCTTCACAACCTTGCCTCAACATCCTGCTCGCCTCCAAGGTAGAAACAACATTGGCAAGAAACTTCACATTCTCACCAACCACCACCACTTCATAATCATCCGCAAGCCTAAGCGAAACCCGCTTATTCTCACAATCCACAACAGCACGATGCTCAGCAAGCCAATCCATACCAAGGATCACATCAAAACCATAAAAGGGCAACTCCATAAGATCAACAAGAAAGACATGCTCTTGAACAACCATAGGACACCTTTTATAAAGCTTGCGAGTCACAACAGTCTCACCAAAAGAACTAGTGACTCTAACACCAACATCCAAAGACTCAACAGGCAAACCAAGCAACTCAGCATGCTCACGAAGAATGTATGAATGCGTAGATCCAGAATCAATCAAAGAAAGCAATGACAAGGATTGCAAAGTAAAGGTACCTGCAATCACATCTGCATCATTCCTTCCTTCGCGCTGAGCATACACCCTCGCTTGGCCTCCACCCTCAGGTTGAATAGCCACAACATGAGCTACACCGCGCCCACCTTCCTCTCGCCTCTGAAAATTACCACGGCCACGCCCACGACCTCTCTGCGATGCTGCAACAACAGGAGCACGCTCTTGACCACCAGCCATCCTCGGACAATCACGTCTCAGATGATCAGCAGAACCACAGTTCCAGCACTCATAACCAGCTGCTATCACAGGAGCTTGCACCTCCCTCCCAGCACGAGGACAGTCACGCTTCAAGTGACCACGGGAACCACAAATCCAACAAGCACTAGGGTCAGCTCTAGCATTGCCACCCCTAGCAGATGCACCTCCACCTCTCTTAGACGAGGACTGAAACCTCTGATCACGCCCTCTCTTGTTCCGTCCACCGGAACTATACTCAGCAGCTCTCTTTCCAGAACTAGCTCCAGCACCCTTAGCAGACAAACTCAGGTTCATCTCAATGTCCTTCGATCGACTAACCAACACATCGAAATCATTGTACTCAGCAGCTAACATATAGGTCTTAACCTCCGTCACCAAACCACAACGGAATCTTTCGCACCTTTCGCGCTCATCAGGTACCAACTCTGGTGCATACTGGCTAAGACGTACAAACTGTACCTCATACTCAGCCACACTCATGTTCCCTTGGGTCAGAGACATGAATTCACGCTTCTTTTCATCCAGATATCTAACTCCCAGATATCTCCTCTTGAACGCATGCTGAAAGAACGTCCATGTAACATCAGCATCAGCCATCCCAGAGATTGTGGTCGTCCACCACGTATAAGCATCACCTTGCAGCAGTGACACCACACATCCCAGCTTCTGCACATCAGTGCAACTCATTTGTCCCAAGACACGCTTGGTACTCTCCAACCACGCTTCAGACCTCTCAGCTGACATACCCCTAAACTCAGTCCCGCCAAGACTGCGCAAACGTTCCAAGGGTAGTCTAGCACCAGCATCTCCCTGATGCCCAGCTCCTTGAGCTCCAGCTACTGCTGCTCGAAACGCACCCGCAATAGCTTGTACAAGCACAGACATGTCAGGTATCGCTTGCCCCTGACCAGCTTCAGGTCCTGCAGCTCCAGCACCAGCTGCCTCAGCTCCAGCTCCAGCTCTTTCCCTCTCCGCACCACCACCACCAGGTGGAGGAGGAGGTATCACAGCACTACCAGTGTGCTCATCATTCACATTCCCCTCCGGGGTCGTAGCTCTCGCGCTACTCCTTAACTCTCTACGTGGTGCCATACTTTACCATGCATAACAATACAAAATAAACAAGTCAGGACCAGCAAGGTAAGCAAATTCCAAGTATTCAAGCTCAATTTCTTTCAAAAACAACATCATCCCTTAGCTTTTGTTTGGCAATGGGTACCTTCATCATGCATCATCACAACATGCATCACATACACATCACCATATCATAACACTGAACATGCTTTCACTCAACAAGCATACCAACCAAACCATGCTTCAATCATACATTCACACATTCCCAATTACTCGAGAACTCAGCTCTGATACCACCAAATGTAACCCCCGTAGCCCGGTCTAGACGGTTGACCCGAACTACGAAGATTACACGGGGAAAACCAAAGTCAACCCGAAAGTCAACCTTGATTAACGACCCTTTTTTTTTCTTTTTAATCTTATCTAGATGCACATTAACCTTAAGTGTGACCATGCAAACAACGTATCAAAAGATCACAAACATCAGAGATCAAACTGGGACCCAAATGAACAAATTACAACTTTAGGGACCAAATTGTAAATTCTGACAAATTAAGGGACTTAACCCAAATTAAAGTTACCATCTTGAAATTAGTCAGGTTCCATGCTTCTCTGTGAAATTTCAGCTTAAAAGGACATCCACAGCTCACGCAATTGATCACACAAGATTTAGGACCAAAACACAAACATTTCAAAACATGTAACTACCATGACAGCCCCCTAACGGTCGACCGTTCCGAAACAGGCTAGCCCTGTTCCGAAACACGGGCCGTTCCGAAACGGGTTCCGGAACATGGCCTCGGCAGAGGCTAAACCGTTTCGAAACGGTGCATACCGTTTCGGACGCCTGGGTTCATGCAAGGCACCCGTTCCGAAACGGTACACCCCTGTTCCGAAACGCCTGCACAAAAACCAGCAAACTAGCATACTAGATCATGCAATTGGACACTCAAACATGCTCCAAACATCACCAAACTTTACCAGCATGCAATTAAACATATTTAACACATATGAGCATCATCAATTCAGCAAGATAACATCTCATGCAAAAAGGCCCAAATTTAAGGTCATGCTTCCTACACAAGCTATCCACTCAAGCTTCAACTTGCAAAACAAGCATATAAGGTTCGATCCAAAAATCAGCAACATCAACCACATTCAACATACTTAGGGAGTCGTAAACACCTCCCAAAACCAATACATTGGTCCCCCATTGCCAAAAACATACAAAAGCTAAACACTTATAAAACCTTCATACATTGAGCTTTACTTGTACTTGTTTGCTTGCCTCCTCTTGCTGCCCTCAATGCACTCTAATGCTCTGCATTATTGAATCAAGAAAACGAGAGAGCGTAAGCCAAAGCTTAGTGAGGAGTGCTCTTTAAAAACCATTCAATAATGCATTAAAATTCATTTGTAAATCATGCTTGAAAACAACCTTTACACATGCTCAAAGCATACTTTAAAGCAAGCAATAACATGCTTCCACATTTCATTTAAACTAGCATCTCATGCTTCAACATAAACATTAAATCATGCATCTCATGCATCTCATGTACAATACATGTCATATTGGCTCAAGTGATACATTTCATTTAGAAATCAAGTTCAACAACTTTTCCCAAGGACTTTTAAACACCTTGGACCCCAAGGACTTTTAAACACCTTGGCCATGGACTTTTAAACACCATGAATGGACCACACAAGGACTTTTAACCACCTTTGTGTCCGTAGCTTGAAATACCCCAAGGACTTTTAAACACCTTGGCCCCAAGGACTTTTAAACACCTTGGCCCCATGGACTTTTAACCACCATGGAAAGGAGCACCTAAGGACTTTTAACCACCTTAGTGTCCGCAACAAGATTCATCCAAGGACTTTTAACCACCTTGATGATCTTAGATAACAAGGCTCACTCAAGGACTTTTAACCACCTTAGTGACCTTCACTTTTACAACCATCACTTGCCAATACACACTTTATACATCATGTAATCCACTGTTTTAAAAGCATTTAAACCAAGCCATTTCATCATGCATTTCAAAGCATTAAATCATCATTTAACAATGCATAAAAACAAGGCACTCTTACCTAAAGACACCTTCAACACATGGCTTAAATCATCAGCATAATTCATGCTAAAACATCAGCAATTAACATGCTAAAACATGCTTTCCAAAACAGTAGCAAATCATGAAAAATCATCATTTCACATTTCATCAAAACATGGCCACCACTTTAAGAGAGTAATCCGAAAACTTACACTTGAGCTTAGCAAAGTTGTTTAGACTTATACTAAGCTCCCAAAACCTTCAACCTTTGGTTTAAAAGCTGAAAATCCATTTTCACTCACCGATTACCAAACAAGCCTAGCCAACAAGCTTTCCAAGCTTCCGAAACCTTCCGAAAACACCTCCAAAACTCAAGGATCAACCTCCCCTGCTTCAAGCACATAAAAACAGAACATTAATGCATCCTTATGCATTAAAACACCAGCAACATCAACACAACTCGCTGCTCATCACAAATCTAACAATTTGGCTACCAAACACAACCGAAATCATCTCCAAACACTTCCAAAACTTAACCCAGCCAAGATCCATCACTTCTAACCATTTTTACACATCAACTAACATGCAAAAAGATCACAACCACGTCCTTATACCTCCAGGTATAACAGATCACCAAAAACACTCCAAAAACAACCAAAAACTCAAGCCAAACTTAGGAAATTCAACCTATCCGGGATTGCATTGATTAAACCTCAACTTCTAATTATTTTAGCATTCATTTAACATCATTTTAACACTTCAAAACCCTGCTTAAACAGATCACACGAAATTTTCACCAAAATCACCAAATCTTGCATTTTAGCCAAAAATCAAGATCTCAATTGAAAAGCCTTTAATAAAACATGAATCAAGGATTGAGAACTTAGGAATTTCAGTAAAGAACTGATAGTTTAGAGGAGAAGGACGTTCTTACCTCCAAACTTGAAATTCTCCCTTTTAGAGCCAAAATGCTTGATGAATCAACTTGTAAATTGTGAGGTTTTGATGATGAGATGATTAGAAATCAAATGAGAGTTGAAATGAGAGATTAAGAAGTCAAAATCAGAGAAAGAAATCTGAGGAAATCTTGTTTGGGTAGAGAGAAAATGAGAGAAAAGAGAATTTGAGAGAAAATAGAAAAATTAGTTAAGAATTGGTTAAAAATGATTTCCCTCCCTTTTCTTAATCTTTAAAATCAGATTTTAGGCTTAAAATATCTTAGAAAAATCTGGAGAAATCCTTTTTGGAATAATAGCTCCTTAAAGATTCAAAGTTTCAATCCTTTATAAAACTGTCCCGCAACTTTCAAAAATTACATTTTGGTCACTAGTCAAAATGTCAACCTTCCGAACCTCATTTTCCAAAATTGATTTCGCAGTTCACTTATATATATTAAAAGATGATTTTAGAATATTTTTCCATATTTTTAATGCAACCCGAACTAGGTTTTTCCTAAATTCACTCTTATATATTCGGTCAGCACTTTGACCGAACCGGTCAACGCCAAAACTTCTGAGCCCAAAACCGGGGCGTTACAGAATGAGTGGACTAACTTGTGTTGCATCCAAACAACTTTTGTTGTAAAACTCATTAATCTGAGTGGACATTGCATTCGTCGATGTTAGTGGCTAGTTTATGTAATGCCCCGATTTTGGGCCTAGATGTTTTAGAGTTCGAATCGGACCGGTCAAGAACGGTTCGAATCTTAAAGGGAGATTTAGGGAACACCTAGTTTGGGATGTTTTAAAAATATGGAAAAATACCTAAAAATCCTCATTTATTAAATGAATGATTATGGTGAAATCAATTTTACAAAATAAGGTTTGGAAATACTACATTTCGGTGTAGTGACCAAATCGCAGTTTTTGCAAAAGTTAAATAGTGACTGTTTTGTAAATGATTGAAACTTTGAATCTTTAAGGAGCTAATTTTACCAAAATGTTTTTAATCAGATTTCTCTTTATTTTGGGTGATTTTAATAATGTTTTAATTAAAGAAAATAAAGACTGATTAAAGGAAAAACTATCTTTGACTTTTCATAACTACCTTACGTCAATTTTCTCTCATTTCATTTTCTCTCAATTTCTTTCCAGACAAACACATTTCCTCTATCAATTTGCTTTTGATTTTCATCCCTTTTGATGAGATTTCATTCTCCTTTTGACTCCTAATATTTTCCTCATCAAATCCTCTTGTTTTTACATTGGATTTTCAAGAAAACTTGCCCAAATCAAGGAGAAATCAACCATTAGAGGTAATCTTCGTCCTTCTCCTCTAATGATCAGTTCTTTACTGAAATTTCCAAGTTATCAATCCTTTGTTAATGATTTTTGAGTTGTTTTAATGTTAGAAACAAGAAATTGTATTAAAACTCATGGTTTTTGGAGAAATCTTGATGGTTTTCGTGGTTGATGGTTAGGCTCTATTTGAGGTTGTTTTCTAATAAATTTTGGATGTTAATTGATGTTATAAATGAGGTTTTATCAAACAAATCCCGTATAGGCTTGGATTCCTAAGTTTTGTATGCTAGAATGGTGGTTTTTTGGGGTGGTTTTGGTGTTCTGTTATAGCTGGAGGTATAAGGATGAGTTTGTGGTGGTTTTTGACGATGATTGATGTTTAGAAAAGATTAGAAGTGGTAGATCTTGACTGGGCTTTGTTTTGGGAGAGTTTGGTGATGATTTCGATTGTTTTTGGTAGCCGAAATGAGGTTCTTGAGTAGAGCAGCGAGTTTAGGTGTGTGGCTGATGATTTCAATGCATGATGATGCATTAATCCTCTGCTCTTATGTGTTATAAACAGGGGAGACATCTTCGAAAGCTTTTGGTGTTGATCCGGGAGATTAGATAACGTTTCGACGAGCAAGCGAAACATAATCGATGAGTGCGAATGGTTTTAGAAGTCCTTGAGGTACAAAGAAACAAGGTTTGGGGATTTAGGAAAAGTTTGAAACACCTTCCTAAGTCCGGAAGTAAGCATTGGCTAGATTGCTCTCTTATATATGGTGGTTGTCCCTAAATTGCTTTTACATGCTCATGGTTTGAGATAGATAAATTCCTACTGTTTATATGCATGATTGGTAGCATGAGATGATGCTTGAAATGATTTCATGAAATAACATGTTGCATTGATGAGTTTTGAGCTTTTGTTTTAAAGCATGGCAAATGTTATGGTTTTGAAATGAGATGAGAAAGATTTGAGAAATGTTGCATGAAAAACATTAGGACTTGGTGAAATACCCAAGCTTTGTGAGAGTGCACTATAAACTTATCGGATATAATTGATCGATCAATAGGATGAGAGTGCACTATAAACTAAAAATTCGTACGTGCTCTTTGGTTTAATCCAAAAGGAGAGACCGATGATGGGCATTCCATCGGGTAGGACTTGGTGAAATACCCAAGCTTTGTGGCGATGAGAGATTCCGCCATGTGAGTACGGTGATGTGAGATTCCACCAGAAATTATGTTACTAGACAAGTGAGTACGGTGATGTGATATTCCACCGAAAGCGTCTAGTGGTTTGAGAATGTTGTCCGCATATCCGAGTAATAATGAGATGTGAAATGCCAATATAATATATGAAAATGCTTTTGATTCACATGTACCTATTGATGAGATGATTTATGCTATGAGAAATGCATATGAGATTTGTATATGAAATGCATGAGATAGAGTTGAGGTACATGTGTTTTCAATGAAGTTTTGCTTTGAAATGGTTTTCAGGCATGAGATAGAATGAGCATGTTGTAGAAAAAGGCTTTTGAGGAAGTGTTTTGATTAATGCATTATGGTGTTGGTTTTCTTAGAGCATGCCTCACTAAGCAAATGTGCTTACGCTCTCTTTTACCAATAATGCAGATAATTGAAGTGTCTTTGGGCAGCAAGAGGGTTAAGAACATCCATGGAAGTGCAAAGCTCATGTATGGTGATGTTTTTATACACATTAGTTTTGATATTTGGCAATGGGACTCCAAGGTTGTATTTGGGAGATGTGTTTTGAATTCCCTAAGTTTGTGGCATGTTTGTGATGGCTTTTATGGGTTGTAAATGGTCCTAAAGGTTTGGTTTGAGGTTTGATAGCTTATATTGGTTTTGTGGCTAGGAATCATGCATATAGATTGGGTGATTATGTGTTTGATGCAATGCTCTAGCTTAAGGTCCTTAAATATGTTCTTTAGTGTCAAAATAAGTTGCTGGTATGTTATGATGCTTTTTGAAGCATGTTTGAGTGGTTTAGAAGGTGAAAACTAGCAATTTCTGCTGTCACATGGCAGGGTGTATCGAAACACTCTCAACTGTTTCGAAACGGGTGCCTGTAATGGCCATAGCGTTCCGGAACGGCTGAAGGCGTTTCAGAACATTTTGGCTACTGGAGAGGCCTGTTTCGATACCGGTCTTGGAATGCACCCGAGTACCGAAACGATCAACTCCGTTTTGATACGGGCGTTCAGTACGAAGGTTGGTGTTTCGAAACGGATGACCGTTGGATGATGATTTTGAATTGTTTTAAGTTTCCATGTTTTATATTTTAGTCCTAAATGTTGTGGATGCAATTGCTTGAGCTTGGAATGTTCTTTTAAGCTGAAATTTGGTAGAGAAGCATGTAATATGACTAGTTACATATTGGTAATCTTAAATCCTGCAAAGTTCTTATAATTTTCAAAAATTACATTTTGGTCCCTAAAAGTGTAATTCATGCAATTGAGTCCCTAAATGCTTTCTGATCGCTGTGCTTTTCTTTCATATGATGCTTGTGTAATCACTTAGGCTTAATGTGCATCTAGAAAAGATAAAAAGGAAAAAGGGTCGTTAATCAAGGTTGACTTTTGGGTTGACTTTTGTTTTCCCCGTGTAATCTTCGTAGTTCGGGTCAAGCGTCTAGGCCGAGCTAAGGGGGTTACAGTTTAACACTCTCATGCAAAATGTAAATCAGATCCAATGATTAATGCTTAAGAAAAATCTAACACAAACATAAATTAAACTAAGAAAACGATTTAAACAAGTTCAACAAGCTCCAAAAAGTTAAACCAACGTCTAGATGAGCACAAATACAAAGTAAATCTCCAAAAAACATCGAAATAGAGAGAAGTTTAAGAAGATAACAATATATTTCCTCGATTCAGAACTTGACTTCTCATTTCCTTGGATAAATCTCCCTCAATTCACCTCGGATCTCTAGAAATAAGCTTAAGCCACCATGGAAGGAGGATAAAAGCTCGAAGGTTGAAGATGATATGAAAAATGGGAATAGCGTGACTTTCTCTCACCTCGAAATAGTCATTTTATAGACCATCCAAGGAAAGACACTTGTCCTGCAGTTATTTTTGTTCTCTGCATCGTACGAAATTTGTTGTAACAGACTGGACAACTGGCATATTCGTCCTTACCTTCAAGCAGATTGGACAGATGGCAGATGTAGTGTCGAACTGGCTGTAGTGGTGAAAACTACAAAGACATTAGTAATGCATCAAAAATAAGGCAAAAATAGACAGAATTACACAACGCGAGTCACTAGAAATAAGTTAGAGAATATGTAGAAATAGACATGAAATTGCAAAAATGGATACAATGGATGCCAATGTGAGGACAATAAGACCTATAAATCAAGGGAAAATACATGCTCTTTAAAGAGCTATCAAGGATGTGCATGAAACCCAGAAGTTAGTAGTGTACTAACCTTGATTTAGAAACTAAAAACGAAGCTCCAATCCAACACCTCAAGCCTTCATCTTCTCTTGAGCCTTGGAAGCTTCTCCACCCTCTTTCATTACACAAGAGAGTTGTAAAATGAGTTACAACTTGATGGAGATAAGGAATCCAACTAAACTTACTTTTTGTAACACCCCCTTCCAAACCTGGTAGAGAACCGGGTCGGAGCGTGTTACCGAAAAATAAACAGAGATCGGTAACATGAAACTTAAACATTTTTAATTATTATTACACAAAAAAACATTACCAATATACATCTTAGTCCAATTCATTCATAAGAAAGCCACAATTAACCATTTAGGACCAACTTTTACAAGTTTTAGGAACTAATATGTAATTCTAACAAATTAAAGGTTCGTAGATGCAACAACCAATACCACAATGAAATTCATTATAATATTGATTAGCCTGCAAAATTTCATGCATAATAATGATCATTTACTCTTCCAAAATACAATGACTAAACTATAAACAATGCAGACTTTCAGTTTAGGCTTTTTAACCAACCCTGTATCGAAACACCCAGGGTCATTTCGATACGGGTGGACGATGGTCAATCTTTTTGAAATTTACACTTTGACCGTATAGATACAGGCAAGTCCGGTATCGGTACGGGTTGACTTCCTTTGACTTAGACTTTGACCAGTTTCGATACGCTATGAACCCGTATCAAAACGGTAGATTCCAGTAGCAAAATGTTTCGGAACGACCCTTAACTGTTTTGATACGCCCTGGCCCCTGGGTTCAATTATGCTTACCAGTATCAAAATGTCATCAACTGTTTCGATACGGTCTGACTTGTAATAACAAATTCTTGCTGGTTTTTATTCATTTTAGCTTATCAAACAATGTCCAAATGCAGTAAAACTTTACTCACAACATTATAACTATAAATTCTACTAACATGTCAAATTATAGAGCCATATGAACCCTTTTACCCGGTTTTTACCTTTTAGTGCCAAAACATGCATTTAGGGCCATTTCTTACTACATAGAAGACTCATCTTAACATCACACACATATAACACTTAACCATAACATAGACACATCAAAAGAGACTTAATAGACTTATACAGAGACCTTGCCACCAACTAGGAGTTTCAAAGGGTCAATATACATTACTTAGAGCATGATTGTGTGTAACCCCCTTAGCCCGGCCTAGACGCTTGACCCGAACTACGAAGATTACACGTGGAAAACCAAAGTCAACCCGAAAGTCAACCTTGATTAACGACCCTTTTTTTCTTTTTATCTTTTCTAAATGCATTATGAACCTATGTGATCACTCAAAATCACAGGAAGGAACATGCACATCGATCAGAAAACATTAGGGGTTTAATTGTAAGAATTAGACTTTTGGGGACCAAATAGTAAATTTTGCAAATTATGAGGACTTTGCAGATTTTCAGTTTACCAATATGCAATTAGTCATATTTCATGCATCTCTGTCCAATATCAACTTAATTAGACATTCCAAACTCAACCAATTGCATCCACAATCATCAACGACTAAAATGTAAGAAGCAAGAACTTGAAACCATTCAAAATGCAGTCCAACGGTCGGGTGTTTCAAAACGCTGACCCTTGTATTGAAACGACCATATCGAAACGGAGTTGACCGTTTCAGTACTCGTGTACGTTCCGAGACCCGTATCGAAACACAGTTCTCCAATAGCTAAAGTGTTCCGAAACACTCTTACCCATTTCGAAACACTATGGCCATTTCAGGCCCCTGTTCCGAAACAGATAAGGGTGTTTCGATACCCTGCCCTGCAACTATACCTTTTTTCTGGTTTTTCACATCTTTACACATTCAAACACATCCCAAATCATACCATATCACACCAACAACATGATTAAACATCTGAGAAAATTATTATGAAGCTTAAGCTAAAGCATGGAATCAAGCATATGATCATTGAGTCTATAGGCATGTTCCCTAGTCATAAAAACCATATAAAAGCCTCAAGCCTCAAACCAAACCAAATAGGACAATTACAATCCTCAAAAAACATATTAAACTTGCAACAACCATAGGGACTTCAAAACACATCTCCCAAAACCAACCATAGGTCCCCATTGCCAAATATCAATACTAAAGCATACGAAAACATCACCATACATGAGCTTCTCACTTCCTTCGATGACCTTAGCCTCCTTCTTGCCCAAAAACGTATCAATTATCTGCATTGTCGGAAAAAGAGAGCGTAACACATTTTCTTAGTGAGGCAAGCTCTAAGAAAAACCAACACAATAATGCATCTTTAAAACACTTTCTCAAAAACCATTTTCTACAACATGCTCTTTCTATCTCATGCTTGAAAACCATTTCAAAGCAACTCTCCATTTGAAAACACATGTACCTTTATTCTATCTCATGCATTAAACCAATGCAAATCTCATGGAAAAGCCAAACACATGCTTAATGAAAACAAAAGCATTTCATACCATAAATCTCATATGCATTTCTCATAGCATAAATCATCTCAACATTTGGTACATGTGAATCAAATACAATTTCATATATTGGCATTCATATTACATCTTTACTCAGATATGCGGATTAGCTGACTCAAAGTCAAGTCCTACCCCGGTAGAATCTCACATCACCAGACTCTCATGGTGGTATCTCTCTTCGCCACAAAGGTTGGGTATTTCACCAAGTCCTACCCCGATGGTATCTCTCATCATCAGATTTTCACTTTGGATCGGGATGGCACTATCCCCATTGCCTGACTCCAAAGAGCACGTACGAATTTTTAGTTTATAGTGCACTCTCATCCTATTGGTCGACCAATTATATTTGGTAATTATCTCATCATTTATGCCAATATATTATATTAAAAACATCATCTCACATACTGTTTTGATGCAACATTTCTCAAATATTTTTCATCTAATTTCAAAACCATATCTCATGCTTTGCATTAAATCAAAATTTTAAAGCTCTTTAATACTACATGCTATCTCATGAAATCACTACATAGCATCATCTCATGCTACAAATCATGCATAAAACAGTAGGAATTTGTCTATCTCAAAACAAGAGCATGTAAAAGCATTTAGGGGCATCAACCACATATTTGAGAGAAAATCTAGCCATACTTACTTCCGGACTTAGGATGGTGTTTCAAACCAATAATAAATCCCCAAACCTTGTTACTTTGTCCCTCAAGGACTTCTAAAACCATTCGCACTCACCGATTATGTTTCGCTTTCTTGGCGAAACGATATCTAGGCTTCCAGCACTTCCGAATCAACACCAGAAGCGTCTGAAGATGTCTCCCATGTTTATTGCACATAAGAACAGAGGATTAATGCATCATCATGCATTGAAATCACCAGCCACTCAAACAAACTCGCTCCACTACACAAAAACACCATTCCGGCTACCCAAAATAACCAAAGTCATCTCCAAAGTTTCCCAAAACAAAGCCCAGCCAAGATCTATCAATTCTAAACCTCAATCAACAATAAAAATCACCATAAACACGCCCTTATATCTCCAGCAACAACAGAACACCAAGAACACTCCAAATACCACAAATCTAACATCTTAAACATAGGAATCTAAACCTATTCAGGATTTTTTTATAAAACCTCATTTATAACATTAATTTTCATCCAAAATACATTAGAAATCAACCTCAAAACAGAGTCTAACCAAGAGTTACGAAAAATCATCAAGATCTCACCAAGAATCTTGAATTTTACCATAATTTCATGTTTCTAACATTAAAGCAACTCAAAAATCATTAACAAATGATTGATAACTTGGGAATTTCAATAAAGAACTGATCATTAGAGGAGAAGGACGAAGCTTACCCCTAATGACTGATTTCTCCTCAATTTGGGCAAGATTTCTTGAAAATCCAAAGTAAAAACAAAAGGTTTTGATGAGGTAAAGATTAAAAATCCTTAGGAGAATAAAATCTCATCAAAAGAGATGAAAATCAAAGGTTAATTAGTGAGGGAAATGTGTTTAGCTGAGTGGAAATTGAGAGAAAACTTAAAGAGAAATCTGATAAAAATATTTTGCTAAAATTAGCTCCTTAAAGATTCAAAGTTTTAATCCTTTACAAAACAGTCACTAGTCAACTTTTGCAAAAACTGCAATTTGGTCACTACACCGAAATGTAGTATTTCCAAATCACATTTTGTAAATTGTTTTCACCATAACGATTTATATAATAAATGAGGATTTTTAGATACTTTTACATATTTTTAAAGCATCCCGAACTAGGTGTTCCCTAAACCTCCCTTAAAGATTCGAATCGTTCTCGACCGGCCCGATTCAACCTCTAAAACATCTAGGCCCAAACCAGGGCGTAAGAACTCTCCCCCATTTAAGGAATTTCGTCCTCGAAATTTACCTGGAGTTAAAAGGTAAGGAAATTGCTTCTTCATGTCATCCTTCCTTTCACACGTGGCTTCCTCAACGCCACGATGACTCCATAAGACTTTGACCACCTCAAAGGTCTTACCCCGAAGAACCTTACTATCCAAATCTAGAACCCTAACGGGTTCTTCATCATACGTCAAGTATGGGTTCAGCTCAACCTCTTCCACAGGCATAACATGCGACGAATCTGATCTAAACCTCCGAAGCATGGATACATGAAACACATTATGTATTTTTTCTATCTCGTGAGGTAGTCTCAGCTTGTAGGCAATAGAACCCACACGTTCTATCACCTCGTATGGTCTAATGAACCTTGGACTCAACTTCCCTTTCCGGCCAAATCTCATCACCTTCTTCCAAGGTGAAACTTTCAAAAGCACACGCTCGCCCACTGCAAATTCTATCTCCTTACACTTCAAATCTACGTAAGACTTTTGCCAGTCCGATGTTTCCTTCAAACGCTCACAAATGAGCTTCACCTTCTCAATGGTTCCTTTCAACAAAGCTGGAATCGAGACCAACTTTTGTCTCGTTTCAGCCTAACAAAGAGGAGTTATGCACTTCCTCCTGTATAAAGCCTCATAAGGTGCCATTTGAATACTTGCCTGGTAACTGTTATTATAAGCAAACTCCACCAAAGGCAAGTAGTTCTCCCAAGAGCCTTGAAACTCAATAACACGCCACCTCAACATATCCTCAAGCACTTGGATAACACGCTCCGACTGTCTATCTGTCTGCGGATGATAAGAAGTACTGAAATTCAGCTGCGTACCCAATGCTTGATGTAAACATTCCCAAAACCTTGCGGTGAACCTCGGATCTCTATCCGACACTATAGATTTTGGTACTCCATGCAATCATACAATCTCAACAATGTACAACTCCGCAAGCTTATGCAACGTATACGTAGTATGCATAGGCAAGAAATACACACACTTCGTAAGGTGATCCACAATCACCCAAACATAATTCTTCTTTGATGGCGATAACGACAAACCAGACACAAAGTCCATAGTGATCCTTTCCCATTTCCATTCTAGGATCCTCAACGGCTGTAACAACCCAGAAGGAACTTGACGTTCAGCCTTAACTCGCTGACAAACCATGCATTTCCTAACAAACTCAGCGACATCCTTCTTCAATCCCACCCAATAGTACTTATCCTTCAAATCACGGTACATCTTTGTACTACCATGGTGCATAGCAAAATGACTACTATGGGCTTCAGTCAGAATAGTGTGCCTTAACTCAACATCATTCGGCACCACTATTCGACTCCCAAAACATAAAACACCATCATCATTGAAATAGAATTCCGAAGGCCTACCTTCTGCGATATCATGAACATGTGGTACCAAAGAATCATCCA
This sequence comes from Hibiscus tridactylites, assembly GCA_958450335.1. Lineage (NCBI taxonomy): Eukaryota > Viridiplantae > Streptophyta > Magnoliopsida > Malvales > Malvaceae > Hibiscus > Hibiscus tridactylites. Next base: position 71,679,853 of record OY288272.1, read on the forward strand.
ACAGTTGTTTATCCTTTATCAACTGAACTAGAGATGGTTTCACTTGCAATTCAGCAACAAGACCACCATCTCGCGATATGCTCAAGCTAGCAAACATCTCCCTTAATTCCACTTCCACTTTCCTGCTCAAAGCATCAGCCACAACATTGGCCTTCCCCGGATGATACTCGATCGTTAGATCATAATCCTTAAACAACTCCACCCAACGTCGTTACCTAAGATTTAACTTCTTCTGAGACATAAGGTACTTCAAACTTTTATGATCTATGTACACAGTACACTTCTCACCATAGAGATAATGTCTCCAGATCTTTAATGCAAAAACCACCACTGCCAACTCAATGTCATGCGTAGGGTAATTGCGCTCATGCACTTTCAACTGTCGCGACGCATAAGCTACTACTCTACCCTCTTCCATCAACACACACTCCAAACCAACATAGGATACGTCGCTATACACCACAAACTCTTTTCTTGACTCAGGTTGAACCAAGATAGGAGCTTGCGTCAAAGCTGCCTTTAGCTTGTCAAAGGCTTGTTGTCTCGCTTCCGTCCACTCACACTTAACATCCTTTTGTAACAACTTCGTTAAAGGGGCAGCAATCTTAGAAAATCCAACCACGAACCTCTGGTAGTAACCTGTCAACCCAAGGAAACTACGAACTTCATGAACAAACCTAGGAGGCTTCTAGTTCACCACCGCCTCAATCTTCTGAGGATCAACATGAATCCCCTTAGCCGAAACCACATGACCAAGAAAAACAACCTCCTTTACCAAAACTCACATTTGCTCAGCTTAGCATAAAGGTAATTCTCTAATAGAGCTTGCAAAACGATCCTCAAATGTACTTCATGTTCCTCCTCGGTACGAGAGTACACAAGGATATCATCGATGAACACCACAATGAACTTATCTAAGAATTCATGAAACACCTTGTTCATCATATCCATGAAAGCAGCTGAAGCATTCGTCAATCCGAACGACATCACTAGAAACAGATCAAAAAGATCATCAATCCTCGACAACAAATACTTGTTCTTGATAGTCAACTTATTCAGCTGACGATAATCAATGCACATCCTCATAGTGCTATCTTTATTTTTAACAAATAAGACCGGTGCACCCCAAGGTGACACACTAGGCCGAATAAAGCCTCGGTCAAGCAACTCTTGAAGTTGCGACTTCAACTCCTTAGGTGCCATGCGATAGGGAGCAATGGACACCAGAGTTGTGTTCTCAAACAACTTAATTCTGAATTCAACCTCTCGACTAGGCGGCAAACCTGGTAATTCCTCCGGAAACACTCTAGGGAATTCACACACGGTCCTTATATCCTGTACACGAGCCTCCTTTGTACTAGGATTCATGAAAAAGGCTAGATAAGCCTCGCATCCCTAACGCAACATCCGACTTGCTTCAAGCGTCGACACCACATTAGACAGAAACTTCACATTTTCTCCCACCACCACAACCTCATAATCGTCCGCAAGCTTCAGCGAAACTCGCTTGCTTTCAAAATACACAACGGCTCTATGCTCAACAAGCGAATCCATACCAAGGATTACATCGAATCCATAGAATGGCAATTACATAAGATCAACTAGAAACATATGTTGTTGCTCCTTTAAGGGGCATCTCCTATACAACCTCCTTGTTACAACCGTCTCACCAAAGGAACTAGTCACGCGCATACCCACATCCAAAGACTCAACAGGCAAACCAATCATTTGAGCATGTTCACGCAATATGTACGATTGTGTAGATCTAGAATCAATCAAAGAAAGTAATGACAAGGATTGCAAAGTAAAGGTACTTGCGATCACGTTCGTGTCACTCCTCCCTTCTCGATGGGCATACACTCTAGCATGACCACCACCATCAGGCTGAACAGCCACCACATGTGCTACATTCCTTACACCTTCATCCATGCGCTGGAAATCGCCACGACCGCGCCCACGGCCTCTCTGTGGCTCAGCTGCTCTCACCGGAGCCTGACCCTCTCTCATTGGCTGCGTACAATCTCTCTTCATGTGCCCACGATTGCTGCAATTCAAGCATGTACCAATATTGCCCCAAAACTCACTAGTGTGCCTTCTACCATATCGATTGCACTCAGGAGTCCGTAAGAAAGCATTCGGTCCTTGCTGACCTCTTCTAGGGTTGCAACCCCCACGTCTAGCATCTGCATGCGACCTTCTCTCCTTATGCCTCTTGAACCGATCTCTACCAAGATCACGTTCCGCAGGTCGCTTCCCTGAGCTAGATCCTCCCGCTCGACTTGCCAGACCAAGATTCAGCTCAATGTCCTTGGCTCGGGCGACCAAGACATCAAAATCAATATAGTATGCTGTGAGCATATAGGTTTTCACATCAGCCACCAGCCCATATCGGAACTGTTCACATCTCTCTCGTTCGCTAGGAATCAGCTCGGGTGCATACCGGTTGAGGCGTACAAATTGCACCTCATACTCCGCCACTGTCATACTCCTTTACACTACGGACATGAACTCCCTCTTTTTCTCATCTAGGTAGCGGACTCCCAAATACTTTCGCTTGAATGCATTCAAGAAGAATGTCCAAGTCATCTCATCATCATCCAACCCCGCTATTGTGGTTGTCCACCACGTATATGCATCACCGTGCAACAGGGACACAATACATCCCAATTTCTGAGTATTGTTATAGTTCAGCTGCCCAAGTATCCTCTTGGTACTTTCTAACCAAGACTCAGAACCTTCCGGCGTCAGCCCCCTGAACTCAGTCCCTCCCAGACTGCGGAGTCGCTCCAACGGCAACCTCACATTAGCACCATCCTAAGGTGCAGCCCCATGAGCTCTAGCCACTGCTACCTGAAAAGCTCCAGCAATAGCTTGAATCAACACTGACATATCAGGAGCAGCTTGCCCCTGAACTCCCTCGGGTCCAGCAACCCTGCACCACCTCCCGCAGGACCAACCCCTGCACCACCACCACCGGGTGGTCCACCAAGAGGAGGAGGCGGTAAATCCTCAACATTCTCATTATCAGTCGTAGCACGAGTATTAATTCTAAGCTCTCTACGTGGCCCCATATGAAAACAATGCAACTGACAAAATACAATAAATTCAATTAGGCAATATAAGGCAAGTAATCCAAGTACTCAAGCTCATTTTTTGAAAACATTTCTTTCCAATAGTAATGATATGGCAATGGGCTCCCCAACTATACCCCACACATAACATAGCATCACAAATTTATCTCCATTCATCATTTTAAATGCATTACATCTTATTAGAACTAAAACACCAACAATCATACATCATGCTTTCACCAAAAAGCCATAACCACTCATACTCACACACATTAACCACTTACCAAGCCCCAAATATTCGTAAACATGACTCTGATACCAACAAATGTAACCCCCTTAGCCCGGCCTAGACGCTTGACCCGAACAACGAAGATTACACGGGGAAAACCAAAGTCAACCTGAAAGTCAACCTTGATTAACGACCTTTTTTTTCTTTTTTTCTTTTCTAAATACATTATGAACTTATGTGATCACTCAAAATCACAGGAAGGAAAAGACATAGCGATCGGAAAACATTTAGGGGTTTAATTGTAAGAATTAGACTTTTGGGGACCAAAACATAAATTTTGCAAAATACGAAGACTTTGCAGATTTTAAGTTTACCAATATGCAATTAGTCATATTTCATGCATATCAGTCCAATATCAACTTAATTAGACATTCCAAACTCAACCAATTGCATCCACAATCAACAAGGACGAAAATGTAAGAAGCAAGAACTTGAAACCATTCAAAATGCAGTCCAACGGTCGGGTGTTTCGAAACGCATACCCTTGTATCGAAACGGAGTTGACCATTTCAGTACTCGGGTGCATTTCGAGACCCGTATCGAAACATGGTTCTCCAGTAGATAAAGTGTTCCGAAACACTCTTAACCGTTCTGAAACACTATGGCCATTTCAGGCCCCTGTTCCGAAACAAATAAGGGTGTTTCGATACACCCTGCCCTGCAACTATACATTTTTTTCTGGTTTTTCACATCTTTACACATTCAAACACATCCCAAATCATACCATATCACACCAACAACATGATTAAACATCTGAGAACATTATTATGAAGCTTAAGCTAAAGCATGGAATCAAGCATATGATCATTGAGTCTATAGGCATGTTCCCTAGTCATAAAAACCATATAAAATCCTCAAGTCTCAAACCAAACCAAATAGGACAATTACAATCCTCAAAAACCATATTAAACTTGCAACAATCATAGGGACTTCGAAACACATCTCCCAAAACCAACCATAGGTCCCCATTGCCAAATATCAATACTAAAGCATACGAAAACATCACCATACATGAGCTTCTCACTTCCTTCGATGACCTTAGCCTCCTTGCTGCCCAAAAACGTCTCAATTATCTGCATTGTTGGTAAAAGAGAGCGTAAGCACATTTGCTTAGTGAGGCAAGCTCTAAGAAAAACCAGCACAATAATGCATCTTTAATACTTTTTCTCAAAAACCATTTTCTACAACATGCTTTTTCTATCTCATGCTTGAAAACCATTTCAAAGCAACTCTCCATTTGAAAACACATGTACCTTTATTCTATCTCATGCATTTAGGGCCATTTCTTACTACATAGAAGACTCATCTTAACATCACACACATATAACACTTAACCATAACATAGACACATCAAAAGAGACTTAATAGACTTATACATAGACCTTGCCACCAACTAGGAGTTTCAAAGGGTCAATATACATTACTTAGAGCTTGATTGTGTGTAACCCCCTAAGCCCGGCCTAGACGCTTGACCCGAACTACGAAGATTACACGTGGAAAACCAAAGTCAACCCGAAAGTCAACCTTGCTTAAGACCCTTTTTTTTCTTTTTATCTTTTATAAATGCATTATGAACCTATGTGATCACTCAAAATCACAGGAAGGAACAGGCACATCGATCGGAAAACATTAGGGGTTTAATTGTAAGAATTAGACTTTAGGGGACCAAATAGTAAATTTTGCAAATTACGAGGACTTTGCAGATTTTCAGTTTACCAATATGCAATTAGTCATATTTCATGCATCTTTGTCCAATATCAACTTAATTAGACATTCCAAACTCAACCAATTGCATCCACAATCATCAACGACTAAAATGTAAGAAGCAAGAACTTGAAACCATTCAAAATGCAGTCCAACGGTCGGGTGTTTCGAAACGCTGACCCTTGTATTGAAACGACCATATCGAAACGGAGTTGACCGTTTCAGTACTCGTGTACGTTCCGAGACCCGTATCGAAATATGGTTCTCCAATAGCTAAAGTGTTCTGAAACACTCTTACCCATTTTGAAACACTATGGCCATTTCAGGCCCCTCTTCCGAAACAGATAAGGGTGTTTTGATACCCTGCCCTGCAACTATACATTTTTTCTGGTTTTTCACATCTTTACACATTCAAACACATCCCAAATCATACCATATCACACCAACAACATGATTAAACATCTGAGAATATTATTATGAAGCTTAAGCTAAAGTATGGAATCAAGCATATGATCATTGAGTCTATAGGCATGTTCCCTAGTCATAAAAAACATATAAAAGCCTCAAGCCTCAAACCAAACAAAATAGGACAATTACAATCCTCAAAAACCATATTAAACTTGCAACAACCATAGGGACTTCAAAACACATCTCCCAAAACCAACCATAGGTCCCCATTGCCAAATATCAATACTAAAGCATACGAAAACATCACCATACATGAGCTTCTCACTTCCTTCGATGACCTTAGCCTCCTTGCTGCCCAAAAACGTCTCAATTATCTGCATTGTTGGAAAAAGAGAGCGTAAGCACATTTGCTTAGTGAGGCAAGCTCTAAGAAAAACCAACACAATAATGCATCTTTAAAACACTTTCTCAAAAACCATTTTCTACAACATGCTCTTTCTATCTCATGCTTGAAAACCATTTCAAAGCAACTCTCCATTTGAAAACACATGTACCTTTATTCTATATCATGCATTAAACCAATGCAAATCTCATGGAAAAGCCAAACACATGCTTAATGAAAACAAAAGCATTTCATACCATAAATCTCATATGCATTTCTCATAGCATAAATCATCTCAACATTTGGTACATGCGAATCAAATACAATTTCATATATTGGCATTCATATTACATCTTTACTCGGATATGCGGATTAGCTTGACTCAAAGTCAAGTCCTACCCCGGTAGAATCTCACATCACCAGACTCTCATGGTGGTATCTCTCTTCGCCACAAAGCTTGGGTATTTCACAAAGTCCTACCCCGATGGTATCTCTCATCATCGGATTTTCACTTTGGATCGGGATGGCACTACCCCCATTGCCCGACTCCAAAGAGCACGTATGAATTTTTAGTTTATAGTGCACTCTCATCCTATTGGTCGACCAATTATATCTGGTAATTATCTCATCATTTATGCCAATATATTATATTAAAAACATCATCTCACCTACTGTTTTGATGCAACATTTCTCAAATCTTTTTCATCTAATTTCAAAACCATATCTCATGCTTTGCATTAAATCAAAATTTTAAAACTCTTTAATACAACATGCTATCTCATGAAATCACTACATAGCATCATCTCATGCTACAAATCATGCATAAAACAGTAGGAATTTGTCTATCTCAAAACAAGAGCATGTAAAAGCATTTAGGGGCATCAACCACATATTTGAGAGAAAATCTAGCCATACTTACTTCCGGACTTAGGATGGTGTTTCAAACCAATCATAAATCCCCAAACCTTGTTACTTTGTCCCTCAAGGACTTCTAAAACCATTCGCACTCACCGATTATGTTTCGCTTTCTTGGCGAAACGATATCTAGGCTTCCAGCACTTCCGAATCAACACCAAAAGCATCTGAAGATGTCTCCCATGTTTATTACACATAAGAACGAAGGATTAATGCATCATCATGCATTGAAATCACTAGCCACTCAAACAAACTCGCTCCACTACACAAAAACACCATTCCGGCTACCCAAAATAACCAAAGTCATCTCCAAACTTTCCCAAAACAAAGCCCAGCCAAGATCTATCAATTCTAAACCTCAATCAACAATAAAAATCACCATAAACACGTCCTTATATCTCCAGCAACAACAGAACACCAGGAACACTCCAAATACCACAAATCTAACATCTAAAACATAGGAATCCAAACCTATTCGGGATTTTTTTATAAAACCTCATTTATAACATTAATTATCATCCAAAATACATTAGAAATCAACCTCAAAACAGAGTCTAACCAAGAGTTACAAAAAATCATCAAGATCTCACCAAGAATCATGAATTTTACCACAATTTCATGTTTCTAACATTAAAGCAACTCAAAAATCATTAACAAATGATTGATAACTTGAGAATTTCAGTAAAGAACTGATCATTAGAGGAGAAGGACGAAGCTTACCCCTAATGACTGATTTCTCCTCAATTTGGGCAAGATTTCTTGAAAATCCAAAGTAAAAACAAAAGGTTTTGATGAGGTAAAGATTAAAAATCCTTAGGAGAATAAAATCTCATCAAAAGAGATGAAAATCAAAGGTTAATTAGTGAGGGAAATGTGTTTAGCTGAGTGGAAATTGAGAGAAAACTTAAAGAGAAATCTGATAAAAATATTTTGCTAAAATTAGCTCCTTAAAGATTCAAAGTTTTAATCCTTTACAAAACAGTCACTAGTCAACTTTTGCAAAAACTGCAATTTGGTCACTACACCGAAATGTAGTATTTCCAAAACACATTTTGTAAAATTGTTTTCACCATAACCATTTATATAATAAATGAGGATTTTTAGATATTTTTCCATATTTTAAAGCATCCCGAACTAGGTGTTCCCTAAACATCCCTTAAAGATTCGAACCGTTCTCGACCGGCCCGATTCAACCTTTAAAACATCTAGGCCCAAAACTAGGGCGTTATATTGTGACTTGTGCAACGCTTCAACTTCTCCGATCTCGATCCCAAAACTTGACTAACCTGAAATGGATGCAATGGAATGCATTAGGCATACTTTGCCCAATGAGGTAGTCACAAATACAATGGATGAACATAGTATGCCAAATGACATGCTTCAATGATAATCATAATAATATTTATGCAATAATCATGGCATGATCCTTATTGACAATAAAAACATAGTATCATGTCATCAATGGCAATATCATGATTTCATAGCAAATTAATATCATTTACCAATAGTTCCCTTGGATCGATTCATGGTATATGGATACACGAATTCCTCCTCCTCGCCAAATCAATAACTGGTCAATCTTGCCGACATCGCCAATAAGACCAATACTCAAAACAACCCTCCACCTCGCCAAATCAATATAGGTCGTAGCCCTAGGACCGTAGTCCACCCGTACTAATGAGCTCATGAATTCTTTAGCATGCCAATTGTATCCAATACTTCGAATCCAAGGTTCAATAATCTATAATTCAATATCCTTGATTCATTTACAATGTTTCCACATCAATATCAATAACAATAATTCGGTGACAACAATATCATATCCATAAGTTAACAATCACGATCTCCATGTCAATAAGTAATAGCAAAAACTCTTGTCAATGATTCTATATGTCAATGCTTTAATGATTTCCATGACAATGAAAGCAATGCTAGGGACAATGAATTGATGCAATACTTACCGAAACTTATCAACATGGTTTACAATAATGCTACATGCAAATCCCTTAAAAACAAAGGTTAGTAAATCAATAAATAATGATTCGAGATGGCACCAAGCCACTCTCGAGACTCCGACTACACTCACCTTGACAATTCGAAGCTCCTAAGGCTCTCGGATGGCAATACCCTTATCCCTAGCTTTCGATGAAGGCGTTGGATTAGTATTTTCCGCTACTTGAGCTAGTAAGAGCAATATGAAACACCCAGGTTTTGGGCCTAGATGTTTTGGACATCGGACCGGTCGGAAACAGTTCGAATCGCGTTAGGTGATTTAATAAAATCAAGGATTGTGATAGGATAAAAATGTGGTAAAAACCACTAAAATCCTCTAAAAATATGTTTAAGATGTCGGTCAAATCAATTTTACAAAAAGAGTTCCAGAAGAGGTACATTTTGGGTAGTGACCAAAATGTAAAGTTTCAAAACTGTGGAAAATGTGATTTTTAAAAGAGGAGCCAAAATCTTAGAATCTTTAGGGAGCTTTATGTCAATTTAGCCTTTCCTTAATATGAGATGTGTTTAAAATGGTTTTAATTAAATAGTTTTAATTGGCTTTTATTTTATTTAATTAAATAGGTGGTTAATTAGTGAGATTTCATCACGTAACTACATTTCTCTTCTCATTTTCATCCAAACACAATTCTAACTCATTTTCTCCAGAATTTCTTTCTCCCAAACTCTCTCAATATTTTCTAAACAAATTTCAAGAGTTCTTTCAAGGTCTTCAAGATTTTTGCTAAGGAAAACTTGTCATTCATTAAGGAAAGCAAGGATTGGAGGTAAATCTCGTTCTCAACCTTCAATATAGGTTCTTTATTGAAATTCTTAAGATCTTTGGCATCTAATTAATGTTTTGGTTGAATTTTCATTATAGTTTTGATTGGAGATCAAAATCTTGCAAAAATATGATGAAAATCTTGATTTTTGGATTTGATTTGATAAGCTCTATTTTGGATTGATTTTAATTGAGTTTTAAGTTGGTTATTATGTTGGAAGAGGGCTTTGTTGATATAGATCCTGAAATCCTTGAGATCCTTGAGTTTCTTGATGGTTTTAGTTGGGTTTTTGAGGTGATATGATGAAGTTATATTTTCTGGAGGTATAAGGATGGGTTTAGGTTGATTTTAGATGTGTTTTGATGTTTATAAATGTTTGGAAGTGATGTATTTTGGCTGGGCTTGGTTTAGGAAGCAAACGACTGAGTTTTCGGTTATTTCGGATGGGTAAATTGGTGTAGTTTGGGTGAGCAAAGAGTTTGAGTTTAGTTTCTAGTGTTGAAATGAATTTTAATGCATTTGGATCTCTATTTTGATGATGTGAAAACAGGGGATCTTGATCCGGTAGCAAACGAAGCACTTTTGAGGGCTTCAGAGGGGTGATCTTTGCGTCGGCGAGAGAGGTTTCGCGTATCGGTGAGTGGAATTGGATTTTTCAGATTTGTAATGCTTTGAGCGTGGTCTTGGGAGCTTAGTGTAAGTTTGAAACAATTAGCTAAGCTCAAGAGTAAGTGATTCGAAAGTCTTCCTCGGAATGTGCTATGTTTTCGTTGGAAATGCACTTGTTGTAAATGTGATTTTTTTTACTGTTTTAAAGCATGTTTTGAGCATTGATAATGCTGGTGATTAATGCCATGTTGTTAAGGATGCATTTGGTAGATGATCCTTGGATTTGAGAAATGTATGTATTTGAGATTAAGCATGGTTATGCTTGTGATCATGGTATTGTGTTGATGCTTGTAAAACAGTGGAATATTGATGTTAAATGATTATATTGGCAAGTGATGAAAATGTTTTTTTGGTAACTTTAATCAGATATAGTTAGTCGGCTATAGGATTGGGTGCACCATGAATAAAATCACCTTGGATGTCGAGGGGTTGTGATTGTGCCGTAACCTCCATCTAAGTGCCCTAGCGATTGAGGAATTAGCGTCACCATGATGGAGGATGGCTCTCATGGGTGGACTTGGTTAAGTGTCACCACGGTGGAGGATTGCTCCCGTGTGAGGGCTTGGTTAAGATAATTACAATGGTTGAGGTAGCTCTCATGTGTAAGCCTTGTTTCGCGTCCTGGCTCTCGCTAGTGGGTTATACAACTACCGATGAGTGATGTCGAGGGGTTGTTATTGTGCCATTAACTCCACCACTGGTGTAGAGGGGTTGTAATTGTGCCATTAACTCCACCACGGGTGTAGAAAGGTTGTGATTGTTCCATTAACTCCACCACGAGTGTATAGGGTTGTGATTGTGCCATTTATCTCCATCACAGGTGTTGAGGGGTTGTGATTGCACCATATATCTCCATCTCACGTAGTCCGGTAGTGTGTATGAAGCGTGTGTGACAACGCTTGTAATCCGCGTATCTGAGTGTGTCATTTGAGTTGGTTTTGGTATGGTTTAAGGATTGTTCACTTGTAAGCCAATATAATGTTGTTGATTAATGGTTTAAGCATGAGATGTTTGTGAATTATGCTAGAATGCATGTATTGCTTGGTAAAGCATGAGCAAAGGTTTACTTAGGGATGGGCACGGGTCGGGTCGGGCCGGGTTTTTGGCCCACCCGAACCCGACCCGAAAATATTAACCCTAAACCCGAACCCGACCCGACCCGACCATATCTTTTAAAAAACCCGACCCGACCCGAAAATAAATACCTCAAACACGACTCCGACCCAACCTGACCTATATAAAAAAATCAATTTTAGGGACTAAATTGTAAAAAAATAATTTTAAGAGACTTAATTGTAAAAAATAATAAATTTAAGGACTAAATTGTAAATAAAAAATCAATTTTAAGGACCTAATTATAAAAAATATATAAAAAGGGGTATTATTACAAATATCCCTAAAAATTTAGGGGAAAATTACACTATTAGTCCCGGGTCGGGTCGGGTCGAATTTTTTCACCCTAAAACCCGAACCTGACCCGACCCGACCTCACCCTACATAAAAACCCGACCCGACCCGACCCGAACCCGATTTTTTCATAAAAATACCCGACCCGATCGGGCCGGGTCGGGTCAGAACCCGTCGGGTCCGGGTTCCGTGCCCATCCCTAGGTTTACTTGCTATTTTTAAGTGATGCATACGAACATGTGTTATAAAAACTGCTTTGATGCCTTGTGAGGGCATGTTTTTAGTAAAGGCATGAGTTTGCAAATGATGTTATCTTGGTTTTATAAAATGCATTGATGAATGTTTTGTTTTAGCGATCCCTACTAAGCTTTGTGCTTACACTCTTTTATTTCATCAATGCAGAGAATTGAGCTTTAGAGGCAGCAAGAAAGCAAGGGGATAATCCAAGTACTTGTCTAAGCAAAGTATGTTGTTTTACTTTAGTGTAATAAGAGGCAATGGGTGGGATTTCTACTCTTGAATTATTTGGTGATGTTAAACACCTAAAGCACGTTGGTTTGCTTATTTTGGTTTATAAATGGCCTTTGAGGATTGATTTGTGCTTGAATGTGATTTTTAGCTTTTGTTTGGTTTGGATACTAGGAAGTATGTTTATAGTTCTAATGCTTGCCTGAATGATGCTATGTTTTAGCTTATGCTTCATATTGGTGATCTTTGATATGTATACATATTGTATGTGTGATGTGGCATGTATGGAATGTTTTCGGAGGTGATTAGCGGAGTAAAACCAGCAAATTGTGAAATTGCAGGGCAAGGCGTTTCGAAACGCCCTTACTTATTTCGGAACGATGGCCTGGAATGGTCATTGTGTTTTGGAACGAGTAGGCACGTTATGAAACAATTTGCCACTAGAATGCATAGTTTCGAAACGGGTTTCGAAATGCACCCGCATATTAAAACGGTCAACCTGTTTTCGAAACGGTCGTTCCGATACGGGGCCTTGTGTTTCGAAACACTTGACCGTTGGATGTTGAATTTGAATCGTTTCAGGTTTCTATTCTTATGTTTTAGCCCCCGAATGTTGAATGCTTAATTAAATGAGTTTGGATGATCTGTTTGAAATAAAATTTGACATGCTGGCATGTTATATGACTAATTGTGGATTGGTAACTTTAAAATCTGTTTAGTCCTCGTAATTTGGAAATTTACAATTTAGTCCCTAGAAGACGTTTCTATGCAATTGAACCCCTAATTGAGTTTCGTTCACTGTGTTGCTTCTGCTAAATCCAATTGCTATTCATTTTGGTTAATAATTAGCATCTAGGAAAGTTAAAAAGGAAAAAAAGATCGCTAATCGGGGTTGACTTTAACGAGTTAACTTTAGTTTTCCCCGTGTAATCTTCCTAGTTCAGGTCGGGCGTCTAGGCCGGGCTAAGGGGGTTACATTTGTTGGTATCAAAGCCAGGTTACGAAAGAATTGAGGACGTTGGAATGTGAAATTGGTATGTATTAATGTGTGTTGATTGAAAAGCATGATTTTAGTTGAATGTTGAAGTTGGTGCTATGTTTGACTGATGTGAATCATATGTGAGATGTCTATGATTGTATGTTGATGATGAGATGTTGTTATGTGCTGATTTTGGATGATGGAAAGCATGATGAGAATGATATGATATTGTATGCCATGTTATGTTTGAGGAAAATTGGGGTGCCCGTTGCCTTATTACACTGATTAAATGTTTTTTGTAAACTTGGATCCTTGCTTGAGGCTGACCTAAATCATGGTTTGATTTGTTTTTTGTTAATTATGCCTTGTTCAAAAAAGCATAATGAGTCCGATGAGAGAGTTGAGGTCAGATACGATCGTACCTGCGGGTGAGCAGGGTAATCAGGGGAACGATGTTCCATCTGTTGAGAGTGTGCTTGTTTGGCCGATCTTATCTGGGGTTGAGGCGATAGGGCAGCATGAAGGAGCTGGCCTTGTGGTGAAAGTTTTATCGTCAGTGGTTCAGGAGATGTCTGGAGTATGTCAGGTCGCAGTGAATGAAAAGCCTGCGCATGTACCGTCTATCGGACAGACTGGTTTGTCAAAACAACGTCTGCTTGATTTGGGAGCTGTTGAGTATCATGGGTCAACGCCGGAGTCGTTCAAGGCTTGGTTTGTAACACCCCCTTCCCGGCCTGGTAGAGAACCGGGTCGGAGAGCGTTACCGAAAAACATAATGGAAATCGAAGACACAAATCTTAAACCTTTTTAACCAATATTTTAGTATCAAATATGTAAATTTTTATTACTAACTCAAAAATCATTATAGCTTTAAAACCTTATACAAAACATAGACAACATATATACTATAATAGGGCCACAAGACTAGTATAATTACTTTAACTACTTTGCCACCATACTAGGAGTTCATAAGGACAAAACACATTACTCTTTACTTGTAGTGACTTGCCAATCTTTTGACTAATCCCGATTTCGATGCGTTACTTTCCTTAACCTGAAATGTTATGCAAACGAATGCGATAGACTTATATAGTTTAAGTGAGGTAGCCAATAACAATGAATGAACATGGTATGCCATTTATCATGCTTTGATGACAATCACAATATCAATTATGCAATAAACATGGCATGCTCTTTATTCAATAGTAACAACATAGTATCATGTCATGAACGGTAATATCATGATTTCATAGCAATCAATATCAATAATCAATATTTTCCCTTGGACTGATTCAACAGTATTTGGATATGCAAATTCCACCACATCACCAACAATAATGGTCGTGTCATAATCCCTCTGCCGCACCAATTGACCAATACACAACACATCCCTCCACCGCACCAATGGCCGAAGCCTAATACCCGTACCAATGAGCTCATGAATTCTATGGCATGCCAATTGTATCCAATACTTCGAATCCAAGGTTCATTGTTCATGATTCATAACAATATTTCATATCAATAAACAATATCAATAATTCATGTCATACTTATCACATGCCAATGCTTTCAATGATTTTCTTGACAACAATAATCATACTATGAATCATAGAATCAATGCAATGCTTACCGTACATTTACCAACATATGATCGATGACGTAAAGCTTCTAACTCAAAGGTTATTATTAACAAAATATAACGACATATTCGAGTAGGCCCTTGCCAAACTCGAGACGCTACTACACTCACCAGGATATTAGGGTTCCCTTATAACGTCACCTTTTCCCTTGGTTGGCGATTATTCTTTCACGACTTCTTGAACTAAATTAAATAGGAATCGGTTAGGACCGACAAGACGATATCGAATAAATATGAAAATATTAATCAAACTCAATATCGAAACTTAGACCAACCAAGGATTTGAGCTTACCCCGACGTCGGCAGAGATTCGATATTACTATATCGAAAATATCCAACCACCAATCTAACATTGAACCGTATATTTTTATTTCTGTTCCTTTTCACTATTTCCTTTTCTCACTCGGTCGATCTTACTAATTCTTTCTCACCTTGCCGTGAGTGATCAATTCTCCCTTCCTCTTTTATACTTGAATTGCCGTCCCCTAATCCACTCTTCATGCTCCACGCATGGAAATTTGGTGGCACAAATTTGGGGCATGATTTAGCCACCTAAGGCCACGTGGTCACAAGGCCACATCAAATGGCCAATTTAAGCCACGCTTGTGGCACTTTGCCACCTTTAATTTCCTTTGGCCGAATGGCCTTTGTGGTGATCAATTTGGCTGCCACGTCCCTTTTCCCCTTTTAATAATAATAATAATAATAATAATAATAATAATAATAATAATAAACCAATACGAATACCTATTATTTTGATTTAGAAACAATATCAAACCAACTTATAATCGAAACAAAAATATTCGATTGCTGAAACTTGACCCCGAATTTATAAATTGACCCGAATATCCTAATAAGATCGAATAACTTATAAAACTGATATAAAATACTCAGTCATCGGAACCTAATTCCGACTAGACCGGTTTTTGGGATGTGACAACTCTCTCTCCCTTTAAAGAAAGTTTGTCCTTGAATTTTCTCCGAAAATAACACGCTCATCTATACGAGCCTGACTGAATTTAGACATCTAAACATAAAGAGATCGGATTACTCGGCAAGTCACAACAGAATAACTCCTAGGTGGCAGAGTAACATAGCATACAATACAATCATACTTAAGTTTAGTCCAGAACCGACTAAACTCTAGCTCTAATACCACAAATGTAACACTCCTTCCCGGCCTGGTAGAGAAGCGGGTCGGAGAGCGTTACCGAAAAATATAACGGAAATCGAAGACACAAATCTTAAACCTTTTTAACCAATATTTTAGTATCAAATATGTAAATTTTTATTACTAACTCAAAAATCATTATAGCTTT
Source organism: Hibiscus tridactylites (assembly GCA_958450335.1). Taxonomy (NCBI): domain Eukaryota; kingdom Viridiplantae; phylum Streptophyta; class Magnoliopsida; order Malvales; family Malvaceae; genus Hibiscus; species Hibiscus tridactylites. Next base: position 71,695,880 of record OY288272.1, read on the forward strand.
AAAACCTTATACAAAACATAGGCAACATATATACTATAATAGGGCCACAAGACTAGTATAATTACTTTAACTACTTTGCCACCATACTAGGAGTTCATAAGGACAAAACACATTACTCTTTACTTGTAGTGACTTGCCAATCTTTTGACTAATCCCGATCTCGATGCGTTACTTTCCTTAACCTGAAATGTTATGCAAATGAATGTGTTAGACTTATATAGTCTAAGTGAGGTAGCCAATAACAATGAATGAACATGGTATGCCATTTATCATGCTTTGATGACAATCACAATATCAATTATGCAATAAACATGGCATGCTCTTTATTCAATAGTAAAAACATAGTATCATGTCATGAACGGTAATATCATGATTTCATATCAAACAATATCAATAATCAATATTTTCCCTTGGACCGATTCAACAGTATTTGGATACGCGAATTCAACCATATCACCAACAATAATGGCCGTGTCATAATCCCTCCGCGCACCAATTGACCAATACACAACACATCCCTCCGCCGCACCAATGGCCGAAGCCTAATACCCGTACCAATGAGCTCGTGAATTCTATGGCATGCCAATTGTATCCAATACTTCGAATCCAAGGTTTATTGTTCATGATTCATAACAATATTTCATATCAATAAACAATATCAATAATTCATGTCATACTTATCACATGTCAATGCTTTCAATGATTTTCATGACAACAATAATCATACTATGAATCATAGAATCAATGCAATGCTTACCGTACATTTACCAACATATGATCGATGACGTAAAGCTTCTAACTCAAAGGTTATTATTAACAAAATATAACGACATATTCGAGCAGGCCCTTGCCAAACTCGAGACGCTACTACACTCACCTCGATATTAGGGTTCCCTTATAACGTCACCTTTTCCCTTGGTTGGCGGTTATTCTTTCACGACTTCTTGAACTAAATTAAATAGGAATCGGTTAGGACCGACAAGACGATATCAAATAAATATAAAAATATTAATCAAACTCGATATCGAAACTTAGACCAACCAAGGATTTGAGCTTACCCCGACGTCGGCAGAGATTCGATATTACTATATCGAAAATATCCAACCACCAATCTAACATTGAATCGTATATTTTTATTTCTGTTCCTTTTCACTATTTCCTTTTCTCACTCGGTCGATCTTACTAATTCTTTCTCACCTTGCCGTGAGTGATCAATGCTCCCTTCCTCTTTTATACTTGAATTGTCATCCCCCTAATCCACTCTTCATGCTCCACGTATGGAAATTTGGTGGCACAAATTTGGGGCATGATTTAGTCACCTAAGGCCACGTGGTCACAAGGCCACTTCAAATGGCCAATTTAAGCCACGTTTGTGGCACTTTGCCACCTTTAATTTCCTTTGGCCGAATGGCCTTTGTGGTTGCCAATTTGGCTGCCATGCCACGTCCCTTTTCCCTTTTTTTAATAATAATAATAATAATAATAATAATAATAATAATAATAATAATAATAATAATAATAATAATAATAATAATAATAAACCAATACGAATACCTATTATTTTGATTTAGAAACAATATCAAACCAACTTATAATCGAAACAAAAATATTCGATTGCTGAAACTTGACCCCAAATTTATAAATTGACCCAAATATCCTAATATGATCGAATAACTTATAAAACCGATATAAAATACTCGGTCATTGGAACCTAATTCCGACTAGACCGGTTTTTGGGATGTGACATGGTTAGCTAGTATGATTTCAATCCTAGATCAGGAAGGGTGTGATAACTCCCGTAAGTTGGGAAGCGTTGTCACGCTAATGTTGGATGATGCTAGTATTTGGTGGACATCCGTGTCGATGGCATCGAATATCCAGGATGTGGAATGGGAATTCTTTTTAGTTGCCTTTATGAGGCGATATCTTGGAGATAAGTCTCTGGATAACCAGAAGCGCAAGAGTATGGCTTCAGTTTATGTTGATGAGCAAAACTTGGGTCTGGCATCTCATGAAGGGGGTTCTAGCTCTGGTAAGAGAGCTGCTGAATTCGGTTTTGGAAGGAGACGGGCCAAGAAAGGCCGAGATAAGAGGTATCAGCCTGCTGCTAGGCGAGGCAATGTTGGACATGGTGCACCAGTTCAGGGAGACAGGATGAGGGCAGATCAGAACACGTGCTGGACGTATGGTTCTCGGGAGAACTTGAGGAGGGACTGTCTTCATGCGGCTAGAGAGGTACATGCTCATGTTGAAGTGTCAGGGAATTCTTGCTGGAACTGTGGTTCGACGTGTCATATAAGGCGTGAGTGTCCTCTATTGGCTGGTGGAGACCGATGACGTGCACCTAATATGGTTGCACCTCAGAAAGGCCGCGAGCGTGGCCATGACAGGGTTCGGAGGTGGCAAGAAAGGCATAGAGATGCAGGGTGTTTGATGGTTGATTCTTGTTGGAGTTGTGGGTCTGCGGGAGATTTGAGGCGAGATTGTCCGGTGATAGCTCGGGGTGGTCAAGGTGGGATGTCTATTGAAGCTCCCCGTTGTCACTGGTATAGTTATGATTCTTTTCAACAAGGAGACCATGGTAGCTCCACGAAAGAGGGTGTGGGCGTTCGTCGTTTGAAGCACAATGATGTGATTGCAGGTATCTTTACTGTGCAATCCATGTTATTGTTATCTTTGCTTAGTGTTGCTTTGCATCCTATTGGGTAGTGGTTAAGGTCCAATAGCTAGTGAGTTTTGAATAGTGTCGTTGTTTCTTTAAGAACAACATTGGTGAAGAGGAATAGTAGTTTAAATAGTTGCTGTAATGAGTTGTGAGGATGGTGGAGCAGGAAAAGTTGAAAATAGGATGTGGAGTTGTTCCGAGTTTGGTTTGAGGACATTATTAGTAGGTGTGAGAAAACGTACATGCACGGTTAGAATCATGTGTGTATATATATATTACATATGTTGATACATGCATATACTTGGCATGACATTAGAAGTATACATACATGTGCATAGGCATTCGTAAGGACATGTAAGAAATCATGCATATAAATGTTCACGCTTACTAATAGTTGATTTGGATCTGGTAGTGATGTGTTATGATTAGAGTAGTTTTTGGGTTTAAGGTTTTGTTTTGGTGTGAGTGAAGAAGGGGTGTGAGGTTAGGAAGTGAAAAAGTTTACCATTAGGAGTGAGTATGGTCTAGTTTTGCTAGCCGGAAGAAACGCTTTCTAGGTGTTTTAAGGGCCTTGGCAGCTTGATGGTAGAGAGGGGACCGTTTTGGTTAGAATGCGGTCGAAGTTGTGTAGTGTGTAGTTAAAAGCATTTTGAAGTAGCCGTGGGGTGTTGTAGTTTCTCTGGGTTGAACGGTTGTTGTAGGTTTCAGATGTGGTTTTGAAGTTTTGATGTATTCTTGCTTGGATAGTTATAGAAAGATGGTTGTTTTAGGTGGATAAAGTTTTGACAGTGACCTTGGAGGAGTTGGAAGGAAGTTCAGATTAAAGTTCTAATCGAGGTTTATCTTGAGTCGGGTAGAGGATTCATGGCTTGGATGTGTTGTAGGAAGAGTGGTTAAGCAGGTTGGGATGGTTGTGGCATATGATTTCTTTCGAATGTAAGTGCTTAGAAGATGAGCTTATGCGTGGCTAAGTAAGCTCAAAAGCCGTGTTGTTTAGCTAAGACCTCGTGAGAGGGTGGTCTGTTGGTTGTGTGTAGGTAAACCTTCTTTGAATAGTGGATGTAAGTGAAGTAACAGCTGGAGACGGTGTTAGGGTCTCATAGTGAGGATTTTGAGTTTTCGTGTTGAGAAGTGTAGGGATCGCGGATCGCAAGGGTTTGAAATATCTAACGGTTCAAAAAGGAGTTGAATCTTAGGCAACGTCGACAGGTGAAGTTTCTTAAGAAGTATGGCCTGATGATGAGGTATCATGTTGGAAAGGTCAACGTTGTGGCCAACGCGTGAGCAGAAAAGTGACTGTAGGATTGAGGGTGATGTTTGCCCGCTTGAGCATGTCACAAGATGGCGGTCTTATTGCTGAATTGTGGGTGAAACCAACCCTGAACTAGTTGATCAGGGGTAAGCAGTTGCTTGACGATACTCTTGTACAGCGTGTTCAAGATATCGAGGATGGAAAACCTTAAGAATTTGGGTTCAATGATGTTGGTGTTTTGAACTTTGGGAATTGAATAGTGATGCCAAGTGATGATGGGTTGAGGTGCTCTATTCTGGATGAAGCTCTTAGTGGTTCTTTCGTAGTGTACCCTGGTGGTACGAAGGTGTATCGTAATTTGAGAGTTGGGTGATGCCTGATAAGGTGAAAAAGGATGTTAACAAGTTTGTAGGCAAATGTTTGGGTTGTTGGCGGGTGGAAGCTGAGTTTTGGTTTCCTTCTAGGTGTAGTAACCATTGGGGATTCCAGAAAGGGAGTTGAGGGAGAAGGATTGATGTGGATTCGTGGTTGGATAACTTTGGATTCTATCAAAGAGGAATTTGTTTGGGTGGTTGTGGATCGTTTTGCGAAGAGTGCACATTCCTTTGCAGTGCATACTGCGTATGCGTTGGATAAGTTGGTTGAGTTGTTTGTTTCTATGATTGTGCGATTGCACGAAGTGCTGGAGTATGTTTTATCGGATAGAGATCTGAGGTTCACGTCGAGGTTTTAGGAATGTTTGCATCAAGCCTTGGGTACACAGTTACTTTTCAGTACTTATTAACATCCTCAAACAGATGAAAGGTAGGAGCGTGTGGCTAAGGTGTTTGAGAGTATGTTGTGATGTTGTGTTACAGACTTCCAAGGTTCATGGAGGAGCACTTGCCTTTGGTTGAGTTTGCCTACATAATAGTTATCAGGAAAGTTTCGAATGGCTCCATACGAGGCTTTGTATAGGAGAAAGTGTAGCATGTCACTTTGTTGGGCGGAAAAGGGGCAAGAGTTGTTTCGATGCTGGATATGTCGAAAGGAATCACCGGGAAGGTGAAGCTCGTTTGTGAGTGTTTGAAGGCAGCATCAGATTAACAAAAGTCTTACGCGGATTTGAAGCGTAAGGAGTTTGAGTTCGTGGTTGGCGAATGTGTGATCTTGAGGCTAACACCTTGACAGAAGGTGATAAGTTTTGGGGCGTTGTGGTAAGCTTAGCCCGAGGTTTATTGGACCATATGAGGTTGAGGAGCATGTTGGTTCTATGGTTTATTGGTTGAGGTTGCCTCCCGAATTGGAAAAGTTTTATGATGTGTTTCATGTATTGGTGTTGTGGAGGTATAGATCGAATCCTTTGTATATGATGCTTGTTAAGGAGGTAGAGTTTAATCCAATTCTGTTTTATGATGAGGAATCGGTGAGGATTCTAGATGTGAGTACTGAAGTTCTTGTGGCATGACGATCGAGCTTGTGAGGGTGTTGTGGCGACACAAGGAGTTGAGGAGGCCACGTGGGAAAGCAAGGCGAACTTGCTGAAGTAGTTTTCGCACCTTTTTCCTTCGGGTAAAATTTCGAGGACGAAATTTCCTAAGCGGGGGAGAGTTGTAACACCCTAGTTTTGGGCCTAGATGTTTTGGACATCGGACCGGACCGGTCGAAAACGGTTCGAATCACATTAGGTGATTTAAGGAAATCAAGGATCAAGATAGGATAAAAATGTGGTAAAATTTGCTAAAATTCTCTAAAAATATGTTTAAGAGGTGGGTCAAATCAATTTTACAAAAAGAGTTCTAGGAGAGGTACATTTTGGGTAGTGACCAAAATGTAAAGTTTCAAAACTGTGGAAAATGTGATTTTTAAAAGAGGAGCCAAAATCTTAGAATCTTTAGGGAGCTTTATGGCAATTTAGCCTTTCCTTAATATGGCATGTGTTTAAAATAGTTTTAATTGGCTTTTATTTTATTTAATTAAATGGATGGTTAATTAGTGAGATTTCATCACGTAACTACCTTTATCTTCTCATTTTCAACCAACCACAATTCTAACTCATTTTCTCAAGAATATCTTTCTCCCAAATTCTCCCTCAATATTTTCTAAACAAATCTCAAGAGTTCTTTCAAGATCTTCAAGATTTTTGCTAAGGAAAACTTGTCATTCATTAAGGAAAGCAAGGATTGAAGGTAAATCTCGTTCTCAACCTTCAATCTAGGTTCTTTATTGAAATTCCCAAGATCTTTGGCTTCTAATTAATTTTTTTGGTTGAGTTTTCATTATAGTTTTGATTGGAGATCAAAATCTTGCAAAAATATGATTAAAATCTTGATTTTCGGATTTGATTTGATAATCTCTGTTTTGGATTGATTTTAATTGAGTTTTAAGTTGGTTATTATTTTGGAAGAGGGCTTTGTTGATATAGATCCCGAAATCCTTGAGATCCTTGAGTTTCTTGATGGTTTTAGTTGGGTTTATGAGGTCATATGATGAAGTTATGTTTTCTGGAGGTATAAGGATGGGTTTAGGTTGATTTTAGATGTGTTTTGATGTTTATAAATGTTTGGAAGTGATGTATGTTGGCTGGGCTTGTTTAGGAAGCAATCGATTGAGTTTTCGGTTGTTTCAGATGGGTAAATTGGTGTAGTTTGGGTGAGCAACGACTTTGAGTTTAGTTGCTGGTGTTGAAATGCATTTTAATGAATTTGGATCTCTATTTTCATGATTTGAAAACAGGGGGTCTTGATCTGGTAGCAAACGAAGCACTTTTGGGGGCTTCGGAGGGGTGATCTTCGTGTCGGTGAGCGAGGTTTCGCGTATCGGTGAGTGAAATTTGATTTTCCAGCTTTGTAATGCGTTGGGCGTGGTCTTGGGAGCTTAGTGCAAGTTTGAAACACTTAGCTAAGCTCAAGAGTAAGTGATTCGAAAGTCTCCCTTGGAATGTGCTATGTTTTTGTTGGAAAATGCGCTTGTTGTAAATGTAATTTTATTTACTATTTTAAAGCATGTTTTGAGCATTGATAATGCTGGTGTTTAATGCCATGTTGTTAAGGATGCATTTGGTAGTTGATCCTTGGATTTGAGAAATGTATGTATTTGAGATTAAGCATCGTTATGCTTGTGATCATGGTATTGTGCTGATGCTTGTAAAACAGTGGAATATTGATGTTAAATGATTATATTGGCAAGTGATAAAATGGTTTTTGGTTACTTTAAGCGGATATAGTTAGCCGACTATAGGATCGGGTTCACCGTGAATAAAGTCGCCTTAGATTTCGAGGGTTTGTGATTGTGAAGTAACCTCCATCCAAGTACCCTAGCGATTGAGGAATTAGCGTCACCACGATGGAGGATGGCTCTCGTGGGTGGACTTGGTTAAGCGTCACCACGGTGGAGGATTGCTCCAGTGTTTGAGCTTGGTTAAGGTAATTACAATGGTTGAGGTAGCTCCCATGTGGAAGCCTTGTTCCGCGTCCCGACTCTCGCTAGTGGGTTATAAACTACCGATGAGTGATGTCGAGGGGTTGCGATTGTGCCATTAACTCCACCACGGGTGTAGAGGGGTTGTGATTGTGCCATTAACTCCACCACAGGTGTATAGGGGTTGTGATTGTGCCATTAACTCCATCACGGGTGTAGAGGGGTTGTGATTGTGCTATTTATCTCTATCATGGGTGTTTAGGGGTTGTGATTGTGCCATATATCTCCATCTCGTGTAGTTCGACAGTGTGTATGACGCGTGTGGGACAACGCTTGTAATCCGCGTATCCGATTGTGTCATTTGAGTTGGTTTTGGTATGGTTTGAGGATTGTTCACTTGTAAGCCAATATAATGTTGTTGATTAGTGGTTTAAGCATGAGATGTATGTGAATTATGCTTGGATGCATGTATTGCTTGGTAAAGCGTGAGCAAAGGTTTGCTTGCTGTTTTAAGTGATGCATACGAGCATGTGTTCTAAAAAGTGCTTTGATGCCTTGTGAGGGCATGTTTTTAGTAAAGGCATGAGTTTGCAAATGATGTTATCTTGGTTTTATAAAATGCATTGATGAATGTTTGGTTTTAACGATCCTCACTAAGCTTTGTGCTTACGCTCTTTTATTCCATCAATGCAGAGAATTGAGCTTTAGTGGCAGCAAGAAAGCAAGGGGATAATCCAAGTACTTGTCTAAGCAAAGTATGTGATTTTACTTTAGTGTAATAAGAGGCAATGGGTGGGATTTCTACTCTTGGATTATTTGGTGATGTTAAACACCTAAAGCACGTTAGTTTGCTTATTTTGGTTTATAAATGGCCTTTAAGGATTAATTTGTGCTTGAATGTGGTTTTTAGCTTTTGTTTGGTTTGGAGACTAGAAGCATGCTTATAGTTCTAATGCTTGCCTGAATGATGCTATGTTTTAGCTTGTGCTTCATATTGGTTATCTTTGACATGTATACATATTGTATGTGTCATGTGGCATGTATGGGAATGTTTTCGGAGGTGATAAGCTGAGTAAAACAATTAAATTATGAAATTGCAGGGCAAGGCGTTTCGGAACGCCCTTACTTTTTTCGGAACGATGGCCTGGAATGGTCATGGTGTTTCGAAACGGGTAGGCACGCTCTGGAACAGTTTGCCACTAGAATGCATAGTTTCAAAACAGGTTTCGGAACTGTAACCCCCTTAGCCCGGCCTAGACGCTTGACCCGAACTACGAAGATTACACGGGGAAAACCAAAGTCAACCCGAAAGTCAACCTTGATTAACGACCCTTTTTTCTTTTAATCTTGTCTAGATGCAAATTAAGCCTATGTGAATACTCACGAAGCATGGAGGAGAACGGCACAGCGATCAGAAAGCATTTAGGGACTCAATTGCACAAATTACGAGTTTAGGGACCTAATTGTAATTTTTTGAAATTATAAGGACTTAACTGATTTTAGGTTTACCAATTTGAAATTAATCATGTTACATACTTCTCTGTCAAATTTCAGCTTAAAAAGACATCCCAAGCTCAAGCAAATGCATCCACAACGTTTAGAACCAAAATGTAAAGCATGGAAACTCAAAGCAATTCAAAACAACATCCAACGGTCAACTGTATCGGAACACCTTCCTACCATACCGAAATGCCCGTATCGAAACGGTGTTGACCGTTTCGGTACTCGGGTATGTTCTGAGACCAGTATCGAAACAGACTTCACCAGTAGCCAAATTGTTTCGAAACAGCTCCAAACGTTTCGGAACACCATGACCATTACAGGCCCCCGTTTCGGAACAATTGAGGGTGTTTCGATACAGCTTGCCCAGTGACAACAGATATAGCTGGTTTTTCACCTTTTAAACCAATCATACATGCCTTAAGGAGCACTTCAACGTACCAGCAACTCATTTTACTACAAATGGACACATTTAAGACTCTCTAACAAGAGCATGGCATCAAGCACAAGATCATATAGTCTAAAGGCATGCTCCCTAGTCTCAAAACCAATATAAGCAACCAAACCTCAAACCAAACATTTAAGACCATTTACAACCCATAAATGCCAACATAAGCATGCCAGAAACTAAGGGAGTCCAAACATATCTCCCAAAAACATCCTTGGTTTCCCATTGCCATTTATCAAAACTAAAATGTATAAAAACATCACCATACATGAGCTTTGTACTTCCTTGGATGTTCTTAACCTTCTTGTTGCCTGAAAACACCTCAATTATTTGCATTCTTGGTGAAAGAGAGCGTAAGCACAATTGCTTAGTGAGGCATGCTCTAAAGAAAACCAACACAATAATGCATTTCTCAAAACACTTTCTCAAAAGCTTTTAAACAACATGCTCATTCTATCTCATGCTTGAAAACCATTCAAAGCAACTTCTCCTTGAAAACACACGTACCTCAATTCTATCTCATGCATTTAAACCAATGCAAAACTCATGGCAAGGCCACACTCATGCTTGTAACACCAAAGCATTTCATAAACAAATCTCATATGCATTTCTCATAGCATAAATCATTTCATCAAAGGTACATGTGAATCAAAAGCATTTTCATATATTATATTGGCATTTCACATCTCATTATTACTCGGATATGCGGACAACTCACTAGACACTTTCGGTGGCATCTACCATCATCGTACTCACTCGTCTAGTAACATAATTTCCGGTGGAATCTTACATCATCATACTCACATGGCAGAATCTCTCCTCGCCACAAAGATTGGGTATTTCACCAAGTCCTACCCGATGGAATGCCCATCATCGATTCTCTCCCTTTGGATTAAACCAAAGAGCACGTACGAATTTTTAGTTTATAGTGCACTCTCATCCTATTGATCGATCAATTATATCCGATAAGTATCTCAACATCTATGCGAATATATTATGTCAAATCATCATCTCACCTACTGTTTTTCATGCAACATTTCCAAATCATTCTCAACTCATTTAAAAACCATAACATTTATCACGCTTTAAAACAAAAGCTCAAATCTCAACTATGCACCATGTTATCTCATGAAATCATTTCAAGCATCATCTCATGCTACAAATCATGCATAAAAACAATAGGAATTTATCTATCTCAACCCATGAGCATGTAAAAGCATTTTAGGGGCAACCACCATATTTAAGAGAGCAATCTAGCCAACACTTACTTCCGGACCTATGAAGGTGTTTCAAACCTTTCCTAAATCCCCAAACTTTGATTCTTTGTCCCTCAAGGACTTCTAAAACCATACGCACTCACCGATTACGTTCCACGTGCTTGCCGAAACGCTATCTAGGCTCCCGGATCAAGACCAAAGGCGTCCAAAGATGTCTCCCCTGTTTTTAACACATAAGAGCAGCGGATTAATGCATCATCATGCATTGAAACCATCAGCCACACACCTAAACTCGCTGCTCTACTCAAAAACCACATTTCGCCTACCAAACACAACCGAAATCACCTCCAAACTCATTCAAAACAAAGCCCAGCCAAGATCTACCATTTCTAATCATTTCTAAACATCAATCAAAATAAAAAATCACCATAAACTCGTCCTTATACCTCCTTCTATAACAGAACCCAAAAACCACCCAAAAACCATCATTCTAGCAAGCAAAACTTAGGAATCCAAGCCCATTCGGGATTTTTTTGATAAAACATCATTTATAACTTCAATTAACATCCAAAATACATTAGAAAACAACCTCAAAATAGAGCCCAACCATCAAGCACGAAAATCATCAAGATCTCTCCAAAAGTCTTGAGTTTTAAGACAATTTCTTGTTTCTAACATTAAAGCAACTCAAAAATCATTAACAAAGGATTGATAACTTGGAAATTTTTGTAAAGAACTGATCATTAGATGAGAAGGACAAAGCTTACCTCTAATGGCTAATTTCTCCTTGATTTGGGCAAGTTTTCTTGAAAATCCAATGTAAAATCAAGAGGTTTTGATGAGAAGATTAGGAATCAAAAAGGTATTGAAATCCAATCAAAAGGAATGAAAATCAGCAACCAATTGAAGGAGAAAGAGTGTTTGGCTGAAAAAAATTTGAGAGAAAATGGAAGGAGGGAAAATTGACGTAAAGTAGTTATGAAAAGTCAATGGTAGTTTCCTTTTAATTAATCCTTGTTTTTCTTTAATCAAAACATTAATAAAATCACCCAAATCAAGAAGAAATCTGATTAAAAATATTTTGGTAAAATTAGCTCCTTAAAGATTCAAAGTTTCAATCCTTTACAAAACAGTCATTATTTAACTTTGTAAAAACTGTGATTTGGTCACTACACCGAAATGTAGTATTTCCACACCTTATTTTGTAAAAATTGATTTCACCATAATATTTCATATATTAAATGAGGATTTTATATATTTTCCCATATTTTTAAAGCATCCCGAACTAGGTGTTCCCTAAATCTCCCTTTAAGATTCGAACTGTTTCTCGACCGGTCCGATTCGAACCCTAACCCATCTAGGCCCAAAATTAGGGTGTTACGGGAACGCACCCGCGTATCGAAACGGTCAACCTGGTTTTGAAACGGTCGTTCTGATACGGGGCCTTTTGTTTCGAAACACTTGATCGTTGGATGTTGGATTTAAATCTTTTCAGGTTTCTGTTTCTTACGTTTTGGTTCCTGAATGTTGAATGCTTAATTAAATGAGTTTTGATGATGCGTTTGAAATAAAATTTGACATGATGTCATGTTATATGACTAATTGTGGATTGGTAACTTTAAAATCCGTTTAGTCCTCATAACTTTTGAAATTTACAATTTAGTCCCTAGAAGACGTTTGTATGCGATTGAACCCCTAATTGAGTTCCGTTCGTTGTGTCGCTTCCGCTAAATCCAATTTCTATTCATATAGGTTACTAATGAGCATCTAGGAAAGATAAAAAGGAAAAAAGGTCATTAATCAGGGTTGACTTCTAACGAGTTGACTTCGGTTTTCACCGTGTAATCTTCCTAGTTCGGGTCGGGCCTAGTCATTAAGATCAATATGGCAATATCGATGCTTGAATAACCATTAGCTATAAACAAAGCTTATCTTTAAGCTTGAAATTGATTATCTAATAATAAAGAGAATCGATGATTGACTTAGGGCTTTCCCTTACCCAATAGATAGCTATGACTTGGTGTTCTTAAATCAAGGAAAGCCTAAGCTTATGGCCCACAATAGAGAGGTGTGTGCTTGAGCTTGGTGGATAAGATGACAATGGAGGCGTGTGCTTGATATCTCAAAGGTAAAAGATGGAAATGAATCTTGGTGAACCAATACAAAGATGAGAGCTCTCTTTTCTCCAATTCATTTTAAGGGAATTATCACTTTAATCATTACCCACCTCCCAAATAGCCAATAGAAAGGTTTCCTTCACTCTAAGGTAAGCTATTTAATAACATTATTTATCTTTCCTTTATCCTTTCCAAATTAGACATATAGATGCCTATAAGTCATCTTTTCTGATCATTCACATGAGAGAAGGTGATAAGCAAGCTGGTGAGTCACCATCTAATCATTTCTTTTCAATTTATCCCTTAATATCGTTGGAATCGTATCAGAACGCCTATAAACGTTTCGAAATGTTTTACCTAGGCCGTTTCGGTACGGGTCTGAGTGTATCGAAATGCCTAGCTCATAAATACTAATTTGAGCATTCTCAAAACAATCTTAAGGACTTGATTCAATTAGAATACATTAACATTCATAATCTAAAGCAAGAATTCAATATTTCAATATTCTAACATCAATACTCCGATCATCGGAATCCAATTCCGACTAGACCAGTTTTTGGGTGTTACACTCTTAGGTCTAAGAAAATAAGATTCAGCCACCTTTGACCCATATCTCACAACCCCCCCCCCCCACAAAAAAATAACTAAGAACACCTTCCTCCACCATTTCTAATAATTATTACCTTGATTCGTAGATCCTTGAAAGCTGAACAACTTATCTCAAAGCCAAATTCTTGGATTCCACACAAAAATGATAGTTTCCAACTTTATCTTTGGGTTAAGGTAGAAGTTGAAGGAGAATGGAGAATGGAAAAAGAGATGGGAGACAAGGGTGATCTCACCATCTTCGAATCTACAGAAATATTAAAGAGAGAACAACCTTTATCTTCCTTAGTGGGTAATTTACCCTATTACCCTTTATTCGTCCTCCCTAACCAACCACAAACCCAACACTCAAGCCCAACAACACATAGAAGTCCACTAAAACTTCTATTGAGCCCTTCAAGGCCCAACATCTTGGCCCAAACACCCAAGGCCCACAACTCAATTTAAATCAACCCTCGAACTCCAAAATCTATCTCATTACAAGCATGGTCATTTATTCATCTTCCTCGTCACTTGTAGCATTGAGAACAACTCCAACTTTCTTCCTCTCTACTTACTTTTTCTTTTCCTTGTTCTTCTCTTCATTGTCTCATCAACACATGAATTAACAAAGACCCAATGAGCTCATCAAGCTTTAATGTCTTGAGGTTATTTTCTTCTATGATTGCGGTCTTCTTTGAATCCCATGAGTCGGGAAGGAAATAGATAAGCCTTCTTATAATCTTATACTCCAGAATAACCTCTCCATATCCCTTTAGCCTATTCACTATGACAGAGAATCGGTCAGACATCGTCTTGAAATCTTCATTTGGATCCATCTTGAAGTTCTCGCAGCGAAGATTTAAAAGAACAATCTTAGAGCACTACACCTTGTTTGTACCTTCATGAGTAACTTCAAGTTTATCATATATCTCTTTGGCATTGGAACAAGAAGATACCTTAGAATATTCATCCGAGCCAAGTGCACAAAAGAGGATGTGCATGACTTTAGCATTGAGTTGCATATTCTTCCTGTCCTCTTCATTCTATTCTCTTTTGCTCTTGAAGATGTAGATGACTCCTCTATTTTAAGGTACAAATACACCTTCAATCACTATATCCCATAATGAGTAGTTATTAGCTTGAAGAAACAATCTCATCCTATTCTTCCAATAGGCAAAGTTGGCTCTATTACGTATGGAGGCTTAGAGATGGATTGTGACTTCTCCATGAAGAAATTTCAGGAACTTGAGGCCATGGATGACTAGACGATTGATTGAACACTCCTTGGATCTTTTCAAGAGAATGTAAAGCCTTCAAATAAGTCTAGCCATGATACCAATTGTTAAGTGTATCAATCTATCGATATTGGCCAAGATTGGCAATTTAAAAAAATGGTGGAAGCAAATTGCAAAAGATAGAACAAATACAAAGAGATTTAGTGTGGTTCAACTTCCTCGACGGAGTCTACATCCACAACCTTAGCTATCAAACTAAGGGTTTCAAAAATTCACTAATTTGTCTTTCCTTTTAAGAGAATGAGATAACCTTACACAAATCACTTAGACTTATACCTTGTCGAGTGAACTCTTTCCGAAAATTTGGTCCAAAAGAGAAAACTATGAAAACCCTCAAAAGGAAATTGTTTACAGAAAATTAGGCTCACTAACTCCCTTAAAACATTTGAGAAATAAAGATTACAAAGAAAGCGCTCTCAAGTATTTACAAGAAATTTTAAAACGAAGATCAAGTAGACTCTTGGATTTGATTGAAATGCTTTGGAATGGTTGCCTTGTTCTTGAAGAAGCTTTAGAGACTTGTTTCTATATCCTCTCATTGATTTCTAACCATTTTAGTAGTTGGGAAATTGAATATAGTCGTTGAGGGGTATTTTTCTCCCAATAAATGTTGTTTGGAAACTGTGGGTATCAGTATGCGAAGGCCCGTATTGGTACTTGCACAATCAATAAATAGTTGTTATGTAATATAGGGCGTACCAGTACGCAAGGTCGCGTATTGGTACGAAGTAAGGGGTATCGGTTCTGAAGGTTCGTACCGGTACTGAAATTGTTCATTAGAATTTTGGTAGAGCTTTGTGTATCAGTACGCTTCAGGCTGTACAGGTACTCACAGGGTTAAATGTATGCAAACTCATCAAACCTTATCAGTATGGTGTTTACCGTACCGATACACACTATGTTAAAATTCTTCAAAGGCTCTAGGGCGTACCAGTACAGAGGTCACCGTATCGGTACTGAAAATGCATTTATAAGGGAAAATTAAAGGCTCGTACCAATACGCAAAGGGCCGTACCTATATTTACTGACCAAAATTACCTCCTTGAGTACTAAAAGACTTGAGAAAAAATGAAGCTTAAATTAATTGACTTAGAAATGATTTTGACTACAAAACAAGTCAATTTTGTTCAAATGTTTATCACTTTAAAAATATGCGAGTAATTTCAATTACTTTAAAATTTTATTTAAATAAGATTTTTTAACTTAAAACACATATTATATCAAAATCAAAAACATAAGTTTAACATAAATTTAGATTAAAGTCTGAATCACCAGCAACAACCACAAAGCTTGTTTTGAGTTAAGAAGGTCCGCGATACGCTTTCTTTTGAATCACTTCTTAAAAAACAAAAGTTATTAGTACTTGGCAAAACTCACCACAACTTTTTTTTGAGAATTCGTCCTGAAATTCTTGATTAAGTAGAAATAGTTGGGTTTAGTTTTAGCCCAAAGCAACGTAAGTTTGGGTTGTTGGGTCATTTGGATATTGATTTTACATGGCTTGCTGAGTCATTGGTAGGCAACTGGGGCAAAATATGATAATGGGTAATATATTTGGGATTGTAAGGTTATGGGTATTTGGTTGAAGGTTAAATTAGTAATGGATTTTGAATGGCCTTGTTAGTGGGCGAAACGAAAAATAAGGTGTACATTTTTTAATTTTAATTATTTTTATCTTTTTTATGATTAGATTTAAATATAGAATATAATCATTTAATTAAGTTCTTGTTTAAAAACAAATTAAGTTCAATAACTTGAATAATAATTTTAAGATATGTATTTTCATATAAATATATTTATATGTATATAATTCTGGTATATTTTTAATGTATACAATATATATATGAAAAATATTTAAAAATAATGATAAACCCAAAATAATATACCAAAATACATTGATTCCATTATATACCATTACTGAAGGAAAAACAATACATCCATAGGGTGCTGACTACTTTACAAATAACCCAACATAAATACTAGCAACAAAGGATGTTGCTTACTCATGAGATTAATCATGAAAACACATAATCTGGATCAATCGCATTACCACTGATCTATAATTATCTAATCTAACTTTTCATCAAAAGAAGGCAATCTAACAGATAGTGCAACATTTTTTGGCCATTTCTAAAACTGAAGACAATAATATTTTTAGTAAAACAAATTGTATGAATCAGATTATTAGGTGTTTTTTTTTTCATTTTTTTGTGGTTTAAATGTTTTTTATAACTATTGATATCTAACTAATTGACTTACTAATCCAGATAAAGTATTGTAAATGATGATTAGGGAGGCGACCCTCCTAACTCAATTGCTTCATTCACAAAGCTAAGATTTGAATCTTTTACCTTACTTAAAGGATTCTCTACAACCATTAGGTGTTAGTTTAGGTTTTGAAAGGGAACGATGAGAGTTTACTATCCACATTTATTTGAAAAATAGAATATAAATGATATATATATATATATATATATATATATATATATATATATATATATTGAAAGTATTTTAGGCACTGGCGGTGGAAACAAAAAGTTTCCACAAACGTTATTGTTTTAGGGTTTATGAATTTAATTTAGGGTTTAGGGATTTAATTTTTAAAGTTTTAGAATTAAAGGATTGTGGTTAGAATTTAGGGTTTGGATGTTAAGGGTTTAGGTTTTAGGGTAATATGTTAGGAATTTGGGTTTTAACCTATAAACATTATGATCTAACTCTAAACCCTAAATTCTAACTAAAATTCCTAAACCTAAACCATACACCATAAATTAAATACAAAACCATAAAACTACGGCATTTGTGGAAATTTTTTGTTCCACCATCAATTAGGGGTGTGCAAAAATATATGATCTGACCGATCCAATTATTCGTTGACTTGATCCGAAAATTTAGATTTATGATCCAATTTTTATTTTCAGATAAGATATTTCGATCAGATTTTTTATTTTTCGGATCGAATACGAATCGCGATATTTCAAGTTTTGGATTATTTAAGTATTTAAAATTTCATGAATATGAATCTTGTTATGTTTAGTAATTTGATGCTTGTTGTATTCGAAAATTCGAAAAACCGAAATTTTCATAGATGTAAATCTTGTTATATTTAACAATTTGTTTCTTTTTATACTCGAAATTCCAAAATTTTATTAAAAAGAACCTTCAAAGTCAAAAATAATACTTAAATTGGCATTCATTTTTAGGAGGTAGCTGCACTTTTTTAGGAACTATTGTTGCAGGATTCTTGGTCGTTGGTAATATTAGTGGTGCTTCGTCAAGGGGATGCAAATTTATTGATTTGGAAGCTGGATATGCATAGTTGTTTTTCGGTCAAGGTGTTAACTCGGCTTCTTATGGTGGATAGGGTCGGCGATGGGATATGGGGTGAAATTTATTTGGAAAATCCTTGTACCTCTGAAGGTACATTCGTTTCTTTGGTTTGTATGGCTGAAGCGCCATTAGAAAATATCATTCTCGTGTCAAATAGGGGCATCGTTTCCGGAAGATCGGGGGAGATGCATTTGGTGTGGTATTGGCGATGGTGAAGTGGATCATACTCAGTTTTCTTGTCCAGTTATTCATACTTGGTGGGTCTGTTTATTGCGATGGTGGGATGTGAACTTACCGGTGCCACATCATTTTAAGGACATTCTTTATCCCGGATTTCAGTGTTATTTTGGGGGCTTGATGCGGTAATGGTGGGTGGCTTGTGTATCGGCCTTGTTGTGGTTTGTATGTGTCAAGAAATTTCCTGTAAGAACCAAAGAAGAGAAGAACAAAATATAGAAAATAGAAGAAGAAAAGTAGATAAGGTGAAGAGATGTTTGATAACTTTTTACATTAAAAAAATCGTCCTACAATCCTTTACAGATATATATATTTATTTAGTTATTCCTTTGACAAACATAGTCTTCTAAAGCCTTGGGTGCCTGCCTTTCGCGCAAACCACTATGTGTCATCTTCCCATTCTCACATTGGCTCATCCCCTATGGTCCTTGACAGTTATCTTTTACGGTTTTCATAACATTGCTCCCGTTTGGCATAGCAACCTTGTGCTCAAGGTTTGGATAATCTTGCATGAACTCAATCTCATTCTCCCAAGTGAACTCATTTTCTCCACCATCACCCCATTGAACTAAAACTTGGGATATTTTCTAATCACCAATATTAGTTATCCTTATGTCCACAATACACAATGGTTGTCGTAGCTCTACACCATTTTGCCCCAATAATGGAAGAGGAGTTACTTGCTGAGATGGTTGGCCCTTACATGGATTCAACTATGAAATATGAAATACAAGATGAATTCTAGTGGAAGAGGGTAAATCCAGTTTATAAGCTACATGTCCAACTCTTTTCACAATCTGATATGGTCCGAAAAACTTGGGGCTTCACTTATGTTGTCGTTGGAGTCGCACAGACAATTGCCGATATGGTTTCAAATGCACAAATACCCAGCTGCCCTCTTGCAGTTTCAGTTCACATCTTTTTTTATCGTCTTGGTTCTTCAGCCTGACTTGAGCTTGCAGCAGATTCTTCTTTAGTTCTCTTAACAACTCATCCCTCTCATGCAACTTTTTGTCAACAATCGCATTGTGAGCAGTCCCTCCCACATAACTAATCAATGTTGGTGGATCTCGACCATATAATGCCTTGAATGGTGTCATTTCTGCCGACGTTTGATAGGATTTATTATACCAATACTTAGCCCATGCTAGGTACCATTCCCACGTAGTTGGTTCATCCCCTGCCAAGAACCTTAAGTACATTTCCAGACACCTATTTAAAGCTTCTGTTTGGCCATCGATTTGAGGATGGTAGGCAGAACTCATACACAACTCAGTTCCTTGTAACCTAGCCAACTCTCTCCACAAATCACTCAAGAAAATGTTATCTCGGTCACTCACAATGGATCGGGCAACCGACATACTATTATATTGCTTGGGCAACGCAAAAAAAGTAGCCATATTTAGTTAACCGATAAACTACTACTAGGATGGCTTCGTTCCCATTAGATTTAGGCAACCCTATGATAAAATCAAGAGAAATATCTTCAAACACTTGATTCAGAATGGGCAAAGGTTGAAGAAGACCGGCATGTGATAAATTGTCAGTTTTCATCCTCTGACATATTTGACATTCCCCCACATATTTTTTTACATCATCTCACATTCCTTTCCAGTCAAAGTTTGCAGCCAACCTACGAAAAGCACTTAAAACTCCTGCATGACTTCCCATAGTTAAACTATGAAACTCCCTATTAAGTAATGACTTCAAAGCAATTTCGTTAGAAACTACTATTCACCCTTTTTTTAGTAGAAGCCCTCCCTTCAAGTTGTAATCTTTATATGCTTCATCACCTTCCATTAATTTATGTTGAATTTGACACATATCTTTATTCTGCATGTGAACTTGCTTTATGTCCTCCAAAATTCCCACCACTGCTCTTGACATTGCCATTAGTTCTCCCCTAGGCTCTCGAGATAAGAATCCGCAGGTGCATTTGACTTCTCTGGTTTATATTGTATCTCAAAATCGTACCCAATCAGTTTCGACAACCATTGTTGTTGCTCAAGCGTCTGCATCATTTGCTTAGTGAGATCTCTTAAAGATTTCTGATCGGTGATGATAGTAAATTTCCGTCCAAGCAAGTATTGTCTCAAATTCCCTACTGCCTGAGTTATTGCATACATTTCCATGTGATAAGTTGAGGCACTTTGCATTCGATTGCTTAATTTTCAACTATAGTAAGCAATTGGCTTCCCTTCTTGATCGAGCACAGCTCCCACCCCAATGCCCGAAGCATCAGTTTCTATCGTAAATGGTTTGTAGAAATTTGGCAAAGCTAAAACGAGAGCTGAACTACGAGCGAGTTTCAATTGCTCAAATGCTTGTTGTGCTTCTTTGGTCCACTTAAAAGCATCTCCTTTTCTTATCAAACTAATATATAAAACGTTTGTAGTAGCATGCTATACCAAAAAAAAAACCTTACTCCCTTGATATCTTTGGGTACTGGCCATGCTCGGATTGCCTCCACTTTAGTTCGATCTAATGCCAGCTCTTTACTTGACACAACATGCCCTAAATATTCAATAGTATCCCTTCAAAATTCACATTTAGACCTTTTTGCTACTAATTTGTTTTCCTTCAGTAGTTGGAGGACTTTCTTCAAGTGCACTAAATGTTCTTCCCAGCTCTGATTGTATACTAATATGTCGTCAAAAAAACTAGTACAAACTTTCTCAAATAAGGACGAAAGATTTCATTCATATTCGATTGAAACGTTGAGGGTGCATTGGTTAACCCGAAGGGTATGACAAGGAATTTGTAGTTCCCTTCATGAGTTCTAAACTTCGTTTTTTGTACGTCACCACTTTTCACTCCGATTTGGTGATATCTTGCAAGTAAATCCAATTTCGAAAACAAATTTGCATCTCCCAATTCATCAAACAATTCTTTAGCTGTAGGAATCGAAAACTTATCTTTGGTAGTAGTTGCATTCAAAGCTCTATAATCGACGCAAAATCTCCAAATTTCATCTTTTTTTTTCACAGCTTGTGTCTCATACATCCTTCTTAGAGTATTATATTGTATCATTTGAGGCCCTAAGTTCTTTTCTCCTTGCCACTTGTGCTTCCTTCCATCTTGACAGAACTCAAATACAAGATTGGCGAAGTCCATTGTCACGGGATCTAGTGTCGATATCCATGCTACTCCCAATACTATTTCAGATCCTTTCAACGGCAAAACATAAAAGTCAGTAGCTAGTCTCGTACCTTGAACTTACACCTTAAGCTCTTTGACATATCCTTCATGTTTCAAACGTTCTTCATTCCCCACCATCACGCCAAAGTGTGACGCTTCAGCTACTAGTAATCCTAGATGTTTCGCTACCCTTGATCGAATAAAGTTATGGATACTACCCCCATCAATGAGTATCTGCACCTCCTGATCTTCAACTATTCCTTTAACCCTCAAAGTATTAAGAGTATAGCAACCCGATAAAGCATTGAACGACACTAGCAATTCCTCACTCTCATGGCCTTCTCAATTGTCTTGTTCCCCTTTGGATTCCTCTTGCTCTAATTCCTCCAAACTATCATCATCGTCGACCAATCCGTCATCTAGCATGAAAAGTTGTGGTGCCTTACACTTATGCCCAAAAGTGTATTTCTCATCATAGTAATAGCAAAGTCCTTTTTCCCTTCTTGCTTGAGCTTCTGCTGCGGAAATGCGACATAGTCGAGGCTCACTAGGATTTACCAATTCCTTGAGTGGAGGTTGTTCAGGCATTCCTTTTGGTCCATTAACTGTGGCTATGGGCGTGGGTAATAATGGTGGTAGTTTTAGACTGATCCCACGATTTGATACCTTTCTTGCATCGACAATCTTTGCCTCTTGTGATCGAGCCAAGGAGATGATCTCATTCATGGTTGTCGGTCGGTGTATGAGCACTTCGTTTTTTATTTCTGGTTTAATGTAACACCCGGATTTGGGGGCCAGGTGAAATTAAAATAATAAAATATTATTTTGGGCCTCATGTTTCCAAAACAAATAAATTATGTTGGACTTATTTTAAATCAAGGCCATTTAGCCATGGGTGTCATGCCCTTGTGAATACTTCATTTCATTAAGGGTAAAATAGTTTTTGGCTTTTAAATTAAAACAAAACATTAAAAATCACTTTTCACTCATCTTCTTCCCCCTTCCTCTTCCCATTTCCACGATAAAACACCCCCTTCCCCTTGAGTTACTATTCTATCACCCTACTTCCTCATCCTTTAAGGTTTTCGAAAGGTAAATGTATTTTTGAGTTGTCCTTGTTATTCTCTACATATCTATACCTATAGTTTTCATTAAACCCATGATTTTTCATTTTGGAGTTTTGAAGTTTTGGATTAAAAATGTGAACTTTTTTAGCTTCAACTCAAGTTTTTGATTTGTTGATGTTAGATAAGTTGTTTTCTATCTAAATGGTCCAACATACTTGATTTTTACAAGGTTTTACAATGATTCACGAATTTGGGTTTTAGGGAGGTTTTAGAGGGGTTTAAGGTTGGTTTTTGGGGCTCTTTTGGGTGAAATCTTGAGGGCTGATGGTTAGGCTATGTTTGAGGGTTGTTTTGGGTGTATTAGATGGCACTTGGGAGGTTAGAAACATGGTTTTCTGGTTTGGCTTTTAGGCAGCTCGAAAATGGCACTTTTGGGGTTGTCTTTAGCTTGAATTCATGTGTTTTGTGCTTGGTTTCTGTTCCGGGTGTGCTACAGTGATTTATGGACTGAATTGTGGTTGTTTTGATTGTGTTGGGATGTTTAGAAGCAAGGAATTATGTTGGTGAAGCCTCGGGAACAAATCTGGAACCGTTGGGAGCTTGATCGGCTAGAGTTGTTGAGCTTGGAATAGTCGGTGAGTGGTTAATGATTTCAACTTGGTTTAACTAGTTTTCAAAAGTTGGTTCAAGCATGTGGACCTAGGTTGGGCTTGGTAAACCCACCTAGAGTTGGGATTAGAGTGGTAGCCTAATCTCAAGCTTAGTTTAGGAGACCTTTGGTTGAACTTCTAAATGCTTGTTATGCCTCTTGTTTCATATTAATTGTGTTTAATGTTGTTATGTATATTGTGATATACATGTGTGTTGAGGCATGATGTGTGATGCATTGTGAAATGCATGTGGTTGTGGAATGTGGTTGTGCATGATGTAAATCACGGTGAGTACGTGCTAAGCACGGAAAATGGTAAGAAATTGTGTTGTGAAAGGTTATGAAAGGAGTTAGTATTGGCACTAGTATGCTTGGGTATAATGATCGATCATTAGGATGTTTAGTGTGCACACGAGAGTTGAAATGCGCGCGTGGTCTTGGTGATGGTATTCATCAAGATGGAGTACAGGTATGCCCGAAAATCTTATTTTATATGTTAGTCGGTGATGAGTGGAATCCCATCGACGGGGCGTGAGGATGAGTGAAATCCCCTCCGCATGAAACATTGATGAGTGTAATCCCACCGTAAGGTAATGGTTGTGTTGTTGGATGTGAGTTCCAACGGTTATCCGCGTATTCGGGTCATAGCTAGGTGCCAATACGATTTGTTGAATGTGTTGCCATTACGTTTGATTATATGTGTTTCCATATGTTGTGTTTATGGACGTGTTGAGCATGGCATGATATTGAGATTATGTTCATGCATCATATCTATATTTGACTCTTGTGGCTTCGAAGGTAAGAACTCATGCATTATTCCTTGGTTGTGTGGTTCGTGCTTGGACCCTGCATTGTCGAGGTTTGTTTTATAAGCTTGCCCTCACTAAGCTTTATGCTTACGCTCTCTTTTGTTCGACAATGCAGATCCTTAGTCCGTGGGTTGCTTGTGCAAGGAGAGGGCCTCCAAGTGAGCTAGTTGAGCTTTTGCTATCCTCAAGTATGAATTTTAAGTTAATGATGTAATAGTCAACCAATGGGGATTTATGTGGTTATTTTGTGTTAGGAGCATGTTAGACTCCTTAAAATGTTGATGTTGGTGTGGTTTGTTGATGCCATGTTTTGGATTGTAAACCATGTTTATGTTGCTTACCTTGAATGCTTATGTGTTGTTGGCTCTAAGGCATGAAACCTTAAAAGGCTATGTATGCTTCTTTTGTGGTGAATGTATGATCTTTTAAATGGATGCCCTTATTATGTGCCTTTGTGTGTTTTGATCATGTGTGTAATAGGGTGTATGCCTCTAGAGTTTATGTGTGCATGTTGTGTTTGATTCTTGAAGTCGTTGAGGGCGTTTGGGATCGTTTAGGGATGTTTAAATCTGATTTTGGAAACTCACAGACTGCAGGTGTTTCGGAACGGGTTATACTGTTTCGGAACGGGTGTGGTTCCAGGGTCACCCGTATCGGAACGAGTTCTGGTACGGTTTGGCTACTGTGAGCCCCTGTTTCGATACGAGTCTCGAAACGCTTTGGCTACTGTGAATGCCTATTTCGGAACAAGTTTCGGAACACCTAGGCGAAACGGGGCTCTGTTCCGAAACGAGATAGATGTGTTTCGGTACGGGTGTCTGGCTTTTTAAACTGGAGCTCGTGTTTCGAAACGGGCAGAGCTTGTTTCGAAACACAAGCCTGAAAATGGGCTTTTGACATCTCTAAAGGGGTTTGAAGGGTTGGGCCTAGGACCTGTTTGCTGTTGGTCTTCTCGTGAGTCTTGTTTTTCCGTTGTCGCTTCACATATAGGTTTAATTAAATCTATCTAGACAAGATAATAAATGAAAAAATTTCTCGGGTTGTTAACCGAAATGATGCCTTAACGGGTTTCGCCTCGGTTATCCCCGTGTAGCCCACTTGGACCGGTCAATCGCCCGAACCAAGACGATGGGGTTACAATTGTTGGTATCAGAGCCTCAAGTTTCCGAGACCTCTGGCAAGTAAAGGAGGTAAGTTAAATTTTTGTATTGCAATTGCACGATGTTTGCTTGCCATGTAAGTATGCTTTGATGTTTGCTTATTTGATAGTATGTATGTGTTGTTTGAAGCATGTTAAGTTGAGTGTCATTTCTTCTATTACATCGGAAAAAGGATTTTTACGTGAGGGAAACATACTTGAGCCACTTAGACCCTTGCCCTTGCTAACCTTATTTTTGTATGTTGTTGTTGTTGTAGTTGTTATCTGTGAGCGGTTATGTCGAGGCCTAAAGGTAGACCGAGGTTGGTTCATCAAGAACCTCGTGTTGTGGCTCCTGTTAATGAGCCGGTGGCTAGAGTAGAGGCTCATGCGGAAGAGTCTGCTGCTGGAGTCGGAGCTCCTCCACCACCACCACCTCCTCAGCCTGAAGTTGGAGGTGAGGGTGGAGCTGAGGGAGCGGGACCTCAGGTTGGCCAGGGTGGCCAAGGTCTTGCAGGGATAGACATGGCTCCGCTAGTTCAAGCTATAGCGGGAGCGTTTCAGGCTGCAGTTGCCGGAGCTCAGGCTGCAGCTCAGCCGAGAGGTGATGATGCTAACTTACCATTAGAGAGGCTTCGTAGCCTAGGAGCAGATGAGTTCATGGGATCTACGCCTGAGAGATCGGAGTTGTGGATGGAGAAGACAGTCCGTATTTTAGCTGAGATGGGATGTGTTGGAGCTTGCAAGTTGGGCTGTGTAGTTTCGTTGCTTCAGGGTGATGCCTACACCTGGTGGGTCACCATTACTACCGGCGTACCTGAGGCCAAGATCAGTTGGAACTTCTTTGAGACTGCCTTCAAAAAGAGGTATTTGGGCCCGAGATACCTAGATGAGAAGAAGCGGGAGTTCATGGCTCTTGTTCAGGGAGACACCTCAGTGACAGATTATGAGATTCGCTTTTTCCGTTTGAGTCAGTATGCTCCGGAGTTGGTTCCTACTGAGAAGGGACCGTTGTGATCGGTTCAAATATGGACTTCATGTGGAAGCAAGAGGTACACCTTGGCTTCATATTATTCTGATTTTGACGTCTTGGTCGCTAGGGCCAAGGACATCGAGTATAGCTTGGGGCTGACCACGTGTTTGGGAGGATTCAGTTCAGGAAAGAGGCACAACAACTTTGATCGTAGTGATGCCAAGAAGCATCGGGGCAGTGGACATCAGTTTGACCATAGGCGTGGCGGTGGCCACCATGGTAGAGGCCATCAGGGCCATAGAGCTGGAGGGCGTTTGCCCGAGTGTGCCCGTTGTGGGAGACATCAATCAGAAGAGTGTTGGAGGAACTATCATGCTTGCTGGAACTGTGGATCGAGAGACCACTTCAGGAGAGAGTGTCCGCATCAGGCGGCACAGGCACCGATTCAGGCACAGGCTCCTGCGAGAGCGGTCGATTATCAGAGAGGCCGTGGGTGCGGTCGTGTTTACTTCTAGCCAAGGGCTGATGCACCTAGGATAAGGGCACCGAGGAATCTTGCTCATGTTGTGGCAGTTCAGCCAGAGGCCGATGGACCAGCTAGAGTCTATGCACAGAGAGAGGCAGTGAATGACACAGATGTGATAGCAGGTAATTTTGAGTTACAGTCCATGTCTTTGCTTTCCTTAGTTGATTCGGGTTCCACACATTCTTACATTTTGAGTGAGCATGCAAAGAAGTTAGACAAACCTGTTGAGATCTTAGACATAGGGATGCATGTGACTAGTTCCTTTGGCGAGACAGTTGTAGTTAGACAGATGTATAGGAGGTGTCCATTGAAGATTCAGGGTCATGTGTTTTCGGTTGATATGATGGAGCTTCCGTTCTACGGCTTTGATATTATTTTGGGTATGGATTGGTTGGTTGAGCCCAAAACTAGTGTAGATTTTGAGACAAAGAGAATTTCGTTGAAGCTTTCTGATGACTACGAAGTAGTGGTAGTAGGTGAGAACGTTAAGTTCTTGTCGAATGTTGTGTTAGCTTTAGAGGCTCATAGGTTGATGGATTCCGGTTGTGGGGCTTATTTAGCGAACGTGATGAATCCGAATATGGGTGAGGTTAGACCAAAAGATATCAGAACAGTTTGTGGTTATCCGGATGTGTTTCAAGAAGAGTTACCGGGTTTGCCTCCTGACATAGATGTAGAGTTTGTGATTGAGACTGTTTCAGGGTCTACTCCAGTTTCTATTGCTCTGTACCGTATGGCTCCGAAAGAGTTGAAAGAGTTAAAGAGTCAGCTTCAGAAGTTGATAGACCGAGGATTTATTAGGCCTAGTAGTTCACCTTGGGGTGCTCTCGTGTTGTTTGTGAAGAAGAAGGATGGCAGTATGAGGATGTGTATCGACTACAGGCAGTTGAACCAGTTGAAATTAAAGAACAAGTATATGTTGCCTCGTATAGATGACTTGTTTGTTCAGTTGATGGGTGCCTCAGTGTTTTCGAAGATAGATTTGAGATCAGGGTACTATCAGTTGAAGGTAAGAGAGTGTGATGTTCCGAAGACAGCTTTTAGGACTAGATACAATCATTATGAGTTCCTTGTGATGCCGTTTGGGTTCACGAATGCACCCACAGCTTTCATGGACATGATGAACAGAGTTTTCCGAGACTATCTAGACAGGTTTGTAGTTGTTTTCATAGATGACATCCTTGTGTACTCGAGATCAGAAGAAGAGCATGATGAGCACTTGAGACTTGTTTTGCAGAGATTGATGAGCAATCAGTTGTACGCTAAGCTGAGTAAATGTGAGTTCTGGATTAGAGAGGTTGTGTTTCTTGGCCATGTTGTATCAGCTGAAGGTATCCGTGTTGATCCGACGAAGATTGAAGCTATTGTTGAGTGGAAACAATCTAAGTTAGTGACCGAGATTAGGAGTTTCCTAGGATTAGCTGATTACTATAGGAGATTCGTTGATGGTTTCTCTAGAGTAGCTACTTCGTTGACTAAATTCTTGCAAAATGGAGTGAAGTTCGAGTTGTCAAATGCGAGACAGAAGGTATTTGAGAAATTGAAAGAAGCTTTGACGAATGCTCTAGTGTTAGTACAGCCAGTTTCAGGGAATGAGTTTGTGATCTATAGCGATGCTTCAGAGAGAAAGAAGAGTTTTTGCCTATGCTTCGAGACAGTTGAAGGTGCACGAGAAGAACTACCCTACGCACGATATTGAGTTAGCAGCAGTTGTGTTTGCGTTGAAGATTTGGCGTCACTACTTGTATGGTGAGAAGTGCACGGTTTACACTGATCATAAAAGCTTGAAGTATTTGATGACTCAGAGAGAGCTGAACTTGAGATGGAGAAGATGGCTTGAACTGTTGAAAGACTATGATTTGACTATTGGGTACCATCCGGGTAAGGCAAATGTAGTGGTCGATGCGTTGAGCAGAAAAGTTGCAGTTGAGTTGCGAGCTATGTTTTCTAGACTGGGTGTATTAGGGGATGGTGGTTTGATTACCGAGTTGCAAGTTAAGCCTTCGTTGATTCAGATGATCAGAGAGAAATAGTTGCAAGATGTATCTTTAGCTTCACATGTTCAGGACATTGTAGAAGGTAGACCGACAGAGTACAGTTTCAGTGATGAGAATGTGTTGTGTTTCAGAGACAGAGTTGTAGTACCTGAAGATGTTGAGTTGAGACGTATGATTCTGAGCGAAGCACATTCGAGTCCTTTTTCTATGCATTCGGGCAGTACTAAGATGTACCAAGATCTGAAGAATTATTATTTCTGGGTTGGTTTGAAGAAGGATGTAGCCGAGTATGTGATCCGTTGCATGGTTTGTCAAAGGGTAAAGGTAGAACATCAGGTTCTTTCGGGTTTATTACAGCCTTTGAAAATCCCGGAATGGAAATGGGAGAGAATCTCTATGGACTTTGTATCAGGGTTACCGTTGTCTCCTTCGAAGAAGAATTCTGTTTGGGTAATAGTTGATAGATTCAATAAGTGTGCTCATTTCTTAGCAGTGAACACCACAGATTCTTTAGACAAGTTGGCGGATTTGTACATCCGCGAGATTGTGAGACTTCATGGAGTTCCGAAGTCTATTGTATCAGACATAGATCCAAGGTTCACAGCGAGGTTCTGGAGTTCTTTGCATAGTGCCCTAGGTAGCCATTTGCATTTCAGTACTTCGTATCATCCGCAGCCAGATGGTCAGTTAGAGCGAGTGATACATATATTAGAGGATATGCTTCATTGTTGTGCGATTGACTTTCAGGGTTCTTGGGAGAAGCACTTACCCTTCGTCGAGTTTGCTTACAACAACAGTTACCATGCTAGTATACAGATGGCTCCTTATGAGGCATTGTATGGTAGACGATGTAGGACTCCGATCTGTTGTGCTGAAACGGGTCAAAAATTGTTACCTATGCCAGATTTGCTTAAGTGGACTACTGATAAAGTGAGGTTGATTTGTGGCCGTTTGAAAGTAGCTTCCGATCGTCAGAAATCTTACGCAGATTAGGCCGAAAAGGCAAGTTGAGTCCGAGGTTTATTGGTCCGTATGAGATAGTTGAGCGGATTGGGCCAGTAGCTTATCGTTTGAGATTGCCTTCAGAGTTAGAGAAGATCCATGATGTTTTTCATGTATCGATGCTTAGGAGATATAGATCGGATCCGTCTCATGTTATGTCCGTTGAAGAGATAGAGTTGAATCCAAATTTGTCTTACAATGAAGAACCAATTGAGATACTTGCTTCTGATAGCAAGGTGTTGCGTGGCAAGACCATAGAGTTGGTCAAGGTGTTGTGGAGGCATAGAGGTGTGGAAGAGGCCACGTGGGAGAGGAAAGCTGATATGCTTGAGCAGTTTCCATACTTGTTTCCGTCAGGTAATTTCGGGGACAAAATTCCTTAAGTGGGGGAGAGTTGTAATACCCGGGTTTGGGGGCTGGGTGAAATTAAAATGATAAAATATTATTTTGGGCCTCATGTTTTCAAAACAAATAAATTATGTTGGACTTATTTTAAATCAAGCCCATTTAGCCATGGGTGTCATGCCCTTGTGAATACTTTATTTCATTAAGGGTAAAATAGTCTTTGGCTTTTAAATTAAAACAAAACATTAAAAATCACTTTTCACTCATCTTCTTCCCCCTTCCTCTTCCCATTTCCACGACAAAACACCCCCTTCCCCTTCATGTGTTTTGTGCTTGGTTTGTGTTCCGGGTTTGCTATAGTGATTTGTGGACTGAATTGTGGTTGTTTTTATTGTGTTGGGATGTTTAAAAGCAAGGAATTGTGTTGGTGAAGCCTCGAGAACGAATCCGGAACCGTTGGGAGCTTGATCGGCTAGAGTTGTTGATTTTGGAATAGTCGGTGAGTGGTTAATGATTTCAACTTGTTTTAACTGGTTTTCAAAAGTTGGTTCAAGCATGTGGACCTAGGTTGGGCTTGGTAAACCCACCTAGAGTTGGGATTATAGTGGTAGCCTAATCTCAAGCTTAGTTTAGGAGACCTTTGGTTGAACTTCAAAATGCTTGTTATGCCTCTTGTTTCATATTAATTGTGTTTAATGTTGTTATGTATATTGTGATATACATGTGTGTTGAGGCATGATGTGTGATGCATTGTGATATGCATGTGGTTGTGAAATGTGGTTGTGCATGATGTAAATCATTGTTAGTACGTGCTAAGCACAGAAAATGGTAAGAAATTGTGTTGTGAAAGGTTGTGAAATGAGTTAGTATTGGCACTAGTATGCTTGGGTACAATGATCGATCATTAGGATGTTTAGTGTGGACACGAGAGTCGAAATGCGCGCGTGGTCTTGGTGATGGTAGTCATCAAGATGGAGTAAGGGTACGCCCGTAAATCTTCTTTTATATGTTAGTCGGTGATGAGTGGAATCCCATCGACGGGGCGTGAGGATGAGTGGAATCCCCTCCGCGTGAAATGGTGATGAGTGTAATCCCACCGTAAGGTAATGGTTGTGTTGTTGGATGTGAGTTCCAACGGTTATCAGCGTATTCGGGTCATAGCTAGGTGTCAATACGATTTTTTGAATGTGTTGTCATTACGTTTGATTATATGTGTTTCCATATGTTGTGTTTATGGACGTGTTTATGAGCTTGCCCTCACTAAGCTTTATGTTTATCCTCTCTTTTGTTCGACAATGCAGATCCTTAGTCCGTGGGTTTTTTGTGCAAGGAGAGGGCCTCCAAGTGCGCTAGTTGAGCTTTTTCTATCCTCAAGTATGAATTTTAAGTTAATGATGTAATAGTCAAGCAGTGGGGATTTATGTGGTTGTTTTGTGGTAGGAGCATGTTCGACTCCTTAAAATGTTGATGTTGGTGTGGCTTGTTGATGCCATGTTTTGGATTGTAAACCATGTTTATGTTGCTTACCTTGAATGCTTATGTGTTGTTGGCTCTAAGACATGAAACCTTAAAAGGTTATGTATGCTTCTTTTGTGGTGAATGTATGATCTTTTAAATGGATGCCCTTATTATGTGCCTTTGTGTGTTTTGATCATGTGTGTAATAGGGTGCATGCCTCTAGAGTTTATGTGTGCATGTTGTGTTTGATTCTTGAAGTCGTTGGGGGCGTTTGGGATCATTTAAAGATGTTTAAATCTGATTTTGGAAACTCACAGAATGCAGGTGTTTCGGAACTAGTGTGGTTCCAGGGTCACCCGTATCGGAACGCGTTCTGGTACGGTTTGGCTACTGTGAGCCCCTATTCCGATACGAGTCTCGAAACACTTAGGCTACTGTGAATGCATGTTTCGGAACAAGTTTCGGAACGCCTAGGCGAAACGGGATGGATGCGTTTCGGTACGGGTGTCTGGCTTTTTAAACTGGAGCCCATGTTTCGAAACGGGTAAAGCCTGTTTCGAAACAGAGGCCTGAAAATGGGCTTTTGACATCTCTAAAGGGGTCTCAAGGGTTGGGCCTAGGCTCTGTTTGCTGTTGGTCTTCTCGTGAGTCTTGTTTTCCAATGTCGCTTCATATATAGGTTTAATTAAATCAATCTAGACAAGATAATAAATGAAAAAGTTTTCTCGGGTTGTTAACCAAAGTGATGCCTTAACGAGTTTCGCCTCGGTTATCCCAGTGTAGCCCACTCGGACCGGTCAGTCGCCCGGACGGGGACGAGGGGGTTACATTTAAGCCCAGTTACGAATCACTGGGTCATGAACATATCTGATAGATGTGTTGTTCGTAAAGCCATTTCCTCAAATTGGTTCTGATAATCTTCAACACTCCTCATTTGCATGATTTTTGTTAATTGTCCTTCAGGGCACTCCATCTCCGTTGTGGCAAACCTCTTTTTTATAGCATCCACCAAATGGCTCCACCCCGCAAGTTGTCATCGGCGTTGCATCCATCAGAACCACTTTTTTGCCACTCCTTCCATTCTGAAAGATGCCATCTTTACCCGAAGATGATCTTCGGTCCCATAAAAGTCAAAAAAATCATGGGTGGAAGCAACCCACTCTTCCGGATCCTTCCTGATAAATATGGGTAACTCCACATAAGTGGGCTTAGGAGGAAAGGGAAATCCATCGTCAATGTCTTCCTTGACTTTTGATTTTCCTCTATTGATTGATATTTCTCCAGACTCCCCAATCTCATTCCAAATTTTACTAGGTTGTCCTGTCGGAGCTTTTAACGTTGTCAATTGCTTCGCAATATCTTCAAGAGTCTTGCGATTAGCATCCATCGCCTGCCTTTGCTCGTCCAGTGCTTGTTTATGTTCTTTAGAACTGGCCTGAAGGAAAGTCAGAATATGTTCGGGGCGAGTAGTTGTTTCTTGTAGTGAGCGAATGGATTCAGCATTTGTCACCATTCTTGAGTTTGACTTTTAACGAAAGCACCAATTGTCAAGAAATTTCATGTAAGAACCAAAGAAGAGAAAAACAGAATATAGAAAATAGAAGAAGAAAAGTAGATAAGGTGAAGAGATGTTTGATAACTTTTTGCATTAAAAAAACCGTCCTACAATCCTTAACAAATATATATATATATATATATATATATATAGTTATTCCCTTGACAAACATAGTGTTCTAAAGCCTTGGGTGTCCGCCTTTCGCGCAAACCACGACGTGCCATCTTCCCATTCTCGCACTGACTCGTCCCCTGTGGTCCTTGATAGTGATCTTTTACTGTTTTCATAACAGTATGCTTAGCTCGTAATGAGGCATTTTTTAATGGTAGGAGGGTGTCGATCATGGAGGTGTTCTTCATGGTTTAGATGAGATCGTTTTATTGGGTACAAACGTTAAATGATGTGGTTGATGTTGAGGGGGCTCATTGGTGGAGCTATCCCCGTTTAGGCAGCACAAAGGCACGCGAGTCTGGTCAGCGAGTGGGTGTTTATTGGACTCCTCCTCTTGCTACAACTTTGAAGTTTAATGTCAATGGTGCAGTAAGAGGCAAGCCGGGTCCAGCTGAGTTTGGAGGGGGTGTTGAGGGACCATGAGGAGAATATTCCCGTTGTTTTTTCTAGACCATTAGGCGTTATGAATTCAAATGAGGCAGAACTTCGGGCATTAAATTATGTGTTATCATTGGTGGTGAATTCACGTTGGCGCACTTGCGGGTGTTTGATCCTTGAATCGGATTCGTGCGTGTGATAGGTTGGGTGTTGCATAAGGAGCGTCGACCATGGCGAGATTGGGTTCTTTTCGCTTCATTGGACTCGACATGTTATGAATTTGTTTGTGTATGTTTTTCTCATGCTTATTGTGAGGCGAATGGTCTCGTGGATGTGCTTGCTAAGGAGGATAGGGAGTCGCTATTTGTTGATGACTTTTCCAGCATGCAGAATTGATGTCCGTGCATGTTTCTTTGTTGTGTTGGATTGAGTTTGGGTATGTATATGGAGGGTTGTAGTTTTGTGAGTGGATGGTGGATGATGCTGGCGTGATGTTGGGGTTTGGGGTCTTGGGTGTGGGGTTCAGTTTAGGTGCTGGGGACAATTATTGTTTTAATTTCGTGGAAAGAGCTCTTGCTTATTCTAGGTGTCTTGTTCGTTTTTGTTGTTATCATGTTCTTGTGGTACTATTTTCCTTCATTTTGGTTTATGAAGGTTTTTAATGAAGCCTATGACCTTGTTCTAGCATGTATAATTTCACTTAATAAAATTATATTTCTAACTGACCAAAAAAAATAATACTTAAATCAAATTATATATTCGGATAATCAAATATCTGATCTGAATATCCGATATCTGAATATGTAGATATCTGCTTTTTTTTTAATTGGATACGGATCGCTATTTTATTCAGATATCCAATTTTTCGAATTAGATCAGATCTGAAAATGAACACCCCAACCGCCAGTGGAAGGTAATATGTGTGTGTGTGTGGGGGGGGGGGATCCAGTTATGCAGTGTAAAATTTTACAAGTTTTACACATTTTTTTGGATCGTTGGATGAGTGAAATGGGTGACTGAGATTAACAGTAGAATATGTGAAGCTTTTCACTTGGGAAATAAAAGTAAGGAGTTTATCCAAGTCTAATTTTAGACTTTTCCCTTATTTATTTTATTCCTAAAAGTGATTTTAAAAGGGTTTTTATTGATATTTTAAAAAAGGGTTTTATATCATTCAAGTTTTGACGTTAAAACTTCCAAAGAGGCTTTCTTCACACTCTCTTCAACCAAACATCATTTTAGCAGCAAGTTTTCAAATGTAAATTTCTTTTTAAGTTGATTTCTAATCATCAAAGTATTTCCTTATGATTTTCTTCTAAAACCCAATTGTTTTCTCTTAGATTTTTTAAGCTTTTCTTCAAAATCAAGGGGAAATTCTACCATTAGAGGTGAGTTGCATTTTTCTCTTCTAATATAAGGTTCTTTATTGATATTCCCATGTTATTGATTCTTTTATTTTTTTAGATTAAAGGTTTTTGCAAAGATGTTTACGAAAAAGTGAGAAATCAAGCTAAAATGGTTGTCTAGTGAGTCTCATTGTTGGATCAGGTTTTGCTGGGTTTTAGATTGTTGTGAGCAATGTTTTTGATTTTTGGAATATGTTGAGATAATGGGTTAATCAAAAGAATCCTGGATTTGGTTGAGTTGATGAAGTCTCGAATTGTTGTTTTTGGGGTTTTGACTTGGATTTGTGAGAAATCAGTAACTGGTGATTATTTGATGATGGGTTAATGTTTTTTTGATGCTATTAGATGTATTTATGATAATATTTTTTCTAAGTTTTGGCTGGAGATCGTTTGGGTTGATTTATTCGATGTTTTCGCCTTATTTCGGATATATTTTGATGGTCGATTCTTGCTAGATGGTGAGTCTCTGTTTTCCAGCAATTTTTTGGGTTGAAATAAAGTCTAATGCTCTGTTTTGTAATGGTTAGAAACAATGATTTTGTAACACCCCAATCCTGGATTTGGTTGAGTTGATGAAGTTTCGAATTGTTATTTTTGGGGTTTTGACTTGGATTTGTGAGAAATCAGAAACTGGTGATTATTTGATGATGGGTTAATGTTTTTTATGCTATTAGATGTATTTATGATGATAGTTTTTCTAAGTTTTGGCTGGAGATCGTTTGGGTTGATTTATTCGATGTTTTCGCCTTATTTTGGATATATTTTGATGGTCGATTCTTGCTAGATGGTGAGTCTCTGTTTTCCAGCAAGTTTTTAGTTTGAAATAAAGTATAATGCTATGTTTCGTAATGGTTAGAAACAGTGCTTTTGTAACACTCCAATCATGGATTTGGTTGAGTTGATGAAGTTTCGAATTGTTATTTTTGGGGTTTTGACTTGGATTTGTGAGAAATCAGTAACTGGTGATTATTTGATGATGGGTTAATTTTTTTGATGCTATCAGATGTACTTATGATGATAATTTTTCTAAGTTTTGGCTGGAGATCGTTTGGGTTGATTTATTCAATGTTTTCGGCTTATTTCAGATATATTTTTATGGTCGATTCTTGCTAGATGGTGAGTCTCTGTTTTCGAGCAAGTTTTTGGGTTGAAATAAAGTCTAATGCTCTGTTTTGTAATGGTTAGAAACAGTGCTTTTGTAACACCCCAATTTTGGACTTAGAAGTTTAGGGTCTGAACCGGACCGGTCTGAGAAATTGTTCAAGTATAAAAGGGAGTTTTAGGGAAAGCCTAGTTCGGGATGCTTTAAAAATATAGAAAAATATCTAAAAATCCTCATTTAATATATATATAAGAGAGTGGTGAAATTAATTTTACAAAATAAGGGTTGGAAATACTACATTTCGGTGTAGTGACCAAATCGCAATTTTTGCAAAGTTTAGTGGTGACTGTTTTGTAATGGATTGAAACTTTGAATCTTTAAGGAGATAATTTACCAAAAACATTTTCATCATATTTTTCCTTAATTTGGGTGATTTAATTAATGATTTAATTAAATAAAATAAAGGTGATAAACTACCTTTGACTTTTATAACCACTTTTCTCTAATTTTTCTCTCATTCCATTTTATCTCAAAATCCTATCATCCAAAAATCTTTTCTCCAGAAAAATTCACTTTGATTTTCACCTCATTTGATGAGATTTCCATCACTCATTGATTCCTAATCAATCTTGCAACAAATCCTTTTGATTTCCACATTGTATTTTCATGGAAACTTGCCCAAATCAAGGAGAAATCATCTTTTAAAGGTAAGATTGTTCTTCTCCTCTAAATACTCAGTTCTTTACTGAAATTCCCAAGTTGTCAATCCTTTATTAAAGATTTATGAATGGTTTTAATGTTAGAAGCAAGATTTTGGCTTAAAACTCAAGATTTTGGAAGAGATCTTGAAGATTTTCGTGGTAATTGATTGGGCTCTGTTTTGAGATAGTTTTCTAATGTATTTTGGATGTTAAATGATGTTAGGAATGAGGTTTTATCAATCCAATCCCGAATAGGTTGTTTTTCCTAAGTTTTTGCTTGTGTAAATGGTGGTTTTTGAGGTGTTTTTAGTGTTCTATTATAGCTGGAGGTATAAGGACGAGTTTAGAGTTGTTTTTGATGTTAATTGATGTTTAGAAGTGATGGATCTTGGCTGGGTTAAGTTTTGGAAGAGTTTGGAGGTGATTTCGGTTGTGTTTGGTAGCCGAAATGTTGGGTTTAGGTAGAGCAGCGAGTTTTGGAGTGTTGGTTGAAGATTTCAATGCATGATGATGCATTAATCCTCTGCTTTTATGTGTCTAAAACAGGGGAGACATCTTCAGACACTTTTGGAGTCGATCCCGAAGCTTAATTGACGTTTCGGCAAGCAAGCGAAACGAAATCGGTGAGTACGGTTGGGTTAGAAGTCCATGAGGACAAAAATACAAGGTTTGGGGATTTAGGAGAGGTTTGAAACACCTTCCTAAATCCGGAAGTAAGTATGGTTTGATTTGGCCTCTCTAAAGTGGTGTTTGCCCCTAAAATGCTTTTACATGCTAATGGTTTGAGATTGTTAAATTCCTACTGTTTTTATGCATGTTTTAGAGCATGAGATTATGCTTGTAGAGATGTCATGAGATGGCATGTTGCATTGAATAGATTTGAGCTTTTGGTTTGAAGCAAAGTATGATTTATGATTTGAAATGTGGTGAGAAAACCTTTGAGTTATATTGCATGAAAAACAATAGGTGTGATGATATTTTAACACATTATATTGGCATAGATGTTGAGAACTTACCGGATATAATTGATCGACCAATAGGATAAGAGTGTACTATAAACTAAAAATTCGTACGTGCTCTTTGGTTAAGCCAAAGGGAGATATTCCGATGATGGGCATTCCATCGGGTAGGACTTGGTGAAATACCCAAGCTTTGTGGCGATGAGAGATTCCGCCATGTGAGTACAGTGATGAGAGATTCCACCAGAAGCTATGTTGCTAGACAAGTGAGTACGGTGAAGCGAGATTCCATCGGAAGAGTCTAGTGTAGAAATGTGTCTGCATATCCGAGTATTAATGAGATGTTAAATGCCAATATAAATGATGAAATGGTTTTTGTTACACATGTACCTTTGATGAAATGATTTATGCTATGAGTTATGCATATGAGATTTGTTTGGAAATGCTTTGACAATACAAGCATGTGTATGGCCTTGCCATGAGTTTTGCATTGGTTTTAATGCATGATATAGAATGAAGGTACATGTGGTTTCAATGAGAACTGGTTTGAAAGGTTTCCAAGCATGAGAAAGAGATGAGCATGTGGTTTAAAAGCTTTGGTGAAAGTGTTTTCAAATGTGCATTATTGCGTTGGTTTTCTTAGAGCATGCCTCACTAAGCATTTGTGCTTACGCTCTCTTTTACCAATAATGCAGATAATTGAGGTGTTTTCGGGCATCAAGGAAGCTAAGTCCATCCAAGGAAATCAAGCTCATGTATGTTGAAGTTTTCATACACTTTAGTTTTGATAAATTGGCAATGGGAAACCAAGTTTTGTATTTGGGAGATGTGTTAAACTCCCTAAGGTTGCGACATGTTTGTTTTGGCTGGAATGAATTGTAATGGCCTTAATTGCTTGTTTGGAGGTTTGATTCCCTATTTGGATTTTGATATTAGGAAGCATGCCTCTAGACTTGTGAGTTTTCATGTTTGATGTTATGAAGGTGTTTAGGAGTTCTAGATTTGTGCTTTATATGTTTGATGACTTGTTGGTATGTTGGAGAGTCTTTTGGATGTGTTTGAATGGGTTTATGCATGAAAAACCAGCAATTGCTGCAGTTTCTGGGCAGACCGTATCGAAACACCCTTTAGTGTTTCGAAACGGGGGTGTAACGCCCCGGTTTTGGGCTTAGAAGTTGTGGGCGTTGACCGGTTTGGTCAAAGTGCTGTTCGAATATAAAGAGGTGAAATTAGGAAAGCCTAGTTCGGGTTGCATTAAAAATATGGAAAAATGTTCTAAAATCATCTTTTAATATATATAAGTGAACTGTGAAATCAATTTTACAAAATGAGGTTTGGAAGGGTGACATTTTGGCTAGTGACCAAAATGTAATTTTTGAAAGTTGTGTGACTGTTTTAGAAAGGATTGAAACTTTGAATCTTTAAGGAGCTATTTACCCAAAGGGAGTTTCTCCAGATTTTTCTAAGATATTTTAATGATTAATTCTGGTTTTAAAACAAAAGAAAAGAGGAGGGAAATCATTTGGCTATTTTGTAACTAATTTCCTATTTTCTCAATTTTCCTTTCTCTCATTTTCTCTCAACCCAAACACTTTCTCTCCAGAGAATTTCTTCTGATTTTGTCACCTAAATCTTCCTTTTCAACTCTCTTTTGATTCCTAATCAACATATCAACAAAACCTCACCATTTGCTACTTGATTCATCAAGGTTTTTGGTTCAAAAAGAGGAGAAACTCAAGTTTGGAGGTAAGAACGTCCTTCTCCTCTAAACTCTCAGTTCTTTACTGAAATTCCTAAGTTCTCAATCCTTGATTTGTGATTTGTTAAAGGCTTTTCAATTGGAATCTTGATTTTGGCTTTAAAATGCAAGATTTGGTGATTTTTGGTGAAATTTCGTGTGATCTGTTTGGGCAGTGTTTTGAGGTGTCAAATTGATGTTAAATGAATGCTAAATTGATTAGAAGTTGAGGTTTAATTAATGCAATCCCGGATAGGTTGAATTTCCTAAGTTTTACTTGAGTTTTTGGTTGTTTTTGGAGTGTTTTTGATGATCTGTTATAGCTGGAGGTATAAGGACGTGTTTGTGATCATTTTGGATGTTAATTGATGTTTAAAAATGGTTAGAAGTGATGGATCTTGGCTGGGTTAAGTTTTGGAAGTGTTTGGAAGTGATTTCGGTTGTGTTTAGTAGCCGAATTGTTGGATTTGTGATGAGCAGCGAGTTGAGTTGTGTTGCTGGTGTTTTCAATGCATAATGATGCATTAATCCTCTGTTATTGTGTGCTTGAAACATGGGAGTTTGATCCGTGAGCATTAGAGGTGGTGCGGAAGGTTTCGGATGTTTGGAAGGCTTGTTGGCTAGCCTTGTTTTGTGTATCGGTGAGTGAAGTTGGGTTTTCAGCTTTTAAACCAAGGTTTGAAGGTTTTGGGAGCTTAGTTTAAGTCTAAACAACTTAGCTAATCTCAAGAGTAAGTAAACGGATTTTCGCTCTTGGTTGTGTTGTGAATTGGCTTTAATAGCAATTGTGATTGATGGTTGCAATGCATTTGATTTGCATGTTTTAAATTCTGTTTTGAAAGCATAATTTAAGCATGGTTTAATGCTGGGTTTGAAAGCCATATGTGAAGGAT
Source organism: Hibiscus tridactylites (assembly GCA_958450335.1). Classification (NCBI taxonomy): domain Eukaryota; kingdom Viridiplantae; phylum Streptophyta; class Magnoliopsida; order Malvales; family Malvaceae; genus Hibiscus; species Hibiscus tridactylites. The sequence goes on from OY288272.1 coordinate 71,735,933, forward strand.
GCTCAAGGTAAGAGATCCTTGGTTTTATACATTGGAATTGTGGTTTTGATGCATAGTGTTGCATGATGTTTAATGGCTTTGAGTAATGCTTTAAAACAGTGGATTGATGATGGTAAATGATGGTTTTTGCATTATGGTTATGCATGTGAATCATTGGACTAATATGGTAAGATGGTTATATTGGCAAGTGATGTAAGTGGTTCTTGGTTTCTTTGATCGGATATAGTTAGCCGGCTATAGGATTGGGTGCACCGTGAATAAAGTCGCCTTGGATGTGGAGTGGTTAAGTGAGAACCGGTAAACTCCATCCAAGTATCCTAACGAGATGGTTAAGGTCATAATGGAGGTTGAGATTCCCATTCGAGGACCTTGGGTAAGCAAAGGTTATATGGTGATTAGAAGTCCATATAGGAGAACCTTGTGTTTGTTAAGATCACAATGGTGGTGTAAAGTCCATGTGTGGATCTTGTATAGGGTGTCCCGGATCTCGTTAGTGATGTTATACAACTACCAGTCGGTGATGCTACGGTTGTATGGTGTTTAAAAGTCCATACATGGGAACCTTGTGCATGTTAAGGTTATATGGTGTTTAAAAGTCCATATATGGGAACCTTGTGAAAGTTAAGGTTGTATGGTGTTTAATAGTCCATACATGGGAACCTTGAGGAAGATAAGGTTGTATGGTGGTTAAAAGTCCATACATGGGAACCTTGTGAATGGTGAGGTCAAATGGTGGTTAAAATTCCATTTGGGGACCTTGGATTGGTAGTGTGTATGAAGCGTAGGGACAACGCTTGTGATCCGCGTATCCGATTGGGTGTTGAGTAGAAAAGTGGATGTGGATGATCACTTGAAAGCCAATATGATGTTCTTGTTTTTAATGAAGCATGGGATGCTTGGAATGATGCATGGTTGCATGGGATGTGCATAATGTTTTAAGAATGCATGTTGCTTGTTAAGCTTGAACAAGTATTGTTTATCTACTGAGAATGATGCATGTGTGCATGAAATCTCTTTAGTGCGTTGGAGTCTTGCTAAGACTTGTTATTAAAGGCATACGATGCAAATGTTGATGATGTGGTTCATATGTTGCATTTGTTTAATGCATGTGTTGGATTGATTAAATAAATGGTTTTAAAAGGGTTTCATGTTTGAGATGATAATTAAGTAAAAGAAATGTATAATGTGAAGTGGAAGTGTTTTCCAAGGTTTGAATTTAACTTTGCATTTGGTGTTTATGCATTGAAAGGTTAAATTGATGTTTTGCAAGTTGTGCTTTGAAAAGGTTTACTTAGCTTGCTAAGCTAAGGGTTGATTTCCATGTTTGAGCAATACATGATTTGAGCTTGTTGTTGAAAAGGGTTTTCAAACATTGCTTTGGTTTATCAAATCGAGTTGTTTTTCAAAGAGGTTTTATGACTCGCTGCATTGATGGTGTTTTGGTTTTGAGCATTCCTCACTAAGCATTATGTGCTTACGCTCCTTTTTGCCCATCAATGCAGATCTTTGAAGTTGGAACAGCGAGGAGCAAGGGATTCAAGGAGGACTCCACTTGAGATGTATGTCTCGGTTAATAGCTATAGTTAATAAAGGAAATGGGGGAAGAATCTCTTATGTTGATGTATAACGAGTTTGTGTATGATGGACAAGTATGGTTTATGTTGTTGAATCTTGTGGATTTAAAGTTGCAACGTTTGGATCACCTTATGCTTATGTTGGTTTGCTATGCTTCTTGTTTAAAAGCATGAATGTGTTTCGTTTGTGTTTAATGTGTTGGTGCACCTAGGGGTGATCAAGTATCTAGATTTTGATGCATAAATGTTCCTTGTATGATGTATGAGTTGCTGGTAAAGTTTGGTAGCTTTTGGAGCATGTTTGGTTGATCAATTGCATGTTTGAGCAAGCATATTTCTGCAATCTGTGCAGGTCGTTTTGGAACAGTGGCTATCGTTTCGGAACGGGTGCCCTGTAGCAGCCTAGGCGTCCGAAACGGGAGACACCGTTTCGAAACGGAAAGCTCTCTGCCAGCCCTCGTTTCGGTACGCGTTGCGGAACGGCCCCGCATTTCGAAACAGGCTCTCCCTGTTTCGGAACGGTCGACCGTTGGGGGCTGACATTGGCAGTTAAATGTTTTGGAATGTTTGCGTTTTGGTCCTGAATCTTGTTTTTGCAATTGTGTGAGTTTGGCATGTCCGTTTGAGCTGAAAATTTACAGTGAAGCATGAAACTTGACTAATTTCAAGATGGTAACTTTTAGTCGGGTTAAGTCCTTGTAATATGCAGAATTTACAATTTGGTCCTTAAAGTTGTAAATTGTTCAATTGGGTCCCTGTTTGATCTCTAATGTTTATGATCTTGAGTATGTTGTTTGAATGATCATAGCTAGGGTTAATGTGCATCTAGACGAGTTTTAAAAAGAAAAAAATGGGTCGTTAATCAAGGTTGACTTTCGGGTTGACTTTGGTTTTCCCTGTGTGACTTTCTTAATTCGGGTCAACCGTCTTGGCCGGGTTAAGGGGGTTACATTTGGTGGTATCAGAGCTGAGTTGCGAATGGTTGGGGAAAACGGTAAGTTGTTGTAGTATGCGTTTGATGTTTGTGCTGATGTGTGGTTGAAAGCTGGTTGAAACGCGTGTTTCTGAGTAAGTTGTTGATGTTTTCAGGCATGCTTTGTGGTTATGAATCTTAGTTGAGCTAATGTGGATGTGTGCTGATGTTGTGAGATGGTTTTGTGAATGATGAAAGTGCTATGAGTATGATATGTTGATATTATGCTACTGTGAATGGATGCTGTTTGATGAAAGCATGATCGAATGTGTTGTATGATATGCTTGATGTTGTGATATCCATGTTTTTGTTGACTGTTATGTCATGAAAAAGGGGAGAATACGGGATACCCATTGCCTTATTACTATAGCTATTGTGTTATTTTGGAGTGGGAGTTTGAATCCTTGCTTAAAGCTGGTCTAATTGGTTTGTTTGTTTTGTTGTGATTGCTTGTTGTTAATAGTATGGCGAAATCGATGAAAGAATGGCAGTTGGGTGAGATGGTTGCTGCTTTAGGGCATGTTGTTAAGGCGTGGAATTCACCTTTTAGAGGAGGTGTTTTGCCTCAGTCTTTTGTGCTTGGTGTTGAGGTTTTGAGACAGGAAGGAGAAGTTGGTTCTGTGATGAAGGGTTCATCACTAATTGTTCAAGAGGTGTTGGGAACATCTCAGGCTGTGGTAAAAGTAAAATTGGTAGATGTGCTGGCTGAGGGATGTGTGGGTTTGTCGAAGCAGCGTTTGTTTGATTTGGGTGCTGTGGAATATCATGGTTCTTCACCGGAGATGTTTGAGGCCTGGTTGGCCAGTGTGATTCTGATTTTGGATCAGGAGGGTTGTGATTATGCCTGTAAGCTGGGAAGTGTTGTCTCTTTGATGCTGGAGGACGCATGTGCCTGGTGGACATCTGTGGCGGTGGCATCGCACATCCATGATATTGATTAGGACTTCTTTGTGTCTGCCTTTTATGAAAGGTATCTTGGAGGGAAATTCCCAAGGGTTAAGCAGTGTGGAAGTAGTGCAGATTTGGGGCAAGTGCTGGTTGAACAAGGAGTGGAAGCTCAGCTACCGGTGTGTAATCGTTGTGGGAGGCGCCATGTTGGAGGTTGTTGGGGCGCAGGTGCTTGTTGGAACTGTGGTTCTAAAGAGCATGTGAAGCGTGATTGTCCTTTTGGGGTGAAATCGGCTTCAGTGGTAGCCAAAGGGTATCTGAAGGGTCGTGGGCACGGCCGAGGCAAGGTTCGGAGGTGTTAGGAAGAGCAGAAAGTTGTGAAGAGTTGGGGAAATGAAATCTGTTGGAAATGTGGGTCTGTTGGACATATGAGACGTGATTGTTTGAAGTTGGCTCGGAACAGCCAAGGTTCCTTGCCGCAGGGAGTTGGTGGTGATCTCAGTGTGTTAGCTGATGCTGCAGCGGTGCGGCTAGAGGATGATGGTTCTGCGAGTAAGAGAGCTCGTCTGATGAAGCTTCAGGGTGATGATGTGTTTTCAGGTAACCTTGTTAAGTAACCTTTGCTTAGCTATCTTAGTTAGTTTCTGTTGGTTTGGTTGAGTTTTTTTTTCTTGCGTAGTAGGTATGGTTTGTTGTTAGCATGTTGAGATAGTTGTTGTTGTTGTTGTTGTTTGAAACATCTCTAGCGTGAAGTAGGTTTAAGTGAGTATCTTGTGGTTGATGGTTGTTGGAATGATGGAGTTAGATAAGTTAGAAATGAAGGTTGTTCTCAGACGGATTCTGAGGATGTTATTGGAGAGTGTGAACTGGCATTCATGCACAGTTAAAATCATTTATTATATGCTATATTACATATGTGTTGGTCCATGCATGCATGTGGCATGACATTAGAGGTTTTGCATACATGAACATCAGGCATTGATAGGACATATTGGTGATCATGCATACGAATGTTCACACTCATTAATAACTAATCGAATCTGTTAGGGTTGTGGTTGGGTTAGGTTGGATGATGGGTTTTTAGAGGTTGCGTTGGTGCTGAGTGGAAGTTAGGAGTATTGGAAAGTATTAGGCTAATTGCTAGTAATAGTGAGAGTGGTATAGCACATTGGTAGAAGGAAAGTGTTTGAAGAGTTTAGTGGGTTGGTGGTGAGGAGTACCAGTTGAGGTTAGAATCGGTCAAGTGTTTTGAATAGCTAGAAGAAGTGGTGGTTCCTTGGTGTTAAGTGATGTTGCAGGTTAGTGGACGTGTTCTAAGTGCTGGGATAGCTTAGCATTAATGTTGTAGTGAAGGGTTGTTTATGTAAGTAATGGTTCTTAGCAACCTTTGAAGAGTTGAGAGGATGGTATGTATGTTTAGGCTGGGTGATGTTCTAGTAAGGCAAGTGTTGTGGTCAGAACTTGAAGCAGGAGAGCAATGAAAGATTGAAGACCATTGCTGGTTGGACAGATTCTTGTGAGAGTGGTTGGTTGGTTGTGATTAAGTAATTCTTTTTGAGATCAGCTGGTGGTGTGTGGAATGGTGGGTGAAGTCAAGGTTGGGGTTAGTGATGTGATTGTCTGTTGATGAGTGAGCAGTTCTGGTGAGTCGATGGTAAGGTTGCGGTGGATGTGAAGTAAGGACAGTAATATGTTGAGAAGTTTGGGTAAGCAGTTGGTGCTTGAAAACTTTTGCTTGTTTGGAAAATCTTGAAGGAAGTTGAAGAGTTTGTAAAGAGTTTTAGAAACAGTGAAGGTTGTAGTTTATATGGTGGCTGAATTGGATTGGTTGGTACCACTGTGTGAGCAAGTTTGGGGGTTTTGTGCTAAGGTGGGTATGCTGTAAAAGTTTGAGGTTCTTCAGGCTGTTGATGGGGCTATGTGTAGTCCGGAGTTGCGAAGGGTTAAGTTGTGGTTGACGTTTGAGTGTTCTGGAATTTGTGAACAGTACGTGGTGGTGTTGGTTTCAGTAGAGTTTTGTGTGGAAGTGTTCAGTGGTGGTTGAGGCTTTTGTGTTGCTTTGTGTGTTGCTTTGAGAAGTTTGGTTGTGTTCTTTTCGCCAGTTGAAATTTCGAGGACGAAATTTCCTAAGAGGGGGAGTGTTGTAACGCCCCGGTTTTGGGCTTAGAAGTTGTGGGCGTTGACCGGTTTGGTCAAAGTGCTGTTCGAATATAAAGAGGTGAAATTAGGAAAGCCTAGTTCGGGTTGCATTAAAAATATGGAAAAATGTTCTAAAATCATCTTTTAATATATATAAGTGAACTGTGAAATCAATTTTACAAAATGAGGTTTGGAAGGGTGACATTTTGGCTAGTGACCAAAATGTAATTTTTGAAAGTTGTGTGACTGTTTTAGAAAGGATTGAAACTTTGAATCTTTAAGGAGCTATTTACCCAAAGGGAGTTTCTCCAGATTTTTCTAAGATATTTTAATGATTAATTCTGATTTTAAAACAAAAGAAAAGAGGAGGGAAATCATTTGGCTATTTTGTAACTAATTTCCTATTTTCTCAATTTTCCTTTCTCTCATTTTCTCTCAACCCAAACACTTTCTCTCCAGAGAATTTCTTCTGATTTTGTCACCTAAATCTTCCTTTTCAACTCTCTTTTGATTCTTAATCAACATATCAACAAAACCTCACCATTTGCTACTTGATTCATCAAGGTTTTTGGTTCAAAAAGAGGAGAAACTCAAGTTTGGAGGTAAGAACGTCCTTCTCCTCTAAACTCTCAGTTCTTTACTGAAATTCCTAAGTTCTCAATCCTTGATTTGTGATTTGTTAAAGGCTTTTCAATTGGAATATTGATTTTGGCTTTAAAATGCAAGATTTGGTGATTTTTGGTGAAATTTCGTGTGATCTGTTTGGGCAGTGTTTTGAGGTGTCAAATTGATGTTAAATGAATGCTAAATTGATTAGAAGTTGAGGTTTAATTAATGCAATCCCGGATAGGTTGAATTTCCTAAGTTTTACTTGAGTTTTTGGTTGTTTTTGGAGTGTTTTTGATGATCTGTTATAGCTGGAGGTATAAGGACGTGTTTGTGATCATTTTGGATGTTAATTGATGTTTAAAAATGGTTAGAAGTGATGGATCTTGGCTGGGTTAAGTTTTGGAAGTGTTTGGAAGTGATTTCGGTTGTGTTTAGTAGCCGAATTGTTGGATTTGTGATGAGCAGCGAGTTGAGTTGTGTTGCTGGTGTTTTTAATGCATAATGATGCATTAATCCTCTGTTATTGTGTGCTTGAAATAGGGGAGTTTGATCCGTGAGCATTAGAGGTGGTGCGGAAGGTTTCGGATGTTTGGAAGGCTTGTTGGCTAGCCTTGTTTTGTGTATCGGTGAGTGAAGTTGGGTTTTCAGCTTTTAAACCAAGGTTTGAAGGTTTTGGGAGCTTAGTTTAAGTCTAAACAACTTAGCTAATCTCAAGAGTAAGTAAACGGATTTTCGCTCTTGGTTGTGTTGTGAATTGGCTTTAATAGCAATTGTGATTGATGGTTGCAATGCATTTGATTTGCATGTTTTAAATTCTGTTTTGAAAGCATAATTTAAGCATGGTTTAATGCTGGGTTTGAAAGCCATATGTGAAGGATGCTCAAGGTAAGAGATCCTTGGTTTTATACATTGGAATTGTGGTTTTGATGCATAGTGTTGCATGATGTTTAATGGCTTTGAGTAATGCTTTAAAACAGTGGATTGATGATGGTAAATGATGGTTTTTGCATTATGGTTATGCATGTGAATCATTGGACTAATATGGTAAGATGGTTATATTGGCAAGTGATGTAAGTGGTTCTTGGTTTCTTTGATCGGATATAGTTAGCCGGCTATAGGATTGGGTGCACCGTGAATAAAGTCGCCTTGGATGTGGAGTGGTTAAGTGAGAACCGGTAAACTCCATCCAAGTATCCTAACGAGATGGTTAAGGTCATAATGGAGGTTGAGATTCCCATTCGAGGACCTTGGGTAAGCAAAGGTTATATGGTGATTAGAAGTCCATATAGGAGAACCTTGTGCTTGTTAAGATCACAATGGTGGTGTAAAGTCCATGTGTGGATCTTGTATAGGGTGTCCCGGATCTCGTTAGTGATGTTATACAACTACCAGTCGGTGATGCTAAGGTTGTATGGTGTTTAAAAGTCCATACATGGGAACCTTGTGCATGTTAAGGTTATATGGTGTTTAAAAGTCCATATATGGGAACCTTGTGAAATTTAAGGTTGTATGGTGTTTAAAAGTCCATACATGGGAACCTTGAGGAAGATAAGGTTGTATGGTGGTTAAAAGTCCATACATGGGAACCTTGTGAATGGTGAGGTCAAATGGTGGTTAAAAGTCCATTTGGGGACCTTGGATTGGTAGTGTGTATGAAGCGTAGGGACAACGCTTGTGATCCGCGTATCCGATTGGGTGTTGAGTAGAAAAGTGGATGTGGATGATCACTTGAAAGCCAATATGATGTTCTTGTTTTTAATGAAGCATGGGATGCTTGGAATGATGCATGGTTGCATGGGATGTGCATAATGTTTTAAGAATGCATGTTGCTTGTTAAGCTTGAACAAGTATTGTTTATCTATTGAGAATGATGCATGTGTGCATGAAATCTCTTTAGTGCGTTGGAGTCTTGCTAAGACTTGTTATTAAAGGCATATGATGCAAATGTTGATGATGTGGTTCATATGTTGCATTTGTTTAATGCATGTGTTGGATTGATTAAATAAATGGTTTTAAAAGGGTTTCATGTTTGAGATGATAATTAAGTAAAAGAAATGTATAATGTGAAGTGGAAGTGTTTTCCAAGGTTTGAATTTAACTTTGCATTTGGTGTTTATGCATTGAAAGGTTAAATTGATGTTTTGCAAGTTGTGCTTTGAAAAGGTTTACTTAGCTTGCTAAGCTAAGGGTTGATTTCCATGTTTGAGCAATACATGATTTGAGCTTGTTGTTGAAAAGGGTTTTCAAACATTGCTTTGGTTTATCAAATCGAGTTGTTTTTCAAGGAGGTTTTATGACTCGCTGCATTGATGGTGTTTTGGTTTTGAGCATTCCTCACTAAGCATTATGTGCTTACGCTCCTTTTTGCCCATCAATGTAGATCTTTGAAGTTGGAACAGCGAGGAGCAAGGGATTCAAGGAGGACTCCACTTGAGATGTATGTCTCGGTTAATAGCTATAGTTAATAAAGGAAATGGGGGAAGAATCTCTTATGTTGATGTATAACGAGTTTGTGTATGATGGACAAGTATGGTTTATGTTGTTGAATCTTGTGGATTTAAAGTTGCAACGTTTGGATCACCTTATGCTTATGTTGGTTTGCTATGCTTCTTGTTTAAAAGCATGAATGTGTTTCGTTTGTGTTTAATGTGTTGGTGCACCTAGGGGTGATCAAGTATCTAGATTTTGATGCATAAATGTTCCTTGTATGATGTATGAGTTGCTGGTAAAGTTTGGTAGCTTTTGGAGCATGTTTGGTTGATCAATTGCATGTTTGAGCAAGCATATTTCTGCAATCTGTGCAGGTCGTTTCGGAACAGTGGCTATCGTTTCGGAACGGGTGCCCTGTAGCAGCCCAGGCGTCCGAAATGGGAGACACCGTTTCGAAACGGAAAGCTCTCTGCCATCCCTCGTTTCGGTACGCGTTGCGGAACGGCCCCGCGTTTCGAAACAGGCTCTCCCTGTTTCGGAACGGTCGACCGTTGGGGGCTGACATTGACAGTTAAATGTTTTGGAATGTTTGCGTTTTGGTCCTGAATCTTGTTTTGCAATTGTGTGAGTTTGGCATGGCCGTTTGAGCTGAAAATTTACAGTGAAGCATGAAACTTGACTAATTTCAAGATGGTAACTTTTAATCGGGTTAAGTCCTTGTAATATGCAGAATTTACAATTTGGTCCTTAAAGTTGTAAATTGTTCAATTGGGTCCTTGTTTGATCTCTGATGTTTATGATCTTGAGTATGCTGTTTGAATGATCATAGCTAGGGTTAATGTGCATCTAGACGAGTTTTAAAAAGAAAAAAAAGGGTCGTTAATCAAGGTTGACTTTCGGGTTGACTTTGGTTTTCCCCGTGTGACTTTCTTAATTCGGGTCAACCGTCTTGGCCGGGTTAAGGGGGTTACAGGGGGCCTGTAATGGCCTTCGTGTTTCGAAACGACTAGAGGATGTTTCGAAACGTTTTGGCTACTAGAGTGTCGTGTTTCGAAACAAGTTTCGAAACGAGTGGGTGTCCTGTGCTAGCGTTTCGATACGGCAGGCAGGTGTTTCGAAACGAATTACCATTGGATACAGAATTGTTCTAATGTTAGCATGTTTACATTTTAGTCCTAAATGGTGAGATTGCAATTGCTTGAGTTTGAGACGTTCAATTAAGATGAAATTTGGCAGAGAAACATGTAACGTGGCTAATTTCATATTGGTAACCTTAAAATCAATAAAGACCTTCTAATTTACAAAAATTACATTTTGGTCCCTAATTTCGTGTGAAGTGCAATTGAGTCCCTATATGTTATCCGATCGTTGTGCTTTACTCAATCGAGTTTCGTGAGTGCTCACTTAAGGTTAACAAGCATCTAGACAAGTTTAAAAAGAAAAAAAAGGTCGTGAATCAAGGTTGACTTTCGGGTTGACTTTGGTTTTCCCCGTGTAATCTTCGTAGTTCGGGTCAATCATCTAGGCCGGGGTAAAGGCATTACAGCTTTTTGATTCAGAATCATCGGGCGCATTTTTGGGTGATTCGGAGGCTTAAATCGGTGTTTCGGCTTGTGTTTGTGGTTTGATGGTGAGTGGAAATGCTTTTAAAGCCTTAACGTGGTTAGCGGCATGTTTTAAAGGGTTTGAATTGTGTCCGAAACACCAATCTAATCTCAAGGGTAAGTTTGGGTGTTTTCGCCCTTATTTTCACCTTATTTCCTATTGTTTTGGTTCAATGTGATGATGACGCGCATGCATAGATGATTATGGTAATCCTGCTCTTTTCATGCATAATGAGTTGTTTTAAAGGTTGCCATATGAAATCCCATGAGTTAATGTCATGATTTTAAAGTTACGAAATTATGTTGAGAAATGCCATGCATTTTATGTGCTTTGAAATGGGATGTGGTGATCATGTTTATGCTTTGAGATTAGTGAATGATCTTGAAGGTAAATTGTATATTAACAAGTGATGATTATATAAATATCGGATATGTTGATCGATCAATAGGATGTGGAGAGCTCTATATTAAAAAAATCACGTGTGTGGTATCCTTCGGTTTCACAATAGGGGTAGTGCTATTGTGATGTGAGTGGTAGGGGTAGTGCTATCACCAACGGACTATGCGGGTAGTAGCATCTCGGCCGAAGTGAATTCTATGCATCGATAATGCATGTGACTTGATGGGGGTAGTGCCATCAAGGTGTCTGTATATCCGATTTGAGAGTGATAGGGGTACTGCTATCGCCTTGGGCTATGCGGGTAGTAGCAACATGGATTCACTTGTGGCCAATATACATGTGTTTATTTGCAAAATGTTTATGTTATGTCTTGGTATGATGTTGATCATGTTTTGGTAAGATGAGTTTTAACATGCATCGGTAATGCATGGTTTGAACGAATTGGTAAGTTATGGTTAATATGCATGGTAATGCATGAAGTGTGATATTCTGGTTTTGACTTGAGGATATGCCTTGTGTTGTATTTCTAGCTTGCTTTATATGTTTTGTTGCAAGGAAATGATTTAAAGGAAGGTTTTGTTTTATGAATAAATTATGTGGTTTTAAAACTACATTGGTGTTGCTTTGGTTTTGAGCACCGCTCACTAAACTCTATAGCTTACGCTCTCTTTCCCATTAATGCAGATCGTTAGACCTTTCAGGGCAGCAATAGAGCAAGGAAGGTGTCCAAGATTTTCAATCCTAGCTCAAGTATGGTTTATCCCAATAGTAGCGTAGTCGCGATGGGGCAAGACCTTTTTGAGTGTTGGGAGCGCGTGTTGAACTCCCTTTTTGTTGAGACATGATTGTTATGATCTTTTGAAGTGGTATGAGGTTTGGTTTCGTTGTTTTTAAAATACCTTTTATTTAAAAAAAATCGAAGAAATGTTATTTTGATTTGTTTGCAAATGGTGTGCAAAAAAGGCTTACGAGGTTGGTGCACAACAATATCAGAGTGTTTAGATCCCAAATTGATTTTCATTGCAAAGAAAAAGTACATGAATAGAAAGTTTGTTTTACATATTATTTATTTGCAATTTACTTTGATGTATTATAATCATGTATGATTTTTGCAGTTTATTTAGATGTCATACAACGATTAAAGCATACATGTACTGGATCAGTTACTGGTGAGTTCTAATCTCTGGTGTAGCGTTACACTGATGATCCACTTTGCTATTTTTGAGAACCAATTTGAAGATAGGGTGTTGAGACAGTTTAGCTTCCACCAGTTCATTCTGCAAATTCCACCCAATCTTGAATATCTTCACGCTATAGATGAACGCGGCAGGGATAAAGTAGATTTGAAAGTTGTACATTCTGAGTACGTTGATATGTGGAACAACAGATCTTTATTGTTGCCAAATGACACTCAAATTCAAGCTGGTGATTTTGATTTGGATAATTTAGAGTACTTGATCTACTCCTTTAATAATTCGAGACTTTACTTGACTATTGTCGAAGATCGTGAAGAATTTCGAAAGTATAAAAAAATATAGCAAGAAGGGTGAATCATCTAAGAGTGCAACAAGCGCATCTTAAAGTGTAGCAGAAGAATATCAGAATGAACCTGTTACATCACAAAGAAATGTTGATACTTGGTCAAGCACATGGGAAACTGATATGAGCACAATAACGTCGACAACTACACGGGAAAAGGAAATTCCACCTAAATGTGTACAACCAGTAGTGGGCTAGAGCTCGTAGATAGTCAAGTATTTGATTATTCTGAAGCATACATACCCAACATTTATCTGCCACAATCACCCATTTACTTGAACTTTGGTGAAAACGTGCATTTTCAGGAAATGGCGGGAGGGTAGGTGATGAGTATCTGTTTACAACACCGTCGCCTCCTATGCCCTCGGTGGTTGAAGAGGTGAACAATGATGAAGAAGATCTTGTGCACTACAAATGCCACAACGAAATCGATGACCGCTGCAACATTATTATTCCACCACACCCCGACATGGGCAAAAGTTGCATAAAATGATTTCTTGTGATTAAGTAAAACATTTAAATTCGAATATTATTGTTTACTTTTTACAATTTTAATTAAAACTAGTATTTAATGTAACAACACAAAATAATATATTAAAGCTAGGGAATCGATTCAAACACAATAACTTTTGGATAAAGATTCAAATACTTAATCATTAAATAAAATTATGAAGTTGTAACAATTTTAACTAATTTAATATTTAGCCTTAACTGTGATTAAAATTAAAAGTCAAATTAAATTTATTTTTGAAATTCTTTAATCACGCAATAACACAAAACATGATTGTGAATATAATAAGTTAGTGACACAATCAAACACTTCAAATACTAAAATGTTCATCCGAATACAAATAGAACTGCACATAACGTGAATTAAAGCTTAAAGCTAGCATTTTCAATACAAAAATATGAACACTTCAAATATTAAAATCTTCATTCGAACACAAATAGAAAGAAACTATTTTTAGCATGAACAGTTCAATGAAATCACTGAAGTGTGGCCATGTACGTTGGTCGATTTGGACTTTTTTTGCATCTTTTTGGTTGTCTCGACTCTCTGTAATGAAGATCCATACTAGTATGGATGCGAGTCAATGGAGGTCAGCCCTTTGGTTCTCTGCGAAGTGCTGGATTCAGTAACCATTCATCATGCTCCGCTTGTGGCCAATATTCTCAATTTGTGATTAGTGGGAACTCACATCTGTAAATATTTAATATCTTGTGCAGGTTAAAGCATTCATCCGCAAATGTGTACGAGTCAACCCTTATATACATACATGCTACGGTTTCATGGGCACATGGATATCACCATGCCTGGAATTGACCATAGTCACACCACCTTTGCCAAAAATCGACTTGAAATGTTTGTTGGTGGCCTCCTTCGTTATTGCGTATGGAATCAACAACATCAAAAACTTATTGATTTAGGTCGAACCTGTGAACAACCATCAATGTTGCTGATTCCACATTCTTTTCTATTTTTGTTACAAGATCGGAAGTTCAACATTGTCCCCTATTTATCATAGCTTAGATTTCTTTCCCTTTATCGATCCAAACCTTAGCCAACATGTAGTATGTTTCTCTCACCAAGCTTGCTATTGGGAGATGGTGTTTTCATTTTAGTACTCCATTTATGCGCTCCACAAGGTTGGTTGTCATTTGTCCGCATCGTCGACCTTCATCATACGATTAGTCCCATCTTTTCCTCTTGATATTGTTTGCCCACGCCCAACATCTTCGTCGTACACCATCAAATTGTCCAACTTCCTTTAAAAATTTGGTCGCAATAGTTCAAATCTTGTTTCATAATATATGTTGTTAGCATCGAGAAAAACCAGAACACAAATAATCGAATCTGACAAAATGAAACTTAACCATGCTTAAAATCTTACTGTGGAGGCCAGGTTTTTTCCACTTTTCGATAAAGTTCTTGCCAATATCACGTACACAGTACATGGGATATGCGTACGGAGATGTCCAACAGCTTCTTGGTCATTCAATTGCTGCTAAGATGCCTTTATCTCTATTGGATATCAAGCAATCACATCTTCTAGGACAACATGCTCACGTAAATTACTTAAAAAGAAATGTCAAGGCTTTTCCGACTCCATATCAACAATTGTGAATGCAATGGGGAAGATATTTTGATCACCATCTTGTGCAACGACAATCAGCATTAAATTTTTCTCTCTTTTGTACAACTATGTGCATCGACTTGGACCATATGTTTGCAAAATAGGAAGCCCTCAATTCTTGGCTTGAACGCCCAAAATAGTTGGTGGAATATTTGCTTCCTTTCAAGAAGTTGACATTCTCGGTTGCGTGCATCCAAAGTTTTTCTACCTCATTGTGGTCCCCGAAATGAAATATACCATTTCTTGTAATAAAGTCGGTAGCCCATTGTACGACTTATCGTAATTACCATACACTTTTTTCATTGCCTTATCTCTTGTATGCCAACCCTTGCCATATTCTATTTGATATACAGACAGTTGATTAATACTCGCCTAAATTATTGGAAAGGAAACCCTTGGATTTGCTTCAACCAACATCTTCACAAGGTGACATATTACATTCGAGTCCAATTGACGGTGGTCTTGGTTGATGGAATTCCGTAAACATGTTTGACGACCATTGTACTTTGTGATCACCCAAGCTTTTTTCCTGAATTTTGGACACTCAAATCTTCTCAATACAATTTTCTTAATATTTAACACATTTTGAAAACAAAGTTCTCGGACCAAATTCTTTAACAACGAAGTCCACATGCTTTCTGATGCAATACTATTTAATTGCCAATGTGGCTTCCCCCTTTTAATTAAATTGAATTCCAACCGATAATTCATCATAGGGACTCGAACTTAATTATGCATGGCATGTTTGATCGGATTCTTTAACAACAAAGTTCACATGCTTCTTCATCTTTGCTAGAATCAACAAGTGTTTCTCCTCATCATCCTTGAAGGTTTTCAATGTCAATAGTCAGTTTTGGAAGTTGTATGCTGATCGGCCCATATGATGTTGCGCATGTCTAATGTCCGACAAATGGATGAGATGCACTCGATGTCCCACTTTCCAACATCGCGACAAAAAAGTTTATGAACCTGCATGGTTGGTCCTCAATCCCACTGTCGAAACCCATTTGAGAAGAATTTCCAAATACATTTATGGATAAGTCAAGAACGGCATATCTCCTACGCATCTCAGCATATAACTCAACACTTCAAATATTTGCTGACTCATGTTCTGCAATCATGATTCCAACATCACTATCATCTTGAAGAGCTATTGTAGAATATCTGACTGGATTGTCATAGGTCATTCACTAGTAGCACAAACCATCAATCTCAACTCCAATTTTCATTTTTGTCTTCTCCTTTAGTTCTTGAAGTGTGATGTCCTTTTCAAATATCATATTTGTAGGGTTTTCAGATTCAAATACAATCTCAACTTCAGATTTCACAATTTGTCCATTGTAATGGATAATCGTCATAAACATTATTGAGTGGATCAAATTAACCGATATGGTCAAGAGGGGGTGAATTGGCACTTTAAAAATTGGAGGGAGCAAAAAGAAGAAGTAAAAATGATAGACAAGGCACTTATAGTGGTTCAAGCTTCTAAGCAAGCTCTATATCCACTACCTTAGCTCCCACTAAGGATTTTCAACAAACTCTCCACTAATTTGTTCTTCCCCTTTTCTAGGTTAAGGAGGCAACATTTACAAATGTTTAATCTTTCTACCTAAAGATTGAACCACAAGACTCTCACTTTACAAAGAAGAATATTGGCTATTACAATTGATCTCTCACAAGATAAATATAGCCCAAATGATTTACAAACACTCCCCAAACTCTCAAATTTGATTTACAATAAGAAATCAAGGAGTTTGGTAAAAGAATTTGATAATAATTGCTAAGTGTAATGCCCCGATTTTGGGCTTAGGTGTTTTGGTGAGTCGAGTTAGGCCGGTGGAACCGGTGTCAGTTATTCGAACCATTAAAAGGTGGTTTAGGGAAATCAGGGTTCGGGATGGGATAAAAATATGATAAAAAATCCTAAAATCTATAAAATGGTGTTTAGGAAGTTGGTCAAATCAATTTTACAAAACTGGTTTTCTAAAGTGTACGTTTTGGGTAGTGACCAAAATGTAAAGATTTAAAAGTTGGAAAAATATGATTTTCAAGAAGAGTCAAAAATCTTAGGAACTTTAGGGAGCAACTTCGCAATTATGCCTTTTCCCTAATTTGACATGTGTTTTAAATGTTTATTAGATAATTAAAAAGGATTTATTTAATTAATTAAGGAAAGTTAGTTAATCGGTTAATGAAATTTTTGACGAGCTTTTCATTTCTCACTTTCACTTCAGCCAAACACCCTTCCTTCTCTTTCAATTTTCTAGAAATCATTTTCTCTCAAATCCTCTTTTGATTCCTATCATTTCTTTATTGATTTCTTTCATTTTCCTTCAAGTTTATTCAAGCAAATCTTGCCAAATTAGAGGAGAAACAAGGATTGGAGGTAATTTTCGTGCTAACCCTCTAATCTAGGTTCTTTAATGAAATTCCAAAGATATTTGACTCTTTAATACTGATTTTGATTGAGGTTTTGTTGTTAGATTGTTAAACTCTTAAAATCTTGATTGAAAAATAGATTTTAAGTTGATTTTTGGAGTTTGAATTAAATGGCTGGTTTGAGATTGTTTCTAAATGAGTTTTGAAAGGTTTTTGGTGTAAAAGTTGAGTCTTAATCATATAGATCCTGAAATCCTTGAGATCCTTAGTTTTTGAAGTGCTTTTGGGTGAGTTTTTGAGGTGTTCTTGAGGAATTTGAGTTGTTGGAGGTTTTTGGATGGTTTTAGGTTGTTTTTGGACTAGTTGGGTAATGGCTGGGCTTAAGTTAAAGGTCTATCGATTGAGTTTTCGTTTTTTCGGATTGGTGTTTTGGTGCTTTAGAGCAGGGTTTCGTGTTTTCTTGTGAGTGCCGGTGTTTTGGATGCATTTTAATGCATTGAGCCTCTGTTTTGGTGTGTTGAAAACAGGGGATATAGTTCCGAAAGCAAACGAAGTGTTTTTGGAGGCTTCGGAAGATCAATAGTCGTGTCGGCAAGCGTGGTTTCATGAGTCGTTGAGTGGAATTTGGTTTCCAACGTGGAAACGTTTTAGAAAAGGTTTTGGGAACTTAATAAGAGCTTGAAACGCTTTATTAAGTTCGGAAGTAAGTAAATTGAAATTTCTCCCTCAGTTGTGCTAGTTTTGAGCCTTTGGTTGCACTTGATTTTAATTGCATTCACCTACTCTTTTAAAGCATCTTTTTGAGTATATAAGTTGTGTATGATGATGCCATGTGGTTTAAGGATGCACTCGGTAAGTGGTCCTTGTATGCATGTGTTGATGCATTAGGTTTTAAGCATGGTTTAATGCTTGTTTATGGCTTATCATGGATGCTTTGTAAAAATAGTGAGGTATGCATGAGATATGGATTATATTTGCAAGTGATGTTGAATAAAATGTTTTATAAATAAAATCGGATATAGTTAGCCGGCTATAGGGTTGAGTGCACTATAAATAAGTCGCCTTAGATGTTGAGGGGTTGTGATTGTACCGAATACTCCATCCAAGTACCTAACGATTGAGGATTGTTTAATGTTGCAACGGTTGAGGATAGCTCCCGGGTGCAAACCTTATGTATGTCCCGTCTCTCGTTAGTGGGTTATACATCTACCAATGAGTGGTGTTGAGGGGTTGTTGTTGTACCGAATACTCTACCACGGGTATCACAACGATAGAGGGTAGTTCTCGTGTGTGAGCCTTGAAATACCGGTAGAGTGTATGAAGGGTGTGGGACAACCCTTGGTAATTCGTGTATCCGATATATATGTTTTTGAGGTTGTTGTTTATCACTTGTGAGCCAATATAATGAAATGAAATATTGTGGAAATGTTGTTAATGCACATTGTGGAAGATGCATATTTTGGCTTAAGCTTAGCATAATGGTGTTTATGCTTGAAAGGCTTGGAAAATGAGTAGCAATGGTTTAATTGTTGATTTTGATTGGATCATGTTGCATGACATTTAATACAATGATTTTGATGTTAAAGTGCATGGTCTGTTAAGAAAAGCATGATTGTTTTGAAAAGAGTGAAAAATGGTTTTGTGCATTGATGATGTTTGTGGCTTTGAGCAACCCTCACTAAGCTTGCATGCTTATGCCCTCTTTGTTCATCAATGCAGATATTTAGGCTTTTGGAGGCAGCATCTTCTAGGATTCTTACCAAGACATTTGCTAAAAGTTTGTTGTGCTTTGAACTAGTGTAATAAGGGCAATGTGGGTGTCCAATGCTTTGAATGTTGTTAGTTTGGTATTTTCAGGTTTCGTGCAAGTCTGATATGCATATTTGGACTTGTAAATGGCCTTTGAGTTTTGGTTTGAGCTTATGTTTGGATTTTAGCCTTTTGGTGCTTTTAACTTCTAAGAAGCATGCCTTTAGTTCCGTGGCTTATGGGAATGATGCTATGATGTTGCTTATGCTTTGTATATGCGGTCATTGATGTGTAATTAAGTTGCCAATATGTTAGGGCATGTGTTGGGATTGTTTCGGAGGGCATAAAGTGATTTATACCAGATTTTTAGAACATTGCAGGCTCATGTGTTTCGAAACACCCTTGCATGTTTCGAAACGGTGGTCTGAAATGGCCTTGGTGTTTCGGAACAGTAAGGCCTGTTTGGGAACATTTTGCCTCTGTGAACCTTCGTACCGAAATGTGTCTTGAGGGGTTTCGAAACGAACCTGCATATCGGAACGGTCAGCTGTGTTCTAAAATGGTTGTTCCGATACGGGGCATTCTGTTCCAAAACGTTTGACCGTTGAACCTGTTTTTGAATTGCTCTGAGATTCTATTTCTTACGTTTTGGTCCTTGTATGTCTTGTATGCAATTGAATGAGTTCTAAATGTCATTTTGAGCTGATTTTTCACTGAGAAGCATGTAATGAACATAATTAAAGGTTGGTAACTCAAATTTTCTAATAACCCTTATAATTTATGGAAATTACAAAATGGTCCCTAAACCTTAATCGGCTTAAATCGAAGGGCAATTATGTTGGTGTTTTACCCATTGCTTGTGTGCGTACACATAGGAACCTAAGTTTCATCTAGACAAGATAAAAAAAGGTCGTTCATTGAGGTAAACTTCCCCGGTTTACTTCAATATTCCTCGTGTGATCCGTTTGGTTCGGTCTATCGGCTAGGCTGGGTTGAGGGGGTTTCATTTGGTGGTATCAAAGCCAGGTTACGAAAGGTTGGAATGATGGTAAGTTGTGGGTAAGTAATTTGCGATGTGGATATGTGTTTTGGTGATATTTGCTTAGTCTGGTGAATGTTTAAGTATGCTTATGTTGAATGTGTAATAGTGATGCTATACATGATGAATGAACATGGATGTGAATTGTTCTATGATGATGATTGCGCTTAATTTTGATACTTGAGTCATATGATGGTTGAAGTATGCATGTAGTATGCTTTATGCTATGTTGGGGGAAATTGGGATACCCATTGCCTTATTACCTAGTGAAATGTTTTAAATTGGTTTTGAAAATCTTGGGATCCTTGTTAAGAGCTGGCATTATCATTTGTTTGTTTTATATTCATGCTTTAATGTTAACTAGCACAACGGGATTGAGACGCGAGTTACTTTCTGGAGCTATAGCTCCTGCTGAGGGGCAGCATGGCTAGGAGAACAAGGTTTTGCATGATGGAAACTTACCTCCTCCTTCGCCACCACCACCTGGGGTGGGGAGCAGAAGCATCAAGGATAGGCTGGTCCAGGGATTGGAGATTAGACGCATTTAGTGCAAGCGATGACGGGAGCATTTCAATCTGTTGTTGATGGAGTGCATGTACAGGCTCCTGCTGCTGGGCAAGTGGGATTGCTATTGGAGCGATTGAGGAGTTTGGGAGGAGTATAATTTCGCGGATTATCTCTTGAGGCGTCCGAGGCATGGTTGGCCAGTGCGATCCAAATATTGGATCAGATGGGATGCAATGATGCACGAAAGCTGGGTTACGCAGTATCGTTGTTGCAAGGTGATGCATATATATGGTGGACGACTGCGACCGCATCGTTGGAGCCAAAAGAGGTAGATTAGACCTTCTTCCGGTCTGCTTTCAAGAGAAAGTACCTTGGAGTTAGGTACTTGGATGATAAGAAGAGAGAGCTTTTGTCTATGTTTCAATGGAATATGATTGTAGCTGAGTACGAGGTCCAGTTCGTACGGTTGAGCCAGTATGCTCCAGAGTTGGTGTCGAGTGATAGACACGGATACGATCGTTTTCGTATGGCCTAGTGCAAGACGTAAAGACGTACATGCTAGCCACTGATTATATAGATTTTGACATGCCCGTGACTTGAGCCAAAGATATAGAGCAGAGCTTGGGTCTGACCTCGCGTGGGGGTGGTTCTGGTTTGGGAAAGAGAGTTGTTGATGCTGGCCCTAGTGGTGGGCAGAATAAGAGGAACCAACACCGCAGATATCAGCATGCGGCTAGGCGTGGTAACTTTGGGCGAGGTGCACCGGCTCAGGGCAACATGCAGAGGTTATAGTAGGGTACATGTTGGACGTGTGGTTCACGGTAGCACTTAAAGAGGGATTTCCCTCGTGCGGCTCGTGAGGTGCATGCTCCTGTGGTTGGAGCTAATTCGTGTTGGCACTGTGGATCCGCTGACCACATGAGACGTGAGTGTCCCCTGTTAGCGGGAGGTGGTCAGGGTCGTGCACCAGTTGTTGCTCAACAAAGAGGCCGTGGGCGCAGTCGTGGAAACTTTCAGAGGAGAGAGAATGGTCAGAGAGGTGTGGCACAGGTGGTTGTTGTTCAGCTAGAAGGAGGTGGTCTCACAAGGGTGTATGCACATCGCGAGGGACGTAATGACACCGATGTGATTGTAGGTACCTTCACCTTGCAATCCTTATCTTTGTTAGCATTGATTGATTCTGGATCTACGCATTCATACATCTTGAGTCAGTATGCGCATTTGCTTGATATTCCTGTTGAGATGCTAGATGTAGGAATGCAAGTAACAAGTTCTTTTGGTAAGACTGTTGTTACAAGGAAATTTTATATGAGGTGCTTGTTGTCTGTTCAAGGTCATGTTTTCTCTGTGATTTGATGGAATTAGCTTTTTATGGCTTTGACGTGATTCTTGGAATTGACTGGTTGGTTGAGCACCAAGCTATTGTGGATTTTGATGTTAAGCGTGTTACCCTGAAGCTTGCGGATGATTACGAGGTAGTAACCGTAGGCGAGAACGTGAAGTTCTTTTCTAACGCAATTTTGGCTCTTGTAGCGAGTCGGATGATGGAGTTAGAATGAGAAGCTTTCTTGGCGTATATAATGAATCTTGGTACGAAGGAAGTGCGTGTGCAAGACATACGAACCGTATGTGAGTTTCTGGGTGTCTTTCCGGAAGAGTTTCCTGGATTGCCACCAAACTGAGAGGTTGAGTTTGGTATAGAGTTGTACGAGAATACGACTCTGGTGTTCATTGTTCCTTATCGCATGGCACCTAAGGAGTTAAAGGAGTTGAAGATGCAACTTCGGGAGCTGCTTGACTGAGGGTTCATAAGGCCAAGTATTTCACCTTGGGGTGTGTCAGTCTTGCTTGTGAAGAAGAAGGATGGTACCATGCGTATGTGCATTGATTATCGGCAGCTGAACAAGTTGATGATTAGGAACAGGTATCCTTTGTCGAGGATCGATGATTTGTTTGACCAGTTTTGTGGGGCTTCGGTGTTTTCAAAGATAGATTTGAGGTCTGGGTATTATCAGCTTAAGGTGAAGACCGTGGATGTACCTAACACAGCTTTTCGGACTAGGTACGGCCATTATGAGTTCTTGGTGATGACGTTTGGCTTGACAAATGCACCGGCTGCATTCATGGACAAGATGAATAGGATTTTTCATGAGTTTCTAAATTAGTTTGTGGTAATGTTTATCAATGATATTCTTGTGTACTCATGTACCGAGGAGGATCATGATAGGTACTTTAGAATTGTGTTACAAGTGTTGCTGGAGAGTCAGTTTTATGCTAAGCTGAGAAAGTTTGAGTTTTGGCTCAAGGAGGTGGTTTTTCTTAGACATGTGGTGTAAGCCGAAGGTATTCAGGTTAATCCACACAAGGTTGAGGCAGTGATGAGTTGGAAGACGCCTAAGTCAGTGACGGAAGTGCGTAGTTTCCTTGGGTTGGTTGGTTACAACCGAAGGTTTGTCGAAGGTTTCTCTAAGATTGTTGCTCCTTTGACCAAGTTGTTGCAAAAGAATGTTCGTTTTGAGTGGACGGATGTTAGGCATCAAGCTTTCGAAAAGTTAAAAGAGGCTTTGATGCAAACTCCTATCTTGATTCAACCAGAATCGGGTAAAGAGTTTGTAGTCTATAGCGATGCATCTTATGTTGGTTTGGGTTACGTGCTGATGCAAGGTGGGAAGGTTGTGGCTTATGCGTTTAGAAAGTTGAAGGTGAATGAGCGCAACCACCCTGCGTATGATCTTGAGCTCGGGGCGGTGGTTTTTGCCTTGAAGATTTGGAGACACTATCTTTATGGTGAAAGGTGTATGGTTTATACCGACCATAAGAGTTTGAAGTATCTTATGTCGCAAAAGGAGTTGAATCTTAGGCAACGAAGATGGTTGAAGTTTCTTAAGGATTACGATCTGACCATTGAGTATCATCTTGGAAAGGCTAATGTTGTGGCCGATGCTTTGAGTAGGAAGGTAGTTGTTGATCTAAGAGCTATGTTTGCTCATTTGAGTATATCACGTGATGGTGGCTTTATAGCCGAGTTGTAGGTGAAACCTTCTTTGATTCAGTTGATTAAGGAGAAGTAGTTGATAGATGATTCGTTGTTGCCTCATGTTCAGGACATAGCTGATGGTAAGGCTATGGATTTCTACTTTAATGATGATAGAGTTCTATGTTTCAAAAGTCAAATAGTGGTGTCGGAAGATGTTGAGCTGAGGCGCACTATTTTAACTGAGGCTCATAGCAGTCCTTTTACTATGCACCCTGGTAGTACTAAGATGTATCATGGTTTGAAGGATGAGTACTGTTGGGTGGGGTTGAAAAAGGATGTGGCTGATTTTGTAAGCAAGTGTATGGTTTTCCAAAGGGTGAAGGTTGAGCATCAGTTTCCTTCCGATTTGTTACAACATTTGAGGATACCGGAGTGGAAATGGGAAAGGATTACGATGGATTTTGTATACGGGTTGACTTTGACACCATCAAAGAAGAACTCGGTGTCGGTGATTGTGGATCGTCTTACAAAGTGTGCACATTTCTTAGTTGTGCATAATACGTATACGTTGGATAAATTGGCAAAGTTGTATATTGCTGAGATTGTGCGTTTTCACGGTGTGCCCAAGTTTATAGTGGCGGATAGAGATCCTAGGTTCACAGGGAGGTTTTGGGAATGTTTACATCAGGCGTTGGGTACGCGATTGAATTTCAGCACATCATATCATCCTCAGTCGGATGGGCGGTCGGAACGAGTTATCCAGGTGTTGGAGGATATGTTGCGAGGTTGTGTTATTGATTTCCAAGGTTCTTGGGAAAAGCATCTGTCGTTGGTTGAGTTTGCTTATAACAATAGTTTTCAGGCAAGTATACAGATGGCACCGTATGAGGCCTTGTATGAGAGGAAGTGTAGAACGCCTCTTTGTTGGGCTGAGGCGGGGCAAAAGTTTCTTTCTTTACCAGATATGCTCAAGGGAACAACTGAGAAGGTGAAGCTCATATGTGAGCGGTTAAAGGCTGCATCGGATTGCCAAAAGTCTTACGCGGATTTAAAGTGTAAAGAGGTTGAGTTCGCGGTTGGGGATCGCGTGTTCCTTAAGGTATCACCTTGGAAGAAGGTGATAAGGTTTGGACGTAAGGGAAAGCTTAGTCTGAGGTTTATTGGACCCTATGAGGTTGTGGAGCGAGTTGGTCCTGTAGCTTATCGGTTGAGGTTGCCTCCCGAGTTGCAAAAGATCCATGATGTGTTTCATGTATCTATGTTGCGGAGATATAGATCGAATCCTTCGCATCTGATGCCGGTTGAGGAAATTTAGTTGAAACTGGATTTTTCCTATGATGAGGAACCGATGAGAATTTTGGATTCAAGTAACAAAGTTCTTTGTTACAAGACGATAGAGCTTGTGAAGGTGTTGTGGCGACACCGAGGAGTTGAGGAGGCCACGTGGGAAAGCAAGGCACTTTTTCCTTCAGGTAAAATTTCGAGGATGAAGTTTCCTAAGTGGGGGAGAGTTGTAACGCCCCGATTTTGGGCTTAGGTGTTTTGTTGAGTCGGGTTGGGCCGGTGGAACCGATGTCGGTTGTTCGAACAATTAAAAGGTGGTTTAGGGAAATTAGGGTTCGGGATGGGATAAAAATTCCTAAAATCCTCTAAAATGGTGTTTAGGAGGTTGGTCAAATCAATTTTACAAAATGGATTTTCTAAAGTGTACATTTTAGGTAGTGACCAAAATGTAAAGATTTAAAAGATGGTAAATGTGTTTTCAAGAAGAGTAAAAAATCTTAGAATCTTTAGGGAGCTACTTGGCAATTATACCTTTTCCCTAATTTGGCATGTGCTTTAAATGTTTATTAAATAATTAAAAAGGTTTTATTTAATTAATTAAGGAAAGTTAGTTAATCGGTTAATGAAATTTTTGACGAGCTTTTCATTTCTCACTTTCATTTCGGCCAAACACCCTTCCTTTTCTCTCAATTTTCTAGAAATCATTTTCTCTCAAATCCTCTTTTGATTCCTATCTTTTCTTTATTGATGTCTTCCAATTTCCTTCAAGTTTCTTCAAGCAAATCTTGCCAAATTAGAGGAGAAGCAAGGATTGGAGGTAATTTTCGTGCTAACCCTCTAATCTAGGTTCATTAATAAAATTCCAAAGATATTTGACTCTTTAATACTGATTTTTATTGAAGTTTTGTTTTTAGATTGTTAAACTCTTGAAATCTTGATTGAAAAATAAATTTAAGGTGATTTTCGGAGTTTGATTTAAATGTCTGGTTTGAGATTGTTTCAAAATGAGTTTTGAAAGGTTTTTGGTGTTGAAGTGGAGTCTTAATCATATAGATCCCGAAATCCTTGAGATCCTTAATTTTTGAAGTGCTTTTGGGTGAATTTTTGAGGTGTTCTTGAGGAATTTGAGTTGCTGGAGGTTTTCGGATGATTTTAGGGTTTTTTTTGTTGTTGATTAATGCCTAAAATGCTTTGGATTAGTTGGGTAATGGCTGGGATGAAGTTAGAGGCCTATCGTTTGAGTTTTCGATTGTTTCGGATGGGTGTTTTGGTGCTTTAGAGCATGGCTGCGGGTTTTCTTGTGAGTGCTAGTGTTTTGGATGCATTTTAATGCATTGAGCCTCAGTTTTGGTGTGTTGAAAACATGGGATATTGTTCCAGAACCAAACGAAGTGTTTTTGGAGGCTTCGGAAGATCGGTAGTCGTGTCGGCAAGCGTGGTTTCGCGAGTCGGTGAGTGAAATTTGGTTTTCCAACGTGGAAACGTTTTAAAAAGGTTTTGGGAACTTAATAAGAGCTTGAAACGCTTTATTAAGTTCAGAAGTAAGTAAATCAAAACTTCTCCCTTGGTTGTGCTAGTTTAGAGCCTTTGGTTGTACTTGATTTTAATTGCATTCACCTACTCTTTTAAAGCATCTTTTTGAGTATATAAGTTGTATATGATGATTCCATGTGGTTTAAGGATGCACTAGGTAAGTGGTCATTGTATGCATGTGTTGATGCATGAGGTTTTAAGCATAGTTTAATGCTGGTTTATGGCTTATAATGAATGCTTTGTAAAAACAGTGAGGAATGCATGAGATATGGATTATATTGGCAAGTGATGTTGAATGAAATGTTTTATAAATTAAATCGGATATAGTTAGTCGGCTATAAGATTGAGTGCACTATAAATAAGTCGGCTTGGATGTTGAGGGGTTGTGATTGTACCGAATACTCCATCCAAGTACCCTAACGATTGAGGATTGTTTAAGGTTGCAACGGTTGAGGGTAGCTCCTAGGTGCGAACCTTATGTGTGTCCCGTCTCTCGTTAGTGGGTTATACATCTACCGATGAGTGGTGTTGAGGGATTGTGATTGTACCGAATACTCCAGCACGGGTGTCACAATGATGGAGGGTCGCTCTCGTGTGTGAGCCTTGAAATGTCGGTAGAGTGTATGAAGGGTTTGGGACAACCCTTGGTAATTCGTGTATCCAATATATATCTTTTAGAGGTTGATGTTTATCATTTGTGCGTCAATATAATTAAATGAAATATTTTGGAAATGTTGTTAATGCACATTGTGGAAGATACATGTTTTGGCTTAAGCATAGCATAATGATGTTTATGCTTGAAAGGCTTGGAAAATGAGTAGCAATGGTTTAATTGCTTATTTTGATTGGATCATGTTGCATGACGTTTAATACAATGATTTTGATGTTAAAGTGCATGGTTTATTAAGAAAAGCATGATGGTTTTGAAAAGAGTGAAAAACAGTTTTGTGCATTGATGATGTTTGTGGTTTTGAGCAACCCTTACTAAGCTTGCATGCTTATGCTCTCTTTTTTCATCAATGCAGATAATTAGGCTTTTGGAGGTAGCATCTTCGAGGAATCTTACCAAGACATTTGATAAAAGTATGTTGTTCTTTGAACTAGTGTAATAAGGGCAATGGGGGTGTCCAATGCTTTGAATGTTGTTAGTTTGGTATTTTCTGGTTTCGTGCAAGTCTGAGATGCATATTTGGACTTGTAAATGGCCTTTGAGTTTTGGTTTGAGCTTACGTTTGGATTTTATCCTTTTGGTGCTTTTAACTTCTAAGAAGCATGCCTTTAGTTCCGTAGCTTATCCTAATGATGCTATGATGTTGCTTATGCTTCGTATATGCGGTCATTGGTGTGTAATTAAGTTGCCAATATGTTAGGGCATGTGTCGGGATGGTTTTGGAGGGCATAAAGTGATTTAAACCAGCTTTTTAGAACATTGCATGCTCAGGTTTTTCGAAACACCCTTGCCTATTTCGAAACGGTGGCCTGAAATGGCCTTGGTGTTTCGGAACAGTGAGAACTGTTTCGGAACATTTTTCATGTGTGAACCTTCGTACCGAAACGTGTCTTGAAGGGTTTCGAAATGAACCCGCATATCAAAACGGTCCGTTGTGTTTCGAAACGGCTATTCCAATATGGGGCATTCTGTTCCAAAATGTTTGACTGTTGAACATGTTTTTGAATTGCTCTGAGTTTCTGTTTCTTACGTTTTGGTCCATGTATGTCTTGTATGCAATTGGATGAGTTCTAAATGTCATTTTGAGCTGAGATTTCACCGAGAAGCATGTAATGAACCTAATTAAAGGTTGATAACTCAAATTTCCTAATAACCCTTATAATTTATGGAAATTACAAAATGGTCCCTAAACCTTAATCGGCTTAAATCGAAGGGCGATTATGTTGGTGTTTTATCCGCTGCTTGTGTACGTACACATAGGAACCTAAGTTGCATCTAGAAAAGATAAAAAGAAAAAAAAGGTCGTTTATTGAGGTAAACTTCCCTGGTTTACTTCAATATTCCGCGTGTGATCCGTTCGGTTCGGTCTATCGGCTAAGCCGGGTCGAGGGGGTTACACTAAGGTTTGGATTTGATTGCTTGGATGTTGCTTTTAGGTTTAATAGTTGTTGTTGAAACTTTTGAGGTTTGTATTAATACCCTTGCATTGATTTCTAGCCGTTAGAGTGGTTGAGGTCATCAATAGAGACGTTGGAGCCTTTATTTCCAACCATAAATACACTTTTGCTCCTGCCCATATTGAAACACGAAGGCTCGTACTAATCCCTGTCTCAAAATAGAAAGAGCCATTACATGTTATAAATAAGGGGCGTATCAAAACGAGGGAACGCGTATTGAAACAGTATAAAGGGTCGTATCGAAACGACTTTGGTCGTACCGATGCAATTTTTTCACTTGAGCTACTGCCAATATTCGTACCGAAACGGCCCTAAGGCGTACCGAAACGGGTTAACTGCTTTTTAAAAATTGCTCGTTCCCAATAACTGGTAAGTAACAGTAAAAAATAATAAATGCTACGATTTTACAAATCTTTCAGACCATATCGAAACAACAAGTTTGTATCGATACAAGATGCTTAAATTCTTAAACCCTAAAGAAGGTTGTATTGAAACAGTATAAGTTGTATCGAAACGATTTCTTCCGATAGCCAAATAAGATTTGGCCATATCGAAACACCCTTGGGTGTATCGAAACGCATGTACATTTTTGTATTGCTTAGCTTAAAAGTACTTAGAAAATTTTATAGGGTTTAAGTTTTGACTTTGGAAAACAATTTGGACTTAAAATAACCTGTCAATTTTGACTCAATTGTGAGACTTTAAAGTAATTAAAAATTTATTTACTTTGCAAATAAGTCCTTAAAATAATTTGTATATCAAAATCAAACATAGTTTTTACAATCTCCTCCTTGTTGATATAAAAAAACCAAAGTAAATTTTTAAGTACTCCCCCTTTCTTTAAGCTATGTTTTGAAAAGATTTTAAAAAAATAACTTAACCCTTCTCCCCCTTTTTGTTAGATCAAAATCAATGAAGAACCAAAGGATATAACCAAGATATAAAGCAATAAAACAGAAGACAAAACAAAATTAAAGCAACATAATATCATTAGGCATAATAAACCAAAGCAAAGGTTCCAAAATATCCAAACATAATATCCAAACTTAAGTCTTAAGAACAAGAAATCAAAGCATAGATCCTAAAAGGAAAAACATAGATAGGTGCATAAAAGGGAAATCCTAAAAGATGATATACAATGAGATGCAAAATTCAAGGTTCATCTTCATCTTCACCAACATCATCGTTCTTCATAGATTGCCTCCACTCATGGTGAAATGCTGCAAGAGACATGTCCAAATAAGTTTGTTTAGAAGAAATCGAAGCAACACAATCATCAATGGACTTATGGTGATTCTCAAGGATGGTGACTCGCTCTTCCAAAGATGTGAATCGAGTATCAATAGCGGCAAATCCGGCATTCATGTTGGTGTCCATCGAGCTAATAGATGTGTGCAAACTTGTTAATTGCTCGGTGAGGAAGGTCATAGTGTCGCATTGTCCGGTTGAGTGCCTTGAGGTGAAGCCGCTTGACGAAGTTTGTCGGGAATAGCATCACGTGAAAGCTCAGTGAGACGAACCCACTCATTGTTGAGGTAGTGAAACTTAGCACGAATGAGAGAGGTCTCATTGATTTAATCCTTGATACGTGATGGTTCGTCCTGAGAGAAATCTATCTCTAATTGAGTAAACAAGTAACTCAAAGCGGTGTCGTAGGTGAAAGAAGTAACCTGATCGGTGTGGCGATATTGAACGAGGTAAATCATCTCGGCAAACATGATTTGAGCAAGATTTGGGCGTTTCTCTTCACGAAAGCATCAATCCAAAAACCATCAACTTGGCGGATGGATGAAAATTTTCCACCAGAAAGACAGAACCACCAAGTGATCATCAAGTGAAGAATGCGACCATGAGCATCGAGAACGGTAACGGAGCCACTCAAAATATGTCTTAATGAGTCCTCATCGGCTATACCATCATCTTCAAGACCAAAAGCATCGGTTAAAGTCTTAACAGTAACCTGAAACTTCTTCTCCCTCAAATAAGATTCAATAGCAACCACAATCTTTTTTCCAGGACCAACAATACACTTGACATTGACATGGAATATCAAAACAAGATTTTTGTATACAATAGGTGGTAATGCCAAAATTTTCATAAAGCTCCAACGCCTTAAAAGATGAAGATATCGAAATTTAGAGTGTTGGGAATCTAAAAAGGGAAGAGATACAACACGATCATGACCGATATCATAAGTTTGAAATTAGAAAAAATAATCCATCTCGTTTGTGGTGCGAAAACACCTTGGGTTAATAACCGCAAGATTAGGGCGAGTAATCCCATAATTCTCAACATTGGAGGATTCTCCAACTTCCCTAGTTCTTGCTTTCTTTTTAGGAGTCATAGGAAAATCTGAAAATAAATCAAGGCACAAGAAAATAGTGTATACATAGTCATCACATTCGATCCAAAAATAATCCAATTGATCAAGGTAGGAAAAGAAAAGACTTTAATATATGTTAAAAATGTAACACTCGGATTTCGGGGTCGGGTGAAAATAATATTTAAATAATGTTTCGGGTTTCCCTTTTTGTCTTAAAAATTCATTTTATATGTTGGATCAAATTTAAAATTAAATTAAAACCCAAAATCTCATGGATTTTAGGATTTTTGGTGATAGCCATTCATTAATGGCAAAGTGGTAAATATTTGGAACTTTTAAAATAAACACTCCCTTATTTTCAAAAGACTCTACTATTCATCTTCTTCTTCTCTCCTCTTTCATTTGGTTCAACGTCAAAAACACCTATTCCCCAAAGTTACTATTCCATCTCATATATTGCTTGTTGTTGGAGCTTTTGCAAAGGTAAAATCATTTTTTACATGTCTTAGTCATTCTCTTCAAGCTCATACCTTTATTTTTCATAAATGTCCATGGTTTTGAAATTGGAAGTTTTGAGTTCTTAGATTAAAAATGTCATCTTTAATGTCTATAACTTAAGCTTTTGATTTGTTGAGGTAATATGAGTTATTTACAACCTAAAGGGTCCAACATAGTTGATTTTTACAAGGTTTTAGGTTGTTTCCCGAAATTGGGTTTTAGAAAGGTTTTTTAAAGGTTTTAGGTTGAGTTTTGGGGGTGTTAAATGTGGAAATTTGATGGTTGATGGTTAGGCTATATGTAAGGGGTGTTTTGGAGGCTTTTGGGAGTAATATAAGTGTTGGAAACATTGATTTTAGACTATGCTTTAGGGCTGCTCAGGAATGAAGGTTTGGGAGTTGTTCGTAGTTTGAATCTTGTGTTTTGTGTTTGAATTGTGTTCCGGGTTTGCTACATTGAATCGTGGACTGAATTATGATTGTTTTGATTGTGTTGGGATGATTAGAAGCAAGGAATCTTGTTGGTGAAGCCTCAGAGACGAATCCGGAGAATTTGGTGACTTGAGCTTGGTTTTCGGCTCGTATTTGGGTATCAACGGTGAGTAGAAATGTCAAACTTCGATTTGTTTTCGAAAATGGAACTCTTGGGGGTTTAGGTGGGACCTAGAGGGTTCACCTAAACCCAAGTGTAAGTTATTTCCTCCTACCTTTTGCTATGTGTTGATGAGTGCTTATATGATGTGGTAGCATGTGCATCTTGAGTTGTTTACACCATTGTTGTTGTGTACTCGTGTTGAAGTCGAGCCTCACGTGATGGTTGTCTTAACTACGGTGATGAGTGGTCCCACCGGTAGTGACTAGTAGTAGAGTAAGGTGATGAGTGGTCCCATCAGAAAACTACTAGTCGAACGCTGATATGTGGTCCCACCGTGTGTATGTTGGTTGTGCATGTGCAAACCATTTGTAGTCTTGTTGTGATAATCATTCGTGCATCCATTGATTTATTGTCAATTATGAAAAGTGTTTTGAAAACTGAATGCTTGTTGAATTGTAGAGCTTCTCTCACTAAGCTAGTTAGCTTACGCTCTCCTTTGTTTCCAACATGCAGATCGGTTGAGTTCGGGAGGCAAGTGGGCAAGGGAGGAGCATTTGGAGTTCTCAAATTAGCTCAAGTATGATTTACGTAATTGTAATAATGCCTAGACGATGGGGGTGTAGACTTGTAGGAGTTGGTGTCAAACTCCTTAGTTGATGATATGTTTTGTTGAGCATGTTAAATTGTTGAATTTATGTTGGCCATGTGTATGCCTATATGTTGTGGCTTGTAGTCCTTATTTACTTGATGCATATGTGTTTTGTGGTTGAGGGCCTATACCCTCTCTATGAATGCTATATGTGTTTGTCTAAGACATGTTGTTATGCTAAATGCTATGAATGAACCTTGTTGATGTGATGTTTACTTGAATGGCCTTTATATGTATGTTGAATGATGATCCTTGGAATGCATGGCTCTTGTATGTTTGTTGAGTGCTAATCATGTCTACATAGGATGCCTTGCATCTAGAATTGATGTATGTGGGATGTTGAAGGTTTTAGTTGTGTTTTGGGGCAGCCTTGTGCCATAAACCAGCAAAAACATGTCTTTTCGCAGCAGGTGTATCGAAACGGTTGGTCCCGTTTTGATACGGCCTCTTGTTTAAGGCCAGGCGTTTCGGTACGTCAGGGGTCGTTTCGATACGTTTTGCCACTGGAAATCTGAGATTTTGCCGATAAATTAAGGTATCGAAACGGGCCATGGCGTTTCGGAATGGTCTTCACATTGTTGACCACGAGAAGTTGACCGTTGAGGGTGTTTCGGAACGATTGACAACCGTTTTGATACGGTCTCCTCGTGTTGACTTTGGCCTGTTGACCGAGTCAAGGCGTTTCGATACACACCTTGGGTGTTCGAAACGGCCTGTAGTTTAAGCTAAAATGGTCTGTTTATGATATGCTCTTTGGATTAATCGTCTCGTTTGTTGCTTCCGTTGTTGTCCTCTCATATAGGATTTAAGTAATTCATTTAGACAAGATAGTAATTAAAGAAATTTTCTAGGGTTGCTAACCGAAGGGGAGCCTTAGTGGGTTTCACTTTGGTTTTCCCAGTGTAGCCTGCTCGGACCGGTCAGTCATCCAGACCGGGATGAGGGGGTTACATTTGGTGATATCAGAGCCTGAGGTTTTCGAGACCTCAGGTAGGTAAGTGAGGTAAGTTTGAGTTGTTATGTGTTGCTATGCCTCGATTTGTGATTTTACCATGTATTGCATGAATTTTTCTTGCTAGCACGTTGTTTGAAAGCATGCTTCAGTGGCTTTTTCTGGTTGGGTTAAGGGTTAGTCAAATGTCCCCATTGTTAGGTATTGTTGTCAAAAAGGAAAATTGTTTTGGTTTAACGAGCTTGAGAACCAAAGTCCTTGCCCTTTTGCTAACCTAGCGTTTTCCTTGTTTGTTGTGTGTTTATTGTTTTAGATCTTGTTTTGCTATGGTGAGACCAAGGGGGCGACCTAGAGCGGGTGACCAGGCACTCGGAGGTGAGCCTCTTGCTCCTCCTGCTCCCGGTGGTAATGGAGTGGGTGGTGAAGGTGATGTGCCTCAGGCTGGTGCTCAAGTCGGAGGTGATGGTAATAGGCCTCAGGCCGGTGCTAATGTAGGAGGTGTTGGGGATCAGGCGGGTCAGGGTCCAGCGGGCGCGGACATGACTCATCTAATTTAGACTATAGCCGGGGTTTTTCAGATAGCTTTGGCTGGTGCACAAGCTGCAGCACCACCTCAGTGTGCGGGGACAGGATTACCCCTAGAGAGGCTTCGTAACTTGGGAGCAGTTGAGTTTAGTGGGTTGACTCCCGATGGTTCAGAGGGGTGGCTTGAGATTACTACTCGCATCTTGGGTCAGATGGAGTGTTTAGACGCCCGTAAGTTGGGTTGCATTGTCTCCTTGCTTCAGGGGGACGCTTATACTTGGTGGACCACTGTTACTTCGGGGATGGCCGAAGCGATATCACGTGGGAGTTCTTCAGAAATGCTTTCAAGAGGAAGTATCTTGGGGTTCGGTACTTGGATGAAAAGAAGAGAGAGTTTATGGCCTTGGTTCAAGGTAACGGGACTGTGACTGAGTACGAGGTCCAGTTTGTGAGACTGAGCCAGTATGCACCAGAGTTGGTCCATAATGAGGGGGCGCGGTGTGAGTGCTTTTGATATGGATTGACTAGAGATGTGAAGACCTACATTGTAACCCCCGTAGCCCGGCCTAGACGGTTGACCCGAACTACGAAGATTACACGGGGAAAACCAAAGTCAACCCGAAAGTCAACCTTGATTAACGACCCTTTTTTTTTCTTTTTAATCTTGTCTAGATGCACATTAACCTTAGATGTGATCACACAAACACCATGCTCAAAGATCACAATCATCAGAGATCAAACAGGGACCCAATTGAACAAATTACAACTTTAGGGACCAAATTGTAATTTCTGAAAACTTTAAGGACTTAACCAGATTTTAAGTTACCAACTTAAAATTAATCATGTTTCATGCTTCCCTGCCAAATTTCAGCTCAAACGGACATCCCGAACTCATACAAATGCACAAACAAGATTCAGGACCAAAAAGCAAACATTTTGAAACATTTAACCGCCCATGTCAGCCCCCAACGGTCACCCGTTCCGAAACAGGCCAAGCCCGTTCCGAAACACGGGGCCGTTCCGCAACGCGTTCCGCAATGGGGGTCTGGCAGAATGCTTTCCGTTTCGGAACGGTGGCACCCGTTTCGGACGTCTGGGTTCATGCAGGACACCCGTTCCGAAACGGTGTTACCTGTTCCGAAACGCCTGGCCCAGAATGCTGCATTTTGCTCACTCAAACACACAATTGATCATTCAAACATGCTCCAAAAGCCACCAAACTTTACCAACATGCAATTCAACATAAATGAGACATACTTGCATCAACAATTCAACAGAAACACAACATATAAGAAAAGCCCCAAATCTATAGGCATGCTTCCTACACAAGCAACCATTTAGGCACAAACCTTCCTAAACAAACTCATTTAAGCCAAATCATGTTCCAACAACATTAGCAACAACATTAAAACATTCTTGATCAAACATATACGATCACATACACATCAACCCGAGAGATTCTACCCCATTGCCCTTATTAACTATAGCAATTCACCGAGACATGCATCTCCATTGGAGTCCACCTTGAATCCCTTGCTCCTTGCTGTCCAAACTTCAAGAATCTGCATTGATGGACAAAAAGGAGCGTAAGCACATAATGCTTAGTGAGGAATGCTCAAAACCAAAACACCATCAATGCAGCGGGTCATTAAAACACTTTTAAAACAAACCCGATTTGATTACCAAAGCCATGTTTGAAAACCCTTTTCAACATCAAGCTCAAATCATGCATAAACACCATATGCCAAGCTTAAACAAAACCATGGAAAACACTCCCATTTCACAACATACCTTTCTTAAACTTGAAGCCATTTCAAACAAGAAACCTTTTAAAACCATAGCTCAAATATTCTATCACATGCATTTAACCAAGGCAACATAAGAACCATAACATCATCTCACATGCCTTTAAAAACAAGTCTTACAAGACTCCAATGCAACATAGATATTTCATGCTCACATACATCATTTACCAAATGATAACCAACACTTGTTCAACTTAACAAGTAAACATGCATTCACTAGCATCATACACTTTTCATGCAACAATGCATCTTTCCAAGCATCTCATGCCTCACATGCAATTATGCATCATTTCAAGCATCCCATGCTTCACATGCAATCATACATCATTTCAAGCATCTCATGCTTCACATGCAACCATGCATCATTTCAAGCATCTCATGCTTCACATGCAACCATGCATCATTTCAAGCATCTCATGCTTCACATGCAACCATGCATCATTTCAAGCATCTCATGCTTCTCTATGATCAAGAACATTACATTGGCTTCCAAGTGATCAACCACATTCACTTTTCAACTCAACAACCCGATCGGATACGCGGATTCCGAGCGTTGTCCCTACGCTCCATACACCCTACCAATCCAAGGTCTCCCAAATGGACTTTTAAACACCATTTGACCTTACAAGCCTAAGGTTCCCATGTATGGACTTTTAAACACCATACAACCTTAGCTTTTACCGAGGTTCCCATGCATGGACTTTTAAACACCATACAACCTCAACATGCACAAGGTTCCCACGTATGGACTTTTAACCACCATACAACCTTTGCATAATCGATTGGTAGTTGTATAAATCACTAACGAGATCCGGGACACCCCACACAAGATCCACACATGGACTTAACACTGCCATTGTGATCTTAACAAGCACAAGGTTCTCACATATGGACTTTTAACCACCATATAACCGTTGCTTAACCAAGGTCCTCGAATGGGCAACAACCTCCATTATGACCTCATCTCGTTAGGATACTTGAAGGGAGCTTTTCCGGTCCACTCTTGACCACTCCACCTCCAAGGCGACTTAATTCACGGTGCACCCAATCCTATAGCCGGCTAACTATATCCGATCAACAAACCAAGAACCATTTACATCACTTGCCAATATAACCATCTTACCATATTAATCCAATGTTCCACATGCATAAACATAATGCAAAACCATCACAACATTAGCCCAATGATTCCCATGCATAACCAATATGCAAAACCATTACCTCATTAATCCAATGATTCACATGCATAACCAGTATGCAAAAGGTAACATTTACCATCATCAATTCACTGTTTTAAAGCATCATACAAAGCCATTGATCAACATGCAACACTATGCATCAAAATCACAATTACCATATACAAAACCAAGGATCCCTTACCTTGAGCATCCTTCTCAAATGGCTTTCAAAACCAGCATTAAACCATGCTAAAACATGCTTACAAAACAGAATTAAACCATGCAAAACACATGCATTTCAATCATCAACCACATTTGCTTTTAAAACCAAATCACAACACAATTCAAGAGCAAAAATCCATTCACTTACTCTTGAGCTTAGCAAAGTTGTTTAGACTTACACTAAGCTCCCAAAAACCTTCAAACCTTGATTTAAAAGCTGAAATCCCAACTTCACTCACCGATAACCAAAACAAGACTAGCCAACAAGCCTTCCAAGCTTCTGAAACCTTCCGCAACACCTCTAAAGCTCACGGATCAAACTCCCCTGTTTCAAGCACACAAAAACAGAACATTAATGCATCCTTATGCATTAAAACACCAGCAACAACAACATAACTCGCTGTTCATCACAAATCTAACAATTTGGCTACCAAACACAACCGAAATCATCTCCAAACACTTCCAAAACTTAACCCAGACAAGATCCATCACTTCTAACCATTTTTATACATCAATTAACATTCAAAATGATCACAACCACGTCCTTATACCTCCAGGTATAACAGATCACCAAAAACACTCCAAAAACAACCAAAAACTCAAGCCAAACTTAGGAAATTCAACCTATCCGGGATTGCATTGATTAAACCTCAACTTCTAATCAATTTAGCATTAATTTAACATCATTTTGACACTCCAAAACACTGCCCAAACAGATCACACGAAAATTTCACCAAAAACACCAAATCTTGCATTTTAGCCAAAAATCAAGATCTCCATTGAAAAGCCATTAACAAAACATAAATCAAGGATTGAGAACTTAGGAATTTCAGTAAAGAACTGATAGTTTAGAGGAGAAGGACGTTCTTACCTCCAAACTTGAATTTCTCCATTTTAGAGCCAAAAAGCTTGATGAAACAACTTGCAAATTGAGAGGTTTTGTTGATGAGATGATTAGGAATCAAATGAGAGTTGAAATGAGAGATTTAGATGCCAAAATCAGAGAAGGAAATCTGGAGAATTGTGTTTGGGTTGAGAGAAAATGAGAGAAAAGGAAAATTGAGGGAAAATAGAAAGTTAGTTAAGAAATTGGTTAAAATGATTTCCCTCCCTTTCATAATCTTTAAAAATCAGAATAAAGCCTTAAAATAACTTAGAAAAATCTGGAGAAATCCTTTTTGGAATAATAGCTCCTTAAAGATTCAAAGTTTCAATCCTTTATAAAACTGTCCCGCAACTTTCAAAAATTACATTTTGGTCACTAGACAAAATGTCAACCTTCCGAACCTCATTTTCCAAATTTGATTTCACAGTTCACTTATATATATTAAAAGATGATTTTAGAACATTTTTCCATATTTTTAATGCAACCCGAACTAGGCTTTCCTAAATTCACTCTTATATATTCGATCAGCACTTTGACCGAACCGGTCAACGCCCAAAACTTCTGAGCCCAAAACCGGGGCGTTACATACATGCTTGCCTCTGAATACACTGAGTTCGATGTTTTGGTCTCTAGGGCCAAGGATATTGAACAGAACTTGGGCTTTAGTGCACGAGCTAGTGGATCCGATTACGGAAAGAGACATGCGAACTGGGATAGAGATCATGCCAAGAGGCATAGGAAAAAGAGGTACCAGCCCGATTCGAGACATAGGGTGGTAACTATGGTCAGGGCCATCAGGGCCAAGGAGCTGTGATGCACACACCAGAGTATAATAGGTGTGGGAGATGTCATCGGGGAGAGTGTGCGGGTACCTTTGGGCCATGTTGGAACTGTGGATCTCGAGACCACATGAGGCAAAATTGTCCACACCCGGCTAGGGGCGGACCGACTCCAGCTAGGGGCTTTGAGCATCAGAAAGGTTGTGGGCACGGTCGTGGAAACTTTCAGCCAAGGAATGAGGGTCAGAGGAACTTGGCTCATGTAGTAGCAGTCCAGCCCAAGGGAGGAGTACCGGCTAGGATGTATGCTCAGCGAGAGGCTGGGAAAGACACTGATGTCATTGCAGGTAATTTCTCATTACAGTCTTTGAGTGTGCTTTCTTTGATAGATTCGGGGTCGACACATTCGTATATTTTGGGTGAGCACGCAAGGTCATTAGGGTTACCATGTGATTGGTTAGAGGTAGGTGTAAATGTTACTAGCTCTTTTGGTGACACAGTGGTAGTTAGGAAAGTGTATAGGAGGTGTCCCATGATGGTTCAGGGCCACGTATTTCCGGTCGATATGATGGAGTTACCCTTCTACGGTTTTGACGTGATTTTGGGCATGGATTGGCTTGTAGAGCATAGGGCTAGGGTTGACTTCGAGACCAAGAGAGTCTCCTTGAGGCTTACCGATTACTTTGAGGTTGTGGTAGTTGGTGAGAACGTCAGGTTCTTGTCCAATGTGGTTTCAGCTTTGGAAGCTCAGAAGTTGTTGAGTTCGGGGTGTCAGGCTTACTTGGCTTATGTAACGAATCCTAATATGAGTGAGGTGAGACCTCAGGACATCAGAACAGTATGTGATTTTCCTAGTGTTTTTCCGGAAGAGCTATCAGGTTTGCCTCTAGACAGAGCAGTTGAGTTTGCTATTGAGACGTATTCTAATTCTACACCAGTGTCTATTGCTCCATATAGAATGGCGCCAAAAGAGGTGAAAGAGTTGAAGACACATCTTCAGGAGTTGACTGATAGAGGTTTCATTAGGCCTAGTATTTCTCTGTGGGGTGCTCCGGTGTTGTTTGTTAAAAAGAAAGGTGGTAGCATGAGGATGTGTATAGATTATAGGCAATTGAATAAGGTGACAGTGAAGAACAAATACCCTTTGCCTAGGATTGATGACTTGTTAGACCAGTTGAGAGGTGCTTCTGTGTTTTCGAAGATTGACTTGAGGTCTGGGTACTACCAGTTGAAGGTAAAGGATGTGGACATGCCAAAGACGGTCTTTCGTACACGTTATGGGCACTATGAGTTTTTGGTGATGCCTTTTGGGTTGACTAACGCTCCAGCAGCCTTCATGGATATGATGAACCGTGTGTTTCATGAGTTCTTGGACAGGTTTGTGTTAGTGTTCATAGATGACATCTTAGTATACTCTAGGACCGAAGAGGAGCATGATGAGCACTTGCGGTTAGTACTTCAGACCCTACTAGAGAATCAGTTGTATGCCAAGCTAAGCAAATGTGAGTTTTGGATTAGGGAGGTAGTCTTCCTAGGTCACGTGATCTCGGCTAGTGGGATTAGTGTGGATCCCAAGAAGATAGAAGCTATAGTGAATTGGAAACAACCGAAGTCAGTGACAGAAATCCGCAATTTCCTAGGTTTGGCGGGATACTATAGAAGGTTTGTTGAGGGGTTTTCTAGAATAGCGGCTCCTTTGACTAAGTTGCTATAGAAGAATGTTCTGTATGAGTGGTCAGATGCAAGACAATAAGCGTTTGAGAAATTGAAGAAAGCTTTGACCGAAGCTCCTATCTTGATTCAGCCTGAGCCGGGGAGAGAATTTGTGATTTATAGTGATGCATCCTATGTAGGGCTAGGTTGTGTGCTTATGCAAGAGGGTAAGGTGGTAGCATATGCTCTGCAACAGTTGAAAGTTCATGAGAAGAATTATCCCACCCATGATATAGAACTAGCTGCAGTGGTGTTCGCATTGAAGGTTTGCAGACACCATCTATATGGTGAGAAGTGCACCGTGTACACCGACCACAAGAGTTTGAAGTATTTGATGTCTCAAAGGGAGTTGAACCTCAAGCAACGTAGGTGGTTAGAGCTACTCAAGGATTATGACCTCACGATAGAGTACCATCCGGGTAAGGCAAACGTAGTGGCCGATGCCTTGAGTAGAAATGTGGTCGTTGAGTTACGAGCTATGTTTGCGAGGTTGAGTGTGTCTAATGATGGTGGGTTGATAGCCGAGCTTCAGGTTAAGCCTTCGTTAGTTCAGCTAATTCGTGAGAAGCAGTTGAGAGATGAGTCTTTGGCACCACACGTGCAAGACATAACCGAAGATAGGCCTACCGAGTATTGTTTTGGTGAGAATGGGATCCTATGTTACAAGGATAGGATAGTGGTTCCGGAGGATGCCAAGTTGAGGAGTACGATCTTGAATGAAGCTCATAATAGTCCTTTTTCTATGCATCCGGGTAGCACGAAGATTTATCGAGGGTTAAAAAAAGAGTATTATTGGGTTGGTTTGAAAAAGGACGTGGCTGAGTTTGTAAGTAGATGTATGGTTTGTCATAGAGTTGAGGTCGAGCATCAGTTTCCCTCAGGTTTGTTACAGCCGTTGAAGATTCCGGAATGGAAGTGGGAACGTATTACCATGGACTTTGTGTCAAGGCTACCATTAACCCCTTCGAGGAAGAATTCGGTGTGGGTGATTGGGGATAGGTTTACTAAGTGTGCCCATTTTATACCAGTTCATACCATCTATACTTTAGACAAGTTGGACGATCTGTATATCTGTGAGATAGTGAGACTACATTGGGTACCAAAATTGATTGTGTCAGACCGTGATCCGAGATTTACAGCTAGATTTTGGGAGTGTTTGCATCGAGCCTTGGGTACTTGGTTGAACTTCAGCACTTTGTATCATCTGCAGTCAGATGGTCAGTCTGAGAGAGTGATTCAGGTGTTGGAAGATATGTTGAGATGTTGTATCATTGACTTTCAGGGGTCGTGGGAGAAACACCTACCGTTAGTAGAGTTTGCGTATAACAACAGTTTTCAGTCGAGTATTCAGATGGCTCCATATGAGGCCTTGTATGGTAGGAAGTGTAGAACTCTGATTTGTTGGGCCGAAGCCGGACAGAAGGTTGTACTGATGCCCGAATTGCTTAAGGGCACCACCGAGAAGGTAAAGTTGATATGTGATCGTCTGAAGGCAGCTTCAAATCGACAAAAGTCCTATGCCGGCTTGAAAAGGAAAGAGGTAGAGTATTCCGTGGGAGATAAAGTGTTTTTGAAAGTCTCACCTTAGAAGAAGGTGATGAGGTTTGGGAGGAAGGGCAAGTTAAGCCCAAGATTCACTGAACTAGAGAAGATTCATGATGTCTTTCATGTGTCGATGCTTAGGAGGTATAGATCGGATCTGTCCCATGTAATGCCCGTGGAAGAGATTGATTTGAATCCGGACTTGTCTTACAACGAAGAACCAGTTGAGATACTTGCTTCTGATAGCAAGGTGTTGCGTGGCAAGACCATAGAGTTGGTCAAGGTATTGTGGAGACATAGGGGAGTGGAAGAGGCCACGTGGGAAAGAAAAGCTGATATGCTTGAGCAATTTCTGTACTTGTTCCTATCAGGTAATTTTGGGGACGAAATTCCTTAAGTGGGGGAGAGTTGTAACACTCGGGTTTGGGGTCAGGTGAAAATAATATTTAAATAAAGTTTTGGGTTTCCCTTTTTGTCTTAAAAATTCATTTTATATGTGGATCAAATTTAAAATTAAATTAGAACCCAAAATCTCATGGATTTTAGGATTCTTGGTGATAGCCATTCATTAATCGCAAAGTGGTAAATATTTGGAACTTTTAAAATAAACACTCCCTTATTTTCAAAAGACTATACTATTCATCTTCTTCTTCTCTCCTCTTTCATTTGGTTCAACGTCAAAAACCCCTTTTCCCCAAAGTTACTATTCCATCTCATATCTTGCTTGTTGATGGAGCTTTTGCAAAGGTAAAATCATTTTTAACCTGTCCTAGTCATTCTCTTCATGCTCATACCTTTAGTTTTCATAAATGTCCATGGTTTTGAAATTGGAAGTTTTGAGTTCTTAGATTAAAAATGTCATCTTTAATGTCTATAACTTAAGCTTTTGATTTGTTGAGGTAATATGAGTTATTTACAACCTAAAGGGTCCAACATAGTTGATTTTTACAAGGTTTTAGGTTGTTTCCCGAAATTGGGTTTTAGGGAGGTTTTTGAAGGGTTTTAGGTTGAGTTTTGGGGTGTTAAATGTGGAAAATTAATGGTTGATGCTTAGGCTATATGTAAGGGTTGTTTTGGAGGCTTTTGAGAGTAATATAAGTGTTGGAAACATTGATTTTAGGCTATGCTTTAGGGCTGCTCGGGAATGAAGGTTTGGGAGTTGTTCGTAGTTTGAATCTTGTGTTTTGTGTTTGAATTGTGTTCTGGGTTTGCTACATTGAATCGTGGACTGAATTATGATTATTTTGATTGTGTTGGGATGATTAGAAGCAAGGAATCTTGTTGGTGAAGCCTTGGGGACGAATCCAAAGAATTTGGTGACTTGAGCTTGGTTTTCGGCTCTCATTTGGGTATCAACGGTGAGTAGAAATGTCAAACTTCGATTTGTTTTCGAAAATGGAACTCTTGGGGGTTTGGGTGGGACCTAGAGGGTTCACCTAAATCCAAGTGTAAGTTATTTCCTCCTACCTTTTGCTATGTGTTGATGAGTGCTTATATGATGTGGTAGCATGTGCATCTTGAGTTGTTTAAACCATTTTTGTTGTATAGTCGTGTTGAAGTCAAGCCTCACGTGATGGTTGTCTTAACTACGGTGATGAGTGGTCCCACCGGTAGTGACTAGTAGTAGAGTAAGGTGATAAGTGGTCCCATGGGGAAACTACTAGTCGAACGGTGATGTGTGGTCCCACCGTGTGTATGTTGGTTGTGCATGTGCAAACCATGTGTAGTCTTGCTGTGATAATCATTCGTGCATCCATTGATTTATTGTCAATTATGAAAAGTGTTTTGAAAACTGCATGCTTGTTGAATTGTAGAGCTTCTCTCACTAAGCTAGTTAGCTTACGCTCTCCTTTGTTTCCAACATGCAGATCGTTAGAGTTCGGGAGGCAAGTGGGCAAGGGAGGAGCTTTTGGAGTTCTCAAATTCGCTCAAGTATGATTTACGTAATTGTAATAATGCCTAGACGATAGGGGTGTAGACTTGTAAGAGTTGGTGTCAAACTCCTTAGTTGATGATATGTTTTGTTGAGCATGTTAAATTGTTGAATTTATGTTGGCCATGTGTATGCCTATATGTTGTGGCTTGTAGTCCTTATTTACTTGATGCATATGTGTTTTGTGGTTGAGGGCCTATACCCTTTCTATGAATGTTATATGTGTTTGTCTAAGACATGTTGTTATGCTAAATGCTATGAATGAACCTTTTTGATGTGATGTTTACTTGAATGGCCTTTATATGTATGTTGAATGATGATCCTTGGAATGCATGGCTCTTGTATGTTTGTTGAGTGCTAAGCATGTCTATATAGGATGCCTTGCATCTAGAATTGATGTATGTGGGATGTTGGAGGTT
Organism: Hibiscus tridactylites; assembly: GCA_958450335.1. Taxonomy (NCBI): domain Eukaryota; kingdom Viridiplantae; phylum Streptophyta; class Magnoliopsida; order Malvales; family Malvaceae; genus Hibiscus; species Hibiscus tridactylites. The sequence goes on from OY288272.1 coordinate 71,779,837, forward strand.
TTAGTTGTGTTTTGGAGCAGCCTTGTGCCATAAACCAGCAAAAACCTGTCTTTTCGCAGCAGGTGTATCGAAATGGTTGGTCCCATTTCGATACGGCCTCTTGTTTTAGGCTAGGCGTTTCGGTACGCCAGGGGTCGTTTCGATACGTTTTTGCCACTGGAAATCTGAGATTTTGCCGACAAATTAAGGTATCGAAACGGGGCATGACGTTTCGGAACGGTCTTCATATCGTTGACCACGAGAAGTTGACCGTTGAGGGTGTTTCGGAACCGTTGACCACCGTTTCGATACGGTCTCCTCGTGTTGACTTGGGCCCATTGACCGAGTCAAGGCGTTTCGATACACACCTTGGGTTTTTCGAAACGGCATGTAGTTTAAGCTAAAATGGAGTGTTTATGATATGCTCTTTGGATTAATCGTCTCGTTTCTTGCTTCCTTTGTTGTCCTCTCATATAGGATTTAAGTAATTCATTTAGACAAGATAATAATTAAAGAAATTTTCTAGGGTTGCTAACCGAAGGGGAGCCTTAGCGTGTTTCACTTTGATTTTCCCCGTGTAGCCTGCTCGGACCGGTCATTCATCCAGACTGAGATGAGGGGGTTGCAAAAAACATATACATATATAAAAAGGAATTTTGGTAAAAAAAATTGAAAATAGTAAAATTAAATATACAGTACAATTTTATATTCAAAACAAAAATTTCGGATTTTGAAAGAAATCTTGCAAAATCTTGAAAACCTATAGTATATATGTATTTTATGTACAAAAATTAGCATAAAACAGTATAGTAAAATACATGAAATTGAAAAGAAAAAGATTTTTACCTTGATAAGGGATTAGGGATGAATGCTTGAAGATGATGCACAATTTAATGATATAGCCTTGAATTTTGAATTATGGAGTAAAAACACTTAAAGATTTGTGTGAAAAACAAAGGGTTTGATGGGTATTTATAGAATGAAAACCAAGGGTTTTAGGGGAAAAGGAGATTGAGTTTTAATGAAAGTAGGTTTGAAGATGGAAACCAATTAATGACTCAAATTAATAATATGTGGCTGCGCATACCGATACACCAGAAGGCGTATCGAAACAAGTGTATCGGAACGTGTTTACGCGTACCGAAACACCTTACCATATCTGTACATGTTTAACTGTACCGAAACCCGATTAAGCTTCCCTGTATCGAAACGTGTTTAACTATTTCGAAACCATCTACCTAAGATTTTAGCTTAGCGATATGCTAAAGCATGCCATATCGAAACATCCTTGCCTAGACGATACATTTTGGGCACAAAGGTGTCCAAAAATTGGATTTCAAATGATCCTAAATGCATGTACATGAGATATGTGGAAGATATATGGACTAAAACATATACATACTCCCTCTAACAATAAGCATAAATGCAAAAGGAGACAAATAAACACAAGCATGAGCATCAAATAATTTCAAGCACACTTTTGGGCATTTGGAACCTAAAAGGGTCAATGAAGGCTGGTTAAACCTAGCTCTCTCGTAAGGGTCCAAAAACGTTATTTATCTAAAAGTTTGGTAAATATGTCTGCTAATTGGTTCAAGGTATCAACATATTCTAGAGCTACATCATTTTTTAAGATATGATCTCTAATGAAATGATGTCTAATTTCTATATGTTTGGTTCTAGAGTGTTGGATGGGATTCTTAGTTAGACAAATGGAATCCATAGGATACCAAAGACTTAAACTAGGTGTATCTCTAAGGTACCTAAAAATTCTCTTAATGGCAACTAGGTGTGATTCTCTAGGGCTAGCTTGAAACCTAGCACACAATCAAACACTAAACATAATATCTGGTCTACTTGTGGTAAGGTAAAGCAAAAAGACAATCATACATCTATAAAGCTTAGAATCGACACACTTACATCCCTCATCTTTGTCAAGCTTGATTGATGAGCTCATTGGAGTGGCTTGAGGCTTTACGTTCTCTAAGCCAAACTTCTTGAGCATGTCCATTATATTATTTTGCTTGATTGATGAAGGTGTCATCTTTCCTTTGCTTGATTTGGAGCCCCAAGAAAAATGAGAGCTCTCCCATCATGCTAATCTCAAATTCACCTTGCATTAGCTTAGAAAATTCTTGAAAATAAAATTTATTAGTAGAACCAAAAATAATATCATCAACATATATTTAGATTACTAAGATGTCATTTCCATATCTTTCAATGAAAAGTGTAGTATCCACCTTGCCTTTTTCAAAACCTTTTTGAATCAAAAAGTTTGAAAGCCTTTTATACCAAGCTCTAGGATCTTGTTTTAAACCGTAAAGAGCTTTAGTTAGTTTGAAAACATGATTTGGAGATTATGGATCTTCAAAATCTTGTGGTTGATCAACATACACTTCTTCATTTATAAAACCATTTAGAAAAGCACTTTTCACATCCATTTGAAAAAGCTTGAAATCATGATAGCATGCAAATGCAAGAAGCATTCTAATAGATTCCGTTCTAGCTACGGGTGCATATATTTCATCAAAATCAATTCCCTCTTCTTGAGTGTAACATTGAGCCTAGCCTTGTTCCTCACTATGTTACCACTCTATTCTAGTTTGTTTCTAAATCCCACTTAGTTCCTATAGTAGATTGATTACTAGGCATATTAACTAATGTCCATAATCTACTTCTCTCAAATTGATTAAATTTCTCTTGCATAGCCAATATCCAAAAATAATCTTTTAATGATTCTTTTATATTTTTAGGCTCTATGCATGAGATGAATGCAACATGATTCATAAGTTTGAGAGAGGATCTAGTAGTTACCCCCTTGGATGGATCACCCAAGATTTCACCACATTTGACATAATTGAACTCCCTTGGGTATGTCACTTAATTTTCCTCAAGATCCAAGTCCTTCAAGGCTTCAAGAGGTGGATCTTGTGCTTCCTCTTCTTTAGTTGGAATCTCATCCACCTTTGATGTTTGTCCTCCATCAATGGCTTCAATGATCCCTACATCATCATCATCACAAGATTCCTTCCTCAGAAGGAGGTTATCATTAAAAACAACATGTATAGACTCTTCAACAACCAATGTTCTTTTATTAAATACCCTGTAGCATTTAGAGTTTAGAGAATAACCTAAAAATATTGCTTCATCACTTTTATCATCAAATTTACCTAAGTTGTCTTTTCTATTGTTTAAAACAAAACATTTACAACCAAAAGGGTGGAAATAGCTAATGTTAGGCTTTTTGGATTTCAAAATCTCATAGGATGTTTTCTTTAAAATATGCCTAATCATTACTCTATTAATAATATAACAAGTTGTATTAATGGCTTCCACCCAAAAAATTTTAGGTAAATTGTTTTCACAAAGCATGGTCCTAGCCATCTCTTCTAAAGTTCTATTTTTCCTCTCAACTACCTCATTTTGTTGAGGAGTGCGAGGAGCCGAAAAATTATGGCTAATACCATTTTCATTACAAAAATCTTCAAAACCCATATTATGAAACTCGGTTCCATGATCACTTATAATATGTGAGATTTAAGATCAAGATCATTTGGGGTAATTTTTGTAAATGTGATGAAATTTTCCAAAGCCTCATTCTTAGTACTTAAGAATAGAACCGAAGTGTATCTAGAAAAGTCATCTACCAATACAAATGCATATGACTTACCACACAAGCTCATAGTTCTAATAGGCCCAAATAAATCTATGTGGATTAATTGTAACATCCTACTAGTTGAAACATCAGTAATGGGTTTAAATGAGGGTCTCTTTTGTTTACCCTTAGCACAAGCATCACATATTTTATCTAATGAAACTTTTAGTTTGGGTAAACCTCTAACTAGATTTTGGGAAACCAATTTTTCTAAAACACTTATGTTAGCATGCCCTAGTTTCCTATGCCACAACCATGCATCATTCTCATCATGTGCAAATAAACATGCATGGGATGAATGTGTGTCATCTAAATGCACCATATAAATGTTTCCTTTGCGTTGACAAATGAGCATTATTTTATTTATTTTAATGTTCACAATTTTACACCCATTTTATCAAAATGAATATCAAAACCTTTGTCACAAAGTTGACTAATTCTCAATAGATTATGTTTAAGACCATTGACAAGTAATACATTTTCAATAAGAATGGATGATAGATAACCAATAGAGTCAATGCCCTCAATATGGCCTTTGGAGTTGTCACCGAAAGTTACCACCCCACCATGCTTTGGCTTGAGCTCAATAAATCTACTCTTATCTCTGGTCATGTGTCTTGAACATCCACTATCAAGGTACCATGTGTTTTGACTTGATGTTTTGGTCTTGTAGCAATGCTCCCCTACAAACAAAGATTAGTTCTTTGATTTTGGTACCCAAATCATTTTGGGTCCATGTGTGTTAGCTCTCAAAAACATGGTTCCTTTAGGAATCCAAGATGAAATAGCAACAATATTATTATAAGCTACAAATTCCTTAGGAGCTCATACACTTCTAATCCTCTTAGCTTTAGGATGCCTTTGAAAGCCACTTTTTTGTAGTTAAAATGCTTTCCCTTTATATATTGGGTTTTTGAAGAACTACCCTTTTCAAAACCAATTTTCCCAATAGCAAGAGAAGTTTTAAGATTATCCACTTCCTTAGAGTGATAATCTTAGAAATTGGAAAGAACTTTTTCAATATCAAGATTTTTCTTTTTAAGCTCATTTGAAAGATTTATCAAGTACAAAACCTTCTTTTCCAATTCAGAATTGGTTTTTGAAAGAGACTCATTTTGAGATTTCAAATCGGAAATATTTTTCTTGTTTTTCAAAATAGACTTTTTATATTTCCGTAGAACTAATGTTTTGATATAATAAATGAAAAATAGTTTTGGACAAAATTGAAAAGATTTTAAAAATGTTTTTAAGTCCAAACAATTTGAAATTATATTTGAGGATGTTTTAAAAAGGTTTTGGCAATGTTTGAAATGTTTATAAGTTGCCAAACAAGTGTCCTTAAGGTACTCGTTTCGATACAGGGCCAATATGTATCGATACAATTTGAAACTGTCAAAATACGTACTGAAATAGGGCTTGCCCATTTTGATACAATGCAGAGCTGTTTCGAAACAACCTTTTGCGTTTCGATACGGGTAACGGTCAAAACCTCCCCAACGGTCATATTTACCCAACGGTCTTTTAAATGCAGCTCAACTGCCACTCGTACCGAAACAGTTTATAACCGTTTCGATACAGCTCGTACAGTTTCGATATGGCCAGAGGCGTTTTGATAGGGCTTGCTGCATCAGGCTTCAACGGCTAGTTCTAAAGAAGGGCGTTCCGATACGGGCTCATGTGTTCTGATACGGAAATCACCAGAACTGCATTTATGGTGGGAAATAAAGTTTCCAACGGCTCCAATTCAACCCCAACGGTTCTTAACGGCTACAAACTCAATTGGAAGTATAAAAAGGACTTTCAAGCATCAAGGATAGGTTAATGCTTCAATTGTCAACAGCAATATAATGTCAAATTGTCTTTAAGGCCTTTATTGTATATTCCTTGTATAGACAACGCTTGTGAGCCTAAATTGTTAAATTTGCTCAAGTGTTTAGGTTAGGGTGAGTGAGCTTAAGATTGTAAACTATCTACCTAGTGAGGTATTTCAATTTGCTCTAATTTTTCTTGTAAAGAGGGTTTACTCAAGCTTTGGGTTAGAAAGATTAGAGTGTGTAAAGGTTGCCTCCTTATCCTAGAAAAGGGGAAGAAATTCAAGAGTAAATTTGTTGAAATACTTAGTGGGAAGCTAAGGTAGTTGATGTAGGTGCTTGTTAGATGGCCGAATCACTATAAATCCTTGTGTCCATTGTCTAATTTTTTGCTCCTACAACTTCCACCCAAAAAATTAATCTTCTCCGACCTTGGCAAGCTAAATCGGTTGAAGGAAATCGAGCATAACGAGCCGAACAATTAGTATCAGACCTTGGCTCAATTGAAGAGGATTAACATCCTATTAAGGCGATCCAGCAAGCTCGAACAACATTTCAAACAACCGGTTCAATGGCGCAATCCATCGACAAGCCACCCTTCTTCGACGAGACCAACTACACTTATTGGGAGACGAGGATGATGTTCTTTGTCAAATCCAAAGACTACAAGCTTTTGGACATTATTAAGGATGGTTCGTTCGTACCACAAAGAAGCAAGGCATAATGGATGCCGACGACCGCAAGAAGATTGAACTTAATTGCAAGGCTTTGCACTTCCTCTTTTGTGCACTTAGCCTCAACATCTATGAGAATATGTCTTCTTGTGAGAATTCCAAGGAAGTATGGGACAAGCTTGAAGTTACAAACGAGGGAACAAATGAAGTAAAGGAGACCAAGATCGGCCTCCTCAACCACGAGTATGAGAACTTCAAGATGGATCTAGAAGAGGACATTGAGAAGATGTTCCATCGATTCTCCACCATCACCAATGGAATAAAAGGTTATGGATAAGTCATTCCGGAAGAAAAGCTTGTTCGAAAGCTTATCTACTCCCTTCCCGAGTCACGGGACTCGAAAAAGACCGCCATCATCGAAGCCAAAAATCTCAAGACCTTGAAGCTTGATGAACTCACGGGGTCACTTCTCGCTCACCAAATCATGAAGAAAGACAAAGAAAAGGAGAAGAAGAAGAAAGAGATAAGAAAGATGGGGAAGAAGAAGATCATAGAGCTAGGCATCAACGCGAGTGTCGTTTCTCTCAAATCCTCCACATGCCAACACGATTATTTGAGTGAGAAGGAAAGTGAAGATGAAGAGATGGTTCATCTATTCAAGAAATTCACCCGGTTCATGAAGAGCGAGTTGAAGAATTATAAGCATGAATCGAAGAAGAAGATGAAGGATTCCCACAAGCCCAACAAAAAGGGATCATCTTAAAGAAAGCATATGTGGCGACATGGAGTGATGAAGACTCCACCAATGATGAGGTAGCCCACCTATGCTTCATGGCCCTCAATGAGGGGGAGGTAACTTCTAATTCATCTATTTCTAATCCATATACCTTTGATGAGCTACAAGATGCCTATGATGGTTTGCTTTTGGAATTTAAGACATCTTTTTCAAAGAACAAAAAGTTGGTTTCAAAATTGAAAAAGGAAAATGATTTTCTTTCCAAAACAAATCTAGAGTTTGAAGCAAAACTTAAAGATTTTGAGCTTAAAGTTTTAGACTTACAAAATTTTCTTCAAACGATTGAAAAAGATCATTAAAGAGAGGTTGATGATTTTAAGAAGGAAAAAAGATTTGATTTCCAAAGAGCTTGAAAAGAAAAAATAATTTTAGAAAATCAAACTTTTACCAAAGACAATCTAGTGCCCCTAGACTTATAAATGGAAAATATTTTAGAAGTATTTGGATCCCAAAATGACTAAGTACTTCAACTAAAAAGGATGAAATTGAAAAATGGATTCTTAAGGGGACTAAGTTTTGTGCTACTAATGTCTATGGATCCAAAGCAATTTGGATACCAAAAATTACTTAATTGTGTTGTTTAGGTGTGATGGAGATTGATCAACAAGTCTAAATTTGAGGGGGAGCTCCATACAAACAAGGAAGAACACTTGAAGAATGAAGGCTTCACATCCTCCCTTGAAGTTCAAGTGTTGGTAAAATATAGTTGTTTTATTTGTTTAATTTGATTTATTTTTAATTCAACTAGATTATCATGTGTTGAACTAACAATATTTGATGTTTTGAGTAAGGGGGAGCCATTTTTAAAAATATTATTTTTGTCCATTTTTTTTTACTCTCCATTGTTATGGACTTCAAAGTTTTCAAACATAGTTTTGAACCATTTTTGATATAACAAAAAGGGGAGAATGTTTTGAAAATTTGAATTTTCAAATGAATAAGGGGGAGCTTTAATTGATTTTAATTCTTAATTCTCTTATTCAAAACTTATTTCACTAAGGGGGAGAATCCCAAACAATTTTTCAAGATTGGTTTTATTATATCAAAAAGGGGAGATTGCAGAACTAATGTTTTGATATAATAATTGGAAAATAGTTTTGGACTAAATTGAAAAGATTTCAAAAATACTTTTAAGTCCAAACAACTTGAAACTATGTTTGAGGATGTTTTACAAAGGTTTTGGCAATTTTTAAAATGTTTTTAAGTTGCCAAAACAGTGTCCTTAAGGTACCCATTTTGATACAGGGCCAATTTGTATCGATACGATTTGAAACTGCCAAAACGCGTATCGAAACAGGGCTTGCCCGTTACGATACGGTGCAATGTTGTTTCGAAATAGCTTTTTACATTTCGATATGGGTAACGGTCAAAACCTCCCCAACGGTCATATTTTCCCAACGGTCTTTTAAATGCTGTTCAACGGCTAGTTCTGAAGAAGGGCGTTCTGATACGGGCTCGTGTGTTCCGATACGGACATCACTAGAACTGCATTTATGGTGGGAAATAAAGTCTCCAATGGCTCCAATTCAACCCCAACGGTCCTTAACGGCTACAAACTCAATTGGGAGTATAAAAGGGACCTCTAAGCATCAAGGATAGGTTAATGTTTCAATTGTCAACAACATTATGATGTCAAATTGTCTTTAGGGCCTTTATTGTATATTCCTTGTATAGACAACACTTGTGAGCCTAAATTTTCAAATTTGCTCAAGTGTTTAGGTTTGTGTGAGTGAGCTTAAGATTGCAAACTATCTACCTAGTGAGGGATTTCAAGTTTGCTCTAATTTCACTTGTAAAGAGGGTTTACTCAAGCTTTGGGTTAGAAAGCTTTGAATGTGTAAAGGTTGCCTCCTTAGCCTAGAAAATGGGAAGAAATTCAAGAGTGAATTTGTTGAAATCCTTAGTGGGAAGCTAAGGTAGTGGATGTAGTTGCTTGTTAGAAGGTCGAACCACTTTAAATCCTTGTATCCATTGTCTAATTTTTTGCTCTTAAAACTTCCACCCAAAAATCAATCTTCTCCGACCTTGGCGAGCTAAATCGGTTGAAGGAAATCGAGCATAACGAGACTAACAATTTCTCAACCAATTCATCGTAAACATCTTGCAACTCATCATAGGCATCATATAGTTCAACATAAGTAAGAGATGATGAGTTAGAGTTTACCATCGGTTTCTTCTCAAGGGTCATGAGGCAAAGGTTAGCCACTTCATGCTTCTCATCCTCAGATGATGACTCCTCATCACTCCAAGTTGCTACTTGAGCCTTGAGCTTCTTATTCTTCTCAAAGCACTTCTTCTCTCAAGGCTCATCTTCTTTAGTTGAGGACAATCGATGCGAATGTGACCCGACTTCTTGCACTCATAGAAAATGAGTTGGTCTTTTCTTCTTCTTTGTTCTTGTTCTTAAAGTCTCTTCTTCTTGAAAAATTTCTACACAATTGGACTTCATGAACCTTGAGAATCTTTTAGCTATCATAGCCAATTCTTCAAACTCTTCTTCCTCACTAGAAGTGCTCAGCTCTTGTGGTAGAGAGGCTTTGAGAGCTACTCCTTGCGTCTTCTTTTCTACCTCTTGCTTGACTACTCTTCTTTCTTCTTTTCTATTCTCTTCTTCTCTCCCTTGTTTCATGATCTCATGAGTAAGGAGAGATCCTAGCAACTCATCGAGCTTCAAGGTCTTCAAATTCTTTGCCTTGATGATTGTTGTTCTCTTCCCATCCCATGATTCGGGAAGTGGGTAGAGAAGCTTCCAGACTAATTTGTCTTTGGGGATGATCTCTCTGAAGCCCTTTAAACCATTTACGATGACGGAGAAGCGATCAAACATCTTTGTTACGGTTTCATCGACCTTCATCTTGAAGTTCTCGTAACTAAGATTGAGGATCCCGATCTTCGTCTCCTTTACATCGTTTGTTCCTTCGTATGTGGTCTCAAGAGTGTCTCACACTTCTTTAGCACTTGTGATCGAGGACACTTTGAAGTATATGTCCGGTCTGAGTGAGCAAAATAGCATGTGCAAGACTTTGTCATTTACTTGCAATTTCTTCCTATCCTATTGACTCATCTCCACCTTCTTCTTTGGAACAAGCCTTCCTTCTTCATATATTTTCATGGGAATGATTGGTCCATCTTCTACCACATCTCATATGGTGTAATCATTTGAATTGATGAAGAGGCTCATTCGGTTCTTCCAATATGGATTATTTATCCCCCATTGAAGAATGGTGATTTGGTGATAAATTGAGACTCGTACATGCTTGGCCCGAAGGTAGATGCCATGGCTTGACTTAGATGTTGATCAACACTCTTTTAGGATCTCCTCTTGTGGTTGTAAAGCCTTCAAAGAGGTAGGCTTTGATACCAATTGTTGAGTGGATCAAATTAACCGATATGGCCAAGATGGGGTGAATTGGCACTTTAAAAATTGCAGGGAGCAAAAAGAACAAGTAAAAATGATAGACAAAACACTTAGGGTGCGTTTGGTTCACGGAATATAGGATTACCTTTGGGAATAGGATTCTCGGAATGTAACATTACCTGAGATATTACTGGGATTATTAAATTACTTTGTTTGGTTTATTTGGTAGGAATGTAAGATTACATTGTTTGGTTGAGGGAATATAAGATTACTTGGAAGTAAATTTTACTATATTGTCCTTGTGATATATTTTTTTAACAAGTTAAACTTTCAATATTAGTTTAAAAACATTTGCTTGAAGATTCATACACTTATACTTAGCATACTACTAATATAATTATTATAAACAATATGAAATATATATTTTTATTAATATTAAAATTCTTATAATTAAATTCAAATAAATAAATATTTAATGGGTAACAACATTTAAATCTTAAACTAATTATATAAAATAATTTTAAATAAATATACTCTCCAAATATTAAAGTACGATTGAAATAATAAACTGAATAATAAATCACATAAAGTCAAGAAAAATGATAAATAAGAGACGATGATCGTATCATGAAACGCTAAGTTACGACGATTTCTACGAAATTAGAACATAAAACCAATAAACACAAAGTTTCTCTTTGTAATATGTTATGTGTCTATTTTATTTTATTAATAAAATTTTATAAAAAACTTACAGAGTATTTAGACATTTTATCGAAAATTTTCATAGCCATGAACTTTTCTTTTATTTAAATATTAAACTACTTTTAAATATGTGTAAAACTATTTAAATATCAAACTAATATAAAACAAAATTATTTAATAAATTTACATCATTTACATATGCTACAAAGGATCCAAATTAAAAAAAATTATCACTTTAAGGGTAATTTTGTCCAAAGTGGCGGGAATTGACAAATACCTAAGGGAAGGGTGGGAATCACATTCCTGGAATGTTGACAAAAAAATGCTATTGTTGGTAATAATCTTTTCCGGGTTGGTGGGAATGAGGACAAACCAAACATGGGAATAAGAATTCAGAAAAGATTATTACCCCAGGTAATAATCTTTTCCGTGAACCAAACGCCCCCTTATAGTATTTCAAGCTTCTAAACAAGCTCTACATCCACTACCTTAGCTCCCACTGAGGATTTTCAACAAACTCTCCACTAATTTTTTCTTCCCCTTTTCTAAGTTAAGGAGACAACCTTTACAAATGTTCAATCTTTCTACCCAAAGATTGAACCACAAGACTATCACTTTACAAAGAAGAATATTAACTATTACAATTGATCTCTCACAATATAAATATAACCCAATTGATTTAGAAACACTCCTCAAACTCTCAAATTTGATTTGCAATAAGAACTCAAGGAGTTTGGTACAAGAATTTGACAACAAGTGTTAAGGTTTGGATTTGAGTGCTTGGATATTGCTTTTACGTTCAATAGTTATTTCCTACTATAAATGCACTTTTGTTCCTGCCCGTACCGATCCTTGTCTCAAAATTAAAAGAGTCGTTGCAAGTAATAAATAGGGGCGTATCAAAACGCGAGAACACGTATCGAAACAATATAGGAGTCGTATCAAAACGGCTTTGGTTGTACCGATGCATTTTTTTTCACTTGAGCTACTGCCAATATCCATATCGAAACGACCCTAAGGCGTACCGAAACGAGTTAAATACTTTTTAAAAATTGCTTGTTCCCAATAACTAACAAGTAACTTTCAAAAATAATAATTGTGTTAAAATATTATACACATAGATACATTTTAATATATTTTTTATAGTTTAGAGTTTAAGTTTACGATTTAGAATTTATGATTAAAGCTTATAATTTAATTTTTTTTAGCTTTAAGGCATGAAAATAGACAAAAAAAAATTTAAAATTTTATCCATTTAATCAATGCTGATAATCGTGTTAAAATATTATATTCGTAGGTACATTTTAATATATTAATATAATTCATAGTATTACGTAAACTTCATTATATTTATAAATAAAAGCATACTAAAAAGAAAAGATAAGAAAATAAAGAACTCTTCCCCAGTCCCTCTCTGTTTTTCCCCTTCCTCTCCTCTTTCCATCTCTCTCTTGCTTTACCTTCTTAGTTAGCTCTCCTTCATGGCACTACCAGTCTTAAAGCTTCCATTATTCTTCCTCTCCTTGCTCTTAACAACTTTTGGAGTTGTTGAAGGAGCAAGCTGGTGCGTTGCCAGGAGTGATGCAAGCTTCAACGCTCTTCAAACCGCACTCAACTATGCATGCGGCTCCGGAGCTGACTGCACCCCTCTGCAGTCAGACGGGCTCTGTTTCCTTCCCAACACCATCCAAGCTCACGCTTCTTATGCTTTCAATAGCTACTACCAACGTAGGGGAATGGCTCCTGGTTCCTGTGACTTTGCTGGCACTGCCACTGTTGCTAAAACTGATCCCAGTTTGTTCTTCATCACTTTCTTTTCCTTCATTTTCTTAGTATTCTTAAAACTGGGTTTTTGTTTATCTTGTTTCTTTTTTGTAGGTTATGGATCTTGTATGTACCCAGCTTCTCAAAGGTACGCATGTTTTTCCCTCCTCCTGCTCCACAAATTCTACTGATTTTTTTTTCTACATACAGCCACTAATGCTAATATTAGTAGTAGTCTGAGTGAAATGAATAAATTATTGGCTTTGTATTTTAATGAGCAATGCCTGTGTCCTGTGAATTTCTAGTACAGTCAGCTTTTTTTCCTTGTGATTCTGCAATTCGTTAGATGTACGACACGTGTCTTTCTGCATGGCATCTTGATCTGTAACCGTTGATATTTTCAATGAGCGATGCCTGTCTTGTTAGTGGTTACTTGTTTCAATGCCTTGGGTTCCTCGCTTTGCCTGTTCTGTTTTAGCTGCGTCATGTTTTAATGGGACCAGCTCTTTCCTTTTAGCCGTTGGGTATGGTCAAGATGCTCTTTCTTGTTGATCAAAAACTCAACTTTCAATGTTAATGCCCAAGTTATGATAGGAAGAGTTATTTATGGCACTATATTTTGATTTTTTACTTTTATTTTCATGATATTATTAGATTTTATTTTTAATTTAATAGATTAAACATATAGTGTCTCTGACTAGTTTATCCATGGAATATGCACATGTATACATACACCATTCATATACATGCATGCGTTGCATGGAAGACAATATTGAACAAATTATTGGCTTGCCTATTTGAGCTTGGACCTCAGGATTTTCTCTTGATGCAAATACTAGTGAGTAATAAATCTTTGCTATCCATGTGTAAATCATGCACTAGCACTTACAAGTTACATGTGTATTGCTCCTATAGCTGGGATACCTTAAGCGTTTTCTTGGAGCTTTGTCATTTTATTAGGAGAAAATAAAAGATTCATGTACTAGCTCAATGCTTTTATGTTGTATTTTATTTGATACAATAACTACATGTCTTAGAAGAATCAAAAATCATCTCCTACCTAATCATACCTTTTTTATACCCTACACTAAAAAATTTAAATGTTAAACCTTAACCCTAAACTCGACACCCTAAACCTTAAACTCTACCTCTACAAAATACATCTTTAATTCTCTAAACTTTAACCATAAACCTTAAACCCGCTTTTTTTTAAGTGGGGCACCAAAAGAGACATAGTTTGGGTGCAGGCGGTTTCTATCCGTCTAAAAGAGTACTAGATTGTGGATAAAAACTCTTCTACTCCTTTTCGGTGCTTTTTTTATGCCTCAACACTAAAAAATTTAAATTTTAAGTACTAACCTTAAATTTGAAGTCCTAAACTCTATATCATACCCCTAAAAGATACACCTTACCTAATTCCCCTGGGAAGCACGAGTACATTTTAGTGCCGTTTCAAGTACCCAATACGTCCTCAATATGGGTACGGCTGGGGTACGTACCAGAGACGTCCGACGACGAATGGGTACGGCTGAAATTTGTTAGAGATGTCCGATGAACGTATGGGGACGTTTCAGGAACGACATGTGATGCGTAGCCAGAGTTATTTTTTACCTTTAGCATAATTCTCTTTTTAATAAATACGCTTATGACAACTATGCAGCCCGAGTCTGTCTATAGACTCACATTCTCACATTCTCAGATTTTAATTTTAACAGGTAAGTCTTCTCCTATTTCTTTTCTTCATCTATTTTATATATTTCTGGCTTTTTTTTTTTCTATTTTCCCTTTCGTTTTGAATTTTTCTATTATTTGTCAAAATTTTAATTTTAATTTTGGATAAATAAACTGAGAATGTGAGAGTTGTTTTGAATTTTGAATTTTTTTTCTGATTTTTTTTCGTTTTGAATTTTTATTTTCCACTTTCATTTTGGATTGCTTTCAATTTACCACTTGGAACGATGTTGTTTGTCGTACAAGCCATGGTAGCTGCAGGATGAAGTAAAGCACCATGCGAATGCTCATCCTTTCTTGTTTTCTCCCAACTTGTATTGTTTATATTATTTTGTTTTGGATATAATATTGTTTATAAATTTACTACAGTTTCAACTTCTTGAATTTACCATACATTACAACTGAGAATAGAGAACAAAGAACGGATTGTTGGTGCATTTAGTATGATGAAAAGTTTAATTTTAAAGAATTTTAATTAGATATGATTCTAATATTTGAAATGTTAAAATTTCAATTACTTTCCCTGGATTGCTTCGTATTTTTGTTGAGGCTTTTTAGGGTAGAATGTTTGTGAATTTGAGGCATCAATTGATCTGTTTTTTTTTTTGTTTAATGTCAGATCAATTAGTTTAAATATTTATGATATTTTTATATCTATTTAGAATGAAGTATAAACTTTAAAGAATATTTATATTTTTTATATCTATTTAAAATTTTAAAATATATTTTATATGTCGTACCCTTGTCGTACCCATACTCTATAATTTTAAAAATTGTCTTTTCCTGTTCCCGTCCAGATTTCCATATCCGTATTAGTGCAACATAGAAATTCTCTATACCCTAACCATAAATCATACCTTAAACCCTAAACTTAATTTTTAGTACGGAAAATAAATATGGGCATTAAAAAACAGAGGATTTCTATTCATAGATTGTCCCCAAAACAAACATCCTTTGTCCCTTTTGGTGACCTATGTATGTTCCAATACTATAAAATTTAAACATTAAACTCTAGCCCTAAATGATAAACTCTAAACCATAAATCATTAAAACTAAACCCTACTGTACTAGTAGATCGAGAAATATTTTTTTAGGGTGAGCACTTATAAAATCTCAAAATTTCAGGGTGGGCACAAGTACAAAGATTAGAAAAATTGAAGGACTAATTCATAAAATATTAAAAAATTGAAATAAAGTGTGTGAATTTTAAAAATTCAAGTTGTACATTAGCCCACCCTACAATACGCATAGATCTGCCACGCTAAACCTCAATCCACCTTTTGCTTGTGCATCATATACACTAGTGGCTAGAAATAGAACATTTTTACAAAGATGGTGATGATAATTCTTTGTATGGAAATTAAAAGAAATATTTGTTAAATATTCAAATAATCAAGCCAAATAAGGTGGGTTTTCCTATGTTATCTGCACACGGATGAATACTATCGGATACGAGTATGTGTCCAACATAGCTATTTTCGAATATGTATTCATTGGAGCAACATAGGAATCGTGTGTTGGGACACTGTCTCAATATTTCTAGAATTTGCTTCTCTTTTCCAGCATGTTTCTCTACTTTGTTATAAGGAAATACCAATGGAAAATGAGCAATTTGGTCTACTTTTGGACTAGTTTTTTTCTTTCTGCTCAGCCTCTTTATGGTCGGTAAAAGTAAAAGGGAAACATTCTACTTTTCCTTTTTTTCCACAAGCATAGTCCTTTCTTAGGACCATTATTTGATCTTAGTTTTAGACTACCCAAAGCTAATAGTTCCCCACAAACATTGGCCCTTTCCTTTGATGAACATCGACTAGAATAGTTCCCAAGCATCCTGATCGACCCATGGCATTATTTGTTGTTTTTGTCTCTGCTCTTCATATGATTTAACAGCTTGTGTTATGAAATTTCCAGCACCGCAGGAGGGATAGCTACCCCAACCACACCAACAACACTGCCAAACAACCCGAACCCACCAACAACTACGACTAGTTCGCCACTCACTGGCAGTGATGGCAGTACCGGACTAAATAGCCCTGGACTGACCCCTCCATTTACCACGACTGATGAATCGATAGCTTCATTTGATTGTATAGTCGACACAAGCTTGACGTCCATCGTGCTCTTACTTGTTCTATCGCTAATTTCGCACCCAATATGGATCTTTTAAACCTAGATGCATGAATCAAGGACGGGAAAAAGGCGTTTTTGTTAGAAATTGGAGCCTTCTTTCTAGCTTTATGGAAGAAACACACTGATGATTTCGGATCATTTAGTTCTGTCTACTACTTATCAAGACATTATTCATGTTCAGGTTGCTTGAACCTAGCGAGGAGGTAGAGCTACTAGCACTATGAAGATCTCTATTAGAATTCACCTTCTTAGTTTCACTAATTCAATTCAAGATTTGAAATGTTGTATTTTTCGAAGTGTAAAAAACAAATATAGCTTTTATGCTAACATGGTAACATGCAAAATTGATAAAGTAGAGATTAGTATAAACCAACATACTGAAAATAATGTGAAGTGTGCAAAAAAGAAGTAAAATGTAGAAAATCGAAGAGGTCCCCCCCGTGACCAGTAGTTTAGAATCCGACCATTAGCATGACCTGCTGAGTGCTGTTGAGGCCATAAACAACATTTTCACGTTCTAAGGATTATCATCACCATTACTTACGTCTTCGGTTATTGTATTGGATTTTCATCACCAACATTTTCACGTTCAAAATATACTTAATTGAATCGATTTTATTGAATTGGATTGGATCAATCAGCTAAATCATTTTTTTACTTGGAAAGAAAAAATAACATCTAATGATCGATACTTATATACAATTCTAACGAGGGTAATTATACCATACACAAGCGATGGAAACATTTTGTTTCCAGGAGTTAGGGATTCAATTTATGGTTTATAATTTAGGGTTTAAGTTTATGTGATTAAATTTAGAGATTGTGGTTTGAATTTAGAGTTTAAGGTTAAATTTTAAGGGTTATAGATAAAAATCTAAATCTCTAACATATTACCCTAAACCCTAAAACATAATCTCTAATATTTAAGTCATATCATAAACTCAAATTCTAATAACATGCCCAAAATTCTAAAGTCTTAAACTTAAAACCTTTAACTAGACCCTTAACTCTTGAAATTAGGACGTTTGTAGAAACAAAATATTTTCTCTAGCAGTGCATTACATATTTTCCCTTCTAATAAAATTTTATCTAATAATGGGTTCAGTCTAGCGGGAGGCACAACGAACGTTGCCATGGTATGCTGCAGAGGATCAGCTTGCGTGGTGAGGTTGTCCGTAGGCATGTTGCCTTCATGTGGTACCCATGATAAGTCAGCTGCCCAACTTTTCTTTCGAAGCCCATCAATTGCACGAACAAGAAAGATCATATTGGAGTTGGCAGACGAGTCCCGCAAGGGTTTAATTGCTTCCAAGCAGTCAAATTGACTTAGAACATATTCAAATTCATTTTTGTTATAACTAAGCTATAAATTAATATAAAACCTAAATCGGATTTATCATGTTAAATCACCAAAAATAAAATACTAGATGCGAAAGCGTACCTGAATATATCTATAAACTAAAAACCTCGAATCTTGATGTTGAAAGCCTTAATCTTTGGTATTGATCTTCCAAAAATATGTTATTTTGTGACGTAAAATTCTCTGACGGGAAATGAGAGAAAAAACAAGTTAACATATTTTTTGGGACCACTACCTCTATATATAATTGATTATTAAATCAACTATTAAATATTTATAACTCATCCTCTCATTAAATTATAAATACATCTTATGGTATCTACACTTTTTTCATGACACTTTAATACACATGACACGTCTAACATAATTGATCACTTAATTTTGTGTCTTACTTTATAATAACATCATACATTATGCACGTGTGCCCATAATTGCGGGTTTTAATCTAACAATCTCTCACTTGGGCAACATATGTTTCATAAAGAATGTAGCTCAAAATTTGTTATATATAATAGGTATTTTATAACAATTTCATCCATCAACTATATACATATAGGATCAAAGCAGTCTTCGCCTTATCAATCATGACTAGACCCACATATACAAATATAGTCAAATGACATAGATCAATCATGGTTGCATAGCATAAAAAATTACATGAAATATGAACGAACATGCCTATTTTCATTTGGTCCTCCTAAACCTTAGTCCCTTTCAACAAATAAAACTTCTCAGGTTTAGTCAGATCAAACTTTATTAAAATCAGAGTTTGCATAAACTAAAAGAATTTTATTTCTGCAGAAAACAATCTTAAACTTCTTTGTGAAACCAATATTTTAATTTTGATATAACTAAAGAACTTAAGGACTAAATTGAAAATGTAAAAACGAATTTTTAAGTCCTCAAATATCCCTATATGATTTAAAGAATATGCCTAAGTTAAAAACTAAGTTTATCAAATATTTTCTAAGTGTTCTTAAAGCCAAAACAGTGATTTTCGAGTCCCAGTTTCGAAACGGCCTATGGCATTTTGAAACAGTTTTGAAACTATGAACCCATGTTTCGAAACGGGTATCGAAACGATTTCAACACTACAAACCCATGTTTCGAAACAAGTTTCGAAACGGCTTTAGAACAAAGAGACACCGTATCGAATAGACATCAAGTGTTTCGAACGGTTCTTAAATTGATTTGAAAAATATGACCGTTGAAAGTTTTTAACTGATTTTTAACAAACCGTTAAGGCGTTTCGAAACGATCTCAAGTCGTTTCGAAACGACCCTTGACAGTGGCAAAATGTTTCGAAACAAGTTTCGAAAGGACTCTTAGCGTATCAAAATAGGTCTGACCGTTTCGATACGGGCTCTTTAATACACCCCAACAGCTCTTTCTATATTGGTCTGTTTCGAAACAGGGTCGGGCGTTTCGAAACGGTTGGTTGCAGACTGCATTTATGGAGGGAAGATAACACCCCCAACGGCTCTATTGATGAATGCAACAACCACAACGGCTAGAAATCAATGAGAAGGTATAAAAGGGACCTCTAAAAGCCTCAACAACAACTATTGATCCTAAAGCAAACATCCAAACATCAAATCCAAGTATTTGTGCCTAAATCCCATTATTGTCTAGAAACCCCAATTATATTTTTCATTCTTATCATTTCAATTGGGTTGAGTGCTTGTAATTGGGCTAGTTTATGTATTGAGAGATACTTGTTTAGCCAACAAATTCTTTGTTTTATTTGTGTGAGGATTGGGTCAAATTTTGGGTAGAAAATTTGACCGAAAATTGTAAGGGTTACCTCCTTAGACTAGAAAAGGGGAAGAGCAATTAGTGGAATTGTTGCAAATCCTTAGTGAAGCTAAGGTAGTGGATGTAGAGTTCATTTGGAACTTGAACCACTCTAAAATTCCTTGTCAATCTTTTTATTTGCAATTTCCACCACCAAGAACATTAAAATTCCAATTTACCCCCTATTGGTTTAGTTCGATCATTCGATCCACTCAACAATTGGTATCAGAGCCTACCTCTTTGAGGATTAACAACCACAAGAGGAGTTCCTAGGAAGAGTGTGCTCATCCAGAAATCAAGAGATGACTTCTACCTTCGGTTCGAGCATGTATGAGTCTCAATCCACTACAAGACCTTCATTCTTCAATGGTGACAACTATCCGCTTTGGAAGAATAGAATGCGCCTCTTCATCAAGTCTAGTGACTACTTAGTTTGGGATGTAATTGAAGATGGCCCCTACATTCCATTGAAGCGAGATCGTGAAGGGAAGATGGCTTTGAAGAAAAAGGTGGAGATGAGTGAAGAAGAAAGGAGAAAGATTCAAATAAATGAAAAAGCTCTCCACATACTCTTTTGTTCATTCGGTCCGGACATCTACTTCAAAGTGTCATCCATTGAGAGTGCTAAAAAAGTGTGGGACACTCTTGAGACTACCTATGAGGGAACCAATTATGTCAAGGAAACTAAGATTGAAATTCTCAATCTTAGTCATGAAAATTTTAAGATGGAGCCCAATGAGACGGTGTCCAAGATGTTTGATCGTTTCTCCACCATAGTCAATGGTCTCAAAGGATTTGGAGAGACAATACCGGAAGACAAGCTTGTCCGGAAGCTACTCTACTCACTTCCCGAATCTTAGGATAGGAAGAGAACCGCCATCATAGAAGTTATAAATTTGAAGACTTTAAAGCTTGATGAGCTAGTGGTTTCTCTCCTTACTCATGAGATTATGAAGCAAGGAAGGGAAGAAGAGAAAAAGAAGGAAGAGAAGAGAGTAGAAAAGCTAGAAGTTGAAAAGAAGAAGAAGATGGGAATAGCTCTCAAAGCTTCATTACTTGAGGAGAGCTCTTCTAGTGAGGAGGATGAACTAGAAGAATTGACTATGATAGCCAAATGATTCTCACGCTTTATGAGGTCCAACCGGGGAAGAAAAATTCAAAGGAAGATGGACTTCAAAGGTAAAAACAAAGAAGAAGCAAGGGATCAAATCATTTGCTTCGAGTGCAATAAATTCGGCCACATACGTTCGGAGTGCCCTCAACTCAAGAAGAAGGGCTTTGAGAAGAAGAAGAAGAAGCTCAAAGCCAAGCTTGCTACTTGGAGTGATGAGGAGTCATCCGAGGATGACGAACAAGAAGTGGCCAACCTTTGCCTCATGGCACTTGAGGAAGATTCCTCCATGGTAACCTCTAACTCATCATCTTTAGATTTTACATATGATGAATTAAATGATGCATATGATGAGTTGCAAGAGGTCTATGATGAATTAGTTGAGAAATACAAGGAGTCGATCATTAGGAATAAGAAAATTATTTCGGAACTAAATGATAAAAATGACTCACTCTCTCAAGCTAATTTAAAATTTTAGAAAAAGATATTAGGGTTGAAAGATGAACTAAAATTTTTTCAAGATGAAAATATTGATCTTAATAATCTTTTATCTCAATGTAATAGTGAACACCAAAAGGTGTTAGATGAACTAAATAAGCTCAAAGAGTCTTTTAAAAATGTTGGTAGTGTCAAGCATGAAATAGGTGAATCTTCAAAAACAAACCAACCTAAGAAAAAGACTAATTACTACAAACAAGGTAGCTTTCCTAGACATAGTAGAACTAAAAGGATTAGAAGTGTATGGGTTCCTAATGAACTTGTAAAATCTAATAACATTGTTGCTATGTCATCTTGGATTCCTAAGGGAACCAAGGTTTTGGGAGCTAACACTCATGGACCCAAAATGATTTGGGTACCAAAAACAAAAGCTTAATATCTTTGTTGTAGGGGGAGCATTGCTACAAGGCCAAAGCACAAAGTCAAAACTCATGGTACCTTGATAGTGGATGCTCAAGGCATATGACCGGAGACAAGAGTAGATTCATGAATCTAAAGCCAAAGAGTGGAGGAGTGGTAACATTTGGTGACAACTCCAAAGGCCACATTAAAGGTATTGGCTCCATAGGTATTCACTCTACTATTCTTATTGAAAATGTCTTGTATGTCGATGGTCTTAAACATAACTTGTTGAGCATAAGTCAATTGTGTGATAAAGGATTTAATGTTTTATTTGATAAAAATGGGTGCAAAATTGTTGACATTAAATCTAATAATATTATGCTCATAGGTCATCGCATAGGGAACATATACATGGTGCATCTAGATGACATACATACATCTCATGCATGCTTAGTAGCACAAAATGAAAATGATGCATGGTTGTGGCATAGGAAACTAGGACATGCTAGCATTAGTGTTTTAGAAAAACTAGTTTCCCTTGATCTAGTTAGAGGTTTACCCAAGATTAAATTCTCAAACGATAAAATTTATGATGCATGCTCTAAGGGTAAACAACATAGGCCTTCCTTTAAATCCATTAATGATGTTTCTACAAGTAGATGTTTACAACTTATCCATATGGATTTATTTGGGCCAATTAGGAGTATGAGCTTGGGTGGTAAATCTTATGCATTTGTACTTGTTGATGATTTTTCTAGATTTTATTGGGTTCTATTTTTAAGTACTAAAGATGAGGCTTTAGAAAAATTCATCACATTTTCAAAACTAACCCAAAATGATCTTGAACTTAGAATTTCACATATTAGAAGCGATCATGGAACCGAGTTTCAAAATTTAGGGTTTGAAGAATTTTTGAATGAAAATGGTATTAGCCATAATTTTTCGGCTCCTCGAACTCCTCAACAAAATGGGGTAGTTGAGAGGAAAAATATAACTTTGCAAGAAATGGCTAGAACCATGCTTTGTGAAAATAATTTACCTAAATATTTTTAGGCGGAAGCCACAAACACCGCTTGCTATATTGTTAACCGAGTAATGATTAGGTCAATTTTAAAGAAAACACCTTATGAGATTTTAAAATCTAAAAAGCCTAACATTAGCTATTTTCACCCTTTTGGTTGCAAGTGTTTTGTTTTAAATAATGAAAAAGACAACTTAGGTAAATTTGATGCAAAAAGTGATGGAGCTAGTTTCATAGGATACTCTTTAACCTCTAAATCCTATCGAGTATTTAACAAGAGAACTTTAGTAGTAGAAGAATCTATACATGTTGTATTCGATGATAACCTCCTTCCAAGGAAGGATTCTTGTGATGATGATGATGTAGGAATCATAAATGACTTTGATGGAGGACAAACTTCAAAGGAGGATAAGATTCCAACAAAAGAAGAGGACACAAGAGATCCACCTCTTGAAGCCTTGAAGGACTTGGCTCTTGAGGAAAAGGAAGTGAGCTACCCAAGGGAGTTCAACTATGTCAAAAATGGTGAAATCTTGGGTGATCCATCCAAGGGGGTAACCACTCGATCTTCTCTTAGATTAATGAATCATGTTGCATTTATCCCATGCATAGAGCCTAAGAATATAAAAGAAGCATTGAAAGATGATTTTTGGATTATGGCTATGCAAGAAGAGTTAAATCAATTTGAGAGAAGTAATGTTTGGACATTAGTTGATAGGCCTAGTAATCAATCTACCATAGGAACTAAATGGGTCTTTAGGAACAAGCTAGATGAGAGTGGTAACATTGTAAGAAATAAAGCTAGACTAGTAGCACAAGGTTACACTCAAGAAGAGGGAATAGATTTTGATGAAACCTATGCACCTGTAGCTAGAATGGAAGCCATTAGGATGTTGCTTGCATATGCATGTTATCATTATTTCAAGCTTTTTCAAATGGACGTTAAAAGCGCGTTTTTAAATGGGATTATAAATGAGGAAGTGTATGTGGAACAACCACCGGGTTTTGAAGACTCAAAATTTCCAAATCATGTTTTCAAACTCACTAAAGCTCTTTATGGTTTAAAACAAGCTCCCAGAGCTTGGTATGAAAGACTTTCAAACTTTTTAATTAAAAAAAGTTTTGAAAAAGGCAAGGTGGACACTACACTTTTTATAAAAAGGTATAAAAATGACATCTTAGTAGTACAAATTTATGTTGATGATATTATTTTTGGTTCTACTAATGAATGTCATTGCAAAGAGTTTGCCAAGCTAATGCAAGGTGAATTCGAGATGAGCATGATGGGGGAGCTCTCATTCTTTTTGGGACTCCAAATCAAGCAAAAGAAGGATGGCACCTTCATCAATCAAGCAAAGTACATAAAGGACGTGCTCAAG
The DNA here is from genome assembly GCA_958450335.1 of Hibiscus tridactylites. Taxonomy (NCBI): domain Eukaryota; kingdom Viridiplantae; phylum Streptophyta; class Magnoliopsida; order Malvales; family Malvaceae; genus Hibiscus; species Hibiscus tridactylites. Next base: position 71,803,942 of record OY288272.1, read on the forward strand.
AAGTTTGGCTTGGAGAATGCAAAGCCTCAAGCCACACCTATGAGCTCATCAACAAAGCTTGACAAAGATGAAGGAGGTAAGTGTGTTGACTCTAAGCTTTACCGTTCTATGATTGGATCATTGCTTTACCTTATTGCAAGTAGACCGGATATCTTGTTTAGTGTTTGCTTGTGTGCTAGGTTTCAAGCTAGTCCTAGAGAGTCTCACCTTATAGCCGTTAAGAGAATCTTTAGGTACCTTAGAGATACTCCTTGTTTAGGTCTTTGGTACCCTAGAGACTCCACCTTCAACCTTCATGCTTATTCGAATTCAGATTATGGGGGATGTAAAATCGATAGGAAGAGTACTTCGAGAACTTGTCAATTCCTAGGTAGTATGCTCATATCTTGGTTCTCTAAGAAACAAAATAGTGTAGCCTTATCTACCACCGAAGCCGAGTACATATCCTTGAGGAGTTGTTGTGCTCAAGTCCTTTGGATGAAGCAACAACTCTTAGATTATGGTATTAAAGTTGAAACCATACCCCTAAAATATGATAACACTAGTGCTATATGTTTGACAAAAAATCCCATCCAACACTCTAGAACCAAACATATAGAAATAAGACATCATTTCATTAGAGATCATGTCCTTAAAGAAGATATGGTTATAGAGTATGTTGACACCTTAAATCAATTAGTGGACATATTTACAAAACCTTTAGACAAAGGGAGTTTTTGGTCCCTTAGGAGAGAGTTAGGTCTAACTAGCCTATCTTAACCTTTTAGGACCTCTTTTGTGCTTAAAATTGCTTGATCTTGTGAAATGCCATGTTTATGTGTTTTTACTCCTAATTTCATCCATGCCTATAGCTAGGGGGAGTATGTTTATGTTTGCATATGTTTTTCCTGCTCATTCATGTCATTCATGCAAGTTAGGCCTTAGAAAATTTCATTTTTCTGCACTTTTAGAGCCTCATCTACACTTCCAGGCCCAGGTGTATCGAAACGGGTCCACCTGTTTCGATACGGATGCTTTACATTTCTATCTGAGAGAAGGGCGTTTTGGAACACTTTCCAAGGGTTTCGAAACGTTTTGGCTACTGCCAAGGGGTGTATCGAAACAAGTTTCGATACGAGTCAACGGGGATCCGATATGGTCAAACACGTATCGAAACGGTCAACTGGAGTTGAAAAATCAGTCAAACTTTCGTGCCCGCGTTTCGAAATGATCGACACCGTTCCGAAACGGGTTCGCGAACTGCTTTAAAACGACTTTTAATGATAAAGTTATTCTTTAATTAAAACTCTCCCAAACCCTAAAAACCCTAGAATCGTTTTTTCCCTATAAAAACCCTCTAAACCTCTTTGTTTTTCACCAAATCTTGAGGGGATTTACTCTTAAACACAAGTCTAAGCAAGCTTCAACAATCTTGTGCAAGGATTTTCATCCATTCATCCAAAATCCCAATTTAAGGTATTTTTCCTCTTTTTCTTTTTCTTTCAATTTGTATTCGAATCTTAGGTTAGAAAATTTTAATTTTGTATAGTTTATATGTTTTGATACTTGGGTTTTTCAAATCTTGTAAAAAAATTTCAAAATCTTCAATTTTTTATTCGAATATATAAATTTTAACTCGTATTTTTTTCTATTTTTCTCTTAATTTTTTTTTTGTTTTGTATATTTTTTTAAACTTGTTTTAAACCTAAGTGGGATTTATCATTGGATTGAATTACGAAATCTCATGCATACACTTAAACCTATTTTAAATCGCTTGCTTAATGTTTTTAGGATGGCTTTGGAGAATGTTAACAAAAAGCGTAAGACCGGTCAAGCTAGTGAATCAAGTATTCGTCCTAATCTCACTCAGCTTTTTCAAAAAAAGTCTTCGAACTCAAGAGATGAAGGATCGATTCGCTTATGTCAAGGAGTACGAAGTTCGTCGTGAGTGTGTTATTGATCTCAAGTTTCTTGACTCCGAGCGCTTTATTTTTCGTTACCTCGACCGTTTGAGAGAATGGAGTTTCCTTGGTCTTTTGAGCATCCCGGACATTTGCTACAAACACATGGTACTTCTCTTTTACTCTAATGCTCAATTTATCAATGATGAAGACAACTCCGAAGTTGTTGGCCTTGAGTCTTTTATCTTAGGGAAAAGGATTGTCATTAACATCCCTCTCTTGGAGTCTACGTTTTCTATTAAGAACGAAGGAATTGAGAATGAGAGTCACTTTGGTTCTCACATTGGTTCGGTGCTTAGCTTGGATGCGCATGATAGATTCCTTCATTTGATGGTCTCATGGTTCCTTCGCCCCTCCGGAGGTAAATATTCTCACATTCGTCAAGTAGACTATTTTTGGCTTGAGTGTTTCTGTCGTGGTGTGCGCCCTAATCTAGTTAAGATCATATTTGCCGAAATAGTTAACAATGTTAAGCTTCGTGACACCGATGCACTGAAATCCTTCACTTATGGAACGATTTTAAGTCACATCTTTAGCACGCTTAATCTTGATTGCACCTACGACTCTCCGGAACCCCGCAAGTCAAAAATTGGTGAGTCCTCTCTCCGTAAGTCCGGTTTTTGCTATGTAAACAATGGACATTGGGAACGTGTTGATCATGAAGCACCTCCTTCTCCTCCTCCCGTTGAACCTCAACCACAAGCTCAAGTTGCGAACAATGAAGCTCTCACGACTTTCCTTACCGAGCGGTTCAACGCCATGGACACTAACATGGCTTCGGGATTTGGTGCTATCAATACACGCTTGCAAAATGTAAAGGATCGACTCCAATCCCTTGAGAATCAACACTCGGCCATGGATATGTCCTTCTCCACCTTTTATGGCCAATGGATGAAGTTTCGTCAATATCAAGTCAAGAGCGATGATGAGTCCTCGGATGATGATGGTGACGACGAGGCCTAAGTTTCTCATGACATTTCATATTAGCTATGCATTTTAGGATTAAGTTTGCATCTTTATTTCAATTATGTTTTATGAACCCATGCTTTTGACTTTATTTGGGATTATGCTTTGAACTTTTTGTTGAAGATTTATGTTTTAGATATTTTAATTTTATGAATTAATATTATTGTTGCTCATTGCTTATTGCTTAATAATTATTTCCGTTAACCCTATTTCTTCTCTATAAGCCTTGTTTATTATTTTTGATTTAACAAAAAGAGGGAGAAAGTAATCTAAGAGTCAAAATTCGTTTTTAAATGTTTTAAGTGTTTTTAAGTTGTTTTAAACCTTGAATTTAAATACTTAAATCTTTTTAAAACTTTAAAAACTTATCTTAAATTGAGGGGAGTTAGAAGATGTTCAAAAATTTCAAAACTCTTAAAAATTCTAACTTTGGTTTTGTATATCAAAAAGGGGGAGATTGTGAAACCGATATTTTAATTTTGATATAACTAAAAAACCTAAGGACTAAATTGAAAATGTAAAAACGAATTTTTATGTCCTCAAACATCCTTATATGATTTAAAGAATATACCTAAGTTAAAAACTAAGTTTATCAAATATTTTCTAAGTGTTCTTAAAGCCAAAATAGTGATTTCAAGTCCCAGTTTCGAAACGGCCTAAGGCGTTTCGAAACAGTTTTGAAACTGTGAACCCATGTTTCGAAACGGGTATCGAAATGATTTCAACACTGCAAACCCATGTTTCGAAACAAGTTTCGAAATAGCTTTAGAACAAAGAGACACCGTATCGAAATGACATCAAGTTTTTCGAAACGGTTCTTAAATTGATTTGAAAAATATGACCGTTGAAAGTTTTTAACTGATTTTTAACAAACCGTTAAGGCGTTTCGAAACGATCTCAAGCTGTTTCGAAACGACCCTTGACAGTGGCAAAATGTTTCGAAACAAGTTTCGAAACGGCTCTTAGCGTATCGAAACATGTCTGACCGTTTCGATACGGGCTCTTTAAGGCACCCCAATGACTCTTTCTATTTTGGTCTGTTTCGAAACAGGGTCGGGCATTTCGAAACGGTTGGATGCAGACTGCATTTATGGATGGAAGATAACACCCCCAACGGCTCTATTGATGAATGCAACAACCACAACGGCTAGAAATCAATGAGAAGGTATAAAAGGGACCTCTAAAAGCCTCAACAACAACTATTGATCCTAAAGCAAACATCCAAACATCAAATCCAAGCATTTGTGCCTAAATCCCATTATTGTCTAGAAACACCAATTGTATTTTTCATTCTTATCATTTCAATTGGGTTGAGTGCTTGTAATTGGGATAGTTTATGTATTGAGAGATACTTGTTTAGCCAACAAATTCTTTGTTTTATTTGTGTGAGGATTGGGTCAAATTTTGGGTAGAAAATTTGACCGAAAATTGTAAGGGTTACCTCATTAGCCTAGAAAAAGGGAAGAGCAATTAGTGGAATTGTTGCAAATCCTTAGTGAAGCTAAGGTAGTGGATGTAGAGTTCATTTGGAACTTGAACCACTCTAAAATTCCTTGTCAATCTTTTTATTTGCAATTTCCACCACCAAGAACATTAAAATTCCAATTCACCCCCTCTTGGTTTAGTTCGATCATTCGATCCACTCAACATTCTTTAAACTAGAACAACTAAAATTGTGACTAAAACGAATGAGAATTTTTTAAAATTATAAACTCCCACTAAGATTTAATATCCTTAAATAACATTACACCCACATGAGTAGTGTGCTCATGAAAGGTCTCATGTGATAGTTTCTTAATAAGCACACAATTATGAAGTTTGTACCAACATGCTCTATAACACACAACCACTCTAAATTTTCTTTAATTACTAGGAACTTAATATGTATGCACTTTAATTTTTGAAGTGTTCTTAGTGTTTATAGATAAATGAATATATATTTATTGTCACAAAATAACTAAAGTGGTGTTTCTATTCAATCTATAATTAGCAACACATATGACAAAATTCTTTTGCATCAGTATTCTATTAAAATCGAAGTCTGTTAACCTAATGATCTCTAACTTAACAGAACTCCGATATGTGAGCATGTAATTTTTGTTCTCTAAAGATATATGTTAAACCAATGTTTTAATTTTGATATAACAATGACTTTTATGAAAATAAATAAATTTTAAGGTATTTGAAATTACTCACAAGAGATAAGCGTTCGAAGTAAATTGACATCTTTTAAAGATACAAATATTTATAAGTCAATCCTCTTAAATGGAAATATTATTTTTCTAAGTATTTGGTATTCTAAAAGACCATTTTGGTTAGTGAGTAATGGTACGGTACTTAGTGTACCAGTACGATTTTTCGTTATTGGAAACCAAAGTGGTAAATGAGTACATGTACCGCTCTTAGTGTATCGGTACGTGATTTTAATATTTCTCCTTTCGAATGACTTGTCAGTACTGGTACGGTGAACCCTGTACCGATACCCACTATAGCTTAAATTGTTTTGAACAAATTGAGTACTGATACGGTGAACCCCGTACCGATACAAGATTCATGATACTTAGAGGATTTTTACTCGAGTACCGGTACGACTAGGGATTGGCACGGGGTGGGGCGGGCCTATTTTTTTATCGCCCCGCCCCGATCTATAAGCCCCTAAACCCGACTCTGCTTCGAATTAAAATATTAGTTTACCCGCCCCACCCCGATATATCAACTCTTAAACTCGACCCCAAACTGACCCGACCTAAAAAATTGAAAAAAAAATCTTAATCTTCGACGATGATAAAAGTTAGATCCGACCAATCTACCATTACGACGACAAAATTTAGTTTCAAAAGACTTTAAACCTATATAAAAATAAAATAAAAACCAATTTTAAATTACACACACGAAAAAATACATATTTAAAAAATAAACTTGAACCATTGACTGTTAGAATCAGATATGTTAAAACTTGAACAACATCTAAAAAAATTTACGATAAGCACACAAAAAATTAGCTTAACAACCATAAAAGTGTTTATATATAGTGGTATTTTTTAAAATATAAAAATATATTTATTTAAATATATAGGGGCAGGGCGAGAAATTTCTAGCATATACCCGAACCTACCCCGCCCCGACTCAACACTATAAATAACCCGCCCCTCACCGATCCCCAAAATCCAAGACTAAAAACCCGACCGGGTTGGGTCGGGGCACACCGGGTCGATTCGGGTTCATGTTATTTGGCCATCCCTAGGTACGACCTTGAGCATACCAATACACAAAAGCTCCACCAAACTCTAGTGAGAAATTTTAGTATCGGTACTGACTGACCACGAAGCAAGGCAATTAAATTTATGATGTTCATGAAGCATTTCAGAGTTCAAGGTGTACTAACCTCGAGCACTAGCGATAAATCCTCATTCAAGCTTCCCGATTACTCCTCTTGGTCCGATATTCGATCACTAATAAACCTCATATAACAACGAATACAATATATATATATATATATATATATATATATATATATATTAACCATATACTTTAGGTGATTCACAAGGTTAGACGTATAAAAATAGCTTATCGAATTCGAATTTGGTAAAACGAGCTACGAAAATGGACTCAGAATGTCAAAACCCTTTGCAAGGTTAGATGCGTAAATCAACTTATCAAATTCGAATTTGGCAAAACGAGCTACGAAAATGGACTCAGGACGTCAAAACCCACCAAATATGACCCTAAAAAAGTCAACAGCCAGTCAAAGTTAGTCAAAGATGTAGGGCAATCTAGTGTGGCGCAAGTGCATGGGAGCATGGTGCACCCTCAAGAGTGCGATCTATTGTGGCGTGGGTGCAGGATAGTATAGTGCACTTGCTGGCCGTGATCCAGTGTGGCGCGGGTGCAGGGTAGCATATGTGCACCCGCCTCAACTATTGGCCAATGCCCACTCGCTGCTGCCGGAGAGTAGGGCGCGTGCGGTGGCTTTCGATGATCGAACGATGGCGACAAACTTCAGTCTGACCTGTTTTCGGCTGTGGAATCAGATGGTGGGCTTCGTTTTTTATTTGGATGCTTAAACATGGTGTTGAGTTGATCACACAATTGCAAATAAACAAGAGGGGGTGAATTGGAGTGGCACAAAGAAATTAGAGTGGTTCAAGTTCTTCAATGAACTCTACATCCACCACCTTAGCTCCCACTAAGGATTTTGAACCAATTCACTACTTGAATTCTTCCTATTTTCTTAGATGAGGAGGAAACCTTACAATTTGATTAAGCTTTCTACCCAAAGCTTAATCCACTCACTTTTACAAAGAAGAGTATTTGGAAAACTCTAGAAATTCCTCTCAAAGGATAATGTTTACCCAATTACAATTTCACACTCCCCAAACTCACAATAAGAGATTACAATGAAGAACACAAGAGTTGGGTACAACGATTTGACTCTAAAGGTACAAAGTTTGGATTTGAGTGCTTTGATGTTGCTTGTAGGTTCAATAGTGGTTGCTGGAGCATTTGAGACTTGTTTTTATATCCTTTTATTGAATTCTAGCCGTTTGGGTGGTTAAGATCATCAATAGAGCCGTTGGGCTATAATTTCCCGCAATAAATGCTGCTCAACAACCTACCGTATCGATACGACTCGTTGGTGTATCGGTACCTGTCTCAAATAGAAAAGAGTCGTTGTGACTGAAAAACAATGCGTATTTGTAACACCCGGGTTTAGGGGTCGGGTGAAAATAATGTTTTAATATTATTCGGGTTCGGTTTTATAATTTAAATAAATTAAATAATGGTTCGGGTTTTGCTTACAAATAAAACAAGGTGTTGGACCCAATTTTTTAAACCAAGCCCAATAGCCATTCATTAATGGCATTTGTGTAAATATCAAATAAAACCTATTTTTAATTACCTTATAATTCAAATAAACCCCAAAAATCCCATCATCTTCTTCTTCTTCAATATTCCAACGACATGGAAGCCCTCCCCCTCCCCCTTTCACCATTTCATCTCTTCCAATTTCATCTTTGGAGCTTTTCAAAAGGTAATTGTGTTTTTTACTTGGCCTTGGTCTCCTCTTCATTTTGGTAACTTTAGATTTCACTAAAACTATGTATTTTGTAATTTGGGTTTTTGAAAGTTTATGTTAAAGGATGGAGCTTTATGGGTTTTCACTAAAGCTTTTGATTTATAATGGTTAGATATGGTGTCTATGAATCAAATAGTTCAACATATATGATTTTTATAGTGTTTTAAATGAATTCCCGAATTTGGGTTTTGGTGGGTTTTTAGGAGGGTTTTTAGTTGAGTTTTGGGTGTGGTTTGTGTTGGAAATTGAGGGTTGAAGTTAGGGTAATAGTTGGGGGCTGTTTTGGAAGCATTTGAATGTGCTAAATGTGTTGAAATCACAAGTTTTGGGCTGTGTATAAGGGCTGCTCGGATTTGGTAATTTTGGGGGTTGTTCATGGCTTGAAATGTTGAGTTTGGTGTTTGATTAGTGTTCCGGGTTTGCTACTTTAATTGAAGAATTGATTTGAGGTTGTTTTGATTGTGTTGAGGTGATTAGAAGAAAGATTTTGTGTTGGTGAAGCCTCGGGATCAAGTCCGGAAACTTGAAGACTTTGGTTGCTTGGTATTGAGCTTGGAGGTGGAGGTGAGTGGTTAATGTTTTAAATTGATTTCAAAGGTTGGTTCAAGCATGTGGATGTGAAAATGTTTTCTAGTAATGTTTTGGTTCAAAGATGGTTTTGGAAGATTTTGGTTTGGGCTTGAAAAGTCGAATTAAAATCAAGAGTAAGTTGTTGTGAATTGCCTCTTTAATTTCCCCTTTTACCATTTGTCCTCATTACTTGTGGTGATGTTTTGTTAAGCATGAAATTTAAATAATTTGGGAAGAAGTATGATTTCTTAATATTATATCGTTGATTTTGTTTGATGGTATTAACGATGTCGTTGATATGCCTTGAAAGGTGTGAGTAAGTTGGTGCAAGTTGTGCACGAAAATGGTGAGTAAGACCATTTGTGATCGGTAAGATTCCAAGTAGTAAGTGATGCCTAATTGTAGATATTGTTTGCAACTTGTTTTGGTTGTGCATGGTATAGTGAGTACATGTCACATGATAGTGATTGTATATCGTGTTGCATGGTTGGTGTCGAACCTCACGTGATGGTTGTCGTTGCTCCGGTGATGTGTAGTCCCGCTGGTAGCGAGTTATGTAAGACTCCGGTGATGTGTAGTCCCGCCGGTAGTGACTAGTAGAAGAGTACTTTGATGTGTAGTCCCATTGGAAAACTACTAGTCGAAACGGTGATGTGTAGTCCCACCGTGTGTGTTTTGGTTATGCTTGTGCATGCCATGTATTATTCATGTTGTATCTCACTATACCATTCTCCCTTATGGTTTTGCTTTAATCTAGGATTATGTCCTCATGCATACCATGAAGTGAAATGCTATGATAAATGTCTTTATTGTTGACCTTTGGTTGAACTTGTAAGTTAGTAGAATGATTAGGCCGTTAGATGATTGTATGCGTTGACCTTTATTTTAAAGAAAGCTTTGAACCCTGCATTGTCGTAGTTATGTTTTAGAGCTCCGCTCACTAAGCTTTATGCTTACGCTCTCCTTTTTCCGACAATGCAGATCTCTAGCTTGGAGTTAGCAAGGAGCAAGATAAGGGCGTCCAAGCGTGTGGTAGTTTGCTCAAGTATGGTTTAATTAAATAATGTAGTAGTCTAGAAATGGGAAATGCTACGTGTTTTAGGAGCTTGTATCTAGACTCCTTTGTATTGGCTACATGTTGTTAATGCCTTATGTTGATGTTTTGGTTTGATTATGGTTTGTAATGCATGATATGCTATGATGGATGTTGTGTGTGTTGGCATGTCTATTGGTGTTTAGGTTGCCTTGTTAGAGAGGGCAAACCTCATATGCTTTCCTTGTGCCTTTTAAGGCCTTTGAGTTCCATGTATGACTTGTATGCCTAATTGCCTTGTTCCATGTTTATATGCCAAGTTTCTTGTATGATTGAATCATCACCTTGTATTGAAATGTGTTTTGATCGTAAGTTTAAGCATGTCTAAACCCTTGGTTTGATATTAGGATACATGTTAGTGTGTTGGTCGATGTTTGAGAGGGATTTAAGGGCCACTTGTGCCTTAAATCAGCTCAAACCTGTGTTTTCGTAGCAGGGGTATCGATACGGTTGGTCCCGTATCGATACGGCCTTCATGGTTCAGGCCCCGCGTTTCGATACGCGAGGGGGCGTACCGATACTATTTTTGCTACTGGAGCTACTGTCCAGTTCCGTATCGGTACGGGCCTTCATGCGTATCGATACGGTCCCCTTAGCGTTGACCGTGGGAAGTCAACAATTGGGGAGGGTATCGATACACTCCTAGGTGTATCGATACGGTCTCCACGGGTTGACTTTGACCAGTAGACCTGGTCAAGGGGTATCGATACACCCCTTAGGTGTATCGATACCACCTGCAGTAAAGTTTAAAATTTGGCCGTAACATGATTGTTTGAGTTCGTTGGATTTTTGTATCGCATGTGTTGTTCCGCTGTATGACCACATAGGATTAATTACTCATCTAGACAAGTTTTAAAATGAAAAAAATAGGGTTGCTAACCGAGGGGGAAACCTTTAGGGGTTTTCACTCGGTTTTCCCCGTGTAGCTCACTCGGACCGGTCATCCGGCCAGACTGGGACGAGGGGGTTACATTTAGTGGTATCAGAGCCTGAGGTTTCCGAGACCTCGGGTAGGTAAGTGATGTAAGTTTGATGTGTTATGTTGTTGTTATGTCTCGGTGAATGTTTTGCCATGTATGTTTAATGTTTGCTAGTTAGTACGGTGTTTGAAAGCATGTGTTAGCATGATGCTTGTGTTGAAGCGTAGTGTCGAGTTCCCATTGCTACTATTACTTATTTAAAAAGATATTTTTGTAAAGGAATATACTTGAGCACCTTGGACCCTTGCTCTTGCTAACCCTAAATATTCTTGTTTGTGTGTTTTGTTTAGTATTGTATTGTTGTCTTTGGTAAGTTGGAGGCCGAGGCGTGGGCCTAGGGCTGGTAATCGTGAATCTGAGGTTTTGGAGGATGTGAATGATGATAGAGTTCATCGCTTTAGTTTGGGGCAGTATGACAGTACCAGAGTTGGAGGTACAGTTTGCTTGTTTGGGTCAGCGTGCCTGTGAGCCGGTTTCTATTGAGGGAGAACAATGTGACCGATCTTGACATGAGATGGTAAGAGAAGTGATGAACTAAGAGTTGGCTTCGGAATGATGTCGATGTTGTAGCAAGTAATTCCTCGATACAGTCATTGGGCTTGTTTTTCTTATTTATTCTGGATCTACGCGTCCGTGTATTTTGAGTGAGTTTGCGAAGCTGTTGAAATCCACCTTGTGATGTACTAGGGGTAGGTGTTAGTGTTACTAGCTCCTTCAAGGATACAGTCGTGGTCAGAAAATTGTACAAGGGATGTCCGTTGATGGTTCAGTGGCACGTGTTTTCAGTTGATGCGATGAAATTACTTCTTACGGTTTGATGTGAAACTATGCATGGATTAGCTTGTAGAACATAGAGTTATGGTAGACTTTGAGACAATGGGAGTTTTCTTAGAGCTTGCGAATGACTATGGGATGGTAATGATAGGTGGGAATGTGGATTTCGAATGTTGATCCAGCCTTAGAGGTCAAAGATTGATTGAGTTAGTTGACAGACTTGCCTAGCCAATGTGATGGATTTGATTTTGAATGAGGATTTGACCGCAGAATGTTAGAATAGTTTGTGTTTTCCTAAAAGTGTTTGGAAGAATTTCCCGGTTTGTCTCCTGTTAGAGAAGAAGAGTTTGTTTTTGAGATCGTCTTCGAGTTCGCTCCTATTTTGATTGCTCTATATCTTGTGATTTCCGAAGGAATTGAGAATGTTGAAGAACCAACTTTGAGATTTGTTAGACCTTAGACTCGTTAAGCCTAGTACGTCATCGTAGAGTATGATAGTACAAATTGTGAAGGAGAAAGAATGACAGTACGAGAATGTGTTTAGAATTCAGACAATTGAAACAAGTGGCAGTGAATAATTGGTATCCATTTCCGAGTGTCATTGGTTTGTTGATCAGTTAGTGTGTGTTTCAGTCCTTTCGAAGATTTATTTGAGATTTGAATTATTACCAGTTGGAAATGAGAGAAGTTGATGTACCGAAGACAGCTTTCGGGGCAAGATGTGATCGCTTGAGTCTGAGTTATGCCGCTTTGTTTGACTAGTGTGTCAGTTACTTTTGTAATAGATGTTGAGCAGAATAATTTCCTGAGCTCCTTGATCAGTTTGTAGTAGCTCTCTTAGATGATACGTGGGTATATTCACGTACCGAAGAAGACCATGACAAGTCTTGAAGTTAGGGTGGTAGATCCTTTTAGAGAATTAATTGTATACCAAGTTGTGCAATGTGAACTTCGAGTTAATAAGGATGTTCTCCTAGGACATGTAGATCAGCCGAGTTTGTTAGAGTAAATCCCAGGTAGGCAAAAGAAGATATGTGTTGGAAGAAATTGAAGACTGTGACAAATATCTATAGTTCTAAGTCTAGCATTGTTACTTTCAGAGAATTGTAAATAGTCTTTTGAAGATAGCTGCTCCCTTGACAAGTGCTACAGAAGAATGTTCAGTTGTGTGGTTAGATGCGAGACAATGAACCCTTGAGAAACTGAAAGAAACCCTGAAGAGGACTTCGACCTTGATTCAGCCTATACTAGAGAAAGAACTTGTGAACAGTAGTGGTGTGTTACATGTAGAGTTAGGCTGTGTGCTTATGCAAGACAGAAGATTGTGACTTGATCAGCGAGATAGTTGAAAGACCGAGAAAATAGTTATCCGACACTAGACTTAGAGTTAATTACATTTGTATTTGCTTCGAAGGCGTAGAGACAAAGCTTGTATAGTAAGAAATGCACAGTGTGTATGTACGTATCATCAGAACTTGAATTGTTAGACAACTTAGGAAGGGTTGAAACTTGAACATCATAAGTGTTAGAACTGCTTGAAGACTGTAATATAAGGATTGAGTACCATCCGAAGAGAGTCAACGTAGTGATCGATGTTCCGAGCTGTATTTGTTGTTAGATTAGTAGTTGAGTTGCGAGGTGTAATTGTCGAATTCAGTTTACCGAATGATAGTGATTCTGTGGCCGAGTTTCGGGTTGAGCCTACTTTGAGTCAGAATGCTTGAGGAGAAACAGTTGCAAGACAGGTTCTTGGCACCTCACGTGCAAGACATAGTGGAAGGAAGACCGTCAGAATACAGTTTCAGAGATGATAGAGTTTGTATTTTTTTTAGAGACAGAATTGTTGTACCGATTGCCATAGTGTTTTGAAGCGTATTGTGTTGGCCGAAGCATACGGCAGTTCATTTGCAGTGCATCTGAGTTGTATGAAGACGAATTGTGGGTTGAAGATGAGTACTTCTGGGTTGAGTTGATGAATGACGTGGTTTAGTATGCGAGTAGGTGTATAGTTTGTCAGCGTGTTAAGACCGAGCATCAGTTTTTTCTTCTAGCTTGTTACATCTGTGGGAGATTCGTATTAGAAGTGAGTAATAGATTCGAGAGATCTTGTGTCTGATCCGCCTTCGATTTCCTCAGTGAGAGCTTAGTTGAGTAATCAATGTTAGTTGCACTGTATGTGGCCTTTTATACACGTTTACGTTACTTGTACTGTGGGAAAGATGGTGGAGTTGTGCCTTAGCAAGAGTGTGAATTGTACAGTGTCTTGAGATCAATAGTGGCCGATAGAGATTCGAGTTTTCTACTAGATTTTTGAAGACGTCTGCATAGTGTTTGGTTACCTGTTGAAGTCAGATGGTCAGCTAGAGAAGGTTATGGGTCAAGTTTTTAAACAGTGTTGTATGAGTTTGTGAATCGGGCTAGTTCAGTTGTTTATTTGTTGCGGTTACCACCAGAGTTAGAAAGGGGTTTGTGATGTGTTTTGTGTATCTATGATTCGGAGGTGTGAGTCAGTATTGTTCCGTGTTATGTTGTTGAAGAGATTGAGTTGAGTTTAAAATAGTCATGCATTGAAGGATCCGTTGAGACCTTGACATCAGATAGCTAATGTTGTGTGGTGAGTCTACCGAGTTGGTGAGTATGTTGCGGTGAGAGAAAGTGTGAAGAAGCATGTGTCAGTGACTCTTTCTGTTTGATAAATTTCGGGGACGAAATTTCCTTAAGTAGGGGAGAGTTGTAACACCCGGGTTTAGGGGTCGGGTGAAAATAATGTTTTAATATTATTCGGGTTCGGTTTTATAATTTAAATAAATTAAATAATGGTTCGGGTTTTGCTTACAAATAAAACAAGGTGTTGGACCCAATTTTTTAAACCAAGCCCAATAGCCATTCATTAATGGCATTTGTGTAAATATCAAATAAAACCTATTTTTAATTACCTTATAATTCCAATAAACCCCAAAAATCCCATCATCTTCTTCTTCTTCAATATTCCAACGACATGGAAGCCCTCCCCCTCCCCCTTTCACCATTTCATCTCTTCCAATTTCATCTTTGGAGCTTTTCAAAAGGTAATTGTGTTTTTTACTTGGCCTTGGTCTCCTCTTCATTTTGGTAACTTTAGATTTCACTAAAACTATGTATTTTGTAATTTGGGTTTTTGAAAGTTTATGTTAAAGGATGGAGCTTTATGGGTTTTCACTAAAGCTTTTGATTTATAATGGTTAGATATGGTGTCTATGAATCAAATAGTTCAACATATATGATTTTTATAGTGTTTTAAATGAATTCCTGAATTTGGGTTTTGGTGGGTTTTTAGGAGGGTTTTTAGTTGAGTTTTGGATGTGGTTTGTGTTGGAAATTGAGGGTTGAAGTTAGGGTAATAGTTGGGGGCTGTTTTGGAAGCATTTGAATGTGCTAAATGTGTTGAAATCACAAGTTTTGGGTTGTGTATAAGGGCTGCTCGGATTTGGTAATTTTGGGGGTTGTTCATGGCTTGAAATGTTGAGTTTGGTGTTTGATTAGTGTTCCGGGTTTGCTACTTTAATTGATGAATTGATTTGAGGTTTTTTTTATTGTGTTGAGGTGATTAGAAGAAAGATTTTGTGTTGGTGAAGCCTCGGGATCAAGTCCGGAAACTTGAAGACTTTGGTTGCTTGGTATTGAGCTTGGAGGTGGAGGTGAGTGGTTAATGTTTTAAATTGATTTCAAAGGTTGGTTCAAGCATGTGGATGTGAAAATGTTTTCTAGTAATGTTTTGGTTCAAAGATGGTTTTGGAAGATTTTGGTTTGGGCTTGAAAAGTCGAATTAAAATCAAGAGTAAGTTGTTGTGAATTGCCTCTTTAATTTCCCCTTTTACCATTTGTCCTCATTACTTGTGGTGATGTTTTGTTAAGCATGAAATTTAAATAATTTGGGAAGAAGTATGATTTCTTAATATTATATCGTTGATTTTGTTTGATGGTATTAACGATGTCGTTGATATGCCTTGAAAGGTGTGAGTAAGTTGGTGCAAGTTGTGCACGAAAATGGTGAGTAAGACCATTTGTGATCGGTAAGATTCCAAGTAGTAAGTGATGCCTAATTGTAGATATTGTTTGCAACTTGTTTTGGTTGTGCATGGTATAGTGAGTACATGTCACATGATAGTGATTGTATATCGTGTTGCATGGTTGGTGTCGAACCTCACGTGATGGTTGTCGTTGCTCCGGTGATGTGTAGTCCCGCCGGTAGCGAGTTATGTAAGACTCCGGTGATGTGTAGTCCCGCCGGTAGTGACTAGTAGAAGAGTACTTTGGTGTGTAGTCCCATTGGAAAACTACTAGTCGAAACGGTGATGTGTAGTCCCACCGTGTGTGTTTTGGTTATGCTTGTGCATGCCATGTATTATTCATGTTGTATCTCACTATACCATTCTCCCTTATGGTTTTGCTTTAATCTAGGATTATGTCCTCATGCATACCATGAAGTGAAATGCTATGATAAATGTCTTTATTGTTGACCTTTGGTTGAATTTGTAAGTTAGTAGAATGATTAGGCCGTTGGATGATTGTATGCGTTGACCTTTATTTTAAAGAAAGCTTTGAACCCTGCATTGTCGTAGTTATGTTTTAGAGCTCCGCTCACTAAGCTTTATGCTTACGCTCTCCTTTTTCCGACAATGTAGATCTCTAGCTTGGAGTTAGCAAGGAGCAAGATAAGGGCGTCCAAGCGTGTGGTAGTTTGCTCAAGTATGGTTTAATTAAATAATGTAGTAGTCTAGAAATGGGAAATGCTACGTGTTTTAGGAGCTTGTATCTAGACTCCTTTGTATTGGCTACATGTTGTTAATGCCTTATGTTGATGTTTTGGTTTGATTATGGTTTGTAATGCATGATATGCTATGATGGATGTTGTGTGTGTTGGCATGTATATTGGTGTTTAGGTTGCCTTGTTAGAGAGGGCCAAACCTCATATGCTTTCCTTGTGCCTTTTAAGGCCTTTGAGTTCCATGTATGACTTGTATGCCTAATTGCCTTGTTCCATGTTTATATGCCAAGTTGCTTGTATGATTGAATCATCACCTTGTATTGAAATGTGTTTTGATCGTAAGTTTAAGCATGTCTAAACCCTTGGTTTGATATTAGGATACATGTTAGTGTGTTGGTCGATGTTTGAGAGGGATTTAAGGGCCACTTGTGCCTTAAATCAGCTCAAACCTGTGCTTTCGTAGCAGGGGTATCGATATGGTTGGTCCCGTATCGATACGGCCTTCATGGTTCAGGCCCCGCGTTTCGATACGCGAGGGGGCGTACCGATACTATTTTTGCTACTGGAGCTACTGTCCAGTTCCGTATCGGTACGGGCCTTCATGCGTATCGATACGGTCCCCTTAGCGTTGATCGTGGGAAGTCAACAATTGGGGAGGGTATCGATACACTCCTAGGTGTATCGATACGGTCTCCACGGGTTGACTTTGACCAGTTGACCTGGTCAAGAGGTATCGATACACCCCTTAGGTGTATCGATACCACCTGCAGTAAAGTTTAAAATTTGGCCGTAACATTATTGTTTGAGTTCGTTGGATTTTTGTATCGCATGTGTCGTTCCGCTGTATGACCACATAGGATTAATTACTCATCTAGACAAGTTTTAAAATGAAAAAAATAGGGTTGCTAACCGAGGGGGAAACCTTTAGGGGTTTTCACTCGGTTTTCCCTGTGTAGCTCACTCGGACCGGTCATCCGGCCAGACCGGGACGAGGGGATTACAATATTGATACGTTTCGAGGGAATATCGATACAGTATTAAGGGGTATATCGATACGATAAGTCGTATCGATACAGATTTTGCTCAATGGAATCCCAATTTTCGTTTTGATAAAAAGCGTATTGGTATGCTACCTTGGCGTATAGGTACAATTCAACGGTCATTTAAAATTTGGGATACCACTAACTGACAAACCAACACTTGAAAATTAAATGCAAGGATTTTGCAAAGGTCAGCATATGGTATCGATACAGTGACCTTCCGTATCGGTACATTATAGCAAAATAATGTTTTGATAAGAAAATTGTATCGATACAGTTTCAATGAGTATCGATACGCTATAGCTTAAGGTCTTGCCCAGATGAATGTCGTATCGATATGGGGTTATACCGTATCGGTACGCTATGAACGATTAAAATCCTAGTGTTGAAAAATCGTATCGATACGCATAAGGATATCGATACGCTTGGGCGTGTTGTTGAAGTTAGGCTTGAAAACACATAAAAAGACTTAGTGAAATTTGAACCTTTGAGTATGTTTTGACTTGAAATATTGTTTGGTTCAAAATGGCTTGTCAAAAAGTGAGACTTTGAATAGTACTTAAAATTTTATTGTTTTGCAATTTAGTCCATAAGTCTAAGTATTATATCAAAATCAATTTTAGCTTCACAATCTCCCCTTTTTCGATATAACAAAACCAAATATAAATTTTTAAGTTCTGAAACTTTTGAAAAGCTTACCCCCCCTTAATTTAAGATAGGTTTTCAAAATTAAGTTTTAAGTTTTCAAAATTGACTCTATAATCCTTCTCCCCATTTTTGTTAGATCAAACATAAGCACAAGGTAGGATAATAGCAACAATAATATTATTGAATTCAAAGCACACTTCAAATTGAAAGCAACAAAAAAATTCAAAGCAACAAGTTCAAACTCAAATCCTAAAGCATAAATAAAAAGCATAGAGTACTAAACATAGGTGCATAAACAATGAAACTACATGTGATATGATCTCGGTTATGGATTCCGAGTCATATACGAAGTTGCCCGATCGTGATTCTAGTAAGAACTTAATTCCCGAAAGCTTAAACTCTGAAATTGCAAAATAAAGATGTAAGAAGGATAGATATGATAATAATGATAAATGAAGGGTGAAATAAGGGATTGTAGATGTTGTTTGATGGTTATGGAAGAGTGATGGATTTGGGGTAAAATGAAAGAAAGGAAAATTGATGGTGAAGATGGTGAAGGTGGTGAAGGTGGCGTGGACTATATAGATATGTAAGGATGACGGATTGTGACCCGTTAGCTATAGAAAGCTAGGAACCAACAATATAAAAGTATGGAATCGAAGTGGTAGGAGTATGGAACGAGACCCACTAGCTATAAAGGAGCTAGGAACCAACGTTATAAACAAGTGGAATGGATGAAGACTACAAGCACAACTTGAAGCCTGATAGAGTTCTCGCAAGAACTAAAATGAAAGTAACCTTTCAAAGGAGTTTTTTTATAAAATCCAAGTCTCCCTTTACAATGAACCTAAGCTACCTATTTATAGTATTTTGGGCAGCATATGAAAAGGTTTACAAAAGATGAAAACAAATGCACTTGAATGCTTTGTCATGCACTTGAATGCATTGTAATGCTCTTGAATGCTTTGTCTTTCTTATCTCCAAGCTTTGGCCGAATATTCTAGATCAAATGGTGATGAATCTAGATATTTTTAAGATGAATGTGGCCTCAATTTCGTCCAAAAGGAGGAGTGACTCTTGGGCTACCTTGCTTTGCTTGATTAGGAGATAAAATGACTTGAATGGAGGCCTTGAATGGTTGTAATGATCTTGCTGTCCACTTTGGAGTGTCTCTTCCCATTCTATACTGATTTATATCACTAAATTGTAGTATTAAGTGAAATAATTCAGCCTTCAATGCATGTCACCTTGCTAGAACGTGAACAACATCCAAAGGTGATGAATTCAGCCTTAAAAAGGTGAATTAATAAGATTTGAATGCATTGTTCTTGGTGGAATATGAACAGCCTTGAAAAGATGATAAGAATTCAGCCTTGAATTAGTTTGAATATGAGCATTAAGATAGCCTTAAATTGCATGTCTCATGGATGAAGATGAAAGGACTCTTCCTTGGCTCAAACTCATCCAAATCATCCTTGTACAAAATTCCCGTAATGAAAATTCCAGCCTGCATTGTCTTCAGTAAATCGATCATATCTCAAGCTCCCGATATCAGATTGAGGTGATTCAAAATGCGTTGGAAAGCTAAGAGATAGAGGAATAATTTCCAAGTGATCTCAAGACCCTAACATGTCTTTATCGCATCCAGAAGTTGAAAACATTCTGACTGAAATTCTTGCATTTATTGTGACTGTTCGTCTCCCTTCATGCACCTAGACACAAAACAAGCAAATGTTCATGCTAAATTGAAAAGATAATTAAATATGTCATGCAAAAAAATTTAAAAGAACTAGCTTTATTGAATGAACTAGCTTTATTGAATGAACTATCTTTATTGAATGAACTACATGTATTAATGAACTAAATGCTTTAAATGAAATGCATGCCTTTAATGGGCATCATGTTTATTAATGCAAATGGATGTTATGCCACTATGAATTGCTCATGCAAATTCATGCAAATAAATTATATCATATGATAAGACATAATGCATAAATGAGCAAATAGAGGATGAAGTAAGGTAAAACTCCCTTCGATTGAGCTTGATAGTTTGTCAAAGATGTGAGCACGTCATGAAGAAAATTGGTGCTGGTCAAGATCACATCATCCCTCCCTCTTTAAAGCGATTTGTCCCCAAATCGATGCTTGCTACGAACGGGAACAATTTTGATTTCCTTTGGGAAGGGAACTTCTTCACTTGCATCTTGCACCGTATCCATTCTCTAGGGTCAAGATCTTCTCGTTTGTGAACTTTGCTTCCATGTTGCTCCCTTGATTTGAAGTTGATTCTCTTGCAACATTTAAGGATGTTGTGCTCACAATGTCTGAAACCTTTCACAAATATAACGTCTTGTGGAGCGCCATCTCCTCTTGTTCCCTTTCGAATGATGTCCTTCGAGTAGGTGGATAGTCCTCGCTTCATGTCTTTGAATTGAAAAATCACTTGGGAACTATTCAAGACGTCAAGCAATTGAACATCTTCTTTGTCTCCTCTCATCTTCCGGTGGAGTTCCTTCTCAAACTGATGTCTCCTTTCATTTTTTACAATCACAATTGGTTTAGTAGAAAAGAAAATCAAATTTAAAGAGATAAAGAAAACAAACCCAACAATATTCATGGATAATGGTTGACGCTTGATGTTCTTCTTGGAAAACTCCATTGGTTCATCATGTCTTTCAGTTAAAGGACTCATCTTTTGGACTCCTCCTTTGCTTGAAACGTAATGACCATAGATGAAAGGACTTGTCCTTTTGTGTTTCTCCTTTGGATCAACACCATGCTTAAGAAAGATAACTCCACTTTCACTCCTTAACTCGTCATGTTGGCTGGTGAAAAGTGGTGCCTTTTGAACTCTTTCAAGTAGGTAGATATCACCAACTTTAGTCCTTGTACCCTTCCACATTAGGAATCTTGAATTGTTGGATAATGCTCGTTTCCTTTCCTTGAATCGATGATCACAAGCAAGAACAATTCCATGAATCAATGTTCTGCTAAATAAATCTAAGTTAGAACATGAATCACCATTAATAAAATGAATGAACATAGAGGATTCGCAAAAGTTCATGAATGGAATTTGACCCTTGACATTCTCAAGAATCAGATTCATTGAAACTTCCCTTTCACGAAGTTCATCGAATGGATGGAGTGTTCTTGGAATGTCAATGAATACGTTCCTTGAAATTTCAAGTGACACTTCTTTTGGAATTTCAAAAGATATGATGCTTGAATCGTCTTTTATGTCTCTCGGAATAACCTGCAAATTCAAAGAACGAATAGAAGAAAATAATTGATTAGCAGAAATCAAAACTTCCTTCTCCTCACATTCTTTTCTCTCATGCTCATGTTTGTTTTGAATTCTCTCTTCAATATCATATTCTTCTTGAATGCTCTCTTCACTCTCTTGTTTTGTTTGAAAGCTTCTTTCACTCTCGCACTCATTTTTATCATTTCTCTCAATCTTTTCAATGCCCTCAATTTCAATCACTTCAATGATTTTCTCACATAAAATCTCTTTTTCAACTCCAACGGTTGCATCTCCAAGTGTTTTTGTCACCTCAAAATGTTCTTCTTCAATGGTTTGCACGCTTAGGCTTCTTTTAGCAACAAGAACATCTCCTTCCATGGCATGCTTGGATTCGTCTTCTTCAATGGCAGCATCTTCATTCTCAACCTCCTCTTCTTCTAATTCAACTGCTCTATCATCTCGAAGAAGCATGTTGTTGCGGTTCGGACATTGGCTTGCAATGTGAGCATGCCCCAAACAATTAAAACATTGTATATCACGGGAAGGATTTGGATTGACGGTAGTCTTACCCTTGCTGGTTTCGGCAATGGGCTTACTTCCGTTGGGTGGTCCTCCTCTTTCGTGGAATGGTAATGGGGAATTCTTCTTGTATGAACTTAGACCCCATTTTGATGTTTCACTCCCATAAGATCGTGTGGCACTCCGATTAGGACATTGGCTTGGTGGGTGTCCTTTTCCCAAGCAACGATAGCATCTAAAATCTGGATGTAAGTTGCTTTTAATTGAAGTAGTCTTCTCTTTTGACATATACTCTCTTGATTGAGATACTATGTCATTCCATCTTGGACTTTGACTCGAGTTAGATATTGAACCCACATAGTGCTTTGGAGCATTCCTTTTTCTTGAAAGGGTTCTCAATTCTTCCCTAAATTGCCTTCGTTGAGATCTTTCCTCCAAATGATCTAATCGTTCTTGCATCGACCCCAACCTTTGTTGCAACAACCTGTCCATCTCTCGGATAATATCTTGAAGATTGGAGTTAGTTGCATCTACGTTAACGTCATTACTTCCTACAACAGAGTTTCTCACGGAATTTTGAGACATTATTAGTAACAAAAATAAAAAAATTTAAAACCTCACAAACACAAAGCCTCACCTATTCCACTCCAAGAAAATGCACTCACACTCGTGTTTCACTCGGGATGGCTTTTACCCTTGATGTGCACTCTTGCCTTTTTCCACTCTTGCTCTCAATCAAGTCCTTTTAAGAACTTCCTCAAGGCTTGCAAATGGCTTGTAGAATTCGGCTGAAAAAAAAAAACTTGGCAAAAAGAATTTGGAAGGTGGGATAAGAAAAAGTGGCAACAAAAAAAGGTAAATTGTGAGAGTTGGTAAAGATGAAAAAATAGTAGCAAAAGAAAAAATGATGTAAGCATTTTTTAAAGAAGAATAGAGAATACGATGCCCCCTCCCTCTTTAACTTTCTCTAATTTTTTTTTATTGTTTTTTCTTTTCTTTTTTTTCTTTTTTTTTCTTTTCTTTTTCTTTTTTTTTCAGAAGAGAGACAACGACTATCTTACTGAATCAACCTTGCTCTGATGCCAATTGATATGATCTCGGTTATGGATTCCGAGTCATATACGAAGTTGCCCGATCGTGATTCTAGTAAGAACTTAATTCCCGAAAGCTTGAACTCTGAAATTGCAAAATAAAGATGTAAGAAGGATAGATATGATAATAATGATAAATGAAGGGTGAAATAAGGGATTGTAGATGTTGTTTGATGGTTATGGAAGAGTTATGGATTTGGGGTAAAATGAAAGAAAGGAAAATTGATGGTGAAGATGGTGAAGGTGGTGAAGGTGGCGTGGACTATATAGATATGTAAGGATGACGGATTGTGACCCGTTAGCTATAGAAAGCTAGGAACCAACAATATAAAAGTATGGAATCGAAGTGGTAGGAGTATGGAACGAGACCCACTAGCTATAAAGGAGCTAGGAACCAACGTTATAAACAAGTGGAATGGATGAAGACTACAAGCACAACTTGAAGCCTGATAGAGTTCTCGCAAGAACTAAAATGAAAGTAACCTTTCAAAGGAGTTTTTTTATAAAATCCAAGTCTCCCTTTACAATGAACCTAAGCTACCTATTTATAGTATTTTGGGCAGCATATGAAAAGGTTTATAAAAGATGAAAACAAATGCACTTGAATGCTTTGTCATGCACTTGAATGCATTGTAATGCTCTTGAATGCTTTGTCTTTCTTATCTCCAAGCTTTGGCTGAATATTCTAGATCAAATGGTGATGAATCTAGATATTTTTAAGATGAATGTGGCCTCAATTTCGTCCAAAAGGAGGAGTGACTCTTGGGCTACCTTGCTTTGCTTGATTAGGAGATAAAATGACTTGAATGGAGGCCTTGAATGGTTGTAATGATCTTGCTGTCCACTTTGGAGTGTCTCTTCCCATTCTATACTGATTTATATCACTAAATTGTAGTATTAAGTGAAATAATTCAGCCTTCAATGCATGTCACCTTGCTAGAACGTGAACAACATCCAAAGGTGATGAATTCAGCCTTAAAAAGGTGAATTAATAAGATTTGAATGCATTGTTCTTGGTGGAATATGAACAGCCTTGAAAAGATGATAAGAATTCAGCCTTGAATTAGTTTGAATATGAGCATTAAGATAGCCTTCAATTGCATGTCTCATGGATGAAGATGAAAGGACTCTTCCTTGGCTCAAACTCATCCAAATCATCCTTGTACAAAATTCTCGTAATGAAAATTCCAGCCTGCATTGTCTTCAGCAAATCGATCATATCTCAAGCTCCCGATATCAGATTGAGGTGATTCAAAATGCGTTGGAAAGCTAAGAGATAGAGGAATAATTTCCAAGTGATCTCAAGACCCTAACATGTCTTTATCGCATCCAGAAGTTGAAAACATTCTGACTGAAATTCTTGCATTTATTGTGACTGTTCGTCTCCCTTCATGCACCTAGACACAAAACAAGCAAATGTTCATGCTAAATTGAAAAGATAATTAAATATGTCATGCAAAAAAATTTAAAAGAACTAGCTTTATTGAATGAACTAGCTTTATTGAATGAACTAGCGTTATTGAATGAACTACATGTATTAATGAACTAAATGCTTTAAATGAAATGCATGCCTTTAATGGGCATCATGTTTATTAATGCAAATGGATGTTATGCCACTATGAATTGCTCATGCAAATTCATGCAAATAAATTATATCATATGATAAGACATAATGCATAAATGAGCAAATAGAGGATGAAGTAAGGTAAAACTCCCTTCGATTGAGCTTGATAGTTTGTCAAAGATGTGAGCACGTCATGAAGAAAATTGGTGCTGGTCAAGATCACATCAACATGACAGGAGATGATATGCAAAACTACTCGTTCCCATCATCGTCATCTTCGTCCTCTTCATCCTCATCGTCTTGAGTAGGTTGGTTCCTCCTAGATTGGTTAAGCCAAGCACCATGGAAAGCGCTGAGAGAGACATCCATGGAGTTTTGTTGAAGATCGATGGCTTTCACTTGATCCTCCAACGATGTGAAGCGAGTGTCAAGACCCTTGACTTGATTTTCCAAGGATGTGAATCGAGTGTCAATGGCTGCAAACCCGGCTTCCATGTTTGTTAATTTCTCATTGAGGAATGTCATTAGATTTTCCATGGAGGACGAAGCAATCGGAGCACCTTGAAAGCTTGAAGGAGTATGTGGAGCATTGGCCGGAGCATCTTGTCGAGGAGCTCAAGGGACATGAACCCATTCATTATCAACATAAGTGAAGTGAGCACGAGAGAGGGAACGCTCATCAATAGGTTGGCCAAGGGGTTTTGGAAAATCATGTGTGCAATCAATCTTAAGGGAGTGGAATAGGTGACTCAACGCCGTAGAATAGTAAAAGGATTTTACTTGGTCGGTGTGACGGTGTTGAACGAGGTAAACAAGGTCAGCAAACATGATTTGACAAAGGTTAGGATGCTTACCCTCCCTAAAGCACCTAAGCCAAAAATTGTCTACTTGACGGATTGTTGAAAATTTCCCTCCTGATGGACGGAAAAACCATGTAACAATAAGATGAAGGATTCGGTCATGAGCATTTAAAACATTTACGGAACCTAGAGGACCTTGACCTAAGGACTTCTCATCATCAATTCCTATGTTTTCAAAACCAAATGCTTTGCAAAGAGTATCTTGATCAATTTGAAAAGTTTTGCCCGTTAGATATGACTTGATAGCAACAACATGTTCTCTATCTTTATCATGAACGCATATGGCATTAGAAAAGAAAATTGTGACCAAGTTTCGATAGACAATGGGAGGAAGGCTAAATTTTTTTTGGAATTTCCATTGTTGAATCAAAGGAAGGTATTGAAATTTAAAACTTTCGGAGCTTAAAAACAGAATAGACACGACACGTTCTTCCCTAAGAGTGAAACCTTGAAAAAACTTATAACGTGACATATCCGAAGGGGTTAGAAAACAACATTGGATTATATAGGGAAGATTTTGTTTATGGTTACCCTCATAATCGTCCACATGATCCGAATAAGTGGCAAGGTAACGTCTCGCTTTCTTTTTCGGTGCCATAACCCTGAAAACATAAAAACAATTCAAATATGTATGCAATTAACATCTCATTCAATCCAATAAGTTCCAATAATTCAAGGTATTTTGAAAATCAATTTTAATGTTTAAAATATATACATGTATAAGAGAAAATATTGGTTAAAAAATTTTGAAAAACAGTTTACAAAAATATACTATGCAAAATTATATTCGAATGAAAAAAATTTGAATTTTGAGAAGTTTTTGCAAAATTTTGAAAACCCATATTACATATACATGTTTTATTCAAAAATTAAGTTAAAACAATTACTAAAAGCAAACGAAAATTTTTAAAAAAAAAGAAGAAAAAAGAGTTTATACCTTGATTTGTTAGAATGGATGAATGGTTTGATGTGAATGCACAAGATTGTTGACAAAGCTTTGTTTTGATGTGTAGATAAAAAACCCTCAACTAGTTTTAAGTTTGATGTGAAAATTTGAGGAATTGAGGGGGGTTTATAGGAAAGTGCGGCTAGGGTTTGTAGAGAGAAAAAGGGGGGTTTTATGTTGAAGTGTTTTTGTCAAATATCAACCCAATTTTAACTCTCCTTCGAGACCGTATTGGTATGCTTGTAGAGTGTATCGATACGCTTTGCTCTAATTTTTAATTCAACTTTAATACTGTATCGATATGTGTGACCATATCGATACAGTTTGACCTGTATCACTTCCCTTGACTAACCCGTATCGATACACGTGACCGTATCGATACAATTTGACATGTATCATTTCCCTTGACGAACACGTATCGATACGCCTTTTCCAAATAAGGCATTTTTGACAGTTTTAAGTTCAAAAATCCAACTTTAAACATCCCTAAAAGCATGTGAATGACATATGAACAAGTTTTAATGACTGAACTTAATGCATACTCCCCCTAGAAACATGCATAGAAGTAAAAAGAAGCAAATTAACACAAGCATGAATATTAACAAATTTCAAGCAAATTTTTTACCATTTGGGACCTAAAAGGGTCAAGAAAGGCTAGTTAAACCTAACTCTCTCCTAAGAGTCCAAAAACGCTCTTTGTCTAAAGGTTTGGTAAATATATCAGCTAATTGGTTCAAGGTATCAACATATTCTAGAACAACATCATTTTTCAACACATGGTCTATAATGAAATGATGTATAATTTCTATACGTTTGGTTCTAGAGTGTTGGATGGGATTCTTAGTGAGACAAATAGCACAAGTGTTGTCACAGCTAATGGGTATGGTTTCTACTTGAACACCATAATGTAAGAGTTGTTGCTTCATCTAAAGGACTTAAGCACAACAACTCCCTAAGGATATGTACTCTACTTTGGTAGTAGATAAGGTTACGCTATTTTATTTCTTAGAGAACCAAGATACGAGCATGCTACCTAAGAATTGGCATGTGCCGGAGGTACTTTTCCTATCTATCTTGCATCCCCCATAATCCGCATCCGAATAAGCATGAAGGCTAAAGGAAGAATCCTTAGGATACCAAAGGCCTAAGTTAGGTGAGTCTCTAAGGTATCTAAAAATTCTCTTAATGGCAACTAAGTGCGATTCTCTAGGACTAGCTTGAAACCTAGCACACAAGCAAACACTAAACATGATATTATGTCTACTTGCGGTAAGGTAAAACAAAGAACCTATCATGGATCTATAAAGCTTAGAATCAACAGACTTACCCCCTTCATCTTTGTTAAGCTTTATGGAAGAGCTCATAGGTGTGGATTGAGGCTTTACATTCTCTAAGCCGAATTTTTTGAGCATATCATTCACGTTCTTAGCTTGATTTATGAAGGTGCCATCCTTCCTTTGTTTGAATTGGAGCCCCAAAAAAATGAGAGCTCCCCCATCATGCTCATCTCGAATTCACCTTGCATTAGCTTAGAAAATTCTTTGCAATAACATTCATTAGTAGAATCAAAAATGATATCATCAACATAAATTTGTACTACTAAGATGTCATTACTATATCTTTTTATGAAAAGTGTAGTGTCCACCTTACCTTTTTTAAAACCTTTTTTCAATTAAAAAGTTTGAAAGTCTTTCATACCAAGCTCTAGGAGCTTGTTTTAAACCATTAAAGGCTTTGGTTAGTTTAAAAACATGATTTGGAAATTTTGAATCCTCAAAACCTGGTGGTTGTTCAACATACACTTCTTCATTTATAAACCATTTAGAAAGGCACTTTTTACATCCATTTGAAAAATCTTGAAATCATGGTAACATGCAAATGCTAGAAGCATCCTAATAGCTTCCATCCTAGCTACGGGTGCATATATTTCATCAAAATCAATTCCCTTTTCTTGAGTGTAACATTGAGCAACAAGTCTAGCCTTGTTCCTCACTATGTTACCACTCTCATCTAGTTTGTTTCTAAATACCCACTTAGTTCCTATAGGAGATTGATTACTAGGCATGTCAACTAATGTCCATACTCTACTTCTCTCAAATTGATTTAATTCTTCTTGCATATCTAATATCAAAAAACCGTCTTTTAGTGATTCTTTGATATTTTTAGGCTCTATGCTTGAGATGAATGCAAGATAGTTCATTAATTTGAGAGAGGATCTAGTAGTTACCCCATTGGATGGATCACCCAAGATTTCACCACCTTTGACATAGTTGAGCTCCCTTGGGTATGTCACCTCCTTTTCCTCGAGAGCCAAGTCCTTCAAGGCTTCAAGAGGTAGATTTTGTGCATCTTCTTCTTTGGTTGGAATCTCATCCACCTTTGAGGTCTGTCCTCCATCAATGGATTCAAGGATCCCTACATCATCATCATCACAAGAATCCTTCCTTGGAAGGAGGTTATCATCGAAAACAACATGTATAAACTCTTCTACTACTAAATTCCTTTTATTAAATACACGACAGGCTTTAGAGTTTAAAGAATACCCTAAGAAAATAGCTTTATCACTTTTAGCATCAAATTTACCTAAGTTGTCTTTTCCATTGTTTAAAACAAAACACTTGCAACCAAATGGATGAAAATAGCTAATGTTAGGCTTCTTAGATTTTAAAATCTCATAAGGTGTTTTTTTTAAAATAGGCCTAATCATTACTCGATTTATAATGTAGCAAGCGGTATTTGTGGCTTCTGCCCAAAAATATTTAGGTAAATTGTTTTCATAAAGCATGATTCTAGTCATTTCTTCTAAAGTTCGACTTTTCCTCTCAACTACCCCCGTTTTGTTGAGGAGTGTGAGGTGCGAAAAAATTGTGGCTAATCTCATTTTCATTTAAAAACTCTTTAAAACCTAGATTTTGAAACTCAGTTCTATGATCACTTCTAACATGAGAGATTTTGAGCTCAAGATCATTTTGAGTTATTTTAGAAAATGTGATGAATTTTTCTAAAGCATCATCTTTTGTACTTAAGAATAGAACTCAAGTAAACCTAGAATAGTCATCAACAAGTACAAAAGTCTAGGATTTACCACCTAAGCTCATAGTTTTAATAGGCCCAAAAAGATTCATATGAATCAATTGTAAACATCTACTAGTAGAGATATCATTAATGGATTTAAATGAGGTTCTATGTTGTTTACCCTTAGAGCATGCATCACATATTTTATCATTAACTTAAGTTTGGGTAAACCTCTAACTAGATTAAGGGAAATTAACTTTTCTAAAACACTCATGCTAGCATGTCCTAATTTTCTATGCCAAAGCCACGAGTCATGTTCATCATGTGCAACTAAACATGCATGAGATGTATGAATGTCATCTAAATGCACCATGTAAATATTGCCTATTCTATGCCTTATGAGCATCAATTGATTTGTTTTAATGTTCACTATTTTGCAACCTTTTTTTTATCAAATACAACATTAAAACCTTTATCATATAATTGACTAATGCTCAACAAATTATGTTTAAGACCGTTGACATATAAGACATTTTCAATGAAAATAGAAGAGTGATTACCAATGGAGCTAATTCCTTCAATGTGGACTTTGGAGTTGTCACCGAAAGTTACTACTCCACCACTCTTTGGCTTTAGTTCCAAGAATCTACTCTTGTCATCAGTCATGTGTCTTGAGCATCCACTATCAAGGTACCATGAGTTTTGACATGAAGCTTTGGCCTTGTAGCAATGCTTCCCCTACAAACAAAGAAATTAGGCTTTGGTTTTTGGTACCCAAATCATTTTGGGTCCATGTGTGTTAGCCCTCAAAACCTTGGTTCCCTTAGGAATCCAAGAAGCAATAGCATTCATATTATTAGAAATAATGAGTTCATTAGGAACCCAAACACTCCTAATTCTTTGACTTTTAGATTACTTAGAAAACTTTCTTTGTTTAGAATGAAAAGATTTTCTTTTTACGTATTGGGTTTTAGAAGAATTTCCTTTTTCAAAATTGTTTCTCCCAATAGTAATAGAAGTTTTAAGATTATACATCTTATTTGTGTGATAATATTGAAAATCGGAAAGAAGATTTTCAAGATCAAGATTTTTCTTCTTAAGATCATTTGAAATATTTACTAAGTGTAAAACCTTCTTTTCCAATTCCGAGTTAGATTTTGAAACATACTCATTTTAAATTTTTAAATCGAAAATATTTTTCTTGTTTCTCAAAATTGACTCCTTATATTTTTTAACTAACTCATCATAGACCTCTTGCAATTTATCATATGCAACTTGAAGTTCATCATAGGTAAAATCAAAATTAGATGAGTTAAGGTTTACCTTTGGATCATCATCAATGTGCATGAGACAAAGGTTAGCCACTTCCTCCTCCTCCTCGGATTACTCCTCGTCACTCCAAGTTGCTACTTGAGCTTTGAGCTTGTTCTTCTTCCCAAAACTCTCCCTCTTCAATTGAGGACACTTGGAGCAGATGTTGCTGGATTTTTTGCACTCATAGAAAATGATTTGGTTCTTCTCCTCTTCTTACTCTTGCTTTTGAAGTCCTCTTTTCTATTGAACTTTCTTCCTCGGTTGGACTTCATGAAGCGAGTGAATTGTTTGGCCAACATGGCCATCTCCTTATCTTCATCTTCACTAGAATCGCTTTCATGATATGAAGCTTTAAGAGCGATTCCAATCTTCTTCTCCTCAACTTTCTTCTTCTCAACCTTATTCTCCTCCATTTTCTTCTCTTCATCTCTTCCCTTCTTCATGATCTCATGGGTGAGTAGAGATCCAACAAGAGCATCTAGCTTGAGAGTTCAAATCTCGAGCTTCAATAGTGGTCGTTCTCTTGCTATCCAATGATTCCGGAAGAGAATACAACAACTTCCTCACTAGCTTGTCTTCAGGGATGATCTCATCGAAGCCCTTCAATCCATTGACGATGACTGAGAATCGATCAAACATCTTGGAAACACTCTCATCCGGATCTATTTTGAAGTTTTCATAGCTTAGATTGAGTAGCCCGATTTTTGTTTCCTTGACGTTGCTAGGTCTCTCATATGTTGTCTCGAGGGTGTCCCAAACTTCCTTGGCATTCTCGATCGAGGACATCTTGGAGTAGATATCTGGATCAAGAGCACAAAAGATGACATGTAGAGCTTTATCGTTGACTTGCATCCTTCGTCTATCATCTTCAGTCATTTCAGCTTTGACCTTTGGGACAAGTCTTCCTTCACTGTCTCTCTTCATCGGTATGTATGGCAATTCTTCAACTACATCCCACACTATGTAGTCGGTAGACTTGATGAAGAGTCTAATCCTATTCTTCCAATATGGGTAGTTATCCCATTAAAGAATGGTGGTTTGGTGGTAGATTGAGACTCATAGAGGTTGAAAATGGAGGTGGATGTCATTTCTTGACTAGTTGTTGATCAAACTCTCCTAGAATCGACTCAAGAGGGTAGTAATTCTTCCAATGAATGTAGCTCTGATACCAATTGTTGAGTTGGTCACACAATTTCAAATGGCCAAGAGGGGTGAATTGGCGATTAAAATTTGAAGGGTGAAAATTTGGAATAATAAAAATTGTAACACAAAGCAATTAGAGTGGTTCAAGTTCTTCAATGAACTCTGCATCCACTACCTTAGCTCCCACTAAAAATTTTCAACCAATTCACCACTTGAATTCTTTCCATTTTCTTGGATGAGGAGGAAACCATACAATTTGATTAAGCTTTCTACCGAAAGCTTAATCCACTCACTTTTACAAAGAAGAGGATTTGGAAAACTCTAGAAATTTCTCTCAAAGGATAATGTTTACCCAATTACAATTTCACACTCCCCAAACTCACAATAAGAGATTACAATGAAGGACACACGAGTTGGGTACAAAGATTTGACTCTAAAGGTACAAAGTTTGGATTTGAGTGCTTTGATGTTGCTTGTAGGTTCAATAGTGGTTGTTGGTGCATTTGAGACTTGTTTTTTACCCTTGTATTGAATTCTATCCATTTGGGTGGTTGGGATCATCAATAGAGCCGTTGGGTTACAATTTCCCGCAGTAAATGTTGCTCAACAACCTACCGTATTAGTATGGCTCGTGAGCGTATCGGTACCTATCTCAAATAGAAAAGAGACGTTGTGACTGAAAAACAATGCATATCGATATGCTTCGAGGGCGTATCGGTATGATATTAAGGGGTGTATTGATACGATAAGCCGTATCGATACGGATTTTGCTCACTGGAATCCTAATTTTGGTTTTTGATAAAAAGCGTATCGGTACGGTTCAATGGTCATTTAAAATTTGGGATACCAACTAACTGACAAACCAACGTTCAAAAATTAAATGCAAGGATTTTGCAAAGGTGAACATATCGTATCGATACGGTGACCTTCCGTATCGGTACGCTATAGCAAAATAATGTTTTGATAAGAAACCTATATCGATACAGTTTCAATGTGTATCGATGCGCTATAGCTTAAGTTCTTGCCCAGATGAATGTCGTAAAGATACGGGGTTATACCGTATCAGTACGCTATGAATGATTAAAATTCCAGTGTTGAAAAACTGTAATGATACGCATAAGGGTATCGATGCGCCTAGGCGTTTGTTGAAGTTAGGCTTGAAAACACATAAAAAGACTTAGTGAAATTTGAACCTTTGAGTATGTTTTGACTTGAAATATTGTTTAGTTCAAAATGGCTTGTCAAAAAGTGAGACTTTAAAAAATACTTAAAAATTTATTGTTTTGCAATTTAGTCCATAAGTATAAGTGTTATATCAAAATCAATTTTAGCTTCACACATGGCTAACTCACAAAACTCGAATCTACTTTTTTTCACCCCATATATCGACAACTCCAATGGTGATTCCGAGACCATCGACTGTCTCGTCTTGGCAAGATGAACACGATAGTGTAGGAGGTGTCGTAAATGGACAACCGAATTCTGGTAGATCGGAGTTGGAAGTTTAAAGAAGAAAATGAGAGAAAAAAGAGAAAAAAAAAAGAGAAAAGGAAGAGAAATAAAAAATGATTTTCTTCCACCAATCATCCGTTTTTATTTCAAAAAAAAACTTGGGACGGATAAATCGCACCTATGGCCCCTAACTCTCAACTCCCTTACTTTTTAGCCATCCATTTCTTCCAATTAAAATTATCAAGACTTTATTCTTCAATTTAATACTTAATATTAAATTACCCAACCCGAATCAGAAATCGAATAGCTAACTCAAAAATTGAGTCGTTACAATAATGGATGGACCAACTCTACCTATAAAGAGAGAAGGAGAAAGACTTGTTCCTAAGGAGAGACTAGAAATGAGCAATGAAGAGAGAAGGCAAATGCAATTGTAACACCCGGGTTTAGGGGCTAGGTGAAAATAATATTTTAATATTATTTGGGCTCGGTTCTATAATTAAAATAATGTTCGGGTTTTGCTTTCAAAATAAATTGTGTTGGGCCTATTTTGATTTAAACCCAATAGTCATAGATTTCCACCCTTGTAAATGTCTCCCTTCATTAAGGGTAAAATGGCATTTTGACTTTTAAATGAAACAAAATAATTAAAAGAGAAAACCCAACTCCCCTATTCATCTTCTTCTCCACCAACGTGAAATAGAGCCCCTCTCACCCTCTCTACTATTCCATCACCATACACATTCATCCTTGGTGATTCTTGAAAGGTAAAAGCGTTTCTAACTTGTCCTCACTTTCCTCTACATGTCTATACCTTTAGTTTTCATTAAAACCCTTGATTTTGTATTTTGAGGTTTTTGAGTTTTGAATTAAAAATGTTAACTTTGTTAACTTTAAGTTGAGCTTTTGATTTGGTGATGTTAGATGAGTCATTTGTTGTCCAAAAGGTCCAACATACCTAATTTTTACAAGGTTTTATAATGATTTTCGGATTTGTGTTTCAAGGGGGTTTTTGGAGGGTTTTAAAGTGGTTTTTGGGGTGGTTTAATGTTAGTTTTTGAGGGCTGGTGTTAGTATGATATATGAGGGTCACTTCGGGTGTATTTGATGGTTGTTTGGATGCTTAAAATGGAAGATTTCAATAGGTTTTATGGGTTGCTCGAGAATTCTGTTTTGGGCTTGATTTTGAGTGTTGGATGTTTGAAAATGTTAATCCGGGTTAGTTCCGATGAAGAGATATTGATTGTTTATGTTTTGTTTGTGTTTGGGATTGATTAGAATCGAGTTTGGGCATCGGTGAAGCATCGGAAGTAAATCCGGGGAATTGAAGGTGGTCGCTTGCTTGGTCTTTAAGCTTGGGAGCTTAGTTGAGTGGTTAATTGTTTTACTTGGTTTTAAAATGGTTGGTTCGAGTATATGGACTAGGTTGGGCGTGGTAGACCCACCTAGAGTTAGGATTAGGGTGGTAGCCTAATCCTAAGCTTGATCTAGAGCCTTTGGATGAACTCATTTATGTGGTTGTGTATGTCTCGTATGAAATGTGATATGAATGCTTATGTATATTGTGTTATACATGTGAGATGAGGCATGATTGTGATGCTTGAGACATGCATGATGATGGTTGTTGGTGAGTATGTGCTAAGCACGGAATTTGGTTGAAATGAGTAATGTGAAATGAGTAAAATGTTGGCACTAGTATGCTTGAGTACAAATGATCGATCATTAGGATGTTAGTGTGTACACATGAGTCAAAAGTCGCGTGTGGCCTTGGTGGCGTTGAGTCACCAAGGAGGAGTACGGGTTCCCCCGGAAATTGTATTTGTATATAGTTCGTGATGAGTGGAATCCCATCGACGGGGCGTGAGGATGAGTGGAATCCCCTCCGCGAGACCGGTGATGAGTGTAATCCCACCGTGAGGTAATGTGGTTGTTGGATGTAAGTTCCAACGAGTTATCCGCGTATTCGGGTCATAGCTAGGTGCCAATGTTGAATGATATGTGTATCAATGTGTTGAGATATATGATCTTTAATGGGATGTTTAAATGTGATTACTTGTATTGTGGAATTGGGCTCATGATCATGGCATTTAATTGTATATTGCTCATGCATCTTTATCTTGTGGCTCTTGTGGATCCTTGGTATATTTGTGTAATGCCTTGGCTAGATCATACTCGGACCCTGCAATGTTGAAGTTTGTTTTTAAGAGCTCACCCTCACTAAACATCATTGCTTACTCTCTCTTTGTTCAACATTGCAGATCCTTAGTTCGTGGGTTGCTTGAGCAAGTGGAGGGCCTCCAAGTGTGGTTGTTGGCTTGAGTACATCAAGTATGACTTTTAAATGTTGAACATGTAATAGTTTAAGCAATGGGACATGCGTTATTT
The DNA here is from genome assembly GCA_958450335.1 of Hibiscus tridactylites. Classification (NCBI taxonomy): domain Eukaryota; kingdom Viridiplantae; phylum Streptophyta; class Magnoliopsida; order Malvales; family Malvaceae; genus Hibiscus; species Hibiscus tridactylites. The sequence continues at coordinate 71,839,310 of OY288272.1, forward strand.
TGATGGATGATTATTGTTTGTTTAGGAGCTTGTTTAGACTCCTTGTTATCTTGCTTTTGTATGGCTTGTGTTGCCATGATGAATTGTAATCCATGCCTAAATTGCTTATTATGAATGTTAGCTATGTGTCTCTTGAGGTTGCCTTCATGTTGAATGTTGAAGAATGAACTTTGAATGCTTGAATGCCATCTTGGGTCTATTGCATGATTTCCTTGATGTTTATACATGTTGGGTGCTTGTATGGCTATAAAGTGGCATGTAAATGTTGTAAGAATGTTTGGTTGGGGCTAGGGAAGTCTTAAATTGCATTTAGACTCGAGTCTTGATCGTTTTGCTGTGTTTGGGAGGTTTTGCAGTGCAGGGGTATCGATACCGTTGGTACGGTATCGATACCACCTTCTTGTTTCAGGCCTCGTGTATCGATACACTTGAGGAGTGTATCGATACCATTTTGGTCACTGGAGCTACTGTCTATTTCGGTATCGATACCGGCCTCTGGAGTATCGATACCGTTATCTTAGCGTTGACCGTGGGAAGTCAACCGTTGGGGAGGGTATCGATACACTCCTTGGGTGTATCGATATGGTCTCTACGGGTTGACTTTGACCAGTTGACCTAGTCAAGGGGGTATCGATACACCCCTTAAGGGTATCGATACCGCCTGCAGTTAAAGCTTAAACCTAGTCAAGGGGTATCGATACACCCCTTAAGGGTATCGATACCGCCTGTAGTTAAAGCTTAAAATTGGGCTGCAAGATGTTGGGCTGAGTTCGTTTGTTTGCCTGGTGAATGTTGTTCCGCTGTATGATCACATAGGATTAAATACTCATCTAGACAAGGTTTAAAATGAAATAAAAATAGGGTTGCTAACCGAGGGGGAATTCCTTAGGGGTTTTCACTCGGTTTTCCCCGTGTAGCTTACTCGGACCGGTCATCCGGCCAGACCGGGACGAGGGGGTTACACTTGTTGGTATCAGAGCCTAAGGTTACCGAGACCTTGGGCAGGTAAGTGAGGTAAGCTTAAGTTTTTGAAATGAATTGCACGGTGTTTGCTTGTTTTGCAAGAATGATTGCTTGTGTGACAAGTATGTTGATTGTTTTATTTTAAAGCACGTGTGTAAGAGTCTCATTGCTACTATTACATTGGAAAAATGATTTTAAGTGAGGGAACGTACTTGAACACTTGGAAGCCTTGCCTTGCTAACCCAGCTTGTATGTTTTGTTGTTGTGGTTGTAGTTAATACCTTTGAGAGCGATGTCTAGACCGAGAGGTAGGCCGAGGGTGGTTCGTCAGGAACCACGGGTTGCGGCTCCTGTTGAGCCGGCAGTTGGTGTGGAGGCTCACCTAGAAGGGCCGGTGGCCGCGGGAGTTGACGCTCCTCCACCACCTCCACCACCACCGCCTCCTCCACCTGGAGTTGGGGCGAGGATGGAGCCAGAGGAGATGGACCTCAAGGTGGCCAAGGTCCAGCTGGAATTGATATGACTCCGCTAGTGCATGCGATAGCGGGAGCATTTCAGGCTGCAGTTGCGGGAGCTCAGGCTGCAGCTCAGCCTAGGTGTGACGATGCCAGTCTACCTTTGGAGAGGCTCCGTAGCTTGGGGGCCGAGGAGTTTAGAGGATCTACTCCGGAGAGGTCAGAGTTATGGTTGGAGAAGACAGTTCGTATCTTGGCTCAAATGGGTTGTGCGGGCGCACGTAGATTGGGTTGTATGATCTCGTTGCTTCAGGGTGATGCCTACACCTGGTGGGTCACCATTACTACTAGGGTTCTAGAGACAGAGATTGATTGGGATTTCTTTGAGTCCGCTTTCCGAAAGAGGTACTTGGGACCGAGGTACTTAGATGAGAAGAAGAGAGAGTTTATGGCTCTTACTCAGGGAGATGCTTCTGTGACTGATTATGAGATCCCCTTTGTTCACTTGAGTCAGTATGCTCCAGAGTTGGTTCCTACTGAAGTGGAACGCTGCAACCGTTTCCGTTATGGATTGAATGAAGAGATTAAGAGGTACACGCTAGCTTCTGACTACTCAGACTTTGATGTGTTGGTCGCGAGGGCCAAGGACTTAGAGCATAGTTTGGGTTCGGCCAAACGATCTGGTGGTTCCAGTTCTAGTAAGAGGCATAACCACTTTGATGGTAGAGACGCCAAGAGGCACAGAGGTGGCGGACATCAGTTTGATCATAGACGTGGTGGTGGCCACCATGGTAGGGGCCATCAGGGCCATAGAGGAGGGCGTTTGCCCGAGTGTACCCGTTGTGGGAGACAGCACGCTGGTGAGTGTTGGGGTAACTTTCATGCTTGTTGGAACTGTGGTTCGAGGGACCACTTTAGGAGGGATTGTCTGCATTAGGCGGCTCAGGCACCGAACATTGCTCAGGCTCCTGCGAGAGCGAATGATTTTCAGAGAGGTCGTGGGCGCGGTCGTGGCTACTTCCAGCCTAGGGCTGATGCACCTAGGGTAGATGCTCAGAGGAACCTTGCTCATGTTGTGGCTGTGCAGCCAGAGGCGGGAGGACCAGCGAGAGTCTATGCCCAGAGAGAGGCCGGGAACGACACTGATGTGATAGCAGGTAATTTCGAGTTACAGTCTATGTCTTTTCTTTCTTTGGTTGATTCGGGTTCTACGCATTCCTACATTTTGAGTGAGCATGCACAGAAGTTAGATATCCCTGTTGAGATCTTAGATGTAGGTATGCATGTTACTAGTTCTTTTGGTGAGACAGTTGTGGTTAGACGTATGTATAGGAGATGTCCACTGAAGATTCAGGGTCATGTGTTCTCAGTTGATATGATGGAACTTCCCTTCTATGGTTTCGATATTATTTTGGGTATGGACTGGTTAGTTGAGCACCGGGCTAGTGTGGATTTTGAGACAAAGAGAATTTCTTTGAAACTTTCTGATGACTACGAGGTAGTGGTAGTGGGCGAGAACATTAAGTTCTTGTCTAATGTGGTGTCAGCTTTAGAGGCTCATAGGTTGATGGACTCTGGATGTGGGGCTTATTTAGCTTATGTTATGAATCCGGATATGAGTGAAGCTAGACCGAAAGATATCAAAATAGTGTGTGACTTTCCAGATGTGTTTCCTGAAGAGTTTTCGGGTTTGCCTCCTGACAGAGATGTTGAGTTTGTGATTGAGACAGTCTCAGGGTCTAATCCAGTTTCGATAGCTCCGTATCGTATGGCTCCGAAAGAGTTGAAAGAATTGAAGAGTCAGTTGCAAGAATTATTAGACTGTGGTTTCATTAGGCCTAGTAGTTCTCCTTGGGGTGCTCCCGTGTTGTTTGTGAAAAAGAAAGATGGTAGCATGCGCATGTGTATCGACTATAGACAGTTGAATCAGTTGACTGTGAAGAACAAGTATTCGTTGCCTCGTATAGATGATTTGTTTGATCAGTTGAGAGGTGCTTCAGTGTTCTCGAAGATAGATTTGAGATCCGGGTACTATCAGTTGAAGGTGAAAGAGTGTGATGTTCCGAAGACAGCTTTTAGGACTAGATATGGTCACTATGAGTTTCTGGTGATGCCATTTGGGCTCACGAATGCACCTGCAGCGTTCATGGACATGATGAACAGAATTTTTAGAGACTATCTAGACCGTTTTGTAGTTGTTTTCATTGATGATATACTTGTGTACTCGAAGACAGAAGAAGAGCATGATGAGCACTTGAGATTTGTTTTACAAAGGTTGTTGAGCAATCAGTTGTATGCGAAGCTTAGTAAATGTGAGTTCTGGATTCGAGAGGTTGTATTTCTTGGCCATGTTGTTTCGGCCGAAGGTATCCGGGTTGATCCATCGAAGATTGAGGCTATTGTCGAGTGGAAACAGCCTAAGTCCGTGACCGAGATTAGGAGTTTCCTAGGTTTAGCCGGTTATTATAGGAGATTTGTTGATGGATTCTCTAGAGTAGCGGCTCCTTTGACTAAATTGTTGCAAAAGGGAGTTAAGTTTGAATGGTCAGATGCAAGACAGAAGGCCTTTGAGAAATTGAAAGAAGCTTTGACAAATGCTCCAGTGTTAGTGCAACCTGTTTCAGGTAAGGAGTTTGTGGTTTACAGTGATGCTTCCTACGTAGGCTTAGGATGTGTTTTGATGCAAGAAAGGAGAGTTGTTGCTTATGCTTCTAGACAGTTGAAGATTCATGAGAAGAACTATCCTACTCATGATATAGAGCTAGCCGCAGTTGTGTTTGCATTGAAGATTTGGCGTCATTACTTGTATGGGGAGAAGTGTATTGTTTACACCGATCACAAGAGCTTGAAGTACTTGATGACACAGAAAGAGTTGAATTTGAGACAGAGAAGATGGCTAGAGTTGCTAAAAGATTACGATTTGACCATTGAGTACCATCCGCGTAAAGCAAATGTAGTAGCCGATGCTTTGAGTAGAAAAGTGGCCGTTGAGTTGAGAGCTATGTTTGCCAGATTGAGTGTGTCTGATGATGGTGGTTTGATCACCGAGTTGCAAGTGAAGCCTTCTTTGATTCAGTTGATTAGAGAGAAGCAATTGCAAGATGTGACTTTAGTTCCTCATGTTCAGGACATAGCCGAAGGAAGACCGACCGAGTACAGTTTCAGTGGTGAGAACTTGTTCTGCTTTAGAGATAGAATTGTTGTACCATAAGATGTTGAGTTGAGACGTCAGATTCTGAGTGAAGCACATTCGAGTCCCTTTTCTATGCATCCGGGTAGTACCAAAATGTACCGAGATTTGAAGAATGATTACTTCTGGGTTGGTTTGAAGAGAGATGTAGCCGAGTGCGTGAGCCGTTGTATGGTTTGTCAGAGAGTGAAGGCAGAACATCAGGTTCCTTCAGGTTTGTTACAGCCTTTGAAGATTCCGGAATGGAAATGGGAGAGGATTACCATGGATTTTGTGTCGGGGTTGCCTTTGTCTCCTTCGAAGAAGAATTCAGTTTGGGTGATTGTTGATAGGTTCACTAAGTGTGCCCACTTCTTAGCAGTGAACACTACGGATTCCTTAGACAAGTTGGCAAACTTGTACGTCCGTGAGATTGTGAGGCTTCATGGAGTTCCGAAGTCTATTGTTTCAGATAGGGATCCTAGATTTACTTCGAGATTCTGGGGTTGCTTGCATAGTGCTTTCGGTAGCCGTTTGCATTTCAGCACGTCTTATCATCCTCAGTTCAATGGGCAGTCAGAGCGAGTGATACAGATTCTTGAGGATATGCTTCGCTGTTGTGTGATTGACTTCCAGGGTTCTTGGGAGAAGCACTTATCGTTGGTTGAGTTTGCTTACAACAACAGTTATCAGTCTAGTATTCAGATGGCACCTTATGAGGCTTTGTATGGTAGACGATGTAGGACTCCGATTTGTTGGGCTGAAACAGGTCAGAGACTGTTACCTATGCCAGACTTGCTTAAAGGGACTACCGACAAAGTAAAGTTGATTTGTGACCGTTTGAAAGCGGCTTCCGATCGTCAGAAGTCTTATGCAGATTTGAAGAGGAAAGAGGTTGAGTACTCAGTGGGTGAGAAAGTGTTTATGAAAGTATCTCCGTGGAAGAAGGTAATGAGATTTGGCCGAAAGGGCAAGTTGAGTCCGAGGTTCATTGGTCCGTATGAGATAGTTGAGCGGATTGGGCCTGTAGCTTATCGTTTGAGGTTACCTTCTGAGTTAGAAAAGATCCATAATGTCTTTCATGTGTCTATGCTTAGGAGATATAGATCGGATCCTTCTCATGTGATGCTCGTTGAGGAGATAGAGTTAAATCCGGATTTGTCCTATAATGAAGAGCCCGTTGAGATACTTGCTTCTGATAGCAAGGTGTTGCGTGGCAAGACCATAGAGTTGGTCAAGGTGTTGTGGAGACATAGAGGTGTGGAAGAGGCCAGGTGGGAGAGGAAGGCGGATATGGTTGAGCAGTTTCCGTATTTGTTTCCGCTAGGTAATTTCGGGGACGAAATTCCTTAAGTGGGGGAGAGTTGTAACACCCGGGTTTAGGGGCTAGGTGAAAATAATATTTTAATATTATTTGGGCTCGGTTCTATAATTAAAATAATGTTCGGGTTTTGCTTTCAAAATAAATTGTGTTGGGCCTATTTTGATTTAAACCCAATAGTCATGGATTTCCACCCTTGTAAATGTCTCCCTTCATTAAGGGCAAAATGGTCTTTTGACTTTTAAATGAAACAAAACAATTAAAAGAGAAAACCCAACTCCCCTATTCATCTTCTTCTCCACCAACGTGAAATAGAGCCCCTCTCACCCTCTCTACTATTCCATCACCATACACATTCATCCTTGGTGATTCTTGAAAGGTAAAAGTGTTTCTAACTTGTCCTCACTTTCCTCTACATGTCTATACCTTTAGTTTTCATTAAAACCCTTGATTTTGTATTTTGAGGTTTTTGAGTTTTGAATTAAAAATGTTAACTTTGTTAACTTTAAGTTGAGCTTTTGATTTGGTGATGTTAGATGAGTCATTTGTTGTCCAAAAGGTCCAACATACCTAATTTTTACAAGGTTTTATAATGATTTTCGGATTTGTGTTTCAAGGGGGTTTTTGGAGGGTTTTAAAGTGGTTTTTGGGGTGGTTTAATGTTAGTTTTTGAGGGCTGGTGTTAGTATGATATATGAGGGTCACTTCGGGTGTATTTGATGGTTGTTTGGATGCTTAAAATGGAAGATTTCAATAGGTTTTATGGGCTGCTCGGGAATTCTGGTTTGGGCTTGATTTTGAGTGTTGGATGTTTGAAAACGTTAATCCGGGTTAGTTACGATGAAGAGTTATTGATTGTGGATGTTTTGTTTGTGTTTGGGATTGATTAGAATCGAGTTTGGGCATCGGTGAAGCATCGGAAGTAAATTCGGGGAATTGAAGGTGGTCGCTTGCTTGGTCTTTAAGCTTGGGAGCTTAGGTGAGTGGTTAATTGTTTTACTTGGTTTTAAAATGGTTGGTTCGAGTATATGGACTAGGTTGGGCGTGGTAGACCCACCTAGAGTTAGGATTAGGGTGGTAGCCTAATCCTAAGCTTGATCTAGAGCCTTTGGATGAACTCATTTATGTGGTTGTGTATGTCTCGTATGAAATGTGATATGAATGCTTATGTATATTGTGTTATACATGTGAGATGAGGCATGATTGTGATGCTTGAGACATGCATGATGATGGTTGTTGGTGAGTACGTGCTAAGCACGGAATTTGGTTGAAATGAGTAATGTGATATGAGTAAAATGTTGGCACTAGTATGCTTGAGTACAAATGATCGATCATTAGGATGTTAGTGTGTACACATGAGTCAAAAGTCGCGCGTGGCCTTGGTGGCGTTGAGTCACCAAGGAGGAGTACGGGTTCGCCCGGAAATTGTATTTGTATATAGTCGGTGATGAGTGGAATCCCATCGACGGGGCGTGAGGATGAGTGGAATCCCCTCCGCGAGACCGGTGATGAGTGTAATCCCACCGTGAGGTAATGTGGTTGTTGGATGTAAGTTCCAACGAGTTATCCGCGTATTCGGGTCATAGCTAGGTGCCAATGTTGAATGATATGTGTATCAATGTGTTGAGATATATGATCTTTAATAGGATGTTTAAATGTGATTACTTGTATTGTGGAATTGGGCTCATGATCATGGCATTTAATTGTATATTGCTCATGCATCTTTATCTTGTGGCTCTTGTGGATCCTTGGTATATTTGTGTAATGCCTTGGCTAGATCGTGCTCGAACCCTGCAATGTTGAGGTTTGTTTTTAAGAGCTCACCCTCACTAAGCATCATTGCTTACACTCTCTTTGTTCAACATTGCAGATCCTTAGTTCGTGGGTTGCTTGAGCAAGTGGAGGGCCTCCAAGTGTGGTTGTTGGCTTGAGTACATCAAGTATGACTTTTAAATGTTGAACATGTAATAGTTTAAGCAATGGGACATGCGTTATTTTGATGGATGATTATTGTTTGTTTAGGAGCTTGTTTAGACTCCTTGTTATCTTGCTTTTGTATGGCTTGTGTTGCCATGATGAATTGTAATCCATGCCTAAATTGCTTATTATGAATGTTAGCTATGTGTCTCTTGAGGTTGCCTTCATGTTGAATGTTGAAGTATGAACTTTGAATGCTTGAATGCCATCTTGGGTCTATTGCATGATTTCCTTGATGTTTATACATGTCGGGTGCTTGTATGGCTATAAAGTGGTATGTAAATGTTGTAAGAATGTTTGGTTGGGGCTAGGGAAGTCTTAAATTGCATTTAGACTCGAGTCTTGATCGTTTTGCTGTGTTTGGGAGGTTTTGCAGTGCAGGGGTATCGATACCGATGGTACAGTATCGATACCACCTTCTTGTTTCAGGCCTCGTGTATTGATACACTTGAGGAGTGTATCGATACCATTTTGGTCAATGGAGCTACTGTCCATTTCGGTATCGATACCGGCCTCTAGAGTATCGATACCGTTATCTTAGCGTTGACCGTGGGAAGTCAACCGTTGGGGAGGGTATCGATACACTCCTTGGGTGTATCGATACGGTCTCTACGGGTTGACTTTGACCAGTTGACCTAGTCAAGGGGGTATCGATACACCCCTTAAGGGTATCGATACCGCCTGCAGTTAAAGCTTAAACCTAGTCAAGGGGTATCGATACACCCCTTAAGGGTATCGATACCGCCTGTAGTTAAAGCTTAAAATTGGGCTGCAAGATGTTGGGCTGAGTTCGTTTGTTTGCCTGGTGAATGCTGTTCCGCTGTATGATTACATAGGATTAAATACTCATCTAGACAAGGTTTAAAATGAAATAAAAATAGGGTTGCTAACCGAGGGGGAATTCCTTAGGGGGTTTTCACTCGATTTTCCCCGTGTAGCTTACTCGGACCGGTCATCCGGCCAGACCGGGACGAGGGGGTTATAGCAATACAATACCAATGCTACGCACATTCTATTTTGTTCTATTGGACCCGAAGAATAGCCAAGATGTCTTCATGCTCGAGTGCCAAAGAAACTTGGGACAAACTTGAAGTTGCTCACGAGGGATCCAATGAAGTAAAGGAGAACAAAATTGGCCTCCTCAATCTTAGCTATGAAAACTTTAAAATGAAACCGGATGAAAACATCAAGACGATGACTTTATGATCCAGTCTTATTAATTTGTTTTTGGTTAATTTTGTTCTTTTTTTGAAGATTTAAAAAGAGTCAATTTTTACGTCGATTTGAATTTATCCTTAAAATTAGAGAATTATAAAATGTTAAAAGATGGAAGCAAACAAAATCAATGAATTGTGCGAATTGCAGAATGACTAGTATTGGCAGCAAAAGACACATATATCTAATAGAGTATGAATTTAAATATGATTTGGAAAGATGAGCAGTGAGGGTTTGGGAAGACGAGAATTTAATTCTTTTTCACTTTTTATGTTTAGTATTTAGGTTAAAAATTAATTATGATTTGAAATGATGTTTATATACAAAATATGATATGTAAAAACTAAATGGCATGTCTTAATTTCATTGCTTAAGCCCATATCCTAGGAGGTGGGTAAGGCTATGATATAATTTCTCATATTATAGGTTCGTTCCGTCACGTCATCCATGGTCTTAACCAATAAAAATCTTCCACTTAATTAATTTTTTCATGTCAACTTTTTACCAAGTGAAGATTCGCATGGTATAAACTGTTTTTTAAATTTGATTTACATTAAATATGAGTGAAGATTCACTTGGTAAAAAGATGACATGAAAAAAATTAATTACATAGAAATTTTTTTGACATGACAGGACGAGCTTATAATATAATTTCTCCAAATCAACAAAATAAAATGCCACATGGCTTGTTTTTATTTGTTGAAATGATTAACGATGCTAAACATAAGTACCAAAACCATGGACTGTAAAAAAGTTCATGTAGCAATTTAGGAGAAAAATCTTCAAATACCAAATTGGGAGGATGACTAGTTTGGGTACCATATTTGTATTTAAGCCTATTAGAAATATCCTATATGACATATGACATGAATTTGAACCCCATCAGTTATAACGTCTTTTATTTCTCTCGGTGGGTTAGTCTGTTCAAGCACACGAAACGCTCTCGACTCTATGAACCCTTTTCAATAAAATTTGAAAAAAAATTAATATAAGACAATAATGATTGTTGTTGGTGTTCGACTGATTGCCTGTCAGAAAATATTTTATAGACTTCTTTGGAAGTAGTCGACAAAATCCTCAACAAGGTATTATAAAAGTTTTAGAATCAATAATCGGAAAATTTTGATACATTTATGTACTCAGTTACAATCATATCACTCAAGTTCGGTTACAAATGTCATGATTTTTCTAAAAATTATAATTTAGTCACTCGATTAAATTTCGGTTACAAACATGTCACTTGCCGTTAAAAATGAAATTGACTTTAAATATTGCACGATATAATAACAATTTAAGTCCCCAAAACTTGTACATTTTTATAATTTGGTTTTAATTAAAAACAATTCAAGTAATTTGACCCTTTATATTTATATTTAATCATAGTTGCTTTTTTCAAATTCATGTGTTAGTTGTAGTAGTAAATTGATAAAACGATGTGGTTTTTTAAATATGAATGGCTACATTTATTGAATTAAGACCAAATTAATAAGATGTATATGTTTTAGGGATTAAAATTGATATTCATATTTGTAATTGAAATTTAATTGTGTGACTAAATTATAACTTTTACAAAAATCAGGAATTATTTGTAATCAACCACATAATTAAGTGACCTAAAATGTTGCCTATTATTTTATTTTTTTTGTTCGGTAGTTTTGGTACGTTTTCCCAAATTATATAGTAATTTTACGTTCAAAATTATCAAGAGTTGATGTTCGTGGGCTGGACTGGGCTGGGCTGAAGCTTAATTTTATATTTAAAATATATATTTGCCCTATTTATAAACAACTTTTAGAGTCAAAATTAAAGGTTTCAACCATTTTTAGAGATTTGACTGGTCAAATCTGTTAATTTAGATATTTGGTAAATATAGAATTGTAATAGCGGATTGGGTGGAAACTCACAGTTTGAAAAAATTCTTTTTAAGAGCTTTTTGAGTTAGAGGTTTGGATAAAAGAATTATAAGACTATTTTATCCTTAACAATTACATAAATTTGAATAAAAAATAAAATTAAAAAAAGATGATTTCATCAATAATAAACTAATATATACATCTAAAATTAATATTATTAAAACTATATTAAAAATATAATTTCACAAATAAAAATTAATATATACATCAAACATATATACTTATTAATGATATTAAAAAATATTTTTATTATCTAATTTATATTAATATATACACAATATTAATAATTAATAAATTATTCAAACAAGTATTGAATATAATAATGTCCTTATATGCTATTTTGTTTGTTTAAATAATCAAACAACTATCAGCTATCAGTTAATTTTACCAAATAGTTTTATACAATCAGCTAATGCAATTCATTAGTCAAATCAACTAATGCTGTCATGCACTAGTGGTGAAAACATTTTGCTTTTACAAGCGTTCTAATTTTAAGAGTTAACGATTCAGTTTAGGGTTTATAATATAAGAGTTTAGATTTATGTGTTTAAAATTTAGAGATTATGGTTTGAATTTAGGGTTTATGGTTAGAATTTAGGATTTATAGGTTAAAACCTAAATCCCTAACATATTACCCTAAAACCTAAACCACAACCTCTAAATTAGCGTAGGCAAAACTCAACTCGAAAAAACCAAATTATTCGACTTGACTCGACGCGAAAAAACTTGACTCATAATTTCATAAACACGACTAGACGCAAAAATTCAAATAAAGTTTGAGTTATAAAATAGAAATTCAAATAAATTGAATAACTCAAAATTTTTAGTAATTAGTTGACTAGTTTTCAAGTTTGAGTCGGGTCTCTCAACTTTTTTATATATTATGTATATCACATTTGAAAATATAAAGAAATATATATATATATATATATATATATATATATATATATATATATATGTGTGTGTGTGTGTGTGTGTGTGTATGTATGTATATCGTATATTGATATATAAAGTCGTTTAAATTTAAATCAATATGTATTATAACATTATAAATAATACACAAATGGTCACTGAACTTTTATAAATTATTCAATTGGATAATCAAACTTTCAATTGCTTTAATATTATCATTAAACTTTTATTTTTGTTTCAAATTAGTCACTAACCCATTAAACACTAATAATTCACTAACGGTGTACTGACTGGGCTCTCCACCACACAACTTTTTCAACGTCATTCTTAAACAAAAATTACACATTATTTCCAATTATAATATAGTAAAATAAAATTACACCCCACTCATTTTCCTCAATTTCCAATCTTTCTATTTCCATTCGAAGAACCCTAAAAATCAAACATTTCCTTGCACATAGTGATGTAACCTCTAAACTCACTTTAGCCATCTCCCGAACCATAAACAACTCTCAAATAAATTCTTTGATTTCATAATCCAAATATCTCCTTTTGTTTTCTAAAACAGAGGATTTACAGTCAACTGTCGATTGATTTAATCAAAAAGAAAAGAAAGGAAGATAGAGAAAACTATGGGTGAATAAAGTTTGATATGAATCGGGGTTTGCTTTGCTTGCAATTGCAAGGATGGACAAACAATATATACATAGACCAAGTGGTGGTGGATAGGGGTGAGCGTTCGATCGAGTCGAGTTAAAAAATTTTGAGTTATTCGAGTTGACATGTCATATTTTACAACTCAAACTTTATTTGAAATTTTTTCGATTCAAGTCGAGTTTATGAAATTCGAGTCAAATTCGAGTCGAGTTTTCGTGTTCCTATACAAATTTAATTGTAATGATTTATCATGTTATATTATAGCTTGATTCCAATTTAAACGATTTTCTATAATTATGATATGTATGTATATTTCATCATAATTTTTTTATATGTGTCATATATTTCTTCATATATATATATATATATATATATATATATATATATATATAAAGAAAAATTGAGGGACTCGACTCGAACTTAAAAATCAACTCACTAATTACTAAAAATTTCAAGTTATTTGAGTTATTGGAATTTTCATTTTACAACTCAAATTTTATTTGAAATTTTTTCGAGTCAAGTCAAGTTTATGTAATTTCGAGTCAAGTTACAACGAGTCGAGTTTTTTCGCCTCGAGTCGAGCCAAGAGTTTTAATTTTTTCAAGTCGAGTTTTGCTCACCCCTAATAGCGGAATGGAAAAAAAGTAAAGGGAAAGATGTTTTTGCATGTTCACTTGTGTGCTAGGCTTTAATAGTTCATTGTCTGTGAACCTGGGAAGCATGAGTTCGACAACTTTTTACCGTTTCAAATACCTGAAACGTTTTTGGACGAGTACGAGATGGATACGGCTAAGGTATGTATCGGAGACGTCTTACGTGGACGGGGTACGATTGAGAGTGATCGAGGACAGTTCGAATATTTTTAAGGACGTTTGGGGACTGCTGTTGACCTTCACGAATGTACCCAAGTCTATTTTGCAGTTGAGAGACTCACAAGTTTAGATATGGATTTCGACGACGACTTTTTCGACGAAGGTGGAGCGACCAAGGGAAAAAATAACTTAAAAAAATTAGATGCAGCTAGAAGAAGAAGAAGAAGAGTTGAAGAAGATGAAGAACCCGGGAATTCTTATTAATTGGGGTCTGTTTTACCTTTTGTGAGGCCCAATAAAATATTATAACAATAATATTTGATAATAATAATATTTATTATTATTATTATTATTATTATTATTATTATTATTATTATTAACAATTTATTTAATTACTCTGTTTTATTATTATTATTATTATTATTATTATTATTATTATTATTATTATAAACAGTTTTTTTAAAAAAATAGAAATATTTTCTATTTTAATTTTTTATTAATATTTTATTTTTAAGGATTCTTTTAGATACTAGTATTATATATATTAAGTCAAAAAAATTATTATTATATATATTATTTAATTTTATATTTGTCGTACCCTTGTCGTATCCGTACCCTGTAATTTTAAAAATTGCCCTTTTCATCCCCGTCCTCGTATTCGTATCAGTGCAACATAGCTGTGAACAACTCGCCGAGGAAGATGAGTGGGTGCAGTGTAATTTGATTTTGGGTCAACTACTTGGGTAAACATCCAATTATTGGGTTTGACTTATTTTGACTACCGAACTACAAAAATTTAAAATTCGACTATCCAACTATTTAATTAGACATATTTTGACCACCGACCGTTAAAATCTAACAGAAGGGTGACATGGTTGTTAGTAAAAAATTGTATAACTACACATTTGGTCCATATTAGTTACTTATTCTATCAATTTGATCTTAATTTTAATTTAATTAAATATAGAACAACCCCATCCTCATTCTTTCGATTTCAAACTGCAAGTAACCATGATGATTTTGAGTTTTTTTCCCTCTTTCACGAAGCAAAAGGGTTCTGTTGATGACTTGTTGGAAGATTTTAATGGCATGGCGACGAAATTGAGTTATTGAACCAAAATAGGATAAAATCCACATCTCTACCACTAATGTCTTGAAAACAAATATAAAACGATTTCACCATAAATAATAAAAGAAAAAAAGTCCCCCAAATTTACATTCCATTTCTCTCCACCCAAATGTTCTCAGGCGATCATTACCCTATTAAATTAGTTCCATTTATAAATACCTTTGTATGGTGGAACAGATCCAAAATAGATGCAGAAAATATAAAAAAAAAATAAGGGAAAAAGAGATAAAAGATAGTACCATGGCTGCTGCTGAAGATGATAATACCGGAGCTCTGTTTGGGTGAGGATTATAAAATGTAAATTTGGAGGCCGCCGGTCTAACCTAACAAATATACTAATTTCCATGAATGGGTCAGCCAATTTTTCTTTTGCTTCGTGGAAGAGGGAAAAAAAAAAAACCCAAAATCATCATGGTTACTCGCAGTTTGGAATCAGGAGTATTTAATTAAATTAAAATTAAAATCAAATTAATAGAATAAGTAAATAATAGGGACTAAATGTGTAGATATACAATTTTTTATTAATAGCTACGTCACCTCTTCGTTAGATTTTAACGGTTGGTGGTAAAAATAGGCCTAATTAAATAGTTGGGGGCAAAAGGTCAAAAATAACCCCCAACGTTTCAGATTTTGGTCATTTTAGCCCTATCTTTTTTTGTGCAAACAACCACCTAACATTTTATTTTTCGTTTAAATTTCACCCTTGTTGGATAAAAACCATTAGTCAACTAACGGTCAACATTTGAAGCTGACGTAACATGTCCGCAGGGCATAGAGAGATGATGTGGCACTGCCACATGGCATTTTTGTTGACGTGACATTTTTCAAAAATTAAATAATTATTTTTTAAAGAAATATTTTTAATCAATCGTCACATCAGCAAAGTGTCACGTGGCAGTGCCACGTCATCTCCCCATGCCCTGCAGACATGCCACGTCAGCCACATGCGTTGACTATTAGTTGACTAACAGTTTTCATCCAACAAGGGTGAAATTTAACGAAAAATGAATTGTTAGGTGGTTGTTTCACAAAAAAAGAATAGGGCTAAAATGACCAAAAGGTGAAATGGTGGGGGGCTATTTTTAACCTTTTGTCATAGTTGGGTGGTCGAATTTTAAATTTTTGTAGTTCGGTGGTCAAAATAGGTGTTGTGGAAAAAGTAGTTTAATGGTAACATTAAAGCAATTGAAGATTTGATTACCAAATTGAATAATTTATGAAAGTTTAGTGACTATTTGTGTATTTTACGCATAAATAATTAAAATTAAATTTATATAGAAAATTAAAAGCTCGACTTGAATTTCATAAACTCAACTGGAATCGATTTTTTTAAATAAAGTCAGAATCGTAAAATATGACTTCTAAACTCGACTAACTCGAAATTTTATGACTCGACTCGACTCAATCAAACACCCAGCCCTACTCTAAACCTTAAATTCGAACAGCAATCCCTAAATTCTAAACACCTAAATCTAAAAACCCTAAGCTAAATTCCTAAACCTTAAAATTAATGCACTTGTAGAAACAAAAAAAATTCACTCCCAATATTTTCCCTTTAAGTTTAAATAAAACATACATTTTGAATTATTTAAATTTTATATGTCGAACAGATTATTCAATTCATAAACAATTCTAATTTAAACTAACTTATTTAATTTCTCCGTCAAAGATTGAAAATAAAATAGGAAAACCAAAGAATCATCAGATGAAGAAAAAAAATCTATAATCTATAATTAATGTTCAATTGTCGAATATTTGAGTTCAAACATTGGACCCCATTAGCTCCAGTCTTAACATTAAACCATGAAAATTGCCCAAAATAAGAAGCCTAATATACCGCTGTTAAAACTGGGCCGTGGATTTTGTTACGCGCAAGGAATGCATGAAAATGGTATTATCCCACATCGATTGTTTGTTATCACAGAATTTGATGTACATATAAACTTAGAGTTTTCCGCAACCAAAAACTTGAGCTTCAATTCAAATGATTGAATTTCCGGTGAGTGGCTAAGAAAAGAAGAAACCTGTAACAAAATTGATAGGCGTCCATTATTGTGACAAAAAAAGATAAAAGAGGAGACAGCATCTTGTTTGGGGGCCATGCGTTTTAGGCATTCCTAGAATTCCACATGCATCTGCTCCACACCTACCAATCGGTTTGAATGAGCTCTCTCTTTCACATTTATTTTCCAGATTATTTTCGTCTTTTACTGGAATTCCTTGGGATCAAAGTCTGGGGTGCCCGACCATCCTCACATCATAAGTCACCTCATTTGGGACATGACGGATGCTGCTTCCTCCAACCACGATACATACTTTTATTTCTTTTTGGCTTTGGAAAAACACCATGTTACTCCGCTCCTCCTGCTCGCATTATTTAAATTCCCATGTCGGTATCACTTATGGAAAAGTCGGCAGTAAGTATCATCGGTAAACAAGACCCAAACCGTAAAATAACGACAGTAACATTACATTTTAATGCAGTTTGTAGAGAATCAATTGAGAATGTTTTTCTTTTTTAGTAATCAACGGAGCTAGAATTTTCATATAATGAGATCAAGAGTGAAATATGAGGTATGGAAGATTCTCATATCAGTACAATAAGTATTGTTCACCCTATACCCTAACAAATTAAGAAGGGTCAGATATAATATTTCTTATGTATGAAAAATTCTATATTACCTCGTTGAAAACTTCATACCAAACAAATCAAGTGGGGTCAATTATACCCTCAATTTATATACTATATCCGCACATGAGTTAACATGGGTATATATAGTATACACATCTAATACTCCTAGTACATGTAACATAATATATTTGTGAAACCGATATTTTAATTTTGATATAACTAAAGAACCTAGAAAAAAAATATGTATCCCCCTGAAATCACGGAATCCTCTCAAGTATCCAAGAAACCATGGTTGCCGGATGATGTTCCGCCGGGTGCCTCCCCTCAGCCGCCTGGTTCGACGGTAACCATGGACTGCGACTCGACCGCCCCTGCACTGGTTTCTTATAAAGACAAAGTTACTGGTTCTCCTCAAGCGTCTGATGACGAGGTGCTTTATCCGATAGACGACGAGGACATTGATCTCCTTGAAGAAGATGTTCGTATCAGTGTGATTGATGGTATTCCGGCAATTGACTTCTCTGATCGTGTGCAACATCTTGCTCTCAAAAGCATGGAACTTACTCTAGTTGTCAAGGTTCTTGGTCGCAGGATAGGTTTTAATACCTTGTATAATCGGATTTTCAACATCTGGAAGCCAGCCCACCCTTTGAAACTTATTGATATTGAAAATGATTATTTCCTGGTTAAGTTTGCCGCAAGAAGCGATTATCTGAAAGTTCTAACTGATGGCCCTTGGACAATATTTGGCCATTATCTCACCGTGGAGCCATGGTCTGTAGATTTCAGCCCTAATCAATCTCATCCTAGTCGTATTATGGCTTGGGTTCGTCTTCCGGGATTGCAGATCACTTGCTATAAGCGTAGCTTCCTTGAAGCCATTGGATCTCGGATTGGCGCAGTGGTTAAAATTGACTTACAAACTGATGTAGGTAACCAAGGGCGTTTTGCTAGATTGGCGGTTAAGGTTAATCTTCGTCTTCCCCTGGTTTCAAAAATCCTAATTAATGGCAGAGTTCAACTTGTCGAATATGAATCCTTGCCTGTAGTTTGCTACGGATGCGGAACATACGACCATGTCCAAGATCTTTGCCCCAAATTGCACCCTCTTCCTACTGTGATTCCTGCGGATGAAGCTTCATTATCAGCAGCGGCTCCACCTCCCCCACCGGAACCTTATGGCCCCTGGATGGTTGTAGAGAGGCGCTCTCGTCGTACAACCAAGGTTGCTCCCCCTACTACCAAACTTGATGCTGGTCCGTGTGTCACCTCATCCAGGTTTAATCCCATCTATAATGTGGACGATGATAACTCTCCAGATCAACCTTCGACCACTCTTGAGCAACCTGTTGCTAGTGAACCTGCTGCTGTAAGCCCCAACACTTCTGGTAGGACGATTGGTCTTGAACCTGTGAATGCTGGGAAGGAGAATGCCATCGCTGCAAGCCCCAACACTTCTGGCAGGACGATTGGTCTTGAACCTGTGACTGCTGGAAAGGAGAATGCCATCGCTGCATCGAGTAAAGGGAAGGCTAAATCTCGTAATCCTTTGGCTGTTAAAAAATCGTCTGCGCTTGCTCTAAGTCCCCGTAATCTGAATATCCTTCCTCTACGTCCCAAAGGTAGTGTTGGGGCGAGTAGTAGCCGCATGCAAAATACCAAAAAGCATGTGGCATCCGATATATCAAACAAGCACGTTGCGGTCTCTATCCCGACAGATTCTAACCTGATCCTCACTGCTACTACTGGCTCCCACGACTTGGCCCAAAATGCTGATGGAAAATTTTTCTCAAAATTTGTTATTCCTGGTAATCAACCTACTGCCAAGCGTAGTGCTTCAACAACCATTGATTTGATGAATGTAAGTAAATCAAGTTTGTCACTAGCTCCTACTCGACCTTCCGATGATCGGTCGGATATGGTTGAATGATATGGTTTCCGATCTCTCATTTTTCTTTATGATGAATGCTAAAATTATTGTATGGAATGCACAAGGTTGTGGCAGCTCAAAGTTTATCCGTTTTGCTAAACAGTACTTGCGTGACTATAAGCCTGATGTTTTCGCGTTTGTTGAAACCCGAGTTAGTGGTGAGCCTGCTTCTAAGGCGATCAAAGCTCTTGGTTTCACTAATTCTTTCCGTGTTGAGGCTGCCGGGTTCTCAGGGGGAATTTGGCTATGTTGGTTTGACAATATCCATATTGATATTGTTTCCTGTCACTTCCAGTTCATTCTTTACAGGATATCTTACCCGCATTCGACTACATCGTTCTTAGCCACCATTGTCTATGCCAGTCCTAATTATCGCCATCGCCGTGTTCTTTGGTCTATCTTACGCAACATTCATGCTCAGGTCACCGAGCCATGGGTCTTAATCGGCGATTTCAATGCCACCTTAGCTCCTTGTGATAGGAGAGGCTGCGCTACTTCCTCTAAACCTGATGCTGATTTTCAGGATTTAGTCTTCGATTGCGGCTTCTCAGATCTTGGTTTTCATGGCCCAGAATTTACTTGGTACAAAGGTGTTGTCTCTGTAAGGCTGGATCGTGCTTTATGCAATGATCTTTGGCTCAATTCTTTTCCGAATGCTAATGTGCAACACCTTCTCCGTATGAAATCTGATCACAGGCCCCTCTTGCTCTCTCCTAATCCATCTACTTGCTCGTTGCGTTCTTCTCCATTCCGGTACTTTTCAGGATGGGTACTTCATTCAGACTTTGCTCGTCTTGTTCGGGATAATTGGCATTCTTCTATGCCTCTTACGGATGCATTGCACTCTTTCACTCAAGCGGCTATGAACTGGAATAATTCTGGTTTTGGAAGTATTGGTCGAAACAAAAAATCTCTCATGGCTCGTCTACGTGGTGTCCAACGTTGCCTAGACCATCGAAGATCGTCGAATATGGTCAAGCTTGAAGCAAAATTACTTGAAGAGCTTTAGACTGTCCTTGAGCAGGAGGAGCTTCTTTGGAAACAAAAATCTTGTGCTGATTGGATTAAATTTGGTGACCGAAACACCAAATACTTCCATGCCTTAGCCATGGGTAAAAGGAGACGAGCTGCGACTTCCATGCTTAAAATTGATGATGATAGATGGTGTTCGGATTCCGATCTTCTGCGAGAAGAGGCTGCATCTTATTTCTCTAATCTCTTTGCTATTGGAGACATTCTAGATGACGTCTATCCTTTTCGAGGTTGCTTTCCACCTATTCCGCAGGCTACGTTATCAACTCTTGACTATGTGCCTTCTTCCGATGAAATTAAGGATGCTTTATTTTCTATGGCACCTCTTAAATCTCCGAGTATTGATGGTCTCCACGCACACTTTTTTCAGCAAAATTGGAATATTGTTAGCCCGTCTATTTGCGCCATGATGAAGGATCTTTTTAATGGGGTTGTTCTGGATCCCGAGTTCAATAAAACCTCAATTGTTCTCATTCCAAAGGTTAATTCGCCGGAAACCTTTGCTGATTTTAGGCCTATTAGCTTGTGTTCGGTGATCTACAAGCTTGTTACAAAGTTGATTGTTCGCCGCCTACAACCCCTTATGCCTTCCTTGATTGGTCCGACTCAAACTAGTTTCATCAAGGGGAGGAACATTGCTGAAAATGTTATTGTTAATCAAGAAATTATCCATTCTATGGAATCTAAAAAGGGTTTGCATGGTTGGATGGCTATTAAAGTAGACCTCCAAAAGGCGCTTGATCGTTTGCATTGGTCTTTTATTTTTGATACTTTAGAAGACATTGGCTTCCCTCCTACTTTGTCTCGGATTATCAAAAATTGCATCACTTCTTCTTCAATGTGTGTTCAATGGAATGGCGGTCTTAGTCGTTTTTTTCATCCTCAAAGGGGTATCCGTCAGGGTGATCCTCTTTCATCCTTAATCTTTAATTTAACCATGGAGAGACTCAGGCACTACATTTCTCACTCGGTTGCTAGTGGCGTTTGGTCACCTTTCAAATTGGCTCGGAATGGTACGCCAATCTCCCACTTATTCTTCGCAAACGACTTGATTTTATACGCGAAGGCGGACATTGCTAATGCCACTAATATTGAAAGTATCCTGGAACTTTTTGGCACATATTCTGGCCATTCCGTCAATAAGCAAAAGACTACAATATTTTTTTCTCCAAACACAGAAGCTAGTCTCCAATGTCTAATTAGCGAGAGACTCGGGTTCAGAATTGTCTCAAATCTCGGCAAATATCTTGGAACCCCTGTGCGACATACGGGTGCAGCAAATGATAGATTTGATTTTCTCTTGGATAAGATTCACTCTCGTCTTGATGGATGGTCAGCAAAAAAGCTTTCGTTTACGGGCAGAATTACCTTGGCGAAAAGTGTTATTCTTAGCATCCCATCCTATTTGATGCAAACAACTGCTCTACCTTCGTCCGTTTGCTTGGAAATTGAGAAAATTGTGCGACGTTTTATTTGGGGGGCATCCGCTAGCTCCAAACCATTGTCCCTTATAAATTGGGATGCCATCTGTCAGCCTCTTAGCCGTGGTGGCTTAGGGCTTCGCCGTACTAGAGATTTTAATTTAGCCTTCTTAATGAAGACGTGTGATGCCCTTGTCCACTTCCAAGATGCTTTTTGGATTAAATTACTGCGTGAAAAGTACCGCGTTGATGGCTACTGTCCTTCGACCATCTCATGGTCCAATTGTTCCACCTTCTGGCGTTCGCTAGCAAAAGTTTGGTCCTCTTATCGCGGAAATATTGCTTGGTCCGTGGGGGATGGTGCCAGCGTCCACTTTTGGTCTAATTTGTGGATTCCCAACCTTGGGATTTTGTCGGATCATTTTTTTCCTATGGCGCAGGTTGATTCTACCACTAAAGTTCGCGACTTCTCCTTGACATCTGGAGGTTGGGATTGGGATAAGCTCGCTCTTCATCTACAACCTCTTGCGTTGGCATACATTCATAATATCCCACCTCCAAATCATGTCCTTGGTTCGGATGTTTGCTATTGGCAGGGTAATCAGAATCACATTTTTCTGTCAAAAGTGCTTATATTCATAGTTCCATTTCTAGTTGGAATGATATTGATCCATGCTGGAAGATGTTGTGGTCTCTGAACGTACCGGAAATGATTCGTGGTTTCCTTTGGTTAGCCGTCCAAGATAAATTGCTCACTAATTTTATTCGATTTTCACGCCATCTTGCTCACTTTGCCGCGTGCGATATGTGCGGGTCGAGCGAAGAATCTTTACTGCATATTCTTCGTGATTGCCCGGTTATGTGCTCGCTTTGGCGATCATTGGTCCATGGTGATCTTGCTGCATCATTTTTTGCACTTCCTCTTTGTGATTGGCTTTTGTGTAACCTTGTCAGCACTTCCCCGTGTTCGCTGTTTGCAGGGCCTTGGAATCTCATGTTTGCGTCTTTAACTTGGCAAGCATGGAAGCGTCGCAACGGAGCAATTTTCCAAGGTGATTTACTACACCCAACTTCGCTGCTAAATATCAGTTTATCTTGGGCAAAGTCATATGTTTCCTCCATCCATTGTCGCCCTGCGCGAAATTGCGCAATTGAGATTATCCAGTGGCAAGCTCCGCAGCAAGGCTGGATTTGCATTAACACTGATGGCTCAGTTTCCTCCACGTCCGGCTTTGGCACAATAGGTGGGGTGCTTCGGGATCATGACGGTAATTTTCTCGCCTCTTATAATAAACGCGTTGGCATATCCACTGTTTTGCAAGCTGAGCTTTGGGGTGTTTATGAGGGTCTCCGACTCGCTCATGGTCAAGGCCATGGTGGTGTCATTGTTCAACTTGATAGTTCCGATGCTTACCGTCTGCTCTTCAATCACTCCCCAGCGAGTCCGCATGCGCTGATTCGGGCTATATCCTCCTTGCTTGATCACTCATGGACTGTCATCTTTGTTCTAATCCGTCGTGAAGCGAATATGTCGGTTGACTTTATAGCCAAATCTGTGGTACCTCCTGATGGCTCTCTCATGCTTTATTCCTCACCTCATCATGATCTTCTTAGTCTATTATATAGAGATACTTCTGGCCCTCCCTACGCCCGTCTTGTAGGGATTTAATGTAACGGCTTCGACCTCTCTTTTATTCAAAAAAAAGAACCTAAGGACTAAATTGAAAATGTCAAAACGAATTTTTAAGTTCTCAAACATCCCCATATGATTTTAAGAATATGCCAAAGTTAAAAACTAAAGTTTTCAAATATTTTCTAAGTGTTTTAAAGCCGAAACAATGTTTTTCAAGTCCCTGTTTCGAAACGGCCTAAGGCGTTTCGAAACGATTTCACCACTGTCGACCCCTATTCCGAAACGTGTATCGAAACAGCTTTAGAACATATGAACCCGTATCGAAACGACTTCAAGCGTTTCGAAACGGTTCTTCATTTTGATTTGAAAATTATGACCGTTGCAATGTTTTAACTGAATTTTCAGAAACCATTAGGGTGTTTCAAAACGGGCTCAAGCTGTTTCGAAACGACCCTTGACAGTGGCAAAAGTGTTTTGAAACGATTTCAATACGTTTCGAAACGGGCTCTTAAATGCACCCCAACGGCTCTTTCTATTTTGGTCCGTTTCGAAACAGGTCCCCGCGTTCCGAAACGGGTGGTTGCAGACTGCATTTATGGAGGTGAGATAACACCACCAATGGCTCTATTCATGTTCCCAACCACCCAAACGGCTAGAATTAATAGAGGAGATATAAATTGAAGTCCTTTGAAGGTCAGCAACAACTATTCAACCCACAAGCATCATCAAAGCAAAAATCCAAACCCTTGTGCTATTCAAAGTCAAATTCTTGTACCCAACTCTAGTGTTTTCAATTGTCATTTTGTATTGTGAGTTTGGGGTGATTAAAATTGTAATTGGGTAGACATTTATCCTTTGAGAGGAATCATTTGAGTTTACCACAACTTCTCTTTGTAAATTGAGTGGATTAAGCTTTGGGTAGAAAGCTTAATCGAATTTGTAAGGTTACATCCTCATCCAAGAAAAAGGGAAGAATCCAAGTAGTGAATTGGTTGAAAATCTTTAGTGGGAACTAAGGTAGTGGATGTAGAGTTCATTTGGAGAACTTGAACCACTCTAACTACTTGTGTCAATTTTTATTTTTCACTCATTCTTCCCACCAAAATTTTTATTGCCAATTCACCCCCTCTTGGCCATTTGCAATTGTTTGATCAACTCAACAATTGGTATCAGAGCTACACTCATTGGAAGGATTACAACCCTCTTGAGTCGATTCTAGGAGAGTTTGATCAACAACTAGTCAAGCAATAACATCCACCTCCAATTATGAGTCCCAATCCACCACCAAGCCACCATTCTTCAATGGGGACAACTACCCATATTGGAAGAATAGGATGAGGCTTTTCATCAAGTTTACCGACTACATGGTGTGGGATGTGGTTGAAGAAGGTCCATACATTCCCATGAAGAGAGATGGAGAAAGACTCGTCCCAAAGGTAAAAGCCGAGATGACGGATGATGAAAGAAGAATGATGCAAGTGAATGACAAAGCTCTCCATGTTATATTTTGTGCACTTGGTCCGGATATCTACTCCAAGGTGTCTTCAATCGAAAATGCCAAGGTGGTTTGGGACACCCTTGAGACAACATATGAGGGAACTAGTGATGTTAAGGAGACAAAGATTGGGCTACTCAATCTAAGCTATGAAAACTTCAAGATGGATCCCGATGAAAGTGTCTCCAAGATGTTTGATCGATTCTCGATCATTGTCAACGGATTGAAGGGGTTCGGCGAGATCATCCTCGAAGACAAACTAGTGAGAAAATTGTTGTACTCTCTTCCGGAGTCATGGGATGGCAAGAGAACGGCTATTATTGAAGCTAGAGATTTGAAGACTCTCAAGCTTGATGCTCTTGTTGGATCTCTACTCACCCATGAGATTATGAGGAAGGGAAGAGAACAAGAGAAGAAAATAGTTGAGAAGAAGGAGGTTGAGAAGAAAAAAGTGGGAATTGCTCTAAAAGCTTCACATCAAGAAAGCGATTCAAGTGAAGATGAAGATGAGGAGATGGCCATGTTGGCCAAACGGTTTACTCGGTTCATGAAGTCAAATCGTGGAAGAAAGTTTATTAGAAAAGGAGACTTCAAGAGTAAGAGCAAGGAAGGGGAGAAGGACCAAATCACTTGCTATGAATGCAAGAAATCGAGTCACATCCGTTCCGAATGTCCTCAATTGAAGAGGAAGAGCTTTGGGAAGAAGAACAAGCTCAAAGCTCAAATAGCAACTTGGAGTGACGATGAGTCATTCGAGGAAGAGGAGGAAGTGGCCAATCTATGTCTTATGGCCATTGATGATGAACCAAAGGTAAATTCCAACTTATCCAATTTTGATTTTACTTTTGATGAACTTCAAGATGCTTATGATGAATTGCAAGAGGTTTATGATGAGTTAGTAGGAAAATACAAAGAATCCATTTTGAAAAACAAGAAAACCATTTCCGATTTGAAAAATCAAAATGAGACATTTTCTAAAGCTAACTCCGAATTGGAAAAGAAAGTTTTGTTTTTAGTAAATCTTTCAAATGATCTTAAAACAAAAAATCTTGAACTTGAAAAACTTCTTTCCGATTTTCAAGATTATCACACAAAGGAAGTGGATAATCTTAAAACATCTATTGCTGTTGGGAAAAACAATTTTGAAAAAGGAAATCATTCTAAATCCCAATATGTAAAAAGAAAACCTTTTATTCCTAAACAAAGAAATTTTAATAAGCAATCTAGAGGTCAAAGAGTTAGGAGTGTTTGGCTTCCTAAGGAACTCATTATTTCTAATAATATGAATGCTATTGCTTCTTGGATTCCTAAGGGAACCAAAATTTTGAAGGCTAACACTCATGGACCCAAAATGATTTGGGTACCAAAAATCAAGGCCTAATTTCTTTGTTTGTAGGGGGAGCATTGCTACAAGGCTAAAGCTTCAAGCAAAAATTCTTGGTACCTTGATAGTGGATGCTCAAGACACATGACCGTTGACAAGAGTAGATTTGTGGAACTAAAGCCAAAGATTGGTGGAGTGGTAACTTTCGGTGACAACTCCAAAGGCCACATTGAAGGAATAGGCTCCATTGGTAATCACTCTTCTATTTTCATTGAAAATGTTTTGTATGTCAACGGTCTTAAGCATAACTTATTGAGTATTAGTCAATTATGTGACAAGGGTTTTAATGTTTTATTTGATAAAAGTGGTTGCAAAATTGTAAACATTAAAACAAATCAACTAATGCTCATTGGTCATCGCATAGGAAACATATACATGGTGCATCTAGATGACATTCATTCATCTCATACATGCTTAGTTGCACATGATGAACATGACTCATGGCTTTGGCATAGAAAATTAGGACATGCTAGCAGAGTGTCTTAGAAAAATTAATTTCCCTTAATCTAGTTAGAGGTTTACCCAAACTTAAATTTTCTAATGATAAAATTTGTGATGCATGTTCAAAGGGTAAACAACATAGAACTTCTTTTAAATCCATAAATGATGTCTCTACTAGTAGATGTTTACAATTGATTCACATGGATCTTTTTGGGCCTATTAGAACAATGAGCTTGGGTGGAAAATCATATGCTTTTGTGCTTGTAGATGACTATTCTAGGTTTACTTGGGTTCTATTCTTAAGTACAAAGGATGAGGCTTTAGAAAAATTCATCACATTTTCTAAAATAACTCAAAATGATCTTGAACTTAAAATTTCTCACATTAGAAGTGATCATGGAACCAAATTTCAAAATCTAGGTTTCGGTGAGTTTTTAAATGAAAATGGGATTAGCCACAATTTTTCCGCACCTCGCACTCCTCAACAAAATGGGGTAGCTGAGAGGAAAAATTGAACTTTAGAAGAAATGGCTAGAACCATGCTTTGCGAAAATAATGTACCTAAATATTTTTGGGCGGAAGCCACAAATACCGCTTGCTATATTATAAATCGAGTAATGATTAGGCCAATTTTGAAGAAAACACCTTATGAGATTTTAAAATCTAAGAAGCCTAACATTAGCTATTTTCATCCTTTTGGTTGCAAGTGTTTTGTTTTGAATAATGGTAAAGAAAACTTAGGTAAATTTGATGCTAGAAGTGATGAAGCTATTTTCTTAGGGTACTCTTTAAACTCTAAAGCCTATCATGTATTTAATAAAAGCACTCTAGTAGTTGAAGAGTCTATACATGTTGTTTTCGATGATAACCTCCTTCCGAGGAAGGAATCTTGTGATGATGATAATGATGTAGGAATCCTTGATGCCTTTGATGGAGGACAAACGTCAAAGGTGGATGAGGTTCCAACTAAAGATGAGGATGCACAAGATCCACCTCTTGAAGCCTTGAAGGACTTGGCTCTTGAGGAAAGGGAGGTGTCTTACCCAAGAGAGTTAAACTATGTCAAAGGTGGTGAAATCTTGGGTGATCCATCCAAGGGGGTAACTACTAGATCCTCTCTCAAATTAATGAATCATGTTGCATTTCTTTCATGCATTGAGCCTAAAAATATTAAAGAAGCTTTAAAAGATGATTTTTGGATTTTGTCCATGCAAGAGGAATTAAATCAATTTGAGAGAAGTAAAGTTTGGACATTAGTTGAAAGGCCTAATAATCAATCTACTATAGGTACAAAATGGGTTTTTAGGAATAAATTAGATGAAAGTGGTAATATAGTGAGAAACAAGGCTAGGCTTGTTGCTCAAGGCTATACCCAAGAAGAGGGAATTGGTTTTGATGAGACTTATGCACCTGTAGCTAGAATGGAAGCTATTAGGATGTTGCTTGCATTTGCATGTTATCATAATTTCAAGCTTTTTCAAATGGATGTGAAAAGTGCCTTTTTAAATGGTTTTATAAATGAAGAAGTGTATGTTGAACAACCACCGAGTTTTGAGGATTCAAAATTTTCAAACCATGTGTTTAAACTTACAAAAGCTCTCTATGGTTTAAAACAAGCTCCAAGAGCTTGGTATGAAAGACTTTCAAATTTCTTAATTGAAAAGGGTTTTGAAAAGGGAAAGGTGGATACTACACTCTTCATAAAAAGATATAACAATGACATCTTAGTAGTTCAAATTTATGTTGATGATATCATTTTTGGTTCTACTAATGAGTGTCATTATAAAGAATTTTCTAAGCTAATGCAAGGTGAGTTCGAGATGAGCATGATGGGGGAGCTCTCATTCTTTTTAGGACTTCAAATCAAACAAAGGAAAGATGGCACCTTCATAAATCAAGCTAAGTACGTGAATGATATGCTCAAAAAGTTTGGCTTGGAGAATGCAAAACCTCAAGCCACACCTATGAGTTCTTCCATAAAGCTTGACAAAGATGAAGAAGGTAAGTGTGTTGATTCTAAGCTTTATAGATCCATGATAGGTTCTTTGCTTTACCTTACCGCAAGTAGACCGGATATTATGTTTAGTGTTTGCTTGTGTGCTAGGTTTCAAGCTAGTCCTAGAGAATCACACTTAGTTGCCATTAAGAGAATTTTTAGATACCTTAGAGACACACCTACTTTAGGCCTTTGGTATCCTAAAGATTCTTCCTTTAGCCTTCATGCTTATTCGGATGCGGATTATGAGGGATGTAAGATAGATAGAAAAAGTACTTTCGGGACATGCCAATTCTTAGGTAGTATGCTCGTATCTTGGTTCTCTAAGAAACAAAATAGTGTAGCCTTATCTACCACCAAAGCGGAGTACATATCCTTAGGGAGTTGTTGTGCTCAAGTCCTTTGGATGAAGCAACAACTCTTAGATTATGGTGTTGAAGTTGAAACCATACCCCTTAAGTGTAACAACACTAGTGCCATTTGTCTCACTAAGAATCTCATCCAACACTCTAGAACTAAACACATAGAAATTAGACATCATTTCACTAGAGATCATGTTTTGAAAAATGATGTTGTTATAGAATATGTTGACACCTTGAACCAATTAGCGGATATATTTACAAAACTGTTAGATAAAGAGCGTTTTTGGTCCCTTAGGAGAGAGTTAGGTCTAGCTAGCCTATCTTGACCTTTTAGGACTTCTTTTGTGCTTAAAATTGCTTGATCTTGTGAAATACCATGTTTATGTGTTTTGACTCCTAATTTTATCCATGCTTATAGCTAGGGGGAGTATGTTTATGTTTGCATATGTTTTGCCTGCTCATTCATGTCATTCATACAAGTTAGGCCTTAGAAAAACTCAATTTTCTGCACTTTTAGAGCCTCTTCTGCACTTCCAGGCCCAGGTGTATCGAAACAGGTCAACATGTTTCGATACAGATGCCTTAAAATCATGTCTGAGAGAAGGGCGTTTCGAAACGCCTGAAAAGGGTTTCGAAACACTTTTGCTACTGCCAAGGGGTGTATCGAAACGAGTTTCGATACGAGTCAACGGGGCTTCGATACGGTCAACACCGTATTGAAACGGTCAGCTAAAATTCTGAAAACGGTCAAACCCTCGCGCTCGTGTTTCGAAACGGTCAAGACCTTTCCGAAACGGTTTCACGGACTGCTTTAAGTAGGGCTTTTAATGTTAAAATTCCCTTTAAATTAAAACACTTCAAAACCATAAAAACCCTAACCCAACTTTTTCCCTATAAAACCCTCTAAACTGAAGAACAACATAATTGAAGAAAAATAGAATGTATTTCTGTTTCTTTAGATTAAATTGATTGATAAACTTACAAAGGTTTGCAGACTTTTATAGACTAGGACTTTTAGTTACATTAGGAGTCCTACTAATTATTAACTTCTAACTCTAGTTTTTAGGAGTTTGACTTTAACTAAACTTATACAATATAGTTCGATTACAATAACTAATCTCGTTCGACTAGACTTACAATTCTAGTTTGAGTAAACTTACACTCCCCCTCAAGTTGGAGAATATACATTGTATAATCCCAACTTGAATAAAAATTTGTCGAATAAGGCTTTTGGCAGTGCTTTTGTTAGTACATCTGCCACTTGCTCCTCGGCTGGAACATACTCTAATGAAGCCATTCCACTTGTCAACTTCTCTGCGATAAATTGCCTATCTATTTCAACATACTTTGTTCTGTCGTGTTGAATAGGGTTCTTGGCAATTTGAATGGTCGATTGATTATCACAAAAGATCTGGAAATTTTCATCTTTGGTCATTCCTAGTTCTTTAAGCAACTTTATTAACCAGATTCCTTCACACATTCCCAAGGCCAATGCTCTGTATTCCGCTTCTGCATTGCTTCTGGAAACAACTGTCTGCTTTTTGCTTTTCCAAGTCACCAAATTACCCCATACATAAGAGCAATATCCACTAGTTGACCTCCTATCTGTTAGCTCACTGGCCCAACTTGCATCTGTGAATACTCTAACAGTTTTATCAGAACTTTTCTTGAATATTAAACCATGTCCAGGTGTACCTTTCAAGTATCTCAGAATCCTCTTTGCCGCTTCCATGTGTTCTTGCCTCGGATCTGTCATGTGTTGACTCACAATATTCACTGGAAAAGAGATATCT
Organism: Hibiscus tridactylites; assembly: GCA_958450335.1. Classification (NCBI taxonomy): domain Eukaryota; kingdom Viridiplantae; phylum Streptophyta; class Magnoliopsida; order Malvales; family Malvaceae; genus Hibiscus; species Hibiscus tridactylites. Next base: position 71,869,952 of record OY288272.1, read on the forward strand.
GGTCTTGTTAGTGATAGATAGATCAATTTCCCTACTAGTCTCTAGTAGAGTCCTTTATCTGCCTTTGGACTTGGATCGACTTTGTTGAACTTTAAGTTTGCATCCATGGGTGTATCTACTGGTTTGCAACCCAACATTCCTGTTTCTGTCAACAAATCCAGAACATACTTCCTCTGATTGATCACCAAACCTTTGCTAGACCTTGCTATCTCCATACCTAGGAAATATCTGAGTTTTCCTAGATCCTTGATTTCAAATTCCTTGCTCAACAAGGTCTTTAATCGACTCAATTCCACTTCATCATCTCCTGTCAATATTATATCATCCACATAAACAATAAGAATAACCCTTTTATTCAATGAGGTTACCTTAGAGAACAAGGTATGGTCTGCCAATGATTGTTTGTATCCATTCTCCAAAATAACCCTGGTAAATCTGTCGAACCATGCTCTTGGAGACTGCTTAAGGCCATAGAGAGATTTGTCAAGCTTGCACACCTTCTGATTTTGTCCAGCACCTTCTAGTCCAGGTGGAATCTGCATGTATACTTCTTCCTCAAGGTTACCATTAAGAAAAGCATTTTTAATGTCAAGTTGATGCAGTTGCCAATCACAGTTTACAGCTAGGCTTAACAAAACTCTAATTGAATTTAATTTAGCAACAGGGGCAAATGTTTCCTTATAATCCACTCCATAGGTCTGTGTGAACCCCTTGGCAACCAATCTGGTTTTATATCTTTGTATACTGCCATCTGAATTGTACTTAATGGCAAATACCCATTTGCATCCAACTGGTTTTTTTCCTTGGGGAAGATTTGTAATGATCCATGTACCATTCTTTTCAAGTGCCTCAATTTCTTCATCAACTGCTTCCTTCCACTTTGGTTTCTGCAAAGCTTCTTCAATAGTCTTAGGAATACGTTCTTCATCTAGCTTTGCTGTAAATGCTTTAAAAGATGGCATCAAATTCCCATAAGCAACATACCTTTGAATAGGATGCTTAGTACACTGTCTCACCCCTTTTCTTTTAGCAATAGGTAAGTGTTCAAATTCAAGAAGGTGAGAAGGAATACTAGAAGAATCATTACCTCCACTTTCTTTACAAGCAACTTGACTAAAATCCAATTCTTGGCAAGTACTAGATTGCAGAATGGTTTCTGGAATGGTTCTCTTCCTGGTGTAAACCTGCAGTTGTTTAGGGGGCTGTGAAGAAGGTTCAATTAAATTTCGGGTTCCTGTAGGCGTGACGCTAGGTGAAGTATGTAGTGTAGATAAGGTATTAGGTGAGGAAATAGGTAAAATATTAGGTGGAGAAAAAGAAGTCTGAGGCTCAAGTGATGAGGAATAGGTAGGAGGTGGTAAAGGAAAAGAAGGAACCTGTTTTAGAGAGGGCTGGAAATCATCAAAACTCCCCCCCTGAATTGCAGCCGTGGGAAAATATGGTTCCTGTTCAAAAAAGTTAAGATCCAAAGAAACGAGAAATTTACGAGAAGGTGGATGGTAACATTTGTAGCTCTTATTTAGTGAAGAATATCCTACAAACACACATTTTAGAGATTTAGGATCAAGTTTAGACCTAGAAGGATCATGGTTTGTAACAAACACGATACACCCAAAAGTTTTCAAAGGAAGTGTAGAGGACAAAGGCTTAAAGTGAGGAAAACAAGATAAAAGAACATCTCTAGGTGTTTGGAAATTTAAAACTCTACTGGGCATACGATTAATAAGATATGTAGAAGTTAATAGGGCTTCTCCCCATAGATATTTAGGAACATTGAGGGTAAACAATAAGGCTCGAGTTACCTCTAGTAGATGCCTATTTTTCCTTTCTGCGACTCCATTCTGTTGGGGAGTATCAACACAAGAACTAATATGTACTATCCCTTTCTCCTTGAAAAAATCACCTAAAGATTTGGTAAAGAATTCCCCTCCATTATCCGATTTAAAGATTTGAATTTTAGAATGAAATTGGGTCTCGACCATGTTGTAAAATCTCTCAAAAACACTAGTCACTTCAGATTTTTCTTTCAAGAGGTAAGTCCAAGTGGTTCTACTATGGTCATCAATAAAGGTCACAAACCATCTGCTACCAGTAATATTCTTCACTTTAGAAGGACCCCAAACATCACTGTGGATAAGAGAAAAAGGATGTGAGGGTTTGTAAGTAGAGGGTAAGTAAGATTGTCTTGTTTGTTTAGCAAGTTGACAGATATGACATTTAAAGGAAGAAGGTTTTTGTTTAACAAATAATTGAGGAAAATTTTTTGCAAGATAGGTGAAATTTGGGTGGCCTAACCTAAAATGCCATAACATAACATCAGACTGTCCTAAGGAAGTAAGACAAAATTTAGAAGATAAAGGTTTAGAATTTCCTGTACTGTGAAGAACATATAAACCAGTATGCAAGCGAGCATTGCCAATCCTCTTTTTGAAGTCCAGTGCCTGTAAAAAACACTCAGAATCAGTGAACTGGAAAACACAATTTAAATCCTTGCAGAGCTTGCAAACTGACAACAAATTGCAGTTCAGGCTAGGCACAAAAAGCACGTCTCGAAGGACTAAGTCATCAGTAAGAAATACAGAACCACTGCCTTGAATTGGTAAGAAAGAACCATCTGCTAATTTAACAGAATTTTGAGAGGAGGAATTATTAAATTGAAAAAACAATTCCCTGTTACCAGTCATGTGCTTAAAAGAACTAGAGTCTACAATCCATGCTGATGTATTCGTAGTAGAAAGAAGTGCAGCGGAAGAAGAGTTGGTCCGTGTACCATCATTGTCTGCGAAAGCCAGATTTCCTGCACTGCGCTTAATGAATTTGCCAAACAGTTGCTGCAGTTGTACCATCTGTTGGTTGGTGAAGCCTCTAGATGAAGTCGGATTATCCATTGAAGAGGAAAAGTGAAAGAAAAAAATCCGATAGGATCGAATTTAGACTGATACCATGAAGAAAAACATAATTGAAGAAAAACAGAATGTATTTCTGTTTCTTTAGATTAAATTGATTGATAAACTTACAAAGGTTTGCAGACTTTTATAGACTAGGACTTTTAGTTACATTAGGAGTCCTACTAATTATTAACTTCTAACTCTAGTTTTTAGGAGTTTGACTTTAACTAAACTTATACAATATAGTTCGATTACAATAACTAATCTAGTTCGACTAGACTTACAATTCTAGTTTGAGTAAACTTACATAAACCTCTTTGTTTTTCACCAAATCTTGAGGGGTTTTTCTCTAAAACTCTAGTCTAAGCAAGTTTCATCAACATTGTGCAAGGATTTTCATCCATTCATCCAAAATCCCAAACTAAGGTATTTTTCCTCTTTTTCTTTTTCCTTCAATTTATGTTTGAATCTTAGGTTAGAAAATTTTATTTTTGTATAGATTATATGTTTTTATGCTTGGGTTTTCTATATCTTGTAAAAAATTTTCAAAATCTTAAATTTTTTGATTCGAATATAAAAATTTTCACTCGTATTTTTCTTTTACTGTTTTTTTTAATTTTTCTTTGTTTTCAATTTTTTAAAACCTAAGTGGGATTTATCATTGTTTTGAATTTAGAAATCTATGCATACACTTAATTTTTTAAAAAAACTTGCTTGCTTAATGTTTTTAGGATGTCGGAGAATGCTAGCAAAAAGCGTAAGTCCGTTCAAACCGGTGAGTCGAGCATGCGTCCGAATCTTGCTCAGTTTTTTCAAAAATCCCTTCGAACTCCAGAGATGCGAGCTCTTTTCAAATATGTCCAGGATTTCGAAGTTCGTCGTGAACGTGTCATTGATCTCGAATTCCTTAACTCCGAGCGCTTCCTTTTCCGTTACCTCGAGCGTTTGAGCGAATGGGATCTTCTTCCTTTATTGAGCATCCCGGACATTCGTTACAAACATATGGTACTCATCTTTTACTCTAATGCTCGTCTTATTAATGATGAAACAAATACCGAGGTTGTAGGGATTAAATCTTTTATGTTGGGTAAAAAGTTTACTGTTAATGTTGCTCTCTTGGAGTCCACTTTTTCCCTTAAAGATGAAGGAATTGAGAATGAACGTCACTTTGGCACTAACACCGGTCAAGTACTTTCCTTGGATGCGCATGATCGTTTTCTTCACTTGATGGTATCATGGTTCCTTCGCCCCTCCGGAGGTAAATACTCTCATATCCGTCAAGTTGATTACTTTTGGCTTGAATGTTTCCGTCGTGGTGAGCGCCCTAATGTTGCTAAGATCATATTTGCCGAGATGGTTAATAATGTTAAGCTTATTGACACCGATGGCTTGAAATCCTTTACTTATGGCACGATCTTAAGCCACATCTTTAGCACGATTGGTCTCGATTGCACCTACGACTCCCCGGAACCTCGCAAGTCCAAGATTGGTGAGTCCTCTCTTCGCAAGTCCGATTTTCACTATGTGAACAATGTTTGGGAACGTGTTGATAGAGAAGCACCTCCTCCTCCTCCTCTCGTTGAACCTCAACCGCAAGCTCAAGTTGGAAACAATGAAGCTCTTACGGCTCTCATTACCTAACGGTTCAATGATATGGATACTAACAAAGCTTCGGGTTTTGGTGCCATCAACACTCGCTTGCAAAGTGTCGAGGATCGCCTCCTATCTCTTGAGACTTTCCACTCGAAATTGGATTTTTCCTTCTCTACCCTTTATGGCCAATGGACGAAGTTTCGCCGTTCTCAAGTCAAGAGCGATGATGAGACTTCGGAAGATGATGATGGTGGTGACGAGGCCTAGGATTCATATCATATCATATTATCTATGCATTTTAGGTTTAAGTTTGCATTTTTATGTTTCATTATGTTTTAGGAACCTATGCTTTTGATCTTATTTGGGTTTATATTTTGAACTTAATGTTGATTTATGCTTTGGATATTTTAAATTTTATGAATTGATATTATTGTTGCTTAATGCTTATTGGTACTAATCCTTTGTCTTCTTTATGAGCCTTATTTCTTATTTTGATCTAACAAAAAGGGGGAGAAGAAATTTAAGAGCCAAAACAAAAATTCGTTTTAAATGTTTAAAGTGTTTTTAAGTTTTAAAACTTGAATTTCAAAGTTAAAATATTTTTTAAAAAACTTTAAAAACCTATCTTAAATTAAGGGGGAGTTAGAATATGTTCAAAATTTTCAAAACTCTTAAAAATTCTAACTTTGGTTTTGTTATATCAAAAAGAGGGAGATTGTGAAACCGATATTTTAATTTTGATATAACTAAAGAACCTAAGGACTAAATTAAAAATGTCAAAACGAATTTTTAAGTCCTCAAACATCGTCATATGATTTTAAGAATATGCCAAAGTTAAAAACTAAAGTTTTCAAATATTTTCCAAGTGTTTTAAAGCTGAAACAGTGTTTTTCAATTCCATGTTTCGGAACGGCCTAAGGCGTTTCGAAACGATTTCACCACTGTCGACCCCTGTTCCGAAATGCGTATCGAAACGGCTTTAGAACATATGAACCCGTATCTAAACGACTTCAAGCGTTTCGAAACGGTTCTTCATTTTAATTTGAAAATTATGACCGTTGCAATGTTTTTAACTGAATTTTCAGAAACCGTTAGGGTGTTTCGAAACGGGCTCAAGCTGTTTCGAAACGACCCTTGACAGTGGCAAAAGTGTTTCGAAACGATTTCAATACGTTTCGAAACGGGCTCTTAAATGCACCCCAACGGCTCTTTCTATTTTGGTCCATTTCGAAACAGGTCCCCGCGTTCTGAAACGGGTGGTTGCAGACTGCATTTATGGAGGTGAGATAACACCACCAACGGCTCTATTCATGTTCCCAACCACCCAAACGGCTAGAATTAATAGAGGAGATGTAACCCCCCTTAACCCGGCCTAGACGGTTGGACCGAATTAAGAAGTTTACACGGGGAAAACCAAAGTCAACCCGAAAGTCAACCTTGATTAACGACCCTTTTTTTTCTTTTAAAACTTATCTAAATGCATATTAACCCTAGATATGTTCATAAGATCAGCATACTCAGAGATCACCACAATCAGAAAACATTTAGGGACTCGATTGCACAAATTATGAATTTAGGGACCAAAATGCAAATTCTGAAAATTATAAGGACTTAACCAACTTTTGAGTTACCATTATGAAATTAGTCATGTTTCATGCTTCTCTGCCAAATTTTAACTCAAACGGACATCTCAAACTCATTCAATTGCATATACAAAGTTCAGGACCAAAACACAAGGATTTCAAAACATATAACCGTCAATTTCAGTGCCCAACGGTCGGGTGTTCCGAAACGGGGATGGTCCGTTCCGAAACGCGGGACCGTTCCGAAACAAGTTCCGGAACAGGGCTTGGCAGTAGCAAAACTGTTCTGGAACGGCTCTACCTGTTTCGAAACGCTAAGGCCATTTCAGGCCCTATGTTCCGAAACGGTAGCACCTGTTCCGAAACAGGCTGCCCAGATTGCAGATTTTTTTTCTGGTTTATCATGCTTCCAACCGATCAAACATATTCCGAAGACCCTCAATTCATACCAGCAAGTCATTATATGCTTAAGGAACATAATAACATCAACAATTCTCAAACATGGCATCAATTAAGGAAAAACCCAATTCTATAGGCATGCATCCTATATTGAAAACCATTCAAACACCAAAACACCAAACCAACCTCAAGAAGGCCATTTACATGTTCCAACAACATCAAAAGCATAAAACCAACTTAGGGAGTCCGAAACATCTCCCAAAAACACACATTAGGTCCCCATTGCCAAATGCCCAAAAGCTAATAGTGTTAGGAAAACATTCACCATACATGAGCTTAGTTCTTCACTTGGATTCTTGACCTCCTTGCTGCCCTTTGTGCACTTCAATGCTCTGTATTATTGGTTTAAGAAAATAGAGAGCGTAAGCACATAGCTTAGTGAGGAATGCTCATTTAAAACATCACAATAATGCATTGATAGAAACTCCTTTTCAAAACCTTTAGTTTAAACAACATTTGATCATGCACATATGGATATAAACCAAACATTTCATGCTTCAAATCATTAACATGTCATATTGGCTTCCAAGTGATAATCATAACCATCTTTTCATTCAAAAACACAAACAACAATCGACAATCGGATACGCGGATTACAAGCGTTGTCCCATACACTTCATACACACTACCAATATCAAGGTGGAGCAATGGTACAATCACAACCCCTCAACACCCGTGATGGAGACTATGGTACAATCACAACCCCTCCACATCACTCATTGGTAGTTGTATAACATCACTAACGAGATCACGGGACATACAACACAAGATCCACACATGGACTTTTAACCACCATTGTGATCTTACCATACACAAGGTCCTCAAATAGAATTTTAACCACCATTATGACCCTAACACAAGACCCACCCATGGACTTTTAACCACCATGGTGTTCTTAACCATCTTGTTAGTGTACTTGGATGGAGTCTACGGTACAATCACAACCCCTCGACATCCAAGGCGACTTAATTCACGGTGCACCCAATCCTATAGCCGGCTAACTATATCCGATTCAAGTACTTTTAAACCAAGACATCACTTGCCAATATACATCATTTAACAACAATATTCCACTGTTTTAAAGCATTTAACAAAGCCATTAATCAACATGCATCATTATGCATCAAAACCACATTTATCAATGTACAAAGCAAGGATCCCATACCTTGAGCATCCTTCAACACATGGCTTATTAAACCAGCAATAAACATGCTAAAAATATGCTTTCAAAAACAGAATTTAAACATGCAACAAATCACTTTGCATTCAACCAACTCATGGCTCATCACAAGAGAGTTTTTCCGAAAACTTACTCTTGAGCTTAGCTAAGTTGTTTAGATTTAAACTAAGCTCCCAAACCTTCAAAACATTGGTTTCAAAGCTGAAAACCCAATTCCACTCACCGATTCCGTTTCGCAACCTTGCCGAAACACCGATCAAGCTTCCGGATCAACACCACAAGGATCCGAAGATGTCTCCCCTGTTTTAAACACATCAAAGTAGAGGATTAATGCATCATCATGCATTAATATCTTCAACCAAGACACCTAAACTCGCTGCTCTCCTCAACACTCACATTTCGGCTACCAAACACAACCGAAATCACATCCAAACAACTCTACAACACTACCCAGCCAAGATCCATCAAATCCAATCATTCTTAAACCTCAATTAACATCCAAAAAGGATCTAATCACGTTCTTATACCCCCAGCTATAGCAGAACATCAAGATCACTCCAAAACCACCAAAAACTCAAGCAAAACTTAGGAAAATCAACCTATTCGGGATTGCATTGATTAAACCTCAATTTCACATCAATTATACATCCAAAAATTATCAAAAAGACATCTCAAAATAGTGCCCAATCATTTCATACGAATTTCATCAAAATTAAACCAAATCTTGCATTTTAAAGCCAAGATCAAGAACACAATTACAAAACCTTTAATAAAACACAAATCAAGGATTGAGAACTTGGGAATTTCAGTAAAGAACTGAGTATTTAGAGGAGAAGGACGTTCATACCTCTAAATGTGAGTTTCTCCCTTTTTGGAACCAAGATTCTTGAAAATTCAATAAGCAAATGCTAAGGTTTTGATGCAGAAATGATTAGAGATCAAATGAAGGTTGAAATCTCATCTTTAGATGTCAAAATCAGAGGGAAATGTGCTGGAGAAAAGTGTTTGGGTTGAGAGAAAAGTTGAGAGAAAAGAAATGGAAAATTTTAGAGAAAAGTTAGTTATGACCACAAAATATCTATTTCCCTCCTTTTACCTTTAATTAAAAACCATTAATTAAATCTTTAATATTAAGAAAAATCTGGAGAAAACTCTTCTTGGGTAAATTAGCTCCTTAAAGATTCAAAGTTTCAATCCTTTTAAAACAGTCACCTAGTTTTCAAAAATTACATTTTAGTCACTAACCCAAAATGTTACACCTCCAAACCTCATCTTGTAAAATTGATTTCACCATTCTCTTATATAAAATAAAAGAGGATTTTAAGACATTTTTCCATATTTTTAATGCAACCCGAACTAGGCTTCCCTAAAATCATCCTTTTATATTCGAACCGCAACCCGACCGACCCGGTCCAAACCCACAACTTCTAAGCCCAAAATTGGGGTGTTACAGGAGATATAAATTGAAGTCCTTTGAAGGTCCGCAACAACTATTCAACCCACAAGCATAATCAAAGCAAAAATCCAAACCATTGTGCTATTCAAAGTCAAATTCTTGTACCCAACTCTAGTGTTTTCAATTGTCATTTTGTATTGTGAGTTTGGGGTGATTAAAATTGTAATTGGGTAGACATTTATCCTTTGAGAGGAATCATTTGAGTTTACCACAACTTCTCTTTGTAAATTGAGTGGATTAAGCTTTGGGTAGAAAGCTTAATCGAATTTGTAAGGTTACCTCCTCATCCAAGAAAAGGGGAAGAATTCAAGTAGTGAATTAGTTGAAAATCCTTAGTAGGAACTAAGGTACTGGATGTAGAGTTCATTTGGAGAACTTGATCCACTCTAACTACTTGTGTCAATTTTTATTTTTCACTCATTCTTCCCACCAAAATTTTTGTAACCCCCTTAACCCGGCCTAGACGGTTGACCCGAATTAAGAAGATTACACGGGGAAAACCAAAGTCAACCCGAAAGTCAACCTTGATTAACGACCTTTTTTTTTACTTTTTAATCTTGTCTAGATGCACATTATCCCTAAATGTAATCACAAGATCATCATATTCAAAGATCATAACCATCAGAGAACATTCAGGGACTCAATTGCACAAATTACAACTTTAGGGACCAAATTGTAAATTCTGAAAATTATAAGGACTTAACCCAAATTAAGGTTACCAACTTGAAATTAGTCATCTTTCATGCTTCTCTGCCAAATTTCAGCTCCAAAGGACATCTCAAACTCACACAATTGCATAAACAAGTTTCAGGACCAAAATGCAAACATTGCAAAACATTTAACCATCAATTTCAGTGTCCAACGGTCGAGTGTTTCGGAACAGGGAAGACCCGTTCCGAAACGCGGGACCGTTTCGAAACTGGTACCGAAACATGGCCTGGCAGTGGCCAAACCGTTCCGGAACAGTGCCTCCCGTTTCGGAACGCCCAGGCCATTTCAGGCCCCCGTTCCGATACGGTAGCACCTGTTCCGAAACAGGTTGCCCAGATTGCAGAAAATTTGCTGGTTTGTCATGCAATTGACTTATCAAACATGCTCCAAATGTCACCAAACTTTACCAGCAAGACATTCAACATACAAGGAACATAATTGCATCAACCAAACATCAACATGGCATCAATTATGAAAAGCCCCAAATCTATAGGCATGCTTCCTACTTAGCAAACCATTCAAGCATTAAATCACCAAACATACGACATAAAGGCCAATTACAAGTACAAACATTATTAGCAACATAAATCCAACTTAGGGAGTCTAAAACATCTCCCAAAACAACCACATAGGTCCCCCATTGCCAAATGCCAAAAGCTAATAGTGTTTAAGAAACCTTCACCATACATGAGCTTTGTTCACCACTTGGATTCTTCACCACCTTGCTGCCCTCAATGCACTTTAATGCTCTGCATTATTGGTTTAAGAAAAGAGAGAGCGTAAGCAAAAGCTTAGTGAGGAATGCTCATTAAAACCACACAATAATGCACTTATAAAACACATGTATAAACCTTAATTCAAATCATCATTTGCACATGCTCATAAGCATTTAAAACAAGCAATTCATGCTTCAAGTTCATAACATGTCATATTGGCAACAAGTGATACATTCAACATAAGACTCACATATGGACTTTTAACCACCTTGGTGATCTTAACCAAGAACCAACCATGGACTTTTAACCACCATGTTGTTCTTAAATAAACAAGGCTCACACAAGGACTTTCAAACACCTTTGTGACCTTAAACATCACTTGCCAATATGCATCATTAACAACAATAATCCACTGTTTTAAAGCATTTATCAAAGCCATAAACATCATGCAATTCTAAGCATCAAACCACATTATAACAATGTTCAAAAACAAGGATCTCTTACCTTGAGCATCCTTCAACACACGGCTTATAATCTCAGCAATTAAACATGCTAAATATGCTTTTAAAATAGGATTTAAAACATGCAAACAACCACATTGCATACAACCAAGTCCATGGCTCATCATCAAGAGGGTTTTCTGAAAACTTACTCTTGAGCTTAGCTAAGTTGCTTAGACTTAAACTAAGCTCCCAAACCTTCAATTCAATGGTTTCAAAGCTGGAAACCAAAATCCACTCACCGATTCCGTTTCGCCTCTTGCCGAAACACCAATCAAGCTTCCGGATCACCACCACTTGGATCCAAAGATGACTCCCCTGTTTTAAACACATCAAAGAGAGGATTAATGCATCATCATGCATTAATAGCTTCAATGAAAGCACCTAAACTCGCTGCTCTCATCCACACTCCATTTTCGGCTACCAAACACAACCGAAAATGCATCCAAACAACTCCGCAACACTACCCAGCCAAGATCCATCAAATCTAATCATCCTTAAACATCAATTAACATCCAAAAAGGATCTAACATCACCCTTATACCTCCAGCTATAACAGATCATCAAGATCACTCCAAAAACCATCAAAAACACAAGCTAAACTTAGGAAAATCAACCTATCCGGGATTGCATTAATTAAACCTCAACTTCTCATCAATTTAGCATTCATTTAACATCAAAAATACACTTCAAATCACTGTTTAAACAGATCATACGAATTTTCATCAAAATCAAGCAAATCTTGCATTTAAAAGCCAAGATTAAGAACACAACCTTAAAACCTTTTATAAAACATAAATTAAGGATTGAGAACTTGGGAATTTCAGTAAAGAACTGAGAGTTTAGAGGAGAAGGACGTTCTTACCTCCAAACTTGAGTTTTCTCCCTTTTTGGAACCAAAATCTTGAAAATCCAATTAGCAAATGGTGAGGTTTTGTTGAAGAGATGATTAGCAATAAAAAGAGAATTGAAAAGAGGTATTTAGGTAGCAAAATCAGAGGAAAAAGCTCTGGAGAAAGATGTTTGGTTTGAGAGAAAATGAGAGAAAAGGAAAGATGGAAAATATGGAAAGTTAGTTGGAAATGACAAAATATCTTCCCTCCTTTTTAGTTTTATTTAAAAACCTTTAATAAATCATTTAATATCTTAGAAAAATCTGGAGAAACTCCCTTTGGGTAAATAGCTCCTTAAAGATTCAAAGTTTCAATCCTTTTTAAAACAGTCATGCAGTTTTCAAAAATTATATTTTGGTCACTAGCCAAAATGTCACCCTTCCAAACCTCATTTTGTAAAATTGATTTCACAGTTCACTTATATATATTAAAAGAGGATTTTAGAACATTTTTCCATATTTTTAATGCAACCCGAACTAGGCTTTCCTAATTTCACCTTTTTATATTCGAACCGTATTTTGACCGAACCGGTCCAAACCCAAAACTTCTAAGCCCAAAACCGGGGCGTTACAATTTTTATTGCCAATTCACCCCCTCTTGGCCATTTGCAATTGTTTGATCAACTCAACAATATTAACCCTTTAATTAAATACAATATGTTTTGTCCTATAGAGTAGCCAATAAAGTTGTAACCCTCTCCTTCAGGTTGAAGAATAGATATCAATCATGCCCAACTTGTTACATTGATAATCAATCCGGACACATCAAGAGCCGTCAAAACTATTTTTTAACAATAAAATAGCTTGGACGATTAATTCTTAAAATTTAAGGTTTTCTTTAAATTTGTTCATTTTTAAAATATCTGAAGTCGTCAACGGTCACTTTGGTAGACCGGACACCATAAAAACAATAAGAGATTCTTTCTTTAAAATCGGGGATCGGGAGTTGATTACTTTTGGGGAAGGGTTAGCACCCCCACAAACGCCCAATATCGGTACCTTTAATTTATGTGGCATATTGACATTTTAGAATAACAAATTGAATTTAATTTAATCATTAATTATTAACTGAGTTTATGTTCCAAATGAAAATATTCCTTTTATAAGGAAATATATTTTTGCTTCGAATATAAATTGGAAACACCCCTATACGCTTAGGGCACCTCTATTCATATTCCAAAAATATATCTCCCATATAAAATGTTTTTAAATGCTAATCTAAAAAAGCTGTAATTTAAATCTATCTTTTTATGAATATTGAATATTCGACTTAAGAGCTCATATTGAACAACATCTCATTACATTGAGACACTATTCAAATTTGAAACTCTAAATTTTCCCATTCAATACCCATTATTTTTCTATAATTGTCTATCTTATTTAATAGGTTAAAGCCTAATAAGTACTTAAAAGACTAAGGCTCTACCATAATAATTAAATCTAAGTGTTTTAATTATCTAACAATTATGCAACATGAATTAATTAAAACATGCATCATTCAAATAACAATTAAATTGCAATTAAATTAAATAATTAAAATTAAAAAAGAATGAATTACAAAAATTAAAACTTTAATTTCAAATTTTATTAATAAAGGGACCAAAATTGAATACATGACAAATTGAGGATTAGAATTCAAAAGAAACGAATAGTTAGACACGGGTCAAAAGCCTGACCTGTTTGGTCAAAAGCCTGACGCGAGTCAAAAGAAACAAATAGATTATTTCGATTCGATTATAATTCACAGTTTTAAGCACAGTTGATTAACCAATCTAATCAGTTAACATTATTTGAAAATTTTATGCACTAAAATATCTTATAGTCTAGTCATTCTAGTTGTTTTTACACTTATCAGAACCAAACAATTATTAAATTTATCATATTATCGTTTTTGATATTTTAATAAGCAAAATAAAAAAATATTACTCGAATCAAATATTTCGGTTAACTGGTCAATCAATTATACGATTTAAATTGTATAATATAAGATCAAGAATTGAATAATCTGAATTTACCAACTAATCAAAATAATTTTTAAGGCTTAATCGAACCCGATTACGATATAGATTTTCTCAAATAAATTATTTCGATTCGGTCACGGTTCACAGTTTTAAGCAAAATTGATTAACCAATCTGATTAGTTATATACAATATTCGTAAATTTTATGCACTAAATATCTTATAGTCTAGTGATTCTAGTTGTTTTTACACTTATCACAATCGAACAATTATTAAATTTACTATATTATCATATTTGATATTTAATAAGCAAAGTAAAAAAAAGCATTATCCGAATCAATTATTCTGGTTAACTGGTGAATCTGTTATCCGATTTTTTTGATACAATATAAGATCAAGAATTGAATAATCCGAAATTACTAATTAATCAAAATAATTTTTAAGGATTAATCGAACTCGATTACGGTGCAAATTTTCTTAAATAAATTATTTCGATCTGGTTACGATTCATAGTTTTAAGCAATTAACCAAAATAGGAACAATACATAAGTTGAGTTATGAAATTGATTTTTTAAACTCTAGTGATCAAAATAAGAGTTAGAAGAAAGTTGGGTGATGATGGTGTAGTTTGTCCATTATTTTATTTAGTGAAAAAGAAAACTAACATGCCACATCATCAGCTTCTAACGGGAGGGACCATACTGAAAGCGCCGTAAAAATTCGGTGACCTAAATAAAAACGAACTAAAAGTTCGATGACTATATAATAAGATTAAAAATTTCGGCGACCAAAATGAAAGCGTACTAAAAATTTGGTGACCATTTATGTAGGTTTCCCGTTAAAAACTAGCTATATTATTAAGTCCCACATATATGTTTTATGAGATGAAAATGATCATTCATTCACCCTTTATAACATGAACAACTACTTGTCTGTTATCCGTTTGTCAAGTAAAAAGAAAACTTGTCAGCAACATTGATAAATTTGAGTTTGTCTGTACTGATATATAAAGCTAGAACGCTTCCTACACACAAAAAATTCTCATTCAAACTTCTCTCTTTCTGCTTCAATATATCACATCTGCATATTCTTGTTAAACCAACAAATTCACCTCAAAAATATTCCATTCTCTTCACATTATTACTGTCCTTAAAGTTTGAAGCACTTCATTCTTTAAGAACTGCAGTCTGCAATTGACTTCAAGCAAAGGGAAAAGAAGTGTATTGTAGAGCAGAAAAATAATGATTGGCATCAAGGATTTGTACAGTGTTCTGACTGCAGTTGTACCTCTTTATGTCACCATGTTCTTGGCTTATGGTTCAGTGAAATGGTGGAACATATTCACCCCAGAACAGTGTGCTGGTATCAACAGGTTCGTCGCGATCTTCGCTGTTCCACTCCTCTCGCTCGAGTTTGTTTCGAGGATCAATCCTTACAAAATGGACCTCCTTTTCCTTGCTGCTGATGGAGTTTCAAAAGTTCTGATATTGTTAGCTTTGCTTTGTTGGGCCAATTTCACAAAGAAAGGCAGCCTGGACTGGTCTATCACACTTTTCTCACTTTCCACTCTCCCAAACACTCTTGTGATGGGGATTCCCCTGCTGAAGTCCATGTATGGGGATGACAAGGAATACCTAATGATTCAAGTTGTGGTATTACAATGCATAATCTGGTACACTCTATTACTATTTTTGTTTGAATATAGAGAAACAAGAACTGCAGTCATGACCAAGTTCAAGGAAAGCAGTACTATTAGTCACCTTGACGAAGCAAAGGAGAATTCTAACAACTGTTGCAGTGAAGATGAAGTCATTAATGTTATTGCCACAACACCATCTAACCAACAGACGACTCAAAACGTAAACAAGATTGCACCCGATCGATCTCAGCGGTTCAAGCCTGTGGTAGCAGCTTCAATGGAGAGAGAGGGTAAAGAGCTCCATTTATTCATTTGGAGATGTGGATGTTGCATTTCTACAGGCAAGTCTCTAGATTTTACTCCATATACTCACATTTTCACATTTATTGTTCTAATTTATGAATGATATTTTAGACGGGACAAGTACTTGTGAGCAGCAGTCGGTGCAAGCTAATCAAAGAGAAGAAAACAGTACAGGAAAGGTAGTTGCAAGTGAAAAGCAAGAGAACGTGGGAAATGCTAGCATCCCTTCTTCTTTTTCTCCATCAATGCTCCCAAAAATACTGAGAAAAGTCTGGTTCAAGCTTGTGAGGAACCCTAACTCTTACTCAAGTTTGCTGGGTCTAAGCTGGGCTTTAGTCTCTTGCAGGTACTTTTAGACCGGGCTCATTTGGTTTCTAGACACTATATTGCTCGGACTCGAGATGAGTGTTGAATACAAGAATGTTCTGACATGTGTATGCTCAAGTTTTTAAGATATTTGAAATATGAATACTTCCAAGAAAACAAATAGTGGAGTAACATATATAGATGGTCACCCTCTTCCAGACTTATTAACCGGTAAATTGCTTTTGCCTTTTGCTATTTCTATTTAACAGATGGGATATAAAGAAGCCTGAAATAATGGAAAATTCAGTCACGATTTTGTCAAGTGCAGGTCTTGGAATGGCAATGTTTAGCCTTGGTAAGATTTTTTCCCCCTGGTTCTTGTTTCTTTGGATAACCCATTAAACCGTAAGTTTGGGTAAGAATTAAACTGAAATTTCTTAATTAATTATAAGGATTATTCATGGCTTTGCAACCAAGGATCAT
Organism: Hibiscus tridactylites; assembly: GCA_958450335.1. Lineage (NCBI taxonomy): Eukaryota > Viridiplantae > Streptophyta > Magnoliopsida > Malvales > Malvaceae > Hibiscus > Hibiscus tridactylites. Next base: position 71,886,620 of record OY288272.1, read on the forward strand.
CGCCTGTGGAAACAAGCTGGCTTTGTATGGTATGCTTGTTAGGTTTATCACAGGACCAGCACTAATGGCGATAGCATCCATTGCAGTTGGGCTCAAAGGCACTACCTTAAAGGTGTCTATTGTCCAAGCAGCATTGCCTCAAGGAATTGTCCCTTTCGTTTTTGCTAGGGAGTATAATTTGCATCCTGATGTATTCAGCACCGCGTAAGTTGCACCACAAATATCCTATGCGACTGCCACCGCAATTTAAATTTCGGGATACATTATACTAATATCTGCCCTTTTACGTGCAGGGTGATATTCGGAATGATAGTTTCTCTGCCCATAACAATAATATATTACATTTTATTGGGTATTTGAGGAGTCAATTTGGACGGATGAAAGAAAAAAAAAACATGAGGAACTCAGCAGTGTTGTTCAGTGCTGGAAGCATAGAAGCATCTTCTGATCAGCCACGAAGCAGCACTGGTTTCTGACTCTTATTAAACTGAAATGATTCCCTATCGTCTAATCCGTTTTTGAAGGGTACATGTATGTATCCTGTTTCTAGTATATCTATGTATGTATGTATGTATGTATGTATGTGTATGGGGCATGAACACATCATCATGTGAAATATTGGCCAATATGATTAGTAGAAAATTAGAGTTTTTCATTTGAGGTTATGAATGAATATATTGAGCTGCAAATATCAGAATTCATCAATGGAAAGGGTCATTATAATACATCAACTTCAATGTTGATGGAGAATGGGTCATGAAGGGTCCTCACTCCTCATTAATGGTTTCAAATGTACTTACATTCTCATTAATGTATAGAAAAAAAAGATTGAAGTGTACCTATAAATATATTATCGAGAAAACTTGAGGCATGATAAGTTCTTATATTTTTACATTAACATTAAAGTTCAGATATTTACATTCTTACTATTATATAGAATAAAGATTGGTGTGTCGTTATTTTTTAGTAAGCTCCTCAATGATTTAAAGATAGAACCTTATAAAATTTCATCTAAAATCACTTAATAAGCCACAAAAAAATAGAGGAAGATGAAACAAGTTCGGTGGTGTAATACCATCTACCCAGCTTAGACGTTGGGACGAGCAGATGATGTTACAATAAGGTAAAAGAATTATATGAAACATCTCATACTCGATCGGCCCACATACTATGATCGGATTATAGAGGTCACATTTGTCACTAGCAAGGGCGGATCTGGGCCTAGGCCTACCTAGGCCATGGCCCACTTCATGCCTAAAAAAATGTTTGTTATTTATAATAATGTATTTTAAATTTGGCTTAAATATAACTTTGGTACCTAAGCTATACACATTCTCCTATGTCGGTACCTAATTTTTTTCCTCCCAAATTGGTATTTGAACTATACACTTTCTCCCAACGTGGTACCTAAATAACTTTTCCTCCCAAGTTTGTACCCAAACTTTAATTCCATCCACTATTTTAATACTTTTATTAACAGTTTTAGTCCCCAAAACTTATGTATTCAATCAATTTAGTCATAATTCGAAATAATTTAATAAATTTAACATTTCATATTTAAAAATTCCATCAATTTAATCATTTTTGTGAGAATATCGAATCAAGCGAGTTCATCAGATCAAAGCAACAACTGGATAACTGAATTCTATCAACAAGTTATGTTTAAACTTTTATTATACCAAGAAAATAATATAACATTTCTAAGAGAAGAACAAACAATTTAGGTGAATAACACATAGTAAATTGATAGACTTTTTAAATATAGAGAGTTATATTTATTGAATTGTTTCAAATTAGGACCAAATTGAAAGAATATATAAGTTTTGATACCAACTTGGGATAAGGTGTCTAGTTCAGGTACCAACTTGGGAACAAAAATTCTTTAGGTACCAAGTTGGGAGAAAGTGTATAGTTCAGTACCAATGTGGGAGAAAATTTTCTTTAGATACCAACTTGATAAAATGTATCTAGTTCAAGTACAAAATATAAAATAGGAAATCACTCAATATTAAAGTCTAGTTTAATTTTTAAGCCTTAAATTAGTTTAAGATAAAGCCTAAGTAAAATAAAAGGTAAAATAGAAGAGGTAAAATGGGGTTATTTATATTTTCATTGCATCTTATAAATAACATACAATTAATTTTTAATAAAAATAATTTTAGCATATATTTTCCTACTAATTAATTAAATATTTTTAAAACAAATTGAATTCTCCAAATATAGTTGGATTTTACCCTAGTATATAATGATGATAAGATATAAAAAAATTGAAGTTAAGATCAAAATTAAAATTAAAATATGTTTTTAGTAAAAAAACATATAATTCATCTTTAATGTCTTTAGAAAAAGATTACTTTAGATGAAAAAATATAATATGTTTTCCGGTTATTTTTATTGAAACTTGTTAGAGAAGATAATATTTAAATAAATAAATAAATTTACGTTCACATTTTTATGATTTGTATTTTTGACAAATCAATTAAATTATTAGATAAAATTTTAAATTATTTTAAAAATATACTTCAATTTTATTTAAATAAAGATGTAAATAAAAATTTTAAAATTAATGGAGAATGAAATTTGAAAAAATTTAAAATATATATACAAGTTATGTTAGATAAATTTTTACTTCCATATGTATTGGCCCAATTGATGATATTTTTTCTAGATTCGGCACTGGTCACTAGAGTAACCCTTGGAATCATTTTAGGAAATTAAAAGTCATTTGTAGAAAAGATTTTTCTAAATATTTAGTTAAAAATGATGTGATGCAACATGAAATGTTGAAAACAAATCATGCCACAATTAAGTCGAGACTGGTCATTCGAATGTCGAATTGATCATAATATCTTTGGATATCTAAATTGGGGAAACAAAAATAACAGAGTTAGGAAGGGAGTTTGATGCTCGCGTAAAAGTGCCCACAATAGTGCAAGTGTACACGTCAAGTAATATAGTGATAAGTATATTGAGTATCGTCTCCACAGGGATTGGGCTAGACTTTTGGTCCTACTTCCTTGCACTGCAAAAGAATTAAAATAAAAACATAGATGAGTTGAGTTGTGGAGTAGACTAAAAAATACAAAAGCTAAATTAATCCAGAAGTAAAAGTAAAGAGAAGATCAAGTTGATAGAATGGGCTGGAATAGAATGCGTCGTAGTGTGGAATCCTATTGACTTGATGTAGAACTAAGTGTTTTGATATAATAATTGAAAAATGTTTTGGACAAGTTGAAAAGAATTTAAATTATGTCTTTAAGTCCAAACAACTTGAAAATAAGGTTAATTCTTTTTAATAGGTTTTTGGCAAAGTTTTAAATGCTTTTAAGAAGTCAAAACTGGATTTTCAACAAGCCCGTACCGATACGGTATACCCCGTATCGATACCCTTTTGCCCAAGTTTTGAATCTGCCAAAACCCATATCGATACGGTCTCACTCGTATCGGTACGGATAGGGGTCGTTTCGGTACACATATTAGGCGTACCGATCCTTGTTTTAACAATCCCAACGGCTATTTCCCAACGGTCTTTCAAATGACATACCGTACCAATACGCCTTCAAGCGTATCGATACGCATAGGCTGACAAAGAGCCCAACGACTAGTTCTAGAGAAAGGGCATACCGATACACCTCCACGTGTATCGATACGGTAGGCTACATAATTGTATTTATGGTGAGAAATAAAGTCTCCAACGGCTCCAATTCAACCCTAACGGCTAGTAACAGCTACAAACTCATTAAGGAGTATAAAAGGGACCTCCAAGCATCAAGAGAAGGTTAATGCTTCAATTGTCAATCACCATATGATCAAAGCTATGTCTTAGTGCCTAATTGTCAATTCCTTGTATAGACAAACACTTGTGAGCCAAATTTGTTATATATGCTCAAGTATTTTAGGATTGAGTGAGAGCTTAATTGTGCAAACAAATACCTACTAGAGAGATTTGAGTTTGATTATTTTTATCTCTTTGTAAAGAGGGTTTGATCAAAGCTTTGGGTAGAAAGCTTGATCGGTTTGTAAGAGTTTCCTCCTAAGCCTAGAAAAGGGGACAAATCAATAGCGGATTGATTGGAAATCCTTAGTGGGAAGCTAAGGTAGTGGATGTAGACCTTTGTTAGAAGGTTGAACCACTATAAATCATCTTGTCTTTATCATTTTTAGCTTTCATACCTCTTTCACTCAAAATTCCACTTCTCCACCACTTGGCGAGCAAGAACGGTTGAAGGAATCGAGCACCTAAAAACCCAACACTTGATTAGGTTCTTGAATGATGCAACACTAAACTGCTGTGGCAGTAACCTAAGTTCCTGTCGCTGCCGCAAAGGTTGAGTCTCTGCCACGACAATATCCTGCTCTTGGGCAGATGTTGTTATGGTTCGACAAAGCGTCCTTGAATGGCTCATTCTTATCTCTAAGCTAAGAACATTGTTGATGGCTGAACTCTAACCATACCTCTCGATGTAAACAAAGACAATACACCAACCAATCACACGCTTCTCTTAGCCCCTGAAATTCTTAACCTATCTCTAGGTCGAATTAGTTAACACCCTTAGATGAAAACCGTGCTTACTTGTTTCGTGAATTCAACTCTCTCGACATCGAATAAATGGATAATCTCACAAACTCTCTCTCGACAAGCTTGCAAGAATGATTAACACCAAGAATAAGCAAACCTCAACTTAATTGCATTAAGAATAAAAACAAAGTACAATAGTCTTCACACAACTATTAAACAAACTAATCCTAACCCTAAGGAAATTAGAACATAATGCATAAAAAAGAAAACACAAACTAAAATCCTAAGCTATTCTCTCTCGAACTCTCCTCTCTCTCCTCTTTCTTGTTGGCGACAAGCTCCTTATATAGGGGAAGGTATAGGCACAAATCCTTCTTGGAGAGGAAGTTAAGTTGGACTTGGACTAGACTTTATTAAGAGGTAAATCTTTTTAATTTATTACAATATACACTTTTGGCCAAAAGTCCAACTTTACCATCATTCCATGTTTTCGTCCTCTTCTCGAATTTCAACTGCCACACAAAGTGTGTAGAAAAATCCGGCGTTTAAAGCTCTTCAAGTCTACTACCACTTTGTTGATTTGCCCTCCGACAGGTACAATAGTGCAAGACCGCAACATGGGTCTGTGAATGGCTTTGCTCCGCAAGGTTTCATGAGCTTCCCTTAGTGGAAGCTGTCATGTGGCTTACCTCGATCATGGTCTACTATCTGCTAATTCTGCCTCATCTTTCATCATGCTTTCTGTGCTATGGCGGCATCTTCCTACTCCAGCAGTATACATCCTGCAAAAAACACCAATAAGGCATTATATAGTACCTTTTTCATAGAATAAACAAAATATAAGGCTTAAAGGCATGAATGATGAAATCTATGCACGAAAAAAGGGTCAAAATATAGGACTTTTGGGCACTTATCACACCCCAAATTGGAACTATTGCTTCTCCTCAAGCAATGCAAACAATCAATTGTCAAACCTTAGTTTTTATAAACCGTCTTCTAGGTCTTACATTTCCTTTTCTCTCAAAACCATGGCAAAAACTACTTTGGCTTTTAAGTCTTTGGATGCCCTAGGAATTCCCTGGAATCAAACTATAAGATTTGTGACTGTGTACATGTATTGAACAAGATGATTGCAAGGATTCTAAGTAAACACTTAAGCATTAACTTACTTAACTTGGGTAATAATTTTTTAAGCAACCTAACCAACTAGAGCTGATTTTGAGCACCTCTAGTAATTAGCCTAGAGCCGATTTCGGGCACCTCTAGGGATTTCTTAAGCTAGAGCCAATTGTGGGTACCTCTAACTTTTTACCCAATTTTCTTTCTAAGCTAGTCTACGTCCTAAGTGTAGTAGAATTCCTTAAATCATGCAAGTCACAAAGGTGTTTAGAGTTCTAATCTCATAGTGTGATCCTAAGTTATCTTCCTTTAAGCATCATAAAAATAAAGGCTCTAAACAGTTCTAAACAATGGTAAGAAGAGAGAGTTCTATTGCCAAGAAAGAAGATTTAATTAAGACTAAACTAAGGCAACTGATAGAAAGTATTGCCGCGGCCTCTCAACCTACACCCCCAAACTCAAACCAAGCATTGCCCTAAATGCTTTACAAATAATGTATAAGATTAAATCACAAAATAAAAGGGCAAAAACAGATAAGCATCTAAAAATGAAGAGGAATATAAATGGATTTAGAAGTGGCAGAATCATCCTCTTCTTCACTGTCGGACTGCAAAAGTAGCCTCTTCGGCAAAGAAGCTGCTCGCTTGATTCGTTTAGATTCTCGGTGTGGCTGGATGCGGGATGGTGGGGTGGGCTTTGCTGCTGGGGCATCCACTTCGTTAAGGGAGTCAAGGTCGCTGTTGTCTATGTTCAGTCCCTTGCGGTTGATCAAGTCGAACACCTGGATAATAGAGTGGTCACTATCTGAGGTTGTGTGGTGTATGGATCCGACCAGCGTGTCCAGGCCCACCTTGCGCTTCCCTTTCCTTGCCGCAGTAGAAAGTGTGTCGGAGGCTGCAGTGGGCTAGGACTGGTGGTGCCCGGTAGTAGCGGCGGTAAGGGTCTTCTGGGCTCTGCGCTGAGGTGCGACGACAGCAGGGAAGATGCACTTCTGGTTGCCATCTGAATTTAAAGAGAGCGATGAGAGACTTTGAGAGGATATAGAAAATTCAGAGCAGAAAAGAGCAAGAATGACTGTGAGATTCAAGAAAGTAAAAGAGAGTAGGAAGTGAAAAACAAAGGATAATATTGGCCCTTTTATAGAGTTTCGACACATTGTGCCGTTAGAGCGCGAATTGCGGCCACCGCCGTTGCGGCCCTTTGCAGTTTCTGCCCGTTGAAAAACTAGCCGTTGCGGCTCTAAGTGCGCATTGGGCGTCAGATGTCGCGGCAGCTAACGATCACTTCTCTTAGCCGTTTGTTGCCCCTTTCTTCCTTTCTCAATCATTTTCCTAAAAAAACGAAAATGATTTTTTTCTTTCTGAAAAACAAAGATGTAAAAAAAGTAAAGATAACCTAAATAAAAATTTATTCTGAAAAATAAAAAAATGAACCTAAAAATAAAAATAAAAATAAAGAGAGAAAAGATTAGTGCCCTAAAGGAGTGCACTTGGATGCATCCTTTGAAGTGTATACTTCCTTATCCCTCATGACATGTGATCCCATATGCGGTAGCAGCTTCTGTCCAGGTTCTCCCCCTTGTGTGACGCGACATGTGTCCTAGCATGGTCCAATATGTTTGTTGCAGCATTGTACCGCTTCAATGCTGAGGCCTTTTGGTTCCTTCCCGCTAACTTGTTGCTGAGTGGCCTGGAGTGCTTGACAATTTGCTATCTTATCGGCATGTTTTGTACTGTTCAGTACATGTAATTTAACATTGTGAAACCGATAAATTGATTTTGATATAACTAAAGAATTTAAGGACTAAATTGAAAATGAGAAAACGATTTTTTTAAGTCCTCAAACCTCTCTATATGTTTAAAAGAAAATGCCTAAGTTAAAAACTTATTTCATCAAAACTTTTCTAAGTATTCTTGAAGCCAAAACAATGATTTTCGAGTCACCGTTTTGAAACGGCCTTAGGCGTTCCGGAACACTTTTGAAACTGCGAACCTGTGTTTCGAAATGTGTATCGAAACTTGACACTGTGAACCCTTGTTTCGAAACGGGTTTCGAAACGGCTTAAGAACATAGAGACACCATATCAAAACGGCCTCAAATGTTTCGAAACGGTATTCAAGTCAGATTTAAAAATTATGACCGTTGAAGTTTTTAACTGATTCTAACTGATTTTATTCCGATCATTAAGGCGTATCGAAACACCTTCAGTCTGTTTCAATACGAGCCTTGACAGTGGCTAAAATGTTTCGAAACGTGTTTCGAAATGACTCTTAGCGTATCGAAACAATTTTAACCGTTTTGATACGGGCTCTTTAATGCACCCCAACGACTCTTTCTATTTTGGTTTGTTTCGAAACAGGGTCGGACGTTTCGAAACAGGTGGTTGTAGACTACATTTATGGAGGGGAGATAACATCGCCAACGACTCTATTGATGAATGCAACAACCACAACGGCTAGAATTCAATGAGAAGGTATAAAAGGGACCTCTAAAAGCTTCAGCAACAACTATTGATCCTAAAGCAAACATCCAAACATCAAATCCAAGCATTTGTGCCTAAATCCCATTATTGTCTTGTAACCCCAATTGTATTTTTCATTCTTATCATTTCAATTAGGTTGAGTGCTTGTAATTGGGCTACCTTGTGTATTGAGAGATACTTATTTTAGCCAACAACTTCTTTGTTATTATTGTGTGAGGATTGGGTCAAATTTTGGGTAGAAAATTTGATCGATATTGTAACGGTTACCTCCTTAGCCTAGAAAAGAAGAAGAGCAATTAGTGGAATTGTTGAAAATCCTTAGTGAAGCTAAGGTAGTGGATGTAGAGTTCGATTGGAACTTGAACCACTCTAAAATCCCTTGTCTACCAATTTTATTTGTCAATTCCACTTCCAAAAAATTTAAAAATCCAATTCACCCCCTCTTGGTTTATATCGATCATTCGATCCACTCTACAATTGGTATTAGAGCCTACCTCTTTGAAGGATTAACAACCACAAGAGGAGTTCCTAGGAAGAGTGTGATCATCCAAAAATCAATATATGACATCTACCTCCGGATCGAGCATGTACGAGTCACAATCCACCACAAAACCACCATTCTTCAATGGTGACAACTATCCATTTTAGAAGAACCGGATGCGCCTCTTCATCAAGTTCAACGATTACTTGGTTTGGGATGTCATTGAAGATGGTCCCTACATTCCTTTGAAGAGAGATGATGATGGAAAGATTAATCTAAAGAAGAAGATAGAGATGAGTGAAGATGAGAGGAAGAAAATCCAAATAAATGACAAAGCTCTTCACATGTTCTTTTGCTCTTTTGGTCCCGACATCTACTCCAAAGTCTCCTCCATTGAGAGTGCCCAGGAAGTGTGGGATACTCTTGAGACCACCTATGAAGGAACCAATGATGTGAAGGAAATCGAGATTGGAATTCTCAATCTTAGTTATGAGAATTTCAAGATGGAGCCTAACAAAATGGTGTCCAAGATGTTTGATCGCTTCTCAACCATCGTCAACGGGCTTAAAGGCTTTGGAGAGACTATTCCGGAAGACAAGCTTGTCCGGAAGCTACTCTACACACTTCCCGAATCTTGGGATGGGAAGAGAACCACCATCATAGAGGCCAAAAACTTGAAGACTCTAAAACTTGATGAGCTAGTGGGTTCTCTCCTTACTCATGAAATTATGAAGCAAGGAATGGAAGAAGAAAAGAAGAAGGAAGAAAAAAGAGTGGAAAAGCTAGAGGTGGAAAAGAAGAAGAAAATGGGAGTGGCTCTCAAAGCTTCATTACTTGAGGAGAGCACTTCTAGTGAGGATGAGGATTTAGAAGAATTGGCTATGATAGCCAAAAGATTCTCACGTTTCATGAGGTCCAACCGAGGAAGGAAGATTCAAAGAAAGATGGACTTCAAGGGCAAAAACAAAGAAGAAGAGATGGATCAAATCATTTGCTTCGAGTGCAAAAAGCCCAATCACATTCGTTCGGAGTGCCCTCAACTCAAGAAGAAGGGCTTTGAGAAGAAGAAGAAGCTCAAAGCCAAGCTTGCTACTTGGAGTGATGAGGAGTCATCCGAGGATGATGAACAAGAAGTGGCCAACCTTTGCCTCATGGCACTTGAGAAGGATTCCTCCATGGTAACCTCTAACTCATCATCTTTTGACTTTACATTTGATGAATTAAATGATGCATATGATGAGTTGCAAGAGGTTTATGATGAGTTAATTGAGAAATACAAGGAGTCGGTCATTAGGAATAAGAAAATTATTTCGGAATTAAATGATAAAAACGACTCACTTTCTCAAGCTAACTTAAAATTTGAGAAATATATGTTAGGTTTGAAAGATGAACTTAAATTTTTCCAAGATGAAAATGTAGACCTAAATAATCTTCTTTCTCAATGCAATAGTGAACACCAAAAGGTGTTAAGTGAGCTTAACAAGCTCAAAGAGTCTTTTAAATATGTTGGTAATGTGAAGCATGAAAAAGGTGAATCATCTAAAACTAACCAACCTAAGAGAAAGACTAATAACTACAAACAAAGTAGCTTCCTTACACATAATAGAACTAAAAAGATTAGAAGCGTATGGGTTCCTAAGGAACTTGTAAAATCTAATGATATTGTTGCTATGTCACCTTGGATTCCTAAGGGAACCAAGCTATTGGGAACTAACACTCGTGGACCCAAAATGATTTGGGTACCAAAAACAAAAGTTTAATATCTTTGTTTGTAGGGGGAGTATTGCTACAAGGCCAAAGCACAAAGTCAAAACTCATGGTACCTTGATAGTGGATGCTCGAGGCATATGACCGGAGACAAGAGTAGATTCATGGACTTAAAGCCAAAAAGTGGAGGAGTGGTGACAACTCCAAAGGCCACATTAAAGGTATTGGCTCCATAGGTAATCACTCTACCATTCTTATTGAAAATGTCTTGTATGTCTAAGACAATTATGTGATAAATGATTTAATGTTTTATTTGATAAAAATGGGTGCAAAATTGTTAACATTAAATCTAATAACATTATGCTCATAGGTCATCGCATATGTAACATTTACATGGTGCATTTAGATGACATACATACATCTCATGCATGTTTAGTAGCTCAAATTGAAAATGATGCATGGTTACGGCATAGGAAACTAGGACATGCTAGCATTAGTGTTCTAGAAAAATTAGTTTCCCTAGATCTAGTTAGAGGTTTACCCAAAATTAAGTTCTCAATTGATAAAATTTGTGATGCATGCTCTAAGGGTAAACAACATAAGTCATCCTTTAAATCCATTAATGATGTTTCTACTAGTAGGTGTTTACAACTTATTCATATGGATTTATTTGGTCCTATAAGAACTATGAGTTTGTGTGGTAAATCTTATGCGTTTGTACTTGTTGATGATTTTTCTAGATTTACTTGGGTTCTATTTTTAAGTACTAAGGATGAGGCTTTAGAAAAATTCATCACATTTTCAAAATTAACTCAAAATGATCTTGAACTTAGAATTTCTCATATAAGAAGTGATCATGGAACCGAGTTTCAAAATCTAGGGTTTGAAGAGTTTTTAAATGAAAATGATATTAGCCACAATTTTTCAGCTCCTCGAACTCCTCAACAAAATGGGGTAGTTGAGAGGAAAAATAGAACTTTACAAGAAATGGCTAGAACCATGCTTTGTGAAAATAATTTGCCTAAATATTTTTGGGCGGAAGCCACAAACACCGCTTGCTACATTGTAAACTGAGTAATGATTAGGCCAATTTTAAAGAAAATACCTTATGAGATTTTAAAATCTAAAAAGCCTAACATTAGCTATTTTCATCCATTTGGTTGCAAGTGCTTTGTTTTAAATAATGGAAAAGATAACTTAGGTAAATTTGATGTAAAAAGTGATGAAGCTATTTTCATAGGATATTCTTTAAACTCTAAAGCCTATCGTGTATTTAACAAGAGAACTTTAGTAGTAGAGGAATCTATACATGTTGAATTCGATGATAACCTCCTTCCAAGGAAGGATTCTTGTGATGATGATGATGTAGGAATCATTAATGCCTTTGATGGAGAAAAAACTTCAAAGGAGAGTGAGATTCCAAGAAAAGAAGAGGACACAAAAGATCCACCTCTTGAAGCCTTGAAGGACTTGGCTCTTGAGGAAAAGGAAGTGAGCTACCCAAGGGAGTTCAACTATGTCAAAGGTGGTGAAATCTTGGGTGATCCATCCAAGGGGGTAACCACTAGATCTTCTCTTAAACTTATGAACCATGTTGCATTTATCTCATGCATAGAGCCTAAGAATATAAAAGAAGCATTAAAAGAAGATTTTTGGATTATGGCCATGCAAGAGGAATTAAATCAATTTGAGAGAATTAATGTTTGGACATTAGTTTATAGGCCTAGTAATCAATCTACTATAGGAACTAAATGGGTCTTTAGGAACAAACTAGATGAGAATGGTAACATTGTAAGAAATAAAGCTAGATTAGTAGCACAAGGTTACACTCAAGAAGAGGAAATTGATTTTGATGAGACATATGCTCCCGTAGCTAGAATGGAAGCCATTAGGATGTTGCTTGCATATGCATGTTATCATGATTTCAAGCTTTTTCAAATGGATGTTAAAAGCGTAATTTTAAATGGTTTTATAAATGAGGAAGTGTATGTGGAACAACCACTGGTTGTGAAGACTCAAAATTTCCAAATCATGTTTTCAAACTTACTAAAGCTCTTTATGGTTTAAAACAAGCTCCTAGAGCTTGGTATGAAAGACTTTCAAACTTTTTAATTGAAAAAGGTTTTGAAAAAGGTAAGGTGGACACTACACTTTTCATAAAAAGGTATACAAATGACATCTTAGTAGTACAAATTTATGTTGATGATATTATTTTTGGATCTACTAATGAATGTCATTGCAAAGAGTTTGCTAAGTTAATGCACGGTGAATTCGAGATGAGCATGATGGGGGAACTCTCATTATTTTTGGGACTCCAAATCAAGCAAAGGAAGGATGGCACCTTCATCAATCAAGCAAAGTACATCAAGGATATGCTCAAGAAGTTTGACTTGGAGAATGCAAAGCCTCAAGCCACACCTATGAGCTCATCTACAAAGCTTGACAAGGATGAAGGAGGTAAGTGTGTTGACTCTAAGCTTTACCGTTCTATGATTAGATCATTGCTTTACCTTACCGCAAGTAGACCAGATATCTTGTTTAGTGTTTGCTTGTGTGCTAGGTTTCAAGCTAGTCCTAGAGAGTCTCACCTTATAGTCATTAAGAGAATCTTTAGGTACCTTAGAGATACCCCTTGTTTAGGTCTTTGGTACCCTAGAGACTCCACCTTCAACCTTCATGCTTATTCAGATGCGGATTATGGGGGGTGTAAAATCGATAGGAAGAGTACTTCGGGAACTTGTCAATTCTTAGGTAGTATGCTCATATATTGGTTCTCTAAGAAACAAAATAGTGTAGCCTTATCTACCACCGAAGCCGAGTACATATCCTTAGGGAGTTGTTGTGCTCAAGTCCTTTGGATGAAGCAACAACTCTTAGATTATGGTATTAAAGTTGAAACCATACCCCTTAAATGTGATAACACTAGTGCCATATGTTTGACAAAAAATCCCATCCAACACTCTAGAACCAAACATATAGAAATAAGACTTCATTTCATTAGAGATCATGTCCTTAAGGAAGATGTTGTTATAGAGTATGTTGACACCTTAAACCAACTAGCGGACATCTTTACAAAGCCTTTAGATATAGAGCGTTTTTAGTCCCCTAGGAGAGAGTTTGGTCTAACTAGCCTATCTTGACCTTTTAAGACCCCTTTTTCTGCTTAAATTGCTTGATCTCTTGATAAATGTCATGTTTATGTGTTTTTAGTCCTAATTTCATCCATGCTTATAGTTAGGGGGAGTATGTTTCTGTTTGCTCATGTTATTCCTGCTCATTCATGCAAATTAGGACTTCTTAAAATTAATTTTTCTGCAATTTTAGAGCCTCATCTGCACTTCCAGGCCCAGGTGTATCGAAACGGGTCCAACTGTTTCGATACGGGTGCCTTAAAAATCCATCTGAGAGAAGGGTGTTTCGAAACGCCTTCCTAGAGTTTCGAAACGTTTTTGCTACTGCCAATGGGTGTATCGAAACGTGTTTTGATACGAGTCAACGTATGATTAGATACGGTCAAAGCCGTATCGAAATGGTCAGCTGGACTTGAAACGTCAGTCAACGTTCGGTGCCCGCATTTCGGAACAGTTGAACCCTGTTCTGAAACGGGTTTGCAGACAACTTTAAAGGGGCTTTTAAAGTTAAAGTTTCACTTTAATTAAAATTCTCTCAAACCCTAAAAACCCTAAATCGAACTTTCCCTATAAAAACCCTCTTAACCTCATTGTTTTTCACCAAATCTTGAGGGCTTTTACACTTAAACACAAGTCTAAGCAAGCATCAACAATTTTGTGCAAGGTTTTCCATCTATTCATCCAAAATCCCAATCTAAGGTATATTTCCATCTTTTTGTTTTTCCTTTATTTTTTATTCGAATCATAGGTTAGAAAATTTTAATTTTGTATAGATTATGTATTTTGATACTTGAGTTTTTCAAATCTTGTAAATTTTTTCAAAATTTTAATATTTTTTATTCGAATATATTATTTTTCATTAGTATTATTTTACACTGTTTCTCTTAAATTTTTTTAATTTGTTTTTAAACCTAAGTGGGATTTTCCATTGGATTGAATTAAGGAATTTCATGCATACACTTCAATTTTATTAAACAAATTGCATACTTTATGTTTTTAGGATTTTTCAATGGAGAACATTAACAAAAAGCGTAAGACGGGTCAAGCAAGTGATTCCAGTATCCGTCCTAATCTCACCCATCTATTTCTCAAAAGTCTTCGGACTCAAGAGCTGAGGGATTGTTTCACTTACGTCAAAGAGCTTGCCGTTCATCGTGAGCGTGTTGTTGACATGGCGTTTCTCGACTCCGAGCCCTTTCTCTCCCGTTATCTCCATCGTTTACAAGAATGGAGCTTCTTTGGTTTCTTGAGTATCCCGGGTATTTGCTACAAGCACATGGTTCTTCTCTTATACTCGAATGCCCAACTTATTAATAGTGAAGACAACTCCGAAGTTGTTGGCATTGAGTCTCTTATCTTGGGAAAGAGGATTATCATTGACATACCTTACTTAGAGGCTACCTTAATAGTGAAGACTCATTTTGGTTCTCACACCGGTTCAGTGCTTGCCTTGGATGCTCACGATAGGTTCCTCCACTTGATGATCTCGTGGTTTATTCGCCCCTCCGGAGGTAAATTCTCTCACGTTCGTCAAGTAGATTATTTTGGCTTGAATGTTTTTGTCGTGGAGAGCGCCCAAATCTTGTCAAGATCATGTTCGCCGAGATGGTGAATAATGTCAAGCTCCGTGAAACTGATGCGCTCAAGTCCTTCACTTATGGGACTGTTTTAAGTCATATCTTTGGCGAGCTTCGTCTTGATTGCACCTATGACTCTCCAGAATCCCGCAAACAAAAACTTGGTGAATTTTCTCTCCGCAAGTCCGGATTTCGTTACATTAACAATGGCAAATGGAAACGTGTTGATAGGGAAGCACCCCCACCTCAAGTTGCACCTCAACCACAAGCTCCAGTTGCCAACAATGAAGCTCTCGTGGGTTTTCTTACTGAGAGGTTCAACACAATGGAGGTGAGTCTTGGTACCATAAATACTCGATTGCAATCCATGGAGAATCGACTCACATCCCTTGAGAACCAACATCAGTCCATGGACATGTCCTTCTCCACTTTTTATGGCCAATGGATGGATTTTCATCGCTCTCAAGCTAGGAACGATGATGATTCCATGGGTGATGATGATGACGACGACGAGGCTTAGGATTCTCATGTCATCTCATATTAGCTATTCATATTAGGACTAAGATTGCATCGTTATTTCCTTTATGTTTTTATGAACCTATGTTTTGCTTCTTTTGTTTGGGATTAAGCTTTGAACTTCATTGTTTAAGATTTATGTTTTGGATATTTGAATTTTATGAATTTATATTATGTTGCTTATTGGTTATTACCTATTGCTTTAACCTTATTTCTTCTCTTTGAGCATTGTTTATTATTTTTGATCTAACAAAAAGGGGGAAGAGTAATCTAAGAGCCAAATTTTGTTTTAAGTGTTTTTAAGTTTTAAAACTTGGATTTAAATCTTTTTAAAACTTTAAAAACCCATCTTAAATTGAGGGGGAGTTAGAATGTATTCAAAATTTTCAAAACTCTTAAAATTCCTAACTTTAGATTTGTTATATCAAAAAGGGGGAGATTGTGAACCCGATAAATTGATTTTGATATAACTAAAGAATTTAAGGACTAAAATGAAAATGAGAAAACGAGTTTTTAAGTCATCAAACCTCTCTATATGTTTAAAAAAAATGCCTAAGTTAAAAACTTATTTCATCAAAACTTTTCTAAGTATTCTTGAAGCCAAAACAGTGATTTTCGAGTCACCATTTCGGAACGGCCTTAGGCGTTCCGGAACATTTTTGAAACTGTGAACTTGTGTTTCGAAACGTGTATCGAAACGGTTTTGACACTGTGAACCCTTGTTTTGAAACGGGTTTCGAAACGACTTAAGAACATCGAGAAACCGTATCGAAACGACCTCAAATGTTTTGAAACGGTATTCAAGTCAGATTTAAAAATTATGACCATTGAAGTTTTTAAGTGATTTTAACTGATTTTATTCCGATCGTTAAGGCGTATCGAAACACCTTCAGTCCATTTCGATACGAGCCTTGACAGTGGCTAAAATGTTTCGAAACGTGTTTCGAAACGGCTCTTAGCGTATCGAAACAATTTTAACCGTTTCGATACGGGCTCTGTAATGCACCCTAACAACATTTTCTATTTTGGTCTATTTTGAAACATGGTCGGGTGTTTCGAAACGAGTGGTTGTAGACTGCATTTATGGAGAGAAGATAACATCCCCAACGGCTCTATTGATGAATACAACAACCACAACGGCTAGAATTCAATGAAAATGTATAAAATGGACCTCTAAAAGCTTCAACAACAACTATTGATCCTAAAGCAAACATCCAAACATCAAATCCAAGCATTTGTGCCTAAATCCCATTATTGTCTTGTAGCCCCAATTGTATTTTTCATTCTTATCATTTCAATTGGGTTGAGTGCTTGTAATTGGGCTACCTTGTGTATTGAGAGATACTTATTTTAGCCAACAACTTCTTTGCTATTATTGTGTGAGGATTAGGTCAAACTTTGGGTAGAAAATTTGGCCGATATTGTAACGGTTACCTCCTTAGCCTAGAAAAGGGGAAGAGCAATTAGTGGAATTGTTGAAAATCCTTAGTGAAGCTAAGGTAGTGGATGTAGAGTTCGATTGGAACTTGAACCACTCTAAAATCCCTTGTCTACCAATTTTATTTGTCAATTCCACTTCCAAAAATTTTAAAAATCCAATTCACCCCCTCTTGGTTTATATCGATCATTCGATCCACTCAACAAACATGCTCGTCATTAATCCGCATTGTCAATTCTCGTTTCCCCATGTCAATTATGGTCCTCCCAGTAGCAAGGAACGGTCGTCCAAGTATAAACAGAGCTCTTTCATCTGCATCACAATCTAAGATTAAGAAGTCAGCAAGGAAAATAAACTTATTCAATTTACCTGGATATCTTCGATTTTCCCTTCCGGTTGCACATGTGATCCGTCGGCAAGCTGTAGCATCACTATGGTTGGTTGTGTCGTTCCAATCCCCAATTTCTGAAAGACGAACTTAGGCATGATATTGATGCTTGCACCTAAATCACATAGTGCTCTCCCCTCATATGTATTCCCGATCGCGCATGGTATGAGAAAGCTTCCGGGGTCCTTGAGCTTGGGTGGTGCTCGATTGTACAATGCGGTCATGCATTCCTCCGTTATAGCCAGCTTTCAAATTCCCCAATTCTTTTTCGTTTTGACACTATGTCCTTGAGGAAATTGGCATAGTTTGGAATCTGCATAATAGCCTATACCAATGGTATATTAATATGTACTTGTTTAAGCATGTCCCATAACTTTTTAAACTGATACTCTTGCTAGGGTTGTTTCAACCATTGTGGGAATGTCAAAGTTGATGGGCTGTCTCTGGGCTTTGTGGGTGATGCCACAGGGTCTGCGGCGACAGGGTTTGTCTTGACTGGTTCCTCGGTATCCTCATCCTTAGACTGTATATGGACAGTGGACTCCTATGGTTTCTCCTTTACTGGATGTTTGGCTTGTGGCTCTTTTAGTTGGATGTCGCTTCTGGTTGTCACGACTTTGCAGTGTTCATAAGATGTCCCTGTAGCGGCTTCAACGTCACTTCGTAAACCCCCCATTGGCCTAGTGTTCAGAATTTGTGCAATCTGCCCCACTTGTGTTTCCAGGGATTTCAATGTGGCCTCATTATTCTGTAGCCTTTTCTCTGTCATGTCTATAAAATTTATGTCTTTTTAATGAACATGTCAGTGTTGGCCATATATGCAGTAGTTTGAGCCATACACGCATTTATATTGTTTTCGAGAGAACTAGACTGTATTGGCTGTTGTGCGTGCTGTTGCGGCATGGCCTGTCGCGGCTGCTGTTGAAATCCTGCTACTGGAGCATTCTAATTTTACGGGTTTAGTACATTGTTGGGGTTGCTCCAGGATAAGTTGGGGTGCTTTTTCCAGGCGAGGTTGTAATTGTTGGACAACTAATTGTTGCTGTTGAAGTTTCCAACATAGCAGGCTGACTCGGGGTTATGCGGGCATTCAGAAAAAGCATGGTTACCTCCACAATTTTCGCAAAATAAATCAATGACCTTGACTTATTGTGGATTGTTTTGCGACTGCAAGTTCAGAACGAGCTTTGTCAAGGTGGCGATCTGAGATGAAATTGAATCTGAAGACCCTATTTCATTAACTGTGGGTTGACGACAGACTCCTCCTCTTCTGGCCGTGGGGAACTGAAAGTCATTCTTGGTCATCCTATTTAAAATCTCCATGGCTTCTTTTGGCTCTTTGTCTAAGAGTATGCCGTTTGCCGAGGCATTGAGCATCATTATAGTTTTTGTGTTAGCCACATTGTAGAACAGGTCACTTGCGTTCATACTAGGAATCCGTGCAAGGGGCATTTGTGTAATAGTTCTTGATATCGCTCCCAAGCCTCATGCATGGACTCGTCATCAGCCTGTCGAAAAGAAGTGATCTCATTATGCAATTTGTCAGTTAAATTTGTAGGATTAAATCGCGCTAAGAAATCACGACAATGATCACTTTAGGATCCAATTGATTCTGCTGGGACAATGTTGAGCAAGGTTTTTGCCCTATCCCTCAATGAATAGGGAAACAACTTCAATCTCAGAATATCCTCATGTACTCCATGAATTTTAAATGAGTTACAAATCTAGAGGAAGGACTTGAAGTGATGTTTGGCATCTTCAGTTGCGGAGCCGCCAAATTGGCTCATAGTGTTTATCATGTTAAAAATCACGGTCTTCGGCTCAAAGTGGGTTGCCTTGATTTCTAGGGTAACAACTCTATCGTTTAGTCCGTTCAGGTCCTCTTCAAGGTAGTTTTAGATTGTGGGGTGTCGAACTGGTACGAATGGAGCTTGCAGATTTGCTCCATCTCATGTTGGGATATACTGCTCATCAACAAGTGGCTGCCCATCGGCAGGGTGTTGCCCTATGACATTATGTGCCTGGGCCACTTGGTTGATGCCTCAGCCACGAACTCGGGGTTGGTCCTTAGATTGATGCATTGCGGCTTCGTTCTCCTATCCAAGCCTTCGATAAGTGCATTCGATTTCTAAATCTGGATCTCATAATGGGCTTCCTAGGTTAGCTCTAGTCATGCACCAAGACAAAACCAAGTTTTATTAATACTAAAATAAAAATAAAATAAATAAACTAAATAAAATAAAAAGTGCAAGAAAATAAAAACAAAAGTTGCCAATCCTCGACAACGACGCCAAAAACTTGATGCTTGCGTAAATGTGACTCGCAATAGTGCAAGTGTACACGTCAAGTAATATAATGATAAGTATATCGAGTATCGTCTCCATAGGGATTGGGCTAGCCTTTTGGTCCTACTTCCTTGCACTGCAAAAGAATTAAAATAAAAACACAGATGAGTTGGGTTGTTGAGTAGACTAAAAAATACCAAAGCTAAAGTAATCGAGAAGTAAAAGTAAAGAGAAGATTAGGTTGATAGAATGGGCCGGATTAGAATGCATCGTAGTGTGGAATCCTATTGATTTGATTCGGTTCTTGAATGCTGTAACACTAAATAGCTGTGGCAGTAACCTAAGTTCCTGCCGCGGCCGCAAAGGTTGAGTCTCTGCCGTGGCAATCTCTTGCTCTTGGCCAGATACTGTTAAGGTTAGACAAAGCGTCCTTGAATGGCTCCTCCTTATCTCCAAGCTCGGAACACTATTGATGGCTGAACTCTGACCATACATCTCGGCGTAAACCAAAGACAATACACCATCCAATCACACGCTTCTCTTAGACGCTAAAATTCTTAACATATCTCTATGATAAATTAGTTAACACCTTTGGATGAAAACCGTGCTTGTTTTCACTAGATTTTCACCTAAAAATTCATTTTTAATAAAAAAACCAATAGCTCTTTTATATAAAACCCATTTTTTAAACCCATTATAATAAAATAAGAAACCATATTTTTTTTCAAAATGAACTAAAATAAAGTTTTAGAAGTCATTTTAAAAATATTAAACAAGCCCCATTTTTAATCTAATAATATCACAAGCCCACCTTGAAAAAATGCAAATATTTGTATGCTTGAAAAGCCCAGTTTAAAAAAACCCCATTTGGGTAAAAAAAATAATAAATGTAAAAAGGGGAAACAAAAAAAAGAAAAAAAGAGTGAACCAGCGCGCATGCTGGTTCCCTGAACCCCCATTTCGCGCCGCTGCTGGAGGCTAGCCGCCAACCTCAGGCCACGGCTGCCGTTACCATTGGTGCCGGTCGACGCATCTCGCCATCGCCCATCCAACGACACTAACGCCGCTTGTCGCCGTCCACCGTAGTCGTTGAAATCTGCAAAAAACGGAAGAAAAAGGTTAAAATTAGGGCTCGAATCAATGGGAAATTTCAACCTCGAATTTGAATCAAATCGTATGATTTTTAGGGGTTTTACCGAGGATCATGCTTCTTATCTGATTTTGGCTCCAATTTTGAGATTAAACCCCAATTTTGCTTGATTTGCAAGCTCAAGTTCAAGTATAACCCCCAAACCCCTTTGTTCAACAAACACTTTGGAGAGCAAAAAACAAAGCTAAAAATTCCCAGAGTTTGTTGGAAAATTTTTGGAGTGAAGTTCGAGTTTTCGGTTATTTTCTAGAAGCGTTTTGAAGCAATTCGGGAAGAAGATTCATTCGAGTTTATCATTTTCTTTCGGTAAAATTTTCTCTCTTTAGCTTTTCATTTTTTTAAAATTTTTTTGATTCCGTTTTGTTATTGGTTGAATATATTTTTTTGTTGTGTGTTTATATTGTTTTAGGTTGCATTTGTTAGAATTGGAGGATTAATTCTTGAATCCGGTAATAATTTCGATTTTTTTTAATTTTGTTTTAGTTTTTGATACAATCTTTAAAGATCTTACATGAATTAAAAATGTTGTTTTTGAATAAGTTCAATCATTAAAAAATTAAATAATGGTTGTTTGAATCCATTCAAATATGTGAGTAGTTAAATAAAAAGTGTTTTCTTAAAGAATTAAAGTTAGTGGTTGATTTTTGGGAAAAAAACTAAAACTAAGGAATTTAAGAGTATTAATAAATTTTGGGAAATCAAAGGATGAAATTATAAATAAACTTTTTTTAGAAAATAAAATATGTTTTGAAAAATATAAAAAGTTTTTTTAAGTAATGAAATAAATTATGGGCATAAAATAAAACTAAGATGTTTTTTGGTCTTTGAAAGAAAATTTCGATTTCTAAAATAAAAGTTTTAATATAAAGTTCTTAGGTGATTGAAAAAAAAGTTTTAATAAAAGTTTAGAATTTTAGAGAATAAAAGTTTGAAAACTTTTAAAAATATTTTTTTTTCTAAAAATGGTTAAACTAAAAGGTTTGGAAAATGAAGGAAAAATAAAATTCAAAATATAGCAAATTAGTAGGACTAAAAATCGAAAATGTAAAAAAAGAGTTTATGTTTTAGAGTAAAAAAGAAAAGAATAAAAGTTTTTTAAAATAAACAATAAAAAGTAAAACACAAAAGCAAAATTCAAGTTTCTTATTTGTTCTTTAGAGATAGGTCAAACTTAGGACTAGGTTCTAAGAGCTTAGATAGAGACGTGTTTGTAGAAAGATCTTATGCACAAAAAATAAGACACACTTTAACAAATTCAAACCCTCAATTTGGAATAAAAGACTTGGACCTTTTTAGGATTTAAAGTTATCAAACTTAGAATGTATAAAATTCTCAACACATTGAACTTCCACGTTGATTGAAAAAAGTGAAATTAATTTAAAGCCGTGCCTTATCAAACATGAAAGACATGTTAGCACTAGAAATGTTGGCGGTAATTAAAGTTCATCTCCCGGGCGTTAAGGCCATTAAAATAGTTTGATATTCATTAAACGCATGAATAAAGTCGAACCTTCATGAACTTGCAAACTCCAGTTTTGAAAACGATTTTAAAATCAATTAGGTACCAATTTTGGGCGTCGTGGGGGTGCTAACCCTTCCCCACGCGTAACCGACCCGTACCTGTTTTCTGGTTTTTGTTGACCAAAACCGTTGTTTTATTAAACCAAAACGTTTTATTAAAATTACCCCATTTTAAAGTGACGCAATCACACTTTTTAAAAAAAGATTGGTGGCGACTCCGTGTGCTTTTTTTTAAGTTTTCAAAAAAGTCGAAGCCCTCCTAAATAAGGGGTTGCGATAGCTTGGCGACTCCGTTGGGGTTATTTTGTTTTTTTCAAAAGAGGTCCAGGCCACAAACTAATTATAAATGGTTTTCAAAAGGTTTTTTTTTTAAAAAACTAATGGAATTTGCAAGTTCATAATAGGTTTAATTTATTTGTCCGTTTAAGTGAATATAATATTATTTTACACATTTAAGACTTAATTCCAAGCTCTATTCTCGAGATTTGTCCCGTTCGTTTATGTGGGGGAACACACTTTGCTCATGTAAGAATATAGATTCTTCGAATGAGCCTAGCAAGTACCTTCGAGACCCATTCCCTTTGTCTTCGTAAGGATATTGATTCTTTAAGAAGGCATCGATAGTGAGTCCTCCTGAGTTGAACTCGATTCGTTTGGAGTCTGAAATGGGTGAGAATCGAGGGCCTTGCTACCCTTAGTAGGGGACAACAAGGACAGCTCGGGTATCCTTTTAGAACCAAACCAAGTTTGAGAATCTAGAGCCTACCCCCAATAGAGAAATGCGGAAAGCCTAGGGTGTTGAGTCGCAAGAATAATTCATGGAGACATGTCCTAAAATGTTGGAGTGCTTGCCCAGAATTATTGTGCAATTAATTTGTTTTTGACTGTTTGTTTTCTTTTTTGTTTGTTTTGCATGTGCATCATTCCATATTTAGAAAGGGTTGATTCTAGAAAATTGCTCAAGCAAAAAAATAAACTCTCATTATGGACGGAAGACTCTTAAGGGATGAAGAAGGGAAAAAAGGAAACAAGTGACGAAGAATGAGAATGGAAAACGTCTCTGCGAGAAAGAGAAAGAAAACACGGTTACATGGAAGAGGAAAGCCCACGACAACAAAGTGCGTTTGTAGGAGTTGCGGGGAGCTTATAATGAAGTTTGTGAGAAATTAGAACAAAGTCAGGTTTATGCTGCAAAGCTAGATTCCAAGATAGAGGATCAAAACCAGATACTCGATAACTTGCAGAGTGGTCTGATCCATGAAGAACTCAAAGCTAGTTTGGATGAAAATGATCTTTTAAAAGAACATGTCGAAGAAATGGACAACATCACCCAAGAATACATAACGAAGATCTTGGTCCTTGAAGATATTGCTGAAGGAGGAAGTGATTATTGGCTTACTTGTCTCATAGACATTGCTCAAAGGTTCCGAGAGAGAGAGATGAGTTTGATAAGACCGTGATGACTCAAATTTGGGATGTGGACAAGCATGTACAATGTTGGCAACTGAAGTTGCAACTCTTCGTCAGTACATCAAGCCAATTGGAGAAGTTGGACCAAGGCTTATGTGGCTCATAGAAGAAATCAACGAGTTAGGTGCACGAGCCGAAAAGTACTTGTAATTTGAAAAAAAGAAAAAGGTGTAATAAAGAACTTCCGTATTCAATAAAGAGTTTTCTATAATGAGCAAATTCTCAATGGAATTAATGGCCCTTCGATTGCATTCATGCATTTGCACTGTTTTGTTTTCCTTGTTGTTTGCTTATGTGAATTCATTCATGCATACATTCATTCATGTCAAAAACTAACTTAATATAAAAACAACAGAATATTCAAAATAGCTATGACAACTCATAAGTACGGTACCCGTGCCCAAACCCGAGCTATGAACTCTGAAGAAAGGTTGACAACTTTGGAGGCAAACCAAAAGAGCACTCAAGACATGTTGGAGGAAATGGAAGCCGGCCTGAAACAAAAAATTGAGTCAGTTCATCAAAAGACAGTCAATACAATAGCTGCCATGCTAGGGTTCAAGGATCCATATGCAGTTGAAGAAGGAGGAAACACTGGTACAATTTTACAATACCCAAGAATGACCTTTAGGAAGGAGACTGCTACCAAAGCCAAAACACCAATCCATGTTGTTGAATCCTCTACTCATGTTCTAATCGGAGAAGCTAATAATTACGAGGTACCTAACCTCGACAAAATCACCGATAAGGTTAAGATTGAGAAGAATTGGGAGGATAAGTACGAGAAGTTAGAGGGAATGATCAAATCCTTCTAGGATGGAGTTGCTCATGGTGGAATGGATGCCAAGGACCTTAGCTTGGTAACTGACTTAGTTGCGTCGCCAAAATTCAAGATTCTAGACTTTGAGAAATACAATGGAACCACATACCCTTCAGCACATTTAACCATGTATTGTAGAAAGATGTCAATGTACCTTGACAATGAGAAGCTGCTCATTCATTGCTTCTAAGACAGTTTAGTAGGATCAACTGCACGCTGGTATTCACAACTAAGTCGGGTGAACATCAAATCATGGAAAGATTTGTCTAGAGCCTTCAATGAACAATACAAACATATTTCAGACATGGTTCTAACCCGTTTGGTCTTGCAAGGGATGGAGCAGAAGCATTATGAGAGCTTCTGACAACATGCACAAAGATGGAGGGATGTAGCAGCACAGGTGCAACCATCGCTACTAGAAAATGAAATCGCCTCGATGTTTGTGGAAACTCTAAAGTGTCCTTTTTATGATAGCATGCTCAATCATGCTACAAAGAATATTGCGGACATGCTAATGAATGGTGAACTAACCCTAGCAGCTATGAAGAGTGGAAAGTTGGACAATGGGGAAACAAAGAAGACATATAAGAAGAGAGATAGTGAAGTCAATGCTACAAATGTCTACAACCCAAGCTATTCAACAAGGGTAGTGTTCAACAAGCCCAAAACCTTCAACAAACCCAACACCTCAGCTCTGACAGTCGCAAATGCCCCAAAAGAAGAGCGAATATATCAAGGGAACTCCAGACCCTACTTTCCTCCCATCCCAATGACATATGCAGAGTTATTTGCTGAGTTGGTTAAATCACAGATGGTGCTGCCAAGACATGTCCCTCCATTCTCACCTCCTTATCCACCATGGTACGATGAAAAGGCCCAATGCGAATACCACGCAGGAGTAAGGGGGCATACCATTAAGAATTGTACTGCATTCAAAAGGGTGGTAGATGATTTAAGGAAATCGGGCATGTTGTCATTTAAAACATTCGAAGAAAAAGGAAATCCTTTGCCAAATCACCAGAAGACTGGAATAAATGCTGTTATAGAGGAGGAAGCTCACACTAATAAGAAACATGTTTCTGAGGTTAAAGCATCTATGAAATAGGTCTGGACCCATATGGTCAAAGATGGAGTGATGGAAGGAAGGTTTGAAGAAGCAACAATTGAAGGATTGTATTGTGTGTGCCATCAGAAGGTGGGGCATAAAATTGAAAATTTCTTAGAGTTTAAGCAGTTAGTGTAGGCAAAAATTGACAATAAAGAGTTTGAATTTTTTAGCAGAAAGAACATAAGATGGAAGTGTGTGCGTCAGAGGAATCATCCTCTAAGAAGATTTATGTAGGAATGAAGCCTTTGGTAATCAAGACCAAGGTAAGAGTTAGCGAAAGAACTAGGGGTGGGACCCCACGATTGGTTGTAAAGGCACCGACCCTATTCCCATATAAGGATAGTAAACAAGTTCCTTCGAACTATGCTTGCGGAATGACGGATCCGAGGAGCTCGACAGCTAAAGAAGGAAGAAAAGAAGAACATGTTAATGAAGTAGGTCATTTTACAAGAAGTCGAAGATTCTATTCCGAACCAGAAGACAAAGATAGAGATACAACACAGAGAAAGGCTGCTAATCAACAAGATAAGAAAGGAGAAAAAGATTTCTTCCAAGAGAAAACACTAGTGATTCATGAGCTAGTGAAAGAATCAGAGGCCCAAGAGTTTTTGAAAATACTCAAGCACAGCAAGTACAGTGTGGTGGAGTAGTTACATAAACTTCTGGCCCGAATTTCTATGATGTCATTGCTACTGAGTTTTGAGGGTCATCGGGACACCTAGTTGAAAGTGTTAAATGAGACATTTGTGTCGAAGGAGATCACGATTGACAAGATGGACATGTTGGCTAATAATATTGCAGTTAATAATTTCATATCATTCAGTGATGAAGAAATACCTGCAGATGGAAGGGGATCATTCAAACCCCTCCATATTTCTACATGATGCAAGGGATATATGCTACAAGGAGTTCTCATTGACAATGGATCAGCTTTGAATGTTCTCCCTTTGGAAACGTTGAAAAAGTTGCCTATTGATATTTCTCACACGAGAGCTTATCAAAATACAGTACGAGCCTTTGACGGGACCCAAAAGGATGTGTTAAGGAAAATTGAAGTTCCCATATAGATTGGACCATCAACATCGGAGATAGACTTCATGGTCATGGATATAAACCCCAGCTATAGCTGTTTGCTTGAGCGTCCATGGATTCATACAGCATGTACAATACCTTCTACTCTTCACCAGAAGTTGAAATTTGTTATTGGTGGACAATTGGTCACGATCGGTGTGGAAGAGGAAATCATTGCATCAATAATCATTGATGCACCATACATTAAAGTGGATGAGGGGGCGCTTGAGTGTCCTTTCAGAACAATGGAGTTAGTCAATGCAACCCACTAAATGGCAAAAAAAATCATAGTTCAGAAAACAACAAGAAAGAAGGATGGTGAAGTTGAGTGGAGGAGAAATCGAGTGGGAGACAAGGACGTACCCTCCTTTAAGTCACAGTTTCAGGGTTGGAGGACTTCTAGACCCTAATGCCCGCTTTGATGAGGAGGAGAAAGGAAAGAATGAATTGTGCGAGGCTTTTGAGAATTTAAGTATTAATGTTGTCACAGACGAGGAAGGAGGGGAAAACAAATACTTGTCCAAGATTTGCCCCAGGGCCGAGCTGAAGAACTGGACCGCTGAAGTAGTTCCTGAAGTTTTTATGAATGCCTTAGAGTAATTCTCTAAACCAACTTCTTTATCCTTAGGCCCAGGGGTAATTCGAGATCTTATGTAAAAAGGGTCTATGTCAAAACCATGGTTCTTATTTCAATAAAGGATGCATATTTTCAAATAATATTGTGTGGAAAACTTTCTTTCGCAACGCAAAACCAAAAAGCAAAAGATTGTGAAAAACAAAAAAGGCAAACCTTAAAAAACAAATCATATCATTTCATCCAATTTTTCTTTCTTGGTATATATTTTTTTGCCTCTTTTATTTGCATGTTTTTAGATATCAACGATAAAAATGACTCCGAGTCAGACTCCAAGGTCAATTTTGAGTTACCACTATGTTTAGTGGAAGTTGGGAATATTGATGATGAGGAAGAATATACTTGCCTGACGATTTGCTTAGAATGGTAGATGGAGAGGAAAAGAAAATTCTACCCCACAAAGAAGAGTTAGAAGTTTTGAATCTTTGAACCGAAGAAGAGAAGCGTGAGGTGAAGATTGTTACCACCATCTTAGTTAAGACGAGGCAATGTTTGATTAAGCTTCTGCAGGAGTATAAAGACATTTTTGCCTGGTCGTATCAGGATATGCCTGGCCTTGATACAAATGTTGTTGTGCATAGGCTGCCTATAGAGGAAGGATGCAAGCATGTAAAGCAAAAGTTCAGAAGGATGAAGGTTGATACACTTTTAAAAAGCAGAGATGAAGTAAAAAGGCAATACAATGCAGGATTCCTTGAGGTGGCTAAATATCCAGAATGGGTGGCAAACACTGTTCTAGTACCAAAGAAAGATGGAAAAGTAAGGATGTGTGTCGAAAACAGGGATCTTAATAGGGCAAGTCCCAAAGATAACTTTCCGCTCCCACACATCGACACCTTGGTAGACAATACAACCGGTCACTCCCTTTTCTCATTCATGGATGGATTTTCTTAATATAATCAAATAGAGATGTGCCCAGAAGACATGGAAAAAACTACTTTTGTAACACTTTGGGGAACCTTTTGCTATAAAGTAATGACTTTCGGATTGAAAATCACGGGGGCAACTTATCAGAGAGAAATGGTTACTCTTTTCCGCCATATGATGCATAGGGAAATACAAGTTTATGTGGATGGTATGATTTCCAAGTTTGGAATTGAGGAGGAGCATCAAGTGAACCTGGGTAAGCTTTTTCAAAGATTGAGGAAATTTAGTTAAATCTTAATCCTGCCAAGTGCACATTTGTGGTTACTTTTGGAAAGTTGTTAGGCTTTGTAGTAAGTAGAAGTGGAATTGAAATTGACCCTGACAAGATAAAGGCCATACAAGAGCTTCCACCACCCCAAACACAGAAGCAAGTTCGGGGATTCCTGGGAAGGCTAAATTACATAGCCCGTTTCATTTCCCAATTAACGAATAAATGCGATCCAATATTTATGTTGCTTAGAAAGAGTAATCCGGGGACATGGAATGAAGAATTCCAGGCAGCCTTAGAAAAGATCAAGGAGAACTTAACTAATCCTCTAGTTTTAGTGCCACCAGTTTCAGGAAAACTGTTTATACTCTATCTAACAGTGTATTAAAATTCAAAGGGCTGCGTATTGGGACAACATGACAAAACTGGAAGGAGGGAAATGTCAATATATTACGTAAGCGAGAAGTTTACTGGTTGTGAAACAAGATATACTCTGATTGAAAAGGTATGTTGCGCCCTGGTATGTGCTACTAAAAGGCTTAGGCAGTATATGTTGTATCATACCACATGGTTGATCTCACGACTAGATCTGTTAAAGTTTATGATAAAAGCTCCAGCCCTATCAGGAAGAATAACACAATGGCAGATGTTGCTCTCAGAATATGATATTCAGTATGTAAGCCAGAAAGCAGTAAAAGGAAGTGCCATAGAAGATTTTCTTGCAAGTCATGCTTAAGATGATTATGAGGCGTTAGATTTCAGTTTCCCAGATGAGGATTTAATGTGTATTACAGAAAATGATGAGCCACCAATAGAATTCTAGGTATTGAGGTAGTTTTGGCTTCACCGGAAGGAGATCATTATCCTTTCACTTGCTGTTTGAAATTCTTTTGCTCTAATAATATGGCAAAGTACGAGGCATGCATATTAGGTCTAAGGGAAGCCATTGATAGAAAGGTCCGAAATTTGAAGGTCTATGGGGATTCAGTGTTGATCATCTACCAAATACACGGCGAATGGAAAACAAAGGATGCAAAATTAATAGAGTATTACAAGTTGGTCATTGAATTAACTAAAGAATTTGATGTGATCACTTTTAGGCATCTCCCAAGAGAAGATAATCAGATAGCTGATGCATTAGCTATTTTGGCTGCCATGTTTAGAGCAAGTGAGGGTTCCGAGATGATGCTCATGGTGTTGCAAATGTTGGCCTCCACAGCTCATTGTTACAATGTAGAAAAGGAGGCGAATGGCTTGCCGTGGTACCATGACATCTTGCAGTACATAAAGTTTTAGCAATACCCATCACATGCTTCAGAAAATGAAAAGAGGATGATTAGGAAAATGGTATCAGGATACATTCTTGATGGAGAAATCCTTTACAAACGAAGTCGAGATCAGGTGCTTTTAAGATGTGTGGATGCAAAAGAAGCTTAGTTGATTCTGGAAGAGGTTCATGAGGAAGTTTGCGGAACTCACCCTAGTGGTTTCGCTATGGCAAGTAGAATTATGCGTTTCGGATATTGTTGGTAAACGATGGAAGGAGATTGCATTAATCACTCTCGTAAATGTCACAAGTGCCAGGTTTACACCGACAAGGTTCATGCGCCTCCTCAGTCTCTTCATTTCATGTCATCTCCCTGACCATTCTCTATGTGGGATATAGACGTCATTGGGTAGATCCATCCGAAGGCGTCAAATGGACATCACTTTATTTTGGTAGCCATTGATTACTTCACGAAATGGGTGGAAGCAGCCTCGTATGCAAGTGTAACTAGGTCCACTATTTGCAATTTCTTAAAGAAGGAGATCATTTGTCGATATGGTCTGCCAAAGACCTTAATCACTGATAATGCCCCCAACTTGAACAACCGAATGATTGCTGGGGTCTGTGAGCAATTTAGCATTAAGCACCACAACTTAGTAGTATATCGCCCAAAGATGAACGAAGTAGTAGAGGCAGCCAATCAAAATATTAAGAAGATAGTTGCAAAAATGACGGACACTTATAAAGATTGGAATAAAAAGTTACCATTCACCTTATATGCATATCAGACAGCGGTAAGAACATCTACTAGGGCAACTCCGTTCTAATTAGTATATGGAGTAGAAGTTGTACTACCAATTGAGGTTGAGATATTGTCGTTGCGTGTCTTGATGGAGGCCAAGTTAGATGAAGTTGAATGGGTTCAGGCAAGGTATGACCAATTGAATTTAATTAAAGAAAAAAGGTTGAAAGTTGTATGCCATGGCCAAATGTAGCAAAGGAGAATGGTAAGGGCTTATGAGAAGAAGGTTCGCCCTAGAGAATTTCAAGAAGGCGATCTGGTATTAAAAAAAGCAGCCAAACCAAAGTGATCCCCGAGGAAATGGGCGCCCAATTGGGAAGGACCTTATATTGTGACACAAGTTTTTTTTTCTGGTGGTGCATTGATCTTAGCTGAAATGGATGGAGATGAGTTTCAAAACCCGGTAAACTCTGATTCTTTTAAGAGGTATTATGCTTAAAAAAGAATAAATAAAGAAAAATGAAGAAAAAAGAAATAAAAATAAAGAAAAAAGAGAAAAAGAAAGAAAAAAGAGATAAAAGAAAAATAAAAGAAAAAAAGAGACAAAAGAGAAAAAAGAAAAAGGAGAGTTCAAAATGAAAACCACAAAGGGCGTTTAGAAACCAAAGGAGGGTTTGAGTTGAAAACTCGTAAAGGGCGGCTCAGATAATTCGTAAGATAGTTTTTGTGGTTCAAGATAGTTTTCACCGATTGGGTTGAAAACCATGCTTATCTGTTTTGTGAATCTAACTCTCTCGATATTAGACAAATACATAGTTAATGAGATCCTCTCCAAATTAACTCGAAAACAAGAATAAGAACCAAGAATAAGCAAACATTGAACTAAATTGCATTGACAAAAACTTAAACAAAATCCAATCGTTTTCTCACAACTACTAAAGAATACAATATAAACCCTAAGAAAAAATTAAAACATAATGACAATGGAAGCTCGCTAAAAGTTCTCTCAAAAGCTCGATGATCTTCGATAAGCTCAATAGCCGACTTTGCTTCATATTTATAGAGGAGGTTGAGGTCAAGTCTTTCTTGAGGTTGAAGTTAAGTTAGAATTAAGCACATTAAAAGAAAAGATCTTCCTTTAAAGTATTATATCTTTCTTCCTAAAAATCCTCCATTGGCGTGGAATCTTCTCTTGACCTTCCTTTGGCGTTTCCGTGGTCTTCTCGCAGTCCGACCCTCATACAAAGTGCATAGAAAAATTCAGCTTTTCCTGCTCTTCAAAACGTGCTCCACTTTTCATATTTTCTCCATTGTCGAGTGTGGCAGGTCATTGCCTCGGCAACAGTCTGTCTGTCTTTTTCGCTCAGTAGGGTTCTGTCCTATGGTTTAGCTTCCTTTAGTAGAAACTGTCTTTCCGAAGCTAGCTTGATCTGGACCGTCGAGTGATAATTCTGCTCCACTCCTCTCTTTTCTTCATTGTCGCGGTAGTAGTTGCCCGAGCAGGGTGTGACGAAATCTGCATTTGCACCAAACACGCGCATAAGTAGCATCTTTTTCACTAGATAAACTAAATATAAGGATCAAGCATAATAAAGTTTAGATCAATGTGATTGATGCATAGAGGGTTACAATATGATTCCAATGGGTGTAGATTTAGCAATAATTGTCATAGAAAAAAGTTAAAATGATAGTAATTTTAAACACTTAACACACCCCCAAACTCGAACTATTGCTTGACCTCAAGCAATGCAACTAGTAGAGAAAATAATTACTCGCCCAAGTCCTTAATCTTCATAAAGATTGCTTCAACTCACCTTTTTCCTCATGACCTAGCACTTGAAAATACATGATTAAATTTTTCAGATGACTAAAGGAGTTACTCAAAATCAAACTATGATGCTAGTGAGTGTGTGCATGTCTTGTGAACAAGATGATTATCCGTGTTCTAAGTAAACACTTAAGCATTAACCTACTTAACTTGGGTAAATATTTAATTTTAAGCAATTTCACCGACTAGAGCCAATTTCGAGCACCTCTAGTGATTAGCCTAGAGCCGGTTTCGGGTACCTCTAGGGCTTCCTTGAGCTAGAACATGTGTTAGGCATCTCTAACTTCTTACCCAAAATTTTCTTTCTAAGCAAGTCTATGTCCTAAGTGTCATAGAACTCCTTAAATCATACAAGTCACAAAAGTTTATTTTCGTTTTCATACCCCATAGTATGATTCTAAGTGTTTCCTAATAGTCATCCTAACCTTTAAAGAGTATTTTGAAGTGCTAAGGTAGTTTTCATCACTAGAAAAGTTTTGCAAGTCTCGACAATTCTAAGTCAAATTAAAGAACTAGGCAAGTATTACTCATTTAAAGAAAAGCTACATTGCTGTAAGATAATAGAATGCCACGACAGTAGTTGCCCGACAGTGACCTACACCCCCCCAAACTCAAGACAAGCATTGCCCTCAATGCATCAATACATATCACAAAATATAAGAGCAAAATAAGGTAGTTTTCATCACTAGAAAAGTTTTGCAAGTCTCGGCAATTCTAAGTCAAATTAAAGAACTAGGCAAGTATTACTCATTTAAAGAAAAGCTACATTGCTGTAAGATAATAGAATGCCACGACAGTAGTTGCCCGACAGTGACCTACACCCCACAAACTCAAGACAAGCATTGCCCTCAATGCATCAATACATATCACAAAATATAAGAGCAAAATAAAAGGCAAGAGAAGAAAGAAAAACTAGATTTCCGGGGACTCGAAGGAGTCCTCATCATCATCGGGAATTATGAACTTTCTCTTGGTCTTTGTCTTGATCTTTTTGGTGGATCTCAGTGGTTGGGTGCGCGTCAGAGGAGTTGGCTTCGCTTGAGTGCTCACTTCTTCTTCATCGTCCGTGTCAAGGAAAATCCCCTCTATTGTTGTTGCCTTGCGCTTGCGTGATTGAGAGGTGGCTTTGTCAAATTTTTAGAGGAGGGAGTGCATGGTGTCGGACCTTTCTGACAAGGACTCAGTGTTGATCGGCGAATCCATCCAAAGGTCGGCGAGTGGCGATGCAGAAAAGGTGTGTGTTGCCGAGGAAGAAAAGGTGGGCATTGCCGCGACAAGGGTATCTGGGACTGCCTCAGCAGGGAATGGCGGGGACGACACATTGCTCTCCGGGAACTTCTCTTTGAGCACTTGGGTAATTGAAATTGTGAAGTCCCTCGTGAATTGCATAAACTGTCTCTGCCTTTGGTCCATCTCCTCCAGCTTTCGGGCAATATTCTCAAGGGTCACTACCGAGGCAGAGAGTGCAGGCATTTTTGGGATGTTTCCCGAGGATGCCACCGCAGCAGTTCCTTGTACTGGTGTAGAGACCGGCTCTGCTTTGCTTATCTGCATCATCTTGTAGTAGGTCTCCTTGTCCCACCCATCCTCTTTGGCTTATATTCATCGGCCGAATCAGTTGGAACCTTTTGTTTTTGTAGAGGCTGGTGATGAGAATGGGGAAGTAGAGGACACCTCTCTCTTTTAGGCTGCAATGGTACATCTTATCACAAATTATGTTACCCACATTAATAGTTCTATCATGCAAAATGGAGTGTATAAGTGCTAGCCTAGGTTTGTCTACAGTACTGATATGAGAGGTAGGCATAAGGCAGCGTTTTACAAAAGTATCCAAGAGTTTTGCCTCGCGCAGAAGCCTTCGGCGGTTTACCGTCCCCTTATGTGCCCCAGCCTTCCATACCGTGACGACAATGAAGAGCTCCACTTTAATTGCATCGTAATCTGTGTCCGTGAGCTGAGCTTTGAATGCCTTGTGTTCATTCTTCTCCACACGGATGCCGTAATATTGATTGATTGAATCTGGATCTACGGGGATATACGTGCCTCTAACATGAACAAAAAGATTGTTGGGATTTGGGGAGTGGGCATAGAACTCTATCACCCATGTGATGTTTTCCGGCTCTGGTTGGTGGAAAAAGATTTACCACTTTTGATAAGCAATTTTGTTGAAGATAAAGCAATCGAGGCCAAAGTCGGACGCAGAGACGGAATAATACAAGCCTTGTTCCTCCCACACTTGTCGTCCAATGAAATATTTGTTGAATCAGTGTTCCACCTTCGGTGGTGCAAATCTCTTGTACGATGATTCCTTGGTCTGTCTCAAGCTTTCTCCTTTGTGGAGTTTTTGTGCCATTTGAAAGTAGTTGTGATAAATGTAAACGAAAGCAAAGAAAAGAAATTGCAAGAATTTTTAGGAAATCATGATTAGTGAAGAGAAAGGTTGGTGGCGTAAAGTTGAGAGGGGGAGGGGTTTATATAGATCTTGGCATAATAATTCCGTTGCGGCATTCAATGTGTGCTCGACAAGAATCTTGTTACATAGCCGTTGCGACTGATAGCCGTTAAACTAACCGTTGTAGCTTGTATGCCCATTGAACTAGCCGTTGGCGTCTATTTTCCGTGTGGACAGGGGAATGTGAGCCCAACTCTTCCTTTATTTCTTGACCTCCTTCCTAAAAATTAAAATAAATAACATCAAATTAAAATAACATATTATTCCTAAATAAAAATTAAAGATGTGAAAAATAAAAAAAATACAAATAAAAGAAAGAGAAAAGGTTAAGACACTAAAGGAGTGCATGGAGATGCATCTTATAAAGTGATCAGTTCCTTGCCCCTCATGACATGCTGGCCAGTATAGTGCTTTGGCCTTTAGTCGTTCACTTTGAATTCGTGCCCATCTTTGGTCGATTTGATTGTTACAGCTCCATGGGGAAATACTTTGACCACTTCAAATGGTCCAGAAAATATTGACCAATGTTTCCCTGTGAACAACTTCAGTCTAGAATTAAAGAGTAGTACTAACTGCCAGGGTAGAAACTTCCACAGTAGTAGCTTGCTATCATGCCAACGTTTTGTTTTCACCATGTAGATTTGTGCGTTGTCGTACACCAGGGCTTAAAAGTCCTCTATTTCATTGAGGTCTAGGAGTCATTTCTGTCCAACATTTTCCCAGTCCATATTCACCGTCTTTATCGCCCACTATGCCTTGTGCTCTATCTCAACTGGAAGATAGCAAGTTTTTCCATACAGAACTCGATATGGGGACATTCCCAATAGGGTTTTGAACATTGTTTGATAGGTTCATAATGCATCATCAAGTCGAAGGGACCAATCCTTTCGAGATGCGTTAACCACCTTTTCAAGAATTGTCTTTAGCTCTCTATTTGATATCTTAGCCTGCCCATTGGTCTGTGGGTGATATGTTGTGGAAAGCTTATGTGTAACCCCAAATTTCTTCGTTGTCGCGGCAATAAGCTTGTTATCAAAGTGTTTGCCCTCGTCACTAATGATAGCTCTTGGTACTCCAAACCGTGTGAATATGTGTTTTTGCAAGAATTTCTGAACGGTTTTGGAGTCATTGTTTGGGGTGGCAACGACTTCGACCCACTTTGACACATAGTCAACGGCTAGAAGAATGTAGAGATTCCTACATGAAGACGGGAAAGGCCCCATGAAATCAATTCCCCAGACATCGAATAGCTCGACTTTTAGGATGTATTGCAAGGGCATCTCGTTTCGTCTCGAATTATTGTCGGTTCGTTGACATCTGTCACATTGCATACAAAAAGCCTGGGCATCTTTGTACAATGTCGGCCAATAGAATCCTGACTGTAGTACCTTGGCTGCGATTCTGGTTCCTCTGAAGTATCCTCCATATGGTGAATAATGGTATTGATGGAACACCTCTCTTTGTTCTTCTTCAGAGACACATCTCCTTATAACCCGATCTGCACATTGTTTAAACAAAAGAGGCTCATCCCAGAAGTAATGCTTAGCATAATGTTGGAACCTCTTCTTTCCTTGATGGTTAAGGTAATAAGGTAATACACCACTAACTAAAAAATTGACAAGATGAGCATACCAGGGTGTTTGGGAGGTAGACATCATTGTCAAGGGTATTGTCGAGGTAATGCACTCTGAAATTGCTGAGGCCATGCTGTCAGTTGCCGCTAGGGTAGTAAGTTCAGTCTCTGTCGCAAGAGCGGTGTCCATAGTGAAGAGCGGCTCATCTAGGAATGCATCTTGTATTTTTGTGCCTGTGGTGTCTTCTCTTCCTTGTTCCAGTTGTGACAGGTGGTCGGCAACTTGATTTTCTATTCCTTTTCTGTCCTTGATGTCGACATCGAATTCTTGTAGCAGAAGAATCCATCGAATAAATCTGTGTTTTGCATCTTTCATGGAAAATAGGTATTTGGTTGCCGAATGGTCCATCTGAACTATTACCTTGGTTTCGATTAAGTATGATCGAAACTTGTCAAAGGCAAAAACTACGACTAGTAACTCCTTTTTAGTGGTAGTGTAGTTGACTCGGGCCTCGTTGAGTGTTTTACTAGCATAGTAGATCACATGAAAGATTTTTTCTTTCCTTTGACCAAGAACTGCACCGACGGCATAATCACTTACGTCATACATGAGCTCGAAGAGCAATGTCTAGTCTAGTGGGACTACGATTGGTGCGGAAACAAGGTTTTGCTTTAGTCTTTCGAATGCTTATGTACATTTCTCATTGAAGTCAAAGGTCCTATCTTTTTCCAAATTTCTGAGGCAATTGTCAAAGTCGTCACCAAATACTGAGAAATCGTCTATGAAGATCTCCAGGAAATCTTCCACCATGTGGGAGAAAATTGCCATCATGCATCTTTAGAAGGTTCCCGAGGCATTACAAAGCCCAAATGGCATCCTTCTAAATGCATATATGACACATGGGCATGTAAAGGTGGTCTTTTCCTGGTCGCATGGTGCTATGGCAATCTGATTGTAACCTAAATAACCATAAAGAAAATAGTAAAATGGTTTACTTGCAGGTCGATCAAGCATTTGGTCAATAAATGTTAAAGGAAAATGATCTTTTCTAGTAGCTTTGTTCAACTTGTGATAATCCATACAAACCGGTCACAATCCTGGTTGGGATTAACTCGTTGTTCTCATTGGTTATCACCATTATTCCACCTTTCTTTGGTACACATTGTTCCGAGCTTACCCACGTGTTGTCGAAGATAGGGTAGATGATTACGACATCAAGCCAGCATGGTTAAGCCTCCGTTGAGCCTCAATGGTAGGTTTGGTTGAGAAAAGTTACTGTTTTAGTTTAGTTTATATTTTCAGTTTCTAGAGCTAGGAGAGGAGAGGACAGGACAGAACATGACAAAACAGAAGGCTGGAACCAAAGGAGTTGTACTGAAGTAGCTCAAGATGTCACCAAGGACACTACCGAAGCAGCATTGCCGCCAAGTGCCGCCTTGGCAGGAGTTACACCGACTTAGCCAAGATGGGTCACGATTTCATGATGGCAATTTCCTAAGCCCAATGAGCACAGCCTTGCAATTTTCTGAAGCTTGTAGCGGCCGGTAGAGCTGATCCAAGACCGATAAGTAGAAGCACTTATCCTTACTTGCGAAAGAAGGTAGCGTCCAAAGAGTGCATATTTAAGTAAAAAAGGAGTCTATATTAAATGTAAATATACTTTAAGAACTTCTACTTTAAGGAGGACTCAAACCTAGGTCAAGAGCCTTATATACACCCGATGTATTTAAGGGTATAGGGGCATCCATATGCATACACATAGGCATATCTCGGATAGCACTTCACATATCTGAGGATGAGAGGATAGATGGGGGGATAGTTAGATAGGTTGAAGATGTTGGGGGTCGCGGCCCAACTCTCCTAGGGTTTAGACGCATGTATGTAAAGTAGTTTGAGGGAAACGATTGTATAGTTTTGAGTTGTTTTCAATAAAATTTCGAGTTTGCTTAATCTATGTTCTTCATTCCTTCAGTTAGTCTACACCAGTCAGTTGAAGAGAAAATCCATTTGTCGGGCACGAAAGTGCAAGGCTCACGAAAGGGTTAAGCACGATCACAACTTACAAAGGCGTGACTAACTTGGTTCCACACTAGTCCACAAGTTTCAGCGGGTAAAAGGGATTACTAACCGAGTTGACTAATTTGGTTCCACACTAGTCCTCAAGTTAGCATCTAGAGCATCTTAACCTAGAAATAGGAGGGATCATTGTCGACTATCCTGTCGAACTTGGAATGCCTGCTAGACTTGCCGCTAGGACTTCTTTCCGTTCCACCTACCGAGACAGTACACTTCTCCAGTGGCAGTGACCTGCTGCGGCCGTGTGACAGGGTCTTAATTTGCTGCCCTCCATCCCCCCGAGGTAGCAAATCATGGAAACACAAAACATGCTCAGCTTATACAATGTAGTCCACAGGCTACTAAGCTACACTTGCCTTACCCAACCTATCGTCCAAACCTCTCTTTATCATCTCTCTCATCACTATCTTTATCTTTACTTGTGTTTTTATATTTCCACATCATGAGATTTAATTGTGCATTTACTAAATCTTTGTGCAGGAAACCATTCATAGGAGCTGCTCCAATCCTTGTGGGAGACGAAATCTTTTATACTATAACTTGACAAGAGTGCGCACTTGCGCTCATAAAACGAGAACACCTAAACGCTCTACATGTTTTTGGTGTCATTGCTTGGGATTGGCAACAACAACTACGTTTAAATTTCAGCACTCCCATTTAGTTTTTGCACATTAAATCTCTTTTCATTATTTGCTTAAAAAAAGCCTATTTGTTTTCTTAGTGTATCTCCCGCCAGGGCAGCAAGGTTGGAAGCAACATCCACCTGAGAAGGGGAAGGACATGTCCAGATGAATAGCCAAACACAAAGACCCTCAGGAAGTGGTTATGTTTGGGAAAAGCGCAACCCGATATAGCCTATTTTTTTAATTTTTATCTTTAATTTATTTTTATGCATTAGGATTAGATTTAACTTTTATTTAATTCTTGTATTTAATTTATTTCAGGTTAGGAATGAAGGAAAGATTAAGAAAGATGAAAGAATGAAGGAGAAGCCCAACTAGCGGCCAGGGCAGCCCAAGGCAGATAAGCATAACGGCTAGCCGCAACAGCTATATTTTGCCCCAACGAGCGGAACGGATATCTGCATAACAGCTAGAATCTCGTTATTCGTGCTGCAATACTTGCCGCCCATTGACAGCGGCCCGCCAAGGCGGGTGAGAGAAACGACTATATAAAGCCAATTATTCTCCCTCCCCGTTCTTCACTTTGCTTTCTTCTTTATTCTGAACTCTCTCTGTAATCTTTTCTTCCAAGATTTTCTTTGCTTTCTTTCACATTATTTCTTTTCTTTCTTTAGGAAAAACAACCATCCCACAAACTATGGCCTCATCACAGCAACCCGACGCCACCTCCAAAACTTCATACAAAAGGTTCTTGAAACCTACTGTCGACGAGACCTACAATAAGTTCTACAGAGAAAGGCAACTATAGGAGAAGATGGGATTCCAATACACCCAGTCTGATGGTGATTATGGGTTGGAACCCTTCCTATTCAAAAGGATACACAATATGGGATGAGACCAATCCGCATAGCAGCCAGAAGGAACCAACATCAACCATGTGCGAGAGTTTTACGCCAACCGGCAAAACTTAGAGAGTCCTTTCGTCTACGTCCGGGAAGAAGGTGTCAAGTTCACTGTTAACATGATCAACAACTTTTACAGCAAAGAGGTCATCGGCAACCCGCACGGAGAATGGGAATCATATCTGACAGGGACTGACTACAACAAGATCAAGAAGGAGCTCTGTAAGCCAAACACCAAATTGCTGACAGGCCAAAAAATGGGTCAGTCAACCGCCATGACTTGCTGCCAGGGGCAGCCCTTTGGAGTTACTTTATCCAGCGCCGCCTGATGCCCACCTCGCACGGATCGACAGTAAATAGGCCGCAGCTTGCCCTTATCTGCAACATCATGAAGGGGCGACAAGTCAATTGGCGAAGTAATAATACAGGAGATCTACAATCACACAAACAAACCAAATGCCAAAGGTCCCCTTTTCTTCCCTGCACTCATCACTGGCATGTGTGCCAATTTTAGCGTGCCACTGCACCCAAAAGACAAAATTCTTCTTGCCAAGGAAGGATGGACAAGAAGGGTATGCCAACAGATGATGCATAGCACGGAGCCAGACACACCTTCCACCGCCCAACCGTCGTCCCAAGCTGCCACAACCCCAGTCGCAGCAGGCAGTACTGATGCTGCCCTCCCATCCGAGGTGATCCCTTTACTGCGTAGCCTAGTGGAAAGCTGCCAGAGGATTGAGCACAAACATGTGATATTCACCAAATATATAACGGACGTGCAGGAGGCCTTTGTGGCCTACCTGTTGGACAAGTATTAGGACGCCGACCCACAATTGCTCGCCTTTCCCAAAGAGTTAGCAGCTTCTAAGCCAATCCAGATCACTCCAAGACCAATTGCTGCTCCTGCCGCCGACGATAGCGAGGGGCTACACCGCCGCCCCAAGAGAAGAACCTCTCCAACCCCTATCTAACCATACGACCTCTCTTCCTCATCAAAATCAGAGAAGGAGGAGGAAACCAGTGCTGCCTCCCTAGTAGCCAAAACGGCCGCTGCCAAGGACACCAGCTACTCAGACATGGAGATTTCAGACTCCCTTGACGATGAACCGATAGAGGTAGCTAGAAAGAAAAAGCGGCCAGCAGCAGAGCCCCAAGGTGGAGAAGCTGAAAGACAATCAAAGAATCCCACCCCCAGCCGCATCCAGCCGCCGCGTAGCTCGAAGAAAAGCCCAGTAGAATGACCATCCGCTACGCACCGCCTAGTCCTGCCTACATACTTAGAATCTTCCTCTTACGCGGCAGCAATAGAGGGGAACTCCCCCAGCTTATAGCACCATTTTTTCTCTTCTTTTCCTTTTAATTTTTATGTTTTATTTTATTTTCTTTTACTTTTTATGTTTTATTCTTTCTACAAATTATCTTTACACTTTTCTGTTAAATGCCAAATTTTTGTTTAAATTTTGAGTTTAACACTGCCTGCCTTACTTAGTAAAAGTTTCTTGGTTGTATACGGGTTTGTCGCCACGGCAGCACAACACAACACATCAAAAATGAAGAACAAAACCTAGAGGTGCCAAAAACTGGCTCTAGGTAGAAAGATTGAAAACTCTAGAGGTGCCCGAAACATGCTCTAGGAAGGATCATGTGCAAGGACACTCCGCTGCTATCAAAGTTCATGAATCTAAACCAAGTGACGGACAAAATAGCAAGAGTGAATGAAAGTCTTCACGGGATGACTATTCAAAGGGTTCGAAGTTTCGTAAAGTGCACCTATCTTAGCCTCAGACCCGAAGAATAGTTGTGATGAGCTGAAGCCCTTAAAGCCATGATCAGAAAAAGATAACAAAAGTACCCAACTGTGCTGCCAAGGTAGCAACTCGTATCCTTTCTAGTGATTTAATTATTTTAGGCATTCTTTGATAACTCAATTATTTCAGCATAGTTAGCATGAGCACAGTCCTGCACACACTGCACTGGCATTAAGAAAATTAAAATCTAAGTTATTTCATGTCATTCCCTATCACTAACATAAAAACAGGTGCCACTGCCTTGAGGTAAGAAATCAAGTTAAAGGCTAATGTTTCTATTAATTTTGTGCAAAGGGCATGTTTACTAGTTAGGTTGCATTGCTTGAGGACAAGCAATAGTTCGTGTTTGGAGTTGTGTAGAGTTTCCATAAGTTCTATATTTTGTACACATTCCTGCCCTTATTATTGTTGTTCTTAAGTTCATTTAGGCATATTTAGGTGCATTGCATGCATTATAACAATATCTTCTCTTGTACCATGTTTTTATTGAATATTTTTTGTTTGGTTGAGAAAAGTTATTATTTTATTTTAGTTTATATTTTCAGGTGCTAGAGCTAGGAGAGGACATGACAAAACAAAAGGGTGAAACCAAAGGAGCTGTACTGAAGCAGCTCAAGATGCCGCCAAGGACGCTGCCGAATCAGCATTGTCGCCAAGTGCCGCCTGGGCAAGAGTTACACCGACTTATCCAAGATGGGTCGCCATTTCAAGAGGGTAATTTCCTAAGCCCAATGAGCCCAGTCTTGCAATTTTTTGAAGCCTGTAGCGGTCAGTAGAGTTGATCCAAGACCAATAAGTAGGAGCACTTATCCTTACTTGTAACGCCCCGGTTTTGGGCTTAGAAGTCTTGGGCGTTGACCGGTTCGGTCAAAGTGCTGATCGAATATATAAGAATGGATTTAGGAAAGCCTAGTTCGGGTTGCATTAAAAATATGGAAAAATGTTCTAAAATCATCTTTTAATATATAAAAGTGAACTGTGAAATTAATTTTGGAAAATGAGGTTTGGAAGGTTGACATTTTGGCTAGTGACCAAAATGTAATTTTTGAAAGTTTGGTGACTGTTTTATAAAGGATTGAAACTTTGAATCTTTAAGGAGCTATTATTCCAAAAAGAGTTTCTCCAGATTTTTCTAAGATATTTTAAGGTTTTATTCTGATTTTAGACATAAAGAAAGAGGAGGGAAAGTCATTTTGACTATCTTATAACTAACTTTCCATTTTTCTCCCAATTCTTCTTTTCTCTCATTTTCTCTCAACCCAAACACATTCTCCAGATTTTCTTCTCTGATTTTGTCACTCAAATCTTCCTTTTCAATTCTCTTTGGATTCCTAATCATCTCTACAACAAAACCTCACCATTTGCAAGTGGTTTCATCAAGCTTCTTGGTTCTAAAAAGGAGAAATTCAAGTTTGGAGGTAAGAACGTCCTTCTCCTCTAAACTATCAGTTCTTTACTGAAATTCTTAAGTTCTCAATCCTTGATTTGTGATTTGTTAAAGGCTTTTCAATTGAAATCTTGATTTTGGCTTAAAATGCAAGATTTGGTGATTTTGGTGAAATTTTCGTGTGATCTGTTTGGGCAGTGTTTTGAGGTGTCAAATTGATGTTAAATGAATGCTAAATTGATTAGAAGTTGAGGTTTAATTAATGCAATCCCGGATAGGTTGAATTTCCTAAGTTTGGCTTGAGTTTTTGGTTGTTTTTGGAGTGTTTTTGGTGATCTGTTATACCTGGAGGTATAAGGATGTGTTTGTGATCATTTTGGATGTTAGTTGATGTTTAAAAATGGTTAGAAGTGATGGATCTTGGCTGGGTTAAGTTTTGGAAGTGTTTGAAGGTGATTTCGGTTGTGTTTGGTAGCCGAAATGTTAGATTTGTGGTGAGCAGCGAGTTGTGTTGTGTTGCTGGTGTTTTTAATGCATAAAGATGCATTAATGCTCTGTTTTTTGTGTGCTTGAAACAGGGGAGTTTGATCCGTGAGCTTTAGAGGTGTTGCGGAAGGTTTCGGATGCTTGGAAGGCTTGTTGGCTAGCCTTGTTTTGTGTATCGGTGAGTGAAATTGGATTTTCAGCTTTTAAACCAAGGTTTGAAGGTTTTGGGAGCTTAGTTTAAGTCTAAACAACTTTGCTAAGCTCAAGAGT
This sequence comes from Hibiscus tridactylites, assembly GCA_958450335.1. Classification (NCBI taxonomy): domain Eukaryota; kingdom Viridiplantae; phylum Streptophyta; class Magnoliopsida; order Malvales; family Malvaceae; genus Hibiscus; species Hibiscus tridactylites. The sequence continues at coordinate 71,930,587 of OY288272.1, forward strand.
AAGTAAATGGTTTTCGCTCTTGAATTGTGTTGTGATTTGGCTTTTAAAAGCAATTGTGTTTGATGGTTGAAATGCATGTGTTTTGCATGGTTTTAATTCTGTTTTGAAAGCATATTTTAGCATGGTTTAATGCTCGGTTTGGAAGCCATATGTGAAGGATGCTCAAGGTAAGAGATCCTTGGTTTTGTACATGGAAATTGTGGTTTTGATGCATGGTGTTGCATGTTGTTCAATGGCTTTGTGTAATGCTTTAAAACAGTGGATTGATGATAATAAATGATGATTTTTGCATTGTGGTTATGCATGTGAATCATTGGATTAATGATGGTAAGTTGGTTATATTGGCAAGTGATGTAAGTGGTTCTTGGTTTCTTTGATCGGATATAGTTAGCCGGCTATAGGATTGGGTGCACCGTGAATAAAGTCGCCTTGGAGGTGGAGTGGTTAAGTGTGAACCGGTAAACTCCCTTCAAGTATCCTAACGAGATGGTTAAGGTCATAATGGAGGAGGAATGCCCATTCGAGGACCTTGGTTAAGCAAAGGTTATATGGTGGTTAAAAGTCCATATATGGGAACCTTGTGCTTGTTAAGATCACAATGGAGGTGTAAAGTCCATGTGTGGATCTTGTGTAGAGTGTCCCGGATCTCGTTAGTGATGTTATACAACTACCAATCGGTGATGCAAAGGTTGTATGGTGTTTGAAAGTCCATACATGGGAACCTTGTGCATGTCAAGGTTGTATGGTGTTTAAAAGTCCATACATGGGAACCTTGGGAAAAGTTGAGGTTGTATGGTGTTTAAAAGTCCATACATGGGAACATCGGGAAAAGTTGAGGTTGTATGGTGTTTAAAAGTCCATACATGGGAACCTCGGGAAAAGCTAAGGTTGTATGGTGTTTAAAAGTCCATACATGGGAACCTTAGGATGTTGAGGTCAAATGGTGTTTAAAAGTCCATTTGGAGACCTTGGATTGGTAGTGTGTAAGAAGCGTGGGGGACAACGCTTGTGATCCGCGTATCCGATCGGGTGTTGAGTTGAAAAGTGGATGTGTTGATCACTTGGAAGCCAATGTAAAGTTCTTGATTATAAAGAAGCATGAGATGCTTGAAAAGATGCATGGTTGCATGGAAAGTGTATAATGCTTGTGAATGCATGCTTACTTGTTAAGTTGAACAAGTGTTGATTATCATTTGGTAAATGATGCATGTGTGCATGGAATCTCTTAAATGCATTGGAGTCTTGTTAAGACTTGTTTTAAAAGGCATGTGATGATAATGTTGTGGTTCATATATTGCCTTGGTTTAATGCATGTGTTGGATAGTTTGAGTAATGGTTTTAAAGGGTTTCTTGCTTGAAATGATGTTCAAGTATATGAAAGGTATAACATGAAATGGAAGTGTTTTCCAAGGTTTTGAATTTAACTTTGCATATGGTGTTTATGCATGGAATGGTTAAATGGATGACTTTGCAAGTTGTGCTTTGAAAAGGTTTTCTTAGCTTGCTAAGCTAAGGGTTGGTTTTCATGTATGTGCAATGCATGGTTTTAAGCATGATGTTGAAAAAGGGTTTTCAAACTTTGCTTGGTAAACATTTCTGGATTGTTTTAAAAGTGTTTTGTGACCCGCTGCATTGGTGGTGTTTTGGTTTTGAGCATTCCTCACTAAGCATTATGTGCTTACGCTCCTTTTTGTCCATCAATGCAGATTCTTGAAATTTGGACAGCGAGAAGCAAGGGATTCAAGGAGGACTCCATTTGAGATGTATGTCTCGGTGAATAGCTATAGTTAATAAAGGCAATGGGGGTAGAATCTCTTGGGTTGATGTTGATGTGTTCGAATATGTTCGGACAAGATTGGTTTTATGTTGTTGATGTTGTTGAAATATGTATTTGGCTTTTATGAGATTGATTCGGAAGTTTATGCTTGAATGGTTGCTTGTGTAGGAAGCATGCCTATAGATTTGGGGTTTTTCTTATATGTGGATATTTTGTTGAATTGTTGATGCAAGTATGCCTCTTATATGTTGAATTGCATGTTGGTAAAGTTTGGTGGCTTTTGGAGTATGTTCGAATGGTCAATTGCGTGTTTAAGCATGTCTTTTTCTGCTTTATGTGCAGGGCGTTTCGGAACAGGGGCTACCGTTTCGGAACGGATGCCCTGAATCAGCCCAGGCGTCCGAAACGGTAGACACCGTTTCGAAACGGAAAGCATTCTTCCAGTCACCTGTTTCGGTACGCGTTGCGGAACGGCCCCGCATTTCGGAACGGGCTCTGTCTGTTTCGGAACGGGTGACCGTTGGGGGCTGACATAGGCTGTTAAATGTTTTGAATTATTTGCATTTTGGTCCTGAATCTTGTTAGTGCAATTGTATGAGTTTGGGATGTCCGTTTGAGCTGAAATTTGGCAGAGAAGCATGAAACATGATTAATTTTAAGTTGGTAACTTAAAATCTGGTTAAGTTCTTAAAGTTTTCAGAATTTACAATTTAGTCCCTAAAGTTGTAATTTGTTCAATTGGGTCCCTGTTTGATCTCTGATGTTTGTGTGATCACAGTTAGGGCTAATGTGCATCTAGACAAGATTAAAAAGAAAAAAAGGGTCGTTAATCAAGGTTGACTTTCGGGTTGACTTTGGTTTTCCCCGTGTGACTTTCTTAATTCGGGTCAACCGTTTGGGCCGGGTTAAGGGGGTTACATTTGGTGGTATCAGAGCTAAGTTGCGAATGCTTGGGGAAAACGGTAAGTTGTTGTGATGTGTGTTTGATGTTTACCTTGTTGTGTGGTTGAAGGTTGGTTGAAACACGTGTTTCTGAGCATGTTGCTGATGTTTTCGAGCATGTTTTGTGGTTATGAATATTGGTTGAGCTTATGTGGATTTGTGCTGATGTTGTGAGCTGGTGATATGCTTGATGAACATGTATTGAGTATGTTATGTTGCTAGTATGCTGTTGCAAGTAGATGCTGTTTGGTGTAAGCATGCTCAAAGTATGTTGTTTGATATGCTGATGTTGTGATAGCCATGTTTGTGTTGACTGTTATGTCATGTAAAAGGGGGGAGGATTCGGGATACCCATTGCCTTATTAATATAGCTATTGTGTTATTTTGGAGTTGGAGTTTGAATCCTTGCTTAAAGCTGGTCTAACTGGTTTGTTTGTTTTGTTGTGAATGTTTGTTTGTTGTTAGTAGTATGGCGAAGTCGATGATAGAATGACAGTTGGGTGAGATGGTTGCTGTCTTGGGGCAGGTTGTTAAGGCATGGAATTCACCCTTTTGTAGAGGTGTTTTGTCTCAGTCTTCTGTGCCTGGGGTTGAGGTGTTAAGGCAAGGGAAAGAAGCTGGTTCTGTGGTGAAGAGTTCATCACCAGTTGCTCAAGAGGTGTTGGGAACATCTCAGGCTGTGGTAAAGGTAAAGTCAGTGGATGTGCTGGCTGTGGGATGTGTGGGTTTGCCAAAGCAGCGTTTGCTTAATTTGGGTGCGGTGGAGTATCATGGTTCTTCACCGGGGATGTTTGAGGCCTGGTTGGCCGATGTGATTCTGATTTTGGATAAGGAAGGCTGTGATTATGCTTGTAAGCTGGGAAGTGTTGTTTCTCTGATGTTGGAGGATGCTTGTGCCTGGTGGACATCTGTGGCGGTGGCGTCACATATCCATGATATTGACTGGGATTTCTTTGTATCTGCCTTTTGTGAAAGGTATCTTGGAGAGAAGTTTCCAAGGGTTAAGCAATGTGAAGGTAGTGCTGTTGTGGAGCAAGTGTTGCTTGACCAAGGAATGGAAGCTCAGCCACCGGTATGTGACCGTTGTGAAAGGCGCCATGTTGGAGGTTGTTGGGGCGCGGGTGCTTGTTGGAACTGTGGTTCTAAAGTGCATGTGAAGCGTGATTGTCCTCTTGAGGTGAAGTCAGCTTCAGAGGTAGCCAAAGGGTCTCTGAAAGGTCGTGGGCACGGCCGAGGCAAGGTTCAGAGGTGGCAGAAAGAGCAGAAGGTTGTGAAGAGTTTGGGAAATGAAGTTTGCTGGAAATGTGGGTCTGCTAGACATATGAGACGTGATTGTTTGATGTTGGCTCGGAACAGCCAAGGTTCCTTACCGCAAGAGGTCGGTGGTGATCTTAGTGTGTTAGCTGGTGCTGCAGCGGTGCGGCAGGAGGATGATGGTACCGCGAGGAAGAGAGCTCGTCTGATGAATCTTCAGGGTGGTGTTGTGTTTTCAGGTAACCTTGTTAAGTAATCTTTGCTCTAGTTACCATGGTTTGGTTTCTGTTGGTTTTCCTTGCGTGGTAAGTTTAGTCTTGTTGCTAGCATGTTTGGGGTAATGGTTGTAGTTTGGAAGTATCTTTGGTGTGAAGAAGGTTTTTAGTGAGTATCTTGAGGTTAATGGTTGTTGGTATGATGGAGTTAGATAAGTTAGAGGTGAGGTAGGAGGTTGTTCTTAGATGGATTTTGAGGATGTTATTGGAGGGTGTGAACTGGCATTCATGCACAGTTAAAATCATTGTTATATGCTATATTATATATGTGCTGGTCCATGCATACATGTGGCATGACATTAGAGGTTTTGCATACATGTACATCAGGCATCGATAGGGCATGTAGGTGATCATGCATACGATGTTCACACTCGCTAATAACAAATCGAATCTGTTAGTGTGGTGGTTGGGTTAGGTTGGATGATGGGTCTTGGAGGTTGTTTGGTGCTGGGAGAGAGTTAGAAGCAATGGAGAATATTAAGCTAGTGCTGGAGATAGTGAGAGTAGTATAGCCTGTTGGTAGAAGGATAGTGTTGTTGCTTAAGGAGTTTAGTGGTTTGGTGGTGGAGAGTACCGGTTGAGGTTGGAATCGGTCAAGTGGTTTGAATGGCTAAGTGGAAGGGGTAGTTCCTTGGTGCTAAAGGATGTTGCAGTTTAGTGGTTGTGTTTCCAAGTGCTGAAACAGCTTAGCATTTAAGTTGTTGTGGAATGGATGTGTTTGTAAGTGTTGGTTCTTAGCAACCCTTGAAGAGTTGAGAAGATGGTCTGTATGCTTAAGCTGGGCGATGTTCTAGTAAGGCAAGTATTGTGGTCAAAGTTTGTGGAGGATAGGCAATGAAAGATCGAAGGCCATTGTTGTTTGAAAGGATTCTTGTGAGAAGTGGTTGGTTGTTTGTGAGTATGTGAATTTCTTTGTAGTCAGCTGGTGGTGTGTGATACGGTTGGTGGAGTTGAGTTGGGGTTGTGATGTAAATTTTGGATTTTGGGTGAGTAGTCCTTGTGAGTTGTTATGGTAGTGATGGTGGCAGATGTGAAGGATTGTTAGCATTCGTTGAGGAGTTTGGGTAAGCAGTTGATGCTTAAGAATTTTTGCTTGTTGGGGAAATTCTTGAAAGAGGTTTGGGAGTTTGCAAGAGTTTTAGAAGCAGAGAAGTTTGCATAGTGGTTGAATTGGTTTGGTTGGTGTCACTATATAAACAAGTCTTGGGAGTTGAGTGTTACAGTGTTGTGTGCTGTAAAAGTTGGAGTTCTTCAGATTGATGTTGGGGCTGTGTACCGTCCGGATATGTGAAAGGATAAGTTGTGGCTATCATTGTGTGTTCTGGATTTGCGAACAGCGTGTGGTGGTGTTGAGTTGGGTGGAGTTTTTGTGTGGAATGTGTTCAGTGGTGGTTGAGGCTGTTGTGTTGTCTTGTGTGTTGGTTTGAGAAGGTTGTGGTTTCCTTTTCGCCAGTTGAAATTTCGAGGACGAAATTTCCTAAGGGGGGGAGAGTTGTAACGCCCCGGTTTTGGGCTTAGAAGTCTTGGGCGTTGACCGGTTCGGTCAAAGTGCTGATCGAATATATAAGAGTAGATTTAGGAAAGCCTAGTTCGGGTTGCATTAAAAATATGGAAAAATGTTCTAAAATCATCTTTTAATATATAAAAGTGAACTGTGAAATTAATTTTGGAAAATGAGGTTTGGAAGGTTGACATTTTGGCTAGTGACCAAAATGTAATTTTTGAAAGTTTGGTGACTGTTTTATAAAGGATTGAAACTTTGAATCTTTAAGGAGCTATTATTCCAAAAAGAGTTTCTCCAGATTTTTCTAAGATATTTTAAGGTTTTATTCTGATTTTAAACATAAAGAAAGAGGAGGGAAAGTCATTTTGACTATCTTATAACTAACTTTCCATTTTTCTCCCAATTCTTCTTTTCTCTCATTTTCTCTCAACCCAAACACATTCTCCAGATTTTCTTCTCTGATTTTGTCACTCAAATCTTCCTTTTCAATTCTCTTTGGATTCCTAATCATCTCTACAACAAAACCTCACCATTTGCAAGTGGTTTCATCAAGCTTTTTGGTTCTAAAAAGGAGAAATTCAAGTTTGGAGGTAAGAACGTCCTTCTCCTCTAAACTATCAGTTCTTTACTGAAATTCCTAAGTTCTCAATCCTTGATTTGTGATTTGTTAAAGGCTTTTCAATTGAAATCTTGATTTTGGCTTAAAATGCAAGATTTGGTGATTTTGGTGAAATTTTCGTGTGATCTGTTTGGGCAGTGTTTTGAGGTGTCAAATTGATGTTAAATGAATGCTAAATTGATTAGAAGTTGAGGTTTAATTAATGCAATCCCGGATAGGTTGAATTTCCTAAGTTTGGCTTGAGTTTTTGGTTGTTTTTGGAGTGTTTTTGGTGATCTGTTATACCTGGAGGTATAAGGATGTGTTTGTGATCATTTTGGATGTTAGTTGATGTTTAAAAATGGTTAGAAGTGATGGATCTTGGCTGGGTTAAGTTTTGGAAGTGTTTGGAGGTGATTTCGGTTGTGTTTGGTAGCCGAAATGTTGGATTTGTGATGAGCAGCGAGTTGTGTTGTGTTGCTGGTGTTTTTAATGCATAAAGATGCATTAATGCTCTGTTTTTTGTGTGCTTGAAACAGGGGAGTTTGATCCGTGAGCTTTAGAGGTGTTGCGGAAGGTTTCGGATGCTTGGAAGGCTTGTTGGCTAGCCTTGTTTTGTGTATCGGTGAGTGAAGTTGGATTTTCAGCTTTTAAACCAAGGTTTGAAGGTTTTGGGAGCTTAGTTTAAGTCTAAACAACTTTGCTAAGCTCAAGAGTAAGTAAATGGTTTTCGCTCTTGAATTGTGTTGTGATTTGGCTTTTAAAAGCAATTGTGTTTGATGGTTGAAATGCATGTGTTTTGCATGGTTTTAATTCTGTTTTGAAACCATATTTTAGCATGGTTTAATGCTGGGTTTGGAAGCCATATGTGAAGGATGCTCAAGGTAAGAGATCCTTGGTTTTATACATGGAAATTGTGGTTTTGATGCATGGTGTTGCATGTTGTTCAATGGCTTTGTGTAATGCTTTAAAACAGTGGATTGATGATAATAAATGATGGTTTTTGCATTGTGGTTATGCATGTGAATCATTGGATTAATGATGGTAAGTTGGTTATATTGGCAAGTGATGTAAGTGGTTCTTGGTTTCTTTGATCGGATATAGTTAGCCGGCTATAGGATTGGGTGCACCGTGAATAAAGTCGCCTTGGAGGTGGAGTGGTTAAGTGTGAACCGGTAAACTCCCTTCAAGTATCCTAACGAGATGGTTAAGGTCATAATGGAGGAGGAATGCCCATTCGAGGACCTTGGTTAAGCAAAGGTTATATGGTGGTTAAAAGTCCATATATGGGAACCTTGTGCTTGTTAAGATCACAATGGAGGTGTAAAGTCCATGTGTGGATCTTGTGTAGAGTGTCCCGGATCTCGTTAGTGATGTTATACAACTACCAATCGGTGATGCAAAGGTTGTATGGTGTTTGAAAGTCCATACATGGGAACCTTGTGCATGTCAAGGTTGTATGGTGTTTAAAAGTCCATACATGGGAACCTTGGAAAAAGTTGAGGTTGTATGGTGTTTAAAAGTCCATACATGGGAACCTCGGGAAAAGTTGAGGTTGTATGGTGTTTAAAAGTCCATACATGGGAACCTCGGGAAAAGCTAAGGTTGTATGGTGTTTAAAAGTCCATACATGGGAACCTTAGGATGTTGAGGTCAAATGGTGTTTAAAAGTCCATTTGGAGACCTTGGATTGGTAGTGTGTATGAAGAGTGGGGGACAACGCTTGTGATCCGCGTATCCGATCGGGTGTTGAGTTGAAAAGTGGATGTGTTGATCACTTGGAAGCCAATGTAAAGTTCTTGATTATAAAGAAGCATGAGATGCTTGAAAAGATGCATGGTTGCATGGAAAGTGTATAATGCTTGTGAATGCATGCTTACTTGTTAAGTTGAACAAGTGTTGATTATCATTTGGTAAATGATGCATGTGTGCATGGAATCTCTTAAATGCATTTGAGTCTTGTTAAGACTTGTTTTAAAAGGCATGTGATGATAATGTTGTGGTTCATATATTGCCTTGGTTTAATGCATGTGTTGGATAGTTTGAGTAATGGTTTTAAAGGGTTTCTTGCTTGAAATGATGTTCAAGTATATGAAAGGTATAACATGAAATGGAAGTGTTTTCCAAGGTTTTGAATTTAACTTTGCATATGGTGTTTATGCATGGAATGGTTAAATGGATGACTTTGCAAGTTGTGCTTTGAAAAGGTTTTCTTAGCTTGCTAAGCTAAGGGTTGGTTTTCATGTATGTGCAATGCATGGTTTTAAGCATGATGTTGAAAAAGGGTTTTCAAACTTTGCTTGGTAAACATTTCGGGATTGTTTTAAAAGTGTTTTGTGACCCGCTGCATTGATGGTGTTTTGGTTTTGAGCATTCCTCACTAAGCATTATGTGCTTACGCTCCTTTTTGTCCATCAATGCAGATTCTTGAAATTTGGACAACGAGAAGCAAGGGATTCAAGGAGGACTCCATTTGAGATGTATGTCTCGGTGAATAGCTATAGTTGATAAAGGCAATGGGGGTAGAATCTCTTGGGTTGATGTTGATGTGTTCGAATATGTTCGGACAAGATTGGTTTTATGTTGTTGATGTTGTTGAAATATGTATTTGGCTTTTATGAGATTGATTCGGAAGTTTATGCTTGAATGGTTGCTTGTGTAGGAAGCATGCCTATAGATTTGGGGTTTTTCTTATATGTGGATATTTTGTTGAATTGTTGATGCAAGTATGCCTCTTATATGTTGAATTGCATGTTGGTAAAGTTTGGTGGCTTTTGGAGTATGTTCGAATGGTCAATTGCGTGTTTAAGCATGTCTTTTTCTGCTTTATGTGCAGGGCGTTTCGGAACAGGGGCTACCGTTTCGGAACGGATGCCCTGAATCAGCCCAGGCGTCCGAAACGGTAGACACCGTTTCGAAACGGAAAGCATTCTGCCAGTCACCTGTTTCGGTACGCGTTGCGGAACAGCCCCGCGTTTCGGAACGGGCTCTGCCTGTTTCGGAACGGGTGACCGTTGGAGGCTGACATAGGCAGTTAAATGTTTTGAATTATTTGCATTTTGGTCCTGAATCTTGTTTGTGCAATTGTATGAGTTTGGGATGTCCGTTTGAGCTGAAATTTGGCAGATAAGCATGAAACATGATTAATTTTAAGTTGGTAACTTAAAATCTGGTTAAGTCCTTAAAGTTTTCAGAATTTACAATTTGGTCCCTAAAGTTGTAATTTGTTCAATTGGGTCCCTGTTTGATCTCTGATGTTTGTGTGATCACAGTTAGGGCTAATGTGCATCTAGACAAGATTAAAAAGAAAAAAAAGGGTCGTTAATCAAGGTTGACTTTCGGGTTGACTTTGGTTTTCCCCGTGTGACTTTCTTAATTCGGGTCAACCGTCTGGGCCGGGTTAAGGGGTTACATTACTTGCGAAAGAAGGCAACTCCCAAAGAGTCCATATTTAAGTAAAAAAGGAGTCAATATTTAATGTAAATATACTTTAAGAACTTGTACTTTAAGGAGGAATCAAACCTAGGTCAAGAGCCCTATATATACCCGATGTATGTAAGGGTATAGGGGTATGCATATGCATACACATAGGCATATCTTAGATAGCACTTCGCATATCTGAGGACAAGAGGATAGATGGAGGGATAGTTATATAGGTTGGAGATGTTGGGGGTCGCATCCCAATTCTTCTAGGGTTTAGACGTTTCTATGTAAAGTAGTTTGAGGGAAACAATTGTATAGTTTTGAGTTGTTTTCAATAAAATTTTGAGTTTGCTTAATCTATATTCTTCATTCATTCAATTAGTCTACACCAGTCAGCTGAAGAGAAAATCCATTTGTCGGGAACAAAAGTGCAAGGCTCACGAAAGGGTTAAGCACGGTCACAACTTACAAAGGCGTGACTAACTTGGTTTTTCGCCATGACTTCTTTCCATTCCACCTGCCGAGATAGTACACTCATGCAGTGGAAGTGACATGCTGCGGCCGCATGACAGGGTTGTAGTTTTCTGGCTGCCATCCCGCTGAGGCAGCAAATCATGGAAGCACAAAACCTGCTCAGCTTATACAATGCAGTCCACATGCTAGTAAGCTACAGTTGCCTTACCCAACCTATCGCCCAAATCTCCCCCTATCATCTCTCTCATCACTTGTGTTTTTATAGGAGATTTAATTGCGCATTCACTAAATCTTTGTGCAGCAAACCATTCATAGGAGTTGCTCCAATCCCTGTGGGAGACGATATCTTTTATACTATAACTTGAGAAGAGTGTGCACTTGCGCTCATAAAAGGAGAACACCTAAACGCTCTACATGCCTCAATCTTCGTCTCTTCAGCTTCTTCGGATTCAGACAGGTAAGTGTCGGGGCAGGTGTCAGAGAAGTTGCCAAGATGATTGTCGAGGCAATCGTCATAGTGATTGCCGAGGCAGTAACCAGAATCATTACCGAGGCAGTTTTGGCCCATGCATGGTGCATCTTTGTCAAAGTTGAGTTCAGCGATTGCTTGAATAATTTGACATTCTTCTTTACTGTCCATATATTTGAGGGTCTGGAACACATTGATTTTGACTTGTTGATCATTTACCCTCATGGTTAGATCTCCTTTTTCCACGTCGATCAAGGTCCTCCCCATGGCTAGGAATGGTCTCTCGAGTATGATAGGTGCATGATCATCTGCCTCACAATCTAGAACGAGGAAGTCAATAGAAAAAATAAACTTATCGACTCTTACTAGTATGTCTTCAATTTTTCCCTCTGGATGAACATATGATCGGTTGGCCAGCTGAAGCATGACTATGGCGGGTTTAGCCTTTCCAATTCCCAATTTCTAAAAAACAGATTTGGGCATCAAGTTTATGCTTGCTCCTAAGTCACACAATGCCTTCCCCACGTAGTGATTCCCGATTGGGCAAGGTACTGTGAAGGTCCTAGGATCTTTAAGTATAGGTGGGGTTCGGTTGTGTAACATGGCCATACATCCTTCTATCGCGGCAATAGTTTCAAATTCCCCAATTCTTGTTCCTTTAGACACCATGTCTTTAAGGAACTTGGCATAATATGACATTTGTTCTATTGCTTCTACAAAAGGTATGTTGATGTGGACCTGCTTCAAGATGTTTAGGAACTTCATGAATTGGTACTCTTGCTTTTGCCGCTTTAGCCTCCATGGGAATGGTGGTGGGAGTCGAATGTCTTCGATCCGTTCCTTGCATTGAAATTTAATTTGAGGCATCTGATATGGTTGTTCCACAACCTTCTAATTTTTCTCCTTGTCTTTGCCAGGCTCTACCGTGGCAGAGTGGTCAGATTCTATCGAGACAGTGGGCTCCTTTGGGTTGGGTTCCTCCTTGTCATTGGTTCGGGGATCCTTCAACTGTATGCCGCTCCTTGTACTGATTGCTTTGCACTGTTCATGAGTTGCTCCCTTAGCGACTTCAGTATCGCTTGGAAATCCTCCTATCGGTATGGAATTCAGGTTTTTTTGCAAATCGTCCGACTTGTGTTTCCAATGACTTTAGGGTTGCTTCATGGTTTTGCATCCTCGTCTCATTCCTGTCCATAAAAGCATCAGTTTTTTATGAATTTATCAGTGTTAGCCATATATGCACTAGTTTGAGACATAAAAGCTTTGAGAGAGTTTCCAAAGAACTAGATTGCATATGCTACTGCTGCGGCATCAATTGCTGTGGTGACATTGATTGCCGAGGCATGTTCTGCAAGAATCCCACAGCTAGAGCATTCTGATTATTCTGATTGAGTGCGTTGTTGGGGTTGCTCCATAAGAAGTTCGGGTGTTTCTTCCAGGCCGGGTTATAGGTGTTGGACATCATGTTGTTGTTTTTGTTGTAGTTTCCAATGTAGAAGATCAACTCTGGATTCTGTGGACATTCATAAGAAATATGGTTACCTCCACAGTTTTCACAAAATAAATCCATTACATTGACCTCTTGATGATTATTTTACTTTTACATGTTCATGACCAACTTGGTCAAGGTAGCTATTTGGGTTGAAATTGAGTATGAGGACTCTATTTCGTTTATTGTGGATTGGCGTATGATTCCTCCTCTTCTGGCTGTTGGGAATTGATAGTTGTTTTTGGCCGTCCTTTTTAGGATCTCCATTACTTACTCTGGTTGCTTGTCTAGGAGTATTCCATTTGTCGAGGCATCAAGCATCATCCTTGTTGATGTATTGACAGCATTGTCACATGTGTCCACAAAGGGAATACGTGTAAGGGGCATTTATGTAACAACTCTCTGTATCGTTCCCAAGCCTCGTACATGGACTCATCATCAGCCTACCGAAAAGAAGTGATTTCGTTACGCAATTTATCAGTTAAATTCATAGGATTAAAACGAGCAAGGAAAGCATGACATAAGTTACTCCGAGATCCAATTGATCCTGTTAGAATGCTATTTAACCAGGTTTTTGCCCTATCCCTCAGTGAATAGGGAAACATTTTCAGCCTCATAATATCCTCATGGACTCTATGTATTTTGAATGAATTGCAAATCGGCAAGAATGGTTTGAGGTGCTGTCTAACATTTTCAGTTGTTGAGCCACCAAATTGCCCCATAATATTGATCATGTTGAACATTACATGCTTAAGTTCAAAGTGGGTAGCTTCTATTTCAGGTGTGACAACTCTTAGATTTAATTCGTTCAGATCTTCTTCTAGGTAATCTTGGACGGTTGGGTATTGTACTGGAGAAAATTGTATTTGCGATTTTTCTCCATCTCCTGTCGGGGTATTTTGATCGATGTCGGCAATCCAATTTTCCTCGGCATAACCAGGTCTACGCGCCATCTCTTCTCTTATCCTTTGTTTGAGTCTTTGGCAACTACGGTCGTTTTTAGGATCAAGGTCGTAGAATGGATGCTTTGGGTTCGTTCTGGTCACACACCAATGCAAAACAAAAGTTGATTAGTGCTTGAAAAACTAAAAATAAATCTGCAAGAATAAAATTTAAAGTTATTATTTCCATTCCCTGCAACGTCGCCAAAAACTTGTTGTGTGTGTAAAGTGCCCCGCAATTGTGCAAGTGTACACGTCTCAAGTAATAAATTGATAAGTATTGATTATCGTCTCCACAAGGATTGGTGAAACCTTCAATGTTTATCACCTCACATTGGAAAAGAAATAAAAGTAAAGAATACAAGTGAATGATTGGGTTTTGGAGTAATCTAATAAAGTGAAAATAAAATAAGCTAGTAAACTAAAAGTTGAGTAATCAAGATGAGAAAATGGGCCAGATTATATTGCGTCGTAGTGTGGAAACCAATTGGACTGTCTTAGCCTTTGAATGCATTGAACACCATACTGCCTCGGCAAAGACCAAAGCCACTGCCGCAACAACGGGTTATGTAACCCCTTAGCTCGGCCTAGACGGTTGACCCGAACTACGAAGATTACACGGGGAAAATCAAAGTCAACCCGAATATCAACCTTGATTCACAACCCCTTTTTTCTTTTCTTCTTGTCTAGATACATATTAACCCTAAGTGATTACATACAAAACTTATTTGAGAAAGGCACAACGATCAGATTACATGTAGGAACTCAATTGCACTTAATACAAGTTTAGGGACCAAAAAGGTAATTTCTGGAAATTAGATGGTCTTTACTGAATTTAAGGTTACCAATATGAAATTAGTCTTGTTACATGCTTCTCTGCCAAATTTCATCTTAAATGAACATCTTAAACTCAAGCAATTGCAACATCAACATTTGGGACTAAAATGTAAAGGTTGCAAACTACAGCACCATTCAAATCTGTGCCCAACGACCACCTGTTTTGAAATGTTCACCTGCTGTATCGGAACGAGGATCGAAACGGCGTTGACCGTTCCCAAATGCGGGTTGGTTCCGAGACTAGTTCTGAAACGAGGCCTTCCAGTAGCCAAATCGTTTCGAAACATCCTTTAGCGTTTCGAAACACGAATGCCATTTCAGGCCCCCGTATCGAAACACTAGAGGGTGTTTCAATACGGTTTGCTCAGATTCAGCAGCAAAGGCTGGTTTTTCATGAATAAACCCATTCAAACACAACCTAATGACTTCCTAATCATGTCAACAAGTCATCTAACATACAAGGTACATATTTAGAACTCCTAAACACATTCACATCATCAATCATGAAATCTCACAAGTCTAGAGGCATGCTTCCTATTATCAAAACCAAATAAGCAAACAAACTTCAAATCAAGCATTTAAGGCCATTTACAATTCAAACCAACAAAGGAAAGCATGCCACAGCCTTAGGGAGTTCAACACATCTCCCAAAACAAAACTTAGGTTCCCATTGCCAATTTATCAAAACTAATAGTGTATGAAAACTTCACCATACGTGAGCTTGGACTTCCTTGGATGAACTTAGCTTCCTTGATGCCCTTAGACACCTCACTTATCTGCATTATTGGTAAAATAGGGCATAAGCACAAATGCTTAGTGAGGCATGCTCTAAAGAAACCAACACAAATAATGCACTTTTAGAAAAACACTTTCATCAAAGCTTTAGAACCACATGCTCATCCTTTTCTCATGCTTGAAAACTTTAAAGCAAAACTCATTGAAACACATGTACCTTCACTCTAGCTCATGCATTAAAACCAATGCATATCTCATGGCATGACCATACACATACTTGTATTGTCAAAGCATTTCCAAACAAAAACAAATATGCATAACTCATTGCATAAATCAATCCATCAAAGGTACACGTGCAACAAAAACCATTTCATCATTTATATTGGCATTTAGCATCTCATTAATACTCAGATATGCGGACACATCTCTACACTAGACTCTTCCGGTGGAATCTCTCATCATCGTACTCACTTGTCTAGAAACACAACTTCCGGTGGAATCTCTCATCACCGTACTCACATGGTGGAATCTCTCATCGCCACAAAGCTTGGGTATTCCACCAAGTCCTACCCGATGAAATGCCCATCATCGGAAAATCTCCCTTTGGCTTAACCAAAGAGCACGTAAGAATTTTTAGTTTATAGTGCACTCTCATCCTATTGATCAATCAATTATATCCGGTAAGGTTCTCAACATCTATGCCAATATAATGTGTTAAAATATCATCACACCTACTGTTTTTCATGCAAAATAACTCAAGGATTTTCTCATCACAATTCAAATCATACTTTGCTTCAAACCAAAAGCTCAAATCTATTCAATGCAACATGTCATCTCATGACATCTCTACAAGCATAATCTCATGCTTCAAAACATGCATAAAAGCAGTAGGAATTTAACAATCTCAAACCATGAGCATGTAAAAGCATTTTAGGGGAAAACACCACTTTAGAGAGATATCAAATCAAGCTATACTTACTTCCGGATTTAGGAAGGTGTTTCAAACCTCTCCTAAATTCCCAAACCTTGTATTTTTGTCCTCACGGACTTCAAAACTCAATCACACTCACCGATTTCGTTTCGCTTGCTTGCCGAAACGCAAATCAAG
Organism: Hibiscus tridactylites; assembly: GCA_958450335.1. Taxonomy (NCBI): domain Eukaryota; kingdom Viridiplantae; phylum Streptophyta; class Magnoliopsida; order Malvales; family Malvaceae; genus Hibiscus; species Hibiscus tridactylites. The sequence continues at coordinate 71,946,413 of OY288272.1, forward strand.
CTTCCGGATCAACTCCAAAATTGTCCGAAGATGTCTCCCCTATTTTAGACACATCAAAGCAGAGGATTAATGCATCATCATGCATGTAAATTTTCAGCCAACACTCCTAAACTCGTTGCTCTACCTAAAACCAACATTTCGGCTACCAAACACAACCGAAATCACCTCCAAACTCTTCCAAAACTTAACCCAGCCAAGATCCAACACTTCTAATCACTTCTAAACATCAATTAACATCAAAAACAACTCTAAACACATCCTTATACCTCCATCTATAATAGAACACCAAAAACACCTTAAAACCACCATTTTCATAAGCAAAAACTTAGGAAACACAACCTATTCAGGATTGGATTGATAAAACCTCATTTCTAATATCATTTAACATCCAAAATACATTAGAGAACTATCTCAAAACAGAGCCCAATCAATTACAACGAAAATCTTCAAGATCTCTTCCAAAATCTTGAGTTCTAAGCCAAAATCTTGTTTCTAACATTAAAACCATTTATAAAACTTTAATAAAGGATTGAAAACTTGGGAAATTCAGTAAAGAACTGAGTATTTAGAGGAGAAGAACATTCTTACCTCTAAATGATGATTTCTCCTTGATTTGGGCAAAACTCCATGAAAATGCTATGTGGAAAACAAAAAGGATTTGTTGCAAGATTGATTAGAAACCGATAGATGATGGAAATCTCATCAATTGAAGTGAAGATCAAAGTGAATTTTTCTGGAGAAAATGTGTTTGGATGATGGGATTTTGAGAGATAAAGGTATGAGAGAAAATTAGGAAAAGGTAGTTATGAAAGTCAAAATTTAGTTTTCACCTTTCTTTTATTTAATTAAAACATTAATTAAATCACCCAAATTAAGGAAAAATCTGGAGAAAAACATTTTGGGTAAATTTGCTGTTTAAAGATTCAAAGTTTCAATCCTTTACAAAACAGTCACTACTAAACTTTTACAAAAATCACAATTTGGTCACTACACCGAAATATAGTATTTCCAAACCTTATTTATTAAAATTGACTTCACCACTCTCTTATATATATTAACTGAGGATTTTTAGATATTTTTCTATATTTTTAAAGCATCCCGAACTAGGCGTTCCCTAAAAACCTCCTTATATATTTGAACCGTTTCACAGACCGGTCCAACTCAAACCCTAAACTTCTAAGCCCAAAATTAGGGTGTTACAACTCTCCCCCTCTTAAGAAATTTCGTCCTCGAAATTTACCAGGAGGAAAAAGGTAAGGAAACTGCTTCTTCATGTCATCTTTTCTTTCCCACGTGGCTTCCTCAACACCACGATGCCTCCTCAACAACTTAACCAACTCAATGGTCTTTCCCCGAAGAACTTTATTGTCCGAATCCAGAATCCCAACCGGCTCCTCATCATAGGTCAAATCTGGATTCAACTCCACTTCTTCCACGGGCATAACATGCGTAGGATCCGATCTATACCTCCGAAGCATAGAGACATGAAACACATCATGTATCTTTTCCAACTCTTGTGGTAACCTCAGCTTATAAGAGACAGGACCCACACGTTCAATCACCTCGTATGGTCCAATATACCTAGGGCTCAACTTACCCTTCCGGCCAAAACTCATCACCTTCTTTCAAGGCGAAACCTTCAAAATCACACGGTCACCCACCGCAAACTCAATCTCCTTACGCTTCAAATCTGTATAAGACTTCTATCGATCAGAAGCTGCCTTCAACCGCTCACAAATGAGCTTCACCTTCTCGATGGTTCCCTTCAACAAAGCCGACATCGAGACAAACTTCTGCACTTCCTCCCATACAAGGCTTCATAAGGTGCCATTTGAATACTTCCCTAGTAGCAATTGTTATAAGCAAACTCCACCAAAGGCAAATGCTTCTCCCAAGAGCCTTGAAACTCAATCATGCAGCACCTCAACATATCCTCAAGCACTTGGATAACACGCTCAGACTGTCCATCCGACTATGGATGATAGGAAGTACTGAAGTTCAGCAGCGTACCCAAATCTTGATGCAAACATTCCCAAAAACGTGATGTAAACCTTGGATCTCTATCCGACACTATAGACTTTGACACACCATGCAGACGCGCAATCTCAGCAATGTACAGTTCTGCAAGCTTATCCAAGGTATACGTGGTATGCACAGATAAGAAATGCGCACACTTCGTAAGGCGATCCACAATCATCCATACCGAATTCTTCTTCGATGGTGACAAAGGTAACCCGGACACAAAGTCCATGGTGATTCTTTCCCACTTCCATTCAGGAATCCTCAACGGTTGCAACAACCCTGAAGGAAAATGATGCTCAGCCTTAACCCACTGACAAACCATACACTTACTCACATATTCCGCAACATCTTTCTTCAAACCCACCCAATAGTACTCATCCTTTAAATCACGATAAATCTTTGTACTACCAGGGTGCATAGCAAAAGGACTACTGTGAGCTTCAGTCAGAATAGTACGCCTCAACTCCGCATCATTCAACACTACTATTCGACTACGAAAACATGAAACCCCATCATCATTAAAACAAAAATCTGATGGCCTATCCGCAGCAATATCTTAAACATGTGGCACCAAAGAATCATCCAACATCTGCTTATCTTTTATCAACTGAACCAGAGATGGTCTCACTTGCAATTCAGCCACAAGACCTCCATCTTGCGAAATGCTCAAGCTGGCAAACATAGCCCTTAATTCCACCGCCACCTTCCTGCTCAAAGCATCCGCTACAACATTAGCTTTTCTCGGATGGTACTCGATCGTCAGATCGTAATCTTTAAGCAACTCCACCCAACGTCGCTACCTAAGATTCAACTCCTTTTGAGACATCAGATACTTCTGACTCTTGTGATCCGTGTACACAGTACACTTCTCACCATACAGATAATGTCTCCAAATCTTCAAAGCAAATACCACCGCAACTAACTCAATATCATGCGTAGGATAATTGCACTCATGCACCTTCAACTGTCGCGATGCATAAGCTACCACCTTACCCTCTTGCATTAGCACACACCCCAAACCAACGTAGGTTGCGTCACTGTACACCACAAACTCTTTTCCTGATTCAAGTTGAACCAAGATAGAAGCTTGCGTCAAAGCTACCTTAAGCTTCTGAAAAGCTTGTTGTCTCGCTTCCGTCCACTCATACTTGACATCTTTTTGCAACAACTTTGTCAAAGGGGCAGCAATCTTTGAAAATCCATCCACAAACCTCCGGTAATATCCTGCCAACCCAACGAAACTACGAACTTCATGAACAAACTTAGGGGGCATCCAATTCATAATTGCCTCAATCTTCTGAGGATCAACATGAATCCCCTCAGCCGAAACCACATGACCAAGGAACACAACCTCCTTTAGCCAAAACTCACACTTGCTCAGCTTAGCATAAAGCTGATTTTCCAGAAGCGCTTGCAAGACAACCCTCAAATGACCTTCATGCTCCTCCTCAGTACGAGAGTACACAAGGATATCGTCAATGAACACCACAACAAACTTTTCCAAGTATTCATGAAACACTCTATTCATCATGTCCATAAAAGCTGCAGGAGCATTCGTCAAGCCAAACGGCATTACCAGGAATTCATAATGCCCATACCTCGTTCTAAAGGCTGTTTTTGGCACATCCACATCTTTCACCTTAAGCTGGTAGTATCCTGACCTTAAGTCAATCTTGGAGAACACAGCCGCTCCCCGAAACTGATCAAAAAGATCATCAATCCTCGGCAAAGGATACCAATTTTTGATGGTCAACTTATTTAGCTGACGATAATCGATGCACATTCTCATAGTGCTATCCTTCTTCTTCACAAATAAGACCGGTGCACCCATGGTGACACACTAGGTCGAATGAAACCACGGTCAAGAAACTCCTGAAGTTGCATCTTCAACTCCTTCAACTCCTTAGGTGCTATGCGATAGGGAGCAATGGACACCAGAGTTGTGTTTTCATACAGCTCAATTCCAAACTCAACCTCACGACTAGGCGGCAATCCAGATAACTCCTCTGGAAACACTCTAGGAAACTCCCGTACAATTCTGATATCCTGAACGCGCAACTCCTTTGAACTAGGATTCATCACAAAGGCTAGGTAAGCCTCGCAACCTTGCCTCAGCATTAAACTTACCTCCAATGTAGACACCACATTGGCAAGAAACTTCACATTCTCACCAACCACCACTACTTCGTAATCATCCGCAAGTTTCAACGAAACTCGCTTGCTCTCAAAATCCACTACAACTCGATGCTCAACAAGCCAATCCATACCAAGGATTACATCAAAACCATAGAATGGCAATTCCACAAGATCAACAAGAAAAACATGGTTTTGCACTTTCAAGGGACATCTTCTATACAACTTTCGCGTTACAACAGTCTCACCAAAGGAACTAGTCACACGTATACCAAAATCCAAAGACTCAACAGGTAAACCAAGCATTTGAGCATGTTCACGCAATATGTACGAGTGTGTAGATCCAGAATCAATCAAAGAAAGTAATGATAAGGATTGCAAAGTAAAAGTACCCGCGATCACATCCGTATCATTCCTTCCCTCACGATGAGCATACACTCGAGCCTGACCACCACCCTCAGGTTGAACAGCCACAACATGTGCTACATTCTTGCCACCATCATCTCTGTGCTGAAAATTACCACGACTGCTCCCACGACCTCTTTGTGGCTCAGCTGCTCTCACCGGAGCCTGTCCCTCCTTCAAAGGCTGAGGACAATCTTTCTTCAAATGTCCACGATTCCCACAATTCCACCATGTACCAGGGTTACCCCAACACTCGCCACCATGCCGTCTACCACAATGGTTACACCAAGGAGTCCTAAAAACAGCGTTAGGTCCTTGCTGACCTCTACCAGGGTTACCACCTCCACGCCTAGCATCAAAATGCGACCTCCTATCCTTATGCCTTTTGTTGTGATCTCTACCAAAATCGCGTTCAGCCGCCCTCTTCCCAGAGCTAGATCCACCCGCTCGGCTAGTCAAACCAAGATTCAACTCAATGTCCTTGGCTCTAGTGACAAAGACATCGAAATCTGTATAGTCAGCCGCAAGCATTAAAGTCTTCACATCTGCTACCAACCCATAACGGAATTGTTCGCACCTCTCCCGCTCATCAGGGATCAATTTATGTGCATACTGACTATGTAATGCCCCGGTTTTGGGCTTGGAAGTCTTGGGCGTTGACCGGTTGGTCAAAGTGCTGTTCGAATCGTAAGAGGTTAAATTAGGAAAGCCTAGTTCGGGTTGCATTAAAAATATGGAAAAATGTTCTAAAATCATCTTTTAATATAATTAAGTGAACTGTGAAATCAATTTTGGAAAATGAGTTTCGGAAGGGTGACATTTTGGCTAGTGACCAAAATGTAATTTTTGAAAGTTTGGTGGCTGTTTTATAAAGGGTTGAAACTTTGAATCTTTAAGGAGCTATTAATCCAAAGGTGATTTCTCCAGATTTTTCTAAGGTTTTATAAGCCAATTATCTGATTTTAAAGATAACAAAAAGGAGGGAAAACTCATTTTTAGTCATTTTCTCAACTAACTTCCCATTTTCTTTCTCTCTTTTTCTCTCAACCCAAACACTCCATTTCCAGAGTTTCAATTCTGATTTTCTCACCTAAAATCCTCCTTTCAACTCTCATTTGAATCCTAATCATTGTATCTTCAAAACCTCTTCAATTTCTACAAGTTTCAACAAGCATTTTGGTTCCAAAAAGTGGAGAAATACAAGTTTGGAGGTAAGAACGCCCTTCTCCTCTGAACTTCAAGTTCTTTAATGAAATTCCTAAGTTTTCAATCCTAATTTGATGTTTAATTAAAGGCTTTTAAGTTGATTTATGGATCTTGGCTAATTATGCAAGATTTTGATGATTTCACATGATTTTCGTTAGATCTGTTAGATCTGTGATTTGAGAGGTGTTTTTGATGTTAAATGATCTCTAAATTGAAAAGGAAATGACTCTTGATTGATGCAATCCCGGATAGGTTGAGTTTCCTAAGTTTAGCTTGTGTTTTAAGGTAGTTTTTGTGGTGATCTTGGTGATCTGATGTTGCTGGAGGTATAAGGATGTTGTTAGGTTGTTTTTAGATGTTCTTTGATGTTAATGGAAGTGTGGTTTTGCTGGTTAATGGCTGGGCTTTGTTTAGAAGTGTTTCGGATGCATTTTCGGTTGTGTTTGGTGGCCGAAAATGGAGGTTGAGTGAGAGCAGCGAGTTTAGGTGCTTTCATTGAAGCAATTAATGCATGATGATGCATTAATCCTCTGCTTTAATGTGTTGAAACAGGGGAGGCATCCTTGGATCCAAGAATTGTTGATCCGGAGGCTTGATTTGGTGCTTTGGCTTGAAGCAAAGTGGAAATCGGTGAGTGGATTTGTGAAAATGGTTTTCGGCTTTGAAACCAAGGTTTTGGGGGCTTAGTTTAAGTCTAAACAACTTTGCTAAGCTCAAGTGTAAGTTTTCGGATTTCTCTCTAAGTGGTGGCCATGTTTTGGTGTGATGCAAAATGATGATTTGCATGATTTGATTACTGTTTTGGAGAGCATGTTTTAGCATGTTAATTGCTGATGTTTAAGCATGATAATTGCTGATGTTTTAAGCCATGTGTTGAAGGTAACTCTAGGTAGGAGTTCCTTGTTTTTATACATTGATTAAATGTGGATTTGATGCTTTGAAATGCATGATGAAATGGCTTGGTTTAATGCTTTTAAAACAGTGGATTATATGATGTATGATATGTATATTGGCAAGTGATGTTTTTGTAAAAGTGAAGGTCACTAAGGTGGTTAAAAGTCCTTGAGTGAGCCTTGTTACTTAAGATCATCAAGGTGGTTAAAAGTCCTTGGATGAATCTTGTTGCAGACACTAAGGTGGTTAAAAGTCCTTAGGTGCTCCTTTCCATGGTGTTTAAAAGTCCATGGGGCCAAGGTGTTTAAAAGTCCTTGGGGCCAAGGTGTTTAAAAGTCCTTGGGGTGATTCAAGCATTGGACACAAAGGTGGTTAAAAGTCCTTGTGTGGTCCTCATTCATGGTGTTTAAAAGTCCATGGCCAAGGTGTTTAAAAGTCCTTGGGGCCAAGGTGTTTAAAAGTCCTTGGGGAAAGTTATTGAACTTGTTTTATAATGAAATGTATCACTTGAGCCAATATGACATGTTGAATATATTGAGATGCATGAGATGCATGTTTTAATGATTATGTTGAAGCATGAGATGCTTGTTAAAATGAATTTGAAGCATGGAATTGCTTGAATGAAAGTATGCTTTGAGCATGTACAATGGTTGACTATAAGCATGATTTATACATGGTTTTTAATTGCATTATTGAATGGTTTTAAAAGAGCACTCCTCACTAAGCTTTGGCTTACGCTCTCTCGTTTTCTTGATTCAATAATGCAGAGCATTAGAGTACATTGAGGGGCAGCAAGAGGAGGCAAGCAATCAAGTTCAAGTAAAGCTCAATGTATGAAGGTTTTATAAGTTCTTTTAGCTTTTGGTTGAATTGGCAATGGGGGACCAATGTGTATGTTTTGGGAGGTGTTTGAGACTCCCTGAGTTTGTTAAATGTTGTATGAATTGCTGGATTTTGGATTGGATTCCTATTGCTTGCTTATGAAGGTTTATGCATGAATGGTAGCTTAAGTAGGAAGCATGTCACCTAAGTTGGGGCTTTTCATATGTGTTGTTTAAATGCTGAATTGGTGATGCAATTATGGTTCTTGCATGTTGTATGATTAAGTGGTATGGTTTGGTGATGTTAATTTGGAGTTTGAAGCATGATTGTTGTGGTTTTTGAGTCGAAATCAGGCAGGGGTATCGGTACACGGGCTTGCGTATCGATACGCCTGAGCCAAATATGCTCATTCCTGCCCAGGCGTATCGGTACGGTTGAATAGGTACCGATACTGTATGAAGGCCGTATCGATACGGGGGAACTCGTATCGATACCGTTGCTGAAGTTTGGTTACTGCCTTCCCCGCGTATCGATACGACACGTGGCGTATCGATACCAGACCGTTAAATTCAGTTAAAAGTATCTTAATATGTTTTGTTTGGTTTACGTTTTGGTCCTGAATCTTGTTTGGTCAATTGAATGAGTTTGAGAAGTCCTTTTGAGCTGAAATTTCGCAGGGAAGCATGAAACCTGACTAATTTCAAGATGGTAACTTTAATTTGGATTAAGTCCCTTAATTTATCAGAATTTACATTTTGGTCCCTAAAGTTGTAATTTGTTCAATTGGGTCCCTGTTTGATCTCTGATGTTTGTGATCTTTGAGTATGTTGTTTGTGTGATCACAAGTAGGGTTAATGTGCATTTAGATAAGATTAAAAAGAAAAAAAAAAGGTCGTTAATCAAGGTTGACTTTCGGGTTGACTTTGGTTTTCCCCGTGTGACTTTCTTAATTCGGGTCAATCGTCTAGACCGGGTTAAGGGGGTTACATTTGGTGGTATCAGAGCTGAGTTCTCGAGTAATTGGGAATGTTTGTATGCATGATTGAAGCATGGTTTGGCTTGTATGCTTGTTGTATGAAAGCATGTTCAGTGATTTGAGATGATGATGTTTTTGAGATGTATGTTGTGATGATGCATGATGAGGGTACCCATTGCCAAACAAAAGCTAAAGAGATGATGTTGTTTTGGAAAGAAATTGAGCTTGAATACTTGGAATTGCTTACCTTGCTGGTCCTGACTTGTTTTATTTTGTATTGTTATGTATGGTAAAAGTATGGCACCACGTAGAGAGTTAAGAAGTAGCGCGAGAGCTACGACCCCGGAGGGGAATGTGAATGAGGAGAATACGGGTAGTGCTGTGTTACCTCCTCCTCCACCTGGTGGTGGTGGTGCGGAGAGGGAAAGAGCTGGAGCTGAGGCAGCTGGTGCTGGAGCTGCAGGACCTGAGGTTGGTCAGGGGCAAGCTATGCCTGACATGTCGATGCTGGTGCAAGCTATTGCGGGTGCTTTTCGAGCAGCGGTAGCTGGAGCTCAAGGAGCTGGGCATCAGGGAGATGCTGGAGCAAGAAACCTTAAATGCTTGATTTGAAGTTTGTTTTCTTATTTGGTTTTGATAATAGGAAGCATGCCTCTAGACTTGTGAGATTTCATGATTGATGATGTGAATGTGTTTAGGAGTTCTAAATATGTACCTTGTATGTTAGATGACTTGTTGACATGATTAGGAAGTCATTAGGTTGTGTTTGAATGGGTTTATGCATGAAAAACCAGCCTTTGCTGCAGAATCTGTGCAAACCATATCGAAACACCCTCTAGTGTTTCGAAATGGGGGCCTGAAATGGCCTTCGTGTTTCGAAACGCTAAGGGATTTTTTGAAACGATATGGCTACTGGAAGGCCTCGTTTCAGAACTAGTGTCGGAACCAACCCGTGTTTCGGAACGGTCAACACCGTTTCGATCCTCGTTCCGATACAGCATGTGAACATTTCGAAACAGGTGACCGTTGGGCACGGATTTGAATGGTGCTGTAGTTTGCAACCTTTACATTTTAGTCCCAAATGTTGATGTTGCAATTGCTTGAGTTTAAGATGTTCATTTAAGATGAAATTTGACAGATAAGCATGTAACAAGACTAATTTCATATTGGTAACCTTAAATTCAGTAAAGACCTTCTAATTTCTAGAAATTACGTTTTTGGTCCCTAAACTTGTATTAAGTGCAATTGAGTCCCTACATGTAATCTGATCGCTGTGCCTTTCTCAGATAAGTTTTGTAAGTAATCACTTAGGGTTAATATGTATCTAGACAAGATTAAAAGGAAAAAAGGGGTTGTTAATCAAGGTTGACTTTCGGGTTGACTTTGATTTTCCCCGTGTAATCTTCATAGTTCGGGTCAATCGTCTAGGCCGGGCTAAGGGGGTTACATTTGGTGGTATCAGAGCTTAGTTCGTGTATAAATGGAAATCTCATCAATTGAAGTAAAGATCAAAGTGAATTTTGCTGGAGAAAATGTGTTTGGATGATGGGATTTTGAGAGAAAAATGAATGAGAGAAAATTAGGAAAAGGTAGTTATGAGAGTCAAAATTTAGTTTTCACCTTTCTTTTATTTAATTAAAACATTAATTAAATCACCGAAATTAAGGAAAAATCTGGAGAAAAAACATTTTGGGTAAATTAGCTCCTTAAAGATTCAAAGTTTCAATCCTTTACAAAATAGTCACTACTAAACTTTGCAAAAATCGCAATTTGGTTACTACACCGAAATGTAGTATTTCCAAACCTTATTTTGTAAAATTGACTTCACCACTCTCTTATATATATTAAATGAGGATTTTTTGATATTTTTCTATATTTTTAAAGCACCCCGAACAAGGCGTTCTCTAAAAACCTCCTTATATATTCGAACCATTTCACAGACCGATCCAACTTAAACCCTAAACTTATAAGCCCAAAATTGGGGTGTTACAAGTTAAGCAACTGCCTCGTCAACCCCTTGCTTGGGCAACAACGAACAATGTCAAGGTTCAGGAAAGCCTTCTTTAGTGACTTCTCCTTATCCCTAAGTCGAAACAGTGCTGATGTGTAGTCCTTGATAATACCTCCCAGCGTGAACAAAGGATGAACACCAACCAATCTTGCGCTTCTTTTAGCCGTTGAAACTCTAACTTATCCCAAAGTTTAGTTAGTTTTCACCAATTGGGTTGAAAACCATGCTTAACGAGATCCTCTCCCAATTCACTCGAAAACAAGAATAAGAACCAAGAATAAGTTAACCTTGAACTAAATTGCATTACAAAAACTTAAACAAAATCCAATCGTTTTGTCACAACTAGAAAACAATACAATCTAAACCCTAAGAAGAAATTAGAACATAATGAAAATGGAAGCTCGCTACAAGTTCTCTCAAAAGCTCAATGATCTCTAATGAGCTCAATGGCTGGTTTTGCTTCATATTTATAGAGGAGGTTAAGCTCAAGTCTTTGTTGAGGAGGAAGTTAAGTTAGAATTAAACACATTAAAAGAAAATCTCTTCTTTTAAAGGATCATCTCTTTCTTCTTAAAAAACCTCTCATTTGCGTGGAATTTTCTCTTGACATTCCTTTGGCGTTTCTATGGTCTTCTCACAGTCCGATCCTCATGCAAAGTGCATAGAAAAATTCAGCTTTCCCGCTCTTCAAAATGTGCTCCACTTTGTAAATTTTCTCCATTGTCAAGTGTGGCAGGTCATTGCCTCAGCAACAGTCTATCTGTCATTTTTGCTCAACATGGCTTTGTCCCATGGTTTAGTTTCCTTCAGAAATAACTGTCTTCCGTAGCTAGCTTGATCTGGACTGTCAAGTGATAATTTTGCTCCTCTCTTTCCTTCACTGTCACGGCAGTAGTTACTCGGGAAGTGAGTTACAAAATCTACATTTGCACCAAATACGCGCATAAGTAGCATTTTTTTTCACCAGATAAACTAAATATAAGGATCAAGAATAATAAAGTTTAGAGCAATGTGATTGATGCATGGAGGGCCACAATATGATTCAAATGGGTGTAGATTTAGCAATAATTGTCATCGAAAAAGGGTGAAATGATAGTGCTTTTACACACTTAACAACCACGACCGCGACATTACGTGACGCGCTGTGCCAGACAGACGGCGGCGGCGCGTGAGACTGCCCCTTGTTCTCTATCACTCAACAAGGGAGGGGAGAATGGTCATTATAAGTACCCTTGACTTGGTATTTTCCCACCCAATGTGGGATTGAGACTCTTTATTATTCCAACATTCACCTACAAATTTGAAAGAATTTTCCCGTAACTCAGAAATATCCTTATCAGAAGAGCAATAGCGAGATTAGTTGCTTAAGCACTAGTGAACGTGTCTTGAACTAGTACATAGTGATGATGAACAATTATTCTCTTAGAGAAGTGAAGCTAGTCTTGAACTTTCTATGATTAGGGTAAACTCATAACACACAACTTACCCCTTCATCCACTGAAGTTCTCGATGCGTAAGATATATATACGAAAGTATATATTTGGCCATCTTACCTAAGGATTATAGTAGGTTTATTAGAAAAACAGCCCAACATTTTTCGTAGAAGGTGGCTTACCCTTCTCACTTACGTAGGTCATTTCATCGGGTTGGGTTTTTAACCACACTTATCACAGCTTGCGAATCGCATAGTAAGGAAACTGGAAGAGTCGGTCTTCCCCAAACCAAAATTTTGACTAACAAATTTCTAAGACACTAGGCTAACAAATTTCTAAGACATTGGGCTTCTTGCCTAGCTAAGTCAAGAGCTATAAACTCTAACTTCATAGTAGAGCAGGCAATACATGTTTGTTTTGCACATTTCCATGAAATTGTTGCTCCACCTAAAGTAAAAACACACCCGCTCATAGAGCTTACTTCATTGTTATCAGAAACCTAGTTGGCATCACAATATCGTTCTAGAACAACATGATCACCAACAAACTCAAGTTTCCAGTCCATAGTACCTTTGAGATACTTAAGTAAGCGTTTAAGAATAATCCAATGATCATTACTAAGGTAATGTGTACATCTACTTAGTCTACTCATAGCGTAGGCAAAATCAAATCTAGTATAGTTCATTAAGAACATTAAACTCCCAAATATTTTAGCATACTCGATTTGGGAAACACTACTTCCTTTATTCTTGAAGAGAAGCTTGCAAGAGCCATAAGGTGTTCGAACAGGGGCTACATAAAAAACTGTCAAATTTCTTTAACACTTTCTCAATACAGTGTGTTTGGTTTAAAGAAAATCCCTTTTCATATTTGGTGACTTTGACACCCAATATTACATCAACTTCTCTAGATTAGTCATCTCAAAACTTTATGGATAAGAAAATATTTGTTTTGATAATGGACTCAATGTTAGTACTAAAAATCAACATATCATCAACGTATAAACTTATGCTGACACAATCAGTACCGAACATCTTCGAATACACACATGCATCTGAACCATTCACAACAAAACCAAAACTAAGAATAGTTTTGTGGAATTTTTCATACCATTTTTTAGGAGCTTGCTTAAGGCCATAGAGACTTTTTAAGTCTACAAAATTTGCCTTCCATACCAGGTGTCTCAAAACCTGGCGGTTGCTCCATAAAGATCTCCTCATCTAGATCTCCATTCAAGAAAGCAATTTTACATCCATTTGATGTACTTTCATTTTATGAATCGAGGCTAGTGCAAATTATGCACGGATCGTTGAGATTTTTGTAACATGAGAGTAAGTGTCGAAAAAGTTTAAACTGAACTTTTGAGTGAATCCTTTGACAACTAGCCTTGCCTTGTATCTTTGGATTGAACCATCATGTCTAAGTTTCTTCCAAAAGACCCATTTGTTACTGACAAGTTTAAATCCTCTTGGTAAGTCCACTAACTCCCAAGTATGATTAGACATTATTGACTCTAGTTCATCTTTTATCGTATCTTTCCAGGAACTAGCATCAATTGATCTCATAGCATCCTCATAAGCCTTTGGATCATCATCTAAAAGAAAGGCATAAGCTATCAGATCTGAAATAGAGTCTAAATCATTCAACTCAGAAATGAAGGAATTGATAAAATCTGGTCCAAAAGAGGTTTCTACTCTTGAGAACCCCAAGCAGGCACACTAGAAGAAGAGGATGGAACAATTTCTATTTGTGTTCCTTCATTCAGTCTAGGTTTCTTTAAAGGAAAAATATCCTTAAAGAAAACATCTCTAGACTCACAAATAGAAGAATCATGTAGTAATATGAATCTATATACGACACGGTTTGTTGCATACCCGATAAACACTGCAATAATGGTTTTGGAGTATAGGATATTGCAAATTTGGTGCATAACCTTTCCACAGTTCGTATGGGGTAAAATCTATTTTCTTGTGAGGTACACAATTCAAAATGTAATATGTCTATAGAATGCCCCCCACATGTTGTCGGGCAACCCAGAACTTATCAACAATGCATTTATCATCTCTTTTAAAGTTCAATTTTTTCTCTCGGCTATACCGTTCTGCTAAGAAAAGTAGGAAGATGATATTTCATGAATGATGCCATTCGTCTCACATACCTCTTTTAAGAAATTTGATCCATATTAACCAACTCAATCGGATCTGACCCGTTTAATTCTCCTATTTAACTAATTCTCAACTTCTACCTTGTAAATAAGAAAGAAGTCTTCAGCCTCATCTTTGGTTCTTAGGAGATAAACTTTTTGTATATCTAGAGTAATCATCTACAAAAGTGATGTGATAGTGTTTTCCTCATTAACTTTTAAAGTTTCTAAAATCTGCTAGATCAGTATGTATGAGCTCTAACAATTCAGTTTTTCTTTTAAAAACTATCTTAAAGGTAGGTTTAGCATGCTTAGCTTCTACACAAATTTCACATTTGTTAAAGCTGTTCATGTCTAGTTTGGGCTGAATATTCATTTTAATTAGTTTCTTTAAGATTTGAATATTTACATGACCTAATCTAGCATGCCACATATTTGAAGATTCAACAGTGTAAGCAGAAGTGATAGCTTTATTCTTATTAAGTTGAGTTTCTATGACAAATAAACTCCGGTTTAAAAAACCTTTCTCGACATAATCACCACTTTAAGAGAGTACAAGTTTATCTGCCTCAAAAACTAACTTAATGCATGCCTTATTAAGAATCCCATCAGTTATCAAATTTCTACGCAGGGCAGGTACATATAGAAGATTGGAAAGCACTAAAGTTTTACCAGAGGTCAACTTGAGTAAAACATTGCCTTCACCTAGCACTTCAAAGCTGTTAGAGTTCCCCATGTACACTCGTTCACCATTAATCCAATCCTCGAACTCGCTGAACATCTCTTTCCGAGCGTAGAAATGACCAGAAGCGCCAGTATCAACGACCAACTCAGTTTTTTTATCCACCAAGTTGATCTCGGGTATTACCGTGGCAATGATATCTCCATCATTGTCCTCTGCCATGTATAGTTTTAGTTCATTTAGGGAAGTAGTTTAATTATGTATCTTAAATCATTCGTTAAACTAATTCATTCATGCATTTAGTTAAATTCAATAAAGTTAGTTCTTTAATTAAACTAGTTCATTCATTTAACTAGTTCACTCAATTAACTAACTCTTTAATTGTTTCATGCATCTATTATTTTAAGTTTGAATAAATCCTTTGTGTGTCTAGGTTCATGTGACGTGTGGATTAAAGAAGAAACTTTTCAACTTCAACTTGGAAACAAGTCATTGATGACCATCTTTACTCATGCAAACAAGGCAATTGAAGGCAATTCAAGGCTGAATTCTTTTCATCTTTTCAAGGTTGTTCATCTTCTTAGAGTAACAAAGCATTTAAGCTTCATAATTCACCTATTCAAGGTTGAAATTATGAACCAATGAAGGCCATTCACGTTCCACACTCCTTCACCTCGACTCTATCAAAGTATATTGTTGGTTCCTAGCTTGTTATAGCCAGCAGGTCACAATTCGCTATCCTTCCAACCATACAAATCCACGCCGCCTTTAGCATCTCCCATCACTACTTCTTTGATTTACACCTTTCCATGATTATCATCCTCCATCCTTAGCCACCATATTATCCAAATTACATATCCAATTCCTTTCTTCATTAATTTTTTTATTATATTGCTATTCATCTCACATGTATGTTTTATGATATCTCAGAGTTCAAAGCGCAGCAATTAATATTTCTTACTAGAATCACGATCGGGCACATCTACATGACTCGGGTCACATTACCGGGTTCACATCAATTTTTTTCTGGCCCACTAGGTCTTGAAGCGGAATATCTCTTTTTTTGTGTTTGAGAGAATTACGGTAGTCGGACCAAGATTTTGGCAGCTTCTCGATCAGGATGTTGGATTCGAGAACCTCGTACATTTCCATCCCTTCTGCTAGTATGTCAGAGATGAGGTTCTCATAATTATGGACCTGATCCATGATTGGTTTGTTATCAGTCATCTGGAACTTCAACCATTCGTCGGCGACATACTTCTTGAATCCCAAATCATCTGTGCCGTACTTCTTTTCCATTGTGTCCCAAATAAATTTTGCGCTTCGCTCCTTAAGTAATATGTCGAAGAATTTATTAGACATGTAACTTAAGAGATGGCCTCACACCGTCTTGTTGTCTTTCTTGTATTTTGCAAAGGCATCAAAGGCTGCAACAGAAGCAACATTGGCAACAGGTTCACCATCGATAGTAGCGGTATCGGCGGGTGTTGCATGTCAAAAGTCCTATCGCAATATAGTGCAAGTGTAGACGACGCAAGTAGTAAAGTGATACTCGAACTATCGGATGTCGAATCCACAGGGACTAAAAATAGCTTTATCCTCGAATTGCTACACAAGAGAGAAAGTAAAGAGTTTAAATTGTTTGAAAAATAATATTGGAGAATAAGGAATGTTAAAGAATAAAGATTCAGGATTAAGAGGTAGGTAGGTATTGATTAGCTCGGTAGTGCAGGTGTTGCACTGAAGAGAAATTCATGTTCTGTCGTCGTCCCTGTCGCAGTAGCACCTGTCGCGGCAGCAGTCTGTTGTTGTCGCGGCAGCGATCACACAACTCTGTTCTTCAAGCTTGGCAAGAATCCCTCCTGTGACCTGTCTTATCCCTAGGTCCAAGTACTGTTGATGAACACTTCTTGGATGATACCTCCCGACGTGAATCGAAGGGTGAACACTAATGTTGTTGAATTCTTTCTTAGCCACTTAACCTCGTCCTATACCTAGGTCTGAGATAGTTCAACCATAAACTGGAGGACCCGTACTAATTCCTTTCGTATACTTAACTCTCCCGATATTAAGTAAATAGATAATCTTACAATGCTCTCCTGATACTCTTGCAAGATGTTGAAACCAGAATAAGAAAACTTGAAGTTTTATTTCATTGAACATAAAATTCCTAAAACAGTACAATCCTTGCAACTACTTTATAGAATCAACCCTTACCCTAGGGGAAGTTTAGAACATGATGAGAAGGGGGAAACGACAAGGGTTTTGGGGAGACGGCTAGAGATGAGATATCCTCCCCTAGGCTGAATTACATGTCTTTATATAGGCCTTTGGTTCAAGTTTTCTAATAAGGTAAGAATACAAGTTCAAACTAAAGTACAACTCTAATTAAGATTAAATCTTATGAGTAGATTTCTTTAATTCGTCCTCTTTTCTTGCTTTGGGTTTCTTCCTTGAACTTTTGGCTTGGCCTTCATTCTGCCTTAGGGCTCAGAAAAATATAAGAGTGGTCCACGACAGATCGGCTTGAATTCCTCTATCTGTCGAGCTCCACTTCACTTTTCCCTTCACCAATGATGTCGTCGTGGCTGCCACGACAGTGGCCACGACAGCGTCTTGCTTCTCGACTCCAGTCCTGTGTTCCAGCTCTGCTCCTTCGTTGTCCTGAGTCCGCCACAACAGATACCTACAAAAGCAGCCAAAATCAGTAGCAATTGTGCCATTTTATCTAATTTGTGATGTATATGTGAAACTTTACCTCAATGCAATGAATTATGCTTGAATGCAGCAGAAATATGGGTTAAATAAGGGGTAAAATATAGAACTTTTACACACTCAACACACCCCCAAACTCAAGTTCTTGCTTGCTCTCAAGCAAATGTTACCTAACTGAAATTAAAGCCTTTTGGTTTGGCTTAAATCAATGAACCTTTCATTACCTACCACTTATTCTCTATCAAGAGCAATACCTTGTCGGGCATTTCTGGATTCATTCGGAACCATGTTATAAGTCTTCTGCGGTGTGTGCAGGTTTTTTGAACAACTATGTGTCTAGACTCCTTTAGTATACCAGAATAGTCATGCTTACAAACTTGAGTTAATGCCAATTCAATTTTTTCTAGAGGCAATTCTTAGGCTGCTTTAGTTTTTCTAACTCTTGATTTAATAACATCTTTTCTGGAGGCAATTCTTGGGCTCCTTTAGTTTTTTCTAACTTAGCACAAAAAGAAATCTCCTAAAATCAGTGCAAGGCAGTTTTGCAAGCAAATGAGTCTGAATAATTTTCTTTCATTTATTGTTTTCCTAAAGCCAGTGATAGGCACCTCTAGGGGCAGTTTCAAGTGGGTAAACATTCCTATTCCAGTGTACTAAAGAAATCTAGATAGAATAAGAGTCACAAAGAGTGTTGTATAGATTAGAATCATAGCAAGGCTCTAAACAGATCCTAAAATTTCCTAAAGGCACTGTCACGACAGAGTATGTCACGGCATGTAAGTTTAGTTCAAAGACTTAAGCAAAATTTTTGTGTGTGTTTTTTTAAGCAAAAATAAACTAAATAATAACTAATACTTAGACACAAATTGAAGACACAACTAACACTTCATTACTGGAGGGATGCCACCCCCAAACTCGAGGGTTGCATTGCCCTTAATGCATGATAATATGGAAAATAAAAAAAAATACATCACAAGATAAATAAAAACAGGAAGGCAGCAAAATATAAGATAGAAACTTAAGTTGAGGAGTTGTCATCGCTGCTGCTGCTGATCTGTAGTTGCCGGCGGGCAATGACTTTGATGGCAGGGGTCGGCAGTGTGCTGGGAGAGGTAGAGGCTGCCTTCTTTTTGGTTTCCCTTGGCGGCTGGACACAGGTGGGTGAGATGTGTGGGGGCTTGTCCAGCACTTGTACCTCATCGTCTGAGCTGCTGTTGCTGACAGATCTGCCCTGGCCGGAGGGTCCATCGCCAGCCTCGTTGGGCTTCTACCTTTTCATTGACTTGAAGTCCTTGGAGAGGTTTCAGGCAACAGAGGGCTCCCCGTCAGAGTCCTGCCAGACGGATGATGAGGAGAACCCTTCGAAGTAGTCTTCGTTTAGCTCTGGCAGGGGCTCCTTTCTTTTCTCGCCTATGGCAATGGTAGTTTGGCTGCCATCATCACCTGTCGCGGCCGGTGTAGGTGTAGAGGCAGCAGATGGAGTATTCAGTGTGATAGTAGGGGTAGGAGTAGGTGTGGGGGTAGCAAAATATTGTTCTAGGAAGGAGGGGAACGATACATGTGCAAAATTTAAATCATTATGAATAAAATTTACCGTTGCTACAGTGAAATCCCTCATGAAGCTCATCAGACCGAGTTGCCTTTCCTCCATTCTTTTGAGTGTTGACAGAATCTGGGTGGAGGCATCGGGTGGAGGTTCGGCTGCCGTCTGCTGCTGCAGCAGGTTCTGTGTGACTGGGGCCTACCGTCTGCTCTGTTGTGGCAGAAGGGTTGTAGTAGGACAGTGGGGTGGCAGCCTTTAGCTCCATGAGGCTGAATATGTTTCTCTCCGTCCACCCTTTCCCTCAGACTTTAAAATCTTCGACAATTTCCTGTACGTTGTGGCCCCGGCATATGGCAGTGAGGAGGTATGGGAAGACAAGGGGGCCGATGGTCGGAGGGCGCATTCAAAAATTTCCTCCCTTATGTATCGACCGACATTGATGGATCTTTCATTCAAAATTGAATGTACAAGAGATAACCTTGGTCGGTCGACTGTACTATTGTGGGAGGATGGCATGATGCGCTTCTTCACAAAATGATTCCATAGTTTGGCTTCGGGAGTCAACTGAGTTCTTTTCACCGTCCATCGATGCTTTGGGTCTGTGTTCCATTATGTTACCTCCTCAGTCAGCTCTGCCATCACCGCATCGTAGTCTACCGGCGACTGACTATTGACGAATCTCTTTCGGGCGTCCTCCTTTTTACTCACATAGAGCCCGTAGTGGGTGTTGATGTAAGAAGGCTCGAAAGAAAGCTCTTTACCTCAAACTGTCACGGTCGTAGTATCTTTGTTGTCGACGGCAGCATAGAATTCCCGGACGAGTGTAACGTTCATTTCTTCCGGCTGGGCAGCAAACTGCCACCATTTGAGGGCAATGATCTTTTGTGCGATGAAGGGTTCAAGCCCTAGGTTTCCCGTGGGTTCCGTGTAAAGAAACCCCCGTTTTTCCTACATCTCCCCTTTCTGAAAGGAACAGTAGTATCTTGAGGCAGAGTCAGTGGAAGCGAAGCGGTCTGGGATTGCACTATGACTTGGAGTGCTTACTGCTGCGGCGGAACTGGAGGCAGCACTTCTACGAGTTTGTCTGCTACTCATCTTTGCAAGGACAGTGGAAAATAAAGAAAATTTTGAGATCGAGAGAAAACATGTTGAGAGAATAAGAGTGAGATGAAAAATGAATAGTGAATGGGGGTTTATATAGATGGATGATTTTCTGCCCGTTGGAGCTGTAACGGCAGACGCGAATAACGAGGCCAATAGTTACGCGGTTTATGACGCGTCTGTCATCCATTTCCGTGTCTGCCGCGCGTCTGTTACGCGTTTGCGTATCTGCCGTGACTGTAACACCCCAAATTTAGGATTAGAAGTTTAGGGACTGAATCAGACCGGTCTGAGAAATAGTTCGAATATAAAAGGAGGTTTTAGGGAACACCTAGTTCGGGATACTTTAAAATATAGGAAAATATCTAAAAATCCTCATTTATTATATAAAAGAGAATGGTGAAGTCAATTTTACAAAATGAAGTTTGGAAATACCACATTTCGGTGTAGTGACCAAATCGCAGTTTTTGCAAAAGTGAAATAGTGATTGTTTTGTTAAGGATTGAAACTTTGAATCTTTAAGGAGCTAATTTACCCAAAATGTTTTTTCTCCAGATTTTTCTTTAATTTTGGTAATTTTATTAATGTTTTAATTAAAGGAAATGAGGTTTAATTAAATGAGAAACTAACTTTGACTATTCATAACTACTTTTCACAAATTTTCCCTGTCTTCATTTTCTCTCAAATTCCTCTCACCCAAACACATTTTCTCCAGCAAATTTACTTTGACTTTACACTTCATTTGATGAGATTTCAATTCCTCTTTGATTCTTAATAAATCCCTCATCAAATCCACTTGATTTCTACATTGAATTTTCATGGAAACTTGCCCAAATCAAGGAGAAATCGTCATTTAGAGGTAAGCTTGTTCTTCTCCTCTAAATACTCAGTTCTTTACTGAAATTCCCAAGTTGTCAATCCTTTATTAAAGTTTTGTGAATGGTTTTAATGTTGGAAACAAGATTTTGGCTTAAAACTCAAGATTTTGGAAGAGATCTTGGAGATTTTCGTGGATCTTGGTTAGACTCTATTTTGAGGTTGTTTTCTAATGTATTTTGGATGTTAATTGATGTTACAAATGAGGTTTTATTAATCAAATCCCGAATAAGTTTGTTTTCCTAAGTTTTGCTTGCTAGAATGGTGGTTTTTGGGGTGGATTTGGTGATATGTTGTTGCTGGTGGTATAAGGTCATGTTTATGTTGCTTTTTGATGTTAATTGATGATTATAAAAGGTTAGAATTGATAGATCTTGGCTGGGCTTTGTTTTGGGAGAGTTTAGAGGTGATTTCGGTTGTTTTTGGTAGCCGAAATTAGGTTCTTGGATAGAGCAGCGAGTTGGGTTGTGTTGCTGGTGATTTTAATGCATGGTGATGCATTACTTCTCTGTTGTTATGTGTTTAAAACAGGGGAGAATGATCCAGAAGCAATAGAGGTGGCATTGGAAGTTTCGGAAGCTTGGAAGGCTAGTCGGCTAGCATAGTTTTGTGTATCGGTGAGTGAGATCATGTTTTCCAGCTTTGGAATGGTTTTGAAAAGAGGTTTGAGAACTTAAATTTAGGCTTGAAATGCCAGTTTAAGTTCGGATGTAAGTAAAGTGGAATTCTCTCTCAATTGTGCTATTATTGTTTTGGAAACTATCAAAATGGGTTTTGATGTGTTTGATTTGACAATATGGTTTAGTTTGTTGTTTGAGCATGGTTTTAAAGCATGTTTTAGCATGATTGATGCTGGTTTTGATAGTCATGTATTGAAGGATGCTCAAGGTAAGAGATCCTTGGTTTGATTTGTTATTAATTTGGTTATGATGCATGGAGATGCATGATGATAAGTGGCCTTTGATTAATGCTTTAAACAGTGAATTGATGATGGTATTTGATGTATATTGGCAAGTGATGAAATGGTTTTAAAGTACTTGAATCGGATATAGTTATCCGGCTATAGGATTAGGTGCACCGTAAGTAAAGTCGTCTTAGATGTTGAGGGGTTTTGATTGTACCGTAAACTCCATCCAAGTACCCTAGTGATTGAGGAAATTGGTGTCACCACGATGGAGGATAGCTCTCGTGGGTGGACTTGGTTAAGCGTCACAACGGTAGAGGATTGCCCCCGTGTGTGTGCTTGGTTAAGGTGATTACAATGGTTGAGGTAGCTCCCATGTGTAATCCTTGTGGTGTGTCCCGGCTCTCGCCAGTGGGTTATACAACTACCGATGTGTGATGTTGAGGGGTTGTGATTGTACCGTTAAACTCCATCACGGGTGTTGAGGGGTTGTGATTGTATCAATAAACTCCACCTTCTTAAGCCGGTAGTGTGTATGAAGCGTGTGGGACAACGCTTGTAATCCGCGTATCCGACTGTGTCTTGTGTTGAAATGGTTTGTGAACTATCACTTGAAAGCCAATATAATGTATTCGAATGTAATGAAGCGAGAGATGCTTGAAAATGATGCATGGTTGCATGGGAAATATGTAAATGATACAAGAATGCATGTGTTACTTGTTAAGCATGAGCAAAAGTATATCTTCTATTGTGAATGGTGCATATGTGCATAGAATCTCATAAGTGCATTGGAGTCTTGTGAAGGCTTGTTTTAAAAAGGCATGTAATGGAAATGTTGCTTTTGTAGTTCATGTGTTTTGCACTTGTTGAATGCATGAGATAGATAGAAGGAACAATTAGTTTTCAAAAGGCATTTTGCTTTGAAATGATCATCAAGCATGAGAAAAGTATGGTGTGAAGTGAAAGTGTTTTCCAAGGAAATTGAATTAAGCTTTGCATGAAGTGTTCATGCACGAAAAGGTTTAAATGATAGTATTTGTAAGAATGTGGTTTGGGGTGATTTGTTTAGCGTTTCAAAGTTAAAGGTTGGTTTTCATGTTGAGCAATGCATGATTTAAAGCAATGTTGTTTCAAAGGAGGTTTTCAATCAATGCTTTGGTTTATTGAATTGCATCTACATTTAAAGAAGGTTTTATGATTCGCTGCATTGATGGTGTTTTGATTTTGAGCATTCCTCACTAAGCATTATATGCTTACGCTCCTTTTTTTTCCATCAATGCAGATAATTGAAGTTGGGATAGCAAGAAGCAAGGGATTCAAGAAGAGCTCCACTTGAGAAGTATGTCTTGGTTTATACCTATAGATAATAAAGGCAATGGGGGAGAGTCTTTTATGTTGTTGTGTAATGAGATTGTGTATGTTGACCATGTTCGGTTTATGGTTTGAACCTTGTTGTTGATCGCTTTGCCATATTTGAATCTTCTTCTTCATAAGTTGATATGCTATGCTCTTTGTTTAAATGCAAGTTCATGTGTTGGATGTGATGAATGAGAAGGTGTGCTTAATGTTTGTAATGTATCTAGTCTTTGATGTAATTTGATAGTAATAGTGCTTATCATGTTGATGATATGTTATGGAATGGTTTCAATTATGTTTGATGGTGTTTTGAAGTGAAAAACTCGAATTTTCTGCTGTTTCTGGGCAGGGTGTATCGAAACACCCTTGGCTGTTTCAAAACGGGTACTTGAAATGGCTTGGGCGTTTCGGAACGTCTAGAGGTGTTTCGAAACACTTTGGCTACTCGAAGTGCATGTTTTGGAACATACCCGCGTATCGAAACAATCAACACCGTTTCGATACGGGCGTACGACATGGGTGTTTCTATACGGGTGTCAGTGTTTCGAAACGGGTGACCGTTGGACACAGTTTCTGCATGCTTTACATTTTAGTCCTGAAAGTTTTAATTGCAATTGCTTGAGCTTGAGATTTCTTTTTAAGCTGAAATTTGGCAGGGAGGCTTGTAATATGTTTAATTGAGGTTTGGTCAAACTAAAATCTTGAAAGTCCTTTTATTTTCCAAAATTTACATTTTGGTCCCTAAAGGTGTATTTCTTGCAATTGAGTCCTTAAACGTTTTCGGTCGCTGTGTTTTTCACTTCCAAGGTTTTTGGGCTTTCACATAGGTTTAATGCGCATCTATAGAAGTTTAAAAAGAAAAAAGGGTCGTTAATCAAGGTTGACTTTCAGGTTGACTTTGGTTTTCCCCGTGTGATCTTCGTAGTTCGGGTCTATCGTCCAGGCCGGGCTAAGGGGGTTACATTTTGTTGGTATCAGAGCTAAGTTGCGAATATTTGGGGCGATGGTAAGCTTGTTGTAAGTTGTTATAGTAAGTGTTGGATGTTTATTCTGA
This sequence comes from Hibiscus tridactylites, assembly GCA_958450335.1. Lineage (NCBI taxonomy): Eukaryota > Viridiplantae > Streptophyta > Magnoliopsida > Malvales > Malvaceae > Hibiscus > Hibiscus tridactylites. Next base: position 71,970,689 of record OY288272.1, read on the forward strand.
TGTGTGGTTGAAAGTTTGTTGAAAAATACGTTCCTGAGTGAATTGTTGATGTTTTTATCATGCTTTTTGGTTATGAATCTTCTGTAAGCTAATGTGAACATGTGTTGGTGATATGTTGGTGTTGTGAGTTGATTTTCTGAATAATGAAAATGTGATGGTATTATATGTTGATGTTATGCTGTTGAGGGTGAATGTTGTTTGATGAGAGCATGATTGAAGTTTGCTGATTGATATGCCTGATGTTTGTGATATCAATGTTTTTATTGATTGTTATGTCGTATAAAAGGGGAGAATTCGGGATACCCATTGCATTAATAGTATAGCTATTGTGTTATGTTGGAGTTGGAGTCTTGAATCCTTGCTTGAAGCTGGCCTGATCGTTTTGTTTGTTTTGTTATCATTGCTTTGTTAATAATAGCACAATGGGATCGATGAGAGAATGGCAGTTGGGTACGATGGTTGCTGCCTTAGAGCAGGTTGTTAAGGGGTGGAATACACTTTTTGGCAGGAGTGTACCGCTTCGGTCGACGGTTCCTGTAGTTGAGGTAGTAGGGCAGGAGGAGAAAGCTAGTTCTGTGATGAAGGATTCATCACCTGTGGTTCAAGAGGTGTCAGGAACATCTCAGGTCGTGGTGAAAGTGAGGCCGGTAGATGTGCCGACTATGGGATATGCGAGTTTGTCAAAACAACGTTTATATGATTTGGGAGCTGTGAAGTATCATGGTTCGACACCTGAGGCGTTCGAGCCTTGGTTAGCCAGTATAATTCTGATGTTGGATCAGGAAGGGTGTGACAACGCCTGTAAGCTAGGAATTGTTGTCTTGTTAATGTTGGAGGATGCTTGTGCTTGGTGGACATCTGTGGCGGTGGCAACGAATATCTACGATATAGATTGGGAATTCTTTGTGTCTGCCTTTAATAGAAGATACCTTGGGGAGAAGTTCTCAGGAGTTAAGCAACGTGGGGGTGTGTCTTCAGATTATGATGGTGGGAAAAGTTTAAGCAAAAGAGTTGTGGGTACTAACCTCGAGAGTGGTCAGCGTAAGAGGCTACGTGACAGAAGGGTTTGCTTGAATCGAAGTCTGGGTGGTAGTGCAGATGTTTGTCAAGTGCAATATGACCAAGGGGTGGTAGCTCGGTTGCCGATGTGTAACCGTTGTAGAAGGCGTCATGTTGGAGTTTGTTTGGGTGTGGGAGTTTGTTGGAACTGTGGTTCTAAGGAGCATGTGAAGCGGAATTTTGCTCAAGTGGTGGGATCAATTTCAGTGGGTGCAAAAGGGTCTTATAAAGGTCGTGAGCGCGACCGAGACAGAGTTCGAAGGTTGCAAGAAAGGAAGAAAGGTGTGAGGTGTTTGGAGGATGCATCTTGTTGGAATTATGGGTCTGTTGGGCATTTGAGATGAAATTGTTCGGAGTTATCTCAGGGTAGTCATGGTTCTTTACAGCAGGGAGACGGTGATGACTTTAAGGTGTTGGTTGGTGCTGCGGCGGTGCGGCCAAAGAATAATGGTTTTGCGGGGAAGAGAGTTTGTCTATTGGAGCTCTGGGGCAATGAGGTGATTACAGGTAACTTTGTTAAGTAATATTTGTCCTAGTTATCTTTGTTGGTTCCGGTTTGGGTTCCCTTGCGTAGTGGGTAAGGTCTTATAGCTAGCAAGTTGGGGTAGTAGCCGATGTTGTTTTGAAAACAACTTTAGTGTGAAGAGGTTATTAGCAGAGTATTTTGTAGCTAGCAAGTTGTTAGAATGGTGGAGCTGGAAAAGTTAGAAGTGAGATAAGAGGTTGTTCTTAGGCGGATTCTGAGGATGTTATTGGTAAGTGTGAACTGATATACATGCACAGTTAAAACCATTTTTTATATTATATATATATGTTGGTACATGCATACATGCGACATGACATTAGGGGTTTTGCATACTTGTACACAAGCATTGATAGGGCATATTGGTGACCATGCATACGAACATTCACACTTGCTAATAGCTAGTTTGGCCCGTTAGTGTTGTGGTAGGATTAGGTTGGATGGTGGGTTTTAAGTGTTGTTTTGGTGCTAGGTGAATGCTAGAAGTAGTGGAAGGTAGTAAGCGAGTTGGTAGTAATAGTGAGTGCGATCTAGCATGTTGGCAGAAGGGAGGTGTTTTGGTGCTTAAAGAGTTTAGAAGGGTGGTGGTGAGGAGATTACCAGTTGAAGTTAGAATCGGTTGAGGTGGTTGTGAATAGCTAATAGGTGTGTTAGCTTCTTTGTGTTAGATGATGTTGTAGGCTAGTGGATGTGTTTCCGGAGTGTCGAGTCGTCTTGGCGTTGATGTTTGCCATAGAAGGGTTGTTTATGTAGGTGATGGTTCGTAGCAACCTTAGAGGAGTTGGGAGGAGGTTGTGTTGAGAGCTGTGGATAAGGTTTGGCTTGGAATGAGTAGAGGTTTCGTAATCTTAGTATGTTTGTATGGAGTGGGTGGTATCCAGGTAAGGTTGGTGTTATGGTCAAGCCTGAAGTGGAAAGGCAATGTAAGCTTAAGGGTCATTGTTGGATTGGCCGGGTTCTTGTGAGAAGTGGTTTGTTAGTTGAGTATAAGTAAATCTTTCTTAAGTCCGCTAGGGGTAAGTGGAACAGCTGGTGGAGTTAAGGTTGGAGTCTTGTGGCATGGGTTTTGAATGTTGTGTGAGTAGTTTTGGTGAGTTGTTATGGTGGTGATAACGGGGGATGTGAAGGAATGTTATCAATACATTGAGAAGTTTGAGTAAGCAGTTGTTGCTTAAGAAATTTTTGCTTGTTGTGGTAATCTTTGAAAGGAGTTGAGCTGTAACCCCCTTAGCCCGGCCTAGATGGTTGACCCGAACTACGAGGATTACACGGGGAAAACCAAAGTCAACCCGAAAGTCAACCTTGATTAACGACCCTTTTTTTCTTTTAAAGCATGTCTAAATGCATTTTAAACCTAGGTGAACACTCAAGATGTACATATTCAGAAATCACAGCAATCGGATAACATTTAGGGACTCAATTGCACAACGTATGAATTTAGGGACTAAATTGCCAATTCTGGAAATTGAAAGGACGTAACCAGTTTTAAAGTTACCATTATGAAATTAATCATATTTCATGATTGTCTGTCAAATTTCATCTCAAAAGGACATCTGAAACTCATTCAATTGCATAAACAAAGTTCAGGACCAAAACGTAAGAATTTCAAAACATTTAACCATCAGATTCAGTGCCCAACGGTCGAGTGTTCCGAAACGGGGAAGATCCGTTCCGAAACGCGGAACCGTTCCGAAACTGGTTGCGGAACAGGGCTTGGCAGTGGCAAATCCATTTCGGAACAGCCCTACCTTTTTCAAAACGCCATGGCCATTTCAGGCCACCTGTTCCGAAACAGTAGCACCCGTTCCGAAACGAGTTGCCCAGAATTGCAGAATTCTTCTGGTTTAACACACTTTCAGCCCATCAAACACATCCATATGACCTTCATATCACACACACAAGTCATCAAACACTTAAGGAACATACTAACAACATCCAATCTCAATCATACCATCATTCAAGGAAAATCCCAATTCTATAGGCATGCATCCTATAATAGAAATCATGCAAACATCAATTCATCAAACCAATTACCAAAAGGCCATTTACATGTTCCCACATCATCAGAGGTATTAAACCAAACATAGGGAGTCCAAAACATCTCCCAAAACCACAATCTAGGTTCCCATTGCCAAATGCCAAAAGCTAATAGTGTTAGGAAAACATTCACCATACATGAGCTTAGTCTTCCACTTGGATCCTTGACCTCCTTGCTGCCCTTTATGCACTTCAATGCTCTGCATTTTTGGTTTAAGAAAGAGAGAGCGTAAGCACATAGCTTAGTGAGGAATGCTCAATTAAAATATCACAATAATGCATTTGTAAAAACACCTTTTCAAGGCCTTTAGCTTCAAAACAACATTTATCATGCACTTATGCATACAAACCAAGCATCTCATGCTTCAATCCATCGTCATGTCATATTGGCTTTCAAGTGATAATCATAATCATTTTACAATTCAAAACACAATCGGATACGCGGATTACAAGCGTTGTCCCATACGCTTCATACACACTACCAATATCAAGGTGGAGCATGGTACAATCACAACCCCTCAACACCCGTGATGGAGACTATGGTACAATCACAACCCCTCCACATCACTCATTGGTAGTTGTACAACATCACTAACGAGAACACGGGACACACAACACAAGATCCACACATGGACTTTTAACCACCATTGTGATCTTAACACAAGATCCACTCATGGACTTTTAACCACCATGGTGATCTTAACCATCTCGTTAGTGTACTTGGATGGAGTTTACGGTACAATCACAACCCCTCAACATCCAAGGCGACTTTATTCACGGTGCACCCAATCCTATAGCTGGCTAACTATATCCGATTCAAGTACTTTTAAACCAACACATCACTTGCCAATATACATCATTTACCATCATTAATCCACTGTTTTTAAGCATTTATCAAAGCCATTAAATCAAGATGCATCACTATGCATCAAAACCATATTTATCAATGTCAAACCAAGGACCTCTTACCTTGAGTATCCTTCAACACATGGCTTACAAAACCAGCATTAAACATGCTAAAATATGCTCTCAAAACAGAATTTAAAACATGCAAACAAATCACATTGCATTCAACCATCTCATGGTTCATCAAAAAGAGAGTTTTTCCGGAAACTTACTCTTGAGCTTAGCTAAGTTGTTTAGACTTAAACTAAGCTCCCATAACCTTCAAACATTGGTTTCAAAGCTAAAAACCAAACCTCACTCACCGATTCCGTTTCGTAAGCTTGCTGAAACACCAATCAAGCTTCCGGATCAACACCACAAGGATCCGAAGATGCCTCCCCTGTTTTAAACACATCAAAGCAGAGGATTAATGCATCATCATGCATTAATATCTTCAACCAAGACACCTAAACTCGCTGCTCTCATCAACACTCACATTTCGGCTACCAAACACAACCGAAATCACATCCAAACACCTCTACAACATTACCCAGCCAAGATCCATCAATTCCAATCATTCTTATACATCAATTAACATCCAAAAAGGATCTAATCACGTCCTTATACCTCCAGCTATAGCAGAACATCAAAATCACCCCAAAAACCACCATTAACTCAAACAAAATCTTAGGAAAATCAACCTATTCGGGATTGCATTGATTAAACCTCAATTACACATCATTTATACATCCAATTTACATCAAAAAGACATCTCAAAACAGAGCCCAATCATTTCATACGAATTTCATCAAAATTAAATCCAAATCTTGCATTTTAAGCCAAGATCAAGAACACAACATAAAAACCTTTAATAAAACTCAAATCAAGGATTGAGAACTTGGGAATTTCAGTAAAGAACTGAGTATTTAGAGGAGAAGGACGTTCATACCTCTAAATGTGAGTTTCTCCTTGTTTAAAGCCAAGATTCTTGAAAATTCAATATGCAAATGATAAGGATTTGGTGTAGGAATGATTAGAGATCAATTAGAGATTGAAATCTCATCTTTAGATGTTAAAATCAGAGGAAAAATGGCTGGGGAAAAGTGTTTGGCTGAGAGAAAATGGAGAGAAAATGAAGTGGGAAAAATTTTGAGAAAAGTTAGTTATGAACTCAAAAATATCTATTTCCCCCTTTTTCTTTTTATTAAATATCATTTAATAAATGTTTAATATTAAGAAAAATCTGGAGAAAACTCTTCTTGGGTAAATTAGCTCCTTAAAGATTCAAAGTTTCAATCCTTTTAAAACAGTCACCAACTTTTAAAAAATTACATTTTAGTCACTAACTCAAATGTCACATTTCGAAACCTCATTTTGTAAAATTGATTTCACCACTCTCTTATATATAATAAAAGAGGATTTTTAGATATTTTTCCACATTTTTAATGCATCCCGAACTAGGCTTTCCCTAAAATCACCCTTTATATTCGAACCGAAATACGACCGGTCCGATTCAAACCCAAAACTTCTAAGCCCAAAATTGGGGTGTTACAACTCTCCCCCCCCCTTAAGAAATTTCGTCCTCGAAATTTACCTGAAGGAAAAAGATACGGAAACTGCTTCAACATGTCATCCTTCCGTTCCCACGTGGCTTCTTCAACACCACGATGCTTCCACAACACCTTTACCAACTCAATGGTCTTGCCTCGAAGAACTTTACTATCCGAATCCAGAATCTTCACCGGTTCCTCATCATAGGTCAAATCCGGATTCAATTCCACTTCTTCCACAGGCATCACATGTGAAGGATCCGATCTATACTTCCGAAGCATAGAAACATGAAACACATCATGAATCTTTTCCAACTCTTTCGGTAACCTCAACTTGTACGCAACAGGACCCACACGCTCAATCACCTCGTATGGTCCAATGTACCTAGGGCTCAACTTACCCTTTCGACCAAACCTCATCACCTTTTTCCAAGGCAAAACTTTCAAAAACACACGGTCACCCACCGCATACTCAATTTCCTTACGCTTCAAATCCGCGTAAGACTTTTGCCGATCAGAAGTTGCCTTCAAACGCTCACAAATGAGCTTCACCTTCTCAGTGGTTCCTTTCAACAAAGCTGGCATCGAAACCAACTTCTGACCCGTTTCAGCCCAACAATGTAGAGTCCTACACTTCCTCCCGTACAAAGCTTCATAAGGTGCCATTTGAATACTTGCCTGATAACTATTATTATAGGCAAACTCCACCAAAGGCAAATGTTTCTCCCAAGAACCCTGAAACTCGATCACACAGCACCTCAACATATCCTCCAACACCTGGATAACACGCTCAGACTGTCCATCCGACTGCGGATGATAAGATGTACTGAAATTCAACCGTGTACCCAAAGCCTGATGCAAACACTGCCAGAAACGCGATGTAAACCTCGGATCCCTATCCGACACGATCAACTTAGGCACACCATGCAGCCGCACAATCTCAGTAATGTACAACTCCGCAAGCTTATCCAAAGTGTACGTAGTATGCACAGGCAAGAAATGTGCACACTTCGTCAGGCGATCCACAATCACCCACACCGAATTCTTCTTCAATGGCGACAAGGGCAAACCAGACACAAAGTCCATGGTAATCCTCTCCCACTTCCACTCAGGAATTCTCAACGGTTGCAACAACCCTGAAGGAAACTGATGCTCAGCTTTAACTCGCTGACATACCATGCACTTGCTTACAAACTCCGCAACATCTTTCTTTAAACCCACCCAATAGTACTCATCACGAAGATCACGATACATCTTAGTACTACCAGGGTGCATAGCAAAAGGACTACTATGACCTTCAGTCAGAATAGCACGCCTCAAATCAGCATCATTGGGCACTACTATCCGACTCCCAAAGCACAACACTCCATCATCATTAAAGCAGAAATCCGATGGCCTACCCTCCGCAATATCCTGAACATGTGGTACTAAGGAATCATCCAACAACTGCTTTTCCTTTATCAACTGAACCAAGGATGGTTTCACTTGCAACTCAGCTACAAGACCACCATCACGCGAAATGCTCAAACTGGCAAACATAGCCCTTAACTCCACAGCTACCTTCCTACTCAAGGCATCCGCTACAACATTAGCTTTACCCGGATGGTACTCAATCGTCAAATCATAATCCTTAAGCAACTCCAACCAAGGTCGTTGTCTAAGATTCAACTCTTTCTGAGACATCAGATACTTCAAACTCTTGTGGTCCGTGTACACAGTACACTTCTCACCATACATGTAATGTCTCCAAATTATCAAAGCAAAAACCACCGCAGCTAACTCAATGTCATGTGTAGGATAATTGCGCTCATGCACCTTCAACTGTCGTGATGCATAAGCCACCACCTTACCCTCTTGCATCAACACACGTCCTAAACCAACGTAGGACGCATCACTATACACCACAAACTCTTTCCCTGATTCAGGTTGAACCAAGATAGGAGCTTGCGTTAAGGCTGCCTTAAGCTTCTCAAAAGCTTGTTGTCTCGCTTCCGTCCACTCATACTTAACATCCTTCTGCAACAACTTCGTCAAAGGTTCATCAATCTTTGAAAACCCATCCACGAACCTCCGATAGTATCCTGCCAAACCAAGGAAACTACGGACTTCATGAACAGACTTAGGAGGCTTCCAATTCATCACCGCCTCAATATTTTGAGGATCAACACGAATCCCCTAAGCAGAAACTACATGACCAAGAAACACAACTTCTCTAAGCCAGAACTCACACTTGCTCAGCTTGGCATAAAGCTGGTTCTCCAACAAAGCTTGCAACACAATTCGCAAATGCCCTTCATGCTCCTCCTCAGTACGAGAGTACACGAGAATATCATCAATGAACACCACCACAAATTTATCCAAGTATTCACGGAATACTCTATTCATCATGTCCATGAAAGCTGCAGGAGCATTCATCAAACCAAACGGCATCACAAGAAACTCATAATGCCCATACCTCGTTCTGAAGGCTGTCTTTGGCACATCCACATCCTTCACCTCCAACTGGTAATACCCTGACCTTAAGTCAATTTTAGAGAACACAGCCGCTCCCCGAAACTGATCAAAAAGATCATCAATTCTCGGCAATGGATACCGATTCTTGATAGTCAACTTGTTAAGCTGACGGTAATCAATGCACATTCTCATTGTGCCATCCTTTTTCTTCACAAACAAGACCGGTGCACCCCAAGGTGACACACTCGGCCGAATGAAACCAAGATCAAGCAACTCCTGAAGTTGCGTCTTCAACTCTTTCAACTCTTTAGGTGCCATTCGATAAGGAGTAATGGACACTGGAGTTGTGTTTTCATACAGCTCAATCCCAAACTCCACTTCACGATTAGGAGGCAATCCAGGCAACTCCTCTGGAAACACACCAGGAAACTCACGCACAGTCCTGATATCTTGCACTCGCAACTCTTTAGAGCTAGGATTCATCACAAAGGCGAGGTAAGCTTCACAACCTTGTCTCAGCATCCGGCTCACTTCCAATGTAGACACCACATTGGCAAGAAACTTCACATTCTCACCAACCACCACTACCTCATAATCATCCGCAAGCTTCAACAAAACTCGCTTATTCTCAAAGTTTACAACAGCTCGATGTTCAACAAGCCAATCCATACCAACGATTACATCAAAACCATAGAAAGGCAATTCCATAAGATCGACATGAAAAACATGGCCTTGCACAACCAGGGGACATCTTCTATAAAGCTTTTGAGTCACAACAGTCTCACCAAAAGAACTAGTTACACACATACCAACATCCAAAGACTCAACAAGCAAACCAAGCAATTGAGCATGCTCACGCAATATGTATGAGTGTGTAGATCCAGAATCAATCAAGGAAAGTAATGACAAGGATTGCAAAGTGAAAGTACCTGCGATCACATCCGTGTCATTCCTCCCCTCCCTCTAGGCATACACTCTGGCCTGGCCACCACCCTCAGGCTGAATAGCTACAACATGAGCCACATTCCTTCCACCATCCTCTCTACGCTGGAAGTTACCACGGCCGCGCCCACGTCCTCTATGTGGTGCAACAACTCCAGGAGCACGTCCCTAGCCACCACCGGCCAACAGAGGACACTCCCTCCTCATGTGATCCGCCGAACCACAGTTCCAGCACGAATTACCGGTCACCACAACATGAGCCTGAACCTCCCTCGCTGCTCGAGGACAATCACGCCTCAGGTGTCCACGCGATCCACATGTCCAACATGTGTTCGGATCAGCTCTCGCCCTGTCTCCCTGAACAGGCGCACCTTGGCCTCCACCACCACGCCTAGCTGAAGACTGATACTTCCGATCACATCCTCTCTTGTTCCGTCCACCACCGGAACTATACTCAGCAACTCGCTTGCCCGCACTAGGACCAGCACCTCTAGAAGATAGACTCAAATTCAACTCAATGTCCTTTGCTCTACCAACCAGCACATCAAAATCGGTATACTCAGCAGCCAACATATAAGTCTTCCCCTCCGTCACCAAACCATAACGGAAACGTTCACACCTCTCCTGCTCATCAGGGATAAGCTTAGGTGCGTACTGACTGAGTCGGACAAACTGAACCTCGTACTCAGCCACTGACATGCTTCCTTGAGTAAGAGACATGAATTCCCTTTTCTTCTTATCCAGGTATCGCACACCCAGATACCTCCTCTTGAACGCGTTCAGAAAGAACGTCCAAGTTACATCAGCTTCCTCCATTCCGGAGATAGTGGTTGTCCACCAGGTATACGCATCATCATGCAGCAATGATATCACACAGCCCAGCTTCTGCACATCATTACAATTCATTTGACCCAAGATTCTCTTGGTACTTTCCAACCAAGATTCAGAACCTTCAGCAGACAAACCCCTGAACTCAGTCCCTCCCAGACTGCGCAAACGTTCCAAATGTAGTCTAACGTTTGCATCTCCCTGACGCCCAGCTCCTTGAGCTCCAGCTACCGCCGCCCTAAAGGCTCCAGCAATAGCTTGTATCAGCATTGTCATGTTAGGAGCAGCTTGCCCCTGCCCAGCTTCAGGTATAGTGACCCCAACACCAGCAGCAACACCAGCTCCTTCACCCCCAGCACCACCACCACCAGGCGGAGGAGGTAAATCCACAACATTTTCAACGTTCTCCTCATTCTCATTTTGAGCCATAGCTCGCGTATTAATCCTCGTTTCTCTACGAGGTCCCATTCACTAACAATGCAATCACACTGCAATAAACAAAGTCAGGCTCAGCAAGATAAGCAATCCAAGTACTCAAGCTCATTTCCAATTAAAACAAAATATTTCATTTGCTTTGATTTGGCAATGGGTCCCTCTAACATGCTTCACCACAACATACACCACAATTGCAACATACTTACAATTCATACATCAAGCTTTCACAAAACATGCATACAAAGCAATCATACACATATCACCCACTTAACCATTCCCAATTACTCGAGAACTCAGCTCTGATACCACCAAATGTAACCCCCTTAGTCCGGCCTAGACGGTTGACCCGAACTACGAAGATTACACGGGGAAAACCAAAGTCAACCCGAAAGTCAACCTTGATTAACGACCTTTTTTTTCTTTTAAAGCATGTCTAAATGCATTTTAAACCTAGGTGAACACTCAAGATGTACATATTCAGAAATCACAGCAATCAGATAACATTTAGGGACTCAATTGCACAACGTATTAATTTAGGGACTAAATTGCAAATTCTGGAAATTGAAAGGACTTAACCAGTTTTAAAGTTACCATTATGAAATTAATCATATTTCATGCTTGCTTATCAAATTTCATCTCAAACGGACATCTGAAACTCATTCAATTGCATAAACAAAGTTCAGGACCAAAACGTAAGAATTTCAAAACATTTAACCATCAGATTCAGTGCCCAACGGTGGAGTGTTCCGAAACGGGGAAGATCCGTTCCAAAACGCGGGACCGTTCCGAAACTGGTTGCGGAACAGGGCTTGGTAGTGGCAAATTCGTTTCGGAACAGCCCTACCTGTTTCGAAACGCCATGGCCATTTCAGGCCACATGTTCCGAAACAGTAGCACCCGTTCCGAAACGAGTTGCCCAGAATTGCACAATTCTTCTGGTTTAACACACTTTCAGCCCATCAAAAACATCCATATGACCTCCATATCACACACACAAGTCATCAAACACTTAAGGAACATACTAACAACATCCAATCTCAATCATAGCGTCATTCAAGGAAAATCCCAATTCTATAGGCATGCATCCTATAATAGAAATCATGCAAACATGAATTCATCAAACCAATTACCGAAAGGCCATTTACATGTTCCCACATCATCAAAGGTATTAAACCAAACATAGGGAGTCCAAAACATCTCCCAAAACCACAATCTAGGTTCCCATTGCCAAATGCCAAAAGCTAATAGTGTTAGGAAAACATTCACCATACATGAGCTTAGTCTTCCACTTGGATCCTTGACCTCCTTGCTGCCCTTTATGCACTTCAATGCTCTGCATTTTTGGTTTAAGAAAGAGAGAGCGTAAGCACATAGCTTAGTGAGGAATGCTCAATTAAAATATCACAATAATGCATTTGTAAAAACACCTTTTCAAGGCCTTTAGCTTCAAAACAACATTTATCATGCACTTATGCATACAAACCAAGCATCTCATGCTTCAATCCATCGTCATGTCATATTGGCTTTCAAGTGATAATCATAATCATTTTACAATTCAAAACACAATCGGATACGCGGATTACAAGCGTTGTCCCATACGCTTCATACACACTACCAATATCAAGGTGGAGCATGGTACAATCACAACCCCTCAACACCCGTGATGGAGACTATGGTACAATCACAACCCCTCCACATCACTCATTGGTAGTTGTATAACATCACTAACGAGAACACGGGACACACAACACAAGATCCACACATGGACTTTTAACCACCATTGTGATCTTAACACAAGATCCACTCATGGACTTTTAACCACCATGGTGATCTTAACCATCTCGTTAGTGTACTTGGATGGAGTTTACGGTACAATCACAACCCCTCAACATCCAAGGCGACTTTATTCACGGTGCACCCAATCCTATAGCTGGCTAACTATATCCGATTCAAGTACTTTTAAACCAACACATCACTTGCCAATATACATCATTTACCATCATTAATCCACTGTTTTTAAGCATTTATCAAAGCCATTAAATCAACATGCATCACTATGCATAAAAACCATATTTATCAATGTCAAACCAAGGACCTCTTACCTTGAGTATCCTTCAACACATGGCTTACAAAACCAGCATTAAACATGCTAAAATATGCTCTCAAAACAGAATTTAAAACATGCAAACAAATCACATTGCATTCAACCATCTCATGGTTCATCAAAAAGAGAGTTTTTCCGGAAACTTACTCTTGAGATTAGCTAAGTTGTTTAGACTTAAACTAAGCTCCCATAACCTTCAAACATTGGTTTCAAAGCTGGAAACCAAACCTCACTCGCCAATTCCGTTTCGTAAGCTTGCCGAAACACCAATCAAGTTTCCGGATCAACACCACAAGGATCCGAAGATGCCTCCCCTGTTTTAAACACATCAAAGCAGAGGATTAATGCATCATCATGCATTAATATCTTCAACCAAGACACCTAAACTCGCTGCTCTCATCAACACTCACATTTCAGCTACCAAACACAACCGAAATCACATCCAAACACCTCTACAACGTTACCCAGCCAAGATCAATCAATTCCAATCATTCTTATACTTCAATTAACATCCAAAAAGGATCTAATCACGTCCTTATACCTCCAGCTATAGCAGAACATCAAAATCACCCCAAAAACCACCATTAACTCAAACAAAATCTTAGGAAAATCAACCTATTCGGGATTGCATTGATTAAACCTCAATTACACATCATTTATACATCCAATTTACATCAAAAAGACATCTCAAAACAGAGCTCAATCATTTCATACGAATTTCATCAAAATTAAATCCAAATGTTGCATTTTAAGCCAAGATCAAGAACACAACATAAAAACCTTTAATAAAACTCAAATCAAGGATTGAGAACTTGGGAATTTCAGTAAAGAACTGAGTATTTAGAGGAGAAGGACGTTCATATCTCTAAATGTGAGTTTCTCCTTGTTTAAAGCCAAGATTCTTGAAAATTCAATATGCAAATGATAAGGATTTGGTGTAGGAATGATTAGAGATCAATTAGAGATTGAAATCTCATCTTTAGATGTTAAAATCAGAGGGAAAATGGCTGGGGAAAAGTGTTTGGCTGAGAGAAAATGGAGAGAAAATGAAGTGGGAATTTTTTTTAGAAAAGTTAGTTATGAACTCAAAAATATCTATTTCCCCCTTTCTCCTTTTATTAAATATCATTTAATAAATGTTTAATATTAAGAAAAATCTGGAGAAAACTCTTCTTGGGTAAATTAGCTCCTTAAAGATTCAAAGTTTCAATCCTTTTAAAATAGTCACCAACTTTTCAAAAATTACATTTTAGTCACTAACTTCAAATGTCACATTTCAAAAGCTCATTTTGTAAAATTGATTTCACCACTCTCTTATATATAATAAAAGAGGATTTTTAGATATTTTTCCACATTTTTAATGCATCCCGAACTAGGCTTTCCCTAAAATCACCCTTTATATTCGAACCGAAATCCGACCGGTCCGATTCAAACCCAAAACTTCTAAGCCCAAAATTAGGGTGTTACATGAGCGGTTTTGTAAGGGGTTTTAGAAGCAGTGAAGGTTGTGGGTCACATGGTTGTTGAAACTGGATGGGTTGGTGTCTCCGTGTGTGCGAGTTTTGTTGAGGGAGTTATGAGATAAGGTGGAGTATGTTGTAAAGATTTGAAGGTTCTTTGGGTTGTTGGGGCGATGAACAGTTCAAAAGTGTGAAAGGTTAAGCTGAGGTTAACATCTTAGAGTTCTGGAAGTCTTGAACCGTAAGTAGTGGTGTTGGGTTTGGGTATAGTGTGAGTTTGATTTGAGGAGGAGTTGATTTTGTGGTGGTTTGGGTGGAGGATGTTCAGTGGTGGTTAAGTCTTTTGTGTTACATTGTGTGTTGCTTTGGGAAGTTTGGTATCTTGCTCTTTTCACAGGTTGAAATTTCGAGGACGAAATTTCCTAAGAGGGGGAGAGTTGTAACACCCCAAATTTGGGCTTAGAAGTTTAGGGTTTGAACCAGACCGGTCTGAGAAATAGTTCGAATATAAAAGGAGGTTTTAGGGAATACCTAGTTCGGGATACTTTAAAAATATAGGAAAATATCTAAAAATCCTCATTTATTATATAAAAGATAATGGTGAAGTCAATTTTACAAAATGAAGTTTGGAAATACCACATTTCGGTGTAGTGACCAAATCACAGTTTTTGCAAAAGTGAAATAGTGACTGTTTTGTAGAGGATTGAAACTTTGAATCTTTAAGGAGCAAATTTACCCAAAATGTTTTTTCTCCATATTTTTCCTTAATTTGGGTAATTTTATTAATGTTTTAATTAAAAGAAATGAGGTTTAATTAAATGAGAAACTAACTTTGACTATTCATAACTACTTTTCACAAATTTTCCCTGTCTTCATTTTCTCTCAAATTCCTCTCACCCAAACATATTTTCTCCAGCAAATTTACTTTAATTTTACACTTCATTTGATGAGATTTCAATTCTTCTTTGATTCTTAATCAATCCCTCATCAAATCCACTTGATTAAAGTTTTAATGTTGGAAACAAGATTTTGGCTTAAAACTCAAGATTTTGAAAGAGATCTTGGAGATTTTCGTGGATCTTGGTTAGGCTCTATTTTGAGGTTGTTTTCTAATGTATTTTGGATGTTAATTGATGTTACAAATGAGGTTTTATTAATCAAATCCCGAATAGGTTTGTTTTCCTAAGTTTTGCTTGCTAGAATGGTGGTTTTGGGGTTGATTTGGTGATATGTTGTTGCTGGTGGTATAAGGTCATGTTTATGTTGCTTTTTGATGTTAATTGATGATTATAAAAGGTTAGAATTGATAGATCTTGGCTGGGCTTTGTTTTGGGAGAGTTTGGAGGTGATTTCGGTTGTTTTTGGTAGCCGAAATTAGGTTCTTGGGTAGAGCAGCGAGTTGGGTTGTGTTGCTGGTGATTTTAATGCATGGTGATGCATTAATCCTCTGTTGTTATGTGTTTAAAACAGGGGAGAATGATCCGGAAGCAATCGAGGTGGCGTTGGAAGTTTCGGATGCTTGGAAGGCTAGTCGGCTAGCATAGTTTTGTGTATCGGTGAGTGAGATCATGTTTTCAAGATTTGGAATGGTTTTGAAAAGAGGTTTGAGAACTTAAATTTAGGCTTGAAACGCCGGTTTAAGTTCGGAAGTAAGTAAAGTGGAATTCTCTCTCAATTGTGCTATTATTGTTTTGGAAACTATCAAAATGGGTTTTGATGTGTTTTATTTGACAATGTGGTTTAATTTGTTGTTTGAGCATGGTTTTAAAGCATGTTTTATCATGATTGATGCTTGTTTTGAAAGTCATATATTGAAGGATGCTCAAGGTAAGAGATCCTTGGTTTGATTTGTTATTAATTTGGTTATGATGCATGGAGATGCATGATGATAAGTGGCCTTTGATTAATGCTTTAAAACAATGAATTGATGATGATATTTGATGTATATTGGCATGTGATGAAATGGTTTTAAAGTACTTGAATCAGATATAGTTAGCCGACTATAGGTCTGGGAGCACTGTAAGTAAAGTTGTCTTGGATGTTGAGGGGTTGTGATTGTACGGTAAACTCCATCCAAGTACCCTAGTGATTGAGGAAGTTGGTGTCACCAGGATGGAGGATAGCTCTCGTGGGTGGACTTGGTTAAGCATCACAACGGTAGAGGATTGCTCCCGTGTGTGAGCTTGGTTAAGGTGATTACAATGGTTGAGGTAGCTCCCATGTGTAAGCCTTGTGGTGTGTCCCGGCTCTCGCTAGTGGGTTATACAACTACCGATGAGTGATGTTGAAGGGTTGTGATTGTACCGTTAAACTCCATCACGGGTGTTGAGGGGTTGTGATTGTACCGATAAACTCCACCTTGTTAAGCCGGTAGTGTGTATGAAGCATGTGGGACAACGCTTGTAATCCGCGTATCTGACTGTGTCTTGTGTTGAAATGGTTTGTGAACTATCACTTGAAAGCCAATATAATGTATTCGAATGTAATGAAGCGAGAGATGCTTGAAAATGATGCAAGGTAGCATGGGAAATATGTAAATGATACAAGAATGCATGTGATACTTGTTAAGCATGAGCAAAAGTATATCTTCTATTGTGAATGGTGCATATGTGAATAGAATCTCATAAGTGCATTGGAGTCTTGTGATGGCTTGTTTTAAAAAGGCATGTAATGAAAATGTTGCTTTTGTAGTTCATGTGTTTTGCACTTGTTGAATGCATGAGATAGATAGAAGGAACAATTAGTTTTCAAAAGGCATTTTGCTTTGAAATGATCATCAAGCATGAGAAAAGTATGGTGTGAAGTGAAAGTGTTTTCCAAGGAAATTGAATTAAGCTTTGCATGAAGTGTTCATGCATGGAAATGTTTAAATGATAGTATTTGTAAGAATATGGTTTGGGGTGAGTTGTTTAGCGTTTCAAAGTTAAAGGTTGGTTTTAATGTTTAAATGATAGTATTTAAAGCAATGTTGTTTCAAATGAGGTTTTCAAACAATGCTTTGATTTATTGAATTGCATCTACATTTAAAGAAGGTTTTATGATTCGCTGCAGTGATGGTGTTTTGGTTTTGAGCATTCCTCACTAAGCATTATATGCTTATGCTCCTTTTTGTCCATCAATGCAGATAATTGAAGTTGGGACAGCAAGAAGCAAGGGATTCAAGAAGAGCTCCACTTGAGAAGTATGTCTAGGTTTATAGCTATAGATAATAAAGGCAATGGGGGGAGAGTCTTTTAAGTTGTTGTGTAATGAGATTGTGTATGTTGACCATGTTCGGTTTATGGTTTGAACCTTGTTGTTGATCGCTTTGCCATATTTGAATCTTCTTCTTCATAAGTTGATCTGGCATGCTCTTTGTTTAAAAGCAAGTTCATGTGTTGGATGTGATGAATGTGTAGGTGTGCTTATCATGTTGATGATAATGGTTTCAATTATGTTTGATGGTGTTTTGAAGTGAAAAACCAAAATTTTCTGCTATTTCTGGTCAGGGTGTATCGAAACACCCTTGGTTGTTTCGAAACGGGTACTTGAAATGGCTTGGGTGTTTCGGAACGGCTAGAGGTGTTGCGAAACACTTTGGCTACTAGAAGTGCCTGTTTCGGAACTGGTTTCAAAACATACCCGCGTATCGAAACGGTCAACACCATTTCTATACGGGCGTACGACACAGGTGTTTCTATACGGGTTTTTCTATACGGGTGTCAGTGTTTCGAAACGGGTGACCGTTGGACACAGTTTCTGCATGCTTTACATTTTAGTCCTGAAAGTTGTAATTGCAATTGCTTGAGCTTGAGATGTCTTTTTAAGTTGAAATTTGGCAGGGAGGCTTGTAATATGTTTAATTAAGGTTTGGTCGAACTAAAATCTTGAAAGTTCTTTTATTTTCCAAAATTTACATTTTGGTCCCTAAAGGTGTATTTCTTGCAATTGAGTCCTTAAACGTTTTCGGTCGCTGTGTTTTTCTCTTCCAAGGTTCTTGGGCTTTCACATAGGTTTAATGCGCATCTAGAGAAGTTTAAAAAGAAAAAAAGGGTCGTTAATCAAGGTTGACTTTTGGGTTGACTTTGAGGCCGGGCTAAGGGGGTTACAACGACAGTTGGGTGGTATGTTGTATTTTCCGCTTCTGTAACGACAGCTGATGACAGGCTGTGACGACAGAATCATCCGTTGGGCTTTTTGGGCTGCTGTTGATATGGTGGGCTGGTTCACTTCTTCTCTTCTCCTTGCTTCCTTTATTTCCTAAAAATTATTAAAATAAAATCTTAGTTCCTAAAATAAATAAATCTTAATTCCTAATAAATTATAAAATAAAATAAAATAACTAAGTTAAATTAGGGATGCCTTGAGGGGCATCTCCTAAAGTAACTACTTCCTGCATCCTTGAGGCTTCAGTCCCCTCATAATGCTTTAGTCTCTGTCTATTGACATTGAACTGGTGCCCGTCCTTTAAGGATTTGATTGTGATGGCACCATGGGGGGAAACCTGGATAACTTGAAAAGGGTCGGACCATCTAGATTTAAGCCTTTATGGGAAAAGTTTTAACCAAGAGTTAAACAACAACACCTGCTGCCATGGGCAGAACTGTCGTGGCAGCAGTTCCCTGTCGTGCCACCTTTTGGTTTTATCTTTGTATATCCTAACATTGTCGTAGGCCATTGCTCGAATTTCTTCAATTCCATTCAAGTCCAGTAGCCTCTTTTGTCATGCCTTATCCAAGTCCATGTTTACTGCCTTGATAGCCCAGTAAGCTCTGTGCTCTATCTCAACAAGTAAGTGACATGTTTTCCCATATATAAGCCTGTAGGGTGACATTCCCAATTATGTTTTGAATGTTGTTCTATAGGCCCAGAGTGCATCATTGAGATGTAAAGACCAATCTTTTCGAGTGGGTTTAACAATTTTTTCAAGTATGTTCTTTACTTGTCAGTTGGATATTTCGGCATGTCCATTGGTTTGAGGGTGGTATGATGTTGCAATCCGGAGCTTTACTCCGTATTTTCTCAAGGCATCAGTAATTACCCTATTATAAAAATGTCTCCCTTCGTCACTGATGATCGCCTTAGGAATGCCTAATATGGAGAAAATATTCTTATGCATGAATCTCTAAACAATTTTGGCATCATTTTTCTGAGTGGCGATCGCTTCAACCCACTTGGACACATAATGCACTGCCAGCATGATGTAGAGGTTCCCACAAGATGTTGGGAACGATCACATGAAATCGATCCCCCATACATCGAAGATTTTGACTTCTAAAATGTTCTGCAGTGGCATCTCATTCCTTCTTGAGATGTTCCTAGTCCTTTGGCACTTGTCACAGCTTTTGTAGAAGGCTTGTGCATCCTTGAACAGTGTGGGTCAATAGAGACCAGATTGCAAAACCTTGGCAGCGGTTTTGTTTCCACCTAAGTGTCCTCCATATGGGGAAGCATGGCAGTGGTGAAGTACAACTTTCTATTCATCATGTGGTACTCATCTCCTAATAATTTAATCTGCATAATGTTTGAAAAAGAAGAGGTTTGTCCCAATAATAATGTTATGCATCATTTTGGAACCTCTTCCTTGCTTGGTAATTAACAAAATCAGCGTACCAAGGAAGTTCAGAAAACTTACCTGCCACCATGGTTGTCGCGGCGGTGCTTGTGGCAGCAAACAGTTGCTCATCCGGGAAGGTCTCCAATATGTTGGTCTTGTCTATCGGTAGACTCTTTCCCATCTCTAATCTCGACAAGTTGTCTGCTACTTGGTTTTCTGTCCCCTTATTATCGTTGATGTCAATGTCAAACTCTTGCAGCAGCAGAATCCAACGTATCAGTCTAGGTTTTGCATCTTTTTTTCTGAACAGATTCTTCAGTACTGAATGGTCTGTATGGACCACCACCTTCGTTCCAAGTATGTACGGACGGAACTTGTCGATCGAGAATACCACTGCTAATAGTTCCTTTTCTATTGTGGAGTAATTCACTTGGGCATCATTCAGTGTTTTGCTGGCGTAATAGATAACGTGGAAGAGCTTATCATTCCTTTGCTATAGTGCTGCCTTTACAACATAGTCACTGGCATCACACATTATTTCGAATGCAAAACTCCAGTCTGGTGGCTGTACGATCTGGTGCCTCAGTACATTCAATATTAAAGTCAAAGGGACGATTCTACTCCAATAAGTGGCACAAGGGTTGGGTAATCTTTGAGAAATTAGCAATAAATCGTTGATAAAACCCAGCATGCACTAAAAAACTCTGAATCCCCTTGAATGTGGTGGGTGGCGGTAGCTTTTCGATTACTTCTATTTTTGCTCTGTCTACCTCTATGCCACGACAGCTTACCTTGTGGCCTAGGATTATCCCTTCATCCACCATGAAGTGGCATTTTTCCTAGTTTAGGACCAAGTTCGCTTTTTCGCATCTTTCAAGCACCTTCTGTAGGTTGCCTAAACAGCCTTCAAAACTGTCTCCAAAGATGCAAAAATCTTCCATGAAAGTTTCAAGGAAGTCCTCTACCATGTGGGAGAATATCGCCATCATGCACCTTTGGAAGGTTGCTGGTGCATTGCAGAGTCCAAATGGCATTCTCCGAAAAAGCATAAGTGCCATATGGGCATGTGGAGGTCATTTTTTCTTGATCCTCCAGTGTAATAGCTATCTGATTGTAACCTGAGTAACCATCAAGAAAACAATAATAAGGTTTCCCCGCTAATCTATCAAGCATTTGATCAATAAAAGGTAGGAGAAAATGGTCCTTCCGGGTAGCTTTGTTAAGCTTCTGGAAATCTAAATAAACCCTCCAACCGGTCACAATCCTGGTTGGGATTAGTTCGTTCTCTTCGTTGGCTACCACGGTTATTCCTCCCTTTTTTAGAAACGCACTGCACCGGGCTCACCCACTTACTATCCGAGATGGCATAAATTATTTCGGCATCAAGCCATTTGATAATTTCTTTTCTCACCACTTCCCGCATGGCGTTGTTTAAGCGTCTCTAAGCATCAATGGTCGGCTTATGATCATCTTCCAGGAGAATTTTGTGCATACATAATGCCGGACCGATGCCTTGAATGTTAGCTATCGTCCATCCAATAGCCTTCTTATGCTGTTACAGCATTCCAATTAATTGTTGTTCCTGTTTCTGCATTAACTTGGAAAATATGATTACGGGCAACATATCATTTAAACCAAGAAAAACATATTTAAGCTGCCCTGGCAGGGACTTAAGATCTAAAACATGTTGTTCTTCAACTAAAGTCTTTTGGATTATGTGTTCATTCGAGGTATAGTTTAGGGGCTCGAATAACTTACCTGGACGACTACCTATCCAATTTACCTCCTCATGACCTTCAGTGTCGGATACGTCTAAATCGGAGGAGTCACTATCGTTGTTGCTTCCGTGACAGTCTTCTAGATGACTGATGTGGCAGTGACCAAATTTAATGTCATGGCAGCCCGACCTGATGCAGGGTTGGTCAAGGATTACTTTAGTGATGGCCTTGCATTCTTCTTCTGCATTAGCATGTTTGATTGCCTGGAGAACATTGAGTTTGATTTCTTGATCAATTACTCTCATTGTCAGTTCTCCTTTTCCACATCGATCATAGATCTACCTGTGGCTAGGAAGGGTCGCCCCAGGATGATTGGTGCATTTTCATCTACTTCACAGTCTAACACAGAAAGTCAGCAGGAAAAATAAACTTATCCACTCTTACCAGAATATCTTCGACCTTCCCTTCTGGTTGTACGTAAGAGCGGTATGCCAGCTGCAGCATGACTGTCGTGGGTCGTGCTCGTCCAATACCTAATTTTTGGAATACAGATTTTGGCATTAAATTTATACTAGCACCTAGATCACAAAGTGCCTTACCCACGAATTTATCACCAATTATGCATGGTATGGTGATGCTCACAGGATCCTTCTTCTTTTGGGTGGATGCATGTGCAAGATAGTCATGCATCCTTCTATCATTTTTACCGTTTCGAATTCCCCAGGTCTGGTTCTTTTTGACATGGCATCCTTGAGAAATTTCGCATAACCGAGCATCTTCTTGATGGCCTTTAACAGCCGTATATTGATGTGCACCTACTTAAAAATATCGTAGATCTTTTTGAGCTGGTACTCCTGTTTCTGTTTTTGTAACCGCTTTGGAAAATGAGGTGGAGGACGGTAATCTTCCAGACGTCCTTCACATGGTATTCGGATCTGAGGAGGCTTCGGTTCTTTAGTATTCTTTTCTTGCTCCTTTGTCTCCTCTGCTGCCGTGACAGGTGTGTCGGCAGCAGATTGCTCTTCTTCTGTCGGGGCAATGTTCGCAGCAGGTGTATCTAGGGCCGGTTCCTCAATAGGTATGGTTTTCATCTCTGGCCCTTGCAGTTGTTTCCCACTCCTAGTTGTAATTGCTTTACATTGCTCATGTGTGGGTTTTCTAGCGACTTCAGTGTCACTAGGGAATCCTCCGTTTTGCCTTGGCTTAATGTGCTGAGAAATCTGGCCCATCTGTGTCTCCAGTGATTTCTGGGTGGCCTCATGGTTAGTCATTCTCATCTCTATCTTGTCCATGAATGGCTCAGTTTTCTTGACAAAGTGATCCATATTTGTCATGTAAGCTCCTGTTTGTGACATGAATGTGGCCAAAGTCTACTCTAGTATACTAGGTGCGGCTACCGTCTGCTGTTGTGGCTGCTGTTGCGGTTGCTGCCATGACAAGATTCTGGGTGCCCCTTGGTTTTGGTTGTTCTGCACCTAAGGATTCAATGCGTTGTTTGGATTGCTACAAGAGAACTTGGGATCTTTCCTCCAGTTGGGATTGTAATTGTTGGAGTCGTAATTTCTTGGCTTATTGTAATTTCCAACATACATCCCTTCCTCTAGCTGTAACGGACAGTCTTCCGAAATGTGGTTCCCACTGCAAGTTTTACATACCTCTTCTGCAGAATATATAGGTTTAGAATCTTTTTCAACAAATTTTACACTGCTTTTGTGAGGTATGCAACATGTGTCTTCAGGG
Organism: Hibiscus tridactylites; assembly: GCA_958450335.1. NCBI lineage: Eukaryota > Viridiplantae > Streptophyta > Magnoliopsida > Malvales > Malvaceae > Hibiscus > Hibiscus tridactylites. Next base: position 71,993,960 of record OY288272.1, read on the forward strand.
AATTGTCAGCGTCATAGTCTTTTACAGCTATCCCTCGTTTACCTCTCCTTGCTGTAGGGAATTGCTCGTCATTCTTTGCAAGATTTTTCAACACTACCATGCTTCGTCTGAATCTTTATCCAACAACAGTCCAGTTGCCGTTGAATCTATTCTCATATGAGTGTATGTGTTGGCAGCATTGTAGAATTTAATGACTTGATTCCACACGGGGAATCCATGCATCGGGCAGTTCCTAAGAAGGTTTGTAAACCTGTCCCATGCCTCGTGCATTGGCTCGTCATCTTCCTGTTGAAAAGTAGCAATTTCATTACGCAATCGCTCAAATAAGTGAGAAGGATTAAAATGAGTTAAAAATTCACGAGAGAGATCTGTCCAAGTTCGTATTGAACCCGACGTTAGTTTATTCCACCAAGTTTTAGCCCTGTCTCTTAGTGAATGGGGAAATAACTAGCCCCTTAGTATTTCCGAATTTATTCCTGGTAATCTAAACGATCCACAGATTTCTTGGAATGTTTTCAGATGTTCTCGGGCATCCTCTGTTGCAGCACCACTAAATTGGCCAGCGGAATTAATCATGCTGAACATAACATGTTTCAGCTCGAAATTCTTAGCTTCCACGTCTGGTAAGGTGGTCTCCAGTTCCACATGATCGTTGATCATGTAGTCACGGCAGGACCGTCGTCCGGCCTTGGCAGCGGCAGGTCGTCCGTTCCGATCATCTATAAGAGGATCTTCATCATTCCCCAGGTTATTATTTACCCCGTTATGCATTGCTTCTAATTGTTCCTCAAGATAATCGTTTCTGGCTATCAATAGGCGGACTCGGTTCTTGAGGTTGCACGTACATTCGATTTCAAGATCTAGGTTGTACTCATATTCTTTGGCTCGTGTTGATGTGCGCATAAGCAAACGAAAAACCTTTTGAAAAGCATATGGTAAACAATCCCAATAAAAACAGAAAAATTTAAAAGTGTAGTAAAAGTAAGGGTAAAGATATGTTGTCAGTCCCCGGCAGTGGCGCCAAAAACTTGTTGCGTGTCAAAAGTCCTATCGTAATGCAGTGCAAGTGTACACGACGAAAGTAGTAAAGTGATACTCAAAGTATCAGATGTCGAATCCACAGAGACTGAAAATAGCTTTATCCTCAAATTGTTGCACAAGAGAGAAAGTAAAGAGTTTAAATTGTTTGGAAAATAAGGAATGTTAAAGAATAAAGATTTAGGATTAAGAGGTAGGCCGATATTGATTTGCTCCGTAGTGCAGGTGTTGCACTGAAGAGAATTTCTTGTTCTGTCGTCGTCCCTATCGCGGCAGCACCTGTCGCGACAGGAGTCTGTTGTTATCGCGGCAGCGATCACACAACTATGTTCTTCAAGCTTGGCAAGAATCCCTGCTATGACCTATCCTATCCCTAGGTCCAAGTACTGTTGATGAACACTTCTTGGATGATACCTCCCGGCGTGAATCGAAGGGTGAACACCAATGTTGTTGAATTCTTTCTTAGCCACTTAACCTCGTCCTATCCCTAGTTCCGAGATAGTTCAACCATAAACTGGAGAACTCGTACTTATTCCTTTCGTATACTTAACTCTCCCGATATTAAGTAAATAGATAATCTTACAACGCTCTCCCGATACTCTTGCAAGATGTTGAAACCAGAATAAGCAAACTTGAAGTTTTATTTCATTGAACAGAAAATTCCTAAAACAGTACAATCCTTGCAACTACTTTACAGAATCAACCCTTAGCCCTAGGGGAAGTTTAGAACATGATGAGAAGGGGGAAAACGACAAGGGTTTTGGGGAAGATGGCTAGAGATGAGGTATCCTCCCCTAGGTCGAATTACGTGCCTTTATATAGGCCTTGGGTTCAAGTTTTCTAATAAGGTAAGAATACAAGTTCAAACTAAAGTACAACTCTAAGTAAGATTAAATCTTCTGAGTAGATGCCTTTAATTTGTCATCTTTTCTTGCTTTGGGTTTCTTCCTTGAACTTTGGGTTTGGCTTTCATTCTACCTTAGGGCTCATAAAAATATATGAGTGGTCTACAACAGACCGGCTTGAATTCCTCTATCTGTCGAGCTCCACTTCAGTTTTCCCTTCACTAATGTTTTCGTCGTGGCTGCCACAGTAGTGGCCACGACCGCCTCTTGCTTCTCGACTCCAGTCCTGTGTTCCAACTCTGCTTCTTCGCTGTCCTGAGTCTACCACAATAGATACCTGCAAAAGTAGCCAAAATCAGTAGCAACTGTGCCATTTTATCTAATTTGTGATGTATATGTGAAACTTTACCTAAATGCAATGAATTATGCTTAAATGCAGCAGAAATATGGGTTAAATAAGGGGTACAATATTAAACTTTTACACACTCAATAGCGGGAGTGGAGGATGACGGATCAGAAGGTGGTGGATGAAGCAGCACATAGTCAAGGTTGAGCTGTTCAAAGAAAATCAAGATCTGTTAGGACCACCTCCGGTTGTTGGACACATCAAGAGCATCAAGCTTCGATAAATCTGGAATCAATTTGCTAAGTGGGGTTGACATTTTGCAGTAAAAGGAAGCCGAATTTGTTTCTAAATTGTTGGAAAGTATACTATAAAATTACACCATTAACACTTACTGAAAAATATAAAAGTAAATTCAACGAAATAAAGCAACGAAACCCTGTCATGGTTAAAACCATTGCCTTAGAAACAAATTCGCCCCGATGTGTGTAATCGCTTGGTTAGACGAACTGTCCCTCGAGGTTAACACGGTTACGAGAACCATGCACCTGAAACTAGAGTGAATTGCGGTCGTATTGCTCCTTTGAATGTTGTAGAAGCTTTTAGAGATCTTAGAAAGCTTTGAGAGTATTTGAGGAATGATGAGTGAATTGGTGAGTTGAGAAGCAAACAATGCTTCTCTATTTATTGGCTTCATACGGGGGTAAAACCGTCCAAAAAAATTATATTAAAATCTGATTTAATTACTGAATTAAACTCTGCCTTAACTCTGAGTTTACTTCTCTTCAACTGTTGCATTAATTCTGCTTTAACAACTGAATTAGGAGGTGAACCTGGCTCTCAAGACGCCCATATTTGTTGGAAGATTTTACAGACTATTTAAATTTCAGAAATCAAAGATAGTGATCAGTTTTCATCCTCTGAAAATTAAATCTAGAATTCTTTCACATTTTAATATTTACTTAGAAAAAATTCATACGAATTTTCTAGAAAAAGGTACTACATGCGCGGATGTGCCGATGACACGTGTTGCCACAACCACGACCACGGTGTGTTGTGAGGGACAAACGAAGGCACGCGAGATTGCCCCTTATTCTCTATCACTCAACAAGAGAGGGGAGAATGGTCACTATAAATACCTGTGACTTGGTATTTTCCCACTCAATGCGGGATTGTGACTTTTCATTATTCAAACATTCCCCCACAAATGTGAAAGAATTTTCTCGTAACTCAAAAATACCCTTATTAGAAGAGCAATAGCGAGATTAGTTGCTTAAGAACTAGTGAACGTGTCTTTAACTAGTGCATAGTGATGATGAGCAATTCTTCTCTTAGACAAGTGAAACATGTCTTGAACTTTCTAAGATTAGGTTAACTCATAACACACAACTAACTCCTTCATCCACCAAAGTTCTCGATGCGTAAGATATATATATATATATATACATACGAAAGTATATATTTGGCCAGCTTACCTCAGGATTATAGTAAATGTACTAGAAAAACGGCCCAACATTTTTCATATAAGGTAGCTAACCCTTCTCACTTACGTAGGTTATTTCATCGGGTTTGACTCAATAAAACCATCCTTATAGGACTATGAAATAATTAAGAGCTCTTCGTATAAGCTCAACCTCACAATGTGTTAGGTGATTTTCTTCAAGTTCATAATAAATGAACCACCCAACCCTGGGATAAGAAATCATTAAGAATAAATATTCAACCTCATTAATCAGTGAACTCAACATGTCCTTCTCAATAGGAACTCCCAAAATCTTAGGTTTGAATTCATTAAGAGTTTGAGTAAAACTCAACATTTTCTAGCGGTAAGTTCACTTAGTCCTTCGCACTAGGGACTAGCCACTTAACTTTGGGTTATGAAATTACTAAGAATAAATATTCATCCAAAAGTTGGTAAATTCATCAAGTCTTTCTCACTAAGACTACCAAAATATTGGGCTATAAATTTATTAAGAGCAATTAAGCTCATCCTAGCATGTACATTATTCATCATAGGGATAAGAAGGTAGAAATGTACATTATGAGTCTTTTCAGGGTTTTGTTTGACCATATTGAACTTAGATTACTAAGTTGGGTATCCACTATGAATTCCTCAACCAATGGGCTTTAAAACCATCCCCCTCGACAAATCTATGACGAGTTTCCTGCTTAACACTTTGGTTAGAGGATCTGCTAGGTTTCTTTCTGACTTCACATACTCTAATAGGAGTACTGCATTCCTTATTAAGTGTCTAACAGATTCATGTCTTATGCAAATGTGTCTTTTATTACCATTGTAAGCTTGGTTTTTACCCACACTTATTGCAACCTCTGAATCACATAGTAAGGAAAATGGAGGAGTCGGTCTATAACCCCCTCGTTTCTGTCTGGACGACTGACCGGTCCGAGTAGGTTACACGGGGAAAACCAAAGTGAAACCCGTTAAGGCTCCCCTTCGATTAGCAACCCTAGAAAATTTTAGGGTATCCCTGGAGCTAAACCCGTTTCGAAATCATTCCACGCATTTTGAAATGTCTGCAATCTGTAAGACCCTAAAACAATTTTAGGCATCCCAAGTGCTCCCAAACATCCCCAAAACCTAAACAAACAAGATACAACATACATACAAAATCTATAGGCATTACACCTTACTTCAAGCATGATCAAACATATAAACATGCATAACAAGGCCATACATTTAAAAAGCATACATCCTCATAAGCATTGAAAAAACAAGATACATGGCTTCACTACAAGCATAAGCATTCAAAAGACATGGCTTACAAACTTCAACACAAAAGCATAAGCATCTCAAAGAACATGGTTATAAGCCTTCCATACAAACACTTAGGCATTCAACTTAAACATGGTTTGCAAATCCATCAACACAAGCATTAACAACATAAAGCCAACACAAAGGAATGTAGATACACGCTCCTAAAACACGTAGCATTTCCCATTGCTAAACTACTACATTATTTACTAAACCATACTTGAGCAACTACCGCACGCTTGGACGCCCTTTCTTTGCTCCTTGCTAACTCCATGCTAAAGATCTGCATTGTCGGATAAAGGAGAGCGTAAACATAAAGATTAGTGAGCGGAGCTCAAAAACATTACAACCACAATGTAGGGTTCAAAGCTTTCTTCAAAACAAAAGACAACACTTACAATTCATCCAACGACATAATCCTCTTACTAACTCACAAGAGCAACCATAAGTCAACAACATAGACATTTATCATGGCATCACATTTCATGGTATGCACAAAGGCATAATCAATCATAATATATCATGTCCCTCCAATAACATCATAGTAACTTACGATAACTCAATCACAACAACATATAGCATGGCATCATACTTCATGTTATGCTTAACATAAATATGCTGACATTCATCTCACAACATCAACCACATAAACATGAATCATATTGGCAACTAGTGAGTGTACTCGGATACGCAGATAACTTCCGTTGGAACTTTCATCCAACGTACTCAACAATAACATTACCTTCGGTGGGATTACACTCATCATCGGTCCTTGTGGATGGGATTTCACTCATCATCACGCACCATCGATGGGATTACACTCATCATCACGCACCGTCGATGGGATTACACTCATCACCGACTACTATATATTTTCCGGTGGAATATTACATCACCGTACTCCTCCTTGATGACTATACGTCACTAAGGCCACACGCGAATTTGACTTAATCGTGGGCACACTACCATCCTAATGATCGATCATTTTTACCCCAAGACATACTAGTGCCAATAGTTAACCAAAACATTAATATCAATAGCTCAAAATTTACCTCTTACCGTATCTGTTCCTTGCACGTACTCACCACAACATTCCATGTGTTGCATGTACTCACCATGATTCCACCAATCATGCAATACGATATACAAATCGCCATCATACAACATGGATACACTATATCATGCATGACCAAAAACACCTAGCAATAAAATCCACAATCATGCACAAACTTACTACTTACAATCTTACCAACCGCAAATGGTCTTACTTACCATTTCCGTGCACAACCTGCACCAACTTACATATATTTTACAGGCATATCAACAACACCATTGATTTCATCATGCATGATCAACAACATAATAACAAACAACATGCTTCCTTCCAAAGTATTGAAATTTCATGCATAACAAGTTATCACCACAGATAATGAAAAACAAACGGTAAAACGGGGATTTTAAAGAGGCGATACACATCAACTTACTCTTGAGTTTAGATTGACCTTTCAAGCTCAATCGAAACTCTTTAAAAACCATCTTTGAACCAAAATTTTGCTTAAAAACATTTCCACTCACCATTCGCACACCAATGCAAACCATAATGTCGTTTCAAGCTTCTGAACTTTCCGGGACCGCGTCCGAGCCACCCAATGACAAATCCGCTATTTCTAACCAATCAAAAACAATGTATTAGCCTCTTAATCAACCAAAAATTTGATGTTATACATCAGCTCACAATTCCATAATATTTTCTCAATAATTCAAAGCTGAATTTGTCCCAAATATTCTTATTTTCGTACTCCAGCAAAATCCAGCCATTACCCCTCAATTTAAACATTTAAAACACTCCAAAACATGTCCAAAACATCACCCTAAGGTTGTACAACCATCAACCCTTCATTTCCCCACATAAACACCTTAAAAACTTTTATTTTCCACTTCTAAAAATCACCTACAGCAGTGGTTTCTTGAATTCAATCAAACCAGCACTATCACCACTCAAAAATCATCAGATAACATCTAAAAACACCTATCTAAGGACCACATACCTCCAGCCATCTTTTTACCACAAAATCAAGTAAAAAACTCACTTATTTCCCTTCTAAAATCCACCCCTAAGACTAGTTTCGGGTATACTATAATTAAGCAACCTTTTTAACATGTTATGACTTCAAAATAAACTTTAAAAACACCCCAAAACACTGCCCTAAAAGTCCCATACGGGATTTCACCCAAAATCCCCACTTTTCATAAATCTTGAAATTTCAAGGTTAAGAATTAATGGGCTTTGCAAATCCAACTTTATTTTAAGTAAAACAAGGAAAAAAAAGGATTTACCTTCAAAGGTCTTCAATGGAGGAAGGGAGAAGAAGATGATAGAATAGGGTTTTTGAGAGAAGATGAGTGGTTTTGATTTTCAAAAACCCTCTTAAAATTTTCATTAATGGCTTTATCGTAAATATTGAGAACTTTTATAAAAATCAGTCTTTAATTTAAATTTAACCAGAAACTAATCCTAGATCAAAATCGATAACTCCCGAGCCTAAAATCGGGGTGTTACACGGTCTTCCCCCCAACGGAATTTCTACTAACAAATTCCTGAGCTACTCGGCTTCTTGCCCAGCTTAGTCAAGAGCTATAAACTATGACTCCATAATAGAGCGAGCAATACATGTTTGTTTTGCGGATTTCCATGAAATTGCTGCTCCACCTAAAGTAAAAACATACCCGCTCGTAGAGCTTACTTCATCGTTATCGGAAACCCAAATGGCATCATAGTATCCTTCTAGAACAGCAGGATAGCCAACAAACTAAAGTTTCCATTCCATAGTAACTTTGATATACTTAAGTAAGCATTTAAGAGAAATCCAATGATCATTACTAGGGTTATGGGTTGCAACGCCCTGGTTTTGGGTTTAGATGTTGTAGACATCGGACTGGACCGGTCGAGAACGGTTCGAATCGCGTAAGATGATATAAGGAAATCTAGGATCGGGATAGGATAAAAATGTTGCAAAATTGCTAAAATCCTTTAAAAATATGTGTAAGAGGTTGATCAAATTAATTTTACAAAAAGATTTTTGGAAATGAGACATTTTAAGTAGTGACCAAATTGTAAAGTTTCAAAACTGTGGAATATGTGATTTTTAAAGGAGAAGCCAAATTCTTAGAAGCTTTAGGGGGCTTTATAGCAATTTAACCTTTCCTTAATATGACATGTTTTAAAATGGTTTTTAATGAAATAGCTTTAATTGGTTTTTATTTTAATTAATTAATTAGGTAGTTCATGTGAGATTCCATCACGTAACTAACATCTTCTCCTCACTTTCAGCCAAACACTATTTCCATTCATTTCTCTCCAGAATTCTTTTCTCCCAAACACTCTCTTAATATCTCTTAAACAATTTTCAAGAATTCCTTTCAAGTTCTTCAAGATTTTGCTAAGGAAAACTTTTCATTCATTGAGGGAATCAAGGATTGGAGGTAAATCCCGTTCTCAACCTCTAATCAAAGTTCTTTATTGAAATTCCCAAGATCTTTGGCTTCTAATTATTGTTTTTGGTTGAGTTTTCATTATAGTTTTGATTTGAGATCAAAATCTTGTAAAAATATGGTTGAAATCTTGATTTTCGGATTTGTTTTGCTAAGCTCTGTTCTGGATTGATTTTAATTGAGTTTTAAGTTGGTTAATACGTTGAAATGAAGTTTTGATAACATAGATCTCGAAATCATTGAGATCCTTGAGTTTCTTGTTAGCTCTAAGTGAGTTTTTAAGGTGAAATGGTGGAATCTTGCTTGCTGGAGGTATAAGGATGGGTTAGGTTGTTTATTAGATGTGTTTTGATGTTTATAATTAATTGAAAGTGATGTATGTTGGCTGGGCTTGGTTTAGGAAGCAATCGATTGAGTTTTCAGTTATTTTGGTTGGGTAAATTGGTGTAGTTTGGGTGAGAAACGAGTTTGTGAATTGTTTCTGGTGTTGAAATGCATTTTAATACATTTATATCTCTATTTTGATGTTGTGAAAATAGGGTATCTCGATCCGGGAGCAATCGAGGCGTTGTTGGAGGCTCTGGAAGAGTAATTTTTGTGTTGGCGAGCAAGGCTTCGCGTATCAGTGAGTGGAAATGGATTTTCCAGCTTTGTAACACTTTGAGCGTGGTCTTGGGAGCTTAGTGTAAGTTTGAAACTTAGCTAAGCTCAAGAGTAATTGATTTGATAGTCTCTCTCGGAAATGTGCTATGTTTTGATGAAAATGCATTTGAGTTAATTATGGTTTTGATTACTATTTTAAAGCATGTTAGAAGCATGAGTAATGTTGGATTTTAATGCCATTGTGTTAAGGATGCACTAGGTAAGTGATCCTTGGTTTTATGGGATTAACGCATATGATGTTAAGCATGTTTATGCTTGTGGTAATGACATTGTATTTATGCTTGTAAAACAGTGGGTTAAAGATGTAAAATGATTATATTTGCATGTGATGATAGTGGTTTTTGGTTCTTGTAATCGAATATAGTTAGCCGACTATAGGATTGGGTGCACCTTGAATAAAGTCGCCTTGGATGTTGAGGTGTTGTGATTGTGCCTTAATTTCCATCCAAGTACCCTAACAATTGAGGCTAAGATCACAATGGTGAATGATTAATCCCGTGTGTGAATCTTGTGGTTGTGTCCCTTACTCTCGTTAGTGGAATTATACAACCACCGATGAGTGATGTTGAGGGGTTGTGATTGTGCCATTAATCTATATCACGGTTGTTGAGCGGTTGTGATTGTGCCATTGATCTCCACCTTGTGTAGTCTGGTAGTTTGTATGAAGTGTGCGGGACAACGTTTGTAATCCGCGTATCCGATTGTGTCATTTGAGTTGGTTTTGATATGGTTGAGAAATGATCACTTGTAAGCCAATATAATGATGATGACTAATGTTTTAAGCATGAGATGCTTGTGAATATGCTAGAATGCATGTGATGCTTGGTAAAGTATGAGCAAAGGTTTTTTGCTGTTTTAAAATGATGCAAGAGCATGTGTTTTAGAAAGTGTAATGATGTCTTGAAGTGGCATGTTTTATGTGAAAGCATGTGTTGATAACAGTGTTTTGCCATTTGTGTGAAATGCATCGATGAATGTTGTTTAGCGTTCCTCACTAAGCTTTGTGCTTACGCTCATTTGTTTCATCAATGCAGATAATTAGGAATTTGAGGCAGCGAGTAAGCAAGGGGAATCCAAGCACTTTGGTCTTGCAAAGTATGTGGTTTTCCTTTGGTGTAATAAAAGGTAATGGGTGGGATTTCTACTCTTGGTTGATTGAGGATGTTGATTATTACTTTGTTCATATGTGGTTTGGTATATTGGGTTGTAATTGGCCTTTGAGGTTTGGTTGATGCATGATTGTGGCTTTTAGCTTTTAAATGGTTTTAAAGACTAGGAAGCAAGCATATAGATCTAGTGCTTGCTTGAATGATGCTATGTTTTAGCTTGTACTTCGTAATGTTGATCTTTGATGCTTAAATGTGTTGTATGTATGTTGTGGCATGAATTGGATCGTTTTCGGAGATGTTTGTGAGTGAAAAACCAGCAAAATCTATTGTTGCAGGGCAAGGCGTATCGGAACGCCCTTACCTGTTTCGGAATATAGGCCTGAAATGGCTATGAGGTTTCGGAACGGGTAAGAACGTTCCGAAACGATTTGCTACTGGAAAGGGGTGGTTCGATACAGGTTTCGGAACGCACCCAAGTATCGAAACGTTCAACCTACAAACAGCTGCAGCGACTTAACACTTAATTATGGAGGTTGGGATTATTGCTAAGGATATATGATTGATTACATATCTCAATGTTGTAGCAATGGACAATGCATGTATGTGTAAACCCTAAGGTTCTTCATCTACTCAACAGGATTTTCTAACGAACTTCTGACTCTCTCGATAGTAGAAATTAATAACTTTGTAATTAAGGTGATACGTGTTTAAGTTAACCCTAACTACTCTATTATTTGTTAAGAACTCCCTTTTAGTTGTTGAAACCCAAACATATGTCTAAGTCGGATTAAGACTAAGTTGACAGCTTAGCCTCGTTGTTCATGTTTGTATAACTTAACTCTCTCAAATATGAAGCCACAAATAAATAGTTAACAGGCCTCTCTCGAATAGCTCTTATGATAGAATACATGAAGATGAAAATAACTAAAGCATTGAAACATAATAATCAAAACATAAAATCTTGGAACCAATAATCCCAACTAAAAAGTTTAGCTCATGTCTGAGAGTAAGCAACCATAGTTAAAAGTATAAAGTATGCCAGTTTATCAATAAAGAAAAGAAATAAGACGAGTGTCCTCGACAAAACACCCTTCGTGCCATCTAACTGTGTTGCAGGCCTTCTCTTCGTCAGTCTCTCTCGATGGATTTGTTTGATGTGGAGAATTGACTAGCTTCGTCCTAGTGGTTCTTCACAAGCTCGGACTAGGATTGCCATCACAATGCTCACATGTGTATTGAATTACCTTAATCTCTCATGTATTGGATACTGGTTGCATGTTCTTGAGCAGGTTTGCAATGGTGGAGAGTTTAGCTGGCAGACTCAGGGAATCGTCCAATTGGAGTGTTCCAAGAACTATAACATTAAACAAAGTAGTCAAAACATAATATCCTAAAAAAATAAACTCAACTAAAAGTATTTAGCTTATGTTTGAGCCTAAAACATACATAACAAAAACAATTAAAAACATTGCAATTTATGAAGCAAGGGATAGAAAAGGGTCAAGCGTCCTCGATGATCTCCTCCAAGCTTCCTAGCTATTGCTTCAGGTCCCATACTCCTTCATCCTCTCTCGATAGCTTCTATCGTGTGGAGACTCGTCTAGAACTTCGACTCCCATGGTTCTCCGTTAGCTAAAGACTAAGGGTTGTCATCTGTGATCGAGCTCCCTTTGTTTGTAACCCAAGTCTCCATTATATAGGAGAGAAAGCTAGGGTTTTGTAACCCTAAAATGCACGAAGCCTCTTTAAGAGGATCTTGTTTTCCTGTTTCCTTTAATGAGTTCTATATCTAGTGAGAATCCTCGTAAGCTAAGGTTAGATTCATCTCCAACTCTTCTTGCCTCGTCAACTCCTACTAAGGAATATGATATCCTTCATGCTCCAGCGTTCCTCCAGCTCCAACTTTTCCTACATAAGCACCACAAAAATACTACATTTCCCATTAAAAGCACAAAAGTATTTAAAAATTAAGCACATTGTTGCGTGCAGAAGTGATGCGCAAATTGCGTGCAAGTATACACAGTGCCAAGTTATAGTATTTAAGATATCGTCTCCACAAGGATTGTTACAACCTTTGGAATTCACTTTTCTGCACAAATAAAAATAAAACACAAGTATTAAAAGTTGTTTGGATTTAATTAAAACTATAACTAAAGAAAAAAAATAAATTGAGAAATCAGAGTGAGAGAATGGGCGGTATTGGAATGCTTCATAGTGTGGAGATTGGATGCATTGTCTCGGTAGCCGCCCACGAGTATGCCTAGGCAGAAGGCAACCTTGGTAAAGACCAATGTGACTGCCTGGGCAGTTAAGAGATGATTCAAGGTTCGGTAAGGCTCCCTTTAATGACTTCCTCTTATCCCTAAGCTTGAAGTACTATTGGCGAACATGTCTTGGATAATACCTCACGACGTGAATCTAAGGATAAACACCAACCGATTATGAAGCCTCTCTTAGCCGATGTGCTTCTAACTTATCCCTAAGCTGAAGTAGCTTTATCATATGGTTGGATAAAACCGTGCTTACTCATTTCGTGAGTCCAACTCTCTCGATATTGGACAAGTAGATTGATGTCCTTTTCTCCCGATAAAGATTGCTCACAATGAAGAACCAAGAGTAAACAAACCTTGAATTTTATTGCAAAAATTAAATGTTGAACAAATACAAACGAAACTCTCACAGCTACTAGGCAACCAACCTTTAGCCCTAGGGAAGGTTTAGAACATAATGGACATGGTGGTACAAGGGTATTTTTCGACAAGAAGGAGGGTTTTTCTCTAATCTCAATTGTGTTTTTCTCATTCAAGTCGATTTACATTTATAGGGGAGGAACCTAGGTCTAAGTCAGTTTAGGGTCGGAATCCTAGTTATAATCTAATTACAATTCATTAAAAGAATAAATCTAACATTAAATCTTCCTAGATTCCCGTTTGACTTTTTCCACCTTGACTTTGACCATGGCTTTTCTTTGTCTGCTGGGCTCCAATGCACGTGCAAGTCGTCTCCAAAAAAAGGGCTTCACGAGCTCTTTTAGTCGCATACCACTTTGCATATTTCCACCCTTCCTCGATTTGCTGCCTCATGGGCATATTGTTGTCTGCCTCGGCAGAGGTTTGGGTTGGTGTGCACGGGTTGGCACAGCTCTTCATTCTGGGCATCTGCCTGGGCAGGTACCTGCACACAGAGAGAAGACACACATGAGCAGCATCTCTTATATAAATACAATTAAGTTCATCAAATAAGGCAGATTATCTAATCTATACATTTTTGCGTATGTTTTCCTAATAAATGCAACTAAACTATACTTAAGAACAACAATAATTGAGGTAAACTAGGCCATAAATATAAGACTTTTGCACACTTAACACACCCCCAAACTTGAACCATTGCTTGTCCTCAAGAAATGCAATCTAACAATAACATGCCAAAACTTAAAATCATATGTAAACTTAGTCGAGAACATAACTTGAGCAATCCTTACATACCGTGTAGATTTACGCCTAATAGCAACCTTTTGAATAAAAATGGACTTACCCGAAACTGTACTATGTATCTCGTGAGTTTTTGCGGCCCTTGTGATAAGAATGATTCTTCGGCTTCTAAGTAAACTCCGATAAGCACCTTAATTCCCTTGGGTTTCCTCAAAGTTATCTTTGCTAGAGCCAATTTCAGGCCCCTCTAGTTTCTTTTTCAAGTCAGAGCATAATAAACAATAAAGGATTTAAAACACTAGAGCTGGTGATAGGCACATCTAGTGATTTCATTTAGCACCTTTTTGGCTAGAGCTGGTTTCGGACACCTCTAGCTTATCCTAGAGCCAGTTTCGGGCACCTTTAGTACATATATTTTTTCTTTTTTACTTCAAGTTCTACCCAATTTTACTAGTTGAAATACCTAAGTTTCCTAGAAGTCCTAAAATCAAACTAGTCACAAAGAGCGTTTCATTAAGTTCAGATCATGGTAAGATTCTAAGTAAATCCAAAGTCATGCTAAGGTTGCCGCCCAGGCGGGTAATTTGTCGTGGCGAGTAAAAACTACTCAAGAATTTTTCTCAATCTAAGATTTCATTAAATTTTAAATAAAGGCATGTTACATTAGAACCTACATGCAACTACTAAAAAAAACAGAAAAAATAGAAAATAAAAGAAAAACAAAAAAAATTAAAGAAAAAATTAAAGGACTAATCCCCCCAACTCGAGAGGAGCATTGTCCTCAATGCATGCCTACATACACAAAATTTAGCATAAATTAGATAAAAATAAATAAAAGATTGAGAAAGCTTAGATTGATGGTGATTCGGACGATGCTTTGTTGTCGTCCTCGTCTAGTATCATCCTCCGTCAAGCTGGGACTTTGAAGCATTTGGCCGCCCTCGGCGTCTGTTGGCGGGAAGGTGATGCTGTGAGAGAGTCTTGGAAACAAACCTGAAAAATAAAGGAAAAATAAACTGGGATAAATGTTGAATGGAAATCTGCATCCTAATAACAGAAAAATAAAGAAAAATAAATCTAATTCCTAAATCGGAAAATTAAGAACTAAAAAGAAAAATGATTTAGGCTAAGTTAGGAGTGCATTGGTATGCGTCTCCTAACATAACCACTTCCTTGTCTTTGGTAGTGTGGGTTCCTGTATAGTGCTTTAGATGTTGCCCATTCACTATGAATTCAAGGCCATCTTTTTTGGATTTTATGGTGACTGCACCATGTGGGAATGTTTTGACCACCTTGAAAGGTCCAGACCATCTTGATTTAAACTTTTCTGGAAATAGTTTTATTCGAAAATTAAAAAGGAGAACTTGCTGCCAAGGCATGAACTGTCGCGACAACAACTTTTTGTCGTGCCATCTCTTATTTTTCTCCTTATATATCATCACGTTGTCGTACACTACAGCTCTGAATTATTCAGTTTCATTTAGGTCCATGAGTCTTTTCTGCCCAGCTTTTTCCCAATTTAAGTTTATTGTCTTGGTGGCCCAGTATGCCTTGTGTTTAATCTCGACAGGTAAGTGGCAACTTTTTCCAAATACGAGCCTATAGGGTGACATGCCCAGTGGGGTTTTGAAGGCTGTTCGATATGCCCATAATGCATCATGGATCCAAAGGGCCGAATCTTTCCTAGATGGGTTAACCACCTTTTCAAGAATGCTTTTCAGTACCTTGTTTGAAATTTCAGCCTACCCGTCGTTGGTTTGAGGGTGGTATATCGTGGCAAGCATATGTGTGACACCATATTTCTTCAATGCCTTGGCAATCAGTTTATTATCAAAGTGTTTCCCCTCGTCACTTATTATGGCTTTGGGGACTCCAAACCTTGTAAAGATGTGTTTTTGGAAAAAATTCAACATGGTCTTGGAATCATCCTTTGGTGTAGCAATGACCTCCACCCCCTTGGACACATAATCTACTACCAGTAATATGTATAAGTTCCCACATGATGATGGAAATGGGCCCATGAAGTCGATTCCCCACACATCAAATAGTTTGACTTCCTGGATATTCTATAATGGCCTCTCGTTTCTCCTTGAGATATTGCCTGTTCACTGGCATCTATCACATTGTTTGTAGTATTCGTGGGTATCCTTGTACAATGTCGACCAGTAGAATCCTGATTGGAGAACCTTGGCGGCGGTTCTGGTTCCTCCAAAATGTCCTCCATATGGTGAGTTGGGGCAATGTTGGAGGATTTCATGTTGTTCTTCCTCATGTATGTATCTCCAAATTGGTCTGCACATTGTTTAAAAAGGATAGGCTTGTCCCAATAATAATGTTTTACATCATTTTGGAACCTTTTTCCCCTTGGTAATTCATGTCAGGAGGAAAATGCCACTAACTAAAAAGTTTACGATATAAGCGTACCAGGGTGTGGTGGAGTCTATCTTGGCTGCTAGAGAGTCTGCCGCAGCGGCTATGGCGGATGCTGCATGTAGAGCTGTGAGGTCTGCTGTTGTCGTTACTAGGATTTGCTCTTCGGGGAAGTTTTCCTGGAATACGGTCGCATCTGTAGGTCTCCCCTCTAGTCGTGACAAGTGATGAGCCACCTGGTTCTCTGTCCTTTTTCTATCTTTGATTTATACGTCGAACTCTTGCAGGAGGAGGATCCATCTTATCAACCTTGGTTTTGCATCTTTCTTTGCGAAAAGGTATTTGATGGCCGAGTGATCTGTGTGCACTTTCACCTTTTCCCCAAGGAGATATTCTCGGAACTTAACAAAAGCAAAGATTACTGCCAACATCTCCTTTTCAGTGCTGGTATAGTTCACTTGGGCCTCGTTGACAATTTTGCTGGCGTAGTATATGACATGGAGTACTTTGTTTTTCCTCTACCCATGAACTGCCCCGACAGCATGGTCACTAGCACCACACATTATTTCAAAGGGCATAGTTCAATTCAGGGGTGCTACAATGGGAGCTGCTACAAGTTTCTGCTGTACTGTCTCAAAGGCCTCAGTGTATTTATCATCGAAGTTTAAGGGTTTATCCTGTTCAAGCAAAGAACACAATGGTTTAGTGATTTTAGAAATTTTTTTAATAAAGTGTCGATAAAAACCAGCGTGTCCCAGAAAACTCCTGATCCCTTTAACATTGGCGGGCGGCGGTAGTTTTTCGTTAACATCTATTTTGGCTCTATCAACTTCGATGTCGCGGTGTGAAATTTTATGGCCCAAGATAATGCCATCGTCTACCATGAAATGGCATTTTTCAAAGTTTAAGACCAGATTGGATTCTTTGCATCTTTCGAGCACTTTATCCAGGGCATATGTCAAAGCTTTCCCCAATGACTGAAAAATCGTCCATGAAGATTTCCAGGAAATCTTCTACCATGTCTGAGAAGATGGCCACCATACACCGTTGGAAGGTTACTGGTGCATTGCAAAGTCTGAACGACATTCTTCTAAACGCATATGTTCCATATGGGCATGTGAAGGTGGTTTTCTCATTGTCCTTCGTGGCAATAGCAATCTAGTTGTAACATGAGTAACCATCAAGAAAACATTAGTGAGGTTTTCTAGCCAAACTATCTAACATTTGGTCTAAGAAAGGTAAGGGGGAGTTGTCCTTTTGAGTATCTTTATTCAGCTTTTGATAGTCCATACAGACCCTCCAACCGTTCACAGTCCTGGTTGGGATTAATTCATTGTCTTCATTTCTGATGATTGTCATCCATCCTTTCTTGGGCACACATTGGACGGGGCTTACCCACTTGCTATCAGATATGGCGTAAATAATACCAGCATCGAGCCACTTGATTATTTTTTTTCTCACCACATACTTTATGGCCTCATTTAGCCGCGTTTTGGCATCAATTGTTGGCTTATGATCATCCTCTAAGAGGATCTTATGCATGCAAATTGCCGAACTGATTCCTTTCAGGTCATATATTGTCCATCCAATGGCTTGTTTATACTGCTCGGGCATCGTAACTAACCGTCGTTCCTGTTCATGCATTAACTTGGAAGAGATGATTACGGGCAAAGTATTGTTCTGTCCAAGGTAAACATATTTATGTTGTTTAGGACGAGGTTTCATTTCCAGTTTAGGCGATTGATCAACAGATGGCTTTTCGATGGTACTCTCTTTTGTTGTATATTTAAGAGGTTTGAAGCACTTAACTAGACGAGTACCAGTCCAGTTTACCTCTTCAGTGTCATCAAAGAAGTCGTCAAGCAGGCTGCCGAAGTAAATGTCGAGGAAATCGTCTGAATAGCTGCCGTGGCAGTGTTTAGAATCTTTGCCCATGCAGTGACTACTAAGGAAGGGGGCATCCAATGCAAGAAGCAGTTCCGTTTTTGTTTGGATCAGCTTGTACTCCTCTTTTCTATCTACTTTCTTGAGGGTCTGAAGTACATTGAGTTTTATGTGCTGGTCGTTTACCCTCATAGTCAGTTCTCCCTTCTCCACATCAATTAGAGTTCTACCCTTGGCCAGGAATGGTCATCCCAATATAATTGGTGCATGCTCATCTGCGTCACAATCTAAAATGAGGAAACCAACCAGAAAATTAAATTTATCTACTCTTACCAAGATGTCTTCAATTTTTCCTTCAGGATGCACGTAAGAGCGATCGGCTAACTGGAGCATGACGGTGGTAGGTCGAGCTTTCCTTATTCCCAGCTTTTCAAACACCGATTTGGGTATCAAGTTAATGCTTGCCTAAGATCACATAAGGCTTTCCCCTCATAACGGTTTCCAATGGCGCATGGAATGAGGAAAATGCCTGGGTCTTTTAGTTTAGGTGGCGCTCGGTTTTGGTACAATGCCATGCAACCTTCTGTCATGGACATTGTTTCGTATCCTTGCTCGCCTTGAAACCATTTCGTTGAGGAACTTCGCATAATTTGGTATTTTTTTATGGCCTCGATAAAGGGTATGTTGATGTGTACCTGTTTCAGAATGTCCAAGTATTTCTTAAACTTGTACTCTCACTTTTGTTTGTTAAACCGTTGAAGGAATGGGGGAGGTGGCCGAATATTTTCAATACCCTGCTTGCATTGGAATCTGATTTATCGGAGTGTAATCTGTTCTGGTTTTTCTACTTTCTCTTTGGTTTTATCTGGGATATCAGCAGAATTGGATGCCGGAATAGATGGTTATGATTCTGCCAAGGTAGTAGCTTCAGGGTCTGCCACGGTGGATGGCTCTATCCTCTTTAGTTCGTCGGCACATGGTTCCTTGAGTTATTTCCCACTCCTGTTTGTGATTGCTTTGCAATGTTCATGAATGGATCTCTTTGCAACTTCAGTATCGTTGGGCAACCGTCACATAGGTCTGGTGTTCAGGACTTCTGCACATTGTCCCACTTGAGGTTCTAGTAACTTTAAAGTTACCTCGTGATTTTGCATTCTCATCTTGGTCCTGTCCATGAAAGCTTCAGTTTTCTTAACAAATAAATCCATGTTGGACATATAGCTACTTGTTTGAGTCATGAAGGCATTTAATGTCTTCTTTTAAAGCACTGGATGTTGCCTATTGTTGCTACGACGACTGCTACCGCAACATAGTTTGCTGGAATCCTTGCATTTGGTTTGTCTAGTTAGTCAGATTCAGAGTGTTGTTGGGGTTACTCCATGAAAAATTAGGGTGCCTCTTCCAGTCTGGATTGTAGGCGTTGGATGTAGGGTTGTTGTTTTTGTTGAAGTTTCCCACAAAATAGTTGGTTTCGGTTCCCTTTTGGAAATCAGACGAGTTATGGTCTCCCCCACATTGGTCGGTAAAGGCATCAACGACTTTAACCTATTGGGTATTATTCTGTCTTTGCATAGCTTCTACCATCTTTTTCAACTAAGCGATTTGTGTTGTGACTGCATCTGATGCTCCTAGCTCGTTTTCTGCGGCCTGCCTCATTATACCTCCACGGGGGGCACTAGGAAACTGGTAGTCGTTTTTGGCCATCCTATTCAAGATTTTAATTGCTTCAACCGGCTCCTAATCGAGTAATGTACTATTGGCAGAGGAATCCAACATCATCCTCATTGGTGTGTTTACACCATTGTAGAATATGGATACTTGTGTCCACTCTGGAAATCCATGGGAGGGGCATTTATTCAGCAACTCGCAATATCTCTCCCATGCCTCGTACATCGTTTCTTCATCTGCCTGTCAAAAAGTAGTAATGTCAGTTCGCAATTTGTTAGTTAAATTGACAGGATTAAATCGGGTTAAGAAGTCTCGACATAGTTCTGTCCGGATTCAATGGACTATGATGGTAGACTATTGAACCAAGTTTTTTCCCTATCCCTCAGTGAATAGGGAAATAATATGAGTCGTATCATGTCAGGGTGGACTCCATGGATTTTGAACGATTTGTTGACATCCAAGAAGGATTCAATGTGCTCGCGGGCGTCTTCAGTGGCGGATCCTCCAAACAGTCCAAGTGTATTCAGCATGTTAAACATTACTGATTTGAGTTCGAACTGGTCCGCTTCTATCTCTTGATCAATCACGCCAGAGTTCAGCCTTTTGAGATCCTCCTCCAAGTAGTCACAAACTAGCCGCCGAGCGGCAGGAGGTTGCCTGCTATAGAGCGTTTGGGTGTTCTCTATTTATGAGCGCAAGAGCACACTACTGTCAAGTTATAGTATAAAAGATATCGTCTCCCACAGGGATTGGGCAACTTAATTCGAGTTGTAAGTCCTGCACAAGAAAAGTAAATGCACAATTAAATTGGATGGTCGAAAGAGAAAAATAAATAAAAACACAAGTAATTAAAGAGGAAGTGATCAGACTGATAAAGAGGGCAGGGTTATGTTGTGGCTTAGTGTGAAATTGCGTTGAATAGGATAAGTTGTTTTGTGCTGCCAGATTCTGATGTCTCGGCGGATGATGGCAGGTAGACTACTGAGACCCTCTCGCTGCCTCGGCAGGGGAATGGAACTGTGTCTCGGCGGCAAACTCGACAGAACGATTCGAAAGTGACTCCGCTTATGTCTAAGTCAGAGTTCTATTGATGCCCACTGCAGATAATACCAGTTGCAGCATGAATCATGCAAAGGCAGCAATGTTGATTGGTCCTCTTTTAGGTGCCTTAAACCCTAAACCTATGTTTAGGCTAGATTGATCACACCGTTTATAGATGAAATCATGTGTACTGCTCTCGTGAGTTCGACTCTCTCGAAACCAAACAAATGGATAGAATTCAACTAATCTTTCGCCTTAATTGAAAACTATGAAGAACATGGAATAAGTAAACCTTGTAATTTTATTTGCAAAAACAAACTTGAAATCCTAAACAATCGTTCTCACAAATAATTACAACATAAACCAAACCCAATGAGAGTTACAATGGGTATATATAGGCATTAGCTAGGTCTAGTCCTTCTTAAAGTAGAAGTCTTCAAAGTACCTTTTTACATTAAATGTTGCTTTAAACTCTGACTTTTTTTAGTTGAATGTGGACTTTATCACGTTGCCTTGCTCCGGCAGTAATCTCAAGATCCTTCTTTGGCGGCTCTGCCCACTGCTACAAACCTCGGAAAATTGAGTGGACAAAATCGATAGAATCAACATTTTCTTCTCTACAGATCGCACTCTGGTTCTCCAACTCCATTGTCTGCTGTCTTGGGCGGCAAGGTGGGCGACGGCAGCTTCTCGACAGCTGTTGTCTATGTCAGGAACTGCATCAGTACAACTCCTAGGTTCGCTGCCTCAAAATTACATCCTCAGCTTTTCTTTCCCTCTGTTAGCCTCTAGTACCTAAAACCAAAAGTACACTAAAATAGTACTTGTTCTTTACCAGATAAACGATAATCTACAAAAACATGGCAAAGTAAAGAAATATTGTAAAATGCAATGCATGGTCCTAATTATGCCTAAAATGCACTCAAAAACAACAATAATATGAGATGGGATGTGCATGAAATATAGAACTTGTGGACACTTTACACACCCTCAAACTCGAACTATTTCTTGTCCTCAAGCAATGCAACATAAACATACTTGCCCTTATATTAACCAGAAAGGAAAACTTGCTTTCAACTTGATTTAGTACCTCAAGGCCGTGGCACCTATATTAGATTAGTGAAGGGAACTTAGCAAGAAAATAACCCAGAATTAATTTCTATAATGCCATTGTAGTGTGTGTAGAGCTGTGTACAGGCTGAATATGTAGAATAACTAGATAAACAAAGATGATGTTATGATATATAAGGTTGTTGCCGAGACATCACAGTTAAGCATAATATTTAATTGTGGCAATGAAGGCTTCACCTTATCACAACTACTCTTCTAGGTCTAAAATTAAAATTAGAGCAAACTACAAAACCCCTGAATCCATGGAGTAGAGTCATCCCGTGAAGACTTTCATTCACTCAAGCTAATTTGTCTGTCACTTCAAAAAATTTAGATTCATGGACTTTGGTAGCAGCGGATTGTCTTTGCACATGATTCTTCCTAGAGCCTGTTGGGGGCACCTCTAGGGTAAACAAAAATGTTTCTTTTTTTTTCTACTATCGTGGAAGTGTTGCATTTTTCTGTTCCTGTTTTCTACCTTAGTGGCTACCTGCAACTATTGTTAGAACTTTGCAAGGAATCCTAAAAACAAAGCAAGTAGTGTTCATTAGATATTCTAGGAAATTCAACACGTAACAAAAGTGATTGACAGTGGCAAATTATAAAAAAAAATTATAAGTCATTTTGCATGCTTTTCCCATATTAAGTTCAATTTATTTATTGGTTCGAAAAGAAGTAATCGGCTAAGTATAATAGGCACAAGTTATATAACAATTTTTTTCTCTTCCGATTAACATTAAGGCAAGTACAATGCAACTTATTTGCTACCAAGTATGCCTAGACAAAATGATGCAAGAGCTATCCCCCAAACTAAAGATGGGTATTGCCCCCAATGCACAAAATAAAAATAGAAAATTACAAGTAAAAGGGAAGAAGACTTAGGCTTAGTCAGATGGTGTAAAGGATTTGGAGGAGTTCTCTATCGTCATCTGCGGGTTACGACAGCTGGCTTAGAATTGTTGCTCTTTTTTGTGCTTAGTTGTCTTGATTCTAAAGGGTTTGGACATGCATAATTAATTATGAGACAAAATAAATGGTAAAGAAAATAAAAAAGATGAAATCTAGTCCTAAAAATCTACTCCTACTAAAGCGGTAAAGATATTAAAGATAAAATTATGTCACATTGGGGTGGGTGTTCCCCAATGTGAATACTTCCTGTTCTTTTGGGACAGAATCTCATGTATAGTGTTTTAATCGTTGCCTGTTAACTTTGAATTTTGTCCCCCCATTTGCTGGCTTTACTGTCACTGCACCATGTGGGAAAGCTTGGACTACATCGAATGGTCCTGACCATCTGGATTTTAAATTACCAGAAAACAACTTGAGGCAGGAGTTGAACAGCAGCACTTGCTGCCCGGGCAGGAACTGCCTTTGTTGGATGTTGTTGTCGTGCCATCTTTTTGACTTTTTCCTTGTATAGCTTGGCGTTCTCGTATGCCTCTCGCCGAAATTCCTCCATTTCTGTCAGATTTAGTATTCTCTTTTCGCCAGCCTATTTCCAGCCCATGTTCACTGCCTTGACTTCCCAATACGCCTTGTGTTCTATTTCGACAGGGAGGTGGCAAGCCTTTCCATCTACTAGAAGATATGGGGACATTCCGAGTGGTGTTTTGTATGTTGTTCGGTATGCCCAAAGAGCAATGTCTAATTTCAACAACCAATCTTTCCTACTTGGGTTTACAACTTTTTCCAAGATGATCTTGACCTCCCTGTTCAAAATTTCTGCCTGCCCATTTGCTTGTAGATGATTTGCCGCGACAATCTTGTGCTTGAGACCAACTTTTTGGAGTGCCTTGTCAATGAGCTTATTATCGAAATGGGTGCCCTCGTCACTAATGATTGCTCTTGGAGCTCCGAACCTTATGATTATGTTCTTGTGTAAGAATCTATGGACGATGTTTGCATCATTGTGAGGGGTTGTAATGGCTTCTATCGACTTAGAGACATAGTCCACTACTAGAAGGATGTACGTATTACCACGCGAAGATGGGAATGGTCCTATAAAATCTATTCCCAAAACATCAAATAACTAAACATCCAAGATGATTTATAGGGGCATTTCGTTTCTTCTTGATATGTTTCATGTTCTTTGGAAGTTGTCACACTATTTTTAGAATGCTTGGGCGTCTTTGTACAATGTCGGCCAAAAGAAACATGATTGGAGTACTTTTGCTGCCGTTCGCTGCCCTCCAAAATGGCCTCCATATGGTGCTGCGTGGCATTGCGATAGTATGGCTTGTTGTTCATCCTCTGGGACACATCGTTTGATATCCTGATCTCACGGTTTTTAAACACTAGATATTAAATAATGCTTACCAAATACTAAATAATTCATAATGTCTGTGTACCAGGGTGTGGCTGTTGATGCTGCTGACGTGGCCACTGCGTGGGTGGCGAGTGAGATGCCTTCAGCTTCCAAGGCAGCTACCAGATCAGAGGCTAGAAGCAGTTGTTCATCAGGGAATGCATCCTGAATTTCGATGTTCAACATCTTTTCTTGTCCATTCTCAAGCCGAGAGAGAAGGTCTGCCACTTGATTTTTTGTGCCCTTCTTATCTCGAATTTCTAGGTCAATCTCTTGAAACAGCAGGATCCAACGGATCAGTCGAGGCTTTGCATCCTTCTTTGCGAATAGGTACCTCAAGGCAGGGTGATATGTGTGGACTATCATCGTTGTTCCAATAAGGTCGGGCAGGAACTTATCGAAGGCGAATACTACTGCTAGTAACTCTTTTTCTGTAGTGGTGTAGTTTGTTTGTACAAGATTCAGTGTTTTGCTGGCGTAGTAGATTACATGGAAGATTTTGTCTCTGCGCTGTCCTAGAGCAGCGCCGACGGTAGTATCACTAGCATCACACATTATCTCAAAGGGTTGACTCCAATCAGGGGGAACTACCACAAGTGATGTCACTAGCTTATCCTTTAAGGTTTTGAATGCCTCATGGCATGCCTCATCAAAGTTGAATGGATTGTCTTGTTACAGCAAAGTACACAGTGGTTTAGAGATGTTAGAAAAGTTTTCAATGAACCTGCGATAAAAACATGTGTGTCCTAGGAAACTCTGAATGCCCTTGACAGCGGTCGGCGGCGGAAAGTTTGCAATCACTTCGATCTTTGCTTTGTCTACCTTTATTCCCTATACGGAAATTTTATGCCCTATGACTATGATTTCATCGACCATAAAGTGGCATTTTTCCCAATTAAGCACCAGATTTGTTTCCTCGCATCTGGTGAGCACTTTTTCAAGGTTGCCGAGGCAGCTATCAAAGCTGATACCGAAGACAGAGAAGCCATCCATGAATATTTCCACAAAGTCTTATTTAATATCGTAGAAAATAACCATCGAGCATCGCTGGAATATGGCAGGGGCGCTACATAATCCGAATGGCATTCTTCGAAAAGCATAAATGCCATATGGGCAGGTGAATGTTGTTTTGGCCTGGTCCTCCGGTGCGATGACGGTCTGGTTATAACCTGAATATCCATCCAAAAAACAGTAGAAAGGTTTGCCAGCAAGGCGATCAAGCATTTGATCAACGAAAGGTAACGAAAAGTGGTCCTTTTTTACTTTATTTAACTTGTGGTAATCCATGCATATTATCTAACCAGTTAGTGTTCTAGTTGGTATTAACTCGTTATTGTCATTGCTTAGCACAGTTATGCTACCTTTCTTTGGTACACATTGTACCGGGCTTACCCATTCGTTGCACGAGGTAGGATATATGATACATGCGTCTAATTATTTGATGATCTACTTTTTGACAACTTCTCTCACGACATCATTTAATCTCCTATGTACATCTACAGTTGGCTTTTGGTCCTGCTCGAGCTGAATTCTGTGCATGCAAATGGTCGGGCTTATTCCCTTTATATCTGCAATGGTCCAACATATTGCCTTCTTATTCTGCCACAACAATACTGTCAGTTGTTGTTCCTGTATAGGCTGCAACTTGGAATAAATTATTACTGGAAATGTATCATTAGGTCCCAAGAAAACATACTTAAGTTGTGAAGGTAAGGCTTTTAATTCAAGAGTGGGAGGTTGTTCGATAGATAGTTAGAACATTTTGACCCCTTTCCTGTGTAATTCAATGGTTCTAAGTACTTGCCTGGCTTGTTCGCTATCCAGTATGGTTCTTCTTGTTCCTCCATTTCTTGTTCTGTCCACTTACTGCATTGCTTATCATCTAGCATGCTTCTAAATGGCTGCAGAAACAACTGTCGAGGTCATTGCCCGGGTAGTCTTGTTGTAGGCAGGGTCTGTTGGCTAAAAAGTTGAGCTCAGAGATGGCTTCCATTAGCTGGCATTCTTCTGGATCATCATCCCGCCTCATGGTTTGGAAGACATTCAATTTTACTTGCTGATCGTTCACCTTCATCATAAGTTCACCTTTTTCCACATCAATCAGTGTTCTGCCCGTAGCAAGGAATGGTCGTCCCATGATTATTAGTGCCTTTTCATTTGCTTCATAGTCTAGTACCAAGAAATCGATAGGGAAAATAAATTTGTCCACCTTCACTAGGATATCCTACATTTTTCCTTCTGGTTCTGCGTATGTTTTGTCGGCCAGTTGGAGCATTATTGTTGTTGAGCGGGTGTCTCTTATTCCGAGTTTCTGGAAGACATATTTGGTATTAAGTTGATGCTTGACCCTAAGTCACATAGGGCTCGTACGGAGTGGTTGCTACCTATTTTGCAAGGAATTATAAAGATTCCTGGATCTTTTTGTTTGGGTGGTGCCTTATTGTACAGTAGGGCCATGCATCCTTCTGTCACTGCCATTGTTTCAAATTCCCTGATCCTTGTTCTTTTGGATACCATATATTTTAAGAACTTGGCATACCTGGGCATCTATTCGATCAACTCTACCAGCGGATGATTGATTTTGACTTTCTTCAGAACGTCCAAGAATTTTTTATACTACATATCATGTTTATGCTTTTTCAATCTTTGTGGTAATGGTGGTGGAGGTGTTGGGGTGACAGTTTTTTCTTTGAGGGGTATCCTATTGTGGGAGGAGGTAACTGGTCCATAATATGGTTGTTCATTCCTAGTGTCATATGTCAGTTCTTGTTCTGGTTCCTTATTGCTTTATACTGATGCTGTCGCGGCAGGTTGTTCGGCGGCTTGAACTGTTTCGGCAAGTGATGTTTCTCTTGTAGCAGGCATGGATGGCTCTTGTAGTGTTATCCCACTTCTGGTTGTTATAGCTTTGCACTGTTCATGGGATTTCCCTTTCGTGATTTCAGTGTCACTCGGTAATACACACATTGGCCTAGTGTTGATAACCTGAGCAAACCTTCTGAACTGAGTCCCCAGATTTTTTATCGTTGTCTCTTGGTTATTCATCCAGCTTTCAATCCTGTCCATGAAGGATTTAGTTGTTGTTGAAGTTGTTGTCTTGACGGGTACTGTTGGTAGCCTCCTTGTTGCTGTTGCGGATTGGAAGTAGTCTTGGGATTGCTCCAGGAGAAGTTAGGATGGTTCTTCCATCTAGGCTTGTAGGTGTTCTGGGTAGGTCAGTTGTTCCTCTCGTATCCTCCCATAAAGTTGGCAGCTGCGGTGCATTAAGAGGTATCATGGTTGCCTCCACACTCATCACATAATGGCTCTACAGCCTTGGCCTCATAGACTTGCCCAGTCGGTTTCATTATGCTCATAACCAACTATGTCATCTTGTCAAGGCGAGCATTGACAAATTCTGAGGCTTGTACTTCATTCAAATTAGATGGCCGCCTAACGCCGCCTCGGTATGTTGTTGGGTACTTGTAATCTTTCTTGGCGGCTTGGTTTAGGATCCGTAGTGCCTCTTCTGGTGGTATGTCGAGCATGATTCCATTGGCTGAGTTTTGGGTTTTTAAGTGCTCGATTCCTTCAACCGTTCTTGCTCGCCAAGTGGTGGAGAAGTTGAATAATGGGTGATAGAGGTGTGGAAGCTAAAAATGATAAAGACAAGATGATTTGTAGTGGTTTAACCTTCTAACCAAGGTCTACATCCACTAGTTTAGCTTCCCACTAAGGATTTCCAATCAATCCACTATTTTGATCATATGGTGATTGATAATTGAAGCATTAGTCTTCTCTTGATGCTTGAAGGTCCTTTTATACTTCTAATTGAGTTTGTAGCCGTTACTAGCCGTTGGGGTTGAATTGGAGCCGTTGGAGACTTTATTTCCCACCATAAATGCAGTTCTGCAGCCTACCGTATCGGTACACGTGGAGGCGTATCGGTATGCCCTTCTCCAGAACTAGCCGTTGGGCTCTTTGTCAGCCTATGCGTATTGATACACTTGAGGGTGTATCAGTACGGTATGTCATTTAAAAGACCGTTGGGAAATAGCCGTTGGGGTAGTTAAAATAGGGATCGGTATGCTTAATATACGTACCAAAACAACCTCTATCAGTATCGATACGGTCTCACTCGTATCGGTACGAGTTTTGGCAGATTCAAAACTTGGGCCTAAAACCAAAAGTACACTAAAACAATACATTTTCTTTACCAAATAAACGATAATCTAGGAAAACATGGCATAGTATAGAAATACTGTAAAATGCAATGCATGGTCCTAATTATGCCTAAAATGCACTCAAAAACATCAATAATACCCTGTAGCTGCTCTCTTAAATTCAAGTTAGTAATATTTAAGTATTCGTGTTAGTCAAATTGGAGATGAAAAATGTGTATGAAAAATTATTAGGGTTTTGGGAAAAAGTGAGGGTTTAATAATGATTTTGAGGGGATTAAAATAAGGAGGTTAATAGGGTTTACTTATTATACCGAAATGCATCAATTTCCATAGTTTAATGATTAGGTTTGGTGAATTTTGTTACGAATGCGGAGGTTGAGACACGGTTCTGAGAAAGTAACATCAGTATTGTTCTTCAGATACCGACGCTGAGAGTATTTGGAATGGCACAGAATGGAAAAATATTATAGGTATTGACATGTGATATCGATACTAATATGATGAAATATCGGTATTCGAGTAGTAGCATAGATATTTAAATAATTTGAATGACATCGAATGGTAAAATGGTATCGGTAATGGTAAGTCATATCAGTACTAATAGATAGAAATATTGATGTTGTAGTAGTACATATATTAGAATAAATTGAAAGACATCGAACAGGTAAATAGTATCGATATTTATAAGTAATATTGGAAAAAATGTCACATATGTAGGAAAAAATGATTGTTTAACACAGAGGGAAACCGTAGAGGATGTGTTGTGTGATGTTGAAGACCTTGTTAATGACCCTCATAATGATGATGATTGTAGTTCCGCTAAGGCTGCCTTTCCTCCACACTATCGTGCCATGATGAAGGCCTTTGATATGAGATTTGCAGTTGCGCAATCTCAGTCTGATGGAAGACTGACCGACATTCACTTTCAACAATTGGTCATGAAAACTCAACTGGATGAACTTCATTCTATTGTTGTTGGACGGTTGGACACATTGTCGGTTCAGGAAGCTGCTCCCTCTCTACACTTGACTACCCCACCACCGGAGTCTGATGCTTAAATATGTTTGTTATGTTGGTTTTAACGTTTTGTAGCAAACACTTTGTTAATTTTTATGACTTGTGCTAATACTAGTTTGGTACTTTTCGTACTTTAAAATTTTTGCTTCTTATGATGGTTTCAGCACCTAATCTCATGTAATGACACGTGTTTTTTGTTTGCAATGATATTATATTTTGTAAGATATGGTAGCGTCTTGTTTATTTCCATATGCTTCACCACCAATTCCAATGTTTTGTTGTCAAAATGCTTTAAAAGTTTCATAGAAACAAAATAACAAATCAATACTGAAACCCCATGAACAATATCGGTATGCCAGGAACAGTATCGATATGCCATGAACAGTATCGATATGCTTTAAAAGTTGGGTTGGTTTAAGATTAGGACACATGGGGTAACAAATTCGGTAGTTACCTTTTTTACTATAACTTGTGTAACGAATTAGGTAGGTAAGGTGAGATATGTTGTAGGTAAAATATTTCTTAGGCGTTTTGTAACATATAGGGTAATCCTTTAAGAGATTAGGTAGCTAAAAAATCCTTACCATAAGTTGGATTGGTTTAAGTTTAGGACACATGGGGTAACAAATTCGGTAGTTACCTTCTTTACTATATATATTGTGTAAGGAATTAGGTAGGTATTGTGAGATATGTTGTAGGTACGAAATTCCTAACGCGTTTTGTAACATATAGGGTAATCCTTTAAAAGATGAGTGTAAAGTGTCTATAAGTTCTATATTTTATGCACATTTCATCTCATATCATTGCATTTTTTGAGTTCATCTTAGGCATAATTAGGTCCATGCATTGCATTTTACAGTATTTCTTTGATTTACCTTGTTTTTATAGTTTATCCTTTATTTGGTGAAGAAAATATATTGTTTTAGTGTATTTTTGGTTTTAGGTACTAAAGGCTGACATAGAGAAAGAAGAGCTAAGGATGTGATGTTGAGGCAGCGAACCAGGGAGTTGTACTGACGCAATTTCAGACCGAAACAACAGTTGTCGAGTGCTGCCGTCGCCCACCTTGCTGCCCACGGTAGCAGACTATGGAGTTAGAGAACTGGAGTGCTATTTGTATAGCAGAAAATCCTGATTCTAATGGTGCTGACCACTCCATTTTCCGACGTCTGTAGTAGCGGGCAGAGCCGTCGAAGTGAAAACTCGAGATTGTTTTCGGGACAAGGCAACGTGATAAAGTCCACATTCAACTCAAAGAAGTCAGAGTTTAAAGCCACATTTAATGTGGAAAGCTACTTTTGAAGACTTCTACTTCAAGAAGGACTAGACCTAGCTATTTTCTATAAATACTTATTATAAGTCTAATTTAAATCACCTTAGGTTTTCTTTAGGCATAGTTTAGTTTTTCTTGCAGCCAACATGTTCTAAATTTCTCTTGGGTTTGGGTTTATGTTGTAAGTAGTTGTGAAAACGGTTGTTTAGGTTTCAAAGTTTGTTTTGCAATAAAATACTCTCAAGTTTGCTTAATTCATGTACTTTAATTATTCAATTAGTTCCAAAAGTCTAGTTGAAGAAATCCATTTGTCGGGCACAAGAGTATCAAACTTACGAAAGAATTAAGTACGGTCTCATCATGACGAGGTGTTGACCAATTCGGCTTAGACATAAGTTAGAATTTAAGCGGCTAAAAGGAGCAACCAAACGTCGATTGTCTGTGTTAGGTTTACGCTAAGATTGCTATGTATTGCCTACATCACGTAGTTACAGAATCCTTGCCTAGACATAGGAAGGAGAACATCAGAATTGCTTCGCCAAACATGGAGTATCTGCCAGACTTGCTGCCAGGACTTCCTTCCATCTCACATGCTGAGACATCGAAATTTGCAAGAGCAGAGTTCCATCTTGGCAGCGAAAGTTGTCGTAGCCTCAATCCGCCATTACCAACCAAGGCAGCAGCTAGTGGCAGTGTAAAAGAACTTGGCCTATTCAACGTAGTTTCACACTAAGCAGCAGCATAACCTTGTCCTCTCTATCAATCTGTGTAATTATGCTTTTACTTGTGTTTTACTTTACTTTTCTCCTCAAACAACTATCTTACTTGTGCAAATTACTTTTCTTGTACATGAACAACAATTCAAATCAAGTTTTCCAATCCCTGTGGGAGACGATATCTTATATACTACAACTTGACAAGAGTGTGCACTTGCGCTCATAAATAGAGTACATCTAAAATGTCGGGGATTGGTAACATCGAATTTTGTTTTTAATTTCTGCACTTTTATTTCTTTAATTTTTATTTTATTTTTTTTTTCTAATCGAAAAAAACGAATTTTACAGTTTCCTTTGCTAGTGTATGACCAAGGCGAATCCAAAAGAATAAATCCTCTTCTACGACGATATCGAGCGTAGAGCAAGAGAACTCAAGAAGGAGATCAGAGTAACCCTAGAAAAAAACAAAGAGAAAAGGAAGAGGCAAAGCTAAACATGGACTCACCCAAAAATGTCGCGAATGACAGGGATGGGCAGAAAAATTTGCCACCCAGAGATCAGCAAGATCCACCAAGGCAAGACCCACCTATTCCGCCCAAGCAACCCAGAATGTTTGAACCACTAGAGATTATCTGGAACATGACTTCAGAGGGTTCGATCTGATAGTAACAGATCCTGAGATCGAGGCGGATCACTTTGAGCTGAAGCTCATTATGTTAAACATGATCAACACATTAGGGCAATTTGGAAGGACTGCGATAGAAGATGCTCGACAGCACTTGAGAGGATTCCTGGACATCTGTAGAGCATTCAAAATACGATGGGTCCATCAAGACGTCTTGAGGTTGAGACTATTTCGCTATTCACTTAGGGATAGGGAAAAAGATTGGTTAAATAACCAGCCAGCAGGGTCGTTCAACACATGGACAGACTGCATAACGAGATAACAGCCTTCCGACAAGGGGGTGATGAGCCAATGTACGAAGCATGGGAACGGTACCAACATATGTTGAACAACTACCCGCTACATGGTCTTCCGACTTGGACACATGTATCAATATTCTACAATGGGGTGAACTACCCAACACAGATGATGATTGATGCCTCATCCAATGGAATCATCCTTGACAGACCACTAGAGGAGGCACTGTGAATTCTGAACCAAGCAGCCAAGAATGACTACAAGTATCCAACAGCCCACTGAGGCGGCATTAGGCGGCCAGCCACTGTGAACGATGTAGCAACCTTAGAATCTCTCAGTGCCCGCCTTGACGCGCTGACAGAGCTGATCATGAGCATCGTGAAACCTGCTGAAAATGTCTATGAGGTAAAGGATGTGGAGCCATTCTATGATGAGTGTGGGGGAAACCATGATTCCTCTAACTGCACCACATCTACCAATTTTATGGGAGGTTATGAGAGGAACAACAGACCTATCCAGAACACCTACAACCTTGGATGGAAGAACCATCCCAACTTATCATGGAGCAACCCAAAGGCTACTACAAAACCCCAACAGCAACAGGGAGATTATCGGCAGTACCTGTCACGACAGTTGCCTCAACAACAACAGAATACTAACACCTCTTTCTTAGAATCTACCCTGCATACTTTCATATCTCATACTAACGATTTTATTTCTAATACAAATAAATTTATTGACAAAACTGAATCTTTCATGTACAGGACAGAAAGCATGATGAACAACCAAGAAGCATGGATAAAAAATCTGGAGACTCAGTTCGAAAAGTTTGCTTAGGTTATCAGTACTAGGCCAATGGGTGCATTACCTAGTGACACTAAAATAGCGAAATAGAAATCCTATGAACAGTCCAAAGCTATAACAACCAGAAGTGGGATAACACTACAGGACCCATCCATGCCTGCTGCAAGAGATACAACACATGTCGAACCAGTTCAAGCCGCCAGACAACCTGCCACGACAGCACCAGACGAATGCAATAAGGAACCATACCAATAACTGGAAGATGACACCAGGAATGAACGTCCAGATTTTGAACTAATTACATCTTCCCAGGATAGGATGCCTAACAAAGCAAAAACTGTCAGCCCCGCACCTCCACCGCAATTTCCACAAAGATTAAAGAAACATAAACAAGAGATGCAGCATAAAAAATTCATGGACCTTCTAAAGCAAGTCAAAATCTATCTTCAACTGGTTGAATCGATTGAACAAAGGCCTAGCTATGTTAAGTTCTTAAAAGATATGGTATCCAAGAGAGCAAGGATCGGGGAATTTGAAATAGTTATAGTAACGGAAGGATGCATGGCCATACTGCACAATAAGGCGCCGCCCAAATAGAAAGACCCAGGCAGCTTCATAATTCCTTGCAAAATAGGCAACAACCACTTCGTACGATCTCTATGTGTCTTAGGGGAGAGCATCAACTTAATGCAGAAATATGTCTTCCAGAAACAAGGAATAGGAGATGCCCGCCCAAAAACAGTAATGCTCGAGCTGGCTGACAGAACATACGTACAACCGGCGGGAAAAATTGAGGACATCCTGGTAAAGGTGGACAAATTCATTTTCCCTACCGATTTTCTGGAACTAGACTGTGAAACAGATGAAAAGGCGTCGATAATCATGGGGCGACCATTCCTTGCTACGGGCAGAACACTAATTGATGTGGAAAATAGTGAACTTACAATGAGGGTAGATGACCAACAAGTAAAGTTGAATGTATTCCAATCCATGAGGCAAGCTGGTGAGCTGGAAGAATGCAAGCTAATGGAAGCCATCTCAGAGTTCAACTTTGTAGTCAACAGACCTTGCCTACAGCAAGAGTGCCCGCGCAGCAACCTCGGCAACTGTGTCGGTAGCCACTTAGAAACCTGCCCAGAAGATGAACAACGTAACGAGTGGATAGAGTAGGAATTAGAGGAACATAAAGAAGCATATTGGATAGCGAACAAGCCAGGTAAGTACTTTGAACCACTAAATTACAAAGAAAATGGGGGAAATGTTCAAACCATCCACCGAACAACCTCCCACTCTGGAGTTAAAATCTTACCTGCACAACTTAAGTACGTTTTCTTGGGGCCTAATGATACACTGCCAATAATAATTTCTTCCAAGTTGCAGCCTAGACAGGAGCACTAACTAACAGCACAGTTGCAGCAGCATAAGAAGGCAATAGGTTGGACCATTGCAGATATAAAAGGAATAAGCCCGACCATTTGCAGGCACAAAATCCAGCTCGAGCAGGACTAAAAGCCAATTGTAGATGCCCAGAGGAGATTAAACGATGCCCAGAACAATGTGTGCCAAACAAAGGTGGCATAACTATTGTAAGCAATGATAATAACGAGTTAATACCAACTAGAACAGTAACTGGTTGCAGAATATGCATGGATTACCGCAAGTTAAATAAAGAAACAAAAAAGGATCACTTTCCATTACCTTTCATTGATCAAATTCTTGACTGCCTTGCTGGTAAACCCTTCTATTGCTTTTTGGATGGATATTCAGGTTATAACCAGATCACCATCGCACCAGAGGACCAAGCCAAAACAATATTCACCTGCCCATATGGCATTTATGCTTTTCAAAGAATGCTATTCGGCTTATGCAACGCCCCTACCACATTCTAGCGATGCATGATGGCTTTCTTCTCCGACATGATAGAGGACTTCATGGAAATATTTATGGATGACTTCTCTGTCTTCCACAACAGCTTCGACAGTTGCCTCGACAACCTTGAAAAAGTACTCATCAGATGCGAGGAAATAGACCTGGTGCTTAACTGGGAAAATGCCACTTTATGGTCGACGAAGGCATAGTCCTGGGGCATAAAATTTCCGTACAGGGAATAGAGGTAGACAAAGCCAAGATTGAAGTAATTGCCAACTTGCCGCCGCCGACCGCTGTGAAAGGAATTCGAAGATTCTTGGGACACGCAAGTTTTTATCACAGATTCATTGAGAATTTTTCTAAAATCTCTAAACCGATGTGTACTTTGTTGGAACAGGACAAACCGTTCAACTTCAAAGCGGTATGCCAGGATGCATTCAAAACCTTAAAACAAAAACTAGTGACAACACTTGTGGTAGTTCCCCCTGATTGGAGTCAACCCTTTGAGCTCATGTGTAATTCTAGTAATGCTGCCATCGTCGCCGCCATAGGACAGCGCAAAGACAAAATTGCCGCGACATATCATCCACAAACAAATGGGCAGGCATAAATTTCGAACAGGGAAGTCAAGACCATGTTGGAGAAAGTTGTAAACCCAAGTAGGAAAGATTGGTCATTGAAATTAGACGATGCTCTTTGGGCATACCGGACAGCATACAAAACATCACTAGGGGTGTCTTCATATTGTCTAGTATACGGAAAGGCCTGCCACCTCCTTATCAAAATAGAACACAAGGCGTATTGGGCAGTCAAGGCAGTGAACATCGATTGGAAACAGGCTGGCGAAAAGAAACTACTGAATTTTACAGAAGTGAAGGAATTTCGGCGGGAGGCATACGAGAATGCCAAGTTGTACAATGAAAAAGTCAAAAAATAGCACGACATCAAGATTCAGCAGCGGCAGTTCCTGCCCGGGCATCAAGTGCTGCTGTTTAATTCTCGCCTCAAGCTGTTTCACGGGAAGTTAAAATCCAAATGGTCAGGACTGTTCGAAGTAGTCCAAGCCTTCCCACATGGTGTCGTGACAGTAAAACCAATGAATGGAGGGACAGAATTCAAAGTTAACGAGTAGAGACTAAAGCACTATACATGAGATTCTGTCCCAAAAGAACAAGAAGAATTCACATTGGGGATGCCCACCCCACTATGACATAAATTTATCTTTTCCATATCTTTACCACTTTAGTAGGAGTAGTTTTTAAGGAATAGGTTTTATTCTTTTCATTTTCTTTTTATTCACGTCTCACAATTAATTATGCAGGCCATAACCCTTAAAAACCAAGGCCGCTAAGCACAGAAAAAGGTAGCAGATGCTAAGCCAGATGTCGTGACCTGCCGCTGATAGCAAACAACCCCTTGAAATCCTCTACAACATATGAATAAGCCTAAGTCATCTTCCCTTTTCTTACCTCTATTTTTCTTTTCATTTCCTTTTTCTATTTTGTGCATTGAGGGCAATGCCCATCTCAAGTTTGGGGGGTAGTTCTCATATCTTTTGTTTACGCATACTTAGTAGCTTATAGGCTGCATTGTACTTGCCTTAGTAATAATCGGAAAAGGAAAAACTTTTATATAACTTGTGCCAATGATATTAGTCGATTACTTATTTTTGCACCAATAATAAACTAAACTTAATATGGGAAGAACATGAAAAATGACTTAGATTTTTTTTCCTTTTTTCCAAAACTGTCAAACACTACTGTTACTTGCTGAATTTGTTAGAATATCTAATGAACATAGCCTGCTTGTTTTTAGAATTATTTGCAAAGTTCTAACAAATCGTTGCAGGTAGCCACTGAGGCAGGCAAGAGAAATAGAAAAATACAGCATTGCCATGGCAGCATAAGTAAAAACAAAGAACATTGTTGTTTCTCCCTAGAGATGCCCGCAACAGGCTCTAGGAAGAATCATGCGCGAGGACATTCCGCTACAATCAAAGTCCATGAATCTGAAAGTTTTGAAGTGACGGACAAATTAGCATGAGTGAACGAAGGTCTTCACGGTATGAATCTACTCTAAGGGTTCGGGGTTTTGTAGTTTGCCCCTATCTTAATTTCAGACCTAGAAGAGTAGTTGTGATAAGCTGAAGCCCCCATTGCCATTATTAATATATTGTGCTTAACTATGCTGCCTCGACACCAACCTTATATATCGTTACAACATCTTTGTGTAATTAGTTATTTTGCATATTCAGCCTGTATACAGTTCTGCACACACTACACTAGCATTAGAAATTAATTTTGAGTTATTTTCTTTCTAAATTCCCTTCACTAATTTAATATAGGTTCCACTGCCTTGAGGTATGAAATCAAGTTGAAAACAAGTTTTTCTTTCTGGTTATTATAAGGGCATGTATGTTTGGTTGCATTGCTTGAGGACAAGCAATAGTTCAAGTTTGGGGTGTGTAAAGTGTCCACAAGTTCTATATTTTATTTACATTCCATCTCATATTATTGTTGTTTTTTAGTTCATCGTAGCCATAATTAGGACAATGCATTGCATTTACAGTATTTCTTTGAGTTACCTTATTTTTATAGTTTATCCTTTATTTGGTGAAGAAAAGGTATTGTTTTAGTGTATTTTTGGTTTTAGGTACTAAAGGCTGACATAGGGAAAGAATAGTTGAGGATGTGATGTTGAGGCATTGAACCAATGAGCTGAACTGACGTAGTTTCAGATCGAAATAGCAGCTGCCGAGTGTTGCCGTTGCCCACGGCAGCAGACTATGGAGTTGGAGAACTGGAGTGCAATTTGCAGAGTAGAATATCGGTGTTGACCACTCAATTTTCCGACGTCTGTAGTAGGGGGTAGAGTTGCCGAAATGAAATCTCGAGATTTCTTGCGGGACAAAGCAACGTGATAAAGTCCACATTCAACTCAAAGAAGTTAGAGTTTAAAGTCACATTTAATGTGGAAAGCTACTTTTGAAGACTTCTACTTCAAGAAGGACTATACCTAGCTATTGTCTATAAATACTTATTGTAAGTCTAATTTAAATCATCTTAGGTTTTCTTTAGGCATAGCTTAGGTTTTCTTGTGCCGACATATTCTAAATTTCTCTTGGGTTTGGGGTTTTGTTTTAATTAGTTCTGAGAACGGTTTTTTAGGTTTCAAAGTTTATTTTGCAATAAAATACTCTAAGATTTGCTTAATTCATGTACTTAACTTCTTCAATTAGTTCCAAAAGTCCAGTTGAAGAAATCCATTTGTCGGGCACTAGAGTGTCAAACTCACGAAAGAATTAAGTACGATCTCATCATGATGAGGTGTTGACTATTTCGGCTTGGACATAAGTTAGAATGTCAGCGGCTAAAAGGAGCAACCAAACGTCGACTGCCTGTGTTAGGTTTACGCTGAGATTGTTAGGTATTGCCAACATCACGTAGTGGCAGAATCCTTGCCTAGACAAAGAAAAGATCACTTCAGAATTCCTTTGCTGAACTTAGAGTATCTGCTAGACTTGCCGCCAGGACTTCCTTCCATCTCACCTGCCGAGACAACGACAGTTGCAAGAGGAGTGTTCCGCTGTGGCAACAAAAGTTGTCGCAGCCTCAATCCGCCATTAACTGCCAAGGCAGCTACTCGTGGCAGCGCAAAACAACTTGGCCTATTCAACGCAGTTTCACACTAAGCAACGGCATAACCCTGCCCTCTCTATCAATATGATTACTTCCTCTTTTACTTGTGTTTTATTTTACTTTTCTCCTCAAACAACTATCTTACTTGTGCAATTTACTTTTCTTGTGCATGAACAACAATTCGAACAAAGTTGTCCAATCCCTATGGGAAACGATAACTTATACATTATAAATTGACAAGACTGTGCACTTGCACTCATAAATTGTAACGCCCTAGTTTTGGGCCTAGATGTTTTAGACATCGGATCGTACTAGTCAAGAACGGTTCGAATCGCTTAAAGTGATTTAAGGGAATCAAGAATCGGGATAGGATAAAAATATGGTAAAATTTGCTAAAATCCTCTAAAAATATTTTTAAGAGGTTGGTCAAATCAATTTTACAAAAAGAGTTTCAGAAATAGGACATTTCGATTAGTGACCAAATTGTAAAGTTTCAAAACTGTGGAAATGTGATTTTTAAAGAAGAAGCCAAATTCTTAGAATCTTTAGGGGGCTTTATGGAAAT
Source organism: Hibiscus tridactylites (assembly GCA_958450335.1). Classification (NCBI taxonomy): domain Eukaryota; kingdom Viridiplantae; phylum Streptophyta; class Magnoliopsida; order Malvales; family Malvaceae; genus Hibiscus; species Hibiscus tridactylites. Next base: position 72,032,999 of record OY288272.1, read on the forward strand.
TTAACTTTTCTTTATTATTACATGTGTTTTAAATGGCTTTTAATTAAATGGCTTTAATTTGTTTTATTTTAATTAATTAAAATGGGTAGTTAATGTGAGATTCTATTACGTAACTACCATTTTCTCTTCATTTTCAGCCAAATACTATTTTCATTCTTTTCTCTCCGAAACTATTTTCTCCCAAACACTCTCCTAACATTTCCTAATCAATTTTCAATAAATCATTTCAAGTTCTTCAAGATTTTGCTAAGGAAAACTTGTCATTCATTGAGGAAAGCAAAGATTGGAGGTAAATCTCTTTCTCAACCTCTAATTAAAGTTCTTTATTGAAATTACCAAGATCTTTGGCTTCTAATTAATATTTTTGGTTGAGTTTTCATTATAGTTTTGATTGGAGATCAAAATCTTGTGAAAATATGGTTGAAATCTTAATTTTCGGACTTATTTTGTTAAGCTTTGTTATCGATTGATTTTAATTGAATCTTAAGTGGGTTAATATGTTGAAATGAAGTTTTGATAACATAGATCCCGAAATCCTTGAGATCCTTGAGTTTCTTGTTAGTTTTAAGTTAGTTTTTGAAGTGAAATGGTGGAATCTTGCTTGCTGGAGGTAGAAGGTTGGGTTAGGTTGTTTGTTAGATGTGTTTTGATATTTATAATGATTTGGAAGTGATTATTGTTCACAAGGCTTGGTTTAGAAAGTAATCGATTGAATTTTCGGTTGTTTCAGATGGGTAAATTGGTGTAGTTTGGGTGAGCAACAAGTTTGTGAATTGTTTCTGGTGTTGAAATGCATTTTAATGCATTTAGATCTCTGTTTTGATGTTGTGAAAACAGGGGATCTTGATTTGGGAGCAAAAAAGGCATTGTTGGAGGCTCCGATGGGGTAATTTTCGTGTCGACGAGCAAGGCTTCGCGTATCGATCAGTGGAAATGGAATTTCTTGCTTTGTAACGCTTTGAGCGTGGTCTTGGGAGCTTATTGTAGGTTTGATACACTTAGCTAAGCTCAAGAGTAAGTGGTTCGGAAATCTCTCTTTCAGAAATGTGCTATGTTTGATGAAAATACACTTGAGTTGTATATAGTTTTGATTACTGTTTTAAAGCATGTTATAAGTATGGTTAATGTTGGATTTTAATGCCATTGTGGAAAGGATGCACTAGGTAAGTGATCCTTGGTTTTATGTGATGAATGCATATGATGTTAAGCATGGTTATGCTTATGGTAATTGCATTGTGTTTATGTTTATAAAATAGTGAATTAATGATGTTAAATGATTATATTGGCAAATGATGAAAGTGGATTTTGGTTCTTGTAATCGGATATAGTTAGTGTAACCCCCTTAGCCCGGCCTAGACGCTAGACCCGAACTACGATGATCACACGGGGAAAACCAAAGTCAACCCGAAAGTCAACCTTGATTAACGACCCTTTTTTTAAAACTTCTCTAGATGCGCATTAAACCTATGTGAAAGCCCAAGAACCTTGGAAGAGGAAAGCACAACGGTCGGAAACGTTTAAAGACTCAATTGCAAGAAATACACTTTTAGGGACCAAAGTGTAAAATTTGGAAAATAAAAGGACTTCCAAGATTTTAGTTTTACCAAACCTCAATTAAACATATTACAAGCCTCTCTGCCAAATTTCAGCTTAAAAAGACATCTCAAGCTCAAGAAATTGCAATTACAACTTTCAGGACTAAAATGTAAAGCATGCAGAATCTGTGTCCAACGGTCACCCGTTTTGAAACACTGACACCCGTATAGAAACACTCGTGTCATACGCGCGTATCAAAACGGTGATGACCGTTTCGATACGCGGGTATGTTTCAAAACTAGTTCCGAAACAGGCACTTACAGTAGCCAAAGTGTTTCGAAACACTTCTAGCCGTTCTGAAACGCCCAAGCCATTTCAAGCCCCCGTTTCGAAACAGCCAAGGGTGTTTCCATACACCCTGCCCAGAAACAGCAGAAAATTCTGTTTTTTCACTTCAAAACACCATCAAACATAATTGAAACCATTCCATAACATATCATCAACATGATAAGCATTATAACTATCAAATTGCATCAAAGACTAGATACAAATCAAACATTCGGCACACCAACTCCCAAATCACATTCAACACATGATCTTGCTTTAAAACGAAGAACATAGCATATTAACATAAGAAGAAGAGAGATCCAAAAGTTGCAAAACAATCATCAACAAGATTCAAACCATAAATCGAACATGGTCAACATACACAATCTCATTACACCACAACATAAAAGACTCTCCCCCATTGCCTTTATTACCTATAGCTATAAACCAAGACATACTTCTCAAGTGGAGCTCTTCTTGAATCCCTTGCTTCTTGCTGTCCCAACTTCAAATATCTGCATTGATGGACAAAAAGGAGCGTAAGCACATAATGCTTAATGAGGAATGCTCAAAACCAAAACACCATCAATGCAGTGAATCATAAAATCTTCTTTAAATGTAGATACAATTCAATAAACCAAAGTATTGTTTGAAAACCTCCTTTGAAACAACATTGCTTTAAATCATGCATTGCTCAACATGAAAACCAACCTTTAACTTTGAAATGCTAAACGACTCACCCCAAACAACATTCTTGCAAATACTATCATTGAAACCTTTCCATGCATGAACACTTCATGCAAAGTTTAACCCAATTTCCTTGGAAATCACTTCCAATTCACACTATACTTTCTCATGCTTGATGATCATTTCAAAGAAAATGCCTTTTGAAAAACATATGTTCCTTCTACCTATCTCTTGCATTCAACAAATGCAAAACTCACGATCTACAAAAGCAACATTTTGCATTACGTACCTTTTTAAAACAAACATTCACAACACTTCAATGCACCTTTGAGATTCTATGCACATATGCACCATTCACAATAGAAGATATACTTTTGCTCATGCTTAACAAGTATCACATGCATTCTTGCATCATTTACATAATTCCCATGCAACCTTACATCATTTCCAAGCATCTCTCGCTTCATTACATTCAAAAACACTATATTGGCTTTCAAGTGATAGTTCACAAACCATTTCAACACAAGACACAATCGGATAAGCGGATTACAAGCGTTGTCCCACACGCTTCATACACACTACCGGACTACACAAGGTTCACACTCAAGAGCAATCCCTCCATTGATGTGACACCCGTGGTGGAGTATAACGGTACAATCTCAGCCCCTCCACACCACTCATCGGTAGTTGTATAATTCCACTAACGAGAGTAAGGGACACATAATACAAGATCCACACACGGAATTTACAACCACCGTTGTGATCTTACCTCGATCATTAGGGTACTTGGATAGAGTTTACGGTACAATCACAACTCCTCAGCATGCAAGGCAACTTTACTTACGGTGCACCCAATCCTATAGCCGGCTAACTATATCTGATTCAAGTACTCTAAAACCATTTCATCACTTGCCAATATACATCAAATACCATCATCAATTCACTGTTTTAAAGCATTAATCAAAGCCACTTATCATCATGCATCTCCATGCAACATAACCATATTAATAACATGTCAAACCAAGGATCTCTTACCTTGAGCATCCTTCAATACATGGCTTTCAAAACCAGCATTAATCATGCTAAAACATGCTTTCAAAATAGTAATTAAACATGTATTTCATAACCATTGCATCAAACCATAACCTAGTACATCCAAGGGAGTTTTTCCGAAAACTTACTCTTAAGCTTAGCTAAGTTGTTTAGACTTAAACTAAGCTCCCAAAACCTCCAAATAATCGTTTCAAAGCTGGAAAACTATCTTCACTCACCGATACACAAAACTATCAAAAACATCCAACGCCACCTCTATTGCTTCCGGATCATTCTCCCCTGGTTTAAACACATAACAACAGAGGATTAATGCATCACCATGCATTAAAATGACCAGCAACACAACCCAACTCGCTGCTCTACCCAAGAACCTCATTTCGGCTACCAAAAACAACCGAAATCACCTCCAAACTCTCCCAAAACAAAGCCCAGCCAAGATCTAACAATTCTAACCTTTTATAAACATCAATTAACATCAAAAAGCAACATAAACATGACCTTATACCTCTAGAAACAACATATCACCAAAACCACCCCAAAAACCACCATTCTAGCAAGGGAAACTTAGGAAAACAAACCTATTCGGGATTTGATTGATAAAACCTCATTTGTAACATCAATTAACATCCAAAATACATTAGAAAACAACCTCAAAACAGATCCTAACCATGATCCACGAAAATCCTCAAGATCTCTTCCAAAATCTTGAGTTTTAAGCCAAAATCTTGTTTCCAACATTAAAACCATTCACAAAACTTTAATAAAGGATTGACAGCTTGGGAATTTTAGTAAAGAACTGAGTATTTAGAGGAGAAGAACAAGTGTACCTCTAAATGATGATTTCTCCTTGATTTGGGCAAGTTTCCATGAAAATTCAATGTAGAAATCAAGTGGATTTGATGAGGAATTAATTAAGAATCAAAGAGGAATTGAAATCTCATCAAATGAAGTGTAAAATCAAAGTAAATTTGCAGGAGAAAAGATGTTTGGATGATAGGATTTTGAGAGAAAAAGGAATGAGAGAAAATTAGAGAAAGGTAGTTATGAAAATCAAAAAGTAGTTTTCACCTTTCTTTTATTTAATTAAATCACCCAAATTAAGGAAAAATCTGGAGAAAAACATTTTAGGTAAATTAGCTCCTTAAAGATTCAAAGTTTCAATCCTTTACAAAACAGTCACTACTAAACTTTGCAAATATCGCAATTTGGTCACTAAACCGAAATGTAGCATTTCCAAACTTCATTTTGTAAAATTGATTTCACCATTCTCTTTTATATAGTAAATGAGGATTTTTAGATATTTTTGTATATTTTTAAAGTATCCCGAACTAGGTGTTCCCTAAAACTCCCTTTTAGATTCGAACTGATTTCCAGACCGATCCGGTTCAAACCCTAAACTTCTAAGCCCAAATTTGGGGTGTTACAGTTAGCCGACTATAGGATTGGGTGCACCGTGAATAAAGTCGCCTTGGATGTTGATGGGTTGTGATTGTGCCGTAAACTCCATCCAAGTACCTTAATGATTGAGGCTAAGATCACAACGGTGAATGATTTAATCTCGTGTGTGAGTCTTGTGGTATGTGTCTCGTACTCTCGTTAGTGGGATTATACACCTACCGATGAGTGATGTTGAGGGGTTGTGATTGTGCCATTAATCTCCATCACGGGTGTTGAAGGGTTGTGATTATGTCATTGATCTCCACCTTGTGTAGCCCGATAGTATGTATGAAGCGTGTGAGACAACGCTTGTAATCCGCGTATCCGATTGTGTCTTAAGTTGGTTTTGTTATGATTTGAGAAATGATCACTTGTAAGCCAATATAATATTGTGAATAATGGACTAAGCATGAGATGCTTGTGATTTATGCTAGAATGCATGTGATGCTTGGTAAAGCATGAGCAAAAGTTTATTTGTTGTTCTTAAGTGATGCCTATGAGCATGTATTCTAAAAAGTGCATTGATGTCATGAGAGGGCATGTTTTATGTAAAGGCATGTGTTGATAAATGATGATTTGCCAATTGTGTAGAATGCATTGACCAATTGTGTAGAATGCATTCACGAATGTTGTTTAGCATATCCGAACCATTTGCGATTTCCGGGTGCCTTTCTGGAAGAATTTCCTGGGTTGCCACCAAGCAGGGAAGTTGAGTTTGGTATTGAGTTGTACGAGAATACGACTCTGGTGTCCATTGCTCCTTATCGCATGACACCTAAAGAGTTGAAAACCCAACTACATGAGTTGCTGGAACGAGGTTTCATTCGGCCGAGTGTGTCACCTTGGGGTGCATCGGTCTTGTTTGTAAAGAAGAAAGATGGGACAATGCAGATGTGCATAGATTATCGAAAACTAAACAAGTTGACGATCAAGAACAAGTATCCCTTACCTAGAATTAATGATCTCTTTGATCAATTACGAGGAGCCTCGGTGTTTTCTAAGAAAGACTTGAGGTTAGGATATTATCAGCTGAAGGTGAAGGATGTGGACGTACCTAAGACAGCTTTTCAGACAAGGTACGGGCATTACGAGTTCTTAGTGATGTCGTTCGGTTTGAACAACTCGCATGCTGCTTTCATGGACATGAGGAATGGTGTATTCCATGAATTCTTGGATCAGTTAGTGGTGGTGTTCATCGATGATATACTTGTGTATTCGCGTACCGAGGAGGATCATGATAGACACTTGAGAATCATTTTGCAAGCGTTGTTGGAAAACCAGTTGTATGCAAAGCTAAGCAAGTGTGAGTTTTGGCTTAGGGAAGTGGTCTTCCTTGGACATGTTGTATCAGCTGAGGGTATTCATGTTGATCTGCACAAGGTAGAGGTTGTGATGAGTTGGAAAGTACCTAAGTCAGTAATAGAGGTACGAAGTTTCCTTGGTCTAGATGGGTATTACCGTAGGTTTGTCAATGGTTTCTCGTAGATAGTAGCACCTTTGACCAAGTTGTTGCAAAAGAATGTTCGTTTTGAGTGGACAAATGCGAGGCAACAAGCTTTTGAGAAGCTGGAGGAAGCTTTGACGCAAGCTCCTGTTCTGATTCAGCCTGAGTCCGGTAAGGAGTTTGTGGTTTATAGTGATGCGTCCATTGTTAGTTTGGGCTGCGTGTTAGTGCAGGAGGGTAAGGTAGTAGCTTATGCATCTAGGCAGTTGAAGTTGCATGAGCGCAACTACCCTACTCATGATCTTGAGCTTGCGGCTGCTGTTGGGTCACGTCGGCACGCCCCGTGGCGCAACGGAAAAATTAATGTGACGTAATCCAGCCAGGATCCATGTACAGGAACGAATCCGGGGTGAAAAGATGAAGAGTTACCTTTAAAAATTCTGGAAACTAGAAAACCGACGTTATGTCAGAATAACCACGTCAAGTAAAACCGGAATCGTCACAGGTTCGCAACGACCTCTACGGAGTCCACCCGAACAAAATGAACAAAGTTTCCGCCTCCCTAACAGTTAGGGATAAATTTCGACAGGTTTGAACACCTTTTAGGGAGAAGTCAAAATCCCTCCAGGGATTCCCGACGGAGTCTGAAATCGACCACGGGTTCTACCGGGACTTGGATTTGAACTAGGAAATCGCCAAGAATTTTCCAGGGGGCAAGAGGAACACTAGAAAAATAACGAACAGCTTCTTAGAATAAATTTGGGACTTGTCGAAAATTCCATAGGGGAATTCCCAGGGATATGTCGAAATTTGCAAGGAGGAATATGGATGATTTGGTTGCTAGTTGAACACCAGAAAAATAGTGTTCGCAGACTTAATTCTAGTTGAATTCCTTAAATCCAAGTTAAACCAAAATTCATAGAAACTAATTCTACTTGAAATTGGTTTATATTAAATATACATTATATTTAATAATATTAAATGAAATATATATATATTTAATTATGTAGAATCTTATTCTACATAAAACATGGATTTAAATATACATTATATTTAATCCAAATATATATATTTTTATTATATAGAATCTCATTCTATCTTTACTTGGATTTAAATATATTTAAATAATTGTTTTTAATTATGTGGAATCTAATTCTACATAAACATGGAATTAAATATACATTATATAAATTCCTAATATATATTTAAATTTCTAGAATCTTGTTCTATAATATTTAAGTCTCTAAATATTTTCCATACTCTAAATAATATTTGATAAATACAATATTTATCCAATATTATTCCCATTTAAGGGAGTTGCCGATTTCCCTTATCCCATAGGGGATTTTCGGCAACCTCCCTAAAATAGGGAGTATGGTTTCCAATTTTTGTTTGTTTCATTCGAAGGGTGTGACCCTTGTAGGTTCATGCAACGTTAGCAGCAAAATTTAGAATTGTTCTAATTTTACAAACAATGAGTGGCATCTAGCAATACATCATTGCTACCTAAGTTGCATGAAGTCTTGGTTTGACTTTTCTAATTCCTGAATAAACTTCCTTTATGTATTTCATCCTTTTGTCCTTTATATCTTAGATGAACACAAGTCATGGGTTAGTCACACTTGCGTTGTCCATCTAGTGTTTCTTGATGTCTTGAGTAGATTATGATAAACGAATTTCTATGATATCTCATATCATAATATTCGAGCATGGCCATGCATTTTCTAATCTCACTCAATTAACTGGCCGAAGATATTTCTCCCATTATGTAGGAGGGACAAATCCTTTCTTGATCAACCATATTTCACTACATAGGTCATCACGTATCCAATCATCAGTGTTTATAATGTAGTCAGTTACGACACACGTTTGACTATGTCAAAATACGTAAATCTTTATGTTGATCTCAAGTTTGAGGATTATACATATGTTTATCATGAGCAATGTTGTGACTGTGACATAATTACCCAAGAAACATGCTAATAGCGGGTCAATCCAGTATGTTGTTCTCTAACAAATACTTATTTGTTGATTTTGACATCTCTATGTCAATGAAAACGCTTGTCATCAACCACATATTAGTCTTTATATATTATCATTGTCCATACCCGTAATAATATTCGACTAAGGATACTATTTAACAATAATCGTATTATTGAATGGACATTATTATCCAATGGTTAGTTTGATGCACAGAAACATACCAAATGATATTAACGGCAATTCCATTACTTGATAAATCTAGTAAAATAGTATGTCTATTCAATAATCATATGATTGGTCTTTGGGCATACTCCAACAGCTGTTGTGTTTGCTTTGAAGATCTGGAGACATTACCTGTATGGCGAGAAGTGTGTTGTGTTCACGGATCATAAGAGTTTGGAGTATCTTATGTCTCATAAGGAGTTGAATCTTAGGCAACGTCGTTGGGTGGAGTTGCTTAAGGATTATGATTTGACGATCGAGTACCACCCGGGCAAGGCTAATGTTGTAGACGATGCTCGGAGCAGGAAAGTGGCTATGGAGTTGAGAGCGATGTTTGATCGCTTAAGCATATCGTGTGATGGTGGTCTTTTTGCAGAATTGCAAGTGAAACCATCTCTGTTTCAGATGATCGAACACAAGCAGTTGCTTGATGATTCCCTTGTTTCGCAAGTTCAGGACATTGCGGAGGGAAGACCTTCGGATTTCAGCTTTAATGATGACGATGTTTTGTGCTTTGGAATTAGAATAGTGGTGACAGATGATGTTGAGTTGAGGCGCACTATTCTGACTGAAGCTCATAGTAGTCCTTTTGATATGCATCCCGGTAGTACAAAGATGTATCGTGATTTGAAAGATGAGTACTACTAGGTAGGGTTGAAAAAGGATGTGGCTGAATTCGTTAGTAAGTGCATGGTGTGTCAGCGAGTGAAGGCTGAACATCATGTCCCTTCTGGGCTGTTGCAACCTTTGAGGATTCCAAAATGGAATTGGGAAAGAATTACTATGGATTTAGGGTCCGGATTGCCGTTGTCACCGTCAAAGAAGAAGTCGGTTTGGGTGATTGTGGATCGGCTCATGAAGTGTGCACATTTTCTGCCTGTGCATACCACTTATACCTTGGATAAGTTGGCCGAGCTGTATATAGCTGAGATTGTGCGGTTGCACGGTGTGCCAAAGACCATTGTGTTGGATAGGGATTAGAGGTTTACAGCACGATTTTTGGAATGTTTGCATCAAGCCTTGGGTAAACAGTTGAATTTTAGTACTTCATATCATCCTCAGACGGATGGACAGTCGGAATGTGTAATCCAAGTGCTTGAGGACATGTTGAGATGCTACGTGATAGATTTTCAGGGTTCTTGAGAGAAGCACCTGCCGTCGGTTGAGTTTGCGTATAATAACAGTTACCAGGAAAGCATTCAAATGGCTCCATAAGAGGCTTTGTATGGGAGAAGATGTAGAACCCCACTCTGTTGGGCAGAAGCTGGTAAAAAGTTGATCTCGATGCCAGCTATGCTAAAGGGAACCACTGAAATGGTGAAGCTCATTTGTGAATGTCTTAAGGCAGCATCGGATAGGCAAAAGTCTTACACGGACCTGAAGCGTAAGGAGATTGAGTTCGCGGTTGGCGAACATGTGTTTTTGAAAGTGTCACCTTGGAAGATGGTGATGAGATTTGGGCGTAAGGCTAAGCTTAACCCAAGGTTCATTGGACCTTACGAGATTGTGGAGCGTATTGGTCTCGTGGCATATCGATTCAGATTGCATTCGGAGCTGGAAAAGATACATGATGTGTTTCATGTCTCTATGTTGCGAAAGTATAAATCGGATCCTTCACATGTGATGCCTGTTGAGGAAATAGAGTTGAATCCGGATCTGTCTTATGATGAGGAACCAGTGAGGGTTCTGGATATGAGCAGTAAAGTTCTTCGTGGTAAGACGATAGAACTCGTGAAGGTGTTGTGGCGACACCGAGGAGTTGAGGAGGACACGTGGGAAAGCATGGCGGACATGCTAAAGCAGTTTCCGCACCTTTTTCCTTCAGGTAAAATTTCAAGGATGAAATTTTCTAAGTGGGGGAGAGTTGTAACACCCTGGTTTTTGGCCTAGGTGTTTTACACATCGGATCGGAGCGGTCGAGAACAATTTGAATCGCGTAAAGTGATTTAAGAGAATCAAGGATCAAGATTGGATAAAAATATGGTAAAATTTGCTACAATCCTCTAAAAATATGTTTAAGAGGTTGGTCAAATCAATTTTACAAAAAGAGTTTTGTAAATAGGACATTTCGAGTACTGACCAAATTGTAAAGTTTCAAAACTGTGGAAAATGTGATTTTTAAAGAAGAAGCCAAATGCTTAGAATCTTTAGGGGGCTTTATGGCAATTTAACCTTTCCTTATTATGACATGTGTTTTAAATGGCTTTTAATTTAATGGCTTTAATTGGTTTTATTTTAATTACTTAAAATGGATAGTTAATGTGAGATTCTATTATGTAACTACCATTTTCTCTTTATTTTCAGCCAAACCCTATTTTCATTCTTTTCTCTCCAGAATTCTGTTCTCCCAAACACTCTCCTAACATTTCATAATCAATTTTCAAGAAATCCTTTCAAGTTTTTCAAGATTTTGCTAAGGAAAACTTGTCATTCATTGAGGAAAGCAAGGATTGGAGGTAAATCTCATTCTCAACCTCTAATCAAAGTTCGTTATTGAAATTCCCAAGATCTTTGGCTTCTAATTAATGTTTTTGGTTGAGTTTTCATTATAGTTTTGATTGGAGATCAAAATCTTGTGAAAATATGGTTGAAATCTTAATTTTCGGACTTGTTTTGTTAAGCTCTTTTATGGATTGATTTTAGTTGAATCTTAAGTGGGTTAATATGTTGAAATGAAGTGTTGATAACATTGATCCCGAAATCCTTGAGATCTTTGAGTTTTGTTGAGATTTTAGGGGCTCGATTCGATCAACCGTTCTTACTCGCCAAGTGTGGAGAAGTTGGATAATTGGGTGTTTTAGTGGGAGGTGAAAATTTGGCAAATTGACACAAGGCTTTATAATGGTTCAACCTTCTAACCAAGGTCTACATCCACTACCTTAGCTCCCCACTAAGGATTTCCAAACAAATTAACTAAGAATTTTGTCCCATTTTCTCGGCTTATGCTGAAACCGTTACAACGATCAAGCTTTCTACCCAAAGCTTGATCAAACACTCTCATACAAGAGAAAAACTTAGCAAACTAGAAATCCCTCTAATAGGTATGTGTTTGCAATACTAAGAACTCACCCAAAACCTAAACACTTGAGCAAATAGAACAATGTAAGCTCACAAGTGTTGTCTAAGCAAGAAATAAACAATTTAAGCTCTAGAAAAATTTTGACATCATAATGTTGTAACAATTGAAGCATTAACCATTACAAGATGCTTGGAAGTCCATTTTATACTCCTTGATGAGTTTGTAGCAGTTACTAGCCGTTGGGATTGAATTGGAGCCGTTGGAGCCTTTATTTCCCACCATAAATACAGTTCTGCAGCTGGGCGTATCGATACTCGTCAAACCGTATCGATACGGTTTCAATGAGGAATTATCCGTTGGGCTTCTTCAGCTGATGTGTATCGACATGCTTACCTAGCGTATCAGTACAGTCCTGCAATTTAAAAGACTATTGGGAAAATGATCGTTGGGGTAGTTAGGCGTATCGGTACGCGATACACCCGTATCGGTACGCGAATAGCCATTGGGTTGTTTCAAAACATACCATATCGATACGGCTAAGCGTATCGGTACGGGTTTTAGCTACTGGAAAAATCAGGTAGTTGAAACCCTAAGGCGTATCGGTACGGTCCAGGACCGTATCGGTACAGGCACTTAAAAAGGATGGTTTTGACTACTTTAAATGTACTTTAAAATCATTCCAAAGCCTTTAAAAACCCTTAAACATATTTTCAAGTTGTTTTTGATTAAAAACATATTTTAAATTCTTTTCAATTTAGTCCAAAACATTTTTCAAATATTATATCAAAACATTAGTTCTACAATCTCCCCCTTTTTGATATAATAAAACCAACTTGGAAAATTGTTTGGGATTCTCCCCCTTTAACTTTAAAATTGTGAATAAGAGATTAAAGATATGAAATCAAATAAAGCTCCTTCTTATTCATTTGAAAAATCAATTTTTCAAACCATTTCTCCCCCTTTTTGTTATATCAAAAAGAATTTGAAATGACATTTAGCTCAAAATAACATAGGAGGCAAAAAAAATTGACACACTTAAAATTTTGGTTTAAAAATTTGCTCCCCCTTACTCAAAGCATCATAAGAATGTTAGTTCAACATATATGATTATCTAGTCGACATAAAAGAAAATAAATCAATTAAACACAAAAGCAACTAGATTTTACCACACTTGAACTCAAGGGAGGATGTGAAGTCTTCATTCTTCAAGTGTTCTACCTTTGTGTGCATGGAGCTCCCCCTCAATTTTTGACTTGTTGATCACTCTCCATCACACCTAGCATAAGACAATCAAGTAATTTTTGGTATCCAAATTGCTTTGGATCCATAGACATTAGTAGCACAAAATTTAGTCACCTTTGGAATCCATTTTTCAATTTCATCCTTTTTAGTTGAAGTGGTTAGTCCTTTTGGGACCCAAACACTTCTAAAACATTTTCCATTCACAAATCTAGGGGCACTAAATTGTCTTACATAAAAATTTAATTTTCCAAAATTATTTTTCTTTTCAAGTTCATTGGAAATCAAGTCTTTTTCTTTTTGAACTTTAAGAAGCAAATTTTGTAAACCAAAACATTTTTGTTCAAAATCTTTCAATTTTGCTTCAAGTTCAAGATTTGTTTTGGAAAGCAAATCATTTTCAATTTTTATTTTTGAAATCAACTTTTTATTCTTGGAAAATGATGCCTTGAATTCCAAAAGCAAATCATCATAGGCATCTTGTAACTCATCAAATGTATAAGAATTTGAAATAGATGAGTTAGAAGTTACCTCCCCCTCATTGAGGGCCATCAAGCATAGGTGGGCTACTTCATCATCGGTGGAGTCTTCATCACTCCATGTGGGCACATATGCTTGCTTTGAAGATGATCCCTTCCTTTTGGATTTGTGGGAGTCCTTCATCTTCTTCATCGATTCATGCTTGGATTTTTCCATTTTGCTCTTCATGAACTGGGCAAATTTGTTGAAGAGATAGGCCATCTCTTCATCTTTATTTTCCTCCTCACTTGAATCTACATGATGGCATGTGGAGGATTTGAAAGCTACGACACTTGCATTGATGCCTAGCTCCATGATCTTCTTCTTCCCCATCGCTCTAATCTCTTCCTTCTTCTTCTCCTCTTCTTTATTTTTCTTCATTATTTGGTGAGTGAGAAGTGACCCCATGAGTTCATCAAGCTTCAAGGTTTTGAGATTTTTGGCTTCGATGATGGCGGTCCTCTTTGAGTCCCATGACTCGGGAAGCGAGTAGATGAGCTTTCGGAAAAGCATCTCTTCCGGGATGGCTTCTCCATAACCTTTAAGACCATTGGTGATAGTGGAGAACCTATCAAACATCTTCTCGATGTTCTCTTCTGGATCCATCTTGAAGTTCTCATACTCTAAGGTTAGGAGCCCAATCTTGGTCTCTTTGACTTCATCAGTTCCCTCGTATGTGACTTCAAGCTTGTCCCATACCTCCTTGGCACGCTCACAAGAAGACATCTTCTCATAGATGGTTGGGCCAAATGCACAAAAGAGCATGAGCAAGGCTTTGCAATTAAGCTCCATCTTCTTGCGATCATTGGCAGTCCATTCCGCTTTGCTTCCTTGAGGCACGAACGAGCCATCTTCAACTATGTCCCATAGCTTGTAGTCTCTTGACTTGAAGAAGAATTTCATCTTTGTCTTCCAATGGGCATAGTGATTTTCGTCGAAGTAAGGCGTTTGTCGATGGATTGCGTCATTTGAGCCGGTTGGTAAAATGATGATCGAGCTTACCAGATCTTCTCAATAGGATGTGAATCCCCTTCGATTGAGCCAAGCTCTGATACCAATTGTTGAGATTTTAGGGGCTCGATTCGATCAACCGTTCTTGCTTGCCAAGTGTGGAGAAGTTGGATAATTGGGTGTTTTAGTGGGAGGAGAAAAATTGGAAAATTGACACAAGGATTTATAGTGGTTCAACCTTCTGACCAAGGTCTACATCCACTATCTTAGCTCCCCACTAAGAATTTCCAAACAAATTCACTAAGAATTTCATCCCCTTTTCTCGGCTTAGGAGGAAACCGTAACAAAGATCAAGCTTTCTACCCAAAGCTTGATCAAACACTCTCATTAAAGAGAAAAACTTAGCAAACTAAAATCCCTCTAATATGTATGTGTTTGCAATACTAAGCACTCACCCAAAACCTAGACACTTGAGCAAATATAACAATGTAAGCTCACAAGTGTGGTCTAAGCAAGAAATAAACAATTTAAGCTCTAGACAAATTTTGACATCATAATGTTGTAACAATTGAAGCATTAACCATTACAAGATGCTTGGAGGTCCCTTTTATACTCCTTGATGAGTTTGTAGCCGTTACTAGCCGTTGGGATTGAATTGGAGCCGTTGGAGCCTTTATTTCCTACCATAAATACAGTTCTGCAGCTGGGCGTATCGATACTCGTCAAACCGTATCAATACGGTCTCAATGAGGAATTAGCCGTTGGGCTTCTTCAGCTAATGTGTATCGATACGCTTATCTAGCGTATCGGTACGGTCCTGCAATTTAAAAGACTGTTGGGAAAATGACCGTTGGGGTAGTTAGGCGTATCGGTACGCGATACACCCGTATCGGTACGCGACTAGCCGTTGGGCTGTTTCAAAACATACCGTATCGATACGGCTAAGCGTATCGGTACGAGTTTTGGCTACTGGAAAAATCAGGTAGTTGAAACCCTAAAGCGTATCGGTACGGTCCAAGACCGTATCGGTACGAGCACTTAAAAAGTCTGGTTTTGACTACTTTAAATGTACTTTAAAATCATTCCAAAACCTTTAAAAACCCTTAAACATATTTTCAAGTTGTTTTTAACTAAAAACATATTTTAAATTCTTTTCAATTTAGTCCAAAACATTTTTCAAATATTATATCAAAACATTAGTTCTACAAGTTTCTTGTTAGTTTTAAGTGAGTTTTCGAGAGGAAATGGTGGAATCTTGCTTGCGGGAGGTATAAGGTTGGGTTAGGTTGTTTGTTAGATGTGTTTTTATGTTTATAATGATTTGGAAGTGATGTATGTTGGCCGGGCTTGGTTTAGGAAGCAATCAATTAAGTTTTCGGTTGTTTCAGATGGGTAAATTGGTGTAGTTTGGGTGAGCAACGAGTTTGTGAATTGTTGTTGTTGTTGAAATGCATTATAATGCATTTAGATCTCTGTTTTGATGTTGTGAAAACAGGGGATCTTGATTTGGGGGGCAAATGAGGCGTTGTTAAAGGCTCCGAAGGGGTATTTTTCGTGGCGGCGAGCAAGGCTTCGCGTATCGGTGAGTGGAAATGGAATTTCCTGCTTTGTAATGCTTTGAGCGTGGTCTTGGGAGCTTAGTGTAGGTTTGATACACTTAGCTAAGCTCAAGAGTAAGTGGTTCGGAAATCTCTCTTTCGGAAATGTGCTATGTTACATGAAAATGCACTTGAGTTGTATATGATTTTGATTACTGTTTTAAAGCATGTTTTAAGTATGGTTAATGCTGGATTTTAATGCCATTGTGGAAAGGATGCACTAGGTAACTGATCCTTGGTTTTATGTGATGAATGCATATGATGTTAAGCATGGTTATACTTGTGATAATGGCATTGTGTTTATGTTTATAAAATAGTGAATTAATGATGTTAAATGATTATATTGACAAGTGATGAATTTGGATTTTGGTTCTTGTAATCGGATATAGTTAGTCGTCTATAGAATTGGGTGCACCGTGAATAAAGTCGCCTTGGATGTCGAGGGGTTGTGATTGTGCTGTAATCTTCATCCAAGTACCCTAACAATTGAGTCTAAGTTCACAACGGTGAATGATTTAATCCCGTGTGTGAGTCTTGTGGTATGTGTCTCCTACTCTCGTTAGTAGAATTATACAACTATCGATGAGTGATGTTGAGGGGTTGTGATTGTGCCATTAATCTCCATCACGGGTGTTGAGGGGTTGTGATTGTGCCATTGATCTCCACCTTGTGTAGTCCGGTAGTTTGTATGAAGCGTGTGGGACAACACTTGTAATCCGCGTATCTGATTGTCTTAAGTTGGTTTTGTTATGGTTTGAGAAATGATCACTTGTAAGCCAATATAATGTTGTGAATAATGGACTGAGCATGAGATGCTTGTGATTTATGCTAGAATGCATGTGATGCTTGGTAAAGCATGAGCAAAGGTTTATTTGTTGTTCTTAAGTGATGCGTATGAGCATGTTTTCTAAAAAGTGCATTGACGCCAGGAGAGGGCATGTTTTATGTAAAGGCATGTGTTGATAAATGATGGTTTCCAATTGTGTAGAATGCATTGACGAATGTTGTTTAGCGATCCTCAATAAGCTTTGTGCTTACGATCATTTGTTTCATCAATGCAGAGAACTAGGCATTCGAGGCAGCGAGAAAGCAAGGGGAATCCAAGCACTTTGGTCTGGGAAAGTATGTGGTTTTTCTTTGGTGTAATAAGAGGTAATGGGTGGGATTTCTACTATTGGATATTTGAAGATGTTGTTAATTACTTTGAGCATGTTTGGTTGTTTGTCTTTGGTTTATAAATTGCCTTTGGGGGATTGAATTTTGTTTGAATGATTGTTTTTGGCTTTGTATGGCTTGGAAGACTAGGGAGCATGCCTTTAGTACCTATGCTTGCATGAATGATGCCGTGTTTTAGTTTATGCTTCATAATGATGATCTCTGGTGCTTAAACATGTTGTATGTATGTTGTGGTATGATTTGGAGTGCTTCCAGATGTGGAAAGATGGGAAAAACCAGCAAAATCTGCTGTTGCAGGGCAAGGCGTATCAGAACGCCCTTACTTGTTTCGGAACAGAGGCCTGAAATGGCCATAAGGTTTCGAAACGGGTAGGAACGTTCTGAAACGATTTTGATACGGGAAAGGGGTGTTTTGATATGGGTTTTGGAACACACCCGAGTATCGAAACGGTCAACCTGGTTTTGAAACGATCATTTCGGTATAGGGCCTTGTGTTTCGAAACACCCAACCGTTGGAGTTGATTTTGAATGGTTTCAAGTTTCTGTTTCTTACATATTGGTCCCTAGGTCTTGAATGTTTAATTAAATGAGTTTGGATGATCCGTTTAAGATGAGAATTGACATGTTGGAATAAAATAAGTTTAATTTTGGTTTGGTAACGTTAAATCATGTTAAGTCATTATAATTCTGGAAATTTACGAATTAGTCCCTAAAGGACAATTGTATGCAATTGAACCCCTAATTGAACTTTGTTCGCTATGTCACTTCTGCTAAATTGCTTTGCTATTCACATAGGTTAATAATGTTCATCTATAAAAGTTTAAATGAAAAAAAAGGTCGTTAATCAAGGTTGACTTTAACGAGTTGACTTTGATTTTCCCCGTGTAATCTCCGTAGTTCGGATCGGGCGTCTAGGCTGGGCTAAGGGGGTTACATATATAGAGTACACCTAAAACGCTCTACAAATGAGCTGGCTACAAAATTCCTTACTATAAGTCGGGTTGGTTTAAGATTAGGACATATATGGTAACAAATTTGGTAGTTACATTCTTTATTCTATATTGTGTAACGAATTAAGTAGGTAGGGTGCGAATTGTTGTAGGTACGAAATTCCTAACGCGTTTTGTAACGTATATGGTAATCCTTTCAGAGACGAGGTAGCTACAAAATTCCTTACCATAATTTGGGTTGGTTTAAGATTATGACACATGGGGTAACAAATTCGATAGTTGCCTTCTTTACTATATATTGTGTAACGAATTAAGCAGGTAGGGTGCGAAATGTTGTAGGTACGAAATTCCTAACGAGTTTTGTAACATATAGGGTAATCATTTAAGAGATGAGGTAGCTACAAAATTCCTTACCATAAGTTGGGTTAGTTTAAGATTAGGACACATGGGGTAACAAATTCGGTAGTTACCTTCTTTTATATCTATTATGTACTAAATTAAGTAGGTAGGGTGCGATATGTTGTAGGTACGAAATGCCTTACACGTTTTGTAACATATAGGGTAATCCTTTAAGAGATGAGGTAGCTACAAAATTTCTTACCATAAGTTGGGTTGGTTTAAGATTAGGACACATGAGGTAACAAATTCAATAGTTACCTTCTTTACTATCTATTGTGTACCGAATTAAATAAGTACAGTGATATATGTTGTAGGTACGAAATTCCTAACGCGTTTTGTAACATACAGGGTAATCCTTTAAGAGATGAGGTAGCTACAAAATTCCTTACTATAAGTTGGGTTGGTTTAAGATTAGAACTCATGGGGTAACAAATTCGGTAGTTACCTTCTTTACTATTTATTGTGTACTGAATTAGGTAGGTAGGGTGCGATATGTTGTAGGTACGAAATTTCTTACGCGTTTTGTAACATATAAGGTAATCATTTAAGAGATGAAGTACCTACAAAATTCCTTACCGGAAGTTGGGTTGGTTTAAGATTAGGACACATTAGGTAAAAAATTCGGTAATTACCTTCTTTACTATATAATGTGTACCGAATTAGGTAGGTACGATGCGATATGTTGTAGGTACAAAATTTCTTACACATTTGGTAACATATAAGTTAATTCTTTAAGAGATAAGGTAGCTACAAAATTCCTTACCATAAGTTGGGTTGGTTTAAGATTAGGACACATGGGGTAACAAATTTGGTAGTTACCTTCTTTACTATCTATTGTGTACTGAATTAGGAAGGTAGAGTGCGATATGTTGTAGGTACAAAATTTCTTACACGTTTTGTAAAATATAGGGTAATCCTTTACGAGATGAGATAGCTACAAAATTTACTACCATGATAGGTAACTGTATCATAACAAATTCCGTAAATACCGGCTATCGATATTACAAGGAGACCTAAGATTAGCCTAACATTAAGGTCACCTAACACTAGAATCACCCGACTTATTGAATACCTCCTAATTTTTAGGGATGCAAAAACAGGTAATCGGACGGGTTTCAGGTCGGGTACTCTCAGGTCGGGTAAAATTGAATACATGTCATTTTTTCGTTTTGACTCGACTCGGGTCGGGTGCTGGTCCATTTTAGGTCAGGTTAAAACGGGTCAGGTCCGAAGCAGATAATTGGCATGTTAATTCGGGTTCGGATACACTTCAGGTCGGGTCCATTTCAGGTCGGGTCCGTTTCAGGTCAGGTCCATTTCAAGACGGGTCCATTTCGGGTTGGATTCATTTTAGGTCGGGTGCATTTCAGGTCAGTTGCATTTCAGGTCGGGTAATTTCAGGTCGAGTAGTTTCAGGTTGGGTACTTCAGGTTGCGGTATTTTCGGGATTGGAGTTCGTATTGAGTTTGAGTTCAGTACAACCATATAAGTAGTTGATAGACTTTAGGTTGACCTTCGTCAATCGTCATTGATTTTGAGTTAATTATTTAAAGTCATATCAAATTAAAATTATAAAACATTGGAGTAATTAAAAAAATAATGAAAATGGGTCAATTTGGACTGAAAAGTGGTCAATTTTGATTAAAAATAAAGTTTCACAAATTATAATGAACAAAAATATCAAATTAAAATTATAAAACA
The DNA here is from genome assembly GCA_958450335.1 of Hibiscus tridactylites. Taxonomy (NCBI): domain Eukaryota; kingdom Viridiplantae; phylum Streptophyta; class Magnoliopsida; order Malvales; family Malvaceae; genus Hibiscus; species Hibiscus tridactylites. The sequence continues at coordinate 72,053,240 of OY288272.1, forward strand.
TTAGGCAAATTTAAAAGAAAACAAGGAAAATGGGTCATTTTAGAATAAAAATAAAGTTTTAGGGACTATAATGAACAAAATATCAAATTAAAAGTATAAAAATTAGAGTAATTAAAAAAAGAGTAAAGTACACAGACGGTCACTAAACTTTAGTAAAAAAAACAAAATGGTAACCAAACTTTCAAAAATCACAAAATGGCAATTAAACTTTATGTTTTATAACAAAATGGTAACTAGACGTTAAATCCCATTAAGTGTCTGTTATAAAATTTGATATAATAACACATTTAGTCCTTCATATTTATACATTCAATCAATTTAGTCCTAATTCGAAATAATTCACTAAATTTAGCCCTCGTTATTTACGCGTTTTTCAATTTGGTCCTTAAAGCAAAATTCCAAAGTATGGTAACATGATAAATATTTACAATTGAATTTTTATAGGAACTCGAAAACTCGACTCAACTCGAATCGAGTTGACCAAGACATTAATATTATTTGAAATCATACGATTGTTTGGCTGTTTTTTTCTGATGGATGTATGATCTCTTCTATGTGTTTCAATACAATTTCTGACACTTGTATGGCCATGGAAGAATGGGTGGAAGGGAGGAAGTGTTTGTGAAGACGCTCTTGCCGATGATGCTAGTGCCGATGAAACGTATGAGCTGCAGAAACATTTTCAACACAAACAGCAAGAACAATACAACATCGTCGAGCACAAATGATGTCTAAAATTATAGCAGGAAATTAGGTTGAAGTAAATTCTTTTTTTTTTTTGTGATACCAAACTGGGGTAGAAACCAAGATGGGGAAAAGCCCCATTTTTGAGTTAGAAGGGTAATCTCCTCTCCTCTGGTTGTCTTATATATATTATTACTTATATTATATGAAAAGTGGAAGTGATATTTGCAGGGACATTGGGGCTCTACTGTAACAAGGGAGGTCAATAATTATATTGGTTCCTCAATTTTAAGGGCGTGTTACTAAGGATCTAGTGATTGAAATGAAAATTTTCTTAACAATAGTAATTTTATGAAAGTTTTACGATTTTGATGACTATATTGAAACGTTCTAACAGCTTAATATCACTAGTGTGGTTACCCAATAATTAATATGATAATTTCATTATAATACAAACGTAAAATAAATATTAATTAAAAAATACTTACAATTTTTTATTATGTTTACGTAAAGAAAAAAAACTGATTCATATAAAACGTGGAAATATTGGAACATTTCACAATCTTGATTCACTTCATGAACAACATTATTAGTTGTAGATACGGAACGAATGCCCACAATTCCATTAAAATAATATTAATTTCTTGGTCAACAATCAAAGTTATATTTGGTAAACAACTTAAATTTTATTTGAAATTTTTTCGATTCGAATCGAGTCGTGTTTTCGAGTTCCTATAAAAATTTAATTGTAATTATTTATCATGTTACCATACTTCGGAATTTTGCTTTAAGGACCAAATTGAAAGATTGCATAAATAACGAGGGCTAAATTTAGTGAATTGTTTCGAATTAGGACTAAATTGATTGAATGTATAAATATAAAGGACTAAATGTGTTATTATACCAAATTTTATAACAGACACTTAACGAGATTTAACGTCTAGTTACCATTTTGTTATAAAACATAAAGTTTAATTGCCATTTTGTGATTTTTGAAAGTTTGGTTACCATTTTGTTTTTTTTACCAAAGTTCAGTGACCGTCTGTGTACTTTACACTTAAAAAAACAATAAGTAGAGGTCAAATTAGAATAAAAATAAAGTTTTAGGGTCTAGAATGAACAAAATTTCAAATTAAAACTATAAAACATGATGAATTAAAATATATATATAAGGGTCAATATGGAATTAAAATAAAGTTAAAGGATTAGAATGAAGAAAATATTAAATTAAAATAATAAAACATTGATAAATTTAAAAAAAATGTGAGTCAATTTGGAATAAAAATAAAGTTTTAGGGTCTAGAATAATGAAAATATCAAATTAAAATTATAAAACATTGGACGGATTAAAAAAATAATGAATATGAGTTTAGGGTTCGTACATTTATAGGTACATTATACATGCATGCATACTTATATATATCATGGTTTAGGGTTTATGGAGAAATTCATTAAGGGTTTAGGGTTTATACATTCATAGATGCATACATACATACATACATACATACATACATACATACATACATACATACATACATACATACATACATACATACATACATACATACATACATACATACATACATACATACATACATACATACATACATACATACATACATACATACATACATACATACATACATACATACATACATACATACATACATACATACATACATACATACATACATACATACATACATACATACATACATACATACATACATACATACATACATACATACATACATACATACATACATACATACATACATACATACATACATACATACATACATACATACATACATACATACATACATACATACATACATACATACATACATACATACATACATACATACATACATACATACATACATACATACATACATACATACATACATACATACATACATACATACATACATACATACATACATACATACATACATACATACATACATACATACATACATACATACATACATACATACATACATACATACATACATACATACATACATACATACATACATACATACATACATACATACATACATACATACATACATACATACATACATACATACATACATACATACATACATACATACATACATACATACATACATACATACATACATACATACATACATACATACATACATACATACATACATACATACATACATACATACATACATACATACATACATACATACATACATACATACATACATACATACATACATACATACATACATACATACATACATACATACATACATACATACATACATACATACATACATACATACATACATACATACATACATACATACATACATACATACATACATACATACATACATACATACATACATACATACATACATACATACATACATACATACATACATACATACATACATACATACATACATACATACATACATACATACATACATACATACATACATACATACATACATACATACATACATACATACATACATACATACATACATACATACATACATACATACATACATACATACATACATACATACATACATACATACATACATACATACATACATACATACATACATACATACATACATACATACATACATACATACATACATACATACATACATACATACATACATACATACATACATACATACATACATACATACATACATACATACATACATACATACATACATACATACATACATACATACATACATACATACATACATACATACATACATACATACATACATACATACATACATACATACATACATACATACATACATACATACATACACCCATCCAATGTCACAGACAGACTGCATAACAAGATAACAGCTTTCCGCCAAGGGGATGATGAGCCAATGTACGAAGAATGGGAGTGGTACCAACAGATGTTGAACAACTGCCCACTACATGGTCTTCCTACTTGGACACATGTATCAATATTCTACAACAGTGTGAACTACCCAACACGGATGATGATTGAAGCCTCGTCCAATGGAATCATCCTTGACAGACCACTAGAGGAGGCACTACGAATTCTGAACCAAGCCGCCAAGAATGACTACATGTATCAAACAGCCCGCCGAGGCGGCATTAGGCGGCCAGCCACTGTGAACGAGGTAGGAGCCTCAGAATCTGTCAATGCCCGCCTTGACACGCTGACAGAGCTGGTCATGAGCATCGTGAAACCTGCTGAAAAGGTCTATGAGGTAAAAGTTGTGGAGCCGTTCTATGATGAGTGTGGGGGAAACCATGATTCCTCTGACTGCACCGCATCTACCAATTTTATAGGAGGTTATGAGAGGAACAACAGACATGCCCATAACACCTATGATGAGTGTGGGGGAAACCATGTTTAGGGATTATGGATTATGGGTTAGTGTTTAGGGTTTAGGGTTTATGGAGAAATTCATTAAGGGTTTAGGGTTCATGTATGGATAGCTACACATACACACACAATAGGGTTTAAGGATTATGGTTTAGGTTTTAGGTTTAGGTTTTAGGGTTTAGGGTTTATGGTGAAATTATTAATGGTTTAGGGTTCATACATGGATAGCTACATACATACATACATTAGGGTTTAGGGATTATGAATTATTGATTAGGGTTTAGGGTTTAGGGTTTATGGAGAAATTCATTAATGGTTTAGGGTTCATACATGGATAGTTACATACATACATACACGTATACATACATTATGGTTTAGGGTATAGGGTTTATGGTTTATGGAGAAATTCATTAAAGGTTCGATCCGCAAGATCCACCAAGGCAAGACCCACTTATTCTGCCCAGGCATCCTAAAATGTTCGAACCACTAGAGATTATCTGGAACATGACTTCACATGGTTCGATCCGATAGTAACAGAGCTTGAGATCGAGGCGGATCACTTTGAGCTAAAGCTCGTTATGTTTAACATGATCAACACATTAGGGCAATTTGGAGGGACTGCGATAGAAGATGCTCGACAGCACTTGAGAGGATTCCTGGACATCTGCAGAGCATTAAAAATACAATGGGTCCATCAAGACGTCTTGAGGTTGAGACTATTTCCCTAGTGACTGAGGGATAGGGAAAAACATTGGTTAAATAACCAGCCTGTAGGATTGTTCAACACATGGACAAAGCTGTGTAAAGATTTCCATGAACGATTTAGCCCATCCAATGTCACAGACAGACTGCATAACAAGATAACAGCTTTCCGCCAAGGGGATGATGAGCCAATGTACGAAGAATGGGAGTGGTACCAACAGATGTTGAACAACTGCCCACTACATGGTCTTCCTACTTGGACACATGTATCAATATTCTACAACGGTGTGAACTACCCAACACGGATGATGATTGAAGCCTCGTCCAATGGAATCATCCTTGACAGACCACTAGAGGAGGCACTACGAATTCTGAACCAAGCCGCCAAGAATGACTACATGTATCAAACAGCCCGCCGAGGCGGCATTAGGCGGCCAGCCACTGTGAACGAGGTAGGAGCCTCAGAATCTGTCAATGCCCGCCTTGACACGCTGACAGAGCTGGTCATGAGCATCGTGAAACCTGCTGAAAAGGTCTATGAGGTAAAAGTTGTGGAGCCGTTCTATGATGAGTGTGGGGGAAACCATGATTCCTCTGACTGCACCGCATCTACCAATTTTATAGGAGGTTATGAGAGGAACAACAGACATGCCCATAACACCTACAAGCCTGGATGGAAGAACCATCTCAACTTCTCTTGGAGCAACCCAAAGACTGCTCCAAACCCCCAACGGCAACAGGGAGATTATCGGCAGTACCTGTCACGACAGTTGCCTCAACAGCAACAGAATACGAACACCTCTTTCTTAGAATCTACCCTACATACTTTCATATCCCATATTAATGATTTTATTTGTAATGCAAATAAATTTATTGACAAAACTGAATCTTTCATGTACAGGACAGAAAGCATGATGAACAACCAAGAAGCAGCGATAAAAAATCTGGACACTCAGTTCAGAAAGTTTGCTCAGGTTATCAGTACTAGGCCAATTGGTGGATTACCTAGTGACACTAAAATAGCAGAATATAAATCCTATGAACAGTCCAAAGCTATAACAACTAGAAGCGGGATAACACTACAGGACCCATCCATGCCTGCTGCATGAGAAACAACACATGTCGAACCAGTTCAAACCGCCAGACAACCTGCCACGACAGCACCAGACGAAAGCAACAAGGAACCATACCAAGAACTAGCAGATGACACCATGAATGAATGGCCAGATTTTGATCCAGTTACCTCTTCCCAGGATAAGATGCCCAGCAAAGCAAAAACTGGCAGCCCCGTACCTCCACCACCATTTCCACAAAGATTGAAGAAACAAAAACAAGAGATGCAGTGTAAAAAATTCCTGGACGTTCTAAAGCAAGTCAAAATCAATCTTCCACTAGTTAAATTGATTGAACAAATGCCCAGGTATGCCAAGTTCTTAAAAGATATGGTATCCAAGAGAGCAAGGATTGGGGAATTTGAAATAGTGGCAGTGACGGAAGGATGCATGGTCATGCTGCAAAATAAGGCGCCGCCCAAACAGAAAAATCCAGGCAGCTTCATAATTCCTTGAAAAATAGGCAACAACCACTCCGTACGATCTCTATGTGACTTAAGGGCGAGCATCAACTTAATGCCAAAATTTGTCTTCTTGAAACTAGGAATAAGAGATGCTCGCCCAACAACAGTAATTCTCCAACTGGCTGACAGAACATACGTACAACCGGAAGGAAAAATGAGGACATCCTGGTAATGGTGGACAAATTTATTTTCCCTGCCGATTTTCTGGTACTAGACTCTGAAGCAGATGAAAAGGCACCAATAATCATGGAGCGACCATTCCTTGCTACGGGAAGAACACTAATTGATGTGGAAAAAGGTGAACTTACGATGAGGGTAGATGACCAACAAGTAAAGTTGAATGTCTTCCAATCCATGAGGCAAGTTGATGAGCCGAAAGAATGCCAACTAATGGAAGCCATCTCAGAGTTCAACTTTGTAGTCAACAGACCTTGCCTATAGCAAGACTGCCAAGGCAGCAACCACAGCAACTGTCTCGACAGCCACTTAGAAACCTGCCCAGAAGATGAACAACGTAACGAGTGGACAGAGCAGGAATTGGAGGAACATAAAGAATCATACTGGATAGAGTGGACAGAGCAGGAATTGGAGGAACATAAAGAATCATACTGGATAGCGAACATGTCAGGTAAGTACTTTGAACCACTAAATTACACAGAAAAGGGGGAAATGTTCAAACCATCCACCGAACAACCTCCCACTCTGGAGTTAGAAATCTTACCTACACAACTTAAGTATGTTTTCCTGGGACCTAATGATACACTGCCAATAATAATTTCTTCCAAGCTGCAGCCTAGACAGGAGCACTAACTAACATCACTGCTACAGTAGCATAAGAAGGCAATAGGCTGGACCATTGCAAATATAAAAGGAATAAGCCTGACCATTTGCATGCACAAAATCCAGCTCGAGCAAGTCTAAAAGCCAACTGTAGATGCCCAGAGGAGATTAAACGATGCCCGGAACAATGTGTGCCAAAGAAAGGTGGCATAACTGTGGTAAGCAGTGACAATAACAAGTTAATACCAACTAGAACAGTAACTGGTTGGAGAATATGCATGGATTACCGCAAGTTAAATAAAGCAACAAAATGGATCACTTTCCATTACCTTTCATTGATCAAATGCTTGACTGTCTTGCTGGTAAACCCTTGTATTGCTTTTTGGATGGATATTTAGATTATAACCAGATCACCATCGCACCTGAGGACCAGGCCAAAACAATATTCACCTGCCCATATAGCATTTATGCTTTCAAAGAATGTCATTCGGCTAATGCAACGCCCCTACCACATTCCAGCGATGCATGATGGCTATCTTATCCAACATGATAGAGGACTTCATGGAAATATTTATGGATGAATTCTCTGTCTTCGACAGCAGCTTCGACAGCTGCCTCGACAACCTTGAAAAAGTACTCATCAGATGCGAGGAAATAGACCTGGTGCTTAACTGGGAAAATGCCACTTTATGGTCGACGAAGGCATAGTTTTGGGGCATAAAATTTTCGTACAGAGAATAGAGGTAGACAAAGCCAAGATTGAAGTAATTGCCAACTTGCTGTTACCGACCGTTGTCAAGGGCATTCAAAGATTCCTGGGACACGCAGGTTTTTAAGACAGATTCATTGAGAATTTTTCTAAAATCTCTAAACTGATGTGTACTTTGCTGGAACAGGACAAACCGTTCAACTTCAATGAGGCATGCCGGGAGGCATTCAAAACCTTAAAATAAAAACTAGTGACAACAGTTGTGGTAGTTCCCCTAATTGGAGTCAACCCTTTGAGCTCATGTGTGATTCTAGTGATACTGCCGTCGGTGTCTCCCCAGGACAGTGCAGAGACAAAATTTTTCATATAATTTGTTACGCCGACAAAACACTGAATCCTACCTAAACCAACTACACCACTACAATGAAAGAATTACTGGCAGTAGTGTTCGCTTTCAATAAGTTTTGGCCCTACCTTATTGGCACAAAGGTGATAGTCCACACAGATCATTCTGCCTTAAGGTACATGTTCGCAAAGAAGGATGCAAAGCCCCGCCTGATTCGTTGGATCCTGTTGCTGCAAGAGTTTGACCTAGATATTCGAGAAAAGAAGGGCACAAAAAATCAATTGGTAGACCATCTCTCTCGGCTTGAGAATGGACAAGAGAAGACTTCCCACAGCGAAATTTAAGATGCATTCCCTGATGAACAGTTGCTACTAGCCTATGCTCTGGTAGCAGCCCTAGAAGCTGAAGAGATACGCATTCGGTTGTGTGATGACCGGATTCGTATGTTATGTTGCCCGATCGTGATTCTAGTATGAAGTTGCAAACTTGAAACTTGAGTGTGGAAGTGATGTATTAGGAATGAAGATGGTGAAAGTTGTTGTTTTAATAGGTTCTGGAATGGTTGGTGATTATGATTTGAAAGATAGATGTAAAGGGGAAAATGGATAGAAGTTGATATGGATGGAATAAAATTGGTGTGGAACAAGGAAGAACCAACAAGATAGTGAATGTTGACTCGAACCTTATACGTTCTTACCCTTTTTGAAATGATGGAAGAAGGTTGGATTATTACCCTTTGGCTATAATTGAGCTAAGAACCAACAATATAATCAAATGGAAGTGATGGTGGAAGGGTGGAACGTGACCCGCTAGCTAGAAAGCTAGGAATCAACGCTATAAACAGAACGGAATGAAAAGGAGAAATTTGCCACAAGACTAGCTTGAAAGCTGATAAAGTTCTTAAAGAATAATGAAGAGAACACTCTCATATATTTTCATACAAAAAAAAAGGTCCTTACAAAGGCAAACGAGCGTCCTATTTATAGTACATGGCAGCCTAGAATTTGAATGGACAAAACAATGCATTAACGCTCCAATTTATGACATTCAATGGTTTGTCTTCAATCCTATCAAGTGTGGCCGGTCATTTGTGTATTTTAGAATGAATTTGGACATAATAAGGCTAGAATGAAGACTTATACATGTCCAAGTGATGGATCCTTTGATATTCCACTTGCTTGGCTCTTAAAAGTGCATGTAGATGACTTGGAATGAATCTGCCCATGTTTGCATCTAAGTGTATGTGTCTTTTCCACTTCCTTTCTTTATTTCTCAACTTTATTGCCTGAATAAAAGCATAATAAAGTCTTCTAAATGATTCATCCTCCATGGAATTCAAAAAGACTCTCTCTTTGGATGGTGATAAAGATGGCATGTCTTCTTGAAGAAGATGAAAAGTCTTCAATTGTTTCCATCTTAATTCCAACGTTTAATGACACTAAAAACACATAAAATATTAATCAAAATATGATAAAAATGTTATGCGAACTTAAAGAATTAATTGAACAAGTTCAATGAATGAACTAGTTTAATTAATGAACTTACATGCTTAAATGAAACACATACATAAGTGAAGTATTTTTATAAATGAAGTGCTTGCATAAATGCAAAAACAAGCATATTTATTCCCATGGAATGAATGAACTATTATGCAACTACTCATGCAAATTCTTATGCAACTTATTTCAACTTTCAAACAAACTCAAAACGTTACAAGATCTAATTTTTGTTGTCATTTCTTCATTCATTTTCCAGCATTGGCAAAGCAAACTTTCCACAGCATCTTGAATCATTTTAGCTCTTGCACGAGTCATAGGACCTCTAGGAAATTCATTGGGATTCTTGCTGGTTGTGGTCACATCAGTCCCTCCCTCTTGAAAGCGATTTGCCCCCAAATTGTCACCTACATCATAAGGAGATAGATCAGCAACATTGAAAGTATAACTCACATTATACTCACCGGAAAGGTCTATTTGATAAGCATTATCATTAATCCTCTTGACCATTTGGAAACACCCATCTCCTCGAGGCATAAGTTTTGATTTACGTTGGGTTGGAAACCTCTCTTTCCTCAAGTGCAACCAAACCCAATCTCCGGGTTCAAAAGTTATTTGTTTCCTCCCATTGTTAGCTTGTTGCTCATATTGCTTTGTTCTCCTCTCAATGTTCTCCCGTACTTGTTCATGAAGCTTCTTCACAAATTCAACTCTATTTTGCCCATCATTATTTTTGAATTGATCAATAGGCAAAGGAAGCAAATCAATTGGGGTCAAAGGATTGAAACCATATACCACTTCGAATGGAGAACATTTAGTGGCGGTATGCATGGAGGGATTGTATGCAAACTCAACATGTGGCAAGTCCTCTTCCCAAGTCCTTAGATTCTTGCGTATAATTTTCCTAAGAAGCATGGACAATACACGATTGACAACTTCAGTTTGGCCATCCGTTTGTGGATAACAAGTTGTAGAAAACAACAACTTTGTTCTAATCTTACTCCATAGCGTCCTCTAAAAGTGACTCAAGAACTTCACATCTCGATCAGACACAATAGTTCTCGGAACTCCATGTAATCTCATAACTTCCCTAAAAACAGATTAGCAATATGGGAAGCATCATTAGTCTTGTTGCATGGAATGAAATGAGCCATTTTTTAGAATCTATCTACTACAAAAAAAAAAGAATCTTTGTTAATCCTTGTGCGTGGAAGTCCTAGCACAAAACCCATGGAAATATCCTCCCATGGTGCATTTGGAATTGGTAATGGTGTGTAAAGTCCATAGGGCATGACTTTGGACTTTGCCTTCTTACATGTGATGCAATGCTCACACCACTTCTCCACGTCTCATTTCATCTTTGGCCAATGCAAATGTTCTTGCAAAATAGAGTGCGTTTTGGCCACTCCAAAGTGTCCCATTAGTCCTCCACAATGGGCCTCTTTGATAAGCGATTCTCTAATGGATCCTTGAGGGATACAAAGCTTTCCTTCCTTGAAAAGATACCCATCAACCCTACAAAACTTATCATATGTTCCTTTTTCACAAGCTTTGTAAATTTCACGAAAGTCCTAATCAGATTCATAAAGCTCTTTGATTAAGGCAAAACCTACCAATCTAGAATCCAAAAGGTTAAGAATGGTATACCTTCTTGATAAAGCATCAACAACAACATTTTCCTTACCCTTCTTATATTTGATAACATATGGGAATGTTTCTAGGAATTCAACCCACTTGGCATGTCTCTTATTAAGCTTGTGTTGTAACTTCAAGTGTTTCAGCGCCTCATGATCCGTGTGGATGATAAACTCCTTTGGCCATAGATAGTGTTTCCACGTTTCTAATGCCCTCGTGAGAGCATACATCTCCTTGTCATAAGTTGAATAATTTAGTATTGCTCCACTCAATTTCTCGCTGAAATATGCAATAGGGCGTCCTTCTTGAGATAATACAGCTCCAACTCCTAAACCTGATGCATCACATTCAATTTCAAAAACTTTATCAAAATCAGGTAAAGGTAATAAGGGTGCATTGGTTAAAAGTTGTTTAATAAAAAAACACTTCTCTTGTTCGTCTCCCCAAAAGAAGCTAGAGTTCTTTTTTATACCTCCGGTCAAAGGTGCAGTTATGGTGCTGAAATTGGGAACAAACCGACGATAGAAACTAGCAAGTCCATGAAAACTCCTCACTTGACTAATGTTAGTAGGTCTGGGCCATTCCTCAATTGCTTTAATCTTTTCTTGATCAACCTCTAAACCCTTTGAACTAACAACAAAACCTAAGAACACAACTTTGTCAGTGCAAAATGTACATTTTTGTAGGTTAGCATACAACTTTTCTTTTCGCAAAACATCCAAAACTAACCTTAAATGTTGAGCATGATCATTCAAAATTTGGCTATACACAAGTATGTCGTCAAAATACACCACACAAAACTTACCCAAGAATGGTCGAAGTATATGATTCATTAACCTCATGAATGTACATCGTGCATTAGTTAAGCCAAATGGCATAACCAACAACTCATACAAACATTGCTCGGTTTTGAATGTTGTCTTCCACTCATCTCTTTCTCGCATTCTTATTTTGTGGTACCCACTCTTAAGATAAATCTTAGAAAAGATGTTAGAACCACTTAATTCATCAAGCATATCATCTAATCTAGGAATAGGATGACGATACTTTATTGTTATCTTGTTCACTGCTCGACAGTCCACACACATACGCTAAGTTCCATCCTTCTTAGGTACAAGTAAAACCGGCATGGCACATGGACTAAGGCTCTCTCTCACATAGCCTTTTTCCATTAACTCAGATACTTGTCTTTGCAACTCCTTAGTTTCTTCCGGATTGCTTCTATATGCTAGTCAATTTGGAATGATGGCTCTAGGAATGAAATCAATTTCGTGCTCTATTCCTCGAATAGGTGGAAGCCCATTTGGAATCTCCTCCAGAAACAAATCTTCAAATTCCTGCAATAAAGAGACAATAAAAGAGGGCAAACCAGGATGAAGATCATTAGGGTTCAAAAGATTTTCCTTGTACATGAGTACAAGTGCCCATTTCTATGAAATCAAACACTTTTTGATCTATTTCTCTCTTGCAAAAAGAATGGTTTGTTTTCCCTCATTTTTGTCACTCTCTTTGGATTTAAACTTTTTTTATTTCTCTTTGGCTGTTTTGAAACTCTCTCTCAAGTGGATTTGGTCTTGTTTTGGTGAAAGAGGGGCTAAAGTGATCTTTTTGGTTTGATGGGTGAAAGTGTAACGGTTGGTATAACCATCATGTATAGACCTTTTTTCGAATTGCCACGGTCTCCCCAACAGGATATGGCTAGCGTGCATTGGTACAACATCACACAATGCCTCGTCTTTGTATTTTCCAATGGAAAATGGCACACGAACTTGCTTGGTGACTTTGAGTTCTCCCCCATCATTGAGCCATTGTAGCTTGTAAGGCTGAGGATGCTTTGTTGTTTCCAATCTAAGCTTCTCTACCATCAAAGTACTAGCAACATTAGTATAACTTCCTCCATCAATAATGACAAAGCATACCTTTTCGTTTACATGGCAGCGAGTATGGAAGATGTTCTCGCGTTGATCTTTTTCTTCTATGGCTTTCACGTTTAGGCTTCTTTTCACAACAAGAACCTCACCATCTACAGCATGTTCCATCTCTTCTTCTTCTTGGATAGGAACATCATCTTCTTCCTCCTCTTGGTCAGTTTCGATCTCTCCATCTTCTCGAATGAGCATTGTGTTGCGATTTGGACATTGGCTAGCAATGTGACCTCGCCTCAAGCATTTGAAGCATTGCACATCACGGGATCGAACTGGCCTAGCGGTGCTCTTTCCCTTACTAGTTTCGGCAATGGGTTTAGCACTCTTTGTTGGAACGCTTCGTTCTTTAGGCGTAAAGGATGCCTTCTGTTTGTAGGTACCCTGCCCCCATTTTGGAGAAGAGCCTCCATAGGCACGGGTTGTGCCCTTTCTTTTTGAGTTGCCTCTGAACCTTCATGGCCATATGAACCATGTATTCGATCTCCGCATAATGTTGCAACTCAACAGTTGCCGCAATATTAGGATCAAGGCCAGATAGAAATCTGGCCATGGTGGTTTCTCGATCCTCATCAATGTTGGCTCGGATCATGGCTACTTCCATCTCTTTAAAGTAATCCTCAACACTACGGTTGCCTTGGATAAGATTTTGAAGCTTGTTGAACAACTCCTTATGATAGTGAGTTGGAATAAACCTCCTACGCATAATGGCCTTCATTTCATTCCAAGTACAAATTGGATGTTCGCCATTACGTCTCCTACTAGATGTCAACTGATCCCACCATATTAGTGCATAATCTGTAAATTGGATGTTCGCCATTCCAAGTACAACTTTTTTCCCATGCAAGATAAGCTTCAGGATCTATTCTTCCTTGGAAAGAAGTGCAACAAGGTTTTTTTCACAAGGGTCCCCGTTTTTTTTAAACATTTAATTTAAAAAGAGGGGAATTTTAAAAACAATTCGAGCTTTGGGAAAAACCTTTTAAAAATCTTTTTCGGTTGGAGTCGCCATCGGCTGCTAAGGTAGGCCGGACACCGTAACAACAAAACCAGAAATTCGTTTGAAAGGGTTCGAGAGTTGGTTACGTGTGGGGAAGAGTTAGCACCCCCATCACGCCCAGAAATCGGTACCAAAACAATTGTTGCTTTTAAATTGATGGGAATTATCTGAATTTTAAAATGACTTTAATTAGGGGTTCTTAATTGAAAATTGGACTTTAATCATACGAGTTTATCCAAATTGGTAGTTTCGAATTAATTAAACATTTAATTAAAAAGGATGACGGTACACTAGACCAAAGACTAAACCTACATCATATAAGACTTACTGTCGTGTTAGTTTAGGGTTCGGATCCCATACGTCACCTTTATGCATGATGCAAGCAATTAAAGAGTGATGTCATGGTCTTGTTCGTTTTAATTACAGATTTACCTTTAGACAATTCGAATTAATCCGAGTATTCGAGGAGTATCCAATATACTAGGCTAATCGACCTAAATACGCGAATTAATAGGTATCTCCTTTTTATGATTAAAATAATTTATCATGCAAATCAAGACATTAAAAATCACATGAATGACATTTAGAATGCATGTCACAAAATGCAAATTCAAACGACATTAAAAAAGCATATAACAAATATATATTCGAATGGCATGAAAACTAGTTAAAACACACATAAAAAACAAGCATGCAAAATACTATATGGCAAAGCTACATTAAATGCATAAAATTAAATGTTAAACACAAAAACATACGACCACATATTACAAAAAACATTAACCACATATCATACTTTAAATAGACATAACAACATGGCAAGAAAAAAACATATATATATTCACTATAAATCGAAAAGGGCCAATGCATGAACAACAACAAAAAAACAAAAAAAAACAAAGCAAGCAAAAGATAACTGCCAGGGGCCATGAATGTAAATTACCCATAAAAACATTAAATAGAAGACGAAATGGGGACTTAATTAAAAGGATGCGGGAACCTACAGAGACTAAATTGGTAGTTAACCAACCCGAAAATTAATTTCTACAAAACCGGGGACGAAATTGAAAACGCTGAAAAACATGTAGGGACCGCGGGATTAGTTTTAAAAAGCGGGAGACCTGCTGGTGTAAATAACCCGGCACGGGGGGACTAAACGTGCGGTTATCCCAAAATTAAAACCCCAAAACCCTATAAAATCTAACTTAAAGACAAACGAGTCTCCCTTTTGCCCTCAGAAACCCTAGCCGCCCTTAGTCTCTCCCCTTCTCTCGCGATCACGGCGTCAAACCCTATACGCCGGTCGTCGCTAATCGACGGTCGGCGAGCCCTAAACACCCAAAACAGAGATCCACTCCGACCTAAACCCCGAAAGCTTAAAACCCCTTTATTCTGATGAAAAACGAACCCAAAACCCTACTTTCTTCCCTTTTTTCTTTCGATCAAAACCCCAAAAAAAAACCTTTTTACCGGCGATTTCCATTCACCGGCTCACCGTGCCTGGCCCCGAAAGGGGCCTGACGGCTTATCGCCAGTGAACAAGATCAAAGAGCGAAGAGGAGAAGACCCAAAACGAAGGTAAAAAAAGGCTTTCTATTTTTTATTATATATTTTTTTATTTCGAAGCAGAAAGAAACACTGATATACGTCTGAAATTTTTTTCTTGCTTGTATTGATTGAAGCTTACAATTACAAAAAACTCTTTGAATGTTGCTCTCTGAAAAATCCTCTCCGAAAAACCTTTCTGAAAACCTTCCTATTACAATGCTGATCTCTCGGGTTTTATAGCCCCATTTTTACATTTTTTATTTTCTAAATACATGTAATTAGTTGTTTTCATCTTGTTTGCATTCAGCTGCCTCTGTCATTTCTGTTGTAATTTGTTTCTGCCTCTGATGTGCGATTTGTTTTGTTGCGTGCAAGGGCTCGAACGAGGGTGGGGGCCAGAGGACGGTCGGGACGTGGCCGGTTGTGCGTGCCGTTGATGGGATCCGAAGAGGCTTGAACTTGCGCGCGTGGGAAGCTGAGCAATCGCGCGTGAGGAAGCTGGGAAGCCGCGCGTGTGGGCGTGAGAGTTCTGGAACCTTCCTCGGTCGATCTCAACCGTTCGATGTGGCCACGATCCAACGGCTGATGCGTTGCGACGCTAGGGAAAAGGAGGCCTTCGTTAGGTTTTCTTTTGGGGCGTCATCTAGACCGTCATATCTAGATCAGATCTGACGGTGGAGGATGTGGCGGCTGCAAGACAAAGATGGGCAGGTTAGATTAGGGTTTTTAGACTTAGGGCTTTTATTATTTGGGCCAACGGGCCATGTAATTTTTTTTGGGTTTTTTAACATGTAATGGACTTTGAAATTAAACTATTGGGTTTTATTTATATTAAATATTAGGGCTTATTATTTATATTAGTCTTTATTTTATTTGCAGATTCAATAATTATAATAATAATAATAAGATAATAATTATAATATAATAGATCATACTCATAATAATAATAATAATACTAAAGGTAATAAAAGTAATATGGTAGATAATAATATTAAGATCATACTAATAATAATGGTAATAATAATAATACTAAATAATAACAGTGGATAGGTAATAGTAATAACATTAATAATTAATAATGTAATAAAAATAATAGATAATAGTATAGGTAATAAGAAGAAATAATAATAATAATAATAATAATAATAATAATAATAATAATAATAATAATAAATTAATAATATTAATAGTAATAGTAATAGTAATAGTAGATAGGGGTAAATAATATATGGCAGTAAAGAATATAGTAATAAAAGTAATATATGATACTTATAGTAATTATAATAGATAATAGTAAATAAATAATAATAATAATAGATATTCTAACAGTAGTAATATATATATACTATTTTTCTAAAAAGAATCCTTTTCCTTTTTTTTTTAAATTTTACCACAACATATATATATATATAATTAACATAAATATCAAAACCCATTACTAAAAAGAAAAGAAAACGGGTTTAACACCCTGGACAAAATAGCTGATTACAGTTGCCCCCTTTGCTTATACTTGTGGAACAAGGATAAAGCAAAGGCCATAAGCACCCATTTTGTATGACTTCCCTGTTTGGATCCCGAGTCACCATGCCCTTGGACTACTGGCGGTTTGGAAGTCGGTACGAGAAAATGCAACGGTCACGGAGGCTTGAAGCTATCCTTCTCATTTCAACATCCTTCAACCCTTCGAGGTCCGATTATAAAGACAATTAGCAAAAGCTCCATTCTCAAAGTGCCCGAACGGATAGGCGGGTTCTATTCTCCAAAAGCCCGAATAGATAGGCGGGTTCCATTCTTCAAAAGCCCGAATAGATACGCGGGTTCCATTCTCCAAAAGCCCGAATAGATAGGCGGGTTCCATTCTCCAAAAGCCCAAATAGATAGGCGGGTTCCATTCTCCAAAAGCCTGAATAGATAGGCGGGTTCCATTCTCCAAGAGCCCGAATAGATAGCCGAGTTCCATTCTCCAAAAGCCCGAACAGATAGGCGGGTTCCATTCTCCAAAAGCCCGAATAGATAGGCGGGTTCCATTCTCCAAAAGCCTGAATTGATAGGCGGGTTCCATTCTCCAAAAGCCCGAATAGATAGGCCGGTTCCATTCTCCAAAAGCTCGAACGGATAGGCGGGTTCCATTCTCCAAAAGCCCGAACAGATAGGCAGGTTCCATTCTCCAAAAGCCCGAACAGATAGGCGGGTTCCATTCTCCAAAAGCTCGAATAGATAGGTGAGCTTCCTTTTACGAGAAAAGCTTTAATATACATATCAAAAATAGGTAAAAATGATATGATGATGTGAGTTAGCATGGCTCTAATCTTAGGGATGCCTAACTACAAATGATGCATGAATTATGACATCAAAATTGCTCGGACGCTTTCACTCTTCGGATTGGTCAATCTCGACCTTCTTCTTTTCTTCTTTTTCTAATTTCTTCAGGCTTTCTCATCTCTGCCAAATCTCAAACTTTTGGTCTCTTCTTGAAAGATGGTTGCTGACTTCCACTAGTCAGACTGGACATAGCACTTCTCGTAGTGTTCGTTCTCAAAACATTGCCCCCCATTCAAACTGGGTGCTCAACCATTCTCTTCGTCTTAAGTCAAAATGACGACTTATCTCAACATTAGGGGAAGCACATGCCCCCAAGTCTCTGAACCTTTTCTGGAGTTCATTTTCTGAAGTGCTCGTACGCTTTCACTCTTTGGAGTGGTCCATCTTGACCTTCTTCTTCTTCTTAATCTCTTCTAGCTTGTTCGTCCTTGCCAAATCTCAATCTTTTGATCTCTTCTCGAAAGATAACTGCTGACTTTCACTGGTCAGGCTGGATACAACACTTCTTGTGGTGCTCGCTCTCAAAACATTGACCCTTATTCAAACGGGTGCTCAACTTCTCTTCGTCTTTACTCAACACGACGACTTTTCTCTTCTCTCAACAAAAGGGGAAGCATATGCCCCCAAGCCCCTGAACTTTCTCTTAAGTTCATCAAGGTCCATTTCTCATCTTTTGAAGCAATCGAAACATTTCGACAAAAAATTGCTTCAGTCCTTGAACTGTAGTTTGTAGAAATCTACTATTGTCCTTACCATGGCCACTGACAAGCCGTCATTTGTATTCATGACATTGCATTCTAAGCCTTATCCCCAAAGTAATGGGAAAAAATATTGTGTCCACAAAAAGATTTAGATTGCACCTTCTGATTTCAAAGTGAGATGCGTTTTCGAAAACTATACTTTCTCTTCAAATTATGGATACATGAAGCCAGATTAAATACCCCGAATATCAAGTGCACGAACGGCACTACTATGGCTTACCAAGGATTGCCTCAAGCATCATGTGTCTAGGAGACCTCGAAAGCTGAGCTGATGTCTGAAAATGCAACATACTCTCCGAGTTATTTCAGTTTTTTGATCAATTAGATTCATCTTCTATAGGCTTCGCCTTTATCAATTCTTTATAATTTTGGGGAAGTCAACTCATCACATTCCTTTGGCTCGAAATAAATGATGGAGCAAACAACGAAACCCCGAGCTACTTGGCATTGTCATGATTTTAAAATATTACCATCACTCATGTAGCTAAAGTGAATGGTGCATAGAAACCTTATTGGTCTTTTGCTATAGCGGAGTGCCCCAAAAATTCCACACTCGTATCCGAAGATGCCTATTACCAGGCTTTGAACATTGGAGTGCTTTTGTTACGCTTTTATTATCTTTTCTCTTTTTTCTCTTTTTCCTTTTTCAATTCTTTTTCTTTTTTCTTCTTTTCTTTTTATCTTTTTCTCTTTCTCTTTCTCTTTTTCATTTTCTTTTTCTCTTTTTCCTTTTTTCTTCTCTTTTTTCTTCTTTTGGCACGAAAAATTTCTGGTTATTCTCCCGAAGGCCCTAATTCTATGTGTACTTAATTAGGTGACCAAATTAACTCGGAGTGTAAGCCACATATTCAGCATCTTCAAAGCTTTCGATTTCCACTAGACAAAGGCGGCTCGAAGTCAACCTTTGGGATCAAGGTCAATGTCCCTTGTGCAATTGATATACGGGGACTCAATAGACAAATATATAAACACAAAATGAAAAGGGAATTGAAACACAAAACATAATGCATCCCATCATTGAAAGTCAAAAATGCAATATTAGGCCCTTACAAAAAGATCTTTGCTACCTTCGAGCAAAGGGTAGCAAGGTTGATTTCACACATCACTTCAGGGAAACATTAAAATGCAATGGAATGAAGACAAACGATCTTGGATGCACTAAAACTCTTAAATACTGTTGAGCTGACCATCCATTCCACCTCTTAAGATTCTTTGAGGAACTCAACCTCCTTATTGTCCATTAATTCCTGGACCAACTGCTTAAATTCCGGACAACTCTGAATCTCATGCCCCGCAGTCCGATGGTACTCACAGAAAGATTCAAGGCCATCATATGCCCCATTCGGACCCTTCTAAAGTCGGCTTCTAACTTAGCAAAACTTTCCTCCATTTGCCTTCTTTGATGGCGAGTAAAGTATGGGTGCGGAATCTTCGGTAGTCACGAATGTTGCCATGACCCCGAACAATTAATCTCATGACTTAATGATGTAATGCATGAAATGTGTATGCATAACTGAAACAAATGATTGATGGTAACAAATTAAAAAACACAATCGAATGCAAAGAAGTGCTGATTCGACGAACATCCTCATTAAACAACTTTTCATAACGGAGATCAAGCCTTGTTACAACAAGGCAAGAAAATAAACACATAGGGTACGATTTTCAATAAATTTTTCTCGTCCCCTCTTTCTAAATTAGCGCGCTTCGGGAGCTTCGTTTCTATGGACTCTTTTCTCCCATTGTGAAAGTTTTCAACTTTACACTGTTCTCGAATCAACACTTCGTATGAAAATGCGATGAATATGCAAAAATAAGCAAAACAAGACAAGAAGACAACTGGGTTAGTATCAACAATAATGAATACTCGAATACAACAAGCAAAAGGTAACACATCAAAGCAAATTAACGATGCAAGACCTAATAGCATGAATTCTAATTCTACGGTTATCCGCATGGCTCTAATCGGGGTGGGCTTCTTAAATTCTCACACATGTTGTTCGGTTCTAACAAGGGTACCCGAACCTATCTTATCACCTACTAAGGTAACAAGAACCCCAATTCTAGCCCATCACAAGCTTGTGAATTGGTTTCGGTTCGGGGGAAAGCACGACCTAATGACGTGGAGGGCTGCTCACATGTCAAAGGCGTGGATTCTGGAAGTGAATTACCGACCCGTGGAGGGAGACTCACGTGTGTATGGGCGTTTCACTCCCACTTAAGGGACGAAGCTCGGGTATAGAGCGTAATGCGTGATGCAACACATGTTGGTGATTCCTTTGAAATTAAATGAAAAATTAATTCAAGACCACCAATTATCAAAGCTCGTGTAATTAAAGTTCTATTTTCAAGGAAGAACCACCTCGCTAAAGTCAAATTAAATTTCAATAATTTCCATCATTAAAAGCATCAAGTAAAGAATATAGTAATAATAGTAATATATGATACTTATAGTAATTATAATAGATAATAGTAAATAAATAAAAATAATAATAGATATTCTAATAGTAGTAATATATATATACTATTTTTTTTTAAAAATTCCTTTTCCTTTTTTTTAAATTTTACCATAACATATATATATATATATAATTAACATAAATATCAAAGCCCATTACTAAAAATGAATAGAAAACGGGTTTAACACCCCGGACAAAATAGGTGATTACAAGAAGGAATGGTTATTTTGATGTTGCTAAGATTATCATGAACTCTTGGTCGAGCTCTTTGGTACCTAGGTTCTCGACGCCTCAAACTTTGCTAGGAGGCTCGCTCGTATATGAGTTCTTCGTCCACCTCTCCCTCATACTCTTCCTTGTGATCTGAATTATGCCTTCGTTGAGATCTTTCCTCCAAATGATCTAATCGTTCTCGCATCGGCCCCAACCTTTGTTGCAACAACATGTCCATCTCTCGGATAATATCTTGAAGATTGGAGTTAGTTGCATCTACGTTAACATTATTACTAGCACCAATAGTGTTTCTCGCAAAATCTTGAGACATGATTAACTAATAAACCTCACTAGCACAAATTCTCACCGTTACACTCCAAGGAAAACACTCACACTCGTGTTTCACTCGGGATGGCTTTTACCATTGATGTGCACTCTTGCCTTTTACCGCTCTTGTTCTCCTATCAAAGTCCTTAGAGAACTTACTCAAGGCTTAACAAGTTTGCTTGTGAAAATTGGTTGAAAGGAAGAGTTTAGAAAAAAAAGATATAGGTAGAAAAGTAGAATGATTAGAAAATAACAAGGCAATAGGAAATAATAATTTGCTGAATTGAGTAATACCAACAACAACCAAACTTCCCTTTTTTTCTTTCTTTTTTCTTTTCTTTTCTTTTTTTTCTTTTTCTTTTTCTTTTCTTTTTCTTTTTTTATGCAAACCGGGAGAGAGAAACACTTAACTTACTTAACCAAAATAGCTCTGATACAAAATGATACGCATCCAGTTGTGTGATGACCGAATTCGTCTGTGATGTTGACCGATCGTGATTCTAGTATGAAGTTGCAAACTTGAAACTTGAGTGTGGAAGTGATCTATTTTGAATGAAGATGGGGAAAGTTGTTGTTTTAATAGGTGCAGGAATGGTTGGTGATTATGGTTTGAAAGATAGATGTAAGGGGAAAATTGGATAGAAGTTAATATGGATGGAATAGAATCAGTGTGGAACAAGGAAGAACCAACAAGATAGTGAATGTTGACCCGAACCTTACACGTTCTTACCCTTTGTGAAATGATGGAAGAAGGTTGGATTATGACCCTTTAGCTATAATTGAGCTAAGAACCAACAATATAATCAAATGGAAGTGATGGTGGAAGGGTGGAACATGACCCGCTAGCTAGAAAGCTAGGAACCAACGCTATAAACAGAATGGAATGAAAGGGGAAATTTGCCACAAGACTAGCTTGAAAGCTGATAAAGTTCTTAAAGAACAATGAAGAGAACACTATAATATATTTTCATGCCAAAAAATGTCCTTACAAAGGCAAATGAGCATCCTATTTATAGTACATGGCAGCCTAGAATTTGAATGGACAAAACAATGCATTAAGGCTCCAATTTATGACATTCAATGGTTTGTCTTCAATCCTATCAAGTGTGGCCGGCCATTTGTGTATTTTAGAATGAATTTGGACATAATAAGGCTTGAATAAAGACTGATACACGTCCAAGTGATGGATCCTTTGATATTCCACTTGTTTGGCTCTTAAAAGTGCTTGTAGATGACTTGGAATGAATCTGCCCATGTTTGCATCTAAGTGTATGTGTCTCTTCCACTTCCTTTCTTTATTTCTCAACTTTATTGGCTGAATAAAAGCATAATAAAGTCTTCTAAATGATTCGTCCTCCATGGAATTCAAAAAAACTCTCTCTTTGAATGGTGATAAAGATGACATGTCTCTTGGAAGAAGATGAAAAGTCTTCAATTGTTTCCATCTTAATCTCAACATGTAATGACACTAAAAACACATAAAATATTAATCAAAATATGATAAAAATGTTATGCAAACTTAAAGAATTAATTGAACAAGTTCAATGAAGGAACTAGTTTAATTAATGAACCTACATGCTTAAATGAAACACATACATAAGTGAAGTATTTTCATAAATGAAGTGCTTGCATAAATGCAACAACAAGCATATTAATTCTCATGGAATGAATGAACTATTATGAAACTACTCATGAAAATTATTATGCAACTTATTTCAACTTTACAACAAACTCAAAACGTTGCAAGATCTAATTGTTGTTGTCATTTCTTCATTCATTTTCCAGCATTGGCAAAGCAAACTTTCCACAACATCTTGAATCATTTTAGCTCTTGTACGAGTCATAGGACCTCTAGGAAACTCATTGGGATTCTTGCTGGTTGTGTTCACATCATGAAGGCATCTCACTTGCCGCCCACGAAGAAGTCGCGGCAGCAGCATCGACAGACACACCCTGGTACGCAGATATTGTGAATTATTTAGTATCTAGTGTTTTGCCCTATGAACTTAACTTTCAAGGAAAGAAACGATTCCAACATGATGCTGAGCATTATTTTTTGGACAAGCCTTTATTGTTTAAAAACTGTGCAGACCAGTTTATCAGACGGTGTGTCCCAGAGGATGAACAACAAGCTATACTCTCACAGTGCCATACAACACCATATGGAGGCCATGTTGGAAAGCAGCGCACGACAACAAAAGTGCTTCAATTAGGTTTCTTTTGTCCGACACTACATAAAGACGCCCAAGCATTCTACAAACAGTGTGACAGCTGCCAAGGAACATGAAACATATCAAGAAGGGACGAAATGCCCCTGAAAACAATCCTAGAAGGTTAGTTGTTTGATGTTTGGGGGATAGATTTTATGGGACCATTCACATCTTCATGTGGTAATATGTACATCCTACTAGCAGTGGACTATATTTCCAAGTGGGTAGAAGCCATTGCCAACCCCCCACAATGATGCAAAGACCGTCCATAGGTTCTTACAAAAGAACATATTCACAAGGTTCGGAATCCTAGGAGCAATCATTAGTGACGAGGCACCCACTTTGATAACAAACCGATTGCTAAGGCACTCCAAAAAGTTGGGGTAAAGCATAAGATTGTCGAGACATATCATCCACAAAAAATGGGTAGTGAGACATTTCAAACAGGGAAGTTAAGACCATCTTAGAGAAAGTTGTAAACCCAAGTAGGAAAGATTGGTCATTGAAATTAGACGACGCTCTTTGGGCATACCGGACAGCATACAAAACACCACTTGGGATGTCCTCATATTGTCTAGTATACGGAAAGGCCTTCTATCTCCCTATCAAAATAGAACACAAGGCGTATTGGGCAGTCAAGGCAGTGAACATGGATTGGAAACAGGCTGGCAAAAAGAGACTACTGAATTTGGCAGAAATAAGGAATTCTGGCGGGAGGCATACAAGAACGCCAAGTTGTATAATGAATAAGTGAAAAAATGGCACGACAACAAGATTCAGCAATGGTAGTTCCTACCCGGGCAGCAAGTGTTGCTGTTTAATTCCCGCCTCAAGCTGTTTCTTGGGAAGTTAGAATCCAAATGGTCAGGACCGTTCGAAGTAGTCCAAGCCTTCCCACATGGTGTCGTGATAGTAAAACCGGTGAATGGAGGGACAGAATTCAAAGTAACGAGTAGAGACTAAAGCACTATACACAAGATTATGTCCCAAAAGAACAAGAAGAATTCACATTGGGGGATGCCCACCCCAGTGTGACATAAATTTATCTTTTCCATATCTTTACCACTTTAGTATGAGTAGTTTTTTAGGAATAGGTTTTATTCTTTTCATTTTCTTTTTATTCCCGTCTCACAATTAATTATGCAGGTCATAACTCTTAAAAACCAAGACCGCTAAGCACAGAAAAAGGTAGCAGATGCTAAGCCAAATGTCGTGACCTGCCGCTGATAGCAGATACCCCTTGAAATCCTCTACAACATCTGAATAAGCCTAAGTCCTCTTCCCTTTTTCTTGCCTTTATTTTTCTTTTCATTTTCTTTTTCTATTTAGTGCATTGAGGGCAATTCCCATCTCGAGTTTGGGGGGGTAGTTCTCACATCTTTTGTTTACGCATACATAGTAGCATATAGGTTGCATTGTACTTGCCTTTGTAATAATCGGAAAAGGAAAAAAATTATATAACTTGTGCATATGATATTAGTCGATTACTTACTTTCGCACCAATAATAAACTGAACTTAATATGGGAAAAGCATGAAAAATGACTTAGAATTTTTTTCTTTGTTCAAAAATGTCAAACACTATTGTTACTTGATGAATTTGTTAGAATATCTAATGAACATAGCCTGCTTGTTTTTAGAATTCTTTGCAAAGTTCTAACAAATGGTTGTAGGTAGCCACCTATGCAGGCAAGAGAAATAGAAAAATACAGCATTGCCACGGCAACAGAAGTAAAAACAAAGAACATTGTTGTTTTTCCCTAGAGGTGCCCGCAACATGCTCTAGGAAGAATCATGTGCGAGGAGACTCTGCTACTATCAAAGTCCATGAATATGAAAGTTTTGAAGTGACGGACAAATTAGCATGAGTGAATGAAAGTCTTCACGGGATGAATCTACTCTAAGGGTTCGAGGATTTGTAGTTTGCCCATGTCTTAATTTCAGACCTAGAAGAGTAGTGTTGATAAGCTGAAGCCCCCATATATCGTTACAACATCTTTGTTTATTTAGTTATTTTGCAAATTCAGTCTGTATACAGTTTTGCACACACTGCACTGGTATTAGAAATTAATTCTGAGTTATTTTCTTGCTAAATTCCCTTCACTAATTTAATATAGGTGCCACGGCCTTGAGGTATGAAATCAAGTTGAAAACAAGTTTTTCTTTCTGGTTATTATAAGGGCAAATATGTTAGGTTGCATTGCTTGAGGTCAAGCAATTGTTCAAGTTTGGGGGTGTGTAAAGTGTCCACAAGTTCTATATTTTATGTACATTACATCTCATATCATTGCTGTTTTTGAGTTCATCGTAGCCATAATTAGGACCATGCATTGCATTTTACAGTATTTCTTTGATTTACCTTGTTTTTATAGTTTATCCTTTATTTGGTGAATAAAAGGTATTGTTTTAGTGTATTTTTGGTTTACAGTACTAAAGGCTGAGGATGTGATGCTGAGGCATTGAACCAGGGAGTTGTACTGACGCAGTTCCAGACCGAAACAGCAGCTGTTGAGTGTTGTCGCCGCCCACGACAGCAGACTATGGAGTTGGAGAACTAGAGTGCGATTTGCAGAGCAGAAAATATTGATTCTATCGGTGCTGCCCACTCAATTTTCCAATGTTTGTAGCAGCGAGTAGAGCTGCCGAAGTGAAATCTCGAGATTGCTTGCGGGACAAGGCAACGTGATAAAGTCCGCATTCAACTCAAAGAAGTTAGAGTTTAAAGTCACATTTAATGTGGAAAGCTACTTTTGAAGACTTCTACTTCAAGAATGACTAGACCTAGCTATTGTCTATAAATACTTAGTGTAAGTCTAATTTAAATCATCTTAGGTTTTCTTTAGGCATAGCTTAGGTTTTCTTGTCACCGACATGTTCTAAATTTCTCTTTGGTTTGGGGTTATGTTGTAATTAGTTGTGAGAACAGTTGTTTAGGTTTCAAAGTTTGTTTTGCAATAAAATACTCTAAGATTTGCTTAATTAATGTACTTCACTTCTTCAATTAGTTCCAAAAGTCCAGTTGAAGAAATCCATTTGTCGGGCACGAGAGTGTCAAACTCACGGAAGAATTAAGTACGGTCTCATCATGACGGGGTGTTGACTAATTCGGCTTAGACATAAGTTAGAATTTCAGCGGCTAAAAGGAGCAACCAAACGTCGACTGTCTGTGTTAGGTGTACGTCGAGATTGCTAGGTATTGCCAACATCACATAGTGATAGAATCCTTGCCTAGACATAGAAAGGATCACTTTAGAATTCTTCACTGGACTTGGAGTATCTGCCAGACTTGCCGCCATGACTTCCTTCCATCTCACCTGCCAAGACAAAGAAAGTTGCAAGAGCAGTGTTCCGTCGTGGCAACAAAAGTTGTCACAACCTCAATCCACCATTAACTGCCAAGGCAGCAGCTCGTGGCAGCGCAAAACAACTTGGCCTATTAAACACAATTTCACACTAAGCAGCAGTATAACCCCGCCCTCTCTATCAATCTGATTACTTCCTCTTTTACTTGTGTTTTATTTTACTTTTCTCCTTAAACATCTAGCTTACTTGTGCAATTTACTTTTCTTGTGCATGAACAACAATTTGAACCAAGCTGTCCAATTCCTATGGGAGACGATATCTTATACACTATAACTTGACAAAACTATGCACTTGCACTCATAAATTGTAACGCCCTAGTTTTGGGCCTAGATGTTTTAGACATCGAGATATGATAAAAATGTGGTAAAATTTGCTAAAATCCTCTAAAAATATGTTTAAGAGGTTGGTCAAATCAATTTTACAAAAAGAGTTTTGGAAATGGGACATTTCGAGTAGTGACCAAATTGTAAAGTTTCAAAACTATGGAAAATGTGATTTTTAAAGAAGAAGCCAAATTCTTAGAATCTTTAGGGGGCTTTATGGAAATTTAACCTTTCCTTATTATGACATGTGTTTTAAATGGCTTTTAATTAAATGGCTTTAATTGGTTTTATTTTAATTAATTAAAATGGGTAGTTAATGTGAGATTCTTTTATGTAACTACGATTTTCTCTTCATTTTCAGCCAAACACTATTTTCATTCTTTTCTCTCCAGAATTCTTTTCTCCCAAACACTGTCCTAACATTTCCTAATTAATTTTCAAGAAATCCTTTCAAGTTCTTCAAGATTTTTCTAAGGAAAACTTTTCATTCATTGAGGAAAGCAATGATTGGAGGT
Organism: Hibiscus tridactylites; assembly: GCA_958450335.1. Lineage (NCBI taxonomy): Eukaryota > Viridiplantae > Streptophyta > Magnoliopsida > Malvales > Malvaceae > Hibiscus > Hibiscus tridactylites. Next base: position 72,081,511 of record OY288272.1, read on the forward strand.
AAATCCCTTTCTCAACCTCTAATCAAAGTTCTTTTTTGAAATTCCCAAGATCTTTGGCTTATAATTAATGTTTTTTGTTGAGTTTTCATTATAGTTTTGATTGGAGATCAAAATCTTGTGAAAATATGGTTGAAATCTTAATTTTTGGACTTGTTTTGTTAAGCTCTGTTATGGATTGATTTTAATTGAATCTTAAGTTGGTTAATATGTGAAATGAAGTTTTGATAACATAGATTCCGATATCCTTGAGATCCTTGAGTTTCTTGTTAGTTTTAAGTGAGTTTTCGAGGTGAAATGGTGGAATCTTGCTTGCTGGAGGTATAAGGTTGGGTTAGGTTGTTTGTTAGATGTGTTTTTATGTTTATAATGATTTGGAAGTGATGTGTGTTGGCTGGGCTTGGTTTAGGAAGCAATCGATTGAGTTTTCGATTGTTTTAGATGGGTAAATTGGTGTACTTTGGGTGAGCGACGAGTTTGTGAATTGTTGTTGGTGTTGTAATACATTTTAATGCATTTAGATCTTTGTTTTGATGTTGTGAAAATAGGGGATCTTGATTTGGGAGCAAACGAGGCGTTTTTGGAGACTCCGAAGGGGTAATTTTCGTGTCGGCGAGCAAGGCTTCGCGTATCGGTGAGTGGAAATGGAATTTCCTGCTTTGTAACGCTTTGAGCGTGGTCTTGGGAGCTTAGCGTAGGTTTGATACACTTAGCTAAGCTCAAGAGTAAGTGGTTCGGAAATCTCTCTTTCAGAAATGTGCTATGTTTGATGAAAATGCACTTGAATTGTATATGGTTTTGATTACTGTTTTAAAGCATGTTTTAAGTATGGTTAATGCTGGATTTTAATGTCATTTTTGTTGGAGTATGCCCAAAGACCAATCTTATGATGATTGAATAGACATACTATTTTACTAGATTTATCAAGTAATGGCTTTGTCGTTATTATCATTTGGTATGTTTCTGTGCATCAAACTAACCATTGGATAATAATGTCCATACAATAATACGATTATTGTTAAATAGGATCCTTAGTCGAATATTATTACGGGTATGAACAGTGATAATATATAAAGACTAATATGCGGTTGATGACAAGCGTTGTCATTGACATAGAGATGTCAAAATCAACTCATAAGTATTTGTTGGAGAACAACATATTGGATTGACCCGCTATGAGCATGTAACCCCCGTAGCCCGGTCTGGACGGTTGACCCGAACTACGAAGATTACACGGGGAAAACCAAAGTCAACCCGAAAGTCAACCTTGATTAACGACCCTTTTTTTTTCTTTTTAATCTTTTCTAGATGCACATTAACCTTAGATGTGATCACACAAACACCATGCTCAAAGATCACAAACATCAGAGATCAAACAGGGACCCAAATGAACAAATTACAACTTTAGGGACCAAATTGTAATTTCTGAAAACTTTAAGGACTTAACCAGATTTTAAGTTACCAACTTGAAATTAGTCATGTTTCATGCTTCTGTGCCAAATTTCAGCTCAAACGGACATCCCGAACTCAAACAATTGCACAAACAAGATTCAGGACCAAAATGCAAACATTTTGAAACATTTAACCGCCCATGTCAGCCCCCAACGGTCACCCGTTCCGAAACAGGCCAAGGCCGTTCCGAAACACGGGCCGTTCCGCAACGCGTTCCGCAACGGGGGTCTGGCAGAATGCCTTCCGTTTCGGAACGGTGACACCCGTTTCGGACGCCTGGGTTTATGCAGGGCACCCGTTCCGAAACGGTGTTGCCTGTTCCGAAACGCCTAGCCCAGAATGTTGCATTTTGCTCACTAAAACACACAATTGATCAATCAAACATGCTCCAAAAGCCACCAAACTTTGCTAACATGCAATTCAACATAAAAGAGACATTCTTGCATCAACAATTCAACAATTAACCATCACATAAGAAAAGCCCCAATTCTATAGACATACTTCCTACACAAGCAACCATTTAAGCACAAACCTTCCAATTCAAACTCAATTAAACCAATTCATGTTTCAACAACATTAACAACAGCATTTAAACCTTTATGATCAACATATACGATCACATACACAAAAACCCGAGAGATTCTACCCCATTGCCCTTATTAACTATAGCTATTCACCGAGACATACATCTCCATTGGAGTCCACCTTGAATCCCTTGCTCCTTGCTGCCCAACACTTCAAGAATCTGCATTGATGGACAAAAAGGAGCGTAAGCACATAATGCTTAGTGAGGAATGCTCAAAACCAAAACACCATCAATGCAGCGGGTCTTTAAAACACTTTAAAACCAACCCGATTTGCTTTCCAAAACCATGTTTGAAAACTCTTTCAACATCAAGCTCAAATCATGCATAAACACCATATGCAAAGCTTAGAATAAAACCATGGAAACACGTCCTTTCCACAACATACCTTTCCTTAACTTGGAAACCACATCAAGCAAGAAACCATTGAAAACCATAATTCAATTAAACCATTTCATGCATTTAACCAAGGCATCATAAACCATAACATCATATTCACATGCCTTAACAACAAGTCATACATGACTCCAATGCAACATAGGTAATTCATGCTCACATGCATCATTTATCAAATGATAACCAACACTTGTTCAACATACAAGTAACATGCTTCCACTAGCATTATACACATTTTATGCAACAATGCATCTTACCAAGCATCTCATGCTCCTCATGCAAACATGCATCAATTCAAGCATTTCATGCTTCTCATGCAACCATGCATCATTTCAAGCAATCTCATGCTTCACGTGTAACTATGCATCATTTCAAGCAATCTCATGCTTCACATGCAACTATGCATCATTTCAAGCAATCCCATGCTTCACATGATCAAGAACATTATATTGGCTTCCAAGAGATGAACCACATTCACTTTCCAACTTTACAACCCGATCGGATACGCGGATCACAAGCGTGTCCCAACGCTTCCTACACACTACCCAATCCAAGGTCTTCCCGTGGGCAACAACCTCCACTGACCTCAATCTCCTAAGGTTCCCATGTATGGACTTTTAAACACCATACAACCTTAGCTTTTCCTCAAGGTTACCATGTATGGACATACACCCTTGACATGCACAAGGTCTTCCCGTATGGACTTTCAACCACCATACAACCTTTGCATAACCGATTGGTAGTTGTAGACATCATCTAACGAGATCCGGGACATCACACACAAGATCCACACATGGACTTAACCATAGCCATTGTGATCTTAACAAGTACAAGGTTCTCACATAAGGACTTTTAACCACCTTGTAACCTTTACTCAACCAAGGTCTACCGTGGGCAACAACCTCCACTACGACCTTAAGCAACCGAGGTCCTCCCGTGGGCACACCCTCCACTGACCTCATCTCGTTAGGAATACTTGAGGGGAGTTTACCCGGTCCACACTTGACCACTCCGCCATCAAGGCGACTTTATTCACGGTGCACCCAATCCTATAGCCGGCTAATTATACCCGATCAACGAACCAAGAACCATTCACATCTCTTGCCAACATAACCATCTTACCATAATATCCAATGTTCCACATGCATAAACATAATGCAAGGCCATCACATCATTAGCTCAATGATTCACATGCATACACATAAAGCAAAACCATCACATCATTAGCTCAATGATTCACATGCATAAACAATATGCAAAAGGCACAATTATCATCATTAATCATCATCAACTCACTGTTTTTAAGCATAATACATAGCCAATGAACAACATGCATCACTATGCATCAAAATCACAATTTCCATAAACATAACCAAGGATCTCTTACCTTGAGCATCCTTTTCAATTGACTTTCAAAACCAGCATTAAACCATGCTAAAACATGCTTACAAAACAGAATCAAACCATGCAATAACACATGCACATCAATCATCAACCACAATTGATTTTAAAACCAAATCATACACAATCCAAGAGCAAAAACCTCTTCACTTACTCTTGAGCTTAGCAAAGTTGTTTAGACTTAAACTAAGCTCCCAAAAACCTTCAAACCATGTTTCAAAAGCTGAAATCCCAACTTCACTCACCGATTACAAAACAAGCCTAGCCAACAAGCTTTCCAAGCTTCCGAAACCTTCCGAAAACACCTCCAAAGCTCAAGGATCAACCTCCCCTGTTTCAAGCACATAAAAACAGAACATTAATGCATCCATATGCATTAAAACACCAGCAACATCAACACAACTCGCTGCTCATCACAAAACTAGCAATTTGGCTACCAAACACAACCGAAATCATCTCCAAACACTTCCAAAACTTAACCCAGCCAAGATCCATCACTTCTAACCATTTTTATACATCAAATAACATGCAAAATGATCACAACCACGTCCTTATACCTCCAGGTATAACAGATCACCAATTACACTCCAAAAACAACCAAAAACTCAAGCCAAACTTAGGAAATTCAACCTATCCGGGATTGCATTGATTAAACCTCAACTTCTAATCATTTTAGCATTCATTTAACATCAATTTAACACCTCAAAACCCTGCTTAAACAGATCACACGAAATTTTCACCAAAATCATCAAATCTTGCATTTTAGCCAAAAATCAAGATCTCAATTGAAAAGCCATTAATAAAACATAAATCAAGGATTGAGAACTTAGGAATTTCAGTAAAGAACTGATAGTTTAGAGGAGAAGGACGTTCTTACCTCCAAACTTGAATTTCTCCATTTTAGAGCCAAAATGCTTGATGAAACAATTTGCAAATTGAGAGGTTTTGATGATGAGATGATTAGGAATCAAATGAGAGTTGAAATGAGAGATTAAGAAGTCAAAATCAGAGAAAGAAATCTGAGGAAATCTTGTTTGGGTAGAGAGAAAATGAGAGAAAAGAGAATTTGAGAGAAAATAGAAAAATTAGTTAAGAATTGGTTAAAATGATTTCCCTCCTTTTCATAACCTTTAAAATCAGATTTTTGACTTAAAATATCTTAGAAAAATCTGGAGAAATCCTTTTTGGAATAATAGCTCCTTAAAGATTCAAAGTTTCAATCCTTTATAAAACTGTCCCGCAACTTTCAAAAATTACATTTTGGTCACTAGCCAAAATGTCAACCTTCCGAACCTCATTTTCCAAAATTGATTTCACAGTTCACTTTTATATATTAAAATATGATTTTAGAATATTTTTCCATATTTTTAATGCAACCCGAACTAGGCTTTCCTAAATTCCCTCTTATATATTCGATCAGCACTTTGACCGAACCGGTCAACGCCAAAACTTCTGAGCCCAAAACCGGGGCGTTACAACTCTCCCCCCCTTAGGAAATTTCGTCCTCGAAATTTCAACCGGCGAAAAGAGAACAGAACCTTCTCAAGCAACACACAAAGCAACACAAAAGCCTTAACCAACACCACTGATCACATTCCACACAAAACCTCCACCATACACTGTTCACAAATCCAAACTCTCAAAGGTAACCACGACTTAACCTTCCACACAACCAGACAATACACAAACCCAACGTCAACCTGAGGAACTTCAGCTCTTACAGCAAACAACACTGTAATACACATCTTCCAAAACTTGTCTACACAAAGACAACAACCCAACCAACTCGGTCACTAGGCAACCTCTCAGCTTCAACAACTCTTGCGATTCCCAAACCTTTTCCAAAGATTTTCCCAACAAGCAGAAATCCTTAAACATCAACTGTTCACACAAACTCTCTAACGAAGCTGACAATCCTTTACATCCATCAAAAACATTACCATAACAGCTCACCAGCACCAAAAACCAGAATCACATCACAACCTCAACTTGAAACCTTCAGCCGTTCCACATACCATCAACAGACTTCAAACAAAACTTCTTAACCACAACTAGCCAACCACTGCTCACACAAAAACCCAACAACCAACAAAAAACCTTCGATCTTTCACAGCCCTTTCACTACATACTCAACCAGAACACTTGCACTACCAGAACATCACTGAACCAAAACACACACAACAGCTTCAGAACTCTTCAAAGATTGCCAAGAACAAACACAACCCTTCACAGCAACTTAAAAGCTAAACAACCTCAGCTGCAACAACACTTAACACCAAGGAACTACCCCTTCCTTTAAACTAAACAAACCACTTAGCAGATACTAACCTCAAACAGATACCCTTCACCACCAAACCACTAAACTCTCAAAGCATCCAACACCATCCTTTTACCAACAGGCCATTCCACTCTTACTATCACTAACAACTAGTTTAACAAACTCCAGCACTTCTAACTTCTACTCAGCACCAACAACCTCTAAAAACCATCATCCCACCTAATCTAACCACAACACCAACAGATTCAATTAGTTATTAGCGAGCGTGAACATCGTATGCATGATCACCTACATGCCCTATCAATGCCTGATGTACATGTATGCAAAACCCTCTAATGTCATGCCACATGTATGCATGGACCAACATATATAATATAGTATATATCAATGATTTTAACTGTGCATGAATGCCAGTTCACACCCCCCAATAACATCCTCAAAATCTGTCTAAGAACAACCTCCTTACTCACCTTTAACTTATCTAACCCCATCATACCAACAACCATTAACCACAAGATACTTACCAAGCCTTCTTCACACCCAAGATATTATCAAACCACAACTACCCTTACTCCAAACATACTAGCAACAAGACTAAACTTACCACGCAAGGAAAAACCAACAGAAACCAAACTAAGGCAACTAAAGCAAAGATCACTTAACAAGGTTACCTGAAAACACAACACCACCCTGAAGCTTCATCGAACGAGCTCTCTTCCTTGCGGAACCAACATCCTTCTGTCGCACCCCTGCAGCACCAGCTAACACACCAGGGTCACCACCAACTCCTTGCAATAAGAAACCTTGACTGTTCCGCGCCAACATCAAGCAATCACGCTTCATGTGTCCAGCAGACCCACACTTCCAGCAAACTTCATTTCCCAAGCTCTTCACAACCTTCTGCTTTTTCTGCCACTTCTGAACCTCGCCTCGGTCGCGCCCACGACCTTTCAAAGATCCTTTAGCCAACATCAAAGCTGACTTCACTCCATGAGGACAATCACGCTTAACATGCAACTTGGAACCACAATTCCAACAAACACCTGCGCCCCAACAATTTCCAACATGTTGCCTTTTACAACGGTCACAAACAGATGACTGAGCTTCCACTCCTTGCTCAGGCAACACTTGCTCACCAACGGCATTAGCCGCACCTTGCTTAACCCTTGGAAATTCCCCTCCAAGATACCTTTCATAGAAAGCAGACACGAAGAAATCCCAATCAATATCAAGGATATGTGACGCCACAGCCACAGATGTCCACCAAGAACAAGCATCCTCCAGCATCAGAGAAACAACACTCCCCAGCTTACAGGCATAATCACAGCCTTCCTGATCCAAAATCAGAACTACATTGGCCAACCAGGCCTCAAACATCTCCGGGGAAGAACCATGATACTCCTCAGCACCCAAATCAAGCAAATGCTGCTTCGGCAAACCCACACATTTAACCAGCACATCCACTGATTCCACCTCAACCGTAGCCTGAGATGTTCCCAACACCTCCTGAACAACAGGTAAAGAACTTTCCATCCCGGAACCAGCTTCCTTCCCTTGTCTTACCAACTCAACTTTAGTCACAGAAGACTGAGACAAAACACCTTTACAAAAGGGTGAATCCTTTGACTTAACAACCTGCCCTAAGGCAGCCACCATCTCACTCATCCTCCGCTCTTTCATCATCTTTGCCATACCACTAACAACAAACAACATACAATCACAACAAACAAACAAAACCTGTTAGACCAGCATTAAGCAAGGATTCAAACTCCAACTCCAAAATAACACAATAGCTATATTAATAAGGCAATGGGTATCCCGAATCCTCCCCCTTTACATGACATAACAGTCAACACAACATGAATATCACAACATCAAGCATATCAACAACATACCTTGATCATGCTTACACCAAACAACATCCAACAGCACTAGCACATTAGCAACATAACATGCTCAAAACACATTCATCATGCATAGCATCAGCTCATAACATCCACACATATCCATATGATCTCAACCAAGATTCATAACCACAAAACATGCTTGCATACATCAGCAACATGCTCAAAAACATCAACAGCATACTCAGAAACACATGCTTCAACCAGCTTTCAACCACACAACATGATAAACATCAAGCACACTTACCACAACAACTTACCGTTTTCCCCAACCTTCGCAACTCAGCTCTGATACCACCAAATGTAACCCCCGTAGCCCGGTCTGGACGGTTGACCCGAACTACGAAGATTACACGGGGAAAACCAAAGTCAACCCGAAAGTCAACCTTGATTAACGACCCCTTTTTTTTCTTTTTAATCTTTTCCAGATGCACATTAACCTTAGATGTGATCACACAAACACCATGCTCAAAGATCACAAACATCAGAGATCAAACAGGGACCCAAATGAACAAATTACAACTTTAGGGACCAAATTGTAATTTCTGAAAACTTTAAGGACTTAACCAGATTTTAAGTTACCAACTTGAAATTAGTCATGTTTCATGCTTCTGTGCCAAATTTCAGCTCAAACGGACATCCCGAACTCAAACAATTGCACAAACAAGATTCAGGACCAAAATGCAAACATTTTGAAACATTTAACCGCCCATGTCAGCCCCCAACGGTCACCCGTTCCGAAACAGGCCAAGGCCGTTCTGAAACATGGGCCGTTCCGCAACGCGTTCCGCAACGGGGGTCTGGCAGAATGCCTTCCGTTTCGGAACGGTGACACCCGTTTCGGACGCCTGGGTTTATGCAGGGCACCCGTTCCGAAACGGTGTTGCCTGTTCCGAAACGCCTAGCCCAGAATGTTGCATTTTGCTCACTCAAACACACAATTGATCAATCAAACATGCTCCAAAAGCCACCAAACTTTGCTAACATGCAATTCAACATAAAAGAGACATTCTTGCATCAACAATTCAACAATTAACCATCACATAAGAAAAGCCCCAATTCTATAGACATATTTCCTACACAAGCAACCATTTAAGCACAAACCTTCCAATTCAAACTCAATTAAACCAATTCATGTTTCAACAACATTAACAACAGCATTTAAACCTTTATGATCAACATATACGATCACATACACAAAAACCCGAGAGATTCTACCCCATTGCCCTTATTAACTATAGCTATTCACCGAGACATACATCTCCATTGGAGTCCACCTTGAATCCCTTGCTCCTTGCTGCCCAACACTTCAAGAATCTGCATTGATGGACAAAAAGGAGCGTAAGCACATAATGCTTAGTGAGGAATGCTCAAAACCAAAACACCATCAATGCAGCGGGTCTTTAAAACACTTTAAAACCAACCCGATTTGCTTTCCAAAACCATGTTTGAAAACTCTTTCAACATCAAGCTCAAATCATGCATAAACACCATATGCAAAGCTTAGAATAAAACCATGGAAACACGTCCTTTCCACAACATACCTTTCCTTAACTTGGAAACCACATCAAGCAAGAAACCATTGAAAACCATAATTCAATTAAACCATTTCATGCATTTAACCAAGGCATCATAAACCATAACATCATATTCACATGCCTTAACAACAAGTCATACATGACTCCAATGCAACATAGGTAATTCATGCTCACATGCATCATTTATCAAATGATAACCAACACTTGTTCAACATACAAGTAACATGCTTCCACTAGCATTATACACATTTCATGCAACAATGCATCTTACCAAGCATCTCATGCTCCTCATGCAAACATGCATCAATTCAAGCATTTCATGCTTCTCATGCAACCATGCATCATTTCAAGCAATCTCATGCTTCACGTGCAACTATGCATCATTTCAAGCAATCTCATGCTTCACATGCAACTATGCATCATTTCAAGCAATCCCATGCTTCACATGATCAAGAACATTATATTGGCTTCCAAGAGATCAACCATATTCACTTTCCAACTTTACAACCCGATCGGATACGCGGATCACAAGCGTGTCCCAACGCTTCCTACACACTACCCAATCCAAGGTCTTCCCGTGGGCAACAACCTCCACTGACCTCAATCTCCTAAGGTTCCCATGTATGGACTTTTAAACACCATACAACCTTAGCTTTTCCTCAAGGTTACCATGTATGGACATACACCCTTGACATGCACAAGGTCTTCCCGTATGGACTTTCAACCACCATACAACCTTTGCATAACCGATTGGTAGTTGTAGACATCATCTAACGAGATCCGGGACATCACACACAAGATCCACACATGGACTTAACCATAGCCATTGTGATCTTAACAAGTACAAGGTTCTCACATAAGGACTTTTAACCACCTTATAACCTTTACTCAACCAAGGTCTACCGTGGGCAACAACCTCCACTACGACCTTAAGCAACCGAGGTCCTCCCGTGGGCACACCCTCCACTGACCTCATCTCGTTAGGAATACTTGAGGGGAGTTTACCCGGTCCACACTTGACCACTCCGCCATCAAGGCGACTTTATTCACGGTGCACCCAATCCTATAGCCGGCTAATTATACCCGATCAACGAACCAAGAACCATTCACATCTCTTGCCAACATAACCATCTTACCATAATATCCAATGTTCCACATGCATAAACATAATGCAAGGCCATCACATCATTAGCTCAATGATTCACATGCATACACATAAAGCAAAACCATCACATCATTAGCTCAATGATTCACATGCATAAACAATATGCAAAAGGCACAATTATCATCATTAATCATCATCAACTCACTGTTTTTAAGCATAATACAAAGCCAATGAACAACATGCATCACTATGCATCAAAATCACAATTTCCATAAACATAACCAAGGATCTCTTACCTTGAGCATCCTTTTCAATTGACTTTCAAAACCAGCATTAAACCATGCTAAAACATGCTTACAAAACAGAATCAAACCATGCAATAACACATGCACATCAATCATCAACCACAATTGATTTTAAAACCAAATCATACACAATCCAAGAGCAAAAACCTCTTCACTTACTCTTGAGCTTAGCAAAGTTGTTTAGACTTAAACTAAGCTCCCAAAAACCTTCAAACCATGTTTCAAAAGCTGAAATCCCAACTTCACTCACCGATTACCAAACAAGCCTAGCCAACAAGCTTTCCAAGCTTCCGAAACCTTCCGAAAACACCTCCAAAGCTCAAGGATCAACCTCCCCTGTTTCAAGCACATAAAAACAGAACATTAATGCATCCATATGCATTAAAACACCAGCAACATCAACACAACTCGCTGCTCATCACAAAACTAGCAATTTGGCTACCAAACACAACCGAAATCATCTCCAAACACTTCCAAAACTTAACCCAGCCAAGATCCATCACTTCTAACCATTTTTATACATCAAATAACATGCAAAATGATCACAACCACGTCCTTATACCTCCAGGTATAACAGATCACCAATTACACTCCAAAAACAACCAAAAACTCAAGCCAAACTTAGGAAATTCAACCTATCCGGGATTGCATTGATTAAACCTCAACTTCTAATCATTTTAGCATTCATTTAACATCAATTTAACACCTCAAAACCCTGCTTAAACAGATCACACGAAATTTTCACCAAAATCATCAAATCTTGCATTTTAGCCAAAAATCAAGATCTCAATTGAAAAGCCATTAATAAAACATAAATCAAGGATTGAGAACTTAGGAATTTCAGTAAAGAACTGATAGTTTAGAGGAGAAGGACGTTCTTACCTCCAAACTTGAATTTCTCCATTTTAGAGCCAAAATGCTTGATGAAACAATTTGCAAATTGAGAGGTTTTGATGATGAGATGATTAGGAATCAAATGAGAGTTGAAATGAGAGATTAAGAAGTCAAAATCAGAGAAAGAAATCTGAGGAAATCTTGTTTGGGTAGAGAGAAAATGAGAGAAAAGAGAATTTGAGAGAAAATAGAAAAATTAGTTAAGAATTGGTTAAAATGATTTCCCTCCTTTTCATAACCTTTAAAATCAGATTTTTGACTTAAAATATCTTAGAAAAATCTGGAGAAATCCTTTTTGGAATAATAGCTCCTTAAAGATTCAAAGTTTCAATCCTTTATAAAACTGTCCCGCAACTTTCAAAAATTACATTTTGGTCACTAGCCAAAATGTCAACCTTCCGAACCTCATTTTCCAAAATTGATTTCACAGTTCACTTTTATATATTAAAATATGATTTTAGAATATTTTTCCATATTTTTAATGCAACCCGAACTAGGCTTTCCTAAATTCCCTCTTATATATTCGATCAGCACTTTGACCGAACCGGTCAACGCCAAAACTTCTGAGCCCAAAACCGGGGCGTTACAGAGCATGTTTCTTGGGTAATTATGTGACAGTCACAACATTGCTCATGATAAACATATGTATAATCCTCAGACTTGAGATCAACATGATTTTAACATAAAGATTTACGTATTTTGACATAGTCAAACGTGTGTCGTACATGACTACATTATAAAGACTAGTGATTTGATACGTGATGCCTATTTAGTATATATGGTTGATCAAGAAAGGATTTGTCCCTCCTACATAATGGGAGAAATATCTTTAGCCACTTGATTGAGTGAGATTAGAAAATGCATGGTCATGCTCGAATATTATGATATGAGATATCATAGAGATTCGTTTATCATAATCTACTCAAGACATCAAGAAACACTAGATGGACAACGCAAGTGTGACTAACCCGTGACTTGTGTTCATCTAAGATATAAAGGACAAAAGGATGAAATACATAAAGGAAGTTTATTCAGGAATTAGGAAAGTCAAACCATGACTTCATGCAACTTAGGTAGCAATGATGTATTGCTAGATGCCACTCATTGTTTGTAAAATTTGAACAGTTCTAATTTTGCTGCTAACGTTGCATGAACCTACAAGGGTCACACCCTTCGAATGAAACGAACAAAAATTGGAAACCATACTCCCTAGTCTAGGGAGGTTGCCGAAAATCCCCTATGGGATAGGGGAAATCAGCAACTCCCTTAAATGGGAATAATATTGGATAAATATTGTATTTATCAAATATTATTTAGAGTATGGAAAATATTTAGAGACTTAAATATTATAGAATAAGATTCTAGAAATTTAAATATATATTTGGAATTTATATATTGTATATTTAATTCCAAGTTTATGTAGAATTAGATTCTACATAATTAAAAATATATATTTAAATCCAAGTAAAGATAGAATGAGATTCTATATAATAAATATATATATATTTGGATTAAATATAATGTATATTTAAGTCCATGTTTTATGTAGAATAAGATTCTATATAATTAAATATATATATATATATATATATATTTCATTTAATATTATTAAATATAATGTATATTTAATATAAACCAATTTCAAGTAGAATTAGATTCTATGAATTTTGGTTGAACTTGGATTTAAGGTATTCAACTAGAATTAAGTCTCTGAATACTATTTAAAGGGACAAGGGCTAGCAACCAAATCATCCCTCTTCCTCCTTTTGAAGATTTCGACAACACCCCTAGGGATTCCCCACTGGAATTCAACATGTCCCAGAAAGCTCTCTGAGAAGTTGTTCGATATTTTTCTTGTGTTCTACTTGCCCCCTGGCAAATCCCTGAAGGTTCCATTGCTCGATTGAAAGTCCCGGTTGAACTCCTGGTCGATTTCAAACTCCCTCAGGAATCCCTAGAAGGATTTCGACTTCTCCCTAGAAGGTGTTCAAACCTATCGAAATTTATCCCTAAGTGTTAGGGAGGCGGAAACATTGTTCGTTTTTTTCGGGTGGACTCCGTAGAGGTCGTTGCGAATCTGTGACAATTCCGGTTTTACTTGACGTGGTTATTCCGACATACTGTCAGTTTTCCAGTTTCCAAGGTTTTAAAAGGTAACTCTTCATCTTTTCACCCCGGATTCGTTCCTGTACATAGATCCTGGCTCGATTACGTCGGATTAATTTTTCCGCTGCGCCACGAGGCGTGCCGACGTGACCCAACAGTGGTATCAGAGCGACTTGTATCATACGAATTAGGACTTAAATTCTTGGGTGATGTTTATGTATGAGATGCATGCTGTTTGATTCGATTTAAATATTTATCGTTTATCGTATCACACCTAATAAAGGCTTATTTCGATTAACACTAAATGATTAAGATTTAATCATAACTATGTTAGGTTGCTTCAATGTTAAATGTTAACATGTTGAGACTAATAGTTAGTCTAAAGAACAAGTAGTTGTTCGTAGTTTCATAGATTTATGAAATCTCTGAAAGGGCTTCTAATTTGATAAAAGTTATCAAACTATCTTTCATGGTGAATCCATAAGAGTTATGGTTAGACGTTATGAAAAATGCATGTCTAGGATTGGCATCATCAAAGACCTGGTACTTAAGTGTGCCTAGTGTGCCACCTCTCTTTCATGTTGACCTACCTGGTGCATTTGTTTGTTAACACAAATGGTTTATGAAACCTCATGATCCTTCTCTGGCCCATTAACCGGAACATAGGGATAATCAGTTTAAAACTTCGTAAACATGTCGTTACTTTGTTCGCACGATGTTTGAAATGCATGTTAGATTGCACGGTGTTTGTTTTGCATGGTTATAGCCCATAGCCTTTATAGTTTTGGTTTTTATAAATATGGCCTGCGTGTCATGCCTTTCTCTATCTTCTATTGTACTTGTCTTCTCATCTCACTCCCTCGCATGTAACGCAAGTTTCTGAAAATTGTAAATACTCATGGAGATAAAGCAAGAACCAAGGTAGCAGCGTGGTTGGCCTTCCCTGGTGGACCGGTCGTTTCAGAAGAAGATTCTATCTTTAGTAGAATGGTCCTCCCATTGGCTTGGGATGGGTCGCCTTAGGTTAAGAAGGGCTATAATAATTGCATATTTATTTACCGCTTATATTTATCTTGTATGTGATGCAATGGATGTTTTATAAGCATGATTAAACATAGTTCTATTGATAGGATCAATGTTAAAATGATGAGATAATTAAATAAATCCCTCACTATAATTCTAAGTCTGTTTTAACCATCCAATATTTACCCTCGTTAAAGCTTCGATCGATATAATGTGAGCTTTGCCAAAGCAATGTCACATTTATCTATCTTAGTTAAACGCGAAGAATAAGCTAGTGATATTCTCCGGTTTAGATATTGGTATTGACTTAGCTGGGATGTTCTAATAGGATTAGAAAACCTAGTGGTTAAAAGTTTTGGATAATCATAAGATGATTTAAAGAACAAGAGTTGTTCGCCAAAAGATGAGGAATTACATGAGATGTAATTAGTAAGGTGTTACTTACCTAAATAACCATTTCCTAAAAGACTGGCCAAAGCTGATTTAGGAGTGGTGAAATACGGATCCTCAGTCACTAGAAAACTATCGAAACGTTTTTCCGAAATTAAAACTAGAGGGTTTTTAATTTTGAAGAAAATAGTGGGAGTAAATTTATAGTAAAGACCTATCTATAAATTTTAAAATTTAGTAAAACTTATGTAGCATATTTTCTTTGTTGTAGAATTAATGGAAAATAATACTCTATCTCTGCGATCTATCCTTGAGAAGGATAAGCTCAATGGCATAAACTTCCTTGACTGGTTCTGCAATTTGAGAACTGTTCTCAAACAGGAAAAGAAGGAATATGTCATTGAAGAACCTGTTCCTGATGAACCGGTTGCCACTGCTTCCAGAGCTGACAAAGATAAGTTTAAGAAACACATGGACGACATGCTGGATGTCGGTTATCTTATGCTTGCCTCCATGACCCCTGAGCTGCAGAAGCAACATGAGGACATGGTAGCTTATGATATGATTCAAAATCTCAAGGAGATTTATGAAGGGCAAGCTCGACAAGAGAGGTACGAGACCTCTAAAGCTCTGTTCCAATTCAAGATGAGTGAGGGATCTCCCGTAGGAGCTCACGTCATCAAAATGATGGGATACATCCAAACGTTGGAGAATCTCGGTTTTCCGCTGAAAGACGAATTAGCTACTGATGTCATCCTGCAATCGTTGTTGGATAGTTTCAATCAGTTCGTCCTTAATTTCAATATGAATGAAATTAACAAGACGCTGCCACAGTTGCTTGACATGTTGAGAACTGCTGAAATCAACCTGAAGAAGGTAGGACCTAAACATGTTATGATGGTCCGCAAGGGCAAGAAGAAAGGTAAATCGGCAGCAAAGTCTAAAGGTGATGGTAAGACAAAAACCGATGGAAAGGAGGCATTGAAACCTAAGAAGGGAATCAAGAAGGATGGAAAATGTTTCCATTGCGGCAAGACCGGACATATGAAGAGAAACTGCCCCCACACACCTACAAGAAGTCAAGAAAGCAAAAACGAGTGAGGCATTACCTCAGAGGCTTCTAAAGAGAATGCATCAGAATAGACATGGACCTGCGAATGGAAATAAAGCAAGAGTTGCTACATCATCCATTAGGACATGTGTTTTTGCTTAAATGGATTTGTTTTAGTTTTTAAGATTATTATTTTGTGCCTAAGTTTTAGTTATCTTGTAAGGACAAGATATTTTTAATTTTGATATTATTTAAATAAATGTTATTCTTTTAATCTCTTATGGCACAACGAATCAATGATCTTTAAACTAATCAAATCAATAATATTTATAAGATAAATAAAACAAATGACTAATCTCAAACTCATAAAAAGTATTAAGGTAATTTGATGAGATCAAATTCAAGAGTATTTAAAGTTTGATGAACTTTCAAAGAATATGGGATTGTCCCATAATTAAATCCCACAAGTGGAACGAAAAGTCTTTGAAAGAGAATCAAATATGTTAGACATGTTTTAATTCAGAACAAGTCATTTTCGACTTCTTTACACACTAGAAAAACAACTCTCATACTTAATCGTGTTTTTTTCGAAACGTCATATAAGATATGGACTAAGAATTGTTCTAGAATACCTTTGAAGTTTTAAGGTTACTTACATGTTAAAATGTTTACAAAGTTCGAACCTTAAAAACTCCATTTGTTGTTTATCCTAACGAGAACAAAGCGTTTGTTTCTCAAACGAGAGTTTATCTTGAAAGAGATTAATTCTCACAAAGGGATATTATTTCTTCAACTTTAACGAGAACAAAATATTTATTGCTCAAACGATAGTTTATCTCGAAAGAGAATACTTATCACTAAGGCATTTCATTTTTCAACGAGACAAAATTTTTGTTGCTCAAACGAGAGTTTCTCTCGAAAGAGATTACCTCTCACAAAAGGAAAAAATGCAATTTGGAATGTGAAGAAATTTTAGACAACAAATTAATGAACCAAAGATTGAGAATGTTCCACAAATGATCAAGGAACATTGGAACAAAACACAACCATTGTGTTGATCCTTAAGAGAATACCATATACTTGAGAAATATGGATTTCTCACTATCCGTCCATGGAAACACTCTTCTTTTCAGATCAAGATAAAGACTAGGTCTTATCAGAAAGCAATGGTGAGCCCAAAATTCGAGAAATGGCTAAGAGCCATGAGATATGAGATGGAATCCATGTCTAAAACCAAGTATAGACTTTGGTTACCTAAAAGGGTAAAACCTAAGAGGTATGGATGAGTTTTTCAAAAAGGAAAAACCGACATGGATGATAAAACATACAAAGGATGATTCGTCGCTAAAAGTTTTCGAAAAACTTCATAGTATAGACTATGATAAAGCATCTTCCTTGTAGCTATATTTAATCCATCTTAATCTCACTTGCAAGTAGTTACATATGATGATTATGGAATCAAATAAAGGAATGTCAAAACCACTTTCCTAAGGGAAAACTTGAAATAGATGTGTACATGACACATCCAGAAGGTTTTGTCACTCTAGTAACACTTGGAAGGTATGTAAGCTACAAAGGTCTATCCGTAGACTAAGGCAAGCTTCTCGAAGTTGGGATATTCGTTTCAGAAGATACAATCAAAAGGTTTGGTTTATCTAAAAACAAAGGGGAGTCTTGTTTTCAAAACAGTTAGTGGGAGCATTGTTACTTTCCTAAGTATTGTATGTAGATGACATACTCATAAAAAGGAACTAAAGATTGCAAACTGTTTTGCATTAATAAAAGATACTGCGAGTTAGCAACATGAGACAGTATCTAACTATACAACATAGGTTGAATGTATTACAGTCGGCATAGCAATAAAGAAGGATGTTTGGATCTAAAGGGTTCACTTCTGAACTAAGGGTTGTTCCTGTTGCGTGTAAAAGAGTCTATCGCAATTGAGTGCAAGTGTACACGTCGCAAGTAATAACTAAAGTATCGGATATCGTCTCCACAAGGACTGGGCTAAACCTTTCCTTCGCTATCTGCACAAAGGGAAAAGAAAATAGTTCAAATGAATGATGAAGTAATCTTGGGAAACAAGTAAAGTAAAAGATTAAGGAATCAGGGTTAAGAAATAGGTCGGAATTGAATTGCTACGTAGTGTAGGTATTGCACTAATCAAGGACTTCTGTTCTGTGTCTGGCTCTTGTCACGGCAGCACCTGTCATGGCAGCGGTCCGTTGCTGTCGCGGCAACGATAAGCAACTTAGTTTCTTCAAGTTCGGCAAGAATCCCTAGACTGACTTGTCCTATCCCTAGGTCCAAGTTCTGTCGATGAACACGTCTTGGACGATACCTCCCGGCGTGAATCGAAGTATGAACACCGATGTTTATGAATTCTTCTTTAGCCGCTTAACCTCGTCATATCCCTAGGTCCGAGATAGTTCAACCATAAACTGGAGAACCCGCACTTATTCCTTTCGTATACTTAACTCTCTCGATATTAAGTAAATATATGATCTCACAATGCTCTCCCGATACTCTTGCAAGATGTTGAAACCAGAATAAGCAAACTTGAAGTTCTATTTTATTGAACAGAAAAATCCTAAGAACAGAACAACCCTTACAACTACTTTACAATATCAACCATTTGCCCTAGGGGAGGTTTAGAACATGATGAGAAGAGGGAAAACGACTAGGGTTTAGGGGTAGACGGCTAGAGAATTATGGGATGTGATTGTCTTCCTCTAGGTCGAATTACAAGCATATATATAGGCCTTGGGTACAAGTTTTCTTAATGGCCAAGAATACTAGTTCGAATTAAAGTACAATTCATTAAAGACTAATTCTCTAAATAAACGTCCTTTAGTCCGCCCTATCTTCTTGCTTTCACTTTCTCCTCAAACTTTGGGCAAGGCCTTTCTTGTGCTTCTGGGCTCCAAAAATTATGTGAGTGGTCTCTAAAAATTTGGCTTGAAACCCTCTATCAGTCGAACTCCACTTCGCATTTTCAATCTCTTCTTCTTCATTGTCGCCACCTCTGTCACGACATATGTCATGGCAGCTATCACGACATCTGTCACGGCATCTGTCACAGGATCTGTCACGGCATCTGCCACGACAGTGATGTATGAGGCAGTTTTCTTCAGTCCAGCTCTTCTGTTCCTCTACTGCCCTGGATGCTGCCACGACAGTTATCTTATGTTCCTCTACTGCCCTGGATTCTGCCACGACAGTTGTCTTCTGTTCCTCTGCTGCCCTGGATGCTGCCACGGCAGGTACCTTCTGTTCCTCTGCTGCCCTGGATGCTGCCACGACAAATACTTGAAAAAGTGACCAATTTTAGGAGCATCTGTGCAGTTTTATCTAAATGTAATGTAAATGCAAAAACTAGCCTAAAATGCAATTAAACGTGCTGGAGTGTAGCAAAAATAGGGATAAATGATGGGTAAAATATAGGACTTTTAGGGACTCAACACACCCCCAAACTCGAATCCTTGCTTGTCCTCAAGCAAATGCAACCTAACTAACATGCATGCATACATATGTATATATATATATATATATATTCTTGGCTTAAGTCAGTGAACAATCCTTACCCACAACACCATCCCTATCATGTTTAGCACCTGTTCAAATATTTAAGGATCTACTTAGAGCAAAAGTATAATTCTCGTGCAGGTGTGTGCTTTTATTGTGAACATACATGAATATAGACTTCCCTAGCAACTAGAATATTATACTTAGCTTGTTTAGAGTTTTCCTTCGAGACTTAATTCTTTTTTTACTAGACCCAGTATCGGGCACCTCTAGTTGTTTTCCTTCTTTTTTTAAAAATTTTTCTCTTTTCTACTAGAGCTAGTATTTCTGGCACCTCTAGTTAACTATCTAGAGCCGGTGATAGGCCCCTCTAGAAGTTTTTCTCTGGTTATTTTCCTAGAGCCAGTGATAGGCACCTCTAAAAGTTTTTCTCTGGTTATTTTCCTAGAGCCAGTGATAGGCACCTCTAGGTTTCCTGAGTTTCTAGTCTCTTTCGACTCTAAGTTCTAAGTTTTCTATTCTGAGTATGCTAGAGAAAGTCTGTTATCAAGTAAGTCACAAAGTGTTTCAGTTTTTCAAAACTATACTAAGGCTCTACTTACTTCCTAAATTATTTTTAAGGGGCTGTCACGACAGAGATGGCAGCAACAGATAATAAAAGTTCAATAAATTAAGCCAGTTTTTTTACATAAAAATAAATGCGACACAAGTAAAACTAAATGCAATATTATATTAATAATTAGGAGGACTGCTTACCCCCAAACTCAAGGGTTGCATTGTCCTCAATGCATGACATCAAAAATGAAAATCGAAAAGAAAAACATCACAAATAGATAATATAAAATGCAGAAAACAGAGAGGCGTAAAAGAGACTTAACTTGTGTCACTGTCATCACTGCTGTTGGCGGCAGTCACTTTGGAATTCATCTTCAGGGAGTATTAGTGCTGTCGCGGCAGGGGTTGGGGCAGAGCTTCCTCGGGTTGCTTTGTATCGTCATTGCAAGGGTTCTATCTGTTTACCTAATAACACAAACAAACTAAAAACTAATATCAAATTTCTAATTTCTAAAACAATAAAGAAAAAATAAGATAAAATTAAAATACATTAAAATAAATTAAGTTAAATTAGGAGTGCCTTGAGGGGCATCTTCTAAAGTAACTGCTCTATGTTCTATTGATGCTTGAGGGGTCGTTTCCGGTACTTCTTGAAGTCCATCCGTACCCTCCATCTGGTGATTATTCTCATGGTGGGGGCTCCTTTCTTTCTCTTCCCTTTGTAGTCCATGAAGTCCTCCCTTCTTGGTAATGTTTCTGAGGGAATGAATATATGATTAGAAAAAATCAAATTGACATTCGACCACAAACTTACCTTATTTTCGTTGAATGTTGTTGTGGTTGAATGTAGCCCTTGCTGTTGTGTTTGCTGCTGTGGCAGCCAGTTATTTTGACAGTCCTTTATCAAGTTACTTTGCAAGTCAAGGGGACATTGGAAAGTACCATAATTCTCCATATCAAATTATGTAGGCCATTCGTAAATCTCCATGAGTAGAGACTTCGATGATTCTGAGTCCACCGGCTTTGGTTCCTCTAATACCTGCAATGGAATTTATGAGTTTTTAATGAATTCAAAATGTTTGTTTATTACCTGCTCGTATTCCATTTGCGAGGCATTGTCATTGGGTAGCTCTTCTAGGTGGTCGTGCGAGTGCCATGACAGGGATGGATGTGTGCAATCTTGGTCGGGCATAACCGAGGTAGTGGGTTGAGAGTTTGCCTCGGATGTGGTTGCCGCAGTGACATTTTCTTGAATTTCACTCAGCGTTATTGCGGTGTTGCTCCATTCCGACTCCTCGATCATTGCCATGCAAGTTGTTGCTCAGACTCATCATGTGTTGGGTATTCCTTCACATGGGCATCCTCGTCACCTTGCCTCAGGATTTCAGGTTCATCCGTGGCATGAATGAGGACTAGTCTGCTCAAGAGTTCATCCATATTGGAGATACTTGCGTTCGTAGAAGCCGACACTTTTTGCATGAGTGCCACGAAGGCTTGAAGTGTACCTTCTAAGGAATTCGTTTGCTCTTGAGGAGGACTACTTTCCCATGGCATGTCAGTTTCTTCACAGTAATTGTGAGAATTCTCCCACATCAGCTCTCGAATAGTTTTTCCTGACATGTTGATGCTCCTTAAACCTGTATTTCACCTAAGTTTTTGATAAAAATAGAAAACTAAAAATAAAAATAAAGAGAAAAGAAAAGTGCATAAGTTAAAGGTAAGAGTATGTTGCCAGTCCCCGGCAACGGCGCCAAAAACTTGTTGCGTGTAAAAGAGTCTATCGCAATTGAGTGCAAGTGTACATGTCGCAAGTAATAACTAGAGTATCAGATATCGTATCCACAAGGACTGGGCTAAACCTTTCCTTCGCTATCTGCACAAAGGGAAAAAAATAGTTTAAATGAATGATGAAGTAATCTTGGGAAACAAGTAAAGTAAAAGAATAAGGAATCAGGGTTAAGAAATAGGCCAGAATTGAATTGCTCCATAGTGCAGGTATTGCACTGTTCAAGGACTTATGTTCTGTGTCTGGCTCCTGTCACGGTAGCACCTATCGTGGCAGCGGTCCGTTGCTGTCGCGGCAGCGATAAGCAACATAGTTTCTTCAAGTTCGGCAATAATCCCTGGATTGACTTGTCCTATCCCTAGGTCCAAGTTCTGTCGATGAACACGTCTTGGATGATACCTCCCGGCGTGAATCAAAGTATGAACACCGATGTTTATGAATTATTCTTTAGCCGCTTAACCTCGTCCTATCCCTAGGTCCGAGATAGTTCAACCATAAACTAGAGAACCCGCACTTATTCCTTTCGTATACTTAACTCTCCCGATATTAAGTAAATAGATGATCTCACAATGCTCTCCCGATACTCTTGCAAGATGTTGAAACCAGAATAAGTAAACTTGAAGTTTTATTTTATTGAACAGAAAAATCCTAAGAATAGAACAACCCTTACAACCAATTTACAATATCAACCCTTTGCCCTAGGGGAGGTTTAGAACATGATGAGAAGAGGGAAAACGACTAGGGTTTAGGGGAAGACGACTAAAGAGTTATGGGATGTGATTGTCTTCCTCTAGGTCGAATTACAAGCATATATATAGGCCTTGGGTACAAGTTTTCTTAATGGCCAAGAATACTAGTTCGAATTAAAGTACAACTCATTAAATACTAAATCTCTAAATAAACGTCCGTTAGTCCGCCATATATTCTTGCTTTGACTTTCTCCTCAAACTTTAGGCAAGGCCTTTCTTGTGCTTCTGGCTCCAAAAATTATGCGAGTGGTCTCTAAAAATTAGGCTTGAAATCCTCTATCAGTCGAACTCCACTTCGCATTTTCCATCTCTTCTTCTTCACTATAGCCACCTCTATCACGACATATGTCACAACAGCTGTCACGGCATCTGTCACGACATCTGTCACAACATCTATCACGGCATCTGCCACGACAGTGATGTATGAGGCAGTTTTCTTCAATCCAGTTCTTTTGTTCCTCTGTTGCCCTGGATTCTGCGACGACAGTTATCTTCTGTTCCTCTACTGCCCTGGATGCTGCCACGGTGGATACCTTCTGTTCCACTGCTGCCCTGGATGCTGCCACGGCAGATACCTGCAAAAGTGACCAATTTTAGCAGCATCTGTGCAGTTTTATCTAAATGTGATGTAAATGCAAAAACTAGCCTAAAATGCAATTAAACGTGCTTGAGTGCAGCAAAAATAAGGATAAATTATGGGTAAAATATAGGACTTTTAGCCACTCAATAGTTCCCAACATATTAGATGCTACATAACTCTGTTATGATGGAACCTTTGCATAAGCAAATAAAACCCAGATCTCATCAATAAATCCAAACATATTCTAAAGTACTTACATCTTCGAGATGTGAAAGAATGCAACATACGCACAAAGTTGATAACTTTGTCAACTCCCTGACAAAGCTTTTGACACAGCATAAGCATGTCAGTTACACTAAGCCATATCGTATTAGATACGAGAATGATTGGTCTTAGTGCTAGTGGGAGATTGTTGGAGTATGCCCAAAGACCAATCATATGATGATTGAATAGACATACTATTTTACTAGATTTATCAAGTAATGGCATTGTCGTTATTATCATTTGGTATGTTTCTGTGCATCAAACTAACCATTGGATAATAATGTCCATACAATAATATGATTATTGTTAAATAGGATCCTTAGTCGAATATTATTACGGGTATGGACAGTGATAATATATAAAGACTAATATGTCGTTGATAGCAAGCGTTGTCATTGACATAGAGATGTCAAAATCAACACATAAGTATTTGTTGGAGAACAACATACTGGATTGACCCGCTATGAGCATGTTTCTTGGGTAATTATGTGACAGTCACAACAATGCTCATGATAAACATATGTATAATCCTCAGACTTGAGATCAACATGATTTCAACATAAAGATTTACGTATTTTGACATAGTCAAACGTGTGTCGTAACTGACTACATTATAAAGACTGATGATAGGATACGTGATGACCTATGTAGTGAAATATGGTTGATCAAGAAAAGATTTGTCCTTCCTACATAATGGGATAAATATCTTCGGCCACTTGATTGAGTGAGATTAGAAAATGCATGACCATGCTCGAATATTATGATATGAGATATCATAGAGATTTGTTTATCATAATCTACTCAAGACATCAAGAAACACTAGATGGACAACGCAAGTGTGACTAACCCATGCCTTGTGTTCATCTAAGATATAAAGAACAAAAGGATGAAATACATAAAGGAAGTTTATTCAGGAATTAGGAAAGTCAAACCATGACTTCATGCAACTTAGGTAGCAATGATGTATTGCTAGATGCCATTCATTGTTTGTAAAATTAGAACAGTTCTAATTTTGCTGCTAACGTTGCATGAACCTACAAGGGTCACACCCTTCGAATGAAACGAACAAAAATTGGAAACCATACTCCCTATTTTAGGGAGGTTACCGAAAATCCCCTATGGGATAGGGGAAATCTGCAACTCCCTTAAATGGGAATAATATTCGATAAATATTGTATTTATCAAATATTATTTGGAGTATGGAAAATATTTAGAGACTTAAATATTATAGAATAGGATTCTAGAAATTTAAATATGTATTTGGAATTTATATAATTTATATTTAATTCCAAGTTTATGTAGAATTAGATTCTACATAATTAAAAATATAAATATATATTAAAATATATTTAAATCCAAGTAAAAATAGAATGAGATTCTATATAATAAATATATATATATTTGGATTAAATACAATGTATATTTAAATCCATGTTTTATGTAGAATAAGATTCTACATGATTAAATATATATATTTCATTTAATATTATTAAATATAATGTATATTTAATATAAACCAATTTCAAGTAGAATTAGATTCTATGAATTTTGGTTGAACTTAGATTTAAGGTATTCAACTAGAATTAAGTCTCTGAATACTATTTAAAGGGACAAGGGCTAGCAACCAAATCATCCCTCTTCCTCTTCTTGAAGATTTCGACAACACCCCTAGGGATTCCCCACTAGAATTCGACATATCCCAGAAAGCTCTCTAAGAAGCTGCTCGATATTTTTCTGGTGTTCTAGTTGTCCCCTAGAAAATCCCTGAAGGTTCCCTTGCTCGATTGCATGTCTCGGTTGAACTCCTGGTCAATTTCAGACTCCCTTAGAAATCCCTAGAGGGATTTCGACTTCTCCCTGGAAGGTGTTCAAACCTGTCGAAATTTATCCTTAAGTGTTATGGAGGCAGAAACTTTGTTCGTTTGGTTCGGGTTGACTCCGTAGAGGTCGTTGCGAACCTGTGACGATTCCTGTTTTACTTTAAGTGGTTATTCTGACATACCGTCAGTTTTCCAGTTTCTAGAGTTATAAAAGGATTATGTCGGATTAATTTTTTCGCTGCGCCACAGGGCGTGCCGACGTGACCCAACAATTGTGGAAAGGATGCACTAGGTAAGTGATCTTGGTTTTATGTGATGAATGCATATGATGTTAAGCATGGTTATGCTTGTGGTAATGGCATTGTGTTTATGTTTATAAAACAATGAATTAATGATGTTAAATGATTATATTGAAAAGTGATGAAATTGGATTTTGGTTCTTGTAATCGGATATAGTTAGTCGGCTATAGAATTGAGTGCATCGTGAATAAAGTCGCCTTGGATGTCGAGGGGTTGTGATTGTGTCGTAAACTCCATCCTAGTACCCTAACGATTGAGGCTAAGTTCACAACGGTGAATGATTTAATCCCGTGTGTGAATCTTGTGGTATTTGTCCCGTACTCTCATTAGTGGAATTATACATCTACCGATGAGTGATGTTGAGGGGTTGTGATTATGCCATTAATCTCCATCACGGGTGTTGAAGGGTTGTGATTGTGCCATTGATCTCCACCTTGTGTAGTCTGGTAGTATGTATGAAGCGTGTGGGACAACGCTTGTAATCCGCGTATCCGATTGTGTCTTAAGTTGGTTTTGTTATGGTATGAGAAATGATCACTTGTAGGCCAATATAATGTTGTGAATAATGGACTAAGCATGAGATCCTTGTGATTTATGCTAGAATGCTTGTGATGCTTGGTAAAGCATGAGCAAAGGTTTATTTGTTGTTCTTAAGTGATGCATATGAGCATGTATTCTAAAAAGTGCATTGATGCCATGAGAGGGCATGTTTTATGTAAAGGCATGTGTTGATAAATGATGATTTGCCAATTGTGTAGAATGCATTGACGAATGTTGTTTAGCGATCCTCAATAAGCTTTGTGCTTACACTCATTTGTTTCATCAATGTAGAGAACTAGGCATTCGAGGCAGTGAGAAAGCAAGGGGAATCCAAGCACTTTGGTCTAGCAAAGTATGTGGTTTTTCTTTGGTGTAATAAGAGGCAATGAGTGGGATTTCTACTCTTGGATGTTTGAAGATGTTGTTAATTACTTTGAGCATGTTTGGTTGTTTCTCTTTGGTTTGTAAATTACCTTTGGGGAATTGAATTTTGTTTGAATGATTGGTTTTTGCTTTGTATGGCTTGGAAAACTAGGGAGCATGCCTTTAGTACCTATGCTTGCATGAATGATGCCATGTTTTAGTTTATGCTTCATAATGATGATCTTTGGTGCTTAAACATGTTGTATGTATGCTGTGGTATGATTTGGAGTGCTTCCGGATGTGGAAAGATGGGAAAAACCAGCAAAATCTGCGTTTTTAGGGCAAGGATTATCAGAACGCCCTTACCTGTTTTGGAACAGAGGCCTGAAATGGCCATAAGGTTTCGGAACGGGTAGGAACCTTCCGGAACGATTTTGCTACTGGAAAAGGGTGTTTCGATACGGGTTTCGAAACGCACCCGAGTATCAAAACGGTCAACCTGGTTTTGAAATGTTTCGGTACAGGGCCTTGTGTTTCGAAACACCCGACCGTTGGAGTTGATTTTGAATGGTTTCAGGTTTCTGTTTCTTACATATTGGTCCCTGGGTCTTGAATGTTTAATTAAATGAGTTTGGATGATCTGTTTAAGATGAGAATTGACATGTTGGAATAAAATAAGTTTAATTTTGGTTTGGTTACGTTAAATCATGTTAAGTCCTTATAATTCTGGAAATTTACAAATTAATCCCTAAAGGACAATCGTATGCAATTGAACCCCTAATTGAACTCTGTTCACTGTGGTGCTTCCGCTAAGTTGCTTTGTTATTCACATAGGTTAATAATGTGCATCTATAAAAGTTTAAAAGAAAAAAGGGGTCGTTAATCAAGGTTGACTTTAACGAGTTGACTTTGGTTTTCCCTATGTAATCTTCTTAGTTCGGGTCGGGAGTTTAGGCCGGGCTAAGGGGGTTACATAAATAGAGTACACCTAAAATGCTCTACAAATGAGCTAGCTACAAAATTCCTTACCGTAAGTTGGGTTGGTTTAAGATTAGGACACATGTGGTAACAAATTTGGTAGTTGCCTTCTTTACTATATATTGTGTAACGAATTAAGTAGGTAGGTTGCGAAATGTTATAGGTACGAAATTCCTAACGCGTTTTGTAACATATAGGGTAATCCTTTAAGAGACGAGGTAGCTACAAAATTCCTTACCATAATTTGGGTTGGTTTAAGATTATGACACATGGGGTAACAAATTCGATAGTTACCTTCTTTATTGTATATTGTGTAACGAATTAAGTAGGTTGGGTGCGAAATGTTGTAGGTACGAAATTCCTAACGAGTTTTGTAAAATATAGGGTAATCCTTTACGAGATGAGATAGCTACAAAATTTACTACCATGATAGGTAACCGTATCATAACAAATTCCGTAAATATCGGCTACCGATATTACAGGGAGACCTAAGATTAGCCTACCGTTAAGGTCACCTAACACTAGAATCACCCGACTTATTGAATACCCCCTAATTATTAGGGATGTAAAAATAGGTAATCGGACGGGTTTAAGGTCGGGTACTGTCAGGTCGGGTAAAATCGAATATAGGTCATTTTTTTGTTTTGACTCGACTCGGGTTGGGTGCGGGTCCATTTTAGGTCGGGTTAAAACGGGTCGGGTCCGAAGCAAATAATTGGCAGGTTAATTCGGGTTCGGATACACTTCAGGTCGGGTCCATTTCAGTTCGGGTCCATTTCAGGTCTGGTTTGTTTCAGGTCGGGTCCATTTCAGGTCGGGTCCGTTTCAGGACGGGTCCATTTCAGGTTGGGTTCATTTCAGGTCGGTTGCATTTCAAGTCGGTTGCATTTCAGGTCAGGTAATTTCAGGTCGGGTAATTCAGGTCGCGATATTTTCGGGATTGGAATTCGTATTGAGTTTTAGTTCGATACAACCATATAAGTAGTCGATAGACTTTAGGTTGACCTTCGTCAATCGTCATTGATTTTGAGTTAGTTATTTAAAGTCATATCAAATTAAAATTATAAAACATTGGAGTAACTAAAAATAATGAAAGGGGGTCAATTTGGACTGAAAATGGGTCAATTTGGATTAAAAATAAAGTTTCACGGATTATAATGAACAAAAATATCAAATTAAAATTATAAAACATTAGACAAATTTAAAAGAAAACAATGAAAATGGGTCATTTTATAATAAAAATAAAGTTTTGGGTACTATAATGAACAAAAATATCAAATGAAAAGTATAAAAATTAGAGTAATTAAAAAATAATAAGTAGAGGTCAATTTAGAATAAAAATAAAGTTTTAGGGTCTAGAATGAACAAAATTTCAAATTAAAATTATAAAACATGATGAATTAAAATATATATATATAAGGGTCAATATGGAATTAAAATAAAGTTAAGTACTAGAATGAAGAAAATATTAAATTAAAATAATAAAACATTGGGCAAATTTAAAAAAAATAAATGTGGGTCAATTTGGAATATAAGTAAAGTTTTAGGGTCTAGAATGATGAAAATATCAAATTAAAATTATAAAACATTGGACTCATTAAAAATTAATGAATATGTGTTTAGGGTTCATACATTTATAGGTACATTATACATGCATGTATACTTATAGATATTAGGGTTTATGGTTTAAGATTTAGGGTTTAGGGTCTATGGAGAAATTCATTAAGGGTTTAGGGCTCATATATACATATTTACATATATTAGGGTTTAGGGTTTAGGGTTTATGGAGAAATTCATTAAGGGTTTTGGGTTTATACATTGATAGCTACATATATACACATGTACATACGTTAGGGTTTAGGGATTACGAATTGGGAATTAGGGTTTATGGGTTACTGTGTAGGGTTTTTGGAGAAATTCATTAAGGGTTTAGGGTTCATGTATGGATAGCTACATACATACATACATTAGGGTTTAGGGTTTAGGGTTTATGGTGAAATTCATTAAGGGGGCGTTTGGTTCACGGAATGTAAGATTACCTCTGGGAATAAGATTACTGGAATGTAACATTACCTGACACATTACTGGGAATGTTACATTACCTTGTTTGGTTTATTTGGTAGGAATATAGAATTGTAGTGTTTGGTTGGAGGAATATAAGATTAATTGGAAGCAAAATTTACTAACTTGTCCTTATAATATATTTTCTTGTTAACAAGTTTAATTTTTAATTATTAAATTAAAAATATTTACATAAAAATTTATAGAACTATTTTCGTTACATTACCTAAATTTTGCAAAAAAATAAATATGTATAATATTTATAATATTATTAAATTATGTTTAAAAATGTTTTATATTTATATACATTTATTTCTTTTTAATTTTTTTAACATCAAAATATTACACGTTTAATATGCTTAGATTTTTAATTTTTATTACTTTCGATCATTTATCAAACAAATTAAAGTAAATAATAAAACAAATCTAAAAGTAGTAAAAATAATAAAAATAAATTAACTTACTGATTTTTTTAAGATAAAAAATATCTTATAAATCAAATAATAAAATTAATAACATCAAGTCTTAACACATTCAGTCTCAAGCAACATACAATCTCATCCTGTAACCCTAAAAACATCGTAAATACAATATTAATAAAATGTACTATTAAATATTACAACATTATCTAAATATATACAACACCATTTATACATTAAACTAATATTAAATATAAATATTTAATAAATTTACACCATAAATAATTAGTTACCTAATTAAAAATGCAATAAAGGATTAACATAAACATAATTCATAATCACAAGGGTAATATTGTCCAAAGGAGAAGGAATTGTGTAATACCTAAGGAAATGAGGGGAATAGCATTCCCACCATTTCGGGGGAAAAGAGTCACTCTTGGGAAAAGAATAATACCTCATAGTGGGAATCCTCCTAAACCAAACATGGGAATGTAAGTCTGGAAAAGATAATTACCCCTGATAATCATCTTTTCCGCGAACCAAACACACCCTAAGGGTTTAGGCTTCATGCATGGATAGCTACATACATACATACATTATGGTTTAGGGATTATGGATTAACTATTAGGGTTTATGGTTTAGGGAGAATTTCATTAAGGGTTTAGGGTTCATACATGGATAGCTACATATATGCATATATGTATACATATATTAGGGTTTAGGGTTTATGGAGAAATTCATTAAGGGTTTAGGGCCCATATATTGATAGCTACATGCATACATACTTACATAAATTAGGGTTTATGATTTAAGGTTTAGGGTTTATGGTTTAGGGCTCATACACTGATAGCTATATGTATATATACTTACATAAAGTAATGTTTAGGGTTTAGGGTTTAGTGAAAACTTCATTAAGGGTTTAGGGCTCATGCATTAATATGTACATGTATACATACTTAAACACATTAGGGTTTATGGTTTATGATTAGGATCTAAGAGTTTAGGGTTTAAGGTTTAGGGTTAATTGTATTTGGTTTTAGAGTTTAGGGTTTAGGGTTTAGGGCATCTACTTTTATACATACATATATGCTAATATATATTCTAAAATAAAAAACGCCAAACCCTAATGATAACCCTAAACTCTAAACCAAAAAATGAACCCTAAACCCCAAACACTAATTCAAAAACCTAAAGTGAAACAAAACCCTTAAATCCCTAAACTTAAACCCTAAATTGAAACCTAGAAAATCAAAACCCTAAATCATATGTGATCATAACATTAAACCCTAAGCATTATACCATAAACCCTAACACTAAACCCTAAACCTTACAAACTAAACCCTCGAACTAACCTTAGTTCATTAAACAATAAACTCTAAATCAAAACCCTAAAACTATAGAACCTAAAAATTAGATATTAAACCCTAAAATCCTTTAACCCTAAACCTTTAAAACAAAACCCTAATTTAAAGTCATAAAACCCTAAACCCTAAAACATGTTAACCCTAAACAAATCACTAAATAAAATATATTAACCTAAACAAGTCTCTAAACCCTGAATTAGATACTAAACCCTAAAATCCTTTAACCCTAAACCTTTAAAACAAAGCCCTGACTTAAAGGCATAAAACCCTAAACCATATTAAATAATAAATGAAAACCATAAACCCTAAAACATATTAACCCTAAACAAATCACTAAATAAAATATATTAACCCTAAACAAATCATTAAACCCTAAATTAGATACTAAACCCTAAAATCCTTTAACCCTAAACATTTAAAACAAAACTCTAATTCAAAGTCAAAACCCCTAAACCATATTAAACAATAAATGTAAACCCTAAAACCTAAAACATATTAACCCTAAATGAATCACTAAATAAAATATATTAACCCTAAACAAATCACTAAACCCTTAATCAAAACTCCAAACCCTAAATTAAAACCAAAAACCCAAAATTAAAACCTCAACCATAAACATTAAAACTAAATTAAGGACGAAATTGAAAATAAAACAAATCTTTAAACTCAATTTCACAAAAAAAGGATGAAATTGAAAGAAATCAAAGAATGAGTGATTGCGGAGCAAGACCCGAATATTAACAGATACCCATTTAAAATAATGCGGATCTTCTGACCCGGCTCGAGGCCTATAAATAGAGCCTCACCCCTCAGCCAAATTTGCTCATTTTCTCCCTACTGTTACTCTACCGAAATATCCTCTTAATTTCTCTCTCATCTACAAACACGAAATTCCCAGATTTTCTTCCATTTTTTGATCATAATCTTGGTTTTAAACCAAGTTCATCCTCGTTCTTCCAATATATCTTCCCAGATCCTTTACAAACACAAAAATCCTCCTCAAACTTATTTTTCTTCGATCAAAACCCCAACTTTTCCCAAGAACAGCCTCGTGTTCTTGAGAATTCCTCTCTTCAATCCTTCAAAACCCTAAACCCAACTTCAATTCTATTTTACCCTAAACCTCAATTCATTCTTAACCTTAACATTTAATCCCTAAACCATAATCTCTAAACCTTAAAATCCCTAAACCTTGAACCATAATCCTTAAACCCCTAACCCCTTAATCCATAAACCTTGAACCATAATCCCTAAACCCTAACCTCTAACCCCAGACCCTAACCTCTAATCCCTAAATCCTTTTGTATTCTCATCTTACCTCTTCAGATTCTCTACCAAATGTAACCCCCTTAACCCGGCCCAGACGGTTAACCCGAATTAAGAAAGTCACACGGGGAAAACCAAAGTCAACCCGAAAGTCAACCTTGATTAACGACCTTTTTTTTTCTTTTTAATCTTGTCTAGATGCACATTAACCTTAGATATGATCACACAACAACATACTCGAAGATCATAACATCAGAGATCAAACAGGGACCCAATTGAATAATTTACGACTTTAGGGACCAAATTGTAAATTCTGAAAACTTTAAGGACTTAACCAGATTTTAAGTTACCAACTTAAAATTAATCATGTTTCATGCTTCTCTGCCAAAATTCAGCCCAAACGGATATCCCAAGCTCATACAATTGCACAAACAAGTTTCAGGACCAAAATGCAAACATTTCAAAACATTTAACTGCCAATGTCAGCCCCCAACGGTCACCCGTTCCGAAACAGGCAGAGCCCGTTTCGAAACGCGGGGCCGTTCCGCAACGCGTACCGAAACACGGGCTGGCAGTAGCCAAACCGTTTCGGAACGGTCTCTCCCGTTTCGGACGCCTGGGCTTGTTTAAGGCGCCCGTTTCGAAACGGGTGGCACTGTTCCGAAACACCCTGCACAGATTGCCCCAAAATGCATACTTAAACATGCAATTAAGCATCCAATCATGCTCCAAAAGCCACCAAACTTTACCAACATGCAATTCAATATATAAGAGACATACTTGCATCAACAATTCAACAATATATCAACATATACGAAAAGCCCCAAATCTATAGGCATGCTTCCTACACAAGCAACCATTTAAACACCAAATCTCCAAAACAATCTCATAAAGGTCAAAACATGTTCCAACAACATCAACAACATAAAACCGTACTTGTCCGAACATATACGAACACATAAACATCAACCCAAGAGATTCTACCCCCATTGCCTTTATTAACTATAGCTATTCACCGAGACATACATCTCAAATGGAGTCCTCCTTGAATCCCTTGCTTCTCGCTGTCCAAACTTCAAGAATCTGCATTGATGGACAAAAAGGAGCGTAAGCACATAATACTTAGTGAGGAATGCTCAAAACCAAAACACCATCAATGCAGCGGGTCATAAAATCACTTTTAAAACAAACCCGATTTGATAACCAAGCAAAGTTTGAAAACCCTTTTTCAACATCATGCTTAAAACCATGCATTGCACATACATGAAAACCAACCCTTAGCTTAGCAAGCTAAGAAAACCTTTTCAAAGCACAACTTGCAAAATCATCCATTTAACCATTCCATGCATAAACACCATATGCAAAGCTAAATTCAAAACCTTGGAAAACACTTCCATTTCACAACATACCTTTCTTATACTTGAAAACCATTCAAGCAAGAAACCCTTTAAAACCATTTACTCAATCAATCCAACACATGCATTAACCAAAGGCAACTTATGAACCACAACATCATCATCACATGCCTTTTAAAACAAGTCTTAACAAGACTCCAATGCATTTAAGAGATTCCATGCACACATGCATCATTTACCAAATGATAATCAACACTTGTTCAACTTAACAAGTAAACATGCATTCACAAGCATTAACCACTTTTCATGCAACCATGCATCTTTTCAAGCATCTCATGCTTCTTTATAAACAAGAACATTATATTGGCTTTCAAGTGATCAACCACATCCACTTTTCAACTCAACACCCAATCGGATACGCGGATCACAAGCGTTGTCCCCCACGCTTCATACACACTACCAATCCAAGGTCTCCAAATGGACTTTTAAACACCATTTGACCTTACCATCCTAAGGTTCCCATGTATGGACTTTTAAACACCATACAACCTTAGCTTTTCCCGAGGTTCCCATGTATGGACTTTTAAACACCATACAACCTCAACTTTTCCCGAGGTTCCCATGTATGGACTTTCAAACACCATACAACCTCAACTTTTCCCAAGGTTCCCATGTATGGACTTTTAAACACCATACAACCTTGACATGCACAAGGTTCCCATGTATGGACTTTCAAACACCATACAACCTTTGCATCACCGATTGGTAGTTGTATAACATCACTAACGAGATCCGGGACACCCTATACAAGATCCACACATGGACTTTACACCACCATTGTGATCTTAACAAGCACAAAGTTCCCATATATGGACTTTTAACCACCATATAACCTTTGCTTAACCAAGGTCCTCGAATGGGCATTCCACCTCCATTATGACCTTAACCATCTCGTTAGGATACTTGAAGGGAGTTTACCGGTTCACTCTTAACCACTCCACCTCCAAGGCGACTTTATTCACGGTGCACCCAATCCTATAGCCGGCTAACTATATCCGATCAAAGAAACCAAGAACCACTTACATCACTTGCCAATATAACCACCATACCACATTAGTCCAATGATTCACATGCATAACCACAATGCATAAACCATCATTTACTATCATCAATCCACTGTTTTAAAGCATTACACCAAGCCATTGAACAACATGCAACACCATGCATCAAAACCACATTTTCAATGTATAAAACCAAGGATCTCTTACCTTGAGCATCCTTCACATATGGCTTCCAAACCCAGCATTAAACCATGCTAAAATATGCTTTCAAAACAGAATTTAAACCATGCAATCACATGCATTGCAATCATCAACCACAATTGCTTTTAAAGCCAAATCACAACACAATACAAGAGCGAAAATCCATTTACTTACTCTTGAGCTTAGCAAAGTTGTTTAGACTTAAACTAAGCTCCCAAAACCTTCAAACCTTGGTTTAAAAGCTGAAAACCCAACTTCACTCACCGATACACAAAACAAGGCTAGCCAACAAGCCTTCCAAGCATCCGAAACCTTCCGCACCACCTCTAAAGCTCACGGATCAAACTCCCCTGTTTCAAGCACATAACAACAGAGGATTAATGCATCATTATGCATTAAAAACACCAGCAACACTACACAACTCGCTGCTCATCACAAATCCAACATTTCGGCTACCAAACACAACCGAAATCACCTCCAAACACTTCCAAAACTTAACCCAGCCAAGATCCATCACTTATAACCATTTTTAAACATCAATTAACATCCAAAATGATCTCAAACACGTCCTTATACCTCCAGGTATAACAGATCATCAAAAACACTCCAAAAACAACCAAAAACTCAAGCCAAAGTTAGGAAATTCAACCTATCCGGGATTGCATTAATTAAACCTCAACTTCTAATCAATTTAGCATTCATTTAACATCAATTTGACACCTCAAAACACTGCCCAAACAGATCACACGAAAATTCCACCAAAATCAAGCAAATCTTGCATTTTAAGCTAAAATCAAGATTTCAATTGAAAAGCCTTTAACAAATCACAAATCAAGGATTGAGAACTTAGGAATTTCAGTAAAGAACTGATAGTTTAGAGGAGAAGGACGTTCTTACCTCCAAACTTGAATTTCTCCTTTTTAGAACCAAAAAGCTTGATGAAACAACTTGCAAATGGTGAGGTTTTGTTGTAGAGATGATTAGGAATCCAAAGAGAATTGAAATGAGAGATTTGAGTGACAAAATCAGAGGAGAAAATCTGGAGAAATGTGTTTGGGTTGAGAGAAAATGAGAGAAAAGGAAAATTGGAAGAAAATGGAAAGTTAGTTATAAAATAGTCAAAATGACTTTCCCTCCTCTTTCATATATTTTAAAATCAGAATAAAACCTTAAAATATCTTAGAAAAATCTGGAGAAACTCCTTTTGGAATAATAGCTCCTTAAAGATTCAAAGTTTCAATCCTTTATAAAACAGTCACGCAACTTTCAAAAATTACATTTTGGTCACTAGCCAAAATGTCAACCTTCCGAACCTCATTTTTCAAAATTGATTTCACAGTTCACTTATACATATTAAAAGATGATTTTAGAACATTTTTCCATATTTTTAATGCAACCCGAACTAGGCTTTCCTAAATTCACTCTTATATATTCGATCAGCACTTTGACCGAACTGGTCAACGCCCAAAACTTCTAAGCCCAAAACCGGGGCGTTACACCTTTTCATTTCTTGGAGTTGATATTCTCTGTCTTTCCATTTCTGGGAGCTGATCTTCTCTACCTTTTCTTCTATTCTCTCTTTTTTATTTAATTTTTTTGTTCGATTAATATTTTTACTAACTATTTACCTTTGTATCTCAGGAAGGTTTCTGGATTCTGTTAGTCTGTTCACCTTCCGCGTCGGTTTGTTTCTCAGAAAGGTTGCATGTATTATGTATATTTTTGTTTGTCTTTTCTTTTGGTTGCATGTTTCTTTTCTGTTTGCCTTTTATTGTTTTTGATTGCATGTATATTTTTGTTTGCATGTATTATTTCTTTCTATCAGTTTGTATTCATGCATGTATGTTTCTTTTGATTCTCAAGAAGTTTGTATTTATGCATGTATGTATTTATGGTTTCTGTCAGTTTTTATTCATGGTTTCTTATTTGAAATATGTTTAAGGTTCTCTGATGAAATATGTTAAGATGTTTAATTTTCTTTGATTCTGATTTGGTATATTTTGCATGCTTTACAGTTGAGTGTTTAATTTATTAGGTCTAGGGTTTCCTTGGTTTAATCTGAGTGTTTAGGCTGGACTACCCGTCCTGTGGGGCTACCGATGCTAAAGGGGGTTCTAAAGGACCTTGTAGACAGGTGTAACAACGCCACATACAAGGATTAAACTGAAACCACTTAGATTGTCTGGTTTATTGTTTCACTTTGTATCATTAGTTGTATATATG
Organism: Hibiscus tridactylites; assembly: GCA_958450335.1. NCBI lineage: Eukaryota > Viridiplantae > Streptophyta > Magnoliopsida > Malvales > Malvaceae > Hibiscus > Hibiscus tridactylites. The sequence continues at coordinate 72,119,345 of OY288272.1, forward strand.
CATGTATGTTTGGTTTTGTATATATGGTTTCGATGTATGATTTTGTATATTTGGTTTATGTATGTATCTATGTATGATTTTGTATATTTGCTTTCTGTCAGTTTGTATATATGTTGCAATATATGTATATGTATGGTTTTTGTTAGTTTTTATGGTTTCTGATTTGAAATATGTTTAAGGTTCTCTAATTTGAAATATGTTAAGATGTTTAATGTTCTTTGATTTTGATTTGGTATATTTTGCATGCTTTACAGTTGAGTGTTAAGTTTATTAGGTCTAGGGTTTCCTTGGTTTAATCCGAGTGTTTAGGCTGGACTACCCGTCATGCGGGGCTACTGGTACCAAAGGGGGTTTCTAAAGGACTATGTGGACAGGTGTAACAACGCCGCGTACAAGGATTAAATTGAAACCACTTAGTTTGACTGATTTTGTATATATTGTTTCTGTTTTACTTTTTATTGCCCTTTTTAGTAATTACCTTCATTTTTTGACAACTATGGATGCTCTTTCTTATGAGTTGGACTTTTCTGGTGAAAGAGGTCAAAATGACCAACTAATATTGTCTCAAGGTGGTTTATTCCTCCTTTTTTTCATTATGATTTTTTTTACTTTTGTTTATTTCTAATTCATGTTTATTTGAATGCTTGAAGGGGATGTAAATGATTAACTGTGTGAGACGGTTCATACTTCTAAGAGGAAGTCTACAGCTTCAACTGGAGGGGACATTGGGAGAAGAGCATCTCCTGTTTGGGATCATTATACCTTCATCAAGCTTCCAGAAGGTATTTTTGCTGAATGTAAGTACTGCAAAACAAAAAGGTATAAAGCTGATTCTTATACTAGTACTTCTAACCCTAAAAGGCATACTGAAAAATGTGAATCTTATAAAGAGTTTCTTGCTACTAATCACAATAGTAGTTCAGAAACTTCTTTTGATCAGAAAAGATGTTGTGAGTTATTTGCTGAAGCTATTCTGTGTCATGGTTTTGCTTTGAGTGTGGTTGAGCATGATAAACTTAGAGTTTTGAATCATTATCTAAATCCTAATGTGAAAGATATTTCAAGGTATTCTATCACTAAGGCTTGCATGTTGAAGCATGAGAAACATAAAAATTACTACTTGATTCAATGCATTTTGTTTTGAGTCGTATCTGTTTTACATGTGATGGATGGTCTGCTTGCACTTCACGTTCCTATTTAGCTCTGACTGCACATTATGTTGATAATAACTGGAAACTTCAGTCTAAAATTTTGAATTTTCGTCGTTTCCCCCCACCCCATGATGGTGAGTCTATTTATAAGTTTGTTACAAATATGTTAACTGAGTGGAGTCTTGAGAAGAAAGCTTTTACCATTACTCTTGGTAATGCTTCTGCAAATGAAAGAATGGTGAGGTGTCTCAAAGATGATTTGCATGCAATTTCTCCCATGCCATGCAATGGAAAGTTTTTTCATACAAGGTGTGCTGCCCATATATCCCGAACTTGATAGTTCAAAAGGGTTTGAAGGTAATCGACTCTTTTGTTATTAAATTGCGTGAGATAGTTAAGTTTATTGATTCTTCTGATGCTAGACTTTGTAGTTTTGATTACGCTATTAATGATTGTGGTTCTGGTTTTTCTGGTAAGTTGGTATTGGATGTTCCTACTCGATGGAACTCTACTTACCTGATGCTTCGTAGGGCAATTGAAGCTAAACTTGCTATTAACTTGTTTGTTAATAGGGAAAATGGTGGATATAATCACTGAGGATGAGTGGGAAACTGCTCAATTAATCTGTGATTTCCTTGAGCCCTTCTTTGAAATTTCTACTTTGTTATCAGGGTCCAAGTATCCCACTGCTAACTTATACTAGGCTAATGTTGTTGCCATTGAGAAGCTGTTGTGTGATGCTCACAATGATCCATGTGAGGGCATCTCTGCAATGGCAGGGCCTATGCTTGAATTGTATGAGAAATACTGGTATGATCACTCAACTATTCTATCTTTTGCTGTTTTGCTTGATCCTCGTTATAAGTTACAACTTCTGAAGGAGTTGTATGGTGTCCTCTATGTTGAAAGGAGGGTAAGTGTTGTTTATAATGAGTTTGTTAGTATGTATATATATTATTCAAGATCTGCACGTTCTTCTTCTTCTAATTCTTCTGTTCAAAGTAACTCTTCTCAAAGTACAAGTCAATCAAGATCTGGTCGCCCTCGAACATTCAAAAAATTAAATCTCTTTTAGATCAATGATTATTTATGCTTATGTTTGTATATTTAATTATTTTTTTCAATTACAGTTTACTAACTCTTTTTTCTATTTTAATGATAGAACTTTGATGCCAATTTACCAGCTTCTAGGAGTGGTAAATTCGATGTTGACTCCTACATTTCTTTGCCTCTTCTCCCTCGCACTAAAGATGCTGAGTTTGATATCTTAGAGTATTCGAAATCACAATCTGTGTCTTTTCCAATACTTTCACTCATGGCTAGAGATATTTTAGCCATTCCAATCACTTCAGTTGCTTCTGAATCCTCATTTAGCATGGGGTCGGATTTTGAACAAGTTGAGGTCTAGGCTTTTGCCTAAAAATGTAGATGTGTTTGTAACAACCCGAAATTGGTTGTATGGTTTCGAGCCTGGGGAAAGGGATGGAGAATTTCTTGCTATTGGAAAAGATGCTTCAATTTTTGATGTTTCTATTGAAGATCCACTTCCTGATTAAGGTATATCCTGTTACTGTTTTTTAATTCTTATTTTGTTTTTCAATATGGTTTCTGATTTTCTTTTCTTTTGTAGGGTTCTTTCACACCAAGCAAGAGAGCTCTTTAGTGCTCTAGGGGTCAACTAAGTTGTGAATTCTGATGTTAAGTCAGGTATTATGTTTATTATTTGAATTCTTTTGTAGGCTTATGTTTATTATTTGCATATGTTGCTTTTGTTTTTACTTATTGTTGTTGTTTCTGTTTATGATTTAGTGTTGTTGTTGTTGTTTGACTTGGTTTTGCTGAATGTTGCTGCTGTTTATGACTTGGCAAGCAAGAAAGCACATTAGTGCTCAAGGGGTCAACTTAGTTGTGAATTCTGATGTAAAATTTGATATTTTGTTAGTGTTTCTGTTTTTTTTAATGTTGCTCCTTTTGTTTATTACTTATGGTTTCTGCTTCTGTTTTTTACTTATTGTAGCTGCTTTTGTATATTGCTTATTGTTGCTTCTTTTGTTTATGATTTAGTGTTGCTACTTCTATTGTTTGACTTGGTTTTGCTGAATGATGTTGTTGTTTATGAGTTGGTGGTGCTGAATGCTGTAGTTGTTTATGGCGTGGCGTTGCTGCTGGCAGCTTGCTGTTTTTCTCTCTTAAGTCTTATCTAATTGTTGCCCTGGTTTTAATTATGTTGGTTTCTTACCTATGCAAGTTACCCATAATTAACATTGTTGGTAGCATTTGGATCAGATAGCTCGATGAAGAAATATCTTGTAACCCCCTTAGCCCGGCCTAGACGGTTGACCCGAACTACGAAGATTACACGGGGAAAACCAAAGTCAACCTGAAAGTCAACCTTGATTCACAACCCTTTTATTTCTTTTTAATCTTGTCTAGATGCATATTAACCCTAAGTAAGTGCCCATAAAACTTACTTGAGAAAGACACAGCGATCGGATAACAAACAGGGACTCAATTGCACTTTAAATAAGTTTAGGGACTAAAATGTAAATTATGTAAATTAGAGGGTCTTTACTTATTTTAATGTTACCAATACGAAGTTAGTCATGTTACGTGCTTCTCTGCCAAATTACACCTTAATTGGACACCTCAAGCTCATACAATTGAAATCTCAACATTCGGGACTAAAAAGTAAAACATGCAACTTCAAAACAATTCAAATCTGCGACCAACGGTCACCTGTTTCGAAACACCCACATGCCGTATCGAAACGCTAGAGCAAACACTCTCCGGTTTCGAAACCGGTTCCGAAACACGGCTCTCCAGTAGCCAAAATGTATCGGAAAAACCTCCAATCGTTTCGAAACACGAAGGCCATTATAGGCCCCCCTTTCGAAACACTAGAGAGTGTTTCGATACGGTTTGCACAGGAACTGCAGCAATTGCTGATTTAACACGCTTTCCCATACACGAACCAACCCCGATACTTTCCTAAACATGCATACACCATGGATACATATCAACCATCTCCAAAACAAGGCCATAGCTCAAACATAGCAACATATATGTAAGCTAGGGTACTATAGTCATGTTTCCCAATTAGCAAAATCAAAGCAAAACACAACTTCGAGAATAAACCAAAAATCATACTCCAAAGGCCATTACAAATCATGAATGATCAAACCAAACATACTCAAGGTAAGGAAGCATTCTTAAACCTTCCAAAAGATAAATTCCCACCCATTACCTTTTATTACACTAAAGAGGAACCACATACTTTTCTTAACAAGGTTCTATGATGTCTCTTGCTCGTGAGCTGCCTTCAAGTGATCAATTCTCTGCATTTATGAAACAAAAGAGCATAAGCACGTAGATTAATGAGGACCGCTAAACAAAATACATCAATGCTCAACTCATGATTTACAAAAACAACATTTTGCATTACGTGCCTTTTTAAAACAAGCCTTCACAAGACTTCAATGCACTTTTGAGATTCTATGCACATATGCCCCATTCACAAAAGAAGATATTCTTTTGCTCAAGCTTAACAAGTATCACATGCATTCTTACATCATTAACATATTTCTCATGCCCCACACGCTTCATACACACTACCGGACTACACAAGGTTCACACTCAAGAGCAATCCCTCCATTGATGTGACACCCGTGGTGGAGTATAACGGTACAATCTCAACCCCTCAACACCACTCATCGATAGTTGTATAATTCCACTAACGAGAGTATGAGACACATAATACAAGATCCACACACGGAATTTACAACCACCGTTGTGATCTTACCTCAATCGTTAGGGTACTTGGATGGGGTTTACGGTACAATCACAACCCCTCAACATCCAAGGCGACTTTACTTACGGTGCACCCAATCCTATAGCCAGCTAACTATATCCGATTCAAGTACTTCAAAACCATTTCATCACTTGCCGATATACATCAAATACCATCGTCAATTCACTGTTTTAAAGCATTAAACAAAGCCACTTATCATCATGCATCTCCATGCATCATGACCATATTAATAACATGTCAAACCAAGGATCTCTTACCTTGAGCATCCTTCTATACATGGCCTTCAAAACCAGCATTAATCATGCTAAAACATGCTTTCGAAACAGTAATTAAACAAGCATTTCATAACCAATGCATCAAACCATAACTTAGCACATCCGAGGGAGTTTTTCCGAAAACTAACTCTTGAGCTTCGCTAAGTTGTTTAGACTTAAACTAAGCTCCCAAAACCTTCAAATAATCATTTCAAAGCTGAAGAACCATCTCCACTCACCAATTACGTTTCGCCTTGCTCGCCGAAACTCTAACTATGCCTCCGATACTCCCGAACCAACACCAAAAGTGTCTGAAGATGTCTCCCCTGTTTACATCACATAAGAGCAGAGGATTAATGCATCATCATGCATTAAAATCATCATCCACTTCTCCTAAACTCGCTACACCACCTAAACTCAACATTTCAACTACCAAACACAACAGAAATCACCTCCAAACTCTTCCAAAACTTAACCCGGCCAAGATCCATCACATCTAATCATTTCAAAACATCAATCAACATCAAAAGCAACCCTAACCTCGTCCTTATACCTCCAACTATAGCATAACACCAAAATCACCCTAAAAACCACCATTTTCATAAGCAAAAACTTAGGAAATACAACCTATTCGGGATTAGATTGATAAAACCTCATTTCCAACATCATTAAACATCCAAAATACATTAGAGAACTATCTCAAAACAGAGCCCAATAAATTACAACGAAAATCTTCAAGATCTCTTCCAAAATCTTGAGTTTTAAGCCAAAATCATGTTTCTAACATTAAAACCATTTATAAAACTTTAATAAAGGATTGACAACTTGGGAATTTTAGTAAAGAACTGAGTATTTAGAGGAGAAGAACATTCTTACCTCTAAATGATGATTTTTCCATGAGTGGGGCAAAATTCCATGAAAATGAAATGTGGAAATCAAAAGGATTTGTTGCAAGATTGATTAGAACCCAATAGATCCTGGAAATCTCGTCAATTAAAGTGAAGATCGGTGTAAATTTTGCTGGAGAAAATGTGTTTGGATGATGGGATTTTGAGAGAAAAAGGAATGAGAGAAAATTAGGAAAAGGTAGTTATGAAAATCAAAAAGTAGTTTTCCTTTTCATTTATTTAATTAAAATATTAATTAAATCACCCAAATTAAGGAAAAATCTGGAGAAAAACATTTTGGGTAAATTAGCTCCTTAAAGATTCAAAGTTTCAATCCTTTACAAAACAGTCACTACTAAACTTTACAAAAATCACATTTTGGTCACTACTCCGAAATGTAGTATTTCCAAACCTTATTTTGTAAAATTAACCTCACTACTCTCTTATATATATTAAATGAGGATTTTTAAATATTTTTCTATATTTTTAAAGCATCCCAAACTAGGCTTTCCCTAAAACCTCCTTTTATATTCGAACCGTTTCACAGACCGGTCCGACTCAAACCCTAAACTTCTAAGCCCAAAATTAGGGTGTTACAACTCTCCCCCACTTAAGGAATTTCGTCCTCAAAATTTACCTGAAGGAAAAAGGTAAGGAAACTGCTTCTTCATGTCGTCTTTCCTTTCCCACGTGGCTTCCTCAACACCACGATGCTTCCAAAACACCTTAACCAACTCAATGGTCTTACTTCGAAGAACTTTACTATCCGAATCTAGAATCCCAACCGGCTCCTCATCATAGGTCAAATCTGGATTCAACTCCACTTCTTCCACAGGCATAACATGTGTAGGATCCGATCTATACCTCCGAAGCATAGAGACAAGAAACACCTTATGAATCTTTTCCAACTCTTGTGGTAACCTCAACTTATAAGCAACAGGAACCACACGTTCAATCACCTCGTATGGTCCAATATACCTAGGGCTCACCTTACCCTTCCGGCCAAACCTCAGCACCTTCTTCCAAGGCGAAACCTTCAAAAACACACGATCACCCACCGCAAACTCAATCTCCTTACGCTTCAAATCTGCGTAAGACTTCTGTCGATCAGAAGCTGCCTTCAACTGCCCACAAATGAGCTTCACCTTCTCGGTGGTTCCCTTCAACAAAGCCGGCATCGAGACCAACTTCTGACCTGTTTGAGCCCAGCAAAGAGGAGTTCTGCACTTCCTCCCATACAAGGCTTCATAAGGTGCCATTTGAATACTTGCCTGATAGCTATTGTTATACGAACACTCCACCAAAGGAAAATGCTTCTCCCAAGAGCCTTGAAACTCAATCACACAGCACCTCAACATATCCTCAAGCACTTGGATAACACGCTCAGACTGTCCATCCGACTGTGGATGATAAGAAGTACTGAAATTCAACCGCGTACCCAAAGGTTGGTGCAAACACTCCCAAAAACGCGACGTAAACCTCGGATCTCTATCCGAAACTATAGACTTTGGCACACCACACAGACGCACAATCTCAACAATGTACAACTCTACAAGCTTATCCAAGGTATATATGGTATGCACAGGTAAGAAATGCGCACACTTCGTAAGGCGATCCACAATCACCCACACCGAATTCTTCTTCGACGGTGACAAAGGCAAACCAGACACAAAGTCCATGATGATTCTTTCTCATTTCCATTCAGGGATCCTCAACAGTTTCAACAACCATGAAGGAAACTGATGCTCAGCCTTAACCCGCTGACAAACCATACACTTACTCACATATTCTGTAACATCTTTCTTCAAACCCACCCAATAGTTCTCATCCTTCATATCGCGATACATTTTTGTACTACCATGGTGCATAGCAAAAGGACTACTATGAGCTTCAGCCAGAATAGTATGCCTCAACTCCGCATCATTCGGCACTACTATCCGCCATTCGAAACACAAAACTCCATCATCATTAAAACAGAAATTCGATGGTATATCCCCAGCAATATCTTGAACATGTGGCACCAAAGAATCATCCAACAACTGCTTATCCTTAATCAACTGAACCATAGATGGTTTCACTTGTAGTTCAGCCACAAGACTGACATCCCGCGAAATACTCAAGCTGGCAACATAGCCCTTAACTCCACTGCCACCTTCCTGCTCAAGGCGTCCGCCACCACTTTAGCTTTCCCCAGATGGTACTCGATCGTCAGATCGTAATCCTTAAGCAACTCCACCCAACGTTGTTGCCTAAGATTCAACTCTTTCTGAGACATCAGATACTTCAAACTCTTGTGATCCGTGTACACAATACACTTCTCAGCATACAGATAATGTCTCCAAATCTTCAAAGCAAAAACCACCGCAGCTAACTCAATATCATGCGTAGGATAATTGCGCTCATGCACCTTCAACTGACGCGATGCATAAGCCACCACCTTACCCTCTTGCATTAGCACACATCCCAAACCAACATAGGATGCGTCACTATACACCACGAACTCTTTTCCTGATTCAGGGTGAACCAAGATAGGAGCTTGTGTCAAAGCTACCTTAAGCTTCTCAAAATCTTGTTGTCTTGCTTCCGTCCACTCATACTTGACATATTTTTGCAACAACTTTGTCAAAGGGGCAGCAATCTTTGAAAATCCATCCACAAACCTCCGGTAATATCCTGGCAACCAAAGGAAACTACGGACATCATGAACGGACTTAGGAGGCTTCCAATTTATAACTGTAACGCCCCGGTTTTGGGCTCAGAAGTTTTGGGCGTTGACCGGTTCGGTCAAAGTGCTGATCGAATACATATGAGTGAATTTAGGAAAACCTAGTTCGGGTTGCATTAAAAATATGGAAAAATGTTCTAAAATCATCTTTTAATATATATAAGTGAACTGTGAAATCAATTTTGGAAAATGAGGTTCGGAAGGTTGACATTTTGGCTAGTGACCAAAATGTAATTTTTGAAAGTTGTGGGACAGTTTTATAAAGGATTGAAACTTTGAATCTTTAAGGAGCTACTCCCTCTGTCCCATTAAAACTGTCACATGTTGACTTTTTTTGGTCAAATTTTTTCAACTTTGACCTCTTATAATTTAAAATTTATTATTGATAAAAATATGAAAAAATATATTTTAAAAACTTTGAATCAACTAGTTTTTAAATATATTTTTTATAATTTTTAATTAATTAAAATATTTAAATAAATTATAGTCAAAGTTGAAAAATTTTGACCAAAGAAAGTCAACATGTGACAGTTTTAGTGGGACAGAGGGAGTATTATTCCAAAAAGGATTTCTCCAGATTTTTCTAAGATATTTTAAGGCTTTATTCTGATTTTTAAAGATTAAGAAAGGGAGGGAAATCATTTTAACCAATTTCATAACTAATTTTCCATTTTCTCTCAATTTTCCTTTTCTCTCATTTTCTCTCAACCCAAACAAAATTCTCCAGATTTCTTTCTCTGATTTTGACATCTAAATCTCTCATTTCAACTCTCATTTGATTCCTAATCATCTCATCAACAAAACCTCTCAATTTACAAATTGTTTCATCAAGCTTTTTGGCTCTAAAATGGAGAAATTCAAGTTTGGAGGTAAGAACGTCCTTCTCCTCTAAACTATCAGTTCTTTACTGAAATTCCTAAGTTCTCAATCCTTGATTTATGTTTTGTAAATGGCTTTTCAATTGAGATCTTGATTTTTGGCTAAAATGCAAGATTTGGTGATTTTGGTGAAATTTTCGTGTGATCTGTTTGGGCAGTGTTTTGGAGTGTCAAAATGATGTTAAATGAATGCTAAATTGATTAGAAGTTGAGGTTTAATCAATGCAATCCCGGATAGGTTGAATTTCCTAAGTTTGGCTTGAGTTTTTGGTTGTTTTTGGAGTGTTTTGGTGATCTGTTATACCTGGAGGTATAAGGATGTGTTTGTGATCATTTTGTATGTTAATTGATGTATAAAAATGGTTAGAAGTGATGGATCTTGGCTGGGTTAAGTTTTGGAAGTGTTTGGAGGTGATTTCGGTTGTGTTTGGTAGCCAAATTGTTAGATTTGTGATGAGCAGCGAGTTGTGTTGTTGTTGCTGGTGTTTTAATGCATAAGGATGCATTAATTTTTTGTTTTTGTGTGCTTGAAACAGGGGAGTTTGATCCGTGAGCTTTGGAGGTGTTTGCGGAATGTTTCGGAAGCTTGGAAGGCTTGTTGGCTAGTCTTGTTTTGGTTATCGGTGAGTGAAGTTGGGATTTCAGCTTTTTAAACAAGGTTTGAAGGTTTTTGGGAGCTTAGTGTAAGTCTAAACAACTTTGCTAAGATCAAGAGTAAGTGAATGGCTTTTTGTTCTTGAATTGTGTGTGATTTGGTTTTAAAAGCAAATGTGGTTGATGATTGAAATGCATGTGTTTTGCATGGTTTAATTCTGTTTTGTAAGCATGTTTTTAGCATGGTTTAATGCTGGTTTTGAAAGTCATTTGAGAAGGATGCTCAAGGTAAGAGATCCTTGGTTTTGTATATGGTAAATGTGGTTTTGATGCATAGTGTTGCATGTTGATCAATGGCTTTGTATGATGCTTTAAAACAGTGAATTGATGATGGTAAATGTTACCTTTTGCATATTGGTTATGCATGTGAATCATTGGATTAATGAGGTAATGGTTTTGCATATTGGTTATGCATGTGAATCATTGGGCTAATGTGGTGATGGCTTTGCATTATGTTTATGCATGTGGAACATTGGTTAATATAGTAAGATGATTATATTGGCAAGTGATGTAAATGGTTCTTGGTTGTTGATCGGATATAGTTAGCCGGCTATAGGATTGGGTGCACCGTGAATTAAGTCGCCTTGGAGGTGGAGTGGTCAAGAGTGGACCGGATAAGCTCCCTTCAAGTATCCTAACGAGATGAGGTCATAGTGGAGGTTGTTGCCCACTAGAGGACCTTGGTTGTTTGAGGTCATAATGGAGGTGTTGCCCATTTGAGGACCTTGGTTGAGCAAAGGTTATATGGTGGTTCAAAGTCCATATGTGAGAACCTTGTGCTTGTTGAGATCACAATGGCAGTGTTTAAGTCCATGTGTGGATCTTGTGTGGAATGTCCCGGATCTCGTTAGTGATGTTCTACAACTACCAATCGGTTATGCAAAGGTTGTATGGTGGTTAAAAGTCCATACGGGGAAATCTTGTGCATGTCAAGGTTGTATGGTGGTTAAAAGTCCATACCATGGAACCTTGGGGAAAAGCTAAGGTTGTATGGTGTTTAAAAGTCCATACATGGGAACCTTAGGATGTTGAGGTCAAATGGAGGTTGTTGCCCATTTGGGAGACCTTGGATTGGGTAGGGTGTAGGGAGCGTAGGGACAACGCTCGGAATCCGCGTATCCGATCAGGTTGTTAAGTTGAAAAGTGAATGTGGTTGATCTCTTGGAAGCCAATGTAATGTTCTTGATCATAGTGAAGCATGAGATGCTTGAAATGATGCATGGTTGCATGTGAAGCATGAGATGCTTGGATTGATGCATGATTGCATGTGAAGCATGAGATGCTTGAAAAGATGCATTGTTGCATGAAAAGTGTATGATGCTAGTGAATGCATGTTTACTTGTTAAGTTGAACAAGTGTGGTTATCATTTGGTAAATGATGCATGTGAGCATAAAATATCTATGTTGCATTGGAGTCTTGTAAGACTTGTTTTTAAAGGCATGTGAAGATGATGTTATGGTTTTATGTTGCCTTGGTTAAATGCATGTGATAGTATATTTGGGCTATGGTTTTTAAAAGGTTTCTTGCTTGATGTGGCTTTTAAGTTTAAGAAAGTTATGTTGTGAAATGGGAGAGTTTTCCATGGTTTTGTTTAAGCTTGGCATATGGTGTTATGCATGATTTGAGCTTGATGTTGAAAAGGGTTTTCAAACATGGCTTTGGTAAACAAATCGGGTTTGTTTTAAAAGTGTTTTAATGACCCGCTGCATTGATGGTGTTTTGGTTTTGAGCATTCCTCACTAAGCATTATGTACTTACGCTCCTTTTTGTCCATCAATGCAGATTTTTGAAGTTTGGACAGCAAGGAGCAAGGGATTCAAGGTGGACTCCAATGGAGATGTATGTCTCGGTGAATAGCTATAGTTAATAAGGGCAATGGGGTAGAATCTCTCGGGTTTAAGTGTATGTGATCGTATATGTTTAATCAAGAATGTTTAAATGTTGTTGCTAACGTTGTTGGATCATGAATTGGCTTAAATGAGATTGTTTTGGAAGGTTTGTGCCTAAATGGTTGCTTGTGTAGGAAGCATGCCTATAGATTTGGGGCTTTTCTTATATGATGTGTTTCTGTTGAATTGTTGATGCAAGTATGTCTCTTTTATGTTGAATTGCATGCTGGTAAAGTTTGGTGGCTTTTGGAGCATGTTTGAATGATCAATTGTGTGTTTGAGTGAGCAAAATGCAGCATTCTGGGCTAGGCGTTTCGGAACAGGTAACACCGTTTCGGAACGGGTGCCCTGCATGAACCCAGGCGTCCGAAACGGGTGCCACCGTTCCGAAACGGAAGGCATTCTGCCAGACTCCCGTTACGGAACGCATTGCGGAACGGCCCCGTGTTTCGGAACGGGCTTGGCCTGTTTCGGAACGGTTGACCGTTGGGGGCTGACATGGGCGGTTAAATGTTTCAAAATGTTTGCATTTTGGTCCTGAAACTTGTTTGTGCAATTGTATGAGTTCAAGGTGTCCGTTTGAGCTGAAATTTGGCAGAGAAGCATGAAACCTGATTAATTTTAAGTTGGTAACTTAAAATCTGGTTAAGTCCTTAAAGTTTTCAGAAATTACAGTTTGGTCCCTAAAGTTGTAATTTGATCAATTGGGTCCCTGTTTGATCTCTGATGGTTGTGATCTTTGAGCATGGTGTTTGTGTGATCACATCTAAGGTTAATGTGCATTTAGACAAGATTAAAAAAAGGGTCGTTAATCAAGGTTGACTTTCGGGTTGACTTTGGTTTTCCCCGTGTAATCTTCGTAGTTCGGGTCAACCGTCCAGACCGGGCTACGGGGGTTACATTTGGTGGTATCAGAGCTGAGTTGCGAAGGTTGGGGAAAACGGTAAGTTGTTGTGATGAGTGTTTGGTGTTTACCTTGTTGTGTGGTTGAAAGTTGGCTGAAACATGTGTTTCTGAGTATGCTGTTGATGTTTCTGAGCATGTTGCTGATGTATGCAAGCATGTTTTGTGGTTATGAATCTTGGTTGAGTTTATGTGGATATGTGCTGATGCTATGAGCTGATGTTATGCATGGTGAATGTGTTTTGAGCATGTTATGTTGCTAATATGCTGGTGCAATTGGATGTTGTTTGGTGTAAGCATGATCAAGGTATGTTGTTGATATGCTTGATGTTGTGATATCCATGTTGTGTTGACTGTTATGTCATGTAAAGGGGAGGATTCGGGATACCCATTGCCTTATTAATATAGCTATTGTGTTATTTTGGAGTTGGAGTTTGAATCCTTGCTTAATGCTGGTCTAACTGGTTTGTTTGCTTGTTGTGGTTGTATGTTTGTTGTTGTTAGTGGTATGGCAAAGTTGATGAAAGAATGGCAGATGAGGGAGATGGTTGCTGCCTTGGGGCAGGTTGTTAAGGCAAAGAATTCACCCTTTTGTAAAGGTGTTTTGTCTCAGTCTTCTGTGCCTAGTGTTGAGATAGTAAGGCAAGGGAAAGAAGCTGGTTCTGTAGTGAAAAGTTCATTATCTGTTGAGCAGGAGGTGTTGGGAACATCTCATGCTGCGGTTGAGGAAAAGTCAGTGGATGTGCTGGCTAGATGTGAGGGTTTGCCGAAGCAGCGTTTGCTTGATTTGGGTGCTGTGGAATATCATGGTTCTACACCGGAGATGTTTGAGGCCTGGTTGGCCAGGGTGATTCTGATCTTGGATCAGGAAGGCTGTGATTATGCCTGTAAGCTGGGGAGTGTTGTTTCTTTGATGCTGGAGGATGCTTGTGCCTGGTGGACATCTGTGGCGGTGGCGTCACATATCCTTGATATTGATTGGGATTTCTTTGTATCGGCTTTTTATGAAAGGTATCTTGGAAGGAAATTTCCAGGGGTTAAGCAAGACGCGGGTAGTGCTGTTGTGGGGCAAGTGTTGCTTGAGCAAGGAGTAGAAGCTCAGCCATCTGTGTATGACCGTTGTAAAAGGCAACATGTTGGAAATTGCTGGGGCGCAGGTGTTTGCTGGAATTGTGGTTCTAAGTTGCATGTTAAGCGTGATTGTCCACATGGAGTGAAGTCAGCTTTGGTGTTAGCCAAAGGATCTTTGAAAGGTCGTGGGTACGGCCAGGGCAAGGTTCAGAGGTGGCAGAAAAAGCAGAAGGTTGTGAAGAGTTTGGGAAGTGAAGCTTGCTGGAAGTGTGGGTCTGCTGGACACATAAGGCGTGATTGTTTGATGTTGGCTCGGAATAGCCAAGGTTCTTTATTGCAAGGAGTTGGTGGTGACCCTGGTGTGTTAGCTGGTGCTGCAATGGTGCGGCAGGAGGATGATAGTTCCGCAAGGAAGAGAGCTCGTCTGATGAAGCTTCAGGGTGGTGTTGTGCTTTCAGGTAACCTTGTTAAGTGATCTTTGCTTTAGTTGCCTTAGTTTGGTTTTTGTTGGTTTTCCTTGTGTGGTAAGTCTAGTCTTGTTGCTAGTATGTTTGGGTAATGGTAGTTGTGGTTTGGTGATATCTTGGGTGTGAAGAAGGCTTGGGTAAGTATCTTGTGGTTAAGGGTTGTTGGTATGATGGAGTTAGATAAGTTAAAGGTGAGTTAGGAGGTTGTTCTTAGACAGATTTTGAGGATGTTATTGGAGGGTGTGAACTGGCATTCATGCACAGTTAAAATCATTGTTATATGCTATATTATATATGTTGGTCCATGCATACATGTGGCATGACACTAGAGGTTTTGCATACATGTACATCAGGCATTGATAGGGCATGTAGGTGATCATGCATACGATGTTCACGCTCGCTAATAACTAATCGAATCTGTTAGTGTTGTGGTTGGATTAGGTGGGATGATGGGTTTTTAGAGGTTGTTTGGGTGCTAAGTGATGTTGCAGCTTAGTGGTTGTGTTCCCAAGTGCTGAGGTAGTTTAGCTTTTAAGTTGTTGTGAAAGGGTTGTGTTGGTTCTTAGCAACCTTTGAGGAGATCAGAAGCTGTTATGTGTGTTTTGGTTAGGTAATGTTCTGGTAATGCAAGTGTTCTGGTTGAAGTTTGTAGTGAAAGGGCTGTGAAAGATCGAAGGCTTTCGTTGGTTGTTTGGGATCTTGTGAGAAGTGGTTGGCTGGTTGTGGTTAAGGAAGTTCCGTTTGAAGTCAGTTGGTGGTGTGTGGAACGGCTGACGGTTTCAAGTTGGGGTTATGAAGTAATTTTTGGTATCTGGGTGAGTAGTCCTGGTGAGCTGTTATGGTAATGTTTTTGGCAGATATGAAGGATTGTCAGTTTCGTTGAAGAGTTTGAGTAAACAGTTGATGTTTAAGGATTTTTGCTTGTTGGGAAATCTTTGAAGAGGTTTGGGAGTTTGCAAGAGTTTTAGAGGTTGAGGGGTTTGCATAGTGGCTGAATTGGTTTGGTGGTTGTCTTTGTGTAGACAAGTCTTGGGAGTTGTGTGTTACAGTGTTGTCTGCTGTAAGAGCTGAAGTTCTTCGGGTTGATGTTGGGATTGTGTACAGTCCGGTTATGTGGAAGGTTAAGTCGTGGTTACCTTTGAGAGTTTGGATTTGTGAAAAGTGTATGGTGGAGGTTTGGTGTGGAATGGGTTCAGTGAAGTTGAGGTGGTTGTGTTGTCTTGTGTGTTGCTTTGAGAAGGTTGTGGTTCTCTTTTCGCCGGTTGAAATTTCGAGGACGAAATTTCCTAAGGGGACGAGAGTTGTAACGCCCCGGTTTTGGGCTCAGAAGTTTTGGTCGTTGACCGGTTCGGTCAAAGTGCTGATCGAATATATATGAGTGAATTTAGGAAAACCTAGTTCGGGTTGCATTAAAAATATGGAAAAATGTTCTAAAATCATCTTTTAATATATATAAGTGAACTGTGAAATCAATTTTGGAAAATGAGGTTCGGAAGGTTGACATTTTGGCTAGTGACCAAAATGTAATTTTTGAAAGTTGCGGGACAGTTTTATAAAGGATTGAAACTTTGAATCTTTAAGGAGCTATTATTCCAAAAAGGATTTCTCCAGATTTTTCTAAGATATTTTAAGGCTTTATTCTGATTTTTAAAGATTAAGAAAGGGAGGGAAATCATTTTAACCAATTTCATAACTAATTTTCCATTTTCTCTCAATTTTCCTTTTCTCTCATTTTCTCTCAACCCAAACAAAATTCTCCAGATTTCTTTCTCTGATTTTGACATCTAAATCTCTCATTTCAACTCTCATTTGATTCCTAATCATCTCATCAACAAAACCTCTCAATTTACAAATTGTTTCATCAAGCTTTTTGGCTCTAAAATGGAGAAATTCAAGTTTGGAGGTAAGAACGTCCTTCTCCTCTAAACTATCAGTTCTTTACTGAAATTCCTAAGTTCTCAATCCTTGATTTATGTTTTGTAAATGGCTTTTCAATTGAGATCTTGATTTTTGGCTAAAATGCAAGATTTGGTGATTTTGGTGAAATTTTCGTGTGATCTGTTTGGGCAGTGTTTTGGAGTGTCAAAATGATGTTAAATGAATGCTAAATTGATTAGAAGTTGAGGTTTAATCAATGCAATCCCGGATAGGTTGAATTTCCTAAGTTTGGCTTGAGTTTTTGGTTGTTTTTGGAGTGTTTTGGTGATCTGTTATACCTGGAGGTATAAGGATGTGTTTGTGATCATTTTGTATGTTAATTGATGTATAAAAATGGTTAGAAGTGATGGATCTTGGCTGGGTTAAGTTTTGGAAGTGTTTGGAGGTGATTTCGGTTGTGTTTGGTAGCCAAATTGTTAGATTTGTGATGAGCAGCGACTTGTGTTGTTGTTGCTGGTGTTTTAATGCATAAGGATGCATTAATGTTCTGTTTTTGTGTGCTTGAAACAGGGGAGTTTGATCCGTGAGCTTTGGGGGTGTTTGCGGAAGGTTTCGGAAGCTTGGAAGGCTTGTTGGCTAGTCTTGTTTTGGTTATCGGTGAGTGAAGTTGGGATTTCAGCTTTTTAAACAAGGTTTGAAGGTTTTTGGGAGCTTAGTGTAAGTCTAAACAACTTTGCTAAGCTCAAGAGTAAGTGAATGGCTTTTTGTTCTTGAATTGTGTGTGATTTGGTTTTAAAAGCAAATGTGGTTGATGATTGAAATGCATGTGTTTTGCATGGTTTAATTCTGTTTTGTAAGCATGTTTTTAGCATGGTTTAATGTTGGTTTTGAAAGTCATTTGAGAAGGATGCTCAAGGTAAGAGATCATTGGTTTTGTATATGGTAAATGTGGTTTTGATGCATAGTGTTGCATGTTGATCAATGGCTTTGTATGATGCTTTAAAACAGTGAATTGATGATGGTAAATGTTACCTTTTGCATATTGGTTATGCATGTGAATCATTGGATTAATGAGGTAATGGTTTTGCATATTGGTTATGCATGTGAATCATTGGGCTAATGTGGTGATGGCTTTGCATTATGTTTATGCATGTGGAACATTGGTTAATATAGTAAGATGATTATATTGGCAAGTGATGTAAATGGTTCTTGGTTGTTGATCGGATATAGTTAGCCGGCTATAGGATTGGGTGCACCGTGAATTAAGTCGCCTTGGAGGTGGAGTGGTCAAGAGTGGACCGGATAAGCTCCCTTCAAGTATCCTAATGAGATGAGGTCATAGTGGAGGTTGTTGCCCACTGGAGGACCTTGGTTGTTTGAGGTCATAATGGAGGTGTTGCCCATTTGAGGACCTTGGTTGAGCAAAGGTTATATGGTGGTTCAAAGTCCATATGTGAGAACCTTGTGCTTGTTGAGATCACAATGGCAGTGTTTAAGTCCATGTGTGGATCTTGTGTGGAATGTCCCGGATCTCGTTAGTGATGTTCTACAACTACCAATCGGTTATGCAAAGGTTGTATGGTGGTTAAAAGTCCATACGGGGAAATCTTGTGCATGTCAAGGTTGTATGGTGGTTAAAAGTCCATACATGGGAACCTTGGGGAAAAGCTAAGGTTGTATGGTGTTTAAAAGTCCATACATGGGAACCTTAGGATGTTGAGGTCAAATGGAGGTTGTTGCCCATTTGGGAGACCTTGGATTGGGTAGGGTGTAGGGAGCGTAGGGACAACGCTCGGAATCCGCGTATCCGATCGGGTTGTTAAGTTGAAAAGTGAATGTGGTTGATCTCTTGGAAGCCAATGTAATGTTCTTGATCATAGTGAAGCATGAGATGCTTGAAATGATGCATGGTTGCATGTGAAGCATGAGATGCTTGGATTGATGCATGATTGCATGTGAAGCATGAGATGCTTGAAAAGATGCATTGTTGCATGAAAAGTGTATGATGCTAGTGAATGCATGTTTACTTGTTAAGTTGAACAAGTGTGGTTATCATTTGGTAAATGATGCATGTGAGCATAAAATATCTATGTTGCATTGGAGTCTTGTAAGACTTGTTTTTAAAGGCATGTGAAGATGATGTTATGGTTTTATGTTGCCTTGGTTAAATGCATGTGATAGTATATTTGGGCTATGGTTTTTAAAAGGTTTCTTGCTTGATGTGGCTTTTAAGTTTAAGAAAGGTATGTTGTGAAATGGGAGAGTTTTCCATGGTTTTGTTTAAGCTTGGCATATGGTGTTATGCATGATTTGAGCTTGATGTTGAAAAGGGTTTTCAAACATGGCTTTGGTAAACAAATCGGGTTTGTTTTAAAAGTGTTTTAATGACCCGCTGCATTGATGGTGTTTTGGTTTTGAGCATTCCTCACTAAGCATTATGTGCTTACGCTCCTTTTTGTCCATCAATGCAGATTTTTGAAGTTTGGACAGCAAGGAGCAAGGGATTCAAGGTGGACTCCAATGGAGATGTATGTCTCGGTGAATAGCTATAGTTAATAAGGGCAATGGGGTAGAATCTCTCGGGTTTAAGTGTATGTGATCGTATATGTTTAATCAAGAATGTTTGAATGTTGTTGCTAACGTTGTTGGATCATGAATTGGCTTAAATGAGATTGTTTTGGAAGGTTTGTGCCTAAATGGTTGCTTGTGTAGGAAGCATGCTTATAGATTTGGGGCTTTTCTTATATGATGTGTTTCTGTTGAATTGTTGATGCAAGTATGTCTCTTTTATGTTGAATTGCATGCTGGTAAAGTTTGGTGGCTTTTGGAGCATGTTTGAATGATCAATTGTGTGTTTGAGTGAGCAAAATGCAGCATTCTGGGCTAGGCGTTTCGGAACAGGTAACACCGTTTCGGAACGGGTGCCCTGCATGAACCCAGGCGTCCGAAACGGGTGCCACCGTTCCGAAACGGAAGGCATTCTGCCAGACTCCCGTTGCGGAACGCGTTGCGGAACGGCCCCGTGTTTCGGAACGGGCTTGGCCTGTTTCGGAACGGTTGACCGTTGGGGGCTGACATGGGCGGTTAAATGTTTCAAAATGTTTGCATTTTGGTCCTGAAACTTGTTTGTGCAATTGTATGAGTTCGAGGTGTCCGTTTGAGCTGAAATTTGGCAGAGAAGCATGAAACCTGATTAATTTTAAGTTGGTAACTTAAAATCTGGTTAAGTCCTTAAAGTTTTCAGAAATTACAATTTGGTCCCTAAAGTTGTAATTTGATCAATTGGGTCCCTGTTTGATCTCTGATGGTTGTGATCTTTGAGCATGGTGTTTGTGTGATCACATCTAAGGTTAATGTGCATTTAGACAAGATTAAAAAAAAGGGTCGTTAATCAAGGTTGACTTTCGGGTTGACTTTGGTTTTCCCCGTGTAATCTTCGTAGTTCGGGTCAACCGTCCAGACTGGGCTACGGGGGTTACAATAACCGCCTCAACCTTCTGAGGATCAACACGAATCCCCTCAGCAGAAACCACATGACCAAGGAAAACAACTTCCTTAAGCCAGAATTCGCATTTGCTCAGCTTAGCATAAAGCTGATTTTCCAACAGCGCCTGCAACACAATCCTCAAATGCACCTCATGCTCCTCCTCAGTACGAGAGTACACAAGGATATCGTCAATGAACACTACAACAAACTTGTCCAAGTATACATGGAACACTCTATTCATCATGTCCATAAAAGCTGCAGGAGCATTCGTCAAGCCTAACGACATTACAAGGAACTCATAATGCCCATACCTCGTTCTAAAGGATGTTTTTGGCACATCCACATCCTTCACCTTAAGCTGATAATACCATGACCTTAAGTCAATCTTGAAAAACACAACCGCTCCCCGAAATTGATCAAAAAGATCATCAATCCTCGGCAAAGGATACCTATTCTTGATAGTCAACTTGTTTAGCTGGCGATAATCAATGCATATTCTCATAGTGCCATCCTTCTTCTTCACAAACAAGACCGGTGCACCCCAAGGTGACACACTAGGTCGAATGAAGCCACGGTCAAGCAACTCTTTAGCTGCATATTCAACTCCTTAGGTGCCATGCGATAGGGAGCAATGGACACTGGAGTTGTGTTTTCATACAGCTCAATTCCAAACTCCACCTCTCGGCTAGGAGGCAATCCAGGTAATTCCTCCGGAAACACTCCAGGAAATTCACGCACGGTTCTTATATCTTGAACGCACACCTCCTTCGAACTTGGATTCATAACAAAGTCTAGATAAGCCTCGCAACCTTGCCGCAACATCCGGCTTGCTTCCAAGGTAGACACCACATTACTAAGAAACTTTACATTTTCACCCACCACCACTACCTCATAATCATCCGCAAGTTTCAACGAAACTCGCTTGTTCTCAAAATTCACTACAGCTCGATGCTCAACAAGCCAATCCATACCAAGGATAACATCAAAGCCATAGAATGGAAATTCTATGAGATCAACCAGAAAGACATGGTTTTGCACTTTTAAAGGACACCTCCTATACAACCTCCATGTCACCACCGTCTCACCAAAAGAACTAGTCACTTGCATTCCTATTCCAAGCATCTCCACAGGTATATCAATCAAATGTGCATGCTCACTCAAAATATAAGAATGCGTGGATCCAGAGTCAATCAAAGCCAGCAAGGATAAAGACTGAAGAGCAAAAGTACATGCGATCACATCGGTGTCGTTGCGCTCCTCACGCTGAGCATACACCCTCGTCGGTCCTCCTCCCTCAGGTCGAACTGCTACCACGTGAGAAATACCCCGCTGTCCTTCCTCCCTTGTCTGGAAATTCCCTCGGCCATGCCCACGACCTCTTTGAGGTGCAACTACCCCAGGAGCACGTCCTTGACCACCACCGGCCAACAAAGGACATTCCCTCCTCATGTGGTCTGCCGAACCACAATTCCAACATGAGTTACCTGTCGCTGCAACAGGAGCCTGAACCTCCCCTGCTGCTCGAGGACAATCTCGCCTCAAATGGCCACGAGATCCACACGTCCAGCACGTGTTCTGATCAGCCCTCATCCTATCTCCCTGAACAGGTGTACCATGTCCTCCATTACCACGCCTAACAGTAGACTGATACCTCCTATCTCGTCCTCTCTTGTTCCGTCCACCACCAGAACGATGATCAGCAGCTCTTTTTCTCGAGATAGAACTAACGCCTCTGGAAGACAAACCCAAGTTATGCTCGATGTCCTTCGCTCGACACACAAGCACATCAAAATTTGTATAATCCGCAGCCAACATGTATGTCTTAACATCTTGCGTCAATCCATAACGGAACCGATCACAGCGTTGCCTCTCACTAGGAACCAGCTCAGGGGCATATTGACTCAAACGTACGAACTGGACCTCGTACTCAGCCACAGATAAACTACCTTGAACAAGAGCCATAAACTCTCGCTTCTTCTCATCCAGGTATCTCACACCCAGATACTTTCTTCGGAAAGCACTCCTGAAGAACTCCCAATCAATTTCATTTGATTCCATACCAGCTGTAGCAGTCGTCCACCAACTGTAAGCATCTCCTTGTAGCAAGGAAACTGCACATCCAAGTTTGCGCTCATCATTACATCCCATCTGATCCATTATGCGGATCATACTAGCCAACCAGGCCTCAGACGCCTCAGGTGCTAAACCGTAGAACTCTGTTGCTCCCAAGTTCCGCAACCTCTCCAAAGGTAGACCCACCTGCCCAGCTGCAGGGGCCTGCACCTGCGCTCCGGCAACAGCAGCCTAAAACGCTCCAGTAATCACCTCAACCAATGGCGCCAAATTACCAAATCCAGGACCAGCTTGTCCTTGTTGCCCCTGCTCCCCACCTCCAGGTGGTGGCGGAGGAGGTAAATCTCCACCATGAGGAACATCAGTCCCTTGCCCATCCCGACCTTCCTGCTCAGCCGCAGGTACAATCGTATTGGACCTCATCTCTCTTCTAGGTACTACGTGTTTTTTCTTAACAATACAATAATGAAAACAAATTAGATCATTTAGGCCAGCTACAAGCAAGAATCCAAGTTTACAAAACATCTGATTAGTGTAATAAGGCAATGGATTCCCAATTTCCCCAAAGAACATAGCATACATAACCATCATGCACACACACCTTTCACCATTTCAGATCAGCATAGGCTCGCATAACATCATCACACTAACCAACATGACATATGGTTCCAAATCCAAACATTAACATGTTTTTCAACCCTCATAACTCAATCCACATCAAATACACATACCAACATTCTCATTACATTCGAAACCAGGCTCTGATACCAACAAATGTAACCCCCTTAGCCCGGCCTAGACGGTTGACCCGAACTACGAAGATTACACGGGGAAAACCAAAGTCAACCCGAAAGTCAACCTTGATTCACAACCCTTTTTTTTCTTTTTAGTCTAGTCTAGATGCATATTAACCCTAAATGAGTGCCAATAAAACTTACTTGAGAAAGACACAGCGACCAGATAACAAACAGGGACTCAATTATATTTAAAATGACTTTAGGGACTAAAATGTAAATTCTGTAAATTAGAGGGTCTTTACTTATTTTAATGTTACCAATATGAAGTTAGTCGTGTTACATGCTTCTCTGCCAAATTTCACCTTAATTGGACACCTCAAGCTCATACAATTGAAACCTCAACATTCGGGACTAAAAAGTAAAACAAGCAACTTCAGAACAATTCAAATCTGCGACCAACGATCACCTGTTTCGAAACACCCACATGCCATATCGAAACGCTAGAGCAAACACTCTCCCGTTTCGAAACTGGTTCCGAAACACGGCTCTCCAGTAGCCAAAACGTATCGGAACAACCTCCAATCGTTACGAAACACGAAGGCCATTATAGGCCCCCGTTTCGAAACACCAGAGAGTGTTTCGATACGGTTTGCACAGGAACTGCAACAATTGCTGGTTTAACACGCTTTTTCATACATGAACCATCCCCGATACTTGCCTAAACATGCATACACCATGGATACATATCAACCATCTCCAAAACAAGGCCATAGTTCAAACATAACAACATATACGTAAGCTAGGGTACTATAGTCATGCTTCCCAATCAGCAAAATCAAAGCAAAACACAACTTCGAGAATAAACCAAAAATCATACTCCAAAGGCCATTACAAATCATGAATGATCAAACCAAACATACTCAAGGTAAGGAAACGTTCTTAAACCTTCCAAAAGATAAATTCCCACCCGTTGCCTTTTATTACACGAAAGAGGAACCACATACTTTTATTAACAAGGTTCTTGGATGTCTCTTGCTCGTGAGCTGGCTTCAAGTGATCAATTCTCTGCATTGATGAAACAAAAGAGCGTAAGCACGAAGCTTAATGAGGACCGCTAAACAAAATACATCAATGCTCAACTCATGATTTACAAAAACAACATTTTGCATTACGTGCCTTTTTAAAACAAGCCTTCACAAGACTTCAATGCACTTTTGAGATTCTATGCACATATGCCCCATTCACAAAAGAAGATATTCTTTTGCTCAAGCTTAACAAGTATCACATGCATTATTACATCATTTACATATTTCTCAAGCAACCTTGCATCATTTTCAAACATCTCACGCTTCATTACATTCAAATACATTATATTGGCTTTCAAGTGATAGTTCACAAACCATTTCAACACAAGACACAATCGGATACGCGGATTACAAGCGTTGTCCCACACGCTTCATACACACTACCGGACTACACAAGGTTCACACTCAAGAGCAATCCCTCCATTGATCTGACACCTGTGGTGAAGTATAACGGTATAATCTCAACCCCTAAACACCACTCATCGGTAGTTGTATAATTCCACTAACGAGAGTAAGGGACACATAATACAAGATCCACACACGGAATTTACAACCACCGTGTGATCTTACCTCAATCGTTAGGGTACTTGGATGGAGTTTACGGTACAATCACAACCCCTCAACATCCAAGGCGACTTTACTTACGGTTCACTCAATCCTATATCCAGCTAACTATATCCGATTCAAGTACTTTAAAACCATTTCATCACTTGCCAATATACATCAAATACCATCATCAATTCATTGTTTTAAAGCATTAAACAAAGCCACTTATCATCATGCATCTCCATGCATCATGACCATATTAATAACATGTCAAACCAAGGATATCTTACCTTGAGAATCCTTCTATACATGGCCTTCAAAACCATCATTAATCATGCTAAAACATGCTTTCAAAACAGTAATTAAACATGCATTTCATAACCAATGCATTAAACCATAACTTAGCACATCCGAGGGAGTTTTTCCGAAAACTTACTCTTGAGCTTAGCTAATTGTTTAGACTTAAACTAAGCTCCCAAAACCTCCAAATAATCATTTCAAAGCTGAAGAACCATCTCCACTCACCAATTACGTTTTGCCTTGCTCGCCGAAACTCTAACTATGCCTCAGATACTCCCGAACCAACCCCAAAAGTGTCCGAAGATGTCTCCCCTGTTTACATCACATAAGAGCAGAGGATTAATGCATCATCATGCATTAAAATCACCAACCACTTCTCCTAAACTCGCTGCACCACCTAAACTCAACATTTCAGCTACCAAACACAACCGAAATCACCTCCAAACTCTTCCAAAACTTAACCCAGCCAAGATCTATCACATCTAATCATTTCAAAACACCAATCAACATCAAAAACAACCCTAACCTCGTCCTTATACCTCCAACTATAGCAGAACACCAAAATTACCCACAAAACCACCATTTTCATAAGCAAAAACTTAGGAAATGCAACCTATTCGGGATTAGATTGATAAAACCTCATTTCCAACATCATTAAACATCCAAAATACATTAGAGAACTATCTCAAAACAGAGCCCAATCAATTACAACGAAAATCTTCAAGATCTCTTCCAAAAGCTTGAGTTTTAAGCCAAAATCATGTTTCTAACATTAAAACCATTTATAAAACTTTAATAAAGGATTGACAACTTGAGAATTTCAGTAAAGAACTGAGTATTTAGAGGAGAAGAACATTCTTACCTCTAAATGATGATTTCTCCTTGATTTGGGCAAAATTCCATGAAAATGAAATGTGGAAATCAAAAGGATTTGTTGCAAGATTGATAGAACCCAATAGATGATGGAAATTTCATCAATTAAAGTGAAGATCAATGTAAATTTTGCTGGAGAAAATGTGTTTGGATGATGGGATTTTGAGAGAAAATTAGGAAAAGGTAGTTATGAAAATCAAAAAGTAGTTTTCCTTTTCATTTATTTAATTAAAACATTAATTAAATCATCCAAACGGAAAAATCTGGAACAAAACATTTTGGGTAAATTAGCTCCTTAAAGATTCAAAGTTTCAATCCTTTACAAAACAGTCACTACTAAACTTTGCAAAAATCGCATTTTGGTCACTACTCCGAAATGTAGTATTTCCAAACCTTATTTTGTAAAATTGACCTCACCACTCTCTTATATATATATACATATATATATATATATATATATATATATATATATATATATATATATATATATATATATATATATATATTAAATGAGGATTTTTAAATATTTTTCTATATTTTTAAAGCATCTCGAACTAGGCTTTCCCTAAAACTTCCTTTTATATTCGAACCGTTTCACAGACCAGTCCGACTCAAACCCTAAACTTCTAAGCCCAAAATTGGGGTGTTACATATCTGGTAGCAAAATGCTTTTAGCTTTTGTCTTTGCTATAAGATCTGAGAGCTAACTTTATTACATACATGTATTTTATAAGTTTCGGTTTGTAGAATTTTAAGTTTAAAGAATACTAATTTGTATTATTTTGATATTTTGTATTGATCTTTTTCTAAGTTATAAAATATTCTTATATTTTGTTCATTTAATTAAGTTATAACTGTTACTATTCCTTAATTGTATTTTTTTATGTTAAAACAGTTACTAATCTTATTTGTTTAAATTACTAAAAGTTAGATAATAATAAGCAATCTATTTTATAACTTAAGTAATATCAATCTATTTTATAACGTATGTTTAGAAATGAATATGGTATAACGTTATAACCTAAGTAAAATCATTTAGTTTATAACTTAAGTTAAATAAACAATTATTGAATCTTTTATAACTTATAACTTAAGTTGAGAAAAGAGGTTGTTACAACGTTATAACTTAAGTAATACCATTTAGTTTATAACTTAATATTAGATAACCAATTTGATAGTCCAAATCATATGTAGATGAAAAAAATAATCAAATAAACACTAATTGAAAAATAAAATCAACCTTCGAAAGAGGAAGTATACTACAAAAACCGATAACATGTACATACAAGTGCAAAAAAAAAACATTTTTGTAAGAAAAGATGAAACCTATTAGAAAATAATACCAAAACATTGAGATGACTACATGATCGACAATTTTATTCTCTTACAATGATAAAGTTAGGAACAAATATTTCTAGGGATAAGAATTTATTAAAACTTTTAAATTTAAAAATTTAGATGAACAATAATTTTATTTAACTAATATTTAAATTAAAATAGACCTAAAATATTATTATACAAAAATATTACATAACTTCGTCCCTATTCTTGAATCTGTTATTACTTAAGTAAAATTAATCTATAAGAAAATATTTCAGGTCAACAACAGGCCGGGTCACTTAACATGTCGGGTTTAAAGCAGGTCGGGTCAATTTCAAGTCGCGTCCATTTAAGGTCAGATCCATTTCAGGTCGGGTTCATTTCAGGTCGGGTAGAATCGGATATCGGGTCAATTCAGTCGGGTAAACTTGGTTATTTGCCTGGTCGGCTTCGGCTTCGGGTTCGGACGCATATCGGGTTTCAGGTCCACAGTAACAGATCCAATTCAGGTTCGGATCATTTTCAGTCGGACCCAAATCAAGTTCGGTTACTACAGTAACATGTCAAATTCGGGTTCGGATCAACGATAGTCAATTACAGATCGAGTTCATGTCATCAAATCCTCGGGTCAAATTAAATTCTGACTCGAGCAGGTTTTTAAGTTCTGAATTGTTTTTACATCCTACTAATTATATATGAAATCTATAAAGTTCGTCAAGATCCCCTCGTCCTTGGTATATATACAATATCACCAAATTCCATTGACAATTGACATCTATTAATCAAAGGAAACATCAAGAACCCCTTTTCTTGGAAATTGTCTCTGTTGTAAGTTTTGGATCTTTGCAAACAAAGGAAAAAAGAAGAAATGCTAGCAGTTTTCGACAAATCGGTTGCCAAGAGCCCAGATGCTCTTAATGCTCCAGATAACCCTCACGCAGCTTCTGCTCTGAAAAATGGCTTCTTAGCTAACCACTTTGCCACTGTTTATCCTGGTTCTGTCACCATCAGTCTTGGCTCTTCTGGTGTTATGGCTTATTCTCTTGAAAAACAGAACCCACTTCTCCCCAGGTAAAGCTTTTAATAATTTCTAATCTTGCTCAAAATTTCATTTATTGGTCATTTTTCTCTTTCCTGTTTTGTGGGCTTTGTCGATCTTATCCCGGTCTTTTCTTGGTTTTGTTTCTTTACTTAATTGTTTCATCGGGCGGTGAGGATTTGTAGAAAGTTTGGGTTTTGTCCCTGCTTTTCATGTTCATTTTTATTCTTGTGATGATGGTGGTTTTGTATGGCTTATAATGTGATAACAAAATATTTTATGTGATCGTTGATGTGAAGAAGCCAAGCTCTCGATTCTTAGATCTTATTTACCATGCTTGCAGATTTTCTCGGTTGTTTTGGTACTTGCGAGAAGCCGAGAACTGAGATTTGTAAATGAAATTGCTCTTTTCACTGTTTTCTTTCTGAGAAGGGGGAAAGTGAATTATTTGGAATTATTTGAGAACAATATGCAGCTTAAGAGAATTCTACCTGTGATCCATTCAGCAACGGGTCATTGAATCATGTAAAATTTATATTGATGAACACTATGCAGCTCAAGATTTCATTTATATGTTTTTGTTATCATTATTCGACGGCTTATAACGGCTGGTTTGTTTTTATATATTGATGAATTGTTTTACCATGGGATGTGGACATTGAGTATAGTCCAAATTTAGATTGACTTGATTGGATTAATCTGTTTATAGTACTTTATATGATTCGGCATTAATAAGTTTTCAAACTGAACTTATTTTGGGATTGTGTATACTTGTTTAGTTTATATAACTCAATTTCCATGAGAAGCCAGATCATACTTCATTACTTTGTTAAATATTTCCTATATCAGGATATGTTATAAAAGCAAAGGTTACAAGTTCTCTCTTTTAAATTGTTTTCACAATGCAATGGATTGATTCCTATCAAAAAGAAAAAAAAAAAAAAACAACAACAATGCAATGGATTGATATATTTCTTTTTATATTCCCAGACTGTTTGCTGTAGTGGATGACATATTCTGCTTGTTTCAAGGCCACATTGAGAACATTGCTATTCTTAAGCAACAATATGGCTTGAACAAAACAGCAAACGAGGGGATCATTGTTATCGAAGCTTACCGAACCCTCAGAGACCGAGGTCCTTACCCTCCTGACCAGGTTGTAAGAGATATACAGGGGAAGTTTGCTTTCATTATCTATGATAGCTCTTCTAAAGCCACATTTATAGCTTCTGTAAGTAAACCTCATTTTGTTGGCCAATACAATGGACGTCATTGTTTTTTATTTTATCATTTTCTTCTTCTGTATGATTGAATTTTTTGCCCTTGTCTTGTGCAGGATGCTGATGGAAGTGTACCTTTCTTCTGGGGAACTGATGCTGAAGGCCACCTTGTTCTTGCTGGTGATATGGAGACTGTCAAGAAGGGCTGTGGGAAGTCTTTTGCTCCATTCCCAAAAGGTAAAATTTCGGTGACTATCCTATTTTTATGTCAGTTAGTCATTTGACAAGCGTATTCAACTTCATTCTCGTGTTTCGCATAAGTAGAAAAGGGGTAGGAGGCAGACCCTAGATGAAGATTTATGCTTGTTTGAAGTGGATTTTGAGACTAGTGTAGAATATATACCAAAAATCAAGGTGAAATGAAAATGGAATGAATTTGGGTAGAAATTTATTCAATGGATAAATAAGCATGATGTATCATATATATCTCTATATTTTCACATTTCTTTCCTTCCTATATTGCTTTGCTTTCAATATCAAAATTATTCTGTGTTTTTCTTATCTTTCAAACATGGTTTAAATTTGGGGTTGATCCATGTATTTCCTTATCTCCATGCATGATTTAGTTTGTTCTTTCGAACTAAGATTATCAGCAAAATGTAGGAGCACAAGGACAATTTTATTGCTGATGATGTTTGGAAATTCCACAATTTCTTTCTCAGGGTGCTTCTTCGCATCCTCCGGAGGGTTAAAGAGCTATGAACACCCCCTCAATGAGTTGAAGGCAATGCCTCGGGTGGACAGTTCCGGTCAAGTTTGCGGTGCAGCGTTCAGTGTGGATGCTGATGCAAAGAAGGAATCAACTGGAATGAAAAAAGTTGGAAGTGCTGCAAACTGGTCCACAAACTACTGAGCTTTTTATTATTAGTGAACCTTTGCTTGGAACTTGCTTTAATTCCATATCTTGCTACTTTCCAACCAAGACTGCAGTATGTACATGTTTGGTTACCTTTAAAACTGAGCTGGGCATGCTACATTACATTAAATAATATTTCTTGGAAACTCACGACAGTCAGGGTCCTGATAAGAGCTTATTATAAATCAATATCTTTATGGATTATTGTATTGTTGTAGACTTAATTACTGATTTAGGGCCAATTTACAGTTTTGGAGTCGGTTTGATATTGGTTTTTTTATTTTAGAAAATCGGTGGAAATGTGTTTCTAGATTGTTTGATTTGAATTAAGAGTGTTTGATATTATTGTTAAAATAATATTTTTTAAAAACATGAGATAAGATGTCTATTTTATACATTGTTTTTAAAAGTCTTAATATCCAAATAAGTGACTATTTCGTTTTTCTCTTTAGGTGCTTAAACTTGTTTTTACTTCTTTTAGGTGTTCAAATTAATATTTTTTGTCCTTTTTAAGGTTAACTAGGTATTTATTTTGACAAAAAATAGAATATTTTAAACATTTATTTTGCATATAAAAATTTGATGATATAAATTTAATGTGCTTTTGAAATTAAAAAAAATTGAGGTTTCTTTTTTTTGTTTATGTTTTTTTTTTCAAAAAATGAAAACAGGTTTGATTTATAGTGAAAATGTTTTTGGTATCTATTTTTTTAAAATAGAAAAAAACAAATAATTATTAAATAATCAAATTAAAATACAATTATAATAATAAAATTCTATTTACAATGTTTACCGAATTCAAGTAATCTTACAGAGCACCCAACTAAGATACTGAGTGGTAGACTTCAGATGAGATGACATGTATTGCGATCCCGACAGCCCTTGAAAGGTCTATATTGGTGATTCATGGTGATAATCAGAGAATGACTAAAAGAGGGCGGAATATGGATGTCAACCCTAGTTTTGGTGTGAATTTTGATGGAGGCGTCTAGTATTGGCTTAGATGAGGGAGTTGTCATGGATCAAAATTTGATGGCGTTGGAATCTGTGGTGAATAATGTTGGTACACAAGCTATTGAGATCATAGATAGTCTCTTTTTGCCGACTATGCAAGAGAAAAACCCCACGGATCCCATTGGGGATGGTGCGATTCAAACTATTAATATACCTAAGCCTTCATTTTACTATATGGTGATAGGGGAGATGAATGCTTCGACAAAGAGTAATTTCATTAATGTTCTGTATGTTGAGGTAAGGGATGAAGACATTCATACTGGAAGTGTCGGCTTGATTCCAGAAGTTAGATATTTGGGGAAGGTTCATAAATCCATAGATACGAAGCTGGCCATTTCAGTAATCGTCTGCCTACTTGGGTAAATGATAGGTTACATGGCTCTTGAACCTAATTCATTTGCTATGGTCACCTTATGGTGAGATTGGCTTAATTGATCTTCATAATTAGTACTATTTGGTTCGATTTGCTTTGGAAGAGGACTACCCCCATGTACTATCTGGAGATCTTGGATGATTTACGATAGCTATTTAAAACTGCAACGATGGAATCGAAACTTCTCCACATCAAAAGATTATCCGGTAAAATTTTTGTTTGGGTGTGACTTTCAGTCGTACCATATCGCTACTACACAAAGAGGTTATTTCAAGTGATTGCGGCACGTTTAGGTGAGATAATACGTATCGATTATAACACAACTAAAGGTACGAGGGGAGATTCACCCACCTTGTGGTGGTTAATGAATTGGGTAAATCATTAATTGCAGGTATCTTTATTGATGGATTTTACTATACCTTAGAGTATGAAGGCTTACTAGCTATCTATTATGGTTGTGGAAAATAAGGACAATTGAAGGATATGTGAGGACAAGGTGAGTTTTCGAAACAAAACGAGACTATCCTGACGCTAAATTCTTCGTCAACAGAAGGTTTATATGACCCCTGAATGCAAGTTGTTAACCTAAAGAGGAGAATGGTTCCAAATAAGAAAGATACACTGAATAATAGGGTGGCGTGAATGGGTCTAGGTTGAATACTCTCTCGTCCATCCATGAAGGACAAGATTTGGATGGTTCTGTTGGTGCTGTAACTGGAGCTCATGTTGATGTGGGTGCCAGATATAAACTCTCGGCCCTAGCTAGGGGTAGAGTGTTGGCCAACCAAATGTTGAATCAAGTAAGCAACGGGCATCAAGGGGTGGTCTTGGCTTAGGGAACAAGGTTAGAAAGGTACATGCATACTCGAGGAGTTCTCTAGAAACTCAAGGTGTTGCTATGTCCAATATTAAAGTGGGTACTCCGAGTAACAAAGAGAATGTAGAGGAGATTAATGGTCCCAATTTTGCCTATATGGCATCTGTTGATAGAGTAGTTCTAGTAAATTTAGAATTGTTGTCAAAGACTCGTGTTGCTATTCGGGTTATTGACGAGGCGGAGAATTCGGTTCTCAAGGACAGTAATGGCAATACCTATGTGAGTTTAACTCGTAACATAAGTATCGAAGGAAGTGGTAAATATGTTGCAAATGGTAAAACTATTGCGAAGAAGAGCTACAAGTCATAGAATAAAAACGGGAGGCTCTCGAACCAACCTGTATTATCAGGATGGGTTGCAACAATGAAGTCCGAATTAAAGAAAGTTGATTCCTCGGGAGTTATTCAAAACTCAATACCTCATGAAGCTTGATCGGTGAATAAACGTCACACAAAATGTGCAAGTGTACAATGCCGGCGTAAGTATAGTTAACATGTAGATTTTGTTAGATATCGATCCCACGAGGATAGGTATTTAGTTGTATTCTTATGTCGCCGTAAACAATTCTGAAAACATAAAGATTGTGAGTGCAATTGTGGTTGTAACAGAAAAATAAAAGAACTCAATATAAGATTGATGTGAAGGCAAAAAGAACAACTTAATAAAAGTAAAGAAATATCAAGTAAAGATCTGGATCCCCTTGGCTCAACTTGGCAGATTATCATGTGCAACAAGGCAACAACATATGATGGTTCATTCGTCAAGTAAAGGAACAAGTTTGCTTACTGACTTCCATTCAAATCTCAACCAATGACTCAAATATGCAAATTAACAATAACTCTCGTTATTCTTCAAAACTACACATCATCGAACAAGTGGATCAACTCTCGTTGTATCCTTATTCAACTCTCTTTGTAATGTCTTGTTAATCTAAACTATCACTGCATCTCTCAATGCCAGTGATGATGTTAAACACTCTCGTGCAAACAAAGCTCAAACCTAACAATTAAAATAAGAAGAAAGCTAATAAGATTATATTGAACTTAAAATCCAAGTTTAAACAAGTTCATAACACATTTAAAAAGGTAAACGATTGTCAATTAACACAAGAAATATAATAAAGCTTCGATAAAAATCTATTTATAGAAATATTTAAAGAAGATAAACATATTCCTCCTTGTTCCAGTACATGAATCCTCATTTCCTCAGATATTTCTGCCTTGCATCGCCTTGGTTCTCTAGAAAGGAAGCTTAAGCCGCTATGGGAGGAGAGCTTCGAAAGGTTGAAGATGATAGGAAAATGATAATCGCCTGAGTGATGTTATCTCTCCTCCAAAAGTCATGTTTTATAGGCTGCTGAGGTAAGGACACTTGTCATTTAGGTGATTTGCGTGACAATCCGTCGTACATAATTTGTTGTAACAGAAAATCCAGCTGGTAAATTCTTCCTTATCCTTGGCAGTTTGAACAGATGGGCACTACAATAATGAAACTTCCTCTGCATGGACATTAATAATACAACGAAAACATAGCAAAAGGGCAGAAAATTTTATAACAAGAGCAACCATGACTTAAGTTAGACAAAATGTAGATAATAAACAGAAAATGCAGAAATTGATGCATGAAACACTAATGTGGGGATAAAATAATCCATAAATCAAGAGGAAATACGTGCCCTTTAGATAGCTATCAAACCCCCAAACTTGTGTTTTTACTTGTCCTCATGTGAAATTGAAAGCAACAAGGTTTAACAAAATTTTAAAGGCATTCTAGCTACTTGAATCATTCCAACCAATCAATGAATCAACTGCATTGACAAGATAGAAGATTGCATTAACAACTCAAACATAAATATTTGAACAAGAATTTCAACAATACATAGCATCATGCCTATCATCTCAGATTCTTTCTATCTATCAACATTTATTTAATACAACTCATAACAAAATTTAAATATCATTATATATATATATTTTTCTTTTTCTATGTAGCGAGGAATATCAAACAATACATAGCAACGAACCCCCAAGAAGTACTTCACTGCTTCGACACACAGTATTGCAGCGACAACCTTTGGCCAGATTCTTTTTTCTAACGCGTGCAGATGAGTGTTCCCCCTTGAAGCTACTCTTATTGCATTCACATTGGAATATCATTTATTTACACATAATAAGTACTATTAGCATATATAACAAAAGCTGAACAAGGCAGAATTCATCCAAAGTCAAAGAAATGATGCTAGATATCCTTTACTAAAATTAGTAAATTTATTCATGTAGAGTTATACCGCAATTATCCAACATATATATCCAAGCAAATCATCAATCATTAGAATGATTCAAGTTTTACACATCGAATATAAGCAAAAGATTTTAACACAAAAAGAACCTTACTTTTACTTGATTTTTTTTTGAAATGAGGCTGCATTTCAAAACCCTAAACCCTATACCCCAAACTTAAAAATTGCATTGTATGCAAAACTACAATACAGTTACAATGATGAATGAAATGAAAACAAAACTAAATGCAATTAGAATGACAATGCAGATGCAATGACAATACAGTGTGCAAAATGAAATTACACTACATGGTATGCATGCCTACGAAAATCTAAAAACTAACTCAGTCATTCATTGCTCTTGAGTGGAGGGGTGGAGCGACACTTCTTCTTCTTGCCCCTCTTCTCTTCCTTGCTCTTCTTCTTATGCTTTTCCTTTGATTTTGAGCGATTTTGCTTCTTTTCCTTTTTCTGAAGAGTGGCATCCTCTTCATTTTCAAGCTCCTCTTCATCTTTCTTGGCATCATCGGCCATCACTGTAGTAGGGAAAAACTAGGATGGTGCTTTGTAAACCACCATTGCAAGAGGATTTCCCTCATGTTCTTCCATTGCAATGGCTGCTTTCACTAGTCTCTCTGCATCTCGCTCTAGCTTTAGTCCTTCATATGTTGCATCCACAATCTTGGATGCAATAAACTTTTCTCCAGCAACAACTTCTTCAAAGTCAATCTTTTCAACTTGGGGACTCTCGTCTTCATCTTCATCAACGTCTTCCCCAATAAGTTCTTCTTTTTATAGAACATTAGGGGTGGAATCTTCCTCAGTTGTGACATTTAAATAAAAAAGGCAGTTTTTGATGATCTTGCTCGAGTCTTCCTCTTTTAGGGTGTCCTCAGCCTCATTCACATTCTCGAGAGAATTGACAGATTTTGCTAGGGCCTCTTTTGTGGTCGCATCAAAGGAGAATTCATAGCTGCGGATGATTGGTGGAAACTCTAGAAATTTTGGTAGAGAGACTGGTCCCCAACGTGCTTGTGATAGCATTGATTTTGTCCTCACTTACCTGAACTTTCAGTCATACTTCATTGCTCATAGGGATGTCCTTGACAACATACTCCACCTTGGCCTTCCCCTTATCTTGTCTCGTTGCAGCGCTCACTTTGGATGTAGGAACGTCAGTGGTTCTCACCATTCTCTCAATGGAGACCTCATTAAGTGGCCCATTGTTCGCCGTCATCTCTTCGTTTTCCAAGGGTTTGATCCCCTTCATACCGTACAACTGAATGATAAGTGATAAAAAAGCTAAAATTCCCTTCTTTCTCTCAGCACAATTAGCCATCTCCTTGTGGATAATCTCACTCATGTCTATCTTCCTTTACTCGACAATTGAATGTATCAGACACATCTAATCTAAGGAGACCATGGTGCTATGAGTTGATGACAGCAACAACATCCTTAGGCACAACAACATCTTCTATCATCTTGGACACGTAGTCCACAACAACTAAAATATAGAGATTACTAAAAGAATTCAAAAAGGGGACCATGAAATCGAAGCCCCAAACATCAAATAGCTTAATTTTCATAATTGGTTGTTGTGGCATCTCATTTCTTTTGGATATTGATCCTCTGCGCTGACAACGATTACAATGTTGGGCAAACCCATAGGCATCTTTAAATAAAGAAGGCCAATAAAATCCTGACTGAAGAACTTTTGCAGCAGTTCTCAAACCGCCAAAATGTCCAATGTTGTAGAATTGGTATCATTTCTTCCTCAAGGACGCAACGTCAGATGATATTATCATTGCAAACCTTGAACAAATAAGGTTTATTCCAATGAAATTTAGTTGTGTCGCGAAGGAATCTTACCTTCTTGTGCCCACGGACACCCAAAGGAGTTTTTTCGTACACCAGGTAATTGACAAAATTAGCATACCAAGGTGTTGTGTCCACAACAAAAAGCTTTTCACCAGGAAATGCATCGACAATTTGTAGTTTATTTCCATCTTTGCATCATGATTCCAATCTCAAAAGATGATCGACAACTTCATTTTCTAACTCTTTTCGGTCTTTTATCTCGATGTCAAATTCTCGCAGCAACAAGATCCATCGAATCAATCTTGGTTTTGCGTCTTCTTTAGTAAAGCGGTATCTCAAGGAAGAATGATTAATGAACACTGTAATCTTTGCTTTGACAAGGTAGTAACGAAACTTATCAAAAGCAAAGATTACTGCTAATAGCTCTTTCTCTGTAGTTATATAATTAATATGAGCTTAAGTTAGAGTCTTACTAGCATAATAGATTGCATGAAATACCTTGTCACGTCTTTGGCATAAAACAACCCCAACCGTGAAATCACTAGGATCACACATGAGTTCAAATGGTTGCTCCCAGTTGGGTACAACAATGATAGCGTTCATAAGCTGCATTTTAATTTTTTTGAATGCATCCAGACATGTATCATCAAAGACAAATTTTATGTTCTGCTCTAGCAATAAACATAACGGCTTTGTGATTTTTGAAAAATCACGAATAAATATTCTATAGAATCCCACATGGCCTAGAAGACTCCAAATGCCCTTTACATTAATTGGTGGAGGTAATCTTTCAATAACATCCACCTGATTAGCTTTATCGACCTCGATTCCCGCTTTAGAAATTTGATGGCCTAAAACAATTCACTATGTGACCATAAAATGACATTTTCCAAATTCAGAACGAGATTGGTGTCTTCGCATCTCTACAATACGCTCTCAAGATTGTCGATGCATTAGTTGAAATCATTCCTATAAACTGAAAAATCATCCATAAAAATTTCCAAGGAATTTTCAATCATATATGAGAATATCGCCATTATGCACCTTTGAAATGTAGTTGGTGCATTACAAAGACCAAAAGGCATGCGACAAAAAGAAAACGTACCGAAAGGGCATGTAAATGTAGTGTTTTCTTGGTCTTCAAAAGAAATAGAAATCTGATTATAGCCGAAATAGCCATCTAGAAAACAATAATACTCATTGCCAGCAAGCTGATCAAGCATTTGATCAATGAAAGGAAGTGATCTTTCCTTGTGGCTGCATTGAGCCTCCTATAATCCATGCAAATCTGCCACCCCGTAGGAATACGAGTCGTAATTAATTTATCAGTATCATAACGGACGACAATGATGCCACTCTTCTTGGGAACACAATGGACTGGACTAGCCCATGCACTATCATATATTGCTTAGATAATACCAGCGTCTAACCATTTGAGAACTTCTTTCTTAACCACTTCTTTCATCTTATCATTGAGTTGACATTCAGGATCAATAGATTGTTTTCTATAATCATCCAATTTGATCTTATGCATGCACAAACATGGGCTAATGCCTTTAATGTCAGCAATAATCCAAACAATAGCACGTTTGTGCTGCACCAGAATATTTATCAACTTAGCTTCTTAAATTCTATCCAGAATTGCAGAGACAATAATTAGGAGTGTTTCTGTATCTCCAATGCATACATACTTAAGATTAGCTAGTAATGGCTTCAATTTTAGAATAGAAGCTTCTTCAACAGATGTTTTAAAATTAGGAATTGTACGGTGTGCCAAATCTAGAGATTCAACCTGCCATTTGTTTTGAACAGTAACAGTGAGCACTTCAACAATGCTGTCACAATTTGGGAGATCGTCTTCTACAGTTGTCAGTGCTTTGTCCTCAACAATAAGTATACTACGATGCTTCAAGTGTTCTTGGATGATATTGTCTAGAACATCAATATGATGACACTCTTGTGTATTACTGCCAAGCTCTACATTAAACATCCCAAAAGTAACTTGATAATTATCGACCCGCATTGTGAGTTTTCCTTTTGAGACATCTATGATAGCCTTCCCCATTGCTAAAAATGGTCGGCCTAGAATAATAGGTACATCCTTGTCTACCTCACAGTTAAGAATAATAAAGTCAGCTGGAAATACAAACTTATCCACACAAACAAGCACATCTTTAATCTGTCCATTCGGATTAGTCAAAGATATGCCTGCTAGTTGCAATGTGACTGCAATAGGTGTTGGACTCGTGAGAGAGCTTGACAAAAGGGGTGAAAATGCGTTGGTAACGAATAAACAGTGCCAAGAAAGAGTCTTTTGTGTACAAGTATACGTGATCATCCAAGTAATACAACAATAAGCTGAGTTATCGATCCCACAAGGATTGGTCAAGAGTTTAATTTCTTACTTGTTTTACTTGTCAAAGGAAAGTAAGTTTGTTTGGAAGCAAGTTGAAAAGAAGGAAATAAAAGACAACAACGTTGGCCAGGAGAGTTTTAAAATGTATGATGAATGTTGGCAAGGGATGCCTGATTTTAATATTATTCATGTCATGCCAACTTTTAATAAATCATGTATTGGAATTGTTTGCCGATCAGATTCAAAAGTAGCATTGCCTCTCTCGATGGCAATGCCCTGAATTAACTATGCAAAAAACTTTTGTATCTCTATAAAACAACTTTTTCATAAATTAATTTGATTAAGTCCCAATCTTTTGCACCTAAGGGGTAGATTTCACTCCTGAAGTAAGTTCATCTAGCATTTGTTCTTTGTTCCCTAAGCCAGTTAAGATATTAAGGTTCAATAAGCCAACAAAGCCAGCTCTTTCTTGGCATCGTATTTGTGAAAACAATTAAGATCATGCCAGATAAGTAAAACAATGTTATCACATTTCTAATTATTGAAAGCTAAACATAGAAAATAGCGTTCAATGCAACCATCCCTCACCAACTATTAAATTAGTTCATGGTGAGGGTTTCCAACCAAAAACCATAATCGTATCTCAACATTACCATCTTAAATAGAAATAAAAATAACTTAAATAAAGACAATGGGTGAGAAGGGTGTCTCTCAATGCAACCCTTTAGAATCCAGGCTCTCGGCCAAGCTTGGTCGAACATCTCCTTGGTGCAGCCTCCTAAATTGTTGACCCCCCTCAAGTGTTTGCTTGAGTTCCTTTAAATAGGCATACGTGAATGACCTAGGATAAGCTTTGAATTTGAATTTGAACGCTCGAGGATAAAGGATATGCTCATCTTATCCCTCGTTTGAATCCTAGGGATGACATCATCATTGGTTCACC
The DNA here is from genome assembly GCA_958450335.1 of Hibiscus tridactylites. Taxonomy (NCBI): domain Eukaryota; kingdom Viridiplantae; phylum Streptophyta; class Magnoliopsida; order Malvales; family Malvaceae; genus Hibiscus; species Hibiscus tridactylites. The sequence goes on from OY288272.1 coordinate 72,159,166, forward strand.
GTCCACTCGACCTCTACTGTGTCTGCAATCATGCCAACAAACAACCCTTCACATTGACATAGCCAGTGTAACCCCCTGGACCCGGTCTAATCGATTTACCAACTCGAGCTAGTTACACATGGATTATTGAAGAAAACCCGTGAAGATTTCCCCCAATAACCAACCCCTTTTTAACTTACCTATATGCATTTGATATTACTTAAGGTGATCGTACATACATCGGAAGAAGATACAACGAAATTCAACTTCAATTCAACTAACGAAAGCTCAATAACTATGATTAGGGACCATTTTGTAAATTGTCTTAAATTACAACCCAACTTCACAATTGACTTTACCAAACTGTAATTAAGTCCATCCAAAACATACATGTGAAGTTTCGCCTCAAACCAACTTCATTGGCATCCTTAATTAAGCGTTTACAACATTTAGGGACAAAAATGTAAATCTGTAAAACTAAAAGGACTTACTTGAAATTAGATTTACCAATTCTCAATTAGTCAGGTTCCATGCATACATGTCAAATTTCAGCTCTAAAAGATCATCCAAACTCATTCAATTGCAAACATTACCACTAGGGACCAAATTATAACATTTTTAAACTTTGCAGAAATATCCACACTAAAGGTTTCGGAACCTTTGGGAAGGGTTTCAAATTTTTTTCCAGTAACCCAAAATTCTTAAAATTTTCCTCAAGGTTTCGAAACCTTTTCCCATGTTTCGAAACATGTCTGTAGTTTCGCAAAATCTGCACATTCAGAACGCTATGATACCTCCCTAAACACATTCAGATCAATCCCAAATATCACATATGAGTCAAACAACAATATCTCTGCAATCATAAATCAACATATCAACCAACAACCACCTCAATATAAAAGTGTAAGCATTTCGGTAACAAAGGTAAAACATATAGGCATGATTTCTACCCAACATGCTTGTAATTGCCAACAGTCCCAAATCAAGCATAATCCATACATCAAAGGTCATTTACAAGTCTTATAAGCCAACACAAACTTGCAACAAAGCGGGAAGTTCAAAAGACATACTCCCAAGTCATTATTAACCCCCATTTCCCTTATTACGATTAGTCTAATTACAGAAATCATACTTGAACAAATATACTGCTTGAAACTCTTTCTCTTGCCTCCTCGCTGACTTTGGAAAGCTATTTCTCTGCATTGTTGGAAAAAGAGAGCGTAAGCATAAATTCTTAGTGAGGATCGTTCGATTAAAAACCACAACAATGCATTTTAAAACCATTTCTCAAATATAAATCATTTCTCATCATACTCAAATAATTCTCATGTTTTAAATCTCTTCCAAAGCAAAGTCAAATATCTTTTAAAACATATGTATCATAAATCTCATGCTTTAATCACAAAGCAAATCTTAATGCAAGCTTCTCATGCTTGAATATCATAAAACACATCTCAAAATAGAATCTCATGTATAAATATCATTATACAAAACGATTATAAACCGTGATACATGTAATCTCATATATTGGCATTAAAAGTGACTCAGATGGAATCTATCCCCATCTTAGGATAACACTACTCCTATCCATAAATGTTTGGATATGCGGATACCTTGATGGTACTACCCCCATCAAGTCTCATGGTGAAATCTACCCTCACCATAAACTTACTTCGGTCGTGATAGAACTACTCCATTGCCCGTTGGTGATAGAATCTACCCCCATCACTCGTAAAACAAATAGAATCTACCCCTATTGTGTTACCGAAGAATTTGTCTCACGTACGAATTTTGTCTCATGCACGAATTTTTTCTCACGTACGAATTTTGTATATTATAGTGCACTTCTCATCCTATTGGTCGACCAATTATATCCGATAATATTAAGTCTCATCACTTTACCAATATACACTTTAAACCATGTTAGATCACTATTTTTTTCATATGCATCATTTAAACCAAATTTTATTAAAGTATCTCAAATACATTATACCATGTATTTAGGCATTTTCTAAAACATGTTGCATACCATTTTCTAAACACATGTATTATCAAAATATAAACATATGCAACATTTCTCACTTCCAAAACATGCATATAACAGTGGGTAAAACAAATTTATCTTCAAAACATGAGCATGAGTTTCATAAAACAACGGAAACCGAAAACCGAGAGCAAAATCTTCCATACTTACTTCCGAGCTTAGATTAGCGTTTCAAGCTCAATCTAAACCCCCAAAATTTTTTCTTAAACCTTTGAAAATCTTTTAAAACCATTTCCACTCACCAACAATGCTTCACTTGCTTTGCCGAAGCGATCTCAAGCATTCAATGCCATCAAATCTTCTTATAACGATGCCGGATCCAATTCCCCTGTTTTTCCCATATTAAAACATAGGATTTATGCACTTTTAGGCATCTAAAATCCCAGAAACACAACTCCTCAACTTCTTCTATCAATAAACCAACAATCGCCCGTTTATAACAACTAAAAACATCGCCAAAACTCATCTAAATATCTACTAACATTTACACAGCGAATTGAACATCTAATCATCATTAGTTTACATCTAAAGTCATCCTCCAAATAACCTTAGAATTTCGGCATTCAATTAACCACAAAACACCCCAAAACTCCACTTTTCCAACCTAAAAATATAGCAATTCACCTAGTTTCGGGATTCCATTGATAAAACCCAATTATTAACATTATTAAACATCAAGATTATGATTAAAATCAATCTAAAACCCAACAAAATCAGTCCAATTCAATTTTCAATTAATTTCATCAATTAAACCACCATTAAAGCTCAATTCAATCAAGATATCAACATTTATTAATCAAATCAAGTTAGAAACCAAAACAAAAGAGTCAAGGACTTGGGAATTTCAATAAAGGACATTTGATTAGAGGAGAATTAAGAAGACCACCTCTAACAAAGTTGTTTTTCCCTTGATTGGCTTGAAAGCTTCAAGAAATGCAATGAGATTTATTGTAGAAAATCAAAGATCACTTTAGGAAATTTAAAAGGAAATCAAATCAATTAATTCCTCATCATTTCATATAAAAAAGTTTAGTCTCGTAAGTGGGAAAGTAGAGAGAAAAGATGAGAGAAAAAGAGAAGTTACGTAAGAAAATGATTTGACTTTTTAGGAAATCTTTTTATAAAATATTTTTTATTATAATTAATAATCCTTTTTATAACTATTGAAAAATAATTAAAAATAAGGGAAAAGATGATAAAAACACTCTGGTGTAATAGCTCCATAAAGATTCTATTTTTGACTCCTTTTTAATTTAGTCACCAATTTTTTTTTATAAATTTTACAATTTAGTCACCACTTTTAATATTGTCAATTAACCCAATTTATTTTTGCCAAATTGAGTCCATCAAAACCTTTAAAATATTATTTTAATATTTTAGAACATTTCCACATTTTTTATTTCTCTCGAAAATCATATAATCTGATTAAATTCCCGAAACTAGACTGACTGCCTAACCCGGTTCGCTCGAATTGTCTAAACAAATCGGCTAACTTCTAGGCCAAAAATCGGGGCGTTACAACTCTCTCCTAGTTAAGAAATATCGTCCTCGAAATTTTATTTGAAGAAAAAGACCAAGAAAACCATTCCTTCCGATCTTCCCACTTTCCCGTGTGGCCTCCTCCACATCTTGATGACACCACAACACCTTTACCAACTCGGTATCCTCATCACAAAGAAAACCACTATGGGCATCCAAAATTTTCTCAAAGGACTTCTCTATCATACAACTAAACTAGAAACCCACATATTTCCAAAACCAAACTTGGTTATTCCCAAATAAAATAATTTTAACTCTTGAAAACCGATCTTTAGCACCTTCCACAAACCTCGAGACCCTAAAGCACCTTCTTGAAAAACTTAACTTACATAAGCCACCTTGCTTACGCCAACTCCTCGTCGGGTGTCTGAAAAGTTATTCGTAAGTGTGAACATATGTATGCATGATCACCTACATGCCCTCATGAATGTCTATGCATATGGATGCAAACCTCTAATGTCATGCCCAACTGTATGCATGTATCGATATATTTAAATATATACATTTAAATGTTTTTTCACTGTGTATGTTTAACTGTTCACACTTACTAATAACATTCCCAGAACCAATGTTCCCTACTACGTACCAAAACTCATATTCACCCAATTCAGGAACAATCTCTTGTTCCGCTACAACAGCTTATCGAACATCCCCTTGGTTGTTGATCAAGACCCTTTTTAGCACCACTACTACCACAACACACGATATTCATAGGATACTCAACCTACCACATCCTCGAATGCCACTAGTGCATTCGTTAACAACACAACATACTATATATGCTTACCAACCCAAAGGTCTTAAACACCATTATCTCAACACACAAACTTCCTTAATACTAATCAACACGACACAAAAAGGTCTCGGGAGCCACCCCAAGGTGCGTCTCAATACCGAAATTAGCTTCGCAACATAAGATAACTATCATCATGTAACCCCTCGACCCGGCCTAGGCGATAGACCGAACTGAACGAGTCGCACGGGGAATACTAAAGTAAACCGGGAAGTTTACTCCAATAAACGACCCTAATTTTTTTGTTTTATCTTTTTAGATGCTCGTTATAACCCTAGGTGATAAACTACGCAACGAAACCATTTGCAACTCATTCAAACAACGATTAGGGACTCAATTGCACACAATCACATTTTAGGGACCATTTTGTAAATTTAATAAATTAGAAGGGTTTCTTCCAATTTTCGGTTACCATCCTTTAATAAATCATATTACATACCACTCATTTAATTACAACCATAACATTCAGTGACTAAAACATAAAGAAACAGAACATTCAATGATACTTTTAACCAACTTACCAGCTGGCCGTATCGATACCCTTAGAGCCAGTATCGATATGCCCTCGACAAACACATCTCAAAGATTCAAAGATAGAAGGCTCATATCGATACCCTCTCGAACCGTACCGATACACGAAAAACAAATAGCTAAAACTCGTATCGGTACGCCCCCGTGTATCGATACGCCCCTTCATTTTCGTAGAGACCGTATCGGTACTCTTCCCTACCGTACCTATACGCCAAGCCTAGAATGGCTTACCCGTACCGATACAGTTTCTCGAGTATCGATACACTTGTACCAAAAATGCATTCTTTTTCTGGTTTTTTATACTTTAATCTATTCTAATGCATTCCAATGTACTTCCAGCATGTATATAACATACTTAAACATCAATCCTCAATCAAACATATCAATATCTTCAACAAGGCATAGAGATATGCATCATTTAAATCTATAGGCATGCTTCCTATGCAAATAAGCCACTCAATAGTCAAAACTCAAACCAAAGCACAATCAATCAAATAAAGGCCTCTTAAAAGTTTAAACTATGAAGCGAACATGCTTAAAAAGTGAGTTCATACACATCACCCAAAACACCCTATGGACCTCCTACTGCACTTATTACTATAGTCCAAATCGAAACATACATTCATAAGCGAAGTCTAGTGGAATCCCTTGCCTCTTGCTGCCTCCTAAGCTTCAATTATCTGCATTGATGGACAAATGAGAGCGTACACACACAACGCTTAGTGAGTAGTGCTCAAAACCAAAACACCATCAATGCACTAAAACCATTTTCATATCCACATTGAAATCTCATTTCAATTTTCTTAACATCAGTTGAAAACCATCATGCCCTTTTCAAACCAAGCACTTTCCTTAACAAATCAGCATGTAAACATCATGCAACATGTGTTACAAACCCAGCAGCAAATCCATTGCTAACACTCAACTTAATCCTTCCCATGCATAGCTACCATATGCAATGCTTAAAGAGTAAAACATGCATTTTCATTTTTATGCATCAAAAACCATATCATAACACATCATCAATTATAGTGGCTTACAAGTGATCATCAACATGTTCATTTCTCAAAACCACATCAGATACACGGATTCACAAGTGTTGTCCCAACACTTCATACATTATGTCCGGCATCTCAAGGTTCACACACAGGAGCTACCCTCCACTGTTGAGACACCCGTGGTGGAGTATTCGGTAGACCGTATAAACCCCTCAACACCACTCATCGGTAGATGTATAACCCCACTAACGAGAGATGGGGCACCATACACTTTTCTCAATCGTTAGGGTACTTGGATGGAGTATTCAGTACACCGTATAAACCCCTAAACATCCAAGGCGACTTGTTTATAGTGCACTCAATCCTATAGTCGACCAACTATATCCGATTTCATTTATAACCATTTTCACAACATCACTTGCCAATATAATTCAAATTTAACATAAATCTCACTGTTTTCAAAGCATTATCAATAAACCACATTTCCAAGCATCAAAGCATGCTTCAAGAATCAAGTATAAGCATATACTTACGAGGATCACTTATCATGTGCATCCTTCATCAACATAGAATCAAAAATAGTAAACCGCTTACTTAAAATCATGTTTTAAACAATAGGTACATGCATTTAAAATCAATTGCATCAACAAACTCACATTAGCACAATCCGAGAGAGAAATTCTTTTTACTTAATTCTGAAATTAGTAAAGAGTTTCAAGCTTACACTAAGTTCCCAAAACCACTTTTAAAGTGTTTCAAAACTGGAAATCACGTTCTCACTCACCGACTCGCGAAACCAAGATTCGTCGACGCGAAATCAAGCGTCCGAAGCTCCAGGAACTTCACCGTTTGCTTCCGATGTGTTCTCCCCTGTTTATACCATACAAGAACAGAAGATTAATGCATCACCATGCATTAAAACCACTAGCAACCTAATCTAACTGGCTTCTCTGCCCAAAAACACCAAAACGACCACCCGAAACAACCGAAATCACCTTCAATCACTCTCTAAACTCAGCCCAGCCACAATCTAGCACTTCCATCCAATTTTAATCATCAACCAACATCCAAAATTAACCTAATTACATCCTTATACCTCCAGCAACTCAGATTTCATCCAAATACCATAAAAACCCCAAATCTAACAATCTAACAACTAAATATCCAACTCATTTCGGGATTACTATTATAAAAACTTTATTTTAACATCATTTAACATCCAAATCATGATTAAAATCAATCTCAAATCAATCAAAATAGTGCCATAACGAAAATCTTGAGAAATCACCTTCCAAAACTTGATTTAGCCATTTTCATCAATTAAATTATAAAATCTTGTTATTAAACATAACTAGAGAGCCAAAGACTTGGGAATTTCAATAAAAAACCTTGATTAGAGGAGAGAAAAGAAAGATCACCTGTAACACAAGCTTTCCCCTTGATTTGCAATGATTTTGAAGAAAACCTTCAAGAAAACTTTAGCTAGTTGATGTAGAAATCCATTGGCATCATTTAGAAATCAAAAGTAGATGAAATGAGATAAACATTTGGAGATTTTAGTGATGAAAAGGTAGTTTGGCTGCTGAGAAAGTTGAGAGAAAAGTTTAGAAGAAAAGTAGTTACATAATAAAATGTTTAGCCTTTTAAAAATACTTTTTATCACTTCACATTTAAGAATCAATTAATTAAATCATTTAAAATACAAAATCAAGGGAATAGCTGATAACAATTTGGTGTAATATCTCCCCAAGGATTCAAAGTTTTGGCCCTCTTCAATTTAGTCATTAAAATGAAATTTTCAATTTTTACAAATTAGTCACCGTTTTCAAAATTCCAATAAAATCAGTCTAATTTCACCAAAATGAACTCTACAAAACTCTCTAAACATTATTTTAAGATTATAAATATTTTCTAATATTTTATCTCCCTCAAAAACCATTTATTTTAAATTTATCCCGAAACTAGCAAAACTCACTCGAACGATTCACCCTAACCTCTTAGCTGAACTCGACTAACTTCTAAGCACAAAATCGGGGCGTTACAACTCTCCCCCACTTAGGAAATTTCATCCTCTAAATTTACATGAATTAAAAAGGTGCAGAAACTACTTCAACATGTCCACCTTTCCTTCCCACGTGGTCTCTTCAACTCCTCGATGTCACCACAACACCTTTACAAGTTCAACCGTCTTACTACGAAGAACTTTGCTACTAGAATCAAGAATCCCAACAGGTTCCTCATCATAAGATAAATCCGAATTCAACTGAATCTCCTTAACGAGCATAACATGAGACAAATCTGACCTATACCTTTGCAACATCGAAACATGAAACACATCATGAATCTTTTCCAACTCGGGAGACAACCTCAACCGATACGCAACATGACCAACACGATCCACCACCTCATATGGTCCAATAAACCTTGGACTAAGCTTACCCTTACGTCCAAACCTCATCACCTTTTTCCAAGGCGACACTTTCAAGAACACACGATCTTTAACCACAAACTCAATCTCCTTACGCTTTAAATCTGCGTAAGACTTTTGACGATCCGATGCTGCCTTCAACCGATCACAAATAAGCTTTACCTTCTCCATCATTTCCTTAAGCAAATTTGGCAAGGAAACCAACTTTTTCTCCGCTTCCGCAAACCAAATAGGCATTTTACACTTCCTCCCATAGAAGGCTTCATACGGAGCCATTTGTATACTCGCTTGAAAGATATTATTATAGGCAAACTCTACCAAAGGCAACTGTTTCTCTCATGAACCTTGGAAATTTATAACACAACACCTCAACATATCCTCAAGCACTTGGATAACTCGCTCAAACTGTCTATCCGTCTGAGGATGATATGAAGTACTGAAATTCAAACGCGTACCCAACGCTTGGTGTAGACACTCCCAAAATCTCGCTGTAAATCTCGAATCTCTATCCGACACTATGAATTTAGGTACACCATGCAACCTCACAATCTCAGCAATGTACAACTCTGTCAGCTTATCTAACGTGTACGTTGTATGCACAACTAAGAAATGTGCACACTTCGTAAGACGGTCTACTATCACTTAAATAGAGTTATTCTTTGTCGGGGTCAAAGGCAAATCGGACACGAAATCCATCATAATCCTCGCTCACTTCCATTATGGTATCTTCAAAGGTTGCAATAGCCCGAAAGGAAATTGATGCTTATCCTTCACGCGCTGACAAACCATACACTTACTCACAAATTGCGCAACATCCTTCTTCAACCCAACCCAATTGTAACCCCCTTAACCCGGTCTAGACGGTTGACCCGAATTAAGAAAGTCACACGGGGAAAACCAAAGTCAACCCGAAAGTCAACCTTGATTAACGACCCTTTTTTTCTTCTTTTTAATCTTATCTAGATGCACATTAACCCTACTTGTGATCACACAAACAACATACTCAAAGATCACAAACATCAGAGATCAAACAGGGACCCAATTGAACAAATTACAACTTTAGGGACCAAATTGTAAATTCTGATAAATTAAGGGACTTAATCCAAATTAAAGTTACCATCCTGAAATTAGTCAGGTTTCATGCTTCCCTGCGAAATTTCAGCTCAAAAGGACTTCTCAAACTCATTCAATTGATCAAACAAGATTCAGGACCAAAACGTAAACCAAACAAAACATGTTAAGATACTTTTAACTGATTTTAACGGTCTGGTATCGATACGCCACGTGTCGTATCGATACTCGGGGAAGGCAGTAACCAAACTCTAGCAACGGTATCGATACGAGTTCCCCCGTATCGATACGGCCTTCATACGGTATCGGTACCTGATCAACCGTACCGATACGCCTGGGCAGGAATGAGCATATTTGGCTCAGGCGTATCGATACGCAAACCCGAGTACCGATACCCCTGCCTGATTTCGACTCAAAAACCACAACAATCATGCCTCAAACTCCAAATTAACATCACCAAACCATACCACTTAATCATACAACATGCAAGAACCATAATTGCATCACCAATTCAGCATATAAACAACATATATGAAAAGCCCCAATTTAATATGGCATGCTTCCTACTTAAGCTACCATTCATGCATAAACCTTCATAAGCAAGCAATAGGAATCCAATCCAAAAACCAGCAATTCATACAACATTTAACAAACTCAGGGAGTCTCAAACACCTCCCAAAACAAACACATTGGTCCCCCATTGCCAAAACAACCAAAAGCTAAAAGAACTTATAAAACCTTCATACATTGAGCTTTACTTGAACTTGTTTGCTTGCCTTCACTTGCTGCCCCTCAATGTACTTTAATGCTCTGCATTATTGAATCAAGAAAACGAGAGAGCGTAAGCCAAAGCTTAGTGAGGAGTGCTCTTTTAAAACCATTCAATAATGCAATTAAAAACCATTTGTAAATCATGCTTATAATCATCCTTTACACATGCTCAAAGCATACTTTAAATCAAGCAATCCCATGCTTCAAATACCATTTAAACAAGCATCTCATGCTTCAACATAAACATTAAAACATGCATCTCATGCATCTCAATGTACTATACATGTCATATTGGCTCAAGTGATACATTTCATTTATGAAATCAAGTTCAACAACTTTCCCCAAGGACTTTTAAACACCTTGGCCCCAAGGACTTTTAAACACCTTGGCCATGGACTTTTAAACACCATGAATAAGGACCACACAAGGACTTTTAACCACCTTTGTGTCCAATACTTGAATCACCCCAAGGACTTTTAAACACCTTGGCCCCAAGGACTTTTAAACACCTTGGCCCCATGGACTTTTAAACACCATGGAAAGGAGCACCTAAGGACTTTTAACCACCTTAGTGTCCGCAACAAGATTCATCCAAGGACTTTTAACCACCTTGATGATCTTAAATAACAAGGCTCACTCAAGGACTTTTAACCACCTTAGTGACCTTCACTTTTACAAAACATCACTTGCCAATATACATCTTATACATCATATAATCCACTGTTTTAAAGCATTAAACCAAGCCATTTCATCATGCATCTCAAAGCATTAAATCCACATTTAATCAATGCATAAAAACAAGGTACTCCTACCTAGAGTTACCTTCAACACATGGCTTTAAACATCAGCAATTATCATGCTAAAACATCAGCAATTACCATGCTATAACATGCTTTCAAAACAGTAATCAAAACATGCAAATCATCATTTTGCATCACACCAAAACATGGCCACCACTTAGAGAGAAATCCGAAAACTTACACTTGAGCTTAGCAAAGTTGTTTAGACTTAAACTAAGCCCCCAAAACCTTGGTTTCAAAGCCGAAAACCATTTTCACAAATCCACTCACCGATTTCCACTTTGCTTCAAGCCAAAGCACCAAATCAAGCCTCCGGATCAACAATTCTTGGATCCAAGGATGCCTCCCCTGTTTCAACACATTAAAGCAGAGGATTAATGCATCATCATGCATTAATTGCTTCAATGAAAGCACCTAAACTCGCTGCTCTCACAAAACTTCCATTTTCGGCCACCAAACACAACCGAAAATGCATCCGAAACACTTCTAAACAAAGCCCAGCCATAAACCAGCAATACCTCACTTCCATTAACATCAATTAACATCTAAAAACAACCTACAACCATCCTTACACCTCCAGCAACACCAGATCCACAAGATCACCACAAAAGCTACCTTAAAACACAAGCTAAACTTAGGAAACTCAACCTATCCGGGATTGCATCAATCAAGACTCATTTCCTTTTCAATTTAGAGATCATTTAACATCAAAAACACCTCTCAAATCACAGATTTAACAGATCAAACGAAAATCATGTGAAAACATCAAAAATCTTGCATAATTAGCCAAGATCCATAAATCAACTTAAAAGCCTTTAATTAAACATCAAATTAGGATTGAAAACTTAGGAATTTCATTAAAGAACTTGAAGTTCAGAGGAGAAGGACGTTCTTACCTCCAAACTTGAGTTTCTCCTCTTTTTGGAATGGAAAACCTTGATGAAACTTGAAGCAATTGAAGAGGTTTTGAAGATATGTTGATTTGCAATCAATTGAGAGTTGAAAGGAGGATTTTAGGTGAAAAAATCAGAATTGAAACTCTGGAAATGGAGTGTTTGGGTTGAGAGAAAAAGAGAAAGAAAATGGGAAGTTAGTTGAGAAAATGACTAAAATATGATTTCCCTCCTTTTTGTTTTCTTTAAAATCAGAATTATGAGTCAAAATATCTTAGAAAAATCTGGAGAAACTCTCTTTGGGTAAATAGCTCCTTAAAGATTTAAAGTTTCAACCCTTTATAAAACAGCCACCAAACTTTCAAAAATTACATTTTGGTCACTAGCCAAAATGTCACCCTTCCGAAACTCATTTTCCAAAATTGGTTTCACAGTTCACTTAATTATATTAAAAGATGATTTTAGAACATTTTTCCATATTTTTAATGCAACCCGAACTAGGCTTTCCTAATTTAACCTCTTACGATTCGAACAGCACTTTGACCAACCGGTCAACGCCCAAGACTTCCAAGCCCAAAACCGGGGCGTTACAACTCTCCCCCCCTTAAGAAATTTCGTCCTCGAAATTTACCTGAAGGAAAGAGATAAGGAAACTGCTTCAGCATATCTTCCTTCCGCTCCCACGTGGCTTCCTCAACACCGCGATGCTTCCACAGCACCTTCACCAACTCAATGGTCTTGCCACGAAGAACTTTGCTATCTGAATCCAGAACCTTCACCGGTTCCTCATCATAGGTCAAATCCGGATTCAAAACCACATCCTCAACTGGCATCACATGCGAAGGATCAGATCTATACTTCCGGAGCATAGAAACATGGAACACATCATGAATCTTCTCCAACTCTTGAGGTAACCTCAACCGATACGCAACAGGACCCACACGCTCAACAACCTCATACGGTCCAATGTACCTTGGGCTTAACTTACCCTTCCGGCCAAACCTCATCACCTTCTTCCAAGGCGAAACCTTCAAGAACACACGATCACCCACCGCGTACTCTATCTCCTTACGCTTCAAATCCGCGTAAGATTTCTGCCGGTCAGAAGCAGCCTTCAACCGCTCACAAATGAGCTTCACCTTCTCGGTGGTTCCTTTCAGCAAAGCAGGCATCGAAACCAACTTTTGACCCGTTTCAGCCCAACACAGAGGAGTCCTACATCTCCTCCCATACAGAGCCTCATAAGGTGCCATCTGTATACTAGCCTGATAACTGTTGTTGTAAGCGAACTCAACCAAAGACAGATGCTTCTCCCAAGAACCTTGGAACTCTATCACGCAACATCTCAACATATCCTCCAAAATCTGAATAACTCGCTCAGACTGGCCATCCGACTGAGGATGATAGGATGTACTGAAATGCAACCTTGTACCCAGAGCTTGATGCAAACACTGCCAGAAACGCGATGTGAACCTCGGATCCCTATCCGACACGATCGACTTAGGCACACCATGCAACCTCACAACCTCAGCAATGTACAGCTCTGCCAACTTGTCCAAAGAAAACGTATTATGCACAGGCAAGAAATGCGCACACTTCGTCAAGCGATCCACAATCACCCAAACAGAATTCTTCTTTGATGGAGACAAAGGTAAACCAGATACAAAATCCATGGTAACCCTCTCCCACTTCCATTCAGGGATTTTCAACGGTTGCAACAAACCAGAAGGAACCTGATGTTCAGCCTTAACTCGCTGACACACCAAACACTTGCTCACAAACTCTGCAACATCCTTCTTCAAACCCACCCAATAGTACTCATCACGAAGATCGCGATACATCTTTGTACTACCAGGATGCATAGCAAAAGGACTACTATGACCTTCTGTCAGAATAGCACGCCTCAACTCAGCATCAGCAGGCACTACTATCCGACTACCAAAACACAACACCCCATCCTCATTAAAGCAGAAATCCGAAGGTCTACCCTCCGCGATATCCTGAACATGAGACACCAAGGAATCATCCAACAACTGCTTATCCTTGATCAACTGAACCAACGATGGTTTCACTTGCAACTCAGCAACAAGACCACCATCCTGCGATATGCTCAAGCTAGCAAACATAGCTCTCAGCTCAACAGCTACCTTCCTACTCAAGGCATCCGCAACAACATTGGCCTTTCCAGGATGATACTCTATCGTCAGATCATAATCCTTGAGCAACTCCAACCAACGCCGCTGCCTAAGATTCAACTCCTTCTGAGACATCAGATACCTCAAACTCTTGTGATCCGTGTACACCGTACACTTCTCACCATACAGGTAATGCCTCCAGATCTTCAGAGCAAAAACCACTGCAGCCAGCTCAATATCATGCGTAGGATAATTGCGCTCATGCACCTTCAACTGCCGCGACGCATAAGCCACAACCTTACCCTCTTGCATCAGCACACACCCCAAACCAACATAGGATGCATCACTGTAGACTACAAACTCTTTCCCTGATTCAGGCTGAATCAAGATAGGAGCTTGAGTCAAAGCCATCTTCAGCTTCTCAAAAGCCTGCTGTCTCGCTTCTGTCCACTCATACTTGACATCTTTCTGCAACAACTTTGTCAAAGGAGCAGCAATCTTGGAAAAACCATCCACAAACCTTCGGTAGTATCCTGCCAAACCAAGGAAACTACGAACCTCCTGAACAAACTTAGGAACTTTCCAGTTCATCACCGCTTCAATCTTTTGAGGATCAACACGAATCCCCTCAGCTGAGACCACATGCCCAAGAAACACCACCTCTCTAAGCCAGAACTCACACTTGCTCAGCTTAGCATAAAGCTGATTCTCCAACAAAGCTTGCAACACAATCCTCAAATGCTCTTCGTGCTCTTCCTCAGTACGCGAGTACACAAGGATATCATCAATGAACACCACAACGAACTTGTCCAGGTATTCATGAAAAACACGATTCATCATGTCCATGAAAGCAGCAGGAGCATTTGTCAAACCAAACGGCATCACAAGGAACTCATAATGCCCATACCTTGTCCTGAAAGCTGTCTTAGGCACATCCACATCCTTCACCTTCAACTGATAATACCCTGACCTCAAGTCAATCTTAGAGAACACAGCAGCTCCCCGAAATTGATCAAAGAGATCATCAATCCTCGGCAAAGGATACCGATTCTTGATAGTCAACTTGTTCAGCTGACGGTAATCAATGCACATCCTCATCGTGCCATCTTTCTTCTTCACAAACAAAACAGGAGCACCCCAAGGCGACACACTCGGCCGGATGAAACCACGATCAAGCAGCTCTTGCAACTGCGTCTTCAGCTCCTTCAGCTCCTTAGGTGCCATTCTATAGGGAGTAATGGACACAGGAGTGGTATTCTCATACAGCTCAATTCCAAACTCCACCTCGCGATTAGGAGGTAAACCAGGCAACTCCTCAGGAAAAACATCAGGAAACTCCTTCACAACCCTGATATCCTGCACCCTCAACTCCTTAGAACAAGGATTCATCACAAAAGCCAGAAAAGCTTCACAGCCTTGCCTCAACATCCTACTCGCCTCCAAGGTAGAAACAACATTGGCAAGAAACTTCACATTCTCACCAACCACCACCACTTCATAATCATCCGCAAGCTTAAGCGAAACCCGCTTGTTTTCACAATCCACAACAGCACGATGCTCAGCAAGCCAATCCATACCAAGGATCACATCAAAACCATAATAGGGCAACTCCATAAGATCAACAAGAAAGACATGCTCTTGAACAACCAAAGGACACCTTCTATAAAGCTTACGAGTCACAACAGTTTCACCAAAAGAACTAGTGACTCTAACACCAACATCCAAAGACTCAACAGGCAAACCAAGCAACTCAGCATGCTCACGAAGAATGTATGAATGCGTAGATCCAGAATCAATCAAAGAAAGCAATGACAAGGATTGCAAAGTAAAGGTACCTGCAATCACATCAGCATCATTCCTTCCCTCGCGCTGAGCATACACCCTCGCTTGGCCTCCACCCTCAGGTTGAATAGCCACAACATGAGCTACTCCGCGACCGCCTTCCTCACGCCTCTGAAAATTACCACGGCCGCGCCCACGACCTCTCTGCGGTGCTGCAACAACAGGAGCACGCTCTTGGCCACCAGCCATCCTCGGACAATCTCGCCTCAAGTGGTCAGCAGAACCACAATTCCAGCACTCATAACCAGCTGCCACAACAGGAGCTTGCACCTCCCTTCCAGCACGAGGACAGTCACGTTTCAAGTGACCACGCGAACCACAAATCCAACAAGCACTAGGGTCAGCTCTAGCATTGCCACCCCTAGCAGGTGCACCTCCACCTCTCCTAGATGAGGACTGAAACCTCTGATCGCGTCCCCTCTTGTTCCGTCCACCTCCGGAACTATACTCAGCAGCTCTCTTACCAGAACTAGCTCCAGCAC
The DNA here is from genome assembly GCA_958450335.1 of Hibiscus tridactylites. Lineage (NCBI taxonomy): Eukaryota > Viridiplantae > Streptophyta > Magnoliopsida > Malvales > Malvaceae > Hibiscus > Hibiscus tridactylites. The sequence goes on from OY288272.1 coordinate 72,175,472, forward strand.
CCTTCGCAGACAAACTCAGATTCATCTCAATGTCCTTGGATCGACTAACCAACATATCAAAATCATTGTACTCAGCAGCCAACATGTAGGTCTTAACTTCCGTCACCAAGCCATAACGGAACCTTTCGCACCTTTCTCGCTCATCAGATATCAACTCCGGTGCATACTGACTGAGACGTACGAACTGTACCTCATACTCAGCCACACTCATGCTCCCTTGGGTAAGAGACATGAATTCACGCTTTTTCTCATCCAGATATCTTACTCCCAGATATCTCCTTTTGAACGCGTTCTGAAAGAACGTCCAAGTAACATCAGCATCAGCCATCCCGGAGATTGTGGTCGTCCACCACGTATAAGCATCACCTTGCAGCAAAGACACCACACATCTCAGCTTTTGCACATCAGTGCAACTCATCTGCCCCAAGACACGCTTGGTACTCTCCAGCCATGCTTCCGACCTCTCAGCTGACATACCCCTAAACTCAGTCCCACCAAGACTGCGCAGACGCTCTAAGGTTAGTCTAGCTCCAGCATCTCCCTGATGCCCAGCTCCTTGAGCTCCAGCTACCGCTGCTCGAAAAGCACCCGCAATAGCTTGTACCAGCACAGACATGTCAGGCATAGCTTGCCCCTGACCAACCTCAGGTCCTGCAGCTCTAGCACCAGCTGCCTCAGCTCCAGCTCTTTCCCTCTCCGTACCACCACCACCAGGTGGAGGAGGAGGTAACACAGCACTACCCGTATTCTCTTCATTCACATTCCCCTCCGGGGTCGTAGCTCTCGCGCTACTTCTTAACTCTCTACGTGGTGCCATACTTTTACCATGCATAACAATACAAAATAAAACAAGTCAGGACCAGCAAGGTAAGCAATTCCAAGTATTCAAGCTCAATTTCTTTCCAAAACAACATCATCTCTTTAGCTTTTGTTTGGCAATGGGTACCCTCATCATGCATCATCACAACATACATCTCAAAAACATCATCATCTCAAATCACTGAACATGCTTTCATACAACAAGCATACAAGCCAAACCATGCTTCAATCATACATACAAACATTCCCAATTACTCGAGAACTCAGATCTGATACCACCAAATGTAACCCCCTTAACCCAGTCTAGACGGTTGACCCGAATTAAGAAAGTCACACGGGGAAAACCAAAGTCAACCCGAAAGTCAACCTTGATTAACGACCCTTTTTTTTTTCTTTTTAATCTTATCTAGATGCACATTAACCCTACTTGTGATCACACAAACAACATACTCAAAGATCACAAACATCAGAGATCAAACAGGGACCCAATTGAACAAATTACAACTTTAGGGACCAAATTGTAAATTCTGATAAATTAAGGGACTTAATCCAAATTAAAGTTACCATCCTGAAATTAGTCAGGTTTCATGCTTCCCTGCGAAATTTCAGCTCAAAAGGACTTCTCAAACTCATTCAATTGATCAAACAAGATTCAGGACCAAAACGTAAACCAAACAAAACATGTTAAGATACTTTTAACTGATTTTAACGGTCTGGTATCGATACGCCACGTGTCGTATCGATACTCGGGGAAGGCAGTAACCAAACTCTAGCAACGGTATCGATACGAGTTCCCCCGTATCGATACGGCCTTCATACGGTATCGGTACCTGATCAACCGTACCGATACGCCTGGGCAGGAATGAGCATATTTGGCTCAGGCGTATCGATACGCAAACCCGAGTACCGATACCCCTGCCTGATTTCGACTCAAAAACCACAACAATCATGCCTCAAACTCCAAATTAACATCACCAAACCATACCACTTAATCATACAACATGCAAGAACCATAATTGCATCACCAATTCAGCATATAAACAACATATATGAAAAGCCCCAATTTAATATGGCATGCTTCCTACTTAAGCTACCATTCATGCATAAACCTTCATAAGCAAGCAATAGGAATCCAATCCAAAAACCAGCAATTCATACAACATTTAACAAACTCAGGGAGTCTCAAACACCTCCCAAAACAAACACATTGGTCCCCCATTGCCAAAACAACCAAAAGCTAAAAGAACTTATAAAACCTTCATACATTGAGCTTTACTTGAACTTGTTTGCTTGCCTTCACTTGCTGCCCCTCAATGTACTTTAATGCTCTGCATTATTGAATCAAGAAAACGAGAGAGCGTAAGCCAAAGCTTAGTGAGGAGTGCTCTTTTAAAACCATTCAATAATGCAATTAAAAACCATTTGTAAATCATGCTTATAATCATCCTTTACACATGCTCAAAGCATACTTTAAATCAAGCAATCCCATGCTTCAAATACCATTTAAACAAGCATCTCATGCTTCAACATAAACATTAAAACATGCATCTCATGCATCTCAATGTACTATACATGTCATATTGGCTCAAGTGATACATTTCATTTATGAAATCAAGTTCAACAACTTTCCCCAAGGACTTTTAAACACCTTGGCCCCAAGGACTTTTAAACACCTTGGCCATGGACTTTTAAACACCATGAATAAGGACCACACAAGGACTTTTAACCACCTTTGTGTCCAATACTTGAATCACCCCAAGGACTTTTAAACACCTTGGCCCCAAGGACTTTTAAACACCTTGGCCCCATGGACTTTTAAACACCATGGAAAGGAGCACCTAAGGACTTTTAACCACCTTAGTGTCCGCAACAAGATTCATCCAAGGACTTTTAACCACCTTGATGATCTTAAATAACAAGGCTCACTCAAGGACTTTTAACCACCTTAGTGACCTTCACTTTTACAAAACATCACTTGCCAATATACATCTTATACATCATATAATCCACTGTTTTAAAGCATTAAACCAAGCCATTTCATCATGCATCTCAAAGCATTAAATCCACATTTAATCAATGCATAAAAACAAGGTACTCCTACCTAGAGTTACCTTCAACACATGGCTTTAAACATCAGCAATTATCATGCTAAAACATCAGCAATTACCATGCTATAACATGCTTTCAAAACAGTAATCAAAACATGCAAATCATCATTTTGCATCACACCAAAACATGGCCACCACTTAGAGAGAAATCCGAAAACTTACACTTGAGCTTAGCAAAGTTGTTTAGACTTAAACTAAGCCCCCAAAACCTTGGTTTCAAAGCCGAAAACCATTTTCACAAATCCACTCACCGATTTCCACTTTGCTTCAAGCCAAAGCACCAAATCAAGCCTCCGGATCAACAATTCTTGGATCCAAGGATGCCTCCCCTGTTTCAACACATTAAAGCAGAGGATTAATGCATCATCATGCATTAATTGCTTCAATGAAAGCACCTAAACTCGCTGCTCTCACAAAACTTCCATTTTCGGCCACCAAACACAACCGAAAATGCATCCGAAACACTTCTAAACAAAGCCCAGCCATAAACCAGCAAAACCTCACTTCCATTAACATCAATTAACATCTAAAAACAACCTACAACCATCCTTACACCTCCAGCAACACCAGATCCACAAGATCACCACAAAAGCTACCTTAAAACACAAGCTAAACTTAGGAAACTCAACCTATCCGGGATTGCATCAATCAAGACTCATTTCCTTTTCAATTTAGAGATCATTTAACATCAAAAACACCTCTCAAATCACAGATTTAACAGATCAAACGAAAATCATGTGAAAACATCAAAAATCTTGCATAATTAGCCAAGATCCATAAATCAACTTAAAAGCCTTTAATTAAACATCAAATTAGGATTGAAAACTTAGGAATTTCATTAAAGAACTTGAAGTTCAGAGGAGAAGGACGTTCTTACCTCCAAACTTGAGTTTCTCCTCTTTTTGGAATGGAAAACCTTGATGAAACTTGAAGCAATTGAAGAGGTTTTGAAGATATGTTGATTTGCAATCAATTGAGAGTTGAAAGGAGGATTTTAGGTGAGAAAATCAGAATTGAAACACTGGAAATGGAGTGTTTGGGTTGAGAGAAAAAGAGAGAAAGAAAATGGGAAGTTAGTTGAGAAAATGACTAAAATATGATTTCCCTCCTTTTTGTTTTCTTTAAAATAAGAATTATGAGTCAAAATATCTTAGAAAAATCTGGAGAAACTCTCTTTGGGTAAATAGCTCCTTAAAGATTCAAAGTTTCAACCCTTTATAAAACAGCCACCAAACTTTCAAAAATTACATTTTGGTCACTAGCCAAAATGTCACCCTTCCGAAACTCATTTTCCAAAATTGATTTCACAGTTCACTTAATTATATTAAAAGATGATTTTAGAACATTTTTCCATATTTTTAATGCAACCCGAACTAGGCTTTCCTAATTTAACCTCTTACGATTCGAACAGCACTTTGACCAACCGGTCAACGCCCAAGACTTCCAAGCCCAAAACCGGGGCGTTACACCAATAGTACTCGTCATTCAACCCACGATACATCTTTGTACTACCAGGATGCATAACAAAATGACTGCTATGAGCCTTAGTCAAAATAGTGCGCCTCAACTCAACATCCTCCGGCACAACTATTTGACTTTTAAAGCACAAAACACCATCATCATTGAAACAAAAATATGTTGCACTACCATCCTCTATACCCTAAACATGAGGCACCAAAGAATCTTCAAGCAACTGCTTTTCTTTAATCAACTGAACTAAGGAAAGTTTCACTTGTAACTCAGCTATCAACCCACCATCACACGATATACTCAATCGAGCAAACATCACCCTCAACTCTACAACCACCTTCCTACTCAAAGCATCAGCTACAACATTAGCCTTCCCTGGATGGTACTCGATTGTCAAATCATAATCTTTAAGCAACTCCAACCACCATCGTTGCTTAAGATTCAACTCTTTTTGAATCATCAAATACTTCAAACTCTTATGGTCTGTGTAAATCGTACACTTTTCACCATAAAGGTAATGCCTTCAGATTTTCAAGGCAAACACCACCGCAGCCAACTTGATATCATGCGTAGGGTAATTACGCTCGTGCACCTTCAACTATCGAGATGCATAAGCTACCACCCTACCTTCTTGCATTAACACACATCCCAAACCAACATAGGATGCATCGCTATAAACTACAAACTCTTTACCTGATTCAGGTTGAATCAAGACAGGAGCTTGCCTCAAAGCTTCCTTCAACTTCTCAAAAGCTTGCTGCCTAACCTCCGTCCACTCAAACTTAACGTCCTTTTGTAACAACTTCATCAAAGGAGCAACAATCTTTGAAAAACCATCCACGAACCTATGATAGTATCCCGCCAAACCAATGAAACTATGCACCTCATGAACCGACATAGGGGTCTTCCAATTCATCACTACCTCAATCTTATGTGGATCAACCCAGATACCTTGGACCGACACCACATGTCCAAGAAAGACAACTTCTCTAAGCCAAAACTTGCACTTACTCAACTTGGCATAAAACTGATTTTCTAACAATAGTTCCAACACGATTCACAAATGCTTATCATGATCCTTCTCGGTCCGAGAGTACATAAGAATATCATCAGTAATCACAACCACGAACTGATCTAAAAACTCATGGAACACTCTATTATCATGTCCATAAATGCAGCCGGTGCATTAGTCAAACCAAAAGGTATCACCAAAAACTCATAATGTCCGTACCTTGTACGAAAAGCTGTCTTGGGGTACATCCACATCTTTTACCTTTAATTGATAATATCCAGACCTCAAATCAATTTTAAAAATCATTGAAGCACCTCGAAACTGATCAAACAAATCATCAATCTTTGGCAGAGGATACATGTTCTTAATCGTCAACTTGTTTAGTTGCCAATAATCTATACATATACGCATCGTGCCATCTTTCTTCTTCACAAACAAGAGTGGTGCACCCCAAGGCGAAACACTAGGTCTAATAAACCCTCGATCTAGCAACTCCTGAAAGTTGCATCTTTAGCTCCTTAGGTGCCATTCTATAGGGAGAAATAGACACTGGAGTCGTATTTACATACAATTCAATGCCAAACTCAACCTCTCTACTCGGCGGTAACCCAGGTAATTACTCCAGAAACACACTCGGAAACTCACATATCGTACGTATGTCCTGCACACGCACTTCCTTCAATCCGAGATTCATCACATAAGCTAAGAAAGCTTTACAACCCAACTCCATCATACGACTCGCTTCAAGAGCTAAAATTGCATTGGACAAGAATTTCATATTCTCGCCTACGATTACCACTTCGTAATCATTAGCAAGATTCAAGGTAGCTCGCTTAGCATCAAAATCAGTCACAATCCTATGTTCGGTCAACCAATCCATCCCAAGGACTACATCAAAACCATAGAAAGGAAACTCCATTAAATCAACTACAAACGCATGAACTTGAACAAATAAAGGACATCCCCTAAACAATCTTCACGTAACAACAGTTTCACCAAATAAACTAGTTACTTTCATTCCCACATCTAACATCTCAACAAGGATATCAAGCAAATGTGCATGCTCACTCAAAATTTATGAATGCGTAGAGACAGAATCAATCAAAAATAACAATGACAAGGATTGCAAAGTGAAAGTACCTGCAATCACATCAGTGTCATTACGTCTCTCGCGATGTGCGTACACCCTCACAGGACCACCACCCTAAGGTTGAACAACTACAACATGTAACCCCCTTGACCCGGCCTAGCCAGTAGACCAAACGGAACAGGTCATACGGGGAATAATGGAGTAAACCGGGAAGGTTTACCTCAATAAGCAACCCTAATTTTTTTTCTTTTTCTTGTCTAGATGCAAATTAGGTTCCTATGTGTTTAACATTGCAACGGATCATTCAAAACTCAAGCGTAGACCATATTCATCTAATTACGACTTTTAGGGATCATTTCATAATTTTCCTGAATATAGGGTCTTAAGTCAAATTCGTGTTACCATCTTTTAATTAGTCTCATTACATGCATCCCTATAAAATCACAACTCAAAATAATCATTCATGCTCATTGAATAACATCCACAACATTCAGGGACTAAAATGCAAAGAAGCAGAACCTCAGGACATGCCATTAACCAACTTAACTACCACCTGTTTCGGAACATTAAGGCCCTGTTCTGAAACATAAAACATTCCATTAACTAACATAAATGTCACTTGTTTCGAAACACTAAGCCCTATTTCGAAACAGGGGCTAATACCGAAACACCTTTAAAGTGTTTCGAAACCATGGTTTCTAGTAGCAAATCGTACCGGAACAGACCTTACTCATTTTGATACTCCAAGGCCATTTCAGGCACCCGTTTTTGATACATGCTCGAGTGTTTCGAAACACGTGGGCCTTTAATGACAGATTTTGCTAGTTTTCACCCGAAATTCCAACTTAAACAAATCCAACATGTTTCTAACATACATACATCAATCATAAACATTATTCCTCAATCATATGCAGCATGTTAAGCACCAAAACATGTCCAATTGCATCAATGGAAATCTAAAGGCATACAACCTAGCAAATAAGCCATTCATGAGTCAAATCTCAAACCAAAACTTCAGACACCAATTAAAGGCCTTTTACAAGTATAAAAGCATATAGCAAACATGCTCAAAGAGTGTTTATACACACCACCCAAACAAAACTTGAAATCCCCCATTGCCCTTATTACTCTAGTTCATAACCGAAACATACTTTCAAAGTGAAGTCTTCTTAGATCCCCTTGCATGTTGCTGCCTCCAAACACTTAGTTATTTGCATTGATGGACAAAGGAGAGCGTAAGAAAAAAGCTTAGCGAGGAATGCTCAAAAACCGAAACCACCATCAATGCTTAAAACCATTTTAACATTTTTGAAAACCATCATGCCCTCTTTGAAAACCATGCACTTCATCACTAAAATCAGCATGTTAAATACCATGCAACAAATATCAAATACTTCACAACAACATAACCATTGCTAAATTTAAATCAAGCCTTCCATGCATATCCACCAATATGCAAAGCTTTAAGTTAAAACATGCATTTTCCATAATATGCATCATAAACATTTCCATAACAATTTGATCAATTATATTGGCTTACAAGTGATCAACAGCATTCTCTTTTCTCAAAAACATATCGGATACATGGATTACCAAGTGTTGTCCTAAACACTTCATACACTCTACCGGTACCTTAAGGCTCACACACGGGAGCTACCCTCCACCGTTGTGACACTCGTGGTGGAGTATTCGGTACAAAAACAACCCATCAACACCACTCATTAGTAAATGTATAACCCACTAACGAGAGACGAGACACCTTACAAGGTTCGCTCACAGGAGCTACCCTCCACCGTTGCAACACCTTATCATTCATCGATCGTTAGGGTACATGGATGGAGTTTTCAGTACAATCACAACCATTCAACATCCAAGGTGACTTGTTTATAGTGCACTCAATCCTATAGTCAGCTAACTATATCCGATTTCATTTGCAAAACACTTTACAGAACATCACTTGCTAATATAATTCAGTTTTAATGCAAACCTCATTGTTTTCCAAAGCATTCACAATAAGCCATATTGAAAGCATTAAACCATGCTTCAAAAACCATGTATAAACACTTGAATACAAGGATCACTTACCGAGTGCATCCTTAAACCATATGGCATCTTCAACAACATACCATATACTCAAATCATGCTTTAAAACAGTAGGTAAACACATTTAAAAACAAGTCCATCTATAAGCTCATAGTAGCACAATCCGAGGGAGAAAATCAAATTAATTACTTCTGAACTTAGTAAAGCGTTTCGAGCTTACACTAGGTTCCCAAAAAAACTAAAAGTTTTTCAAAGCTGGAAATCCCATTTCCACTCACCACCTTGCGAAACCTCAATTGCCGACACGAAATTCATGCGTCTAATGTCCCTAGAATTTCACCGAAAGCTTCCAAAGAATCCTCCCTTGTTTATACCATCTAAGAACAGAGGATTAATGCATCTCTATGCATTTAAACCACCAACTAACACTAAAATCCCGAAGCTCCGCCCAAAGGCACAAAAATACCCATCCGATACAATCGAAATCACATTTGATTGATCACCAAACTTAACCTAGCAATCAACAGACACTGCCAACCCATTTTACTCATAAATAAACATTAAAAAACATCCTAATATCATCTTTATACCTCCAGCAACTCTGATTTCACACATCCAAGCCAAAAACCCAAAACTAACAACTTAGGCAATTAGAGATCTCATTGATTTCAGGATTCTTATGATCAAAGCTCATTATTAACATCATTTAACATCCAAATCAAGCTTAAAATCATTCTTAAATCAATCAAAACAGTGCACAAACGAAAATCACATTTAATCTAATCTTTTAGCAAGATTTATGCATTTTTACCAAATCAATCATTAAAACCTTAATTAAAAACATAAATCAAGAGTCAAATACTTTAGAGTTTCATTAAAGAACCTTGATTAGAGGAGTAGCACGAAATTACCTCCAATCCTTGCTTCTCTTCTAATTTGGTAAGCTTTCACTTCAAGAAACTTGAGGAAAATAAAGAGAAATCTTAAGGAAGAGTTGGAAATCAAGTGAGAAAAAGAAAGAGGAAGAAATCTGGAAATTGAGAGAAAAGAGAGAGTGATTGGCCGAAGAGAAAATGAGAAATGAAAGAGTTACGTCAAATTCTGTTTAACAAATTAACCACCTCTCTTTTAATTAATAAATCAACTTTCTTTAATGTTTAATTAAACATTTAAAACACACGCCTAATTAGAGAAAAGGCTTAATTTCCATAAAGCTCCCTAAAGATTCTAAGAATTTGACTCTTCCTTAAAAATCATACTTTTCCATAGTTTTAAAACTTTGCATTTTGGTCACTGCCAAAATGTACACTTTACGAAACCCATTTTGCAAAATTGATTTAACCATTCTCATCTATATGATTTAAATGATTTTAGAAAATTTACCCATATTTTTACCTTATCCAGAACCATGATTTCCCTTAACCGTCCTTAAAGACTCGAATCTCCAACTCCAAGTTTCACGAACCCAAACCGATGCCTAAAACATCTAGGCCCAAAACCGGGGCGTTACAACTCTCCCCTACTTAGGAAATTTCGTCCTCAAAATTTTACCTGATGGAACAAGATGCAAAAAATGCTTCAACATGTGAGCCTTGCTTTCCCACGTGGCCTCTTCAACTCCTCGATGTCGCCACAACACCTTCACAAGTTCAATCGTCTTACCACGAAGAACTTTGCTACTAGAATCAAGGATCGCCACTGGTTTCTCATCATAGGATGAATCTGGATTCAGCTCAATCTCCTCAACAAGCATTACATGTTATTGATCTGATCTATACTTTCCTAACATCGAAACATGAAACACATCACGAATCTTCTCTAACTCGGGAGGCAACCTAAACCGATACGCGACATGACCAACTCGCTCCAAAACCTAATAAGGTCCAATAAACCTCATCACCTTCTTCCAAGGCGATACCTTTAGGAACACGCGATCTCCAACCGCAAACTCAATCTCTTTACGCTTTAAATATGTGTAAGACTTCTGACGATCCAAAACAGCCTTTAACCGCTCACATATGAACTTCACCTTCTCAGTTGTTCCCTTAATCAAATCCGGAAAGGAAACTAACTTTTGCCTCGCCTCCGCCCAACAAAGAGGCACTCTACACTTTTTCCCATACAAAGCTTCATACGAAGCCATTTGTATACTTGCCTGAAAGCTATTATTATAGGAAAATTCCACCAAGGGCAACAGCTTTTCCCAAGAACCTTGGAAATCTATCACACAACATCTCAACATGTCCTCCAACACCTGGATAACTCGCTCCAACTGTCCATCCGTCTGAGGATGATATGAAGTGCTGAAATTTAAGCGCGTGCCCAACGCTTGATGTAAACACTCCCAAAATCTCGCTGTAAACCTTGGATCTCTATCCGACACTATAGAATTAGGCACACCATGCAAACACACAATCTCAACAATATACAATTCCGCTAGCTTATCCAAAGTATACGTAATGTGCACATCTAAGAAATGCGCACACTTTATAAGACGATCTACAATCACCCAAATGGAGTTCTTCTTTGATGGTGTCAAAGGAAAATCGGACACAAAATCCATCGTAATCCTTTCCCACTTCCATTTCGGTATCCTCAAAGGATGCAACAAACCAGACAAAAACTGGTGCTCAGCTTTCACACGCTGACAAACCATACACTTGCTCACAAAATTAGCAACATCCTTTTTCAACCGTACCCAATAGTACTCATCTTTCAAACCACGATACATATTAGTACTACCAGGGTGCATAGAAAAAGAACTGATATGAGCTTCAGTCAAAATAGTGCGCCCTCAACTCAACATCCTCCGGCACATTATCCGACTTTTAAATCATAAAACACCATCATCATTGAAACATAAATCTGTTACATTTGCATCTGCTATATCCTGAACATGAGGCACCAACAAATCATCAAATAATTGTTTATCCTTAATTAACTAAATCAAGGAATGTTTCACTTGCAACTCAGCTATCAACCCACCATCACACGATATACTCAACCGAGCAAACATCACTCTCAACTCAACAGCTACCTTCCTAATCAAAGTTTCGGCCACAACATTGGCCTTTCCAGGATGGTACTCAATCGTCAAATCATAATCCTTAAGCAACTTCAACCATCTTCGTTGCCTAAGATTCAACTCCCTTTGAGACATAAGATACTTTGAACTTTTATGATTAGTGTAAACCACACACTTTTCACCGTAAAGGTAATGCCTCCAAATTTTCAAGGTAAACACAACCGCAACAAGCTCTAGATCGTGAGTAGGGTAGTTGAGATCATGCACCTTTAATTGTTTAGATGCATATGCCACAACCTTCCCACCTTGCATCAACACACAACCTAAACCAACATATGACACATCACTGTAAACCACAAACTCTTTACCTGATTCTGGTTGAATCAAGACAAGAGCTTGCGTCAAAGCTTCCTTTAACTTCTCGAAAGCTTGTTGCCTAACATCCGTCCATTCAATGTGAACATTCTTTTGCAACAACTTAGTCAAAGGAGCAACAATCTTAGAAAAACCCTCAACAAACCTTCGATAATATCCAGCTAACCCAAGGAAACTACGCACTTCCATCACCGACTTAGGCGTTTTCCAATTCATCACCGCTTCAATCTTGTGTGGGTCAACCTGCATACTGTAACACCCCGAAAACTGGTCTAGTCGGAATTGGATTCCGATGATTAGAGTATTGATATTAAAATATTGAAATATCAAATCCTTATTATAGATTATGTTGTTAAAATACTCTAATTGAACCAATTCCTTAATTAAGATTGCTTTGAGAATGCTCAAATTAATGTTTTGAGCTAGGCGTTTTGATACACTCAGACCCGTATCGAAACAACCTAGGTGAGGCGTCTTGAAACGAGTATAGGGCATTCTGATACGGTCATAACTGTATTAACTAACTTTCAGACTTTTGCTTGACCGTTTCGATATGGTTTCACTCATTTCGAAACGGGTCCACTGTTTCGAATATGTTTGAAGGTTAAAATTAAAAAAATGATGAGGTGATGACTCACCAGCTTGGTTGCTGACCTTCCCACGTGAAAGCAATCCAAAAGATAATTTATAGTTATCCATTATTGATATGATAGAGATAAGATAGAAAATAATATTATAAGCTTACCTTTGGTTGAGGAAAAGCTTCTTATTGGTCCTTTGAGAGGTTGGAAATGATTAAGACTTTAGTTCATTTTAATATGAATAAAAGCAAAACTTTCATCTTTGTATTGTTTCACCGAGACCAAAACTCATCTTTTGGTTCAAAAGAATAAGCTCACACCTCTATTGACATCTTCTCCATCAAGCTCAAGCACACACCTCTCCATTTGTGAACCTTAAGCTTAGGGTTTCCTTGATTTAAGAAGATCAGTTCATAGTTATCGATCGAGTAAGTAGAAACCCCAAGTTACTCATCAATTCTTTTGATCATTAAATGACCAATTTCAAGCTTTAAGATAAGCTTTGTCTATAGCTAATGGCTATTCAAGCATCGATATTGTCATATTGATTCTAATAATCCCTTATTGCTCTTCCTAGTTCAAGAAGTGGAAAAGATTAATCCATCACCTCCATCGAAAGCTTGGGATAAGGGTATCGCCATCCGAGAACCTTAGAAGCTTCGAATTATCGAGATGAGTGTAGTCGGAGTCTCGAGAGTGGCTAGGTGCCATCTCGAATCATTGTTTATTGATTTACTAAGCACAGATTTTAAGGGATTTGCATGAAGCATTATTGTAAGCTATGTTGGTAAGTTTTGATGAGTATAACATCGAATTATCATCCGTAATATTGTTATTGTAGTCATTGAAATCATTGAAGCATGTTCATATAGAATCGTTGATTATTAAGTATTAAAGGAAGCATTGGAATACCGATTTATGAATTATTGTCATTGGATATCATGTTGAATCATTGCTATTGTTATTGATATTGTACTATTGAACTATTGATTATTGGACCTTGGATTCGAAGTATTAGATACAATTGACATGCCATAGAATTCATGAGCTTAGTGTACAAGTGGACTACGGTTCTAGGGCTACGACCTATATTGATTTGGTGAGGCGGAGGGATGTATTATGTATTGGTCTTATTGGCGATGTCAGCGGGTTGACCAATTATTGATTTGGCGAGGAGGTCGAATTCGTGTATCCATATATCATGAATCAATCTAAGGGGACTATTGGTTATTGATATTATTTTGCTATGAAATCATGATATTGCCATTGATGACATGATACTATGTTTTTATTATGAATAAGGAGCATGCCATGTTTATTGCATAATTAATATTATGATTATCATTGAAGCATGTTATACGACATATCATGTTCATCCATTGTGATTGTGACTACCTCACTAGGCATAGTATGCCTAGTGCATTCCATTGCATCCATTTCATGTTAGTCAAGTTTTGCGATCGAGACCGGAGGAGTTGAAGCGTTGCACAAGTCACAATCAAGCTCTAAGTAATGTATATTGACCCTTTGAAACTCCTAGTTGGTGGAAAGGTCTATGTATAAGTCTATTATGTATCTTTTGATATGCCTATGTTATGGTTAAGTGGTATAAGAATGGTACATATAAGATAAGTCTTTCATCTAGTGAGAAATGGCCTTAAATGCATGTTTGGCACTAAAAGGTAAAAACCGGGTAAATGGATTCATATGGCTCTAAAATTTGACGTCCAAGTAGAATTTATGGTTATATTGTTGAGTGTAAAGTTTCATTGCATTTGGACACTGTTTGATTAGATAAATCGAATAAAAACTAGCAAAAATCTATCATTACAGGTCAGGCCATATCGAAATGGGTGATGGCGTTTCGATACGGTTAAGCATAATTGAACCCAGAGAAACAAGGCATATCGAAACAGTCTAAGGTCGTACCGAAACATTTTTACTGGAATCCCTCGTTTCGATATGAGTTCATAGCGTATCGAAACTGGTCAAAGTCAAAGAAAATCAACCCGTACCGATACGGGGCTTGCCCGTATCGATACAGTCAAAGAGGAAATGTCAACATGGATTGACCATCGTCCACCCTTATCGAAACAGGCTTGAGTGTTTCGATACATGGTTAGTTAAATTGGTTAAAAGGCATAATCTGAAGGTTTGCATTGTTTACAATTTGGTCACTGCATTTTGAAAGATTAATTTGAATGAGTAAATGATCATCGTTTTGCACGAAATTGCACTAGCTAGTTAATATTGCATTGAATTTCATTGCGGTATAATCTATTGTATCGAATGACCTTTAATTTATTAGTTTTACAGATTAGTCCTAAAACTTGTAAAAATTGCAAATTAGTCCTAATTGATTAATTATTGTTTTTCAATGAGTGATTTGGACTAAGGTATACATCCGATAAAGTTTTGTTGTGTAATATTGTCTAAGTGTTGAAATTGGAATGAAATTTTATTGTACCGATCACAACACCGCTCACCGGTAACACGCTCCGACCCGGTTCTCGACTAGGACGGGAAGGGAGTGTTACATATACCCTCGGCCGACACTACTTGTCCAAGAAAAATGACTTCCCTAAGCCAAAACTCACACTTGCTCAGCTCAGCATAAAGCTGATTCTCCAACAATACTTGCAACAAAATCTGCAAATGCTTTTGATAATCCTCCTCGGTACGCGAGTACAAAAGAATATCATCGATAAACCCTACCACAAACTGATCTAAAAACTCATAGAACACACGATTCATCATACCCATGAATGCAATTGGTGCGTTCGTCAACACAAATGGAATCACGAAGAACTCATAATGCACGTACCTTGTCTGAAAAGTTGTCTTAGGTACATCCACATCCTTAACCTTCAATTGATAATACCCAGGCCTCAAATCAATCTTCGAAAACACTGAAGCACCTCGAAACTGATCAAACAAATCATCAATCCTTGGAAAAGGGTACTTGTTCTTAATCGTCAATTTGTTTAGCTGCCGATAATCTATACACATACACATTGTACCATCCTTCTTCTTTACAAACAAGACCTGTGCACCCCAAGGTGAAACACTTTGCCTAATGAACCCTTGATTAATCAACTCTTGAAGTTGCGTTTTAAACTCCTTCAACTTCTTAGGTGCCATCCGATAAGGAGCAATAGACACTGGAATCATATTTTCATACAACTCAATGCCAAGCTCAACTTCTTTGTTTGGTGGCAAACCAAGCAACTCTTCCAGAAAAACACTTGGAAACTCACATACCATTCATATGTATTGTACTCGAACCTCCTTTGTACCAGGGTTCATCACATATGCAAGGAAAGCTTGGCAACCCAACACCATCATCCGACTCGCTTCAAGAGCCGAAATTGCATTGGACAAGAATTTTAGATTCTCGCCTACGATTACTACTTCGTAGTCATCAACAAGTTTCAAGGTAACTCGCTTAACATCAAAATCAACTATAGCTCTATGCTCAGACAACCAATCCATCTCAAGTATCACATCAAAACCATAGAAAGGCAGTTCCATCTAATCAACTTAAAGCACATGGCCTTGAACAGATAAGGGACATCTCCTAAACAGTTTCACCAAAAGAGCTTGTTACTTGCATTCCTACATCTAGCATCTCAATAAGGATATCAAGCAAAAGTGCATGCTCACTCAAAATTTATGAATACATAGATCCAGAGTCAATCAAAACTAACAAAGACAAGGATTCCAAGCCAAAGGTACCTGCAATCACGTCGGTGTCGTTATGTCCCTCGTGATGTGCATACACTCTCGCAGGACCACCACCCTCAAGTTGAACAGCAACAACTTGAGCTACAGCTCTCTTCCCATCCTCCCTCCCTTGGAAATTACCTTGGCCGTGCTCACGACCTCTCTATGGTGCAACAACAGGTGCTCGCCCTTGACCACCCTCAACTAGCTAAGGACACTCACGCTTCATATGATCAGCTGATCCACAGTTCCAACAAGAATTAGCCCCAACCGTAGGAGCCTGCGACTCTCGAGCCACACGAGGACAATCTCGCCTCAAGTGCTCTAGCTGTAACCCCCTTAACCCGGCCTAGACGGTTGACCCGAATTAAGAAAGTCACACGGGGAAAACCAAAGTCAACCCGAAAGTCAACCTTGATTAACGACCCTTTTTTTTTCTTTTTATTCTTGTCTAGATGCGCATTAGTCCTAATTGTGATCACACAAACATCATACTCAAAGATCACAAACATCAGAGATCAAACAGGGACCCAATTGAACAAATTACAACTTTAGGGACCAAATTGTAATTTCTGAAAACTTTAAGGACTTAACCAGATTTTAAGTTACCAACTTAAAATTAATCAGGTTTCATGCTTCCCTGCCAAATTTCAGCTCAAACGGACATCCCGAACTCATACAATTGCACAAACAAGATTCAGGACCAAAATGCAAACATTTTGAAATATTTAACCGCCCATGTCAGCCCCCAACGGTCACCCGTTCCGAAACAGGCAAAGCCCGTTTCGAAACACAGGGCCGTTCCGCAACGCGTTCCGCAACGGGGGTCTGGCAGTAGCCAAACCGTTCCGGAACGGTGGCACCCGTTTCGAACGCCTGGGTTTATGCAAGGCACCCGTTCCGAAACGGTGTCATCTGTTACGAAACGCCCTGCCCAGATTGCAGCATTTGGATCACTCAAACACACAATTGATCATTCAAACATGCTCCAAATGCCACAAAACTTTGCTAACATGCAATTCAACATATATATGACTTATAGGTATCATCAAATCAACAATTTAACTTCATATGCAAAAAGCCCCAAATCTATAGGCATGCTTCCTACACAAGCAACCATTAAGCACAAACTTCCAGATTAATCTCATATTAGCCAATACATGTTCCAACACATTAACAACAACATTAAATCATCCTTGTTCGAACACATACAAACATAAAAACACATTCCAAGAGATTCTACCCCCATTGCCTTTATTAACTATAGCTATTCACCGAGACATACATCTCAAATGGAGTCCTCCTTGAATCCCTTGCTTCTCGCTGTCCAAACTTCAAGAATCTGCATTGATGGACAAAAAGGAGCGTAAGCACATAATGCTTAGTGAGGAATGCTCAAAACCAAAACACCATCAATGCAGCGGGTCATAAAACACTTTTAAAACAAACCCGAATTGTTTACCAAGCAAGCTTGAAAACCATTTTCAACAACATGCTTAAAACCATGCATTGCACATACATGAAAACCAACCCTTAGCTTAGCAAGCTAAGAAAACCTTTTCAAAGCACAATCATGCAAGATCATCCATTTAGCCATTCCATGCATAAACACCATATGCAAAGCTAAATTCAAAACTTTGGAAAACACCTCCATTACACAACATACCTTTCTTATACTTGGAAACCATTCAAGCAAGAAACCCTTTAAACCATTTATTCAATCAATCCAACACATGCATTAAACCAAGGCAATATATAAACCACAACATTATCATCACATGCCTTTTAAAGCAAGTCTTAACAAGACTCCAATGCATTTAGGAGATTCCATGCACACATGCATCATTTACCAAATGATAATCAACACTTGTTCAACTTAACAAGTAACATGCATTCACAAGCATTAATCACTTTTCATGCAACCATGCATCTTTTCAAGCATTATACACTTTTCATGCAACCATGCATCTTTTCAAGCATCTCATGCTTCTTTATAATCAAGAACATTACATTGGCTTCCAAGTGATCAACACATCCACTTTTCAACTCAACACCCGATCGGATACGCGGATCACAAGCGTTGTCCCCCACGCTTCATACACACTACCAATCCAAGGTCTCCAAATGGACTTTTAAACACCATTTGACCTCAACATCCTAAAGTTCCCATGTATGGACTTTTAAACACCATACAACCTTAGCTTTTCCCGAGGTTCCCATGTATGGACTTTTAAACACCATACAACCTCAACTTTTCCCAAGGTTCCCATGTATGGACTTTTAAACACCATACAACCTTGACATGCACAAGGTTCCCTTGTATGGACTTTCAAACACCATACAACCTTTGCATCACCGATTGGTAGTTGTATAACATCACTAACGAGATCCGGGACACCCTACACAAGATCCACACATGGGCATTACACCTCCATTGTGATTTCAACAAGCACAAGGTTCTCTCATATGGACTTTCAACACCATATAACCTTTGCTCAACCAAGGTCCTCGAATGGGCATCCACCTCCATTATGACCTTAACCATCTCGTTAGGATACTTGAAGGGAGTTTACCGGTCCACTCTTGACCACTCCACCTCCAAGGTGACTTTATTCACGGTGCACCCAATCCTATAGCCGGGTAACTATATCCGATCAAAGAAACCAAGAACCACTTACATCACTTGCCAATATAACCAACTCACCATCATTAGTCCAATGATTCACATGCATAACCACAATGCAATAACCATCATTTACCATCATTAATTCACTGTTTTAAAGCATTACACAAAGCCATTAAACAACATGCAATATCATGCATCAAAACCACAATTTTCATGTATAAAACCAAGGACCTCTTACCTTGAGCATCCTTCACATATGGCTTTCAAAACCAGCATTAAACCATGCTAAAAAATATGCTTTCAAAACAGATTTAAACCATGCAAAACACATGCATATCAACCATCAATCACAATTGCTTTAAAAGCCAATTCACAACACAATTCAAGAGCAAAAACCATTTACTTACTCTTGAGCTTAGCAAAGTTGTTTAGACTTAAACTAAGCTCCCAAAACCTTCAAACCTTGGTTTTAAAGCTGAAAACCCAACTTCACTCACCGATACACAAAACAAGGCTAGCCAACAAGCCCTCCAAGCATCCGAAACCTTCCGCAAACACCTCCAAAGCTAACGGATCAAACTCCCCTGTTTCAAGCACACAACAACAGAGCATTAATGCATCTTTATGCATTAAAACACCAACAACAACAACACAACTCGCCGCTCAACACAAATCCAACATTTCGGCTACCAAACACAACCGAAATCACCTCCAAACACTTCCAAAACTTAACCCAGCCAAGATCCATCACTTCTAACCATATTTAAACATCAATTAACATCCAAAATGATCACAAACACGTCCTTATACCTCCAGGTATAACAGATCACCAAAAACACTCCAAAAACAACCAAAAACTCAAGCCAAACTTAGGAAATTCAACCTATCCGGGATTGCATTAATTAAACCTCAACTTCTAATCAATTTAGCATTCATTTAACATCAATTTGACACCTCAAAACCCTGCTTAAACAGATCACACGAAAATTTCACCAAAATCACCAAATCTTGCATTTTAAGCCAAAAATAAAGATCTCAATTGAAAAGTCTTTAACAAATCACAAATCAAGGATTGAGAACTTAGGAATTTCAGTAAAGAACTGATAGTTTAGAGGAGAAGGACGTTCTTACCTCCAAACTTGAATTTCTCCTTTTTAGAGCCAAAATGCTTAATGAAACAACTTGCAAATTGAGAGGTTTTGTTGTAGAGATGATTAGGAATCAAAAGAGAGTTGGAATGAGAGATTTAGATGCCAAAATCAAAGAAGAAAATCTGGAGAAATGTGTTTGGGTAGAGAGAAAATGAGAGAAAAGGAAAATTGAGAGAAAATGAAAAGTTAGTTAAGAAATGGTAAAAATGATTTCCCTCCACATTTCATAATCTTTAAAATCAGAATAAGCCTTAAAATATCTTAGAAAAATCTGGAGAAACTCTTTTTGGAATAATAGCTCCTTAAAGATTCAAAGTTTCGATCCTTTATAAAACAGTCACCAAACTTTCAAAAATTACATTTTGGTCACTAGCCAAAATGTCAACCTTCCGAACCTCATTTTCCAAAATTGATTTCACAGTTCACTTTTATAAATTAAAAGATGATTTTAGAACATTTTTCCATATTTTTAATGCAACCCGAACTAGGCTTTCCTAATTTCACCTTTATATATTCGATCAGCACTTTGACCGAACCGGTCAACACCCAAAACTTCTGAGCCCAAAACCGGGGCGTTACAACTCTCCCCCTTAGGAAATTTCGTCCTCGAAATTTCAACCGGCGAAAAGAGAACCACAACCTTCTCCAACCAACACACAAGGCAACACAAAAGCCTCAACCACCACTGAACACATTCCACACAAAACTCCACCAAACTCAACACCACCACATACTGTTCACAAAATCCAGAACACTCAAGGATAACCACAACTTAACCTTTCACATATCCGGACCATACACAGCCCCAACATCAACCTGAGGAACTTCAACCTTTACAGCACACATCACTGCAACACACAACTCCCAAGACTTGTTTACACAGAGACAACAACCAATCCAACTCAGCCACTATGCAAACTTTTCTGCTTCCCAAACTCTTGCAAACTCCCAAACCTCTTCCAAGAATTTTCCCAACAAGCAAAAATCCCTAAGCATCAACTGCTTACCCAAACTTCTCAACGAAACTGACATTCCTTCACATCTGCCGCTATCATTACCATAACAGTTCACCAGGATTACTCACCCAGATTCTAAAATTACATCACAACCCCAACTCAACTCCGCCAGCCATCCCACACACCACCAACTGACTCCAAAAGAAGCTCACAAACTCACAACCAACCAACCACTTCTCACAAGAACCCATACAACCAACAAAACCTTCGATCTTTCACAGCCTATCCTCCACAAGCTTTGACCACAACTCCTGCCTTACCAGAACATCGCCCAGCTTAAACACACAGATTATCTTCTCAACTCTTCAAAGGTTACTAAGAACCAACACTTACAACACAACCCTTCCACAACAACTTAAATGCTAAGCTGCTTCAGCACTTGAAAACACAACCACTAAACTGTAACATCACTTAGCACCAAGGAACTACCCCTTCCACTTAGCTTATTCAAACCACTAAACTCTTTTAAGCAAAAAACACTATCCTTCTACCAACAGGCTACACTACTCTCACTATCCCCAACACTAGCTTAATATTCACCACAGCTTCTAACTCTCACCCAGCACCAAAACAACCTCTAAAAACCATCATCCAACCTAACCCAACCACCATACTAACAGATTCGATTAGTTATTAGCGAGCGTGAACATCGTATGCATGATCACCTACATGCCCTATCAATGCCTGATGTACATGTATGCAAAACCTCTAATGTCATGCCACATGTATGTATGGACCAGCACATATATAATATAGCATATAACAATGATTTTAACTGTGCATGAATGCCAGTTCACACCCTCCAATAACATTCTCAAAATCTGTCTAAGAACAACCTCCTACCTCACCTCTAACTTATCTAACTCCATCATACCAACAACCATTAACCACAAGATATTCACTAAAGCCTTCTTCACACCAAAGATGTTCCCAAACAACTACCATTACCCCAAACATGCTAGCAACAAGACTAAACTTACCACGCAAGGAAAACCAACAGAAACTAAACTAAGATTACTAGAACAAAGATTACTTAACAAGGTTACCTGAAAACACAACACCACCCTGAAGCTTCATCAGACGAACTCTCTTCCTCGCGGAACCATCATCCTCCTGCCGCACCACTGCAGCACCAGCTAACACACTGAGATCACCACCGACTCCTTGTGGTAAGGAACCTTGGCTATTCCGAGCCAACATCAAACAATCACGCCTCATGTGACCAGCAGACCCACATTTCCAGCAATTCTCTTTTCCCAAATTCTTCACAACCTTTTGCTCTTTCTGCCACCTCTGAACCTTGCCTCGGCCGTGCCCACGACCTTTCAGAGACCCTTTGGCTATCACTGAAGCTGACTTCACTCCATGAGGACAATCACGCTTAACATGCACCTTAGAACCACAGTTCCAGCAAGCACCCGCGCCCCAACAACTTCCAACATGTTGCCTTTCACAACGATCACACACAGGTAGCTGAGCTTCCACTCCGTGCTCAAGCAACACTTGCTCCACAACAGCGCTACCTTCACATTGCTTAACCCTTGGAAACTTCTCTCCAAGATACCTTTCATAAAAGGCAGATACAAAGAAATCCCAGTCAATATCAAGGATATGCGACGCCACCGCCACAGATGTCCACCAGACACAAGCATCCTCCAACATCAGAGAAACAACACTTCCCAGCTTACAGGCATAACCACAGCCTTCCTGATCCAAAATCAGAATCACACTGGCCAACCAGGCCTCAAACATCTCTGGTGAAGAACCATGATACTCCACCGCACCCAAATCAAGCAAATGCTGCTTCGGCAAACCCACACATCCAGCCAGCACATCCACTGACTTTACCTTTACCACAGCCTGAGATGTTCCCAACACCTCCTGAACAACAGGTGATGAACTCTTCACCACAGAACCAGCTTCTTTCCCTTACCTTAACACCTCAACTCCAGGCACAGAAGACTGAGACAAAACACCTCTACAAAAGGGTGAATTCCATGCCTTAACAACCTGCCCCAAGGCAGCAACCATCTCACCCAACTGCCACTCTATCATCGACTTTTCCATACTACTAACAACAACAAACAATCACAACAAGCAAACAAACCAGTTAGACCAGCTTTAAGCAAGGATTCAAACTCCAACTCCAAAATAACACAATAGCTATATTAATAAGGCAATGGGTATCCCGAATCCTCCCCTTTACATGACATAACAGTCATCACAAACATGGGTATCACAACATCAAGCATATCAAACAACATACTTTGATCATGCTTACACCAAACAGCATCCACTTGCAACAGCATATTATCAACATAACATACTCATAGCACTTTCATCATGCATAACACCAGCTTACAACATCAGCACATTTCCACATAAACTCGACCAAGATTCATAACCACAAAACATGCTTGCATACATCAGCAACATGCTCAAAAACACATGTTTCAACCAACAATCAACCACACAACAAGGTAAACATCAAACACACATCACAACAACTTACCGTTTTCCCCAAACATTCGCAACTCAGCTCTGATACCACCAAATGTAACCCCCTTAACCTGGCCTAGACGGTTGACCCGAATTAAGAAAGTCACACGGGGAAAACCAAAGTCAACCCGAAAGTCAACCTTGATTAACGACCCTTTTTTTTCTTTTTATTCTTGTCTAGATGCGCATTAGTCCTAATTGTGATCACACAAACATCATACTCAAAGATCACAAACATCAGAGATCAAACAGGGACCCAATTGAACAAATTACAACTTTAGGGACCAAATTGTAGTTTCTAAAAACTTTAAGGACTTAACCAGATTTTAAGTTACCAACTTAAAATTAATCAGGTTTCATGCTTCCCTGCCAAATTTCAGCTCAAACGGACATCCCGAACTCATACAATTGCACAAACAAGATTCAGGACCAAAATACAAACATTTTGAAACATTTAACCGCCCATGTCAGCCCCCAACGGTCACCCGTACCGAAACAGGCAAAGCCCGTTTCGAAACACGGGGCCGTTCCGCAACGCGTTCCGCAACGGGGGTCTGGCAGTAGCCAAACCGTTCCGGAACGGTGGCACCCGTTTCGAACGCCTGGGTTTATGCAAGGCACCCGTTCCGAAACGGTGTCATCTGTTCCGAAACGCCCTGCCCAGATTGCAGCATTTGGATCACTCAAACACACAATTGATCATTCAAACATGCTCCAAATGCCACCAAACTTTGCTAACATGCAATTCAACATATATATGACTTATAGGTATCATCAAATCAACAATTTAACTTCATATGCAAAAAGCCCCAAATCTATAGGCATGCTTCCTACACAAGCAACCATTAAGCACAAACTTCCAGATTAATCTCATATTAGCCAATACATGTTCCACAACATTAACAACAACATTAAATCATCCATGTTCGAACACATACAAACATAAAAACACATTCCAAGAGATTCTACCCCCATTGCCTTTATTAACTATAGCTATTCACCGAGACATACATCTCAAATGGAGTCCTCCTTGAATCCCTTGCTTCTCGCTGTCCAAACTTCAAGAATCTGCATTGATGGACGAAAAGGAGCGTAAGCACATAATGCTTAGTGAGGAATGCTCAAAACCAAAACACCATCAATGCAGCGGGTCATAAAACACTTTTAAAACAAACCCGAATTGTTTACCAAGCAAGCTTGAAAACCATTTTCAACAACATGCTTAAAACCATGCATTGCACATACATGAAAACCAACCCTTAGCTTAGCAAGCTAAGAAAACCTTTTCAAAGCACAATCATGCAAGATCATCCATTTAGCCATTCCATGCATAAACACCATATGCAAAGCTAAATTCAAAACTTTGGAAAACACCTCCATTACACAACATACCTTTCTTATACTTGGAAACCATTCAAGCAAGAAACCCTTTAAACCATTTATTCAATCAATCCAACACATGCATTAAACCAAGGCAATATATAAACCACAACATTATCATCACATGCCTTTTAAAGCAAGTCTTAACAAGACTCCAATGCATTTAGGAGATTCCATGCACACATGCATCATTTACCAAATGATAATCAACACTTGTTCAACTTAACAAGTAACATGCATTCACAAGCATTAATCACTTTTCATGCAACCATGCATCTTTTCAAGCATTATACACTTTTCATGCAACCATGCATCTTTTCAAGCATCTCATGCTTCTTTATAATCAAGAACATTACATTGGCTTCCAAGTGATCAACACATCCACTTTTCAACTCAACACCCGATCGGATACGCGGATCACAAGCGTTGTCCCCCACGCTTCATACACACTACCAATCCAAGGTCTCCAAAGGGACTTTTAAACACCATTTGACCTCAACATCCTAAAGTTCCCATGTATGGACTTTTAAACACCATACAACCTTAGCTTTTCCCGAGGTTCCCATGTATGGACTTTTAAACACCATACAACCTCAACTTTTCCCAAGGTTCCCATGTATGGACTTTTAAACACCATACAACCTTGACATGCACAAGGTTCCCTTGTATGGACTTTCAAACACCATACAACCTTTGCATCACCGATTGGTAGTTGTATAACATCACTAACGAGATCCGAGACACCCTACACAAGATCCACACATGGGCATTACACCTCCATTGTGATCTCAACAAGCACAAGGTTCTCTCATATGGACTTTCAACACCATATAACCTTTGCTCAACCAAGGTCCTCGAATGGGCATCCACCTCCATTATGACCTTAACCATCTCGTTAGGATACTTGAAGGGAGTTTACCGGTCCACTCTTGACCACTCCACCTCCAAGGCGACTTTATTCACGGTGCACCCAATCCTATAGCCGGCTAACTATATCCGATCAAAGAAACCAAGAACCACTTACATCACTTGCCAATATAACCAACTCACCATCATTAGTCCAATGATTCACATGCATAACCACAATGCAATAACCATCATTTACCATCATTAATTCACTGTTTTAAAGCATTACACAAAGCCATTAAACAACATGCAATATCATGCATCAAAACCACAATTTTCATGTATAAAACCAAGGACCTCTTACCTTGAGCATCCTTCACATATGGCTTTCAAAACCAGCATTAAACCATGCTAAAAAATATGCTTTCAAAACAGATTTAAACCATGCAAAACACATGCATATCAACCATCAATCACAATTGCTTTAAAAGCCAATTCACAACACAATTCAAGAGCAAAAACCATTTACTTACTCTTGAGCTTAGCAAAGTTGTTTAGACTTAAACTAAGCTCCCAAAACCTTCAAACCTTGGTTTTAAAGCTGAAAACCCAACTTCACTCACCGATACACAAAACAAGGCTAGCCAACAAGCCCTCCAAGCATCCGAAACCTTCCGCAAACACCTCCAAAGCTCACGGATCAAACTCCCCTGTTTCAAGCACACAACAACAGAGCATTAATGCATCTTTATGCATTAAAACAACAACAACAACAACACAACTCGCCGCTCAACACAAATCCAACATTTCGGCTACCAAACACAACCGAAATCACCTCCAAACACTTCCAAAACTTAACCCAGCCAAGATCCATCACTTCTAACCATATTTAAACATCAATTAACATCCAAAATGATCACAAACACGTCCTTATACCTCCAGGTATAACAGATCACCAAAAACACTCCAAAAACAACCAAAAACTCAAGCCAAACTTAGGAAATTCAACCTATCCGGGATTGCATTAATTAAACCTCAACTTCTAATCAATTTAGCATTCATTTAACATCAATTTGACACCTCAAAACCCTGCTTAAACAGATCACACGAAAATTTCACCAAAATCACCAAATCTTGCATTTTAAGCCAAAAATAAAGATCTCAATTGAAAAGCCTTTAACAAATCACAAATCAAGGATTGAGAACTTAGGAATTTCAGTAAAGAACTGATAGTTTAGAGGAGAAGGACGTTCTTACCTCCAAACTTGAATTTCTCCTTTTTAGAGCCAAAATGCTTAATGAAACAACTTGCAAATTGAGAGGTTTTGTTGTAGAGATGATTAGGAATCAAAAGAGAGTTGGAATGAGAGATTTAGATGCCAAAATCAAAGAAGAAAATCTGGAGAAATGTGTTTGGGTAGAGAGAAAATGAGAGAAAAGGAAAATTGAGAGAAAATGAAAAGTTAGTTAAGAAATGGTAAAAATGATTTCCCTCCACATTTCATAATCTTTAAAATCAGAATAAGCCTTAAAATATCTTAGAAAAATCTGGAGAAACTCTTTTTGGAATAATAGCTCCTTAAAGATTCAAAGTTTCGATCCTTTATAAAACAGTCACCAAACTTTCAAAAATTACATTTTGGTCACTAGCCAAAATGTCAACCTTCCGAACCTCATTTTCCAAAATTGATTTCACAGTTCACTTTTATAAATTAAAAGATGATTTTAGAACATTTTTCCATATTTTTAATGCAACCCGAACTAGGCTTTCCTAATTTCACCTTTATATATTCGATCAGCACTTTGACCGAACCGGTCAACACCCAAAACTTCTGAGCCCAAAACCGGGGCGTTACACTAGCAATTGACATGACCATCAAGTATTCTGCTCAAACCTCACTCGATTACCATGAGCTGACGCACCTCGCCTCAGGGCGATATCTGCGATCAAGGTTTCTCTTGTTCTGTCCACCACTAAGACCAGACTATGCATCTCTTTTACTCGAGCAAGAACCACTCACACATCAAAATAAGTGTAATCAAATGCGAGCATAAAAGTCTTCACTTCATGTACCAAGCCATAACGGAAACGATCACATCGATGCCTATCACTCGGCACCAATTGTGAAGCATACCGGCTCAAATGTACGAATTGGACCTCGTACTCAGCTACAGTCATGCTTCCTTGCACCAAGGACATGAACTCACTCTTCTTGTCATCCATGTATCTAAATCCTAGATACTTCTTTTTAAAGGAAGCCTAGAAGAAATCCCAATCCACCTCATTGGGTTCCATGACCGCGATCATAGTCGTCCGCCAACTGTATGCATCGCCATGTAATAATGAGACAACACATCTTAACTTGCGTGCATCATTACATCCCATTTGATCCAAAATCCGGTTTTTACTAGCCATCCAAGCCTCAGTTGCTTCAGGAGACAATCCACGATATTCAACGTCTCCGAAACTTTGCAAGAATTCCAACGACAAACCCAATTTCCCAATCGCAGGTGCTTGTACTTGTGCTTGCACTCCAGCAACAGTAGCCTGGAATGCTCCAGTCATCGCCTGTACCAAAGGCGTCAAATCACCCAACCCCGGACTAGCCTGTCCGTGTTGCGCTTGCTCCTCACCCCTGTAACACCCCGAAATCTGGTCTAGTCGAAATGTATTTCGGATGATCGGAAATCCTACATTAACGAAGCTTAAAGATATCATCGACTAGTTAATTATTGTTGTCGAACCTTAATTGGGCTTAAAACATCGTGTTTGAACTTTATTAAATAATATTGAGCTTTTAGTGGCTAAAATGGAAGAATTGTAAGTTGGAGGGAAAAACTATAATTGTATGAAAAGTGAGGCACTAACATCGCGATTAGCCCTCTTTAATTAAATTCTCCACTTACGTGGAGATCTGATGACTTCCCTTCAATTGAAGGAAAGCTTTGAATTAAAAATAGAAACAAAAGAAAGTGGAGATAGCTTACCCAAAAACACTCCCAAGCTAGCACCTCTCACTTTCATCATCTTCTCCAACTAAGGACACACCTCCATTAGTGGAATTTCAAGCTTTGCTATCTCTTCATTTTATCGATATCGAATCGATGCTATCAATCGGGTAAGCTATATTCCTCAATCGGTTATTGGATTCCATGGATATTTTGAGTGTAATCTAAGCTAGGGTTTTTACTATCCATGGATATTTCATCGTTGTCATCTCTTCCGAAGTCACATATCGATTTTGATATAGTTATATTGATTTTGATATCGAAACATCGAACCTAATAAGTTTTCTATTAATTTTCTAGCTCAAGAAGTGGAGAAAGAGGTTTCACCATCTCCTTCACAAGCTAGGAACAAAGGAATGGCTATCCGAGAGCCTTAAAGCTTCGGATTGTAAGGTGAGTGTAGTCGTAGTCTCGGGTTTAGGCGAAAGGTCTTCCAGGATCAATAATTTTTATTTTAGATTACTTCGCTAACACTGCTATTGAAGCAATTTCATTGGATGGTTAATCAGACACTTTGGTAAGTGTCAGTAAGTTGCCATTGAACATTGGTTATTGTCATGTTATATTGTCATCGATATAAGCATTGTCATTGAATTATTGCATTGAAATCATCGGAATATTGATACCAATTTATGAGATATGTATATTGAGACACATATATTGATCACCGGCAACATTGAATTCAATGGACATTGGTATATCATTGATTATTGAAATGAATATGTATTTTGCAAAGCTGGATTGGAATGGACACGAGATACAATTGGCATGCCATAGAATAGCTTAAAAATGCATGATTAGCCTAAAAAGGTAAAAACATAGTAAACGTACTCGGATGATCATGAAACTTGACATGCTAGTAGCTCATATCTTTGAAATATTGTGTGTGAAGTTTCGTTGCATTTGGACATCATATGGTCGGGTAAATTGATCAAAAACCAGTGAAAATCTGTAACTACAGGCATGTCCGTAATGAAACGGTTGATGTCGTTTCGGTAAGAGTGCATATTATTGAACCTGAGATTATGGGTGTTCCGAACGAAGTAATGCCGTTTCGGAACATTTTGCCACTTGAAACCATTGTTTCGGTACGGGTTTAAAGCATATCGAAACGAGTCAAAGTCAAAGTCAAGGCTGGTCAATCTGTTTCGGTACGGGTCAAGCTTGTATCGAAACAGTCTAAAGAGAACGATCAATAGGGTTGACTCTCGTGTACCCGTTCCGAAACAGCCTGGGGTGTTTCGAAACAGGGTTAGGTAAGTTAGTTAAAGACTCATAGGACAGTTTGATAATGTTACATTCTCGAATTGAATGAAATTTGGTGGACATGACCTTTAAGTAATGAATTTTATATTGGTAAAGTTATTCACATCGAGAGACCTCAACTTGTCAGAATTTACAAATTAGTCCCTAAGCTTATAATGGTTATAAAACGATCATAGATTGATAATTGTGCCCCCTAATTTATTATAGTGAGCTAGTAACTGCATTGGTAATATATATTGTAAGTCTTCTATTGTTTAGTAATGTGTATAAAAATGAAACTTCATAATATCGATCATCGTATCGTCCTCCGATAACACGCTTCGACTCAGTTTCCAACCAGACCGGGAAGGGGGTGTTACACCCTCATGCGGTGGTGGTGGGGGAGGTAAATTCGCACCAGGAAAAACCTCGTTCTCCTAATTCCTTTGCTCATCAGCCGGAGTAACTAATCCTGAGCGTAGCTCTCTCCTCGGTCCCACTGTACTATTATCATTAAAGCATGAATATAAAACAAAACAAGAAATCAGGCCAACTTCTAGCAAGGATCCAAGACTTTGAATTTAATTTAAAAATTCTTTACTATAGTAATAAGGCAATGGGTATCCCAATTTCCCCGAACATATCATAAAACAATCATAGCACATACCACACACACCGTGTATAACCATCAACATATTATGTTTCTCAACACCATTATACCAACTTACCAACATCCCAATCGTTAGAAGACTTAGTCCACATAGCACATCATATAGCAATCACTATGCATATCAATCAATCAAATTCAACCCACAACATCATCATGTAATCAGCTCACACATACATCACAATCATCATACATAACATCACTATAATTTATTCAACATTAACATGCTTATAACATTCACTGTGCATAGCAAACATCACCAATTACATACAATCACATCACGTCGACTTACCATTAACTTACCATTATCTCATTCTTTTGAAACCTAACTCTGATACCACCAAATATAAACCCCTCGACCCGACCTAGCCGGTAGACCGAACCGAGCAGGTCATAGGGGAACATTGGAGTAAACCGGGAAGGTTTACCTCAATAAGAAACCCTATTTTTTTCTTTATCTTGTATAGATGCAAATTAGGTTCCTATGTGTTTAACATTACAGCAGATCATTCACAAATCAAGCGTAGATCATATTCATCCAATTACGGCTTTTAGAGACCATTTCATAATTTTCCCGATTCGTAGGGTCTTAAGTCAAATTCGTGTTACCATCCTTTAATTAGTCACATTACATGCATCCCTGTCAAATCGTAACTATGAAAAGAAGAGTGGAGACAGTCGTATTCAAAAGAGAGGATAAGACCAGAGAATTTTCTTCTTTACATTCATGCCCTAAACAGATAGGGTTTTCCCCTTTTAAAGCTCCCTAAACGACAACGTACGACCCACCCAGATATATATCAGAAATAACAAACTCATAATAACCTCAAAACGGTCACGTTTTCTTAAAATAAAATAAAAGACTAATATCAATACTCCCTGCTCGAAAAGCATCCTTGTCCTCAAGGATGGAAATTAGGAAAGACTTGCTGCAGCTTGTAGAAATTCTCCCAAGTGGCATCTTCTGGAAATGAGTTAGTCCACTCAACGAGGACCTCAGTAACAACTCTATTACCCTTCTTCACCATTCTTCTATCAATAATCTTCAAAGGTTCCTTCACTATTGTCCCATCAGACCCAAGTACAGGCAGATCAGATTGGAATGGAGTAGATCCAATATGTTTTTTGAGTTGAGAAACATGAAAGATAGGATGAACTCTAGAGCCACTAGTCAACTGTAACTTGTAAGCAACTTTTCCTACCTTACCAATGACAGGATAAGGGCCGAACCACCTTCGAGACAATTTGTTGCAACTTCTTGCTCGGACTGACTGTTGTCTGTAAGGTTGAAGCTTCAGGTAAACCAAATCCCCAACCACGAACTACCTATCACTTCTCTTCTTGTCTGCTTGTTTTTTCATCCTGTCATGTGCCCTTTGCAAATAGAATTTTAACATCTTTACAGCTGCCTCTCTAGCCTGCAAGCTCATGTCCACTGTTGCCACTAAGGACTCCCTAGCTAAATAAGGTAAATGCACAGCTGGTTCTTGACCATACAGAGCCTGAAAGGGAGTTGTTCCAATGGCAGAGTGGTAAGATGTGTTATACCACCATTCTGCCAAAGACAACCATTTGCTCCAATCCTTAGGGGTCTCACCCACCATGCATCGCAAATAGGTCTCCAAGCATCTATTAACTACCTCCGTTTGACCATCCGTCTCTAGATGGTAAGCAGTGGAAGGAGTAATGGTTCCTTCCAAAAATTACTCATAATGATTTTATCCCCAAATAATGTACCCCAAATAATCCATTTCAGTGGCTCCAAAAGTGCACTTAGACCCCTTAGCATACAATTGATTCTCCTTAAGAAGCTCTAGCACCTCCCTCAAATGTCTCAAGTGATCGTTCCAATTCTCAGAGTATACCAGGATGTCATCAAATAAGACCAAAACTGTTTTCCTCAGTAAAGCTTTAAAAATAGAATTCATTAACCCTTGGAAAGTTGCTGGGGCATTTGTGAGACCGAAGGGAAACACTAAAAATTCATAGTGACCCTCATGTGTCCTAAAGGCAGTCTTAGGAATATCTTCCTTACACATTCGTATCTGATGGTACCCTAACCTCATATCCAACTTTGAAAAGAATCTGGTTGCCCCAATTCATCTAACAACTCTTCAATTATGGGAATTGGGAACTTATCCTTTAAGGTTAGTTGATTAAGTTGCATGTAATTAACACATAGCCTCCAAGATCCATCTTTCTTTCTAACCATAACGATAGGAGAAGCAAAGGGGCTTACACTATCCCTTATAACACCGGCTTGTAACATCTCTTGATTTAACCTTTCTATTTCATCCTTCTATGCTGCAGGATACCTGTAGGGTCTGATTTTCACCACTGCTGCTTCATCTTGCAAGTTAATCTTATGTTCATGGCCCCTACAAGGTGGTAGGCCTGTAGGCTCTTGAAAAACCACCGCAAATTCAGCAAGAAGCTGTTGTAATTCCAAAGTCAGCCCCCATTCTTCAATTGCACCTCAACATGTGAACTCATAGTGAGTAAGGAAATCCCAGGAGTGATGTTAGTTCTTTTCAAGACCCTGGATCCTTTGGTGTCCTCCAAAATTTGAGTTGGTTTAGGAATCAATCCTTTCCAACAAATATTATGCCCATCCAACGAAAAATTCATAGTCAACCTGGAAAAATCGCATTGGATAGGTCCTAAGGAAGCCAACCATTGTACCCCTAGAACCATATCACATCCTTTCAAAGGCAATACTAGGAAGTCTTTACAAAAAGAGTGCCCCTGTGAATCCCATTCCACATGTCTGCAAAGCCCTTGAGTGTGTAATATTCCCCCGTCAGCAATCGTGACTTGCAATTGATGGAGTTGATCCACAATCAACCCAGACATCTTCACTATTCCATGCCCCAAAAAATTTTGAGTGCTCCTAGTGTCAACCAAGGCAATCAAATTCAATTTCCTAATGGTGACCATCACTCTCATGGTTTCCCCTCCGATCAAACCCTACATAGCTTGGAGAGACAAAATAGGAATGTCGGCAGTAACTCCCTCTAACTGTTCAGGCTCCAGTTTATCTGCACAGTCCACAAATTCGTCTTGCTCAACCTCCCCTTCATTACCTTCCATCAACAGCTGGTATAGTTGAGGTCTTGTGCATTTCCGAAACAAATTTTGCAGGACACCAAAAACACAGTCCCTTGCGTCTTCTTTCATCCATTTCAGTAGAAGACAACATCCTTGGACCATTACTGGTTGGATGGACTCCTTTCTTAGCTGTAGGAACTGTTTGAGAAGCGGGAATCAGGCTTCTGGATGGAGTAGGAGGTGTTGCGGTCCCACTAGGATTCTTGATGGTAGTAGAGGAACCCGCCCGATTATACGTAGAGAGTGACATGGGAGTGAATGGCAGGGTGGGAACTTGAACGCGAGCAGGAGAAGAGACATGCTTTCCACCAAACACGATTTGCTCAAAGTGTAATGCCAATCTGAATGCATCTAACAAATCCTTAGGTTGAAACACCCGGATGTACTTATCCACTTCCCATTTCAGATTTTGAATGAAAATGCTTAAAGCATATGAATCAGAGAGTTGTAGTTGGTTTAAGAGACTCACAAACTCAGCATAGTATTGATCCACCGAAGTCGTGTGCTTGAGAGCCACCAACTCTCCCATGGGATCTTTAAATCCCTCCGGTGCAAACCGGTCTCTCATCAACTTCAAATAAGGCTCCCAAGAGAGGTTGTGGAGACCTCCTTGATTTTTAACCACGAAATGATGCCACTCCAATGCCTTGTCTTCCAGATTCAAAATAGGAGAAGAAGAAGAAGAAGAAGAAGAAGAAGAAGAAGAAGAATAAGAATAAGAAGAAGAAGAAGAACAAGAATAAGAAGAATGAGAGGAAGAAAAAAGATAGAAAGAGAAAGAAGAAGAAAAAAAGAGAAACTCGCGGCTTTAGAATTTCCGAGCAAAAAGAGACAGATACTCGCTGCTCGAGGTGAAGGATTTCAAACTCACCGTAATCAGGATTCTAGAGCAAAGGAGGCAGATACTCAAAGCTCAAGGACTTCAGGCGAATGGTTTCAAACTCGCCATATTAGATTTTTCGAGCAAGAAGAGGCAGATACTCGTAGCTCAGGCGAAGAATTTCAAACTCGTCGCATCATGATCTAAGAGCAAAAGAGCTCAAGGATTTTCGGGCAGAAGAGCCAGAAGGCCTCCTCAGTTTGTTTTTGCCGCTTCGGGAGAACAAGTTATTTGGATTTATTCTTTGCCACTTCGAAAGAATGAATCAACTATGTCCTTTGCCGCTCCGGAAGGACATACCAACGCTACCGACTTTGTTCCTGCCGCTTCGGAAGAGCAAACGTAACTTCAGGCGAAGAATTTCAGACTCGTCGCATCAGAATCTAAGAGCAAAAGAGCTCAAGGATTTCCGAGCAGAAAAGCCAAAAGGCCTGCTCAGTTTGTTTTTGCCGCTTCGGGAAAACAAATTATTTGGGTCTATTCTTTTCTGCTTCGGAAGAATGAATCAATTATGTCTCTTGTCGTTCCGGAAGGACATGCCAACGGTGCTCAGTTTGTTTTTGCCGCTTCGGGAAAACAAGTTATTTGGGTTTGTTCTTTTCCGCTTCGGAATGATGAATCAATTATGTCCCTTGTCGTTCCAGAAGGACATGCCAACGCTGATCAATTTGTTTTTTGCCGCTTCAGGAAAACAAGTTATTTGGGTTTGTTCTTTACCGCTTTGAAAGAATGAATCAATTACATCCCTTGTCGTTCCGGAAGGACATGCCAACGCTACCCACTTCGTTCCTGCCGCTTCGGAGGAGCAAATCACCCAAACAGGGAAATTGGACAAAATTAGTGCTTATGGTCTTTGCTTTGTTCTTTTTCCACAAATACAAGCAAAGAGGGGCAACTGTAATCACTAATTTTATCCGGGTTAACCTCTTTTTATTTTGTTTTATAATAATGGACTTACGAGGGCTTTTTCATATCTTGTCGTTATCCAAATAAAAATGTATTGTGGGCTTTGTTTAGATTAAATTAATTTACATATGTATGCTATACTTTTTATAAAAAACCCTAAAAATGATTATTATAAATTGTCATATATTATTATTACTAGTATTATATACTATATATTATTATCATTATTAGTATTAGTTATCACATTAATATTACCTATTATTAGTATTGTTATCATTTTTATTATTTACTACTATTACTATGTATTGTTGTTATGTTAATATCATTATTACTATATTACTATATTATTACCATATATTATACTTCTCCTATGTAATTATTATTACTATTATACTAATATGTTATTATCACTATTATTGCTATTACCATATGTTAGTACCATTATTATTATAATATTCAATTATTATTATTACTATATTTGTCACCGTATAACCATATATTCATTATAGTTGTTAAAATTGTTACCGTATTATCTATCATATTATTATTTATTATTACCATTATCTACCATATAGTATTACTAGTATTATATTAACACTACTATTATATATTATGATGATTATTATTATTATGTTATTATGTTATTATATTTCTATCACTTTTATTTATTATAACTATTTATTATTTCTATCGTATATACTATTATTATTTATCACATATCATGTTATTTATCATCTTATAATTATTACTATTACTATTATTATTATTATTATTATTACAATAAATCTGAAAAACAAAAAATACTAATATAAGCCCGATATTTAATATAATAAAAGCTCAGAGTTTATTTAATTTAAAGTCCATTACATATCTGAAAACCCAAAAATAAAATACAGGGCCCGTTTGGCCCAAACCCTAATTACACCACAGAACCCTAATGCCTCTCTTCTTTTGTTGCGCAGCCCAATCTCAGCCGTCAGATATGGATCCAGATCTGACGGTCCATATTGCCCCTCAAAAGGAAGCCCTAGATCCCAACTTTTTGCCCTAGCGCCGCATCGACCAGGGCCGTAGGATCAAGCACGATCGGACGGCTCCCCCAAGGACGTGAGATCCACGCGCGACTCCCCAATGCCCAGACGCGCGCGTGCAGCACACTGGTGGCCCTTTCGAATTCCTCTGGCCATCCGAATTCCACCGATGGTCAGAATAGCTCCACGTCGGTGCACGGCCGTTCGATGCCCCCTCTTGTTCCCTCTCGTACGAAGGCCTCACATGCAAGGAAAAAAATATCAGAGGCCAAAAATTCAACCGAAAAGCAGAAGCAAAATGACAAACAATTCCAGGGGTGAAATCATCAGAAATCAGAGGCAACAATAACAAATTCAGCAGAGATGAATACGAACAAAACGCAATAGAACAAATAGGAAAATTGTAACCATTTTCCCTTTTAATCAAATGTGTAATTTTCGGCTATAAAAGCCCGAAACCAAATGTAAATCCCAGTAACATTTTCGGGGAACTTGAGAGAACAAGCAATACAAAGAAATCCTTCAGAGGTATCGTTTTTATTATGAGCATTTCATCTCGAAAAATAAAAGGGAACTAGGGTTTCGTTTTACCTTCATGACTATCGGTTCTTCGCTTTCGTTTCGTTTCCCTCGCCGGTGACTATCGGGGCGTTAGGGTTAATAAAATGGAAAAAGGGGCAAAACGTTTTTTAATTCAGATTATATATTGTTTTAAACTTTTTAAATTGGTTTAATCCGTTCTTTAACCCATATGTGTCGTCGTAATTACGCGAGGGAGGGTTTCCATGTTTTTAAACAACCTCCGAAGTCCCTACCATTTTTCGGAAGTTTTTGGTTTGGTCCTTAATTTTGTTTTAATCAGCTTTCGAATGGGTTAATTGCATTTTGGGTCCCTCCATGTCGGGCTTTTAGCAGTTTAAGGGTTTCCGTCTTTGTAAATAGCGTCCCGGGTCCCTTGTTTGCTTCGTCCGTTTTCAATCTCGTCCCCTTTTTACTTAAGTCTCTATTTACGATTAATTTAGCCTTTAAACTTTGTTTCTTTACATTTTGGTCCTTTCCAGTATGTTACACTCTTTCTCATGCATTTCAATTTTTGCCTCATATTTATATTTCTTTAATTTCGGTCCCTGTGTTATTTATATATGTTTGTATGATGTGTTTGCCTTAATGATATATCATGTTATGTTTATATTATATGGTCCATGTTTTGTATATAATATATACATACATGTATTGTTTCATTTTAGTTACAATATATGTTTAATATATGATTTTTATAAAGTACATAACACGGTTTTGATATACATATTATATTCCACACATCTACATAATATTTGGTTTTTACATAATATAATATTTATATAATATATGGTTTGATATAATATATAATATATACATAGTACCAAATTTTCTCAGAATATGGTTTATGCGTATAAAATAGTCTTAATATATATGTAATAAATGATTTTTTGACGTGTGCACATCTTAGCTTTTTTTATGTCGCTCAAATGTAAATTTATGACATGCATTTTAATTGTCATTCATATGACTCTTTAACTTTGCTCGATAATTAATTAACTTAAAATATACCCAAAGAGAGGTTTTAATTAACTCCGGTATCCGAGATACGACAGTCCTAGCTTAATAGATGTCGATCGAATATTTGGGTTAATTTTCACCGTCTCTAGGTGAGCGAAAGCATAAAAAAGGAAAATGACACACATCATCCTTTATTTGTCTGCATCATGCATAAAGGTGACGTATGGGATCCGAACCCTAAACTAACACGACAGTCAGTCTTATATGATACCGGTTTAGTGTATGGTCTGGTGTACCGTCATCCTTTCTAATTAAACGTTTAATTAATTTTAATGACACTATTCGATAAAGTCCGTGCTATTTAAGTCACATTTTCATTCAAGAACATTTTATTAAATTCACTTTGGTTTTTAAATAATTTCTATCAATCAAAAGGCAACAAGTAATTTGGTACCGATTTCCGGGCGTGATGGGGGTGCTAATCCTTCCCCACGCGTAACCAACTCCCGAACCCGTTTTTTAAATGAATCTCTGGTTTTGTGGTGTCCGGTGGCGCCTGCAAATTTTCAACCTTTTTATAAATCCGAATTTCCCCCTTTTTAAATAAAACCCTTTTCAAAAAGAGATAGTGATAAGGCCCCAATTAGCGGATTTTCTCAAAAAACCTTATCATAGCCTGCAGCACCTACCACTCAGGCTGAGTGTTACAAGAACATGGCTGACATGTTCAGGCAGTTAATGACTGCTATGAGGGACAAACAAGTAGTTCAACCTATCGTTCATGTTGTTCACCACACTCGAGCACCTATTGTTAAGCTCTCATAGTATCGATGTTATACTTTTACTAGACAAGATGACGACAACCCTGAAGTTGTCGAACACTAGTTGGACAACACCTTGCGGATTTTGGATAAGGAACTTTAGTGCTCGAACGAGAACAAGCTCAAGTGTTATATCACATTGTTGGCTGATGTGGCGCTTCACTGGTGGGAAACTACCATATTGACAGTCGCTGAAGACAAGGTGACTTGGGAGTTAAGGCCAATAAAGTTGCACAGAAAGCTTCTTCCTTCACCTCAAACAAGGTGGTCGACCGATCGAACAATACATCTATGATTTCTGCAAGTACTGTAGATATGATGCAGAATATATAAAGAAGGAGGAAGAGAAATGTTGGATGTTTACTACAGGCTCAATGATAAACTACGCCCAATGTTTACTGCACTTAGCATTTCTAATTTCCAAGATCTGGTGAATCGAGTTAAGGCCACTAAAGCTGCACAGAAAGCTCAACGAGCTGGTGGGTTTGGAAAGTTTGAGAAGAGGTTCAGGGATGATTCTCGACCCCCGAGATGGAACAAGAAAGGGAGATATCAAGGCCCCAAACAAAATATCTATCCACAACCCACTCGTTCTGGGAACATCGAGAGGCCTCAGTCTGTGACGCAGTTTATTGCTAAAACATCGTACGTCAATAGCATTGGAGGTTCAAATCGAGGCAACCAGCATCCACTTTGCAATTATTGTCAGAATAGACATCCAGGGGGTCAATGCCGTAAACAGACTGGAGCCTGTTACTACTATGGTGAACAATGTCACTTTATTCGTGACTGCCCTTTGAATGCAACCAAATATGATGTTACACCGACTACTGCTACTTCTCATGCTCAATACTTTCGAGGTAAAGGATCGAAGCAAGGATCATTAGGAACTTTTGGACGATCGAGTGGTCCAGGGAAACCCTTTAATATGAAAGATTCAAAAGTCCTTGCCCAAATGTATCATGTGAGGTGTAGAGAAGAAGAGGATGAACCTAACATCATTGCAGGTACCATTGAGTTATATTCACATTCCTTAAATGCATTGATTGACCCTAGTTCTACTAATTCTTTTATATGTACCATTGTAGTTAAGAAGTATAATATGTCTTATGAACCAATAGCATCGAGAATTTCTATAACCAATCCCTTAGGAGATTGCATTACCGTAAGGGTAGTGTGTAAGAACTACCCCTTAATGATGCAAGGGATTCCTTTTTTGGCCAATTTGTTGGCTTTACCGATCCATGAATTCGATGTCATCCTATGTTTAGACTGGCTTAGTGAGCATCAAGCCTGGGTAGATTGTTGTAAGAGGAAATTGTACCTTCGAGGTCTGGGGAAGGAAAGTGTTGTACTAATGAATGCAAAGACTCCATCATTGTATTCTTTGACATTGGAGACCAAAGGCGAATCACAATTGCGAGACATTGACACCGTATGTGAATTTCTTGATGAACTTTCGGGATTGTCCCCAACCTGTGAAATGGAGTTTGGCATCAAGGTGCAGCCAGAGACTGCTCTAGTTTCCATTGCACCATATCGCATGGTAGTTGTGGAATTAAAAGAATTAAAGGCTCAGATTCAGGACTTGTTGAATAAAGGTTTCATTCAACCGAGCTCTTTACCTTGGGGTGCATCGGTTCTCTTTATAAAGAAGAAAGATGGTTCAATTGCATTGTGTATTGACTATCTACAGTTGAATAAAGTAACCATCAAGAACAAATATCCATTGCCTAGAATAGATGACCTGTTCGATCAACTAAAGGATCCTTCTGTGTTTTCCAAGATCGATTTAAGGTCGGGATATTATCAAATGAGAGTTAATGGGTGTGATGTACCGAAGACCGCCTTCTATACAAGATATGGACACTATGAATTCTTGGTGATGCCCTATGGGTTAACCAATGCACCGTCGACCTTCATGGATTTGATGGATCAGGTTTTTAGACCCTATCTTAATAAATTCGTAGTGGTGTTTATAGATGACATATTGATCTATTCCAAGAATGAAGCGGAACACTGAGATCATATTTGTATTGTGCTTCAGACCTTAAGAGAGAAGCAGTTGTACGCGAAGTTTTCTAAGTGTGAGTTTTGGCTCTCCGAAGTTGCCTTTCTATGACATATTGTGTCAGCTTCGGGTATTTAAGTGGACCCGAAGAAAAATCAAGCTATTATAGATTGGCACCCACCGAAGAACATTGGTGAAGTCAAAAGCTTCCTTGGGCTTGCTGGCTATTATTGAAGATTTGTGAAAGGGTTTTCAATGATAGCCGCTCCTTTAACCAAGTTATTGAGGAATGAAGCTCATTTTGTTTGGACTGCGGTTTAACAATGGAGTTTTGATCAGTTGAAGCAAATATTGACCCATGCACCAGTCCTGACCCAACCAGAGTCCGGAAAGGACTACACAGTTTACAGCGATGCATCGCACCTCGGGTTAGGATTTGTATTGATGCAAGAAGGAAAAGTTATCGCTTATGCTTCGAGACAACTTAATCCACATGAAATGAATTATCCCACCCACGACCTTGAATTAGTTGTAGTTGTCTTTGCATTGAAAATCTGGAGGCAATACCTCTACGGAGAAAAATGTTATCTCTTCACCGACCATAAAAGCCTTAAGTAGCTATTGACTCAAAAGGAGTTGAACCTTAGGCAACGGAGGTGGATGGAACTCCTTAAAGATGACGATCTTGTCACTGATTACCATCCGGGCAAGACCAATGTTATAGATGATGCACTCAGCCGCAAACCTTCGCCTGGTACGCATCGGCAATAAATTTGGAGTTATATGTATTGTATGGTACATTAACTTATTGTAACATTGACATATCGTAGCCCCTCGACCAGTTAACACTCACTTCCGACTTCGGAAGCATCGTTGTCTTGTAGCTGAACTTCAAGTACAGTCTACCATCGTTTCGTGAATTAAGGGTTTGCAAGAGCAAGATCCTGAGCTTCAATCTATTGTCTCTTAGCTATCGGACCACCCCAACTTGATAATTAATTCTGAAGGACTATTGTGTTTTCATAATCGAGTTTATATACCTAATGATGAATCTCTTCGCACTGATATTCTCTCAAAAGCTCATTCGAGTTCTTTTTCTTTTCATCCCGAGTCTGTGAAGATGTATAAGGACCTGCGTGAACTCTATTGGTGGCCAGCCATGAAGCAAGCCATAGTTGATTTCATTTCCAAATGTCTCACGTGCCAACATGTTAAGACAGGACATTGTGCTCCTACCGGATTATTGTAGCCTATCGATCCATCGAAATGGAAATGGGAAAAGATCACTATGGATTTTGTTAGTGGTCTATCGTTAACTCCCACGAAGCATGATGCCATATGGGTCATTGTATATCGTTACACGAAGTCAGCTCATTTTATACCGGTTAGAATGGACTACGGTCTCCCTAAATTAGCTGACTTGTATATCAAGGAAGTAATCCGACTCCATGGAGTACCTAAGTCTATTATCTCCGATCAAGATCCCCGATTTGCATCTCAAATTTGGAGAACCTTACAAGGAGCTCTAGGCACCAGAGTTAATCTTAGCACAGCTTTTCACCCTCAATCTAACGGTCAGTAAGAAAGGGTACTCCAGGTAAATTGTCAAAAAACTTGTCCATTGTGTAACACCCCAATTTTGGGCTTAGAAGTTTTGGGTGTGGACCGGGTCGGTCAGGTTGCAGTTCGAATATAAAAGGATGTTTTTAGGAAAGCCTAGTTCGGGATGCATTAAAAATATGGAAAAATGTCTTAAAATCCTCTTTTATTATATATAAGAGAATGGTGAAATCAATTTTACAAAATGAGGTTTGGAGGTGTGACATTTTGGGTTAGTGACTAAAATGTAATTTTTGAAAACTTGGTGACTGTTTTAAAAAGGATTGAAACTTTGAATCTTTAAGGAGCTATTTACCCAAGAAGAGTTTCTCCAGATTTTTCTTAATATTAATCAATTAATTAATGGTTTTAATTAAAGGTAAAAGGAGGGAAAAAGATATTTTGTCATTTTAACTAACTTTCTCCAAAATTTTCCATTTCTTTTCTCTCAACTTTTCTCTCAACCCAAACACTTTTCTCCAGCAAAATTCCCTCTGATTTTGACATCTAAATATGAGATTTCAACCTACATTTGACCTCTAATCATTTCTTCAACAAAACCTTAGCATTTGCTTATTGGATTTTCAAGAATCTTGGTTCCAAAAAGGGAGAAACTCAAGTTTAGAGGTATGAACGTCCTTCTCCTCTAAATTCTCAGTTCTTTACTGAAATTCCCAAGTTCTCAATCCTTGATTTGTGTTTTATTAAAGGTTTTACAATTGTGTTCTTGATCTTGGCTTTAAAATGCAAGATTTGGTTTAATTTTGATGAAATTCGTATGAATTGATTGGGCACTATTTTGAGATGTCATTTTAATGTAAAATGGATGTATAATTGATGAGAAATTGAGGTTTAATCAATGCAATCCCGAATAGGTTGATTTTCCTAAGTTTTGCTTGAGTTTTTGGTGGTTTTTGGAGTGATCTTGATGTTCTGCTATAGCTGGAGGTATAAGGACGTGATTAGATTCTTTTTAAATGTTAATTGAGGTTTAAGAATGATTGGAATTGATGGATCTTGGCTGGGTAGTGTTGTGGAGTTGTTTGGATGAGATTTCGGTTGTGTTGGTAGTCGAAATGTGAGTGTTGATGAGAGCAGCGAGTTTAGGTGCTTTGTTTGAAGATATTAATGCATGATGATGCATTAATCCTCTGCTTTGATGTGCTTAAAAGAGGGGAGACATCTTCGGATCCTTGTGGTGTTGATCCGGAAGCTTGATTGGTGTTTCGGCAAGTTGCGAAACGGAATCGGTGAGTGGAATTGGGTTTTCAGCTTTGAAACCAATGTTTTGAAGGTTTGGGAGTTTAGTTTAAGTCTAAACAACTTAGCTAAGCTCAAGAGTAAGTTTTCGGAAAAACTCTCTTGTTGATGAACCATGAGTTGGTTGAATGCAATGTGATTTGTTTG
Source organism: Hibiscus tridactylites (assembly GCA_958450335.1). Taxonomy (NCBI): domain Eukaryota; kingdom Viridiplantae; phylum Streptophyta; class Magnoliopsida; order Malvales; family Malvaceae; genus Hibiscus; species Hibiscus tridactylites. Next base: position 72,219,459 of record OY288272.1, read on the forward strand.
CATGTTTAAATTCTGTTTTTGAAAGCATATTTTAGCATGTTTACTGCTGGTTTTATAAGCCATGAAATGAAGGATGCTCAAGGTAAGAGATCCTTATTTGTACATTGACAAATGTGGTTTTGATGCATAATGATGCATGATGATTAATGGCTTTGTTAAATGCTTTAAAACAGTGGAATATTGTTGTTAAATGATGTATATTGGCAAGTGATGTGTTGGTTTAAAAGTTACTTGAATCAGATATAGTTAGCCGGCTATAGGATTGGGTGCACCGTGAATAAAGTCACCTTGGATGTCGAGGGGTTGTGATTGTACCGTAGACTCCATCCAAGTACACTAACGAGATGGTTAAGAACACCATGGTGGTTAAAAGTCCATGGGTGGGTCTTGTGCTAAGGTCATAATGGTGGTTAAAATTCCATTTGAGGACCTTGTGTATTGTTAAGGTCACAATGGTGGTTAAAAGTCCATGTGTGAGCCTTGTGTATTGTAAGATCATAATGGTGGTTAAAAGTCCATGTGTGGATCTTGTGTTGTGTGTCCCGTGATCTCGTTAGTGATGTTATACAACTACCAATAAGTGATGTGGAGGGGTTGTGATTGTACCATAGTCTCCATCACGGGTGTTGAGGGGTTGTGATTGTACCATTGCTCCACCTTGATATTGGTAGTGTGTATGAAGCGTATGGGACAACGCTTGTAATCCGTGTATCCGATTGTCAATTGTCGATTGTGTTTTGAGTGGAAAGATGGTTATGATTATCACTTGAGGCCAATATGACATGTTAATGACTTGAAGCATGTAATGCTTGGTTTATATGCATATGTGCATGACTAAACATTTTGTGAACTAAGGTTTTTAAAAGGTGTTTTACCAATGCATTATTGTGATGTTTTAATAGAGCATTCCTCACTAAGCTATGTGCTTACGCTCTCTCTTTTCTTAAATCAATAATGCAGAGCATTGAAGTGCATAAAGGGCAGCAAGGAGGTCAAGAATCCAAGTGAAGAACTAAGCTCATGTATGGTGAATGTTTTCCTAACACTATTAGCTTTTGGGCATTTGGCAATGGGGACCTAATGTGTGTTTTTGGGAGATGTTTTGGACTCCCTAAGTTGGTTTCATGCTTTTGATATTGATGAGACTTGTAATGGCCTGTTGTTATGTGGTTTTGATGGATTGAAGGTTTCATGGTTTTCTATATAGGATGCATGCCTATAGAATTGGGTTTTTCTTAAATTGGTGCTATGTTTGTGAATGGTTGATGCTTATATGTTCCTTAAGTATATAGTGACTTGCTGGTATGATTTGAGGGTCTTTGGAATATGTTTGACCGGTTGAAAGCATGTTAAACCAGAAAAAAATCTGCAATCTGGGCAGCCTGTTTCGGAACAGGTGCTACCGTTTCGGAACAGAGGGCCTGAAATGGCCTTGGCGTTTCGAAACGGGTAGAGCCGTTCCGAAACGAAATTGCTACTGCCAAGCCTCGTTCCGCAACGAGTTTCGGAACGGTCCCGCGTTTCGGAACGGTTTAGCCCTGTTACGGAACACGCGACCGTTGGGCACTGAAATTGATGGTTAAATGTTTTGAAATCCTTGCGTTTTGGTCCTGATCTTTGTATATGCAATTGGATGTGTTTGAGATGCCCGTTTGAGTTGGAATTTGACAGAGAAGCATGAAACATGACTAATTTCATAATGGTAACTCAAAAGTTGGTTAAGTCCTTATAATTTTCTGAATTTGCATTTTGGTCCCTAAATTCATAATTTGTGCAATCAAGTCCCTAAATGTTTTCTGATTGTGGTGATCTTTGAGTATGCTGATCTTATGAACATATCTAGGGTTAATATGCATTTAGATAAGATTAAAAAGAAAAAAAGGATCGTTAATCAAGGTTGACTTTCGGGTTGACTTTGGTTTTCCCCGTGTAAACTTCTTAATTCGGTTCATCCGTCTGGGCCGGGTTAAGGGGGTTACATTTGTTGGTATCAGAGCTGAGTTCTCGAGTAATTGGGAATGGTTATGTGGGTGATGAGTGTATGATTGCTTTGTATGCTTGTTGAGTGAAAGCATGTTTTGTGAATTGTATGTATGTTACAATTGGTGATGTATGCTATGAATGAAGCATGTTAGAGAGACCCATTGCCAAATCAAAGCTAATGTAATGATTTTTTTTAATTGGAAATGAGCTTGAGTACTTGGATTGCTTACCTTGCTGAGCCTGATTTTGTTTATTGCATTGTTAGTGAATGGCACCTCGTAGAGAAACGAGGAGTAATACGCGAGCTATGGCTCAAAATGAGAACGAGGAGAATGCTGAAAATATGGTGGATTTACCTCTTCCGCCTGGTGGTGGTGGTGCTGGGGGTGAAGGAGCTGGTGCAGGGGTCGCTGGACCTGAAGCTGGTCAGGGACAAGCTGTTCCTGACATGACAGTGTTGATTCAAGCTAGTGCTGGGGCTTTTCGAGCAGCGGTAGCTGGAGCTCAAGGAGCTGGGCATCAGGGAGATGCTAATGCGAGACTACCCTTGGAACGTTTGCGCAGTCTGGGAGGGACTGAGTTCAGGGGTTTGTCTGCTGAAGGTTCTGAGTCTTGGCTGGAGAGTACCAAGAGAATCTTGGGAAAAATGAATTGTTCTGATGTGCAGAAGCTGGGCTGTGTGGTATCATTGTTGCAAGACAATGCATACACTTGGTGGACAACCACTATCTCTGGGATGGCAGATGCTGATGTGACATGGACGTTCTTTCAGAACATTTTCAAGAGAAGGTACATGGGTGTGAGGTACTTGGATGAGAAGAAGAGGGAATTCATGTCTCTCACTCAAGGAAGCATGTCAGTGGCTGAGTACGAAGTTCAGTTTGTCCGACTCAGTCAGTACGCACCTGAGCTTATCCCTGATGAGCGGGAGGGGTGTGAACGGTTCCGTTATGGTTTGGTGACGGAAGTGAAGACTTATATGTTGGCTGCTGAGTATAATGATTTTGATGTGCTGGTTGGTAGAGCAAAGGACATTGAGATGAATTTGAGTTTACCTTCTAGAAGTGCTGGTCCTAGTGCTGGTAAGCGAGTTGCTGAGTATAGTTCCGGTGGTGGGCGGAACAAGAGAGGACGGGATTGGAAGTATCAGTCTTCAGCTAAGCGAGGTGGTGGTGCGCCTACTCAGGGAGACAAGGCGAGAGTTGATCCGAACACATGTTGGACATGTGGATCGCGTGGCCATTTGAGGCGTGATTGTCCTCGAGCCGCGAGGGAGGTGCAGGCTCCGGTTGTGGCGGCTGGTAACTCGTGCTGGAACTGTGGATCAGCGGATCACATGAGGAGAGAGTGTCCTCTGTTGGCTGGTTGTGGCCAAGGACGTGCTCCTGGAGTTGTTGCACCACAGAGAGGTCGTGGGCGCGGCCGTGGTAACTTTCAGCGGAGAGAGGAAGGCGGACGTAATGTGGCTCATGTTGTAGCTGTTCAGCCTGAGGGAGGTGGCCAGGCCAGAGTGTATGCTCATAGGGAGGGGAGAAATGACACGGATGTGATCGCAGGTACTTTTACTTTGCAATCCTTGTCATTACTTTCCTTGATTGATTCTGGATCTACACACTCATACATTTTGCGTGAGCATGCTGAATTGCTTGGTTTGCCTGTTGAGTCTTTGGATGTTGGTATGTGTGTCACTAGTTCTTTCGGTGAGACTGTTGTGACTCGAAAGCTTTATAGAAGATGTCCTTTGGTTGTGCAAGATCATGTTTTTCATGTTGATCTTATGGAATTGCCTTTCTATGGTTTTGATGTAATCCTTGGTATGGATTGGCTTGTTGAGCATCGAGCTGTAGTAGATTGTGAGAATAAGCGAGTTTCGTTGAAGCTTGCGGATGATTATGAGGTTGTTGTGGTTGGTGAGAATGTGAAGTTTCTTGTCAATGTGGTGTCTACATTGGAGGCGAGCCGGATGCTGAGGCAAGGTTGTGAAGCTTATCTCGCTTTTGTGATGAATCTTAGCTCTAAGGAGTTGCGTGTGCAAGATATCAGGACTGTGCGAGAGTTTCCTGGTGTGTTTCCTGAGGAGTTGCCTGGATTGCCTCCTAATCGCGAAGTGGAGTTTGGGATTGAGTTGTATGAAAACACGACTCCAGTGTCCATTACTCCTTATAGAATGGCACCTAAGGAGTTGAAGGAGCTGAATACGCAACTGCAGGAGTTGCTTGATCGTGGTTTCATTCGGCCAAGTGTGTCACCTTGGGGTGCACCGGTCTTGTTTGTGAAGAAGAAGGATGGCACTATGAGAATGTGCATTGATTACCGTCAGCTTAACAAGTTGACTATCAAGAATCGGTATCCATTGCCGAGAATTGATGATCTTTTTGATCAATTTCGGGGAGCAGCTGTGTTCTCTAAGATTGACTTAAGGTCAGGGTATTATCAGTTGAAGGTGAAGGATGTAGATATGCCGAAGACAGCTGTCAGGACGAGGTATGGGCATTATGAGTTCCTTGTGATGTCGTTTGGTTTGACAAATGCTCATGCAGCTTTCATGGACATGATGAATCGAGTATTTCATGAATACTTGGATAAATTTGTTGTGGTGTTCATTGATGATATCCTCGTGTACTCGCGTACTGAGGAGGAGCATGAAGGGCATTTGAGAATTGTGTTGCAAGCTTTGTTGGAGAATCAGCTTTATGCCAAGATGAGCAAGTGTGAGTTCTGGCTTAGAGAAGTGGTGTTTCTTGGTCATGTGGTTTCTGCTGAAGGGATTCGTGTTGATCCTCAGAAGATTGAGGCGGTGATGAATTGGAAGGTTCCTAAGTCTGTTCATGAAGTCCGTAGTTTCCTTGGTTTGGCAGGTTATTATCGGAGGTTCGTGGATGGGTTTTCAAAGATTGCTGCACCTTTGACGAAGTTGTTGCAAAAGGATGTTAAATATGAGTGGACGGAAGCGAGACAGTTGGCTTTTGAGAAGCTTAAGGCAGCTTTGACGCAAGCTCCTATCTTGGTTCAACCTGAATCAGAGAAAGAGTTTGTGGTGTATAGTGATGCGTCCTATGTTGGTTTGGGATGTGTGCTAATGCAAGAGGGTAAGGTGGTGGCTTATGCATCACGGCAGTTGAAGGTGCATGAGCGCAATTATCCTACGCATGATATTGAGTTAGCTGCAGTGGTTTTTGCTTTGAAAATCTGGAGACATTACCTGTATGGTGAGAAGTGTACTGTATACACGGATCACAAGAGTTTGAAGTATCTGATGTCTCAGAAGGAGTAGAATCTTAGGCAGCGACGTTGGGTGGAGTTGCTCAAGGATTATGATTTGACGATTGAGTATCACCCGGGAAAAGCTAATGTTGTAGCGGATGCCTTGAGTAGGAAAGTGGCTGTTGAGTTGAGGGCTATGTTTGCCAGTTTGAGTATTTCGCGTGATGGTGGTCTTGTGGCTGAGTTGCAAGTGAAACCATCTTTGGTTCAGTTGATTAAGGAAAAGCAGCTGTTGGATGATTCCTTGGTGCCGCATGTTCAGGATATTGAGGAGGATAGACCTTCGGATTTCTGTTTTAATGACGATGGAGTGTTATGTTTTGGGAGTCGGATAGTAGTGCCCAATGATGCTGAGTTGAGGCATACTATTCTGACTGAAGGTCAATAGTAGTCCTTTTGCTATGCACCCTGGTAGTACTAAGATGTATCGTGATCTTCGTGATGAGTACTATTGGGTGGGTTTAAAGAAAGATGTTGCTGAGTTTGTAAGCAAGTGCATGGTGTGTCAGCGAGTTAAGGCTGAGCATCAGTTTCCTTCAGGGTTGTTGCAACCGTTGAGAATTCCTGAATGGAAGTGGGAAATGATTACCATGGATTTTGTGTCTGGTTTGCCTTTGTCGCCATCGAAGAAGAATTCGGTGTGGGTGATTGTGGATCGCCTGACAAAGTGTGCGCATTTCTTCCCTGTGCATACTACGTACACTTTGGATAAGCTTGCGGAGCTGTACACTGTTGAGATTGTGCGGCTGCATGGTGTGCCAAAGTCGATTGTGTCGGATAGGGATCCGAGGTTTACATCGCGTTTCTGGCAGTGTTTGCATCAGGCTTTGGGTACACGGTTGAATTTCAGTACATCTTATCATCCGCAGTCGGATGGACAGTCCGAGCGTGTTATCCAAGTTTTGGAGGATATGTTGAGGTGCTGCGTGATTGAGTTCCAGGGCTCTTGGGAGAAACATTTGCCTTTGGTGGAGTTTGCCTATAATAATAGTTATCAGGCAAGTATTCAAATGGCACCTTATGAAGCTTTGTACGGGAGGAAGTGTAGGACTCCTCTTTGTTGGGCTGAAACGAGTCAGAAGTTGGTTTCGATGCCAGCTTTGTTGAAAGGAACCACCGAGAAAGTGAAGCTCATTTGTGAGCGCTTGAAGGCAGCTTCTGATCGGCAGAAGTCTTACGCGGATCTGAAGCGTAAGGAGATTTAGTATGCGGTGGGTGACCGTGTGTTTTTGAAAGTTTTTCCTTGGAAAAAGGTGATGAGGTTTGGCCGAAAGGGTAAGTTGAGCCCTAGGTACATTGGACCATATGAGGTGATTGAGCGTGTGGGTCCTGTTGCGTACAAGTTGAGGTTACCTCAAGAGTTGGAAAAGATTCATGAAGTGTTTCATGTTTCTATGCTTCGGAAGTATAGATCGGATCCTTCACATGTGATGCCTGTGGAAGAAGTGGAATTGAATCCGGATTTGACCTATGATGAGGAACCGGTGAAGATTCTGGATTCGGATAGTAAAGTTCTTCGAGGCAAGGCCATTGAGTTGGTAAAGGTGTTGTGGAAGCATCGTGGTGTTGAAGAAGCCACGTGGGAGCGGAAGGATGACATGTTGAAGCAGTTTCCGTACCTCTTTCCTTCAGGTAAATTTCGAGGACGAAATTTCTTAAGGGGGGAGAGTTGTAACACCCCAATTTTGGGCTTAGAAGTTTTGGGTGTGGACCGGGTCGGTCGGGTTGCGGTTCGAATATAAAAGGATGTTTTTAGGAAAGCCTAGTTCGAGATGCATTAAAAATATGGAAAAATGTCTTAAAAATCCTCTTTTATTATATATAAGAGAATGGTGAAATCAATTTTACAAAATGAGGTTTGGAGGTGTGACATTTTGGGTTAGTGACTAAAATGTAATTTTTGAAAACTTGGTGACTGTTTTAAAAAGGATTGAAACTTTGAATCTTTAAGGAGCTATTTACCCAAGAAGAGTTTCTCCAGATTTTTCTTAATATTAATCAATTAATTAATGGTTTTAATTAAAGGTAAAAGGAGGGAAAAAGATATTTTGTCATTTTAACTAACTTTCTCCAAAATTTTCCATTTCTTTTCTCTCAACTTTTCTCTCAACCCAAACACTTTTCTCCAGCAAAATTCCCTCTGATTTTGACATCTAAATATGAGATTTCAACCTACATTTGAGGACGTGATTAGATTCTTTTTGGATGTTAATTGAGGTTTAAGAATGATTGGAATTGATGGATCTTGGCTGGGTAGTGTTGTGGAGTTGTTTGGATGAGATTTCGGTTGTGTTGGTAGCCGAAATGTGAGTGTTGATGAGAGCAGCGAGTTTAGGTGCTTTGTTTGAAGATATTAATGCATGATGATGCACTAATCCTCTGCTTTGATGTGTTTAAAACAGGGGAGACATCTTCGGATCCTTGTGGTGTTGATCCGGAAGCTTGATTGGTGTTTCGGCAAGTTGCGAAACGGAATCGGTGAGTGGAATTGGGTTTTCAGCTTTGAAACCAATGTTTTGAAGGTTTGGGAGTTTAGTTTAAGTCTAAACAACTTAGCTAAGCTCAAGAGTAAGTTTTCGGAAAAACTTTCTTGTTGATGAACCATGAGTTGGTTGAATGCAATGTGATTTGTTTGCATGTTTAAATTCTGTTTTTGAAAGCATATTTTAGCATGTTTACTGCTGGTTTTATAAGCCATGAAATGAAGGATGCTCAAGGTAAGAGATCCTTGTTTGTACATTGACAAATGTGGTTTTGATGCATAATGATGCATGATGATTAATGGCTTTGTTAAATGCTTTAAAACAGTGGAATATTGTTGTTAAATGATGTATATTGGCAAGTGATGTGTTGGTTTAAAAGTTACATGAATCGGATATAGTTAGCCGGCTATAGGATTGGGTGCACCGTGAATAAAGTCACCTTGGATGTCGAGGGGTTGTGATTGTACCGTAGACTCCATCCAAGTACACTAACGAGATGGTTAAGAACACCATGGTGGTTAAAAGTCCATGGGTGGGTCTTGTGCTAAGGTCATAATGGTGGTTAAAATTCCATTTGAGGACCTTGTGTATTGTTAAGGTCACAATGGTGGTTAAAAGTCCATGTGTGAGCCTTGTGTATTGTAAGATCACAATGGTGGTTAAAAGTCCATGTGTGGCTCTTGTGTTGTGTGTCCCGTGATATCGTTAGTGATGTTATACAACTACCAATGAGTGATGTGGAAGGGTTGTGATTGTACCATAGTCTCCATCACGGGTGTTGAGGGGTTGTGATTGTACCATTGCTCCACCTTGATATTGGTAGTGTGTATGAAGCGTATGGGACAACGCTTGTAATCTGTGTATCCGATTGTCAATTGTCGATTGTGTTTTGAGTGGAAAGATGGTTATGATTATCACTTGAGGCCAATATGACATGTTAATGACTTGAATCATGTAATGCTTGGTTTATATGCATATGTGCATGACTAAACATTGTTGTGAACTAAGGTTTTTAAAAGGTGTTTTACCAATGCATTATTGTGATGTTTTAATAGAGCATTCCTCACTAAGCTATGTGCTTACGCTCTCTCTTTTCTTAAATCAATAATGCAGAGCATTGAAGTGCATAAAGGGCAGCAAGGAAGTCAAGAATCCAAGTGAAGAACTAAGCTCATGTATGGTGAATGTTTTCCTAACACTATTAGCTTTTGGGAATTTGGCAATGGGGACCTAATGTGTGTTTTTGGGAGATGTTTTGGACTCCCTAAGTTGGTTTCATGCTTTTGATATTGATGAGACTTGTAATGGCCTGTTGTTATGTGGTTTTGATGGATTGAAGGTTTCATGGTTTTCTATATAGGATGCATGCCTATAAAATTGGGTTTTTCTTAAATTGATGCTATGTTTGTGAATGGTTGATGCTTATATGTTCCTTAAGTATATAGTGACTTGCTGGTATGATTTGAGGGTCTTTGGAATATGTTTGACCGGTTGAAAGCATGTTAAACCAGAAAAAAATCTGCAATCTGGGCAGCCTGTTTCGGAACAGGTGCTACCGTTTCGGAACAGAGGGCTTGAAATGGCCTTGGCGTTTCGAAACGGGTAGATCCGTTCCGAAACGAAATGTCTACTGCCAAGCCTCGTTCCGCAACGAGTTTCGGAACGGTCCCGCGTTTCGGAACGGTTCAGCCCTGTTCCGGAACACGCGACCGTTGGGCACTGAAATTGATGGTTAAATGTTTTGAAATCCTTGCGTTTTGGTCCTGATCTTTGTATATGCAATTGGATGTGTTTGAGATGCCCGTTTGAGTTGGAATTTGACAGAGAAGCATGAAACATGACTAATTTCATAATGGTAACTCAAAAGTTGGTTAAGTCCTTATAATTTTCTGAATTTGCATTTTGGTCCCTAAATTCATAATTTGTGCAATCAAGTCCCTAAATGTTTTCTGATTGTGGTGATCTTTGAGTATGCTGATCTTATGAACATATCTAGGGTTAATATGCATTTAGATAAGATTAAAAAGAAAAAAAGGGTCGTTAATCAAGGTTGACTTTCGGGTTGACTTTGGTTTTCCCCGTGTAAACTTCTTAATTCGGTTCATCCGTCTGGGCCGGGTTAAGGGGGTTACACATTGAAACTTAGAAAATTTGCATTGTTATTGAACCTTCCTATACAGATTTTTGAACACATGCTACGAGCATGCATTATTGATTTTGGTGGAACTTGGGAGAAGTCTTTACCCCTTGTTGAATTTGCCTACAATAATTGTTACCAAGTGTAATCCCCGTAGCCCGGTCTGGACGGTTGACCCGAACTACGAAGATTACACGGGGAAAATCAAAGTCAACCCGAAAGTCAACCTTGATTAACGACCCTTTTTTTTCTTTTAAATCTTGTCTAGATGCACATTAACCCTATGTGTGATCACGCAAACACCATGCTCAAAGATCACAAACATCAGAGATCAAACAGGGACCCAATTGAACAAATTACAACTTTAGGGACCAAACTGTAATTTCTAAAAACTTTAAGGACTTAACCAGATTTTAAGTTACCAACTTAAAATTAATCAGGTTTCATGCTTCTCTACCAAATTTCAGCTCAAACGGACATCCCGAACTCATACAATTGCACAAACAAGATTCAGGACCAAAATGCAAACATTTTGAAACATTTAACCGCCCATGTCAGCCCCCAACGGTCACCCGTTCCGAAACAGGCCAAGCCCGTTCCGAAACACGGGGCCGTTCCGCAACGCGTTCCGCAACGGGGGTCTGGCAGAATGCCTTCCGTTTCGGAACGGTGGCACCCGTTTCGGACGCCTGGGTTCATACAGGGCACCCGTTCCGAAACGGTGTTACCTGTTCCGAAACACCTAGCCCAGAATGTTGCATTTTGCTCATTCAAACACACAATTGATCATTCAAACATGCTCCAAAAGCCACCAAACTTTACCAACATGCAATTCAACATAAAAGAGACATACTTGCATTAACAATTCAACATATAACCAACACATATGGAAAACCCCAAATCTATAGGCATGCTTCCTACACAAGCAACCATTTAAGCACAAACCTTCCAATTCAATCACATTTAACCCAATTCATGTTTCAACAACATTAACAACATCATTTAAACATTCAAGATCAACATATACGATCACATACACATAAACCCGAGAGATTCTACCCCATTGCCCTTATTAACTATAGCTATTCACCGAGACATACATCTCCATTGGAGTCCACCTTGAATCCCTTGCTCCTTGCTGTCCAAACTTCAAGATTCTGCATTGATGGACAAAAAGGAGCGTAAGCACATAATGCTTAGTGAGGAATGCTCAAAACCAAAACACCATCAATGCAGCGGGTCTTTAAAACACATTAAAACCAACCCGATTTGCTTTCCAAAACCATGTTCGAAAACTCTTTTCAACATCAAGCTCAAATCATGCATAAACACCATATGCCAAGCTTAAACAAAACCATGGAAAACACATCCTTCCCACAACATACCTTTCTTTAACTTGGAAACCACATCAAGCAAGAAACCATTTAAAACCATAGTTCAATCAAACCATTTCATGCATTTAAACAAGGCCACATAAAACCATAACATCATCATCACATGCCTTTAACAACAAGTCATACATGACTCCAATGCATCATAGGTAATTTATGCTCACATGCATCATTTATCAAATGATAACCAACACTTGTTCAACATACAAGTAACATGCTTTCACTAGCATCATACACATCTCATGCAACAATGCATCTTACCAAGCATCTCATGCTTCTCATGCAAACATGCATCAATTCAAGCATCTCATGCTTCACATGCAACCATGCATCATTTCAAGCAATCCCATGCTTCACATGCAACTATGCATCATTTCAAGCAATCCCATGCTTCACATGCAACTATGCATCATTTCAAGCAATCCCATGCTCAACATGATCAAGAACATTATATTGGCTTCCAAGAGATCGACCATATTCACTTTCCAACTTTTCAACCCGATCGGATACGCGGATTCCAAGCGTGTCCCAACGCTTCCTACACACTACCCAATCCAAGGTCTTCCCGTGGGCAACAACCTCCACTGACCTCAACCTCCTAAGGTTCCCATGTATGGACTTTTAAACACCATACAACCTTAGCTTTTCCTCAAGGTTACCATGTATGGACTTTCAACCGCCATACACCCTTGACATGCACAAGGTCTTCCCGTATGGACTTTCAACCACCATACAACCTTTGCATAACCGATTGGTAGTTGTAGACATCATCTAACGAGATCCGGGACATCACACACAAGATCCACACATGGACTTAACCATTGCCATTGTGATCTTAACAAGTACAAGGTTCTCACATAAGGACTTTTAACCACCTTATAACCTTTACTCAACCAAGGTCTTCCCGTGGGCAACAACCTCCACTGACCTTAAGCAACCGAGGTCCTCCCGTGGGCACACCCTCCACTGACCTCATCTCGTTAGGAATACTTGAGGGGAGTTTACCCGGTCCACACTTGACCACTCCACCATCAAGGCGACTTTATTCACGGTGCACCCAATCCTATAGCCGGCTAATTATATCCGATCAACGAACCAAGAACCACTTACAACACTTGCCAATATAACCATCTCACCATAATATCCAATGTTCCACATGCATAAACATAATGCAATGCCATCACATCATTAGCTCAATGATTCACATACATACACATAATGCAAAGCCATCACATCATTAGCTCAATGATTCACATGCATAAACAATATGCAAAAGGTAACAATTATCATCATTAATCATCATCAATTCACTGTTTTTAAGCATCATACAAAGTCAAAGAACCACATGCATCACTATGCATCAAAACCACATTTTCAATGTATTAAACCAAGGATCTCTTACCTTGAGCATCCTTTTCAAATGACTTTCAAAACCAGCATTAAACCATGCTAAAACATGCTTACAAAACAGAATTAAACCATGCATAAACATATGCATATCAATCATCAACCACATTTGATTTTAAAACCAAATCACACACAATTCAAAAGCAAAAACCCCTTCACTTACTCTTGAGCTTAGCAAAGTTGTTTAGACTTAAACTAAGCTCCCAAAAACCTTCAAACCTTGTTTCAAAAGCTGAAATCCCAACTTCACTCACCGATAACCAAACAAAGCTAGCCAACAAGCTTTCCAAGCTTCCGAAACCTTCTGAAAACTCCTTCAAGGCTCAAGGATCAACCTCCCCTGTTTCAAGCACACAAAAACAGAACATTAATGCATCCTTATGCATTAAAACACCAGCAACAACAACACAACTCGCTGCTCATCACAAATCTAACAATTTGGCTATCAAACACAACCGAAATCATCTCCAAACACTTCCAAAACTTAACCCAGCCAAGATCTATCACTTCTAACCATTTTTATACATCAAATAACATGCAAAATGATCACAACCACGTCCTTATACCTCCAGGTATAACAGATCACCAAAAACACTCCAAAAACAACCAAAAACTCAAGCCAAACTTAGGAAATTCAACCTATCCGGGATTGCATTGATTAAACCTCAACTTCTAATCAATTTAACATTCATTTAACATCATTTTAACATCTCAAAACCCTGCTTAAACAGATCACACGAAATTTTCACCAAAATCGCCAAATCTTGCATTTTAGCCAAAAATCAAGATCTCAATTGAAAAGCCTTTAATAAAACATAAATCAAGGATTGAGAACTTAGGAATTTCAGTAAAGAACTGATAGTTTAGAGGAGAAGGACGTTCTTACCTCCAAACTTGAATTTCTCCATTTTAGAGCCAAAAAGCTTGATGAACCAACTTGTAAATTGAGAGGTTTTGATGATGAGATGATTAGGAATCAATTGAGAATTGAAATGAGAGATTTAGATGTCAAAATCAGAGAAAGAAATCTGGAGAATCTTGTTTGGGTAGAGAGAAAATGAGAGAAAAGAGAATTTGAGAGAAAATGGAAAATTAGTTGGAAAGTGGTTAAAATGATTTTCCCTCCCTTTTCTAAATCTTTAAAATCAGATTTTAGACTTAAAATATCTTAGAAAAATCTGGAGAAATCCTTTTTGGAATAATAGCTCCTTAAAGATTCAAAGTTTCAATCCTTTATAAAACTGTCCCGCAACTTTCAAAAATTACATTTTGGTCACTAGCACAAATGTCAACCTTCCGAACCTCATTTTCCAAAATTGATTTCACAGTTCACTTTTATATATTAAAAGATGATTTTAGAATATTTTTCCATATTTTTAATGCAACCCGAACTAGGCTTTCCTAAATCCACTCTTATATATTCGATCAGCACTTTGACCGAACCGGTCAACACCCAAAACTTCCGAGCCCAAAACCGGGGCGTTACAACTCTCCCCCCCTTAGGAAATTTCGTCCTCGAAATTTCAACCGGCGAAAAGAGAAACAAAACCTTCTCAAGCAACACACAAGGCAACACAAAAGCCTCAACCAACAACACTGATCACTTCCCATACAAAACCTCCACCACACACTGTTCACAAATTCAAACTCTCAAAGGTAACCACGACTCAACCTTTCACATAACCGAACTGTACACAACCCCAACATCAACCTGAAGAACTTCAGCTCTTTTAGCAGACAACACTATAGCACACAACTCCCAAGACTTGTCTACACAAAGACAACAACCAAACCAACTCAGCCACTAGGCAACCTCTCAGCCTCTAAAACTCTTGCGATTCCCAAACCTTTCCCAAAGATTTTCCCAACAAGCAGAAATCCTTAAACATCAACTGTTTACATAAGCTCTTCAACGAAGCTGACAATCCTTCACATCCGTCAAAAACATTACCATATCAGCTCACCAGGACTACTCACCCAGATACCAAAAATTACATCACAACCCCAACTTGAAACCTTCAGCCATTCCACATACCATCAACAGACTTCAAACAGAACTTTCTTAACCACAACTAGCCAACCACTGCTCACAAGAACCCAAACAACCAACAAAACCCTTCAATCTAGCACAACCCCTCATTACAAACTTCAACCAGAACACTTGCACTACCAGAACACTACTTAACCAAAACACACATAACAGCTTCAGAACTCTTCAAAGATTGCTAAGAACCAACACAACCCTTTCACAACAACTTAAAAGTTAAACAACCTCAGCACTTGGAAACCCAACCACAAACTGCAACAACACTTAGCATCAAGGAACTACCACTTCCTTTTAGCTAAACAAACCACTCAACCGATACTAACCTCAACAATACCCTTCACCACCACGCTACTAAACACTATCCTTCTACCAACAGGCCATTCCACTCTCACTCAGCACCAAACAACCTCTACAAACCCATCATTCCACTTAATCCAACCACAACACTAACAGATTCGATTAGTTATTAGCGAGTGTGAACATCGTATGCATGATCACCTACATGCCCTATCAATGTCTGATGTACATGTATGCAAAACCTCTAATGTCATGCCACATGTATGCATGGACCAACATATATAATATAACATATACAATGATTTAAACTGTGCATGAATGCTAGTTCACACCCTCCAATAACATCCTCAAAATCCGTCTAAGAACACCCTCCTTACTCACCTTTAACTTATCTAACTCCATCATACCAACAACTGCTAACCACAAGATACTTACCCAAGCCTTCTTCACACCCAAGATATTCCCAAACAACAACTACCACTACCCCAAACATTCTAGCAACAAGACTAGACTTACCACGCAAGGAAAAACCAACAGAAACCAAACTAAGCAACTAAAGCAAAGATCACTGAACAAGGTTACCTGAAAACACAACACCACCCTGAAGCTTCATCGAACGAGCTCTCTTCCTTGCGGAACCAACATCCTTCTGTCGCACCACTGCAACACCAGTTAACACACCAGGGTCACCACCAACTCCTTGCGATAAGGAACCTTGGCTATTCCGAGCCAACATCAAGCAATCACGCTTCATGTGTCCAGCAGACCCACACTTCCAGCAAACTTCATTTCCCAAACCCTTCACAACCTTCTGCTTTTTCTGCCACTTCTGAACCTCGCTTCGGCCGTGCCCACGACCTTTCAAAGATCCTTTAGCCATCATCAAAGCTGACTTCACTCCAAGAGGACAATCACGCTTAACATGCAACTTAGAACCACATCTCCAGCAAACACTTGTGTCCCAACAATTTCCAACATGTTGCCTTTTACAACGGTCATACACAGATGACTGAACTTCCACTCCTTGCTCAGGCAACACTTGCTCACCAGCAGCACCACCCACACCTTGTTCAACCCTTGGAAATTCCCTCCCAAGATACCTTTCATAGAAAGCAGACACGAAGAAATCCCAATCAATATCAAGGATATGTGACGCCACAGCCACAGATGTCCACCAAGAACAAGCATCCTCCAGCATCAAAGAAACAACACTCCCCAGCTTATAGGCATAATCACAGCCCTCCTGATCCAAAATCAGAACCACATTGGCCAACCAGGCCTCAAACATCTCCGGGGAAGAACCATGATACTCTACAGCACCCAAATCAAACAAATGCTGCTTCGGCAAACCCACACATCTAGCCAACACATCCACTGACTCTACCTCAACCGCAGCCTGAGATGTTCCCAACACCTCCTGAACAACAGACAAAGAACTTTCCATACCGGAACCAGCTTCCTTCCCTTGCCTTACCATCTTAACTTCAGTCACAGAAGACTGAGACAAAACACCTTTACAAAAGGGTGAATTCTTTACCTTAACAACCTGCCCCAAGGCAGCAACCATCTCACTCAACCTCCATGCTTTCACCAACTTTGCCATACCACTAACAACAAACATACAATCACAACAAGCAAACAAACAGTTAGACCAGCATTAAGCAAGGATTCAAACTCCAACTCCAAAATAACACAATAGCTATATTAATAAGGCAATGGGTATCCCGAATCCTCCCCTTTACATGACATAACAGCCAACACAACATGGATATCACAACATCAAGCATATCAACAACATACCTTGATCATGCTTACACCAAACAACATCCAATAGCACCAGCACATTAGCAACATAACATGCTCAAAACACATTCACCATGCATAACATCAGCTCATAGCATCAACACATATCCATATGAACTCAACCAAGATTCATAACCACAAAACATGCTTGCATACATCAGCAACATGCTCAAAAACATCAACAGCATACTCAGAAACACATGCTTCAACCAGCTTTCAACCACACAACATGATAAACATCAAGCACACTTACCACAACAACTTACCGTTTTCCCCAACCTTCGCAACTCAGCTCTGATACCACCAAATGTAACCCCCGTAGCCCGGTCTGGACGGTTGACCCGAACTACGAAGATTACACGGGGAAAATCAAAGTCAACCCGAAAGTCAACCTTGATTAACGACCCTTTTTTTCTTTTAAATCTTGTCTAGATGCACATTAACCCTATGTGTGATCACGCAAACACCATGCTCAAAGATCACAAACATCAGAGATCAAACAGGGACCTAATTGAACAAATTACAACTTTAGGGACCAAACTGTAATTTCTTAAAACTTTAAGGACTTAACCAGATTTTAAGTTACCAACTTAAAATTAATCAAGTTTCATGCTTCTCTGCCAAATTTCAGCTCAAACGGACATCCTGAACTCATACAATTGCACAAACAAGATTCAGGACCAAAATGCAAACATTTTGAAACATTTAACCGCCCATGTCAGCCCCCAACGGTCACCCGTTCCGAAACAGGCCAAGCCCGTTCCGAAACACGGGGCCGTTCCGCAACGCGTTCCGCAACGGGGGTCTGGCAGAATGCCTTCCGTTTCGGAACGGTGGCACCCGTTTCGGACGCCTGGGTTCATGCAGGGCACCCGTTCCGAAACGGTGTTACCTGTTCCGAAACACCTAGCCCAGAATGTTGCATTTTGCTCATTCAAACACACAATTGATCATTCAAACATGCTCCAAAAGCCACCAAACTTTACCAACATGCAATTCAACATAAAAGAGACATACTTGCATCAACAATTCAACATATAACCAACACATATGAAAAACCCCAAATCTATAGGCATGCTTCCTACACAAGCAACCATTTAAGCACAAACCTTCCAATTCAATCACATTTAACCCAATTCATGTTTCAACAACATTAACAACATCATTTAAACATTCAAGATCAACATATACGATCACATACACATAAACCCGAGAGATTCTACCCCATTGCCCTTATTAACTATAGCTATTCACCGAGACATACATCTCCATTGGAGTCCACCTTGAATCCCTTGCTCCTTTCTGCCCAAACTTCAAGATTCTGCATTGATGGACAAAAAGGAGCGTAAGCACATAATGCTTAGTGAGGAATGCTCAAAACCAAAACACCATCAATGCAGCGGGTCTTTAAAACACATTAAAACCAACCCGATTTGCTTTCCAAAACCATGTTCGAAAACTCTTTTCAACATCAAGCTCAAATCATGCATAAACACCATATGCCAAGCTTAAACAAAACCATGGAAAACACATCCTTCCCACAACATACCTTTCTTTAACTTGGAAACCACATCAAGCAAGAAACCATTTAAAACCATAGTTCAATCAAACCATTTCATGCATTTAAACAAGGCCACATAAAACCATAACATCATCATCACATGCCTTTAACAACAAGTCATACATGACTCCAATGCATCATAGGTAATTTATGCTCACATGCATCATTTATCAAATGATAACCAACACTTGTTCAACATACAAGTAACATGCTTTCACTAGCATCATACACATCTCATGCAACAATGCATCTTACCAAGCATCTCATGCTTCTCATGCAAACATGCATCAATTCAAGCATCTCATGCTTCACATGCAACCATGCATCATTTCAAGCAATCCCATGCTTCACATGCAACTATGCATCATTTCAAGCAATCCCATGCTTCACATGCAACTATGCATCATTTCAAGCAATCCCATGCTCAACATGATCAAGAACATTATATTGGCTTCCAAGAGATCGACCATATTCACTTTCCAACTTTTCAACCCGATCGGATACGCGGATTCCAAGCGTGTCCCAACGCTTCCTACACACTACCCAATCCAAGGTCTTCCCGTGGGCAACAACCTCCACTGACCTCAACCTCCTAAGGTTCCCATGTATGGACTTTTAAACACCATACAACCTTAGCTTTTCCTCAAGGTTACCATGTATGGACTTTCAACCGCCATACACCCTTGACATGCACAAGGTCTTCCCGTATGGACTTTCAACCACCATACAACCTTTGCATAACCGATTGGTAGTTGTAGACATCATCTAACGAGATCCGGGACATCACACACAAGATCCACACATGGACTTAACCATTGCCATTGTGATCTTAACAAGTACAAGGTTCTCACATAAGGACTTTTAACCACCTTATAACCTTTACTCAACCAAGGTCTTCCCGTGGGCAACAACCTCCACTGACCTTAAGCAACCGAGGTCCTCCCGTGGGCACACCCTCCACTGACCTCATCTCGTTAGGAATCCTTGAGGGGAGTTTACCCGGTCCACACTTGACCACTCCACCATCAAGGCGACTTTATTCACGGTGCACCCAATCCTATAGCCGGCTAATTATATCCGATCAACGAACCAAGAACCACTTACAACACTTGCCAATATAACCATCTCACCATAATATCCAATGTTCCACATGCATAAACATAATGCAATGCCATCACATCATTAGCTCAATGATTCACATACATACACATAATGCAAAGCCATCACATCATTAGCTCAATGATTCACATGCATAAACAATATGCAAAAGGTAACAATTATCATCATTAATCATCATCAATTCACTGTTTTTAAGCATCATACAAAGTCAAAGAACCACATGCATCACTATGCATCAAAACCACATTTTCAATGTATTAAACCAAGGATCTCTTACCTTGAGCATCCTTTTCAAATGACTTTCAAAACCAGCATTAAACCATGCTAAAACATGCTTACAAAACAGAATTAAACCATGCATAAACATATGCATATCAATCATCAACCACATTTGATTTTAAAACCAAATCACACACAATTCAAAAGCAAAAACCCCTTCACTTACTCTTGAGCTTAGCAAAGTTGTTTAGACTTAAACTAAGCTCCCAAAAACCTTCAAACCTTGTTTCAAAAGCTGAAATCCCAACTTCACTCACCGATAACCAAACAAAGCTAGCCAACAAGCTTTCCAAGCTTCCGAACCTTTTGAAAACTCCTCCAAGGCTCAAGGATCAACCTCCCCTGTTTCAAGCACACAAAAACAGAACATTAATGCATCCTTATGCATTAAAACACCAGCAACAACAACACAACTCGCTGGTCATCACAAATCTAACAATTTGGCTATCAAACACAACCGAAATCATCTCCAAACACTTCCAAAACTTAACCCAGCCAAGATCTATCACTTCTAACCATTTTTATACATCAAATAACATGCAAAATGATCACAACCACGTCCTTATACCTCCAGGTATAACAGATCACCAAAAACACTCCAAAAACAACCAAAAACTCAAGCCAAACTTAGGAAATTCAACCTATCCGGGATTGCATTGATTAAACCTCAACTTCTAATCAATTTAACATTCATTTAACATCATTTTAACATCTCAAAACCCTGCTTAAACAGATCACACGAAATTTTCACCAAAATCGCCAAATCTTGCATTTTAGCCAAAAATCAAGATCTCAATTGAAAAGCCTTTAATAAAACATAAATCAAGGATTGAGAACTTAGGAATTTCAGTAAAGAACTGATAGTTTAGAGGAGAAGGACGTTCTTACCTCCAAACTTGAATTTCTCCATTTTAGAGCCAAAAAGCTTGATGAACCAACTTGTAAATTGAGAGGTTTTGATGATGAGATGATTAGGAATCAATTGAGAATTGAAATGAGAGATTTAGATGTCAAAATCAGAGAAAGAAATCTGGAGAATCTTGTTTGGGTAGAGAGAAAATGAGAGAAAAGAGAATTTGAGAGAAAATGGAAAATTAGTTGGAAAGTGGTTAAAATGATTTTCCCTCCCTTTTCTAAATCTTTAAAATCAGATTTTAGACTTAAAATATCTTAGAAAAATCTGGAGAAATCCTTTTTGGAATAATAGCTCCTTAAAGATTCAAAGTTTCAATCCTTTATAAAACTGTCCCGCAACTTTCAAAAATTACATTTTGGTCACTAGCCAAAATGTCAACCTTCCGAACCTAATTTTCCAAAATTGATTTCACAGTTCACTTTTATATATTAAAAGATGATTTTAGAATATTTTTCCATATTTTTAATGCAACCCGAACTAGGCTTTCCTAAATCCACTCTTATATATTCGATCAACACTTTGACCGAACCTGTCAACACCCAAAACTTCCGAGCCCAAAACCGGGGCGTTACACCAAGCATCGTTCCAAATGGCATCGTATGAAGCATTGTATGGTAGGCGATGTAGATATCCATTGTGTTGGTCGTAGCTTCGCGAGGGCAAGATGTTAGGCCCTGACATGCTTCGAGAGACTGAAGAACGGTTCACCATTATTCACAATCGTTTAAAGGCTGCTTTTGGTCGGCAAAAGGCTTATGTTGATCTCAAGAGAAGAGACATCAAGTACGAAGTTGGTGAAAAAGCCTTCCTCAAGGTATCACCGTGGAAGAAGATTTTAAGATTTGGCAAGAAAGGAAATTTGAGTCCCCGATTCATTGGACCCTTTGAAGTCATTGAAAAAGTTGGCCATGTGGCATATTGACTATTGTTTCCCTCTGAATTGAGTAAAATCCACGATGTTTTTCATGTATAGATGCTTCGGAAATATCGTTATGATCCTTCGCATATTATGGAACCCTAAGTTGTAGATATTCTACCAAATCTACCCTATGAGGAGGAACCGGTTCAAATTCTAGCAAGAGAAGTCAAGAGGATTCGCAACAAAAATGTATCATTAGTTAAAGTGGTCTGAAGGAGCCACACTGTTGAGGAAGCCACTTGGGAGCCCGAAGAAACCATGAAACAACAATATCCTCATCTCTTCGGTTTAGGTAAAAAAATTCGAGGACGAATTTTTCTTAAGGGGGGAAAGTTGTAACACCTAAAAATCCGGTCTAGTCAGAATTAGGTTCTGGTGATCGAAAATCTCATATTGATAAAATGCAAACATTGTATCGGCCAGTTAATTATTGATATCAGACCTTAATTGAGCTAAATTGTTGTCATTGGGCCCTTTCAAATAATATTGAAACCTATTTAGTGGCTAACCGGAGAAAATTGAAAGTTTGGGGGTATACTCACAACGTATTGAGAGTTGAGGGACTAACATTGCGATTAGCCCCTTCTCAAATAAAATTACCACATACGCGGATGAATTAATGAGCTTCCTTCGTGTGAAGGAAAGCCATTAGTTCATTGTATTGAAATATGATAAGAGAGAATTGAAAGAAAAGCTTACCTGATTGTTAATGAAAGCAAGCACCTCCCATAAAGCTATCGTCTCCTTCAATCTAAGCACACACCTCCATTAAGGCTTGGTTTAAAGCTTATTTTTCTTTGAATCGTTGCTATCAAAACAATAATAGTGATCGAGTAAGTCTATCCCCTCAAATAATTATTAAGTTCCATGGATATATCAAGCTCCATCATAAATTAGGGTTTATCGATCCATGGTCATATTGATATCTAATAGCTATTACTAGTTTAAATATTGATTTTGATATCGCTAACTTGATTATGATATCGTAGTATCATTCTTAACACACTCCTATTAATTTCTTAGCTCAAAAAGTTGATAAAGAGCATCCATCATCTCCATCCAAAGCTAGGAACAAGGGTATTGTTATCCGAGAGCCTTAGGAGCATCAGAGTTTGAGGTGAGTGTAGTCGGGGTCACGGGATTACGTGAAAAGCCTTCTCGAACCTTTTATTATTGTTTTTGATTTTTTAGCTAACATTACTATTGAGGAAGTTACATTGGATTGCTAAATGGACACGTTGGTAAGTGTCGGTTAGTTTATTATTGAATATCGGACATAGTCATTGGTATCACCATTGTGCATTGTCATTGATATAGTCATTGTTATAGAAATATTGTAAACAAATCATCGGATATTGATATTGGCATTGAACCATGAATCATTGATGTTAAGACATGTTTATCATTGATATTATTGAAAACATTGGCTATTGGAATCCTCATTGAATACTGAACATGGATATGAACTTTGAAACCTTGGATTTGAATAGACATTTGATACAATTGGCATGCCATAGAATTCATGAGCTCAATGTAACCCCCTTAACCCGGTCTAGACGGTTGACCCGAATTAAGAAAGTCACACGGGGAAAACCAAAGTCAACCCGAAAGTCAACCTTGATTAACGACCCTTTTTTTTCTTTTTAATCTTGTCTAGATGCACGTTAGCCCTAATTGTGATCACACAAACATCATACTCAAAGATCACAAACATCAGAGATCAAACAGGGACCCAATTGAACAAATTACAACTTTAGGGACCAAATTGTAATTTCTGAAAACTTAAAGGACTTAACCAGATTTTAAGTTACCAACTTAAAATTAGTCATGTTCCATGCTTCTCTACCAAATTTCAGCTCAAACGGACATCCCAAACTCATACAATTGCACATACAAGATTCAGGACCAAAATGCGAACATTTCAAAATATTTAACCGCCAATGTCAGCCCCCAACGGTCACCCGTTCCGAAACAGGCAGAGCCCGTTTCGAAACACGGGGCCGTTCCGCAACGTGTACCGTAACGGGGGTCTGGCAGTAGCCATTCCGTTTCGGAACGGTGTCACCCGTTTCGGACGCCTGGGTTGGTTCAGGGCACCCGTTCCGAAACGGTGTCAACTGTTCCGAAACACCCTGCACAGATTGCAGCATAAAGCATACTTAAACATGCAATTGATCAACCAAACATGCTCCAAAAGCCACCAAACTTTACCAACATGCAATTCAACATATATGAGACATTCTTGCATCAACAATTCAACAATATATCAACATATATGAAAAGCCCCAAATCTATAGGCATGCTTCCTACATAAGCAACCATTCAAGCATAAACTTCCAAATCAAACTCATATTAGCCAAAAACATGTTCCAACAACATTAACAACAACATTGAATCATCTTTGCCCGAACATAGACGAATACATAAACACATTTCAAGAGATTCTACCCCCATTGCCTTTATTAACTATAGCTATTCACCGAGACATACATCTCAAATGGAGTCCTCATTGAATCCCTTGCTTCTCGTTGTCCAAACTTCAAGAATCTGCATTGATGGACAAAAAGGAGCGTAAGCACATAATGCTTAGTGAGGAATGCTCAAAACCAAAACACCATCAATGCAGCGGGTCATAAAACACTTTTAAAACAAACCCGAATTATTTACCAAGCAAAGTTTGAAAACCCTTTTCAACATCATGCTTAAAACCATGCATTGCACATACATGAAAACCAACCCTTAGCTTAGCAAGCTAGGAAAAACCTTTTCAAAGCACAACATGCAAAATCATCCATTTAGCCACCCCATGCATAAACACCTTATGCAAAGCTAAATTCAAAACCTTGGAAAAACACCTCCATTCCACAACATACCTTTTTTATACTTGAAAACCATTCAAGCAAGAAACCCTTTAAAACCACTTATTCAATCAATCCAACACATGCATTAAACCAAGGCAATATATAAACCACAACATTATCATCACATGCCTTTTAAAACAAGTCTTAACAAGACTCCAATGCATTTAAGAGATTCCATGCACACATGCATCATTTACCAAATGATTATCAACACTTGTTCAACTTAACAAGTAAACATGCATTCACAAGCATTAACCACTTTTCATGCAACCTTGCATCCTTTCAAGCATCTCATGCTTCTTTATAATCAAGAACATTACATTGGCTTCCAAGTGATCAACACATCCACTTTTCAACTCAACACCCCGATCGGATACGCGGATCACAAGCGTTGTCCCCCACGCTTCATACACACTACCAATCCAAGGTCTCCAAATGGACTTTTAAACACCATTTGACCTCAACATCCTAAGGTTCCCATGTATGGACTTTTAAACACCATACAACCTTAGCTTTTCCCGAGGTTCCCATGTATGGACTTTTAAACACCATACAACCTCAACTTTTCCCAAGGTTCCCATGTATGGACTTTTAAACACCATACAACCTTGACATGCACAAGGTTCCCCCGTATGGACTTTTAAACACCATACAGCCTTTGCATCACCGATTGGTAGTTGTATAACATCACTAACGAGATCCGGGACACCCTACACAAGATCCACACATGGGCATTACACCTTCATCGTGATCTTAACAAGCACAAGGTTCTCACATATGGACTTTTAACCACCATATAACCTTTGCTTAACCAAGGTCCTCGAATGGGCATTCCACCTCCATTATGACCTTAACCATCTCGTTAGGATACTTGAAGGGAGTTTACCGGTTCACTCTTAACCACTCCACCTCCAAGGCGACTTTATTCACGGTGCATCCAATCCTATAGCCGGCTAACTATATCCGATCAACGAACCAAGAACCACTTACATCACTTGCCAATATAACCAACTTACCATCATTAGTCCAATGATTCACATGCATAATCACAATGCAAAAACCATCATTTACCATCATTAGTTCACTGTTTTAAAGCATTACACAAAGCCATTAAACATCATGCAATACCATGCATCAAAACCACAATTTCCATGAACAAAACCAAGGAACTCTTACCTTGAGCATCCTTCACATATGGCTTTCAAAACCAGCATTAAACCATGCTTACAATATGCTTTCAAAACTGAATTTCAATCATGCAAAACACATGCATATCAATCATCAACCACAATTGCTTTTAAAGCCAATTCTCAATACAAACCAAGAGCGAAAAACCATTTACTTACTCTTGAGCTTAGCAAAGTTATTTAGACTTAAACTAAGCTCCCAAAACCTTCAAACCTTGGTTTAAAAGCTGAAAACCCAACTTCACTCACCGATACACAAAACAAGGCTAGCCAACAAGCCTTCCAAGCATCCGAAACCTTCCGCAACACCTCTAAAGCTCACGGATCAAACTCCCCTGTTTCAAGCACACAAAAACAGAGCATTAATGCATCTTTATGCATTAAAAACACCAGCAACAACAACACAACTCACTGCTCATCACAAATCCAACATTTCGGCTACCAAACACAACCGAAATCACCTCCAAACACTTCCAAAACTTAACCCAGCCAAGATCCATCACTTCTAACCATTTTTAAACATCAATTAACATCCAAAATGATCACAAACACGTCCTTATACCTCCAGGTATAACAGATCACCAAAAACACTCCAAAAACAACCAAAAACTCAAGCAAAACTTAGGAAATTCAACCTATCCGGGATTGCATTAATTAAACCTCAACTTCTAATCAATTTAGCATTCATTTAACATCAATTTGACACCTCAAAACCCTGCTTAAACAGATCACACGAAAATTTCACCAAAATCACCAAATCTTGCATTTTAAGCCAAAATCAAGATCTCAATTGAAAAGCCTTTAACAAATCACAAATCAAGGATTGAGAACTTAGGAATTTCAGTAAAGAACTGATAGTTTAGAGGAGAAGGACGTTCTTACCTCCAAACTTGAATTTCTCCAATTTAGAACCAAGAAGCTTGATGAAACAACTTGCAAATGGTGAGGTTTTGTTGTAGAGATGATTAGCAATCCAAAGAGAATTGAAAAGGAAGATTTGAGTGACAAAATCAGAGGAGAAAATCTGGAGAGATGTGTTTGGGTTGAGAGAAAATGAGAGAAAAGGAGAATTGGAAGAAAATGAGAATTTAGTTAAGAAATAGTCAAAATGACTTTCCCTCCTCTTTCTTTATGTTTAAAATCAGAATAAAACCTTAAAATATCTTAGAAAAATCTGGAGAAACTCTCTTTGGAATAATAGCTCCTTAAAGATTCAAAGTTTCAATCCTTTATAAAACAGTCACCAAACTTTCAAAAATTACATTTTGGTCACTAGCCAAAATGTCAACCTTCCGAACCTCATTTTCCAAAATTGATTTCACAGTTCACTTTTATACATTAAAAGATGATTTTAGAACATTTTTCCATATTTTTAATGCAACCCGAACTAGGCTTTCCTAAATTCACTCTTATATATTCGATCAGCACTTTGACCGAACCGGTCAATGCCCAAAACTTCTGAGCCCAAAACCGGGGCGTTACAACTCTCCCCCCTTAGGAAATTTCGTCCTCGAAATTTCAACTGGCAAAAAGGGAACCACAACCTTCTCAAACCAACACACAAGACAACACAACAGCCTCAACCATCACTGAACACATTCCACACAAAAACTCCACCAAACTCAACACCACCACATACTGTTCACAAAACCCAGAACACTCAAAGATAGCCACAATCTAACCTTTCACATATCCGGACCGTACACAGCCCCAACATCAACCTGAAGAACTTCAACTTTTACAGCACACAACACTGCAACTCACAACTCCCAAGACTTGTTCACACAGTGACACCAACCAAACCAAATCAGCCACTATGCAAACTTCTCCGCTTCCAAACTCTTGCAACTCTCAAACCTCTTCCAAGGATCTTCCCAACAAGCATAAATTCTTAAGCATCAACTGCTTACCCAAACTCCTCAAGGAATGCTAACATTCCTTCACATCCGTCACCACCACTACCAGAACAACTCACAAGGACTACTCACCCAGATTCCAAAATTTACATCACAACCCCAACTCAACTCCGCCAACCGTATCATACACCACCAGGTGACTACAAAAGAAATTCACATACTCACAACCAACCAACCACTTCTCACAAGAATCCTTTCAAACAACAAAGGCCTTCGATCTTTCATTGCCTATCCTCCACAAACTTTGACCACAACACCTGCCTTAGAACATCGCCCAGCTTAAACATACAAAACATCTTCTCAACTCCTCAAGGGTTGCTAAGAACCAACACTTACAAACACAACCCTTCCACAACAACTTAAATGCTAAGCTGCTTCAGCACTTGGAAACACAACCACTAAACTGCAACATCCTTTAGCACCAAGGAACTACCCCTTCCACTTAGCTTATTCAAAACACCTGACCGATTCTAACCTCAACCGGTACTCCTCACCACCAAACCACTAAACTCCTTAAGCAACAAACACTATCCTTCTACCAACAGGCTATACTACTCTCACTATCTCCAGCACTAGCTTAATACACTCCACTACTTCCAACTTCCACTCAGCACCAAAACAAACTCTAAAAACCCATCATCCAACCTAACCCAACCACCACACTAACAGATTCGATTAGTTATTAGCGAGTGTGAACATTGTATGCATGATCACCTACATGACCTATCAATGCCTGATGTACATGTATGCAAAACCTCTAATGTCATGCCACATGTATGCATGGACCAGCACATATATAATATAGCATATAATAATGATTTTAACTGTGCATGAATGCCAGTTCACACCCTCCAATAACATCCTCAAAGTCCGTCTAAAAACAACTTCCTACCACACTTCTAACTTATCTAACTCCATCATTCCAACAACCATTAACCACAAGATACTCACTAAACCTTCTTCACACCAAAGATATCTCCAAACTACAACCATTACCCCAACATGCTAGCAACAAGACTAGACTTACCACACAAGGAAAAACAACAGAAACCAAACCAAGGTAACTAGAGCAAAGATTACTTAACAAGGTTACCTGAAAACACAACTCCACCCTGAAAACTCATCAGACGAGCTCTCTTCCTCGCGGAACCATCATCCTCCTGCCGCACCACTGCAGCACCAGCTAACACACTAGGGTCACCACCAACTCCTTGCAGTAAAGAACCTTGGCTGTTTCGAGCCAACATCAAACAATCACGTCTCATATGTCCAGCAGACCCACATTTCCAGCAAACTTCCTTTCCCAAACTCTTCACAACCTTCAGCTCTTTCTGCCACCTCTGAACCTTGCCTCGGCCGTGCCCACGACCTTTCAGAGACCCTCTGACTATCATCGAAGCTGACTTCACCCCAAGGGGACAATCACGCTTCACATGCACTTTAGAACCACAGTTCCAACAAGTACCCGCGCCCGAACAACCTCCAACATGGCGCCTTTCACAACGATCACACACAGGTAGCTGAGCTTCCACCCCTTGCTCAAGCAACACTTGCTCCACCACAGCACTACCTTCACATTGCTTAACCCTTGGAAACTTCTCCCCAAGATACCTCTCATAAAAGGCAGACACAAAGAAATCCCAGTCAATATCATGGATATGTGACGCCACCGCCACAGATGTCCACCAGGCACATGCATCCTCCAACATCAGAGAAACAACACTTCCCAGCTTACAGGCATAATCACAGCCTTCCTGATCCAAAATCAGAACCACAATGGCCAACCAGGCCTCAAACATCTCCGGCGAAGAACCATGATACTCCACCGCACCCAAATCAAGCAAACGCTGCTTCGGCAAACCCACACATCGCACAGCCAGCACATCCACTGACTTTACCTTTACCACAGCCTGAGATGTTCCCAACACCTCCTGAACAACAGATGATGAACTCTTCATCACAGGACCAGCTTCTTTCCTTTGCCTTACCACCTCAACTCCAGGCACAGAAGACTGAGACAAAACACCTCTACAAAAGGGTGAATTCCATGCCTTAACAACCTGCCCCAAGGCAGCAACCATCTCACCCAACTGCCATTCTATCAACGACTTCGCCATACTACTAACAACAACAAACATTCACAACAAACAAACAACAAACCAGTTAGACCAGCTTTAAGCAAGGATTCAAACTTCAACTCCAAAATAACACAATAGCTATATTAATAAGGCAATGGGTATCCCGAATCCTCCCCTTTACAAGACATAACAGTCAACACAAACATGGATATCACAACATCAAGCATATCAAACAACATGCTTTGATCATGCTTACACCAAACAGCATCCACTTGCAACAGCATATAAACAACATAACATACTCATTACATGTTCACCATGCATATCACCAGCTCACAACATCAGCACAAATCCACATAAGCTCAACCAATATTCATAACCACAAAGCATGCTTGAAAACATCAACAACTTGCTCAGAAACACGTGTTTCATCCAACTTTCAACCACACAACAAGGTAAACACCAAACACACATC
The DNA here is from genome assembly GCA_958450335.1 of Hibiscus tridactylites. Taxonomy (NCBI): domain Eukaryota; kingdom Viridiplantae; phylum Streptophyta; class Magnoliopsida; order Malvales; family Malvaceae; genus Hibiscus; species Hibiscus tridactylites. Next base: position 72,249,582 of record OY288272.1, read on the forward strand.
ACCACAACTTACCGTTTCCTCAAACATTCGCAACTCAGCTCTGATACCACCAAATGTAACCCCCTTAACCCGGTCTAGACGGTTGACCCGAATTAAGAAAGTCACACGGGGAAAACCAAAGTCAACCCGAAAGTCAACCTTGATTAACGACCCTTTTTTTCTTTTTAATCATGTCTAGATGCACGTTAGCCCTAATTGTGATCACACAAGCATCATACTCAAAGATCACAAACATCAGAGATCAAACAGGGACCCAATTGAACAAATTACAACTTTAGGGACCAAATTGTAATTTCTGAAAACTTAAAGGACTTAACCAGATTTTAAGTTACCAACTTAAAATTAGTCATGTTTCATGCTTCTCTACCAAATTTCAGCTCAAACGGACATCCCAAACTCATACAATTGCACATACAAGATTCAGGACTAAAATGCGAACATTTCAAAACATTTAACCGCCAATGTCAGCCCCCAACGGTCACCCGTTCCGAAACAGGCAGAGCCCGTTTCGAAACACGGGGCCGTTCCGCAACGCGTACCGCAACGGGGGTCTGGCAGTAGCCATTCCGTTTCGGAACGGTGTCACCCGTTTCGGACGCCTGGGTTGGTTCAGGGCACCCGTTCCGAAACGGTGTCAACTGTTCCGAAACACCCTGCACAGATTGCATCATAAAGCATACTTAAACATGCAATTGATCAACCAAACATGCTCCAAAAGCCACCAAACTTTACCAACATGCAATTCAACATATATGAGACATTCTTGCATCAACAATTCAACAATATATCAGCATATATGAAAAGCCCCAAATCTATAGGCATGCTTCCTACACAAGCAACCATTCAAGCATAAACTTCCAAATCAAACTCATATTAGCCAAAAACATGTTCCAACAACATTAACAACAACATTGAATCATCTTTGCCCGAACATAGACGAATACATAAACACATTTCAAGAGATTCTACCCCCATTGCCTTTATTAACTATAGCTATTCACCGAGACATACATCTAAAATGGAGTCCTCCTTGAATCCCTTGCTTCTCGTTGTCCAAACTTCAAGAATCTGCATTGATGGACAAAAAGGAGCGTAAGCACATAATGCTTAGTGAGGAATGCTCAAAACCAAAACACCATCAATGCAGCGGGTCATAAAACACTTTTAAAACAAACCCGAATTATTTACCAAGCAAAGTTTGAAAACCCTTTTCAACATCATGCTTAAAACCATGCATTGCACATACATGAAAACCAACCCTTAGCTTAGCAAGCTAGGAAAAACCTTTTCAAAGCACAACATGCAAAATCATCCATTTAGCCATCCCATGCATAAACGCCTTATGCAAAGCTAAATTCAAAACCTTGGAAAAACACCTCCATTCCACAACATACCTTTTTTATACTTGAAAACCATTCAAGCAAGAAACCCTTTAAAACCACTTATTCAATCAATCCAACACATGCATTAAACCAAGGCAATATATAAACCACAACATTATCATCACATGCCTTTTAAAACAAGTCTTAACAAGACTCCAATGCATTTAAGAGATTCCATGCACACATGCATCATTTACCAAATGATTATCAACACTTGTTCAACTTAACAAGTAAACATGCATTCACAAGCATTAACCACTTTTCATGCAACCTTGCATCCTTTCAAGCATCTCATGCTTCTTTATAATCAAGAACATTACATTGGCTTCCAAGTGATCAACACATCCACTTTTCAACTCAACACCCCGATCGGATACGCGGATCACAAGCGTTGTCCCCCACGCTTCATACACACTACCAATCCAAGGTCTCCAAATGGACTTTTAAACACCATTTGACCTCAACATCCTAAGGTTCCCATGTATGGACTTTTAAACACCATACAACCTTAGCTTTTCCCGAGGTTCCCATGTATGGACTTTTAAACACCATACAACCTCAACTTTTCCCAAGGTTCCCATGTATGGACTTTTAAACACCATACAACCTTGACATGCACAAGGTTCCCCCGTATGGACTTTTAAACACCATACAACCTTTGCATCACCGATTGGTAGTTGTATAACATCACTAACGAGATCCGGGACACCCTACACAAGATCCACACATGGGCATTACACCTCCATCGTGATCTTAACAAGCACAAGGTTCTCACATATGGACTTTTAACCACCATATAACCTTTGCTTAACCAAGGTCCTCGAATGGGCATTCCACCTCCATTATGACCTTAACCATCTCGTTAGGATACTTGAAGGGAGTTTACCGGTTCACTCTTAACCACTCCACCTCCAAGGCGACTTTATTCACGGTGCACCCAATCCTATAGCCGGCTAACTATATCCGATCAACGAACCAAGAACCACTTACATCACTTGCCAATATAACCAACTTACCATCATTAGTCCAATGATTCACATGCATAATCACAATGCAAAAACCATCATTTACCATCATTAGTTCACTGTTTTAAAGCATTACACAAAGCCATTAAACATCATGCAATACCATGCATCAAAACCACAATTTCCATGAACAAAACCAAGGATCTCTTACCTTGAGCATCCTTCACATATGGCTTTCAAAACCAGCATTAAACCATGCTTACAATATGCTTTCAAAACAGAATTTAAATCATGCAAAACACATGCATATCAATCATCAACCACAATTGCTTTTAAAGCCAATTCTCAATACAAACCAAGAGCGAAAAACCATTTACTTGCTCTTGAGCTTAGCAAAGTTATTTAGACTTAAACTAAGCTCCCAAAACCTTCAAACCTTGGTTTAAAAGCTGAAAACCCAACTTCACTCACCGATACACAAAACAAGGCTAGCCAACAAGCCTTCCAAGCATCCGAAACCTTCCGCAACACCTCTGAAGCTCACGGATCAAACTCCCCGGTTTCAAGCACACAAAAACAGAGCATTAATGCATCTTTATGCATTAAAAACACCAGCAACAACAACACAACTCGCTGCTCATCACAAATCCAACATTTCGGCTACAAAACACAATCGAAATCACCTCCAAACACTTCCAAAACTTAACCCAGCCAAGATCCATCACTTCTAACCATTTTTAAACATCAATTAACATCCAAAATGATCACAAACACGTCCTTATACCTCCAGGTATAACAGATCACCAAAAACACTCCAAAAACAACCAAAAACTCAAGCAAAACTTAGGAAATTCAACCTATCCGGGATTGCATTAATTAAACCTCAACTTCTAATCAATTTAGCATTCATTTAACATCAATTTGACACCTCAAAACCCTGCTTAAACAGATCACACGAAAATTTCACCAAAATCACCAAATCTTGCATTTTAAGCCAAAATCAAGATCTCAATTGAAAAGCCTTTAACAAATCACAAATCAAGGATTGAGAACTTAGGAATTTCAGTAAAGAACTGATAGTTTAGAGGAGAAGTTCGTTCTTACCTCCAAACTTGAATTTCTCCAATTTAGAACCAAGAAGCTTGATGAAACAACTTGCAAATGGTGAGGTTTTGTTGTAGAGATGATTAGGAATCCAAAGAGAATTGAAAAGGAAGATTTGAGTGACAAAATCAGAGGACAAAATCTGGAGAGATGTGTTTGGGTTGAGAGAAAATGAGAGAAAAGGAGAATTGGAAGAAAATGAGAAGTTAGTTAAGAAATAGTCAAAATGACTTTCCCTCCTCTTTCTTTATGTTTAAAATCAGAATAAAACCTTAAAATATCTTAGAAAAATCTGGAGAAACTCTTTTTGGAATAATAGCTCCTTAAAGATTCAAAGTTTCAATCCTTTAAAAAACAGTCACCAAACTTTCAAAAATTACATTTTGGTCACTAGCCAAAATGTCAACCTTCCGAACCTCATTTTCCAAAATTGATTTCACAGTTCACTTTTATACATTAAAAGATGATTTTAGAACATTTTTCCATATTTTTAATGCAACCCGAACTAGGCTTTCCTAAATTCACTCTTATATATTCGATCAGCACTTTGACCGAACCGGTCAATGCCCAAAACTTCTGAGCCCAAAACCGGGGCGTTACACTCAGTGTACGAGTGGACTACGGTCCTAAGGTTACGGCCTATATTGATTTGGCGAGGCAGATGGATGTGTATTGATATTGGTCATATTGGCGGGGCGGAGGGACTAGACTGTTCATTGATTTGGCGAGGCGTAGGAATTCGCGTATCCACTATCTTGATTCAATCCAAGGATTAATGATGAGATTAATATGTTAAACGTTGTTATTGATGCATAGTATTGACATTGATGAGCGTGAGAGCATGTATATAAATACTTGTCACATTGTTGTTCATTTTGTTTAAGAGTACCACACTAGGCAATGTATGCCTAACATGTCTCATCTCAAGCGTTTCAGGTTGAAAGATTGTGTGTTCGAGGATCGGATAGTCAAGGCAAGACAAGTCACCACATGCCCTAAAGTAATGTGTTTTCACTTATGAACTCCTAGGAAGGTGGCAAAGTAGTTGAATTAGTCGGTTATGCCTATTTTGGTATGTTTTTATAATGTCTATGCTATGGTTGAAGGCCCTTAATGGCCCTTTTGTTTGGCTTAAAATGGTTAAAAAGTGCATACTTAGCTCATAAAGGTTAAAACTAGGTAAATGTATTCGTATGATCATGCAATTTGGCATGCTAGTAGTTTATACTATTGAAATGATATGTGTCCAGACTCAGGTTGAATCAAAACAGGAGCTTGCGTCAACGCTTCTTTCAGCTTTTCAAAAACTTGTTGTCTCGCATCAGTCCACTCAAAGCGAACATTCTTCTACAATAACTTGGTCAATGGTGCGGTTATCTTTGAGAAACCCTCTACAAACCTACGGTAGTACCCAGCCAACCCAAGGAAACTCCATACCTCCGTCACTGACTTAGGCACTTTCCAACTCATTACAGCCTCTACTTTTTGCGGATCAATGTGAATACCCTCAGTCGATACAACATGCCCAAGGAAGACCACTTCCCTAAGCCAAAACTCACATTTACTCAGCTTCGCATACAACTGATTTTCCAACAACGCTTTTAAAATGATTCTCAAGTGCTTATCATGATCCTCCTCGGTACGCGAATACACAAGGATATCATCGATGAACACCACCACAAACTGATCCAAGAATTCATGGAATACACGATTCATCATATCCATGAAAGCAGCAGACGCGTTGATCAAACCAAACAGCATCACCAAAAATTCGTAATGCATGTACCTCGTCCGAAAAGTAGTTTTAGGTACGTCCACATCCTTCACTTCCCTATTTGGTGGCAATCTAGGCAATTCTTCCGAAAAGACACCCGGGAATTCACGAACCGTTTGGATGTCATGCACACGCACATCCTTGGTGCCAGGATTCATCACATAGGCAAGGTAAGCCTCACAACCCAACCTCATCGTACGATTTGCTTCCAAAGCCAAAATTTCATTCGATAAGAATTTCACATTTTCCCCCACTACAACAACCTCATAGTCATCGGCCAACTTTAAGGTGACTCGCTTAACATCAAAGTCAACCACCGCCCTATGCTCCGTCAACCAATCCATGCCAAGGATTACATCAAAACCGTAAAAAGGCAATTCCATCAAATCCACAAGGAAAACATGACCTTGTACGGACAAAGAACATCTCCTATACAACTTCCTAGTGACTACAGTCTCACCAAAAGAACTAGTCACTTGCATTCCTACTTCAAGCATCTCAACAGGTATATCAAGCAAATGTGCATGCTCACTCAAGATATAAGAATGCGTGGATCCAGAATCAATCAAAGCCAGCAAAGATAATGATTGGAGAGCAAAGGTACATGCGATCACATCGGTATCGTTGTGCTCCTCGCGCTGAGCATACACCCTCGTCGGTCCACCTCCTTCAGGTCGAACGGCTACAACGTGAGCAATACCTCGCTACCCCTCATCCCACCTCTGAAAGTTCCCACGGCCGCGCCCACGGCCTCTCTGAGGTGCAGCTACCACAGGAGCACGTCCTTGGCCACCACCAGCCAACAAAGGACACTCCCTCCTCATATGATCTGTCGAACCACAATTCTAGCAAGAGTTCCATGTCACCATAACAAGAGCCTGGACCTCTAGCTGCTCGAGGACAATCTCGCCTCAAATGGTCCCTCGAACCACATGTCCGGCATGAATGCTGGTCAGATCTTATACGACCTCCCTGAGTCTGTCCACCTCGACCCGGATCACCGCGCCTTCCCTCAGGTTGATGTCTCCTATCACGACCTCTTTTGTTCCGTCCACCACCATAACTATACTCAGCAGCCCTCTTCCCAGAGCTAGAACCAACACCTCTAGAAGAAAAACCCAAGTTCTGCTCGATGTCCTTTGCCCGACATACAAGCACGTCAAAATCTGTGTAGTATGCACCTAGCATGTACGTCTTAACTTCTTGCACCAAACCATACCTGAAGCGATCACATCGATGCCTCTCACTCGGTACCAGCTCAGAAGCATACTGGCTCAAGCGTACGAACTAAACCTCGTACTCAGCCACAAATAGATTTCCCTGAACAAGCGACATAAACTCTCGTTTCTTTTCATCCACATATCTCACGCCTAGATACTTCCTCCTGAAGGCACCTCTGAAGAACTCCCAGTCAACTTCATTATGTTCTATACCAGGTGTGGTAGTCGTCCACCAGCTGTAAGCATCACCTTGTAGCAAGGATATTGTGCATCCAAACATGCACACATCATTACAACCCATTTGATCCATTATACGGATCGTACTTGCTAACCAGGCCTCAGACTCCTCAGGTGACATACCATAGAACTCTACAGCTCCCAAGCTCCTCAACCTCTCCAAAGGTAAGCTCGCCTGCCCAGCTGCAGGGGCCTGCACATGCGCTCCAGCAACAGCTGCCTGAAACGCTCTGGTGATCGCCTCAACTAGTGGCGCCAAATTACCCAATCCAGGACCAACTTGTCCTTGTTGCACCTGCTCCCCACCTACTTGTGGTGGCGGAGGAGGTAGATCTCCACCATGAGGCACATCAGCCCCCTGCTCAACCTGGTTGTCCTGCTCCTGCTCAGCCGCAGGCACTATGGTATTGGACCTCAACTCCCTCCTAGGTCCCATGTGCTATTTAAACAAACACAACAACGAAAACAAATCAAACCATTTAGGCCAGCTACAAGTAAGAATCCGAGTTTACAAAACATTTGATTAGTGTAATAAGGCAATGGGCACCCAATTTCCCCACAGAGCATCGCATACATGAAACATCATGCTCACATACTTTTCATCATATCAAAATAAGCACAAATCTACATAACATCATCATCGTACAATCATATTCATCCCATATGCCATTCACATCAATCAACATGGCATAAGGTTCAAAATTCAACCATTAGCATGCTTTTCAAACATCATACTTCAATTCATATCAATTACACATACCAACATTCCCAATTCTTTCGTAACCACGCTCTGATACCAAAAAATGTAACCTCCTTAGCCCGGCCTAGACGTTTAACCCGAACTACGAAGATTACACGGGGAAAACCAAAGTCAACCCGAAAGTCAACCTTGATTAACAACCCATTTTTTTTCTTTTTATATTTTCTAGATGCTCAATATTAACCTGTATATTTAATCAAATACTCCAGCGGAAGTGACACAGCGAACGGACCTCAAACAGGGACTCAATTGAACAAAAATGTATTTTAGGGACTAAATTGTAAAATCCACAAATTACAGGGACTTTCATGGTTTTAATATTACCAAACCTCAATTAATCACATAACATGCCATCTTGTCAAAAATCAATTCAAATGGATCATTTAAACTCACTAATTTAAGCAGCCAACATTTAAGGATCAAAATGTAAGAATCAGAAACTCAGAATAGCTCAAAATTCAAATCCAACGGTCATCCATTTCGGAACGCCTACCTTGGTATCGAAACGGTCGTATCGAAACTGAATTGATTGTTTCGATACTCGGGCTTGTTTTGGAACTCGTATCAAAACAGTGTCTTCCAATAGCCAAAGTTTTCTGAAACACCTTCATACGTTTCGAAACACTATAGCCATTTCGGGCCCCTGTTTCAAAACAGATAAGGGTGTTCCGATACACACTGCCCTACAACAACAAGTTTTGCTGGTTTTTCAATCATTTTCACACTCGAATCAACCCCGAGACTTATCACAACATGCATACAACATGGATACATATCAACAATCATCATACTGAGGCAATAGCTTAAACATAGCAACTAACACATGAGTAAAGGAACTAAAGGCATGCTCCCTAATTCACCAAAACCATAACAAGCTATAACATCATATAAACCAAAATCCAATCACCAAAGGCCATTTACAACTCAAATATAGGCAAACCAACATGCTCAAAGTAAAGGGAAACATTCTCAAACATTCCAAAGTATAAATCCCACCCATTGCCACTTATTACACTAAGGATGGACCACATACATCTCTTTAACAAAGTTTTGGATTCCTCTTGCTTTGGGGCTGCCTTCAAGGTTCAATTCTCTGCATTGATGAAACAAAAGAGTGTAAGCAATAAGCTTAGTGAGGATCGCTAAACAACATTCATCAATGCATAACTCATGTTTTGCAAAATCAACACTTTACATCACATGCCATTTATAAAACATGTCTTCTCAAGACTTCAATGCACTTTTGAAACCTCATGCACATATGCACCAATTTACAACAGCAAATAGACCTTTGCTCATGCTTTAGCAAGCATCACATTCATTCTTGCATCATATACACATATCTCATACACCCTTTCATCATTTACAAGCATCTCATGCTTCACTTTATTCATTTACATTATATTGGCTTTCAAGTGATAGTCCACAAACCATTTCAACACAAGAAACAGTCAGATACGCGGATTACAAGCGTTGTCCCTCACGCTTCATACAAACTACCGGACTACACAAGGTGGAGACAAATGACACAATCACAACCCCTCAACACCCGTGATGGAGATTAATGGCACAATCACAACCCCTCAACATCACTCATCGGTAGTTGTATAATTCCACTAATGAGAGTATGAGACACATACACAAGACTCACACACGGGACTAACCATTCAGCGTTGTGATCTTAACCTCAATCGTTAGGGTACTTGGACGGAGATTACGGCATAATCACAACCCCTCAACATCCAAGGTGAATTTATTCACGGTGCACCCAATCCTATAGCTGGCTAACTATATCCGATTAAAGTAACCAAAAACCATTTTCATCATTTGCCAATATAATCATTTATCCACATTAATCCATTGTTTTTCAAGCACAACTACAATGTCATTTCCACAAGCACACATGCTTTAACATCATATGCATTTTCATATGAAAACCAAGGATCACTTACCTAGTGCATCCTTAGCATAATGACATTAAAATCCAGCATTAAACCATGCTTAAACATTGTAACGCCCCAAATTTGGGCCTAGATTTTTTAGAGTTCGAATCCGACCTAGTTCGGGATGCTTTAAAAATATAGAAAAATACCTAAAAATCCTCATTTATTATATGAATGATTATGGTGAAATCAATTTTACAAAATAAGGTTTGGAAATACTACATTTCAGTGTAGTGACCAAATCGCAGTTTTTGCAAAAGTTAAATAGTGACTGTTTTGTAAAGGATTGAAACTTTGAATCTTTAAGGAGCTAATTTTACCAAAATGTTTTTAATCAGATTTCTTCTTAATTTGGGTGATTTTAATAATGTTTTAATTAATGGAAATAAAGATTGATTAAAGGAAAACTATCTTTGACTTTTCATAACTACCTTTCATCAATTTTCTCTCATTTCATTTTCTCTTAATTTCTTTTCAGCCAAACACATTTTCTCCATCAGTCATCTTCTGATTTTCATCCCTTTTGATGAGATTTTAATCTCTTTTTGATTCTTAACCTTTTTCCTCCCAAATCCTATTGTTTTCACATTGGATTTTCATGAAAACTTGCCCAAATTAAGGAGAAATCAGCCATTAGAGGTAAGCTTTGTCCTTCTCCTCTAATGATCAGTTCTTTACTGAAAGTCCCAAGTTATCAATTCTTTGTTAATGATTTTTGAGTTGCTTTAATGTTAGAAACAAGAAATTGTAGTAAAACTCAAGGTTTTTGGAGAGATCTTGATGATTTTTGTGGTTGATGGTTAGGCTCTGTTTTCAAGTTGTTTTCTAATGTATTTTGGATGTTAATTGATGTTATAAATGAGGTTTTATCAAACAAATCCCGAATAGGTTTGGATTCCCAAGTTTTGTATGCTAGAATGATGGTTTTGAGGGTGGTTTTGGTGTTCTATCATAGCTGGAGATATAAGGACGAGTTTATGATGGTTTTTGATGTTGATTGATGTTTAGAAATGATTAGAAGTGGTAGATCTTGGCCGAGCTTTGTTTTGGAAGAGTTTGGAGATGATTTCGGTTGTGTTTGGTAGGCGAAATGAGGTTCTTGGGTAGAGCAGCGAGTTTAGTTGTGTGGCTGATGATTTCAATGCATGATGATGCATTAATCCTCTGTTCTTATATGTTATAAACAGGGGAGACATCTTCGGGCGTCTTTGGTGTTGATCCGGGAGCTTAGATAGCGTTTCGGCGAGCAAGCGAAACGTAATCGGTGAGTGCGAATGGTTTAGAACTCCTTGATGGACAAAGAAACAAGGTTTGGAGATTTAGGAAAGGTTTGAAACACATTCCTAAGTCCGGAAGTAAGTATTGGTTTGATTGCTCTCTTATATGTGGTGGTTGCCTCTAAATTGCTTTTACATTTTATGCATGATTTGTAGCATGAGATGATGCTTGAAATGATTTCATAAAATAACATGTTGCATTGTTGAGTTTGAGCTTTTGTTTTAAAGCATGGAAAAATGTTATGGTTTTGAAATGAGATGTGAAAGATTTGAGAAATGTTGCATGAAAAACAGTAGGTGAGATGATGATTTGACATAATATATTGGCATGGAAGATGAGATACTTACCGGATATAATTGATCGATCAATAGGATGAGAGTGCACTATAAACTAAAAATTCGTATGTGCTCTTTGGTTAAATCCAAAGGGAGAGACCGATGATGGGCATTCCATCGGGTAGGACTTGGTGAAATACCCAAGTTTTGTGGTGATGAGAGATTCCGCCATGTGAGTATTGTGATGTGAGATTCCACCGAAAATTATGTTACTAGACAAGTGAGTACGGTGATGTGAGATTCCACTGGAAGCGTCTAGTGGTTAGAGAATGTTGTCCGCATATCCGAGTAATAATGAGATGTGAAATGCCAATATAATACATATGAAAATGCTTTTGATTCACATGTACCTATTGATGGGATGATTTATGCTATGAGAAATGCATATGAGATTTGTATATGAAATGCCTTAGTTTTTACAAGCATGTGTATGGCCTTGCCATGAGATTTGCAATGGTTTAAATGCATGAGATAGAAATGAGGTACATGTGTTTTCAATGAGAAGTTGCTTTGAAATGGTTCTCAAGCATGAGATAGAATGAGCATGTTGTAGAAAAAGGCTTTTGGGAAAGTATTTTAGAGAATGCATTATTGTGTTGGTTTTCTTTAGAGCATGCCTCACTAAGCAAATGTGCTTACGCTCTCTTTTACCAATAATACAGATAATTGAGGTGTTTTTGGGCAACAAGAAGGTTAAGAACAACCAAGGAAGTGCAAAGCTCATGTTTGGTGATGTTTTTATACACTTTAGTTCGATATTTGGCAATGGGATACCAAGGTTGTATTTGGGAGATGTGTTTTGAACTCCCTAAGTTTGTGGCATGTTTGTGATGGCTTTCATGTGTTGTATATGGTCCTATTGGATGGTTTGAGGTTTGAGAGCTCATATTTGGATTTGTGACTAGGAAGCATGCCTTTAGATTGAATGTTATTGTGTTTGATGCCATGCTTTAGCTTAGGGACCTTGAAGATGATCTTTAGTGTTATAATATGTTGTTGGTATGTTAATATGATGCTCTTTGAAGCATAATTGAGTAGGTTTAAAGGCGAAAAACTAGCAATTTCTGCTGTCACGGTGCAGGGTGTATCGAAGCACCCTTAACTGTTTCAAAACGGGGCCCGTAATGGCCATAGCGTTTCAGAACAGCTAAAGATGTTTCGGAATAGTTTGCCTACTGGAGAGGCCTGTTTCAATACTGGTCTCGGAATGCACCCGAGTTCTGAAACGGTCAACACCGTTTCGATACGAGTGTTTCGGTACGAAGGTTGGTGTTCCGAAACGGATGACTGTTGGATGGTGTTTTCGAATTGTTCTAAGTTTCCATGTTTTACATTTTAGTCTTGAATGTTGTGGATGCAATTGCTTGAGCTTGGAATGTCCTTTTAAGCTGAAATTTTACAGAGAGGCATGTAACATGACTAATTATGAAACGGTAATCTTAAAATCTGCAAAGTCCCTATATTTTCTAAAAATTACATTATGGTCCCTAAAAGTGTAATTCATGCAATTAAGTCCCTAAATGTTTTCCGATCGTTGTGCCTTTCTATCATATGATCCTTGAGTACTCACATAGGCCTAATGTGCATCTAGAAAAGATTAAAAAGAAAAAAGGGGTCGTTAATCAACGTTGACTTTGGTTTTCCCCATGTAATCTTCGTAGTTCGGGTCAATCGTCAAGGCCGGGCTAAGGGGGTTACAAACATGCTTAAAAACAGTAAACAAATCCACTCTTACATCAAATACATTTTCATCAAACTTAGCACATTTCAACGAGAAGGATTACCGAAACACTTACACTTGAGTTTAGTTAAGTGTATCAAACTTACACTAAGCTCCCAAGAGCACGCTCAAAGCGTTACAAAGCAAGAAATTGCATTTCCACTCACCGATACACGAAGCCTCATTCGCCGACATGGAAACTACACCTCTGGAGCCTCCAAAATCACCTCGTTAGCTTTCGGGTCAAGATCCCTTGTTTTCACATCATCAAAACAGAGATCTAAATGCATTAAAATACATTCTAACACCAGCAACAATTCATAAACTCGTTGCCCACTCAAACTACACCAAAATACCCTTCCAAAACAACCGAAAACTCAATCGATTGCTTCCTAAACCAAGCTCAGCCATCATACATCACTTCCAAAGCATTATCAACATCAAAACACATCTAATAATCATCCTAACTCATCCTTATACCTCCAGCAATCAAAATTCCACCATTACACCCCAAAATCACACTTAAAACTACCAAGAAACTCAAGGATCTAAAGGATTTTGGGATCTATATTAACCACATCTCACTTTAACATATAAACCAACTTAGAAATCAATTAAAATCAACACCAGATAGTGCCCAACTCATCAAGTCCGAAAATCAAGATTTCATCCACATTTTCACAAGATTTTGATCTCAAATCAAAACTATATTGAAAACTCAATCAAAAATAGTTATTAGAAGCCAAATATTTTTGGAATTTCAATAAAGAACTTATAATAGAGGTTGAGAACGGGATTTAGCTCCAATCCTTGCTTCCTTCAATAGATGACAAGTTTCCTTTGCAAAAATCTTGAAGAATTAAGGAAGATCTCTTGAAAATGATTTAAGAAATGTTGAGAGGATTTTCGGGAGAAAGAATTCTGGAAAAGATGAGAGAAAATGATGTTTGGCTAAAATGAGAGGGAATTGGTAGTTACATAAAATGAAGATCCATTAACTACCAATTAATTAATATCAAATTCTAATTAAAATCATTTAATTAAAACCCATTTAAATCACATTTCATATTGAATAAAGGTCAAATTTAATTAAAGCCCCTAAAGATTCTAAGATTTTTGCTTCCACCTTAAAAATCACAGTTTCCCAGTTTTAAAACTTTACAATTTGGTCACTACTCAAAATGTCCATTTTCCAAATCCCTTTTTGTAAAATTGACTTGACCAACCTCTTAATTATATTTTTAGAGGATTTTAGAAATTTTTATCACAATTTTATCCTATCCCGATCCTTGATTTCCAAAAATCACCTTACGCGATTCGAACCACTCTCGACCGGTCCGATCCGATGTCTAAAACATCTAGGCCCAAAACCAAGGCGTTACACATAGACTATTTTGAAGTGTTTAATTAAGCATATATGATAAGTGGGTTGTTTTGTCTATAAAAGATAAAGCCATGGACTGTTTTGAAATGTTTCATTGTGCATACATGATAAGTGGATTGTTTTGCCTATAAAAGATAAAGCCGTGAACTGTTCTGAAGTGTTTAATTGAGCATATATGATAAGTGAACCATTTTTTCTATAAATGATAAGCCAAGAACTGTTTTGATATGTTTGTGTGTATACATGTTTTAAATAGACAGTTTTGTATAAACATAAAAGTAAATGGACTATTTTGATAAGTATGAGCAAGTGGTCGAATGTATATATATATATGAAAGTACATGAATTAAGTCTATTTGAGACATAAGTAACCATGTATTGGGATGCTATGAACATATATGAGTATATCATGAAAAGGATCTGTTGTGCTTGTCACCTTATGTGATAAGTAACTTGCGTGTTGATATGCTAAGGTTGATAACTTATGAGACAAGTAATAATGTCCGCAAAATGCTACGTTTGTAACTTATATGAAAAGCAATCAGGTGTTATTTGTGTGGGGTTTGGAAGTCCTAAAAGGACTTACTTTGGACCAATGTGTTAATTGTGCGATTTGGTATGTTTTGTAATAAATGTTATTTTTGAACTCATTAGGTAATGAGTTGTGATTTATCAAGCTTGTTGTTTTCTTAGACTCAATGAGTTGAGGAAGAATAGAGCACTAATATAGAAATTTCGCTTCATATAATTTAGTTGTATGAGCTACCTCACTAAGCTTATGCTTACCCTATTATTTCCATATGTTTCAAGATAAGGCGCCTATGACTTCTTCGAGCTTGGACGTGATCATAAGGAACTGAGTATAATACGAATTGCCAATTTTAAACTCCTAGATGGTGGCACATAGTTATTTAGTCGCATTATGTATAAAGAATCCATTTTGGCTTATATGTGTATAAGTTTAGTAATTATTCAAAGTTCTGTAAAGGGCCTTTAATCGTTTTATGGTTGCTTGCTTTTTAAGTTTTCTAGTTAAGATATATATATATATATATATATTTATAATGGTTTGATGATCTATATGTGATTAATGTCGCGATAATACATGTGGTATGTCGTATGTAGGTTTGGATGAATTTGTTTGCACATGTTTGACCCTGACACACAACATAGTTCGAATAATAGGTTTAATAGAACATAGATTAATTGATAGCATGCCTAGGAATATGTTCATAACATGATTATGTGAATATTTGGATTAATATCGAGTGGTTTGAGGTTTGGGGATAAGATCGAGTCTTATAAAAAGGACTATCGGACCTTGGCGGTGTTTGAGTAACAAAAAAATTGAGTTAAGTGTTTTGGTGAGCTAATAAGCTAAGGTAAAAGATTAATAAATAGAAAAGACTTATGGTTTGAATGAGACTATTATATTCTCCTAAAGGCTTGGTTTGTTTAAGTTAATAGATCACCTTAATGGTTTGTATACTACACTTTGATATACATGAACTATCATATGTCCAACCCTAAATAAATGAAGTGTAGTTTGAATAAATTGTCTAGTAGTTAAAAGAAACAAATTATTGGATGTCAATAATTGGTGCAAGTGAATCTATGTTAGATATAAACTTTGAATGCTAGTCCTAAGAATACTTGTTTGGTAGTTATATGTGAAACTTATTTGGTAATTTTTTGGCTAATAAGTTATGAATATTAAGTGGTATTCTATGGAAGTCTAAAGGTTATTAAACAACGGTTATAGCTATCTTGAATGATCTCAATCCTATATCGACATGCTTTAAAGTGACTTGAGGTATGTAAACTATTAATTGAGTTATGTTCAATTATGCCAGATAAAAAGAGAATTTCTTGTATTAGTAACTATTTTATATCTCCCTTGTACTCAACAAAAGAAATCATAGAAGATAGAGACACATTAAGTGTTAGTGAATGATTTGTATAACCTATCTTTTGTACATATATGTTTGTATATGATCAAAGGTTTTAATTTACCTTGCCTTTTTGAAGGCATGACTACTTGTTTACATTAAGTTGGTCAAGAATGTATGTAAGATTGTTTGGTAACACTCCTTAATTCGGTATATCTTCTATACCAGTTTAGGGTGCTACAGTTTGGTAATCAAACCTAAGGTTTAGTCGATCGTAGGACTAAACCGAGTTTTGTGCATTCTCATTTATACATGTGCCACCTAGGAGTTAAATTTGATAAGTGCTTGTGATCTACGTTTGATAAAAAGCTCTCTTATAGCATGATACTTCAAACATAAGTCTAGAGGCATGTTCTCTAAGAATCAATCCACCCAAAGCACGAAACGTAAATCCGCATCACAAACCAAACATATAAGGTCAATTACAAATCCTCAACAATATAAACTTGCACAAACAGGAAGTTTAGCAAATAACCCTCCCAAACAATAATGGGCCCCATTGCCTTTATTATAGATAGTCTAGTTCAAAAAACATACTTTCAATTGCTCAAGTCCTTGGATTTCCCCTCGCTTGTTTGCTACCTCCAACCTTTAATTCTCTGTATTGATGGAAAAAGAGAGCGTAAGCACACTAGGCTTAAAGAGGAGCGCTCAAAACAAACATCATCAAAGCATTTAAAACCAATTTTCCAAATCATATTGAAATCACCATTTCAATTATCTTACAAAATATCATGTCTTTAAAACCATGCACTTAACATTTCTGAAAACCAACATATTAAACCATATGCAACATGTATCATGGAAAAAAACCACAAATTCCCATTTGCTAACCCTCAATTTAAGCTTTCTCTGCATTGTTAGAAAAAGAGAGTGTAATCATAAATGCCTAGTGGGGGTCGCTCGATTAAAAATCAACAACAATGCATTTTAAAACCTTTTCTCAAAACAAATCTCATTTCATCATGCTCAAATACAACTCATACTTTAAATCCCCTTTCAATGCAAAATTAATAACATTTGTAAAATATGTATCATCAATCTCATGCATTTACCACAATGCAAATCTCCAAATAGAATCTCATGTACAAAACTCATAATACATGTAATCTCATATAATGGCATTGAAAGTGACAAGGACAGAATCTACCCCCATCCTTGGATAGCACTACCCTTATCCATATAAGTTCAAATATGCAAACACCTTGATGGAATCTACCCCCATCAAGTCTCATAGGGAAACCTACCCTCACCATTATCTTATTTTGACCGGGATAACACTACCCCTATTGCTTATGGTGATAGAATCTACCTATATTGTGCAACCGAAGAATTTGTCTCACGTTCGAATTTTGAAAATCATAGTGCACTACTTATCCTATTGGTTGACCAATTATATCCGAGAATATTAAGTTTCATCACCATGCCAATATACACTTTTTAACAATGTTAACCTACTGTTTTCAATGCACAAACATAAATCAAATTCTCATCCTTTTTCAAAAGCATAAACCATACATAGTATTTCCTCAACTAGTTATAAACTCTTTCAAATCTAAATCAATTCTCATGGGATCATATTCATCAAATATCAATGCTCAAAACATGCATAAACAGTAGGAAACAAATCTCTATCGAAAACATGAGCGTGACTACACAAAATAATTGGAAAACTAAAATACCGAGAGCAAAATCTTCCATACTTACTTCCGAGCTTAGATTAGCATTTCCAGACCAATTTAAACCCCCAAAACTTGCCTTCAAACCTTTAATAAGCTTTTTAAAATTAGTTCCACTCACCGACAAAGCTTCGCTCCACTTGCCGAAGCGATATCAAGCCTCTAGAGCAACCAAAACCTCTTCCAAAGATATCAGATCAATCTCCCCTACTTCTAACCAAAAAATAGAGGATTGATGCACATTCTTGCATCAAAACCTCTAGTAACTTAACTCCACTATTCTCTCTAACAGAAACCAAGCAAACGACATCCGAAATCAACCGAAAATATCAGCGAAATCAATCTAAACAATCTTCAGCCATTAATCAACATAATTATTCATCTAAAAACATAACCTCAACATCCTTTTACTACCAGCAACCATTTAACCACATAAACAAGCCATAAACTCAAAGATTTCAACCTAGAAATCTAGCAATTCACCTAGTTTCGAGATTGTATTCTTAAAACCCACCCTACCACATTATTTGCAACACCCTTGTTTTGGGCCTAGAGGATTTTGGGATGGTTTTAGGATCCGTTGGACCGAGACTAGAGATTCAGGTTCGTTTTGGGATGAGTTCAGGGAAAACCTAGTTCGAAAGGTAATAAAAATTTGGAAAAATTATCTAAAATCATTTTTAAATATATATATATAAGGGTTTGGAGAAATCAATATTGGAAAATAGTATTTGGAATTTGGACATTTTGGATTTAGTGACCAAAATGTAAACTTTGAAAACTATTTTAAGTGATTGTTTTGTAAAAGGATCATAATTTTGAATCTTTAAGGAGCTATATACCCAAAGTCTAATATTAGACTTTTATCCCTTAATTGACTTATTTTAAATGGGCTTTAATTAATAAAAGAGGTTGGAGGAATTAATTAGTGGTTATTTCACTAAAACAAATTTGACGTAACTTCTTTTCTCTCAAAAGCTTTCTCTCAAAATCTCTCCAGCCAAACACTCAATTATTCTTCAAAATATTAAGGTAAACTCTTGATTTCTTTAATATTTTGTTATCAAATGATTTTCTATTGTTTTCCTATCAAAACCTTATTGTTTTAATCTTGTTTTTACATGAAAATCTATCCAATTGAGGGGGAAAATATCCATTAGAGGTGAGCTGCATTTTTCTCCTCTAATGTAAGGTTCTTTATTGAAATTCTCAAGTTCTTAGTCCTTTGTTAATGTTGTCTAATGAGTTTTGATGTTTTAATTAATGAAATTTAGCTTAATTGATGGATTTGTGTATTTTTTTGTAATGGGTCTGTTTTGCTGGGTTTAAGGTTGATTTTAATCATGATTTGGATGTCTAATGATCTTAAGATAAAGGTTTGAGCATGGTAATCCCGAAATTATAAGAATCACTAGTTGTTTAGGTTGCTAGAATTGGGTTTTTGTGGTAGTGGTGGTTTTGTGAATACTAGAGTTATAAGGTTTGTAATATGATGATTTTGGATGTTAATCAATGATAATTGATTTCTGAAAGTGTTAGGTTTTGGCTGGGTTAAGTTTGGAGGTTAATCGATGTTATTTTCGGTTGTTTTGGATAGGCAATTGGTAGTTTTTAGCGAGGCAATGTTGTGGAATTGTTTGCTGGAGTTTTGAATGTGTTGATGTGCATTAATCCTTTATTATTATGTGGTTAAAACATGGGATAACATTTCGGAAGCAACCAATGAATCTTGGTGCGCTTCAGAGGCTTAGTTTTGCGTTGGTGAGTGAGAACATGGATTTTAGCTTTGAAATGTTTTAAAGGTGGTTTTGGGAACTTAGATGTAAGATTGAAGCGCTTGTCTAAGATCGAAATTAAGTATACAAAATTTCTCTCTCGGTTGTGCTATTTATGAAATGGTTTTATGCACTTGGTTTTGATTTCATGTTACCTACTGTTAAAGCATGGTTAAAGTATGTGATATATTGTTTTTAATGATGAGGTGATGAAGGATGCACATGGTAAGTGATCCTTGTAAGTATACATTTTATACTTGTGGTTTAAAGAAAGTGTTGGTGCTTTGAAAAATGGTTTATTATGGATGCTTTCAAAATAGTGAGGTATATGGTTAAATGTGAATTATATTGGAAAGTGATGTGGTTTAAAAATATTATCGGATATAGTTTGTCGGCTATAGGATTGAGTGCACTACAAATAAGTCGCCGTGGATGTCGAGGATGTTGTGGTCCCGTCTCCATCCAAGTACCCTAACGGTCGGGAAGGTTGTGGTCTCGTCTCTCGTTAGTGGGTTAAGCATGTAACTAATGATTGGGGTTGTTGCCCCCGTGGGGTTTTTGTCCCCGGCCATTAGGATTGTGATCTTATTCCGGTTGAGATAGCTTGAAGTGTCGAGAGGACACTTGTTGAATCCGTTTATCCGATGAACGATTTTAGCAATGAAACTTAGTTAACGATCACTTGTAAGCCAATATAATTGCTGATGTATCATGAAATGGTTTAAGTTGTATAATGTTATTTATACATGTTTACTCCTTAAGCTTTGCATAAGATAGTTATGCATGGGAAGGCTTAAATTGAGTGTAAGCAATGAGACTTGCTGTTGGTTCATGATACATGTTGCATATGGTTTATTATGCTAGTTTTTTATTGTTAAAGTGCATGGTTTTAAAGGCATGATGATTTTCAAATGATGATTGAAGTAATTGAAATGAGATTTCAATGTGGTTTGAGAAAATGGTTTGAAATGCATTGATGGTGTTTTGTTTTTGAGCACTCCTCACTAAGCCTAGTGTGATTTCCCTCTCTTTGTCCATCAATGTAGAGAATTAAAGCTTGGAAGGCAACAACAAGCAATGGATCGAGAAAGACTTCACTACTTGATAGTATGTTTTCGGTTTAGACTATGAGTAATAAGGGCAATGGGGTATCCGTTGTGTTTTTGGGAGATATGTGTAAACTCCCTGTTTGAGCAAGTTTATTTTGCTGTTTTGGACTTGTAAATGTTGGAGTATGCCCAAAGACCAATCATGTGATGATTTAATAGACATACTATTTTACTAGATTTGTCAAGTAATGGCATTGTCGTTATTATCATTTGGTATGTTTCTGTGCATCAAACTAACCATTGGATAATAATGTCCATACAATAATACGATTATTGTTAAATAGGATCCTTAGTCGAATATTATTACGGGTATGGACAGTGATAATATATAAAGACTAATATGTGGTTGATTGATAACAAGTGTTGTCATTGGCATAGAGATGTCAAAATCAACACATAAGTATTTGTTAGAGAACAACATACTGGATTGACCCGCTATGAGCATGTTTCTTGGGTAATTATGTGACAGTCACAACATTGCTCATGATAAACATATGTATAATCCTCAGGCTTGAGATCAACATGATTTCAACATAAATATTTACGTATTTTGGCATAGTCAAACGTGTGTCGTAACTGACTACGTTAAAAAGACTAATGATTGGATACGTGATGACCTATGTAGTGAAATATGGTTGATCAAGAAAGGATTTGTCCCTCCTACATAATGGGAGAAATATCTTCGGCCACTTGATTGAGTGAGATTAGAAAATGCATGGCCATGCTCGAATATTATGATATGAGATATCATAGAGATTCGTTTATAATAATCTACTCAAGACATCAAGAAACACTAGATGGACAACGCAAGTGTGACTAACCCATGACTTGTGTTCATCTAAGATATAAAGGACAAAAGGATGAAATACATAAAGGAAGTTTATTCAGGAATTAGGAAAGTCAAACCATGACTTCATGCAACTTAGGTAGCAATGATGTATTGCTAGATGCCACTCATTGTTTGTAAAATTAGAACAGTTCTAATTTTGCTGCTAACGTTGCATGAACCTACAAGCGTCACACCCTTCGAATGAAACGAACAAAAATTGGAAATCATACTCCCAATTTTAGGGAGGTTGCCGAAAATCCCCTATGGGGTAGGGGAAATCGACAACTCCCTTAAATGGGAATAATATTGGATAAATATTGTATTTATCAAATATTATTTGGAGTGTGGAAAATATTTAGAGACTTAAATATTATAGAATTAGATTCTAGAAATTTAAATATATATTTCAAATTTATATAATGTATATTTAATTCCAAGTTTATGTAGAATTAGATTCCACATAATTAAAAATATATATTTAAATATATTTAAATCCAAGTAAAGATAGAATGGGATTCTATATAATAAAAATATATATATTTGGATTAAATATAATGTATATTTAAATCCATGTTTTATGTAGAATAAGATTCTACATAATTAAATATATATATTTCATTTAATATTATTAAATATAATTTATATTTAATATAAACCAATTTCAAGTAGAATTAGATTCTATGAATTTTGGTTGAACTTAGATTTAAGGAATTCAACTAGAATTAAGTCTCTGAATATTATTTAAAGGGACAAGGGCTAGCAACTAAATCATCCCTCTTCTTCCTCTTGAAGATTTCAACAACACCCCTAGAGATTCCCCAATAGAATTCGACATATCCTAGAAAGCTCTTTGAGAAGCTGTTCGATATTTTTCTGGTGTTCTACTTGCCCCCTAGCAAATCCCTGAAGGTTCCCTTGCTCGATTGTAAGTCCCGGTTGAACTCCTGGTCGATTTCAGACTCCCTCAGGAATCCCTGGAGGGATTTCGATTTCTCCCAAGAAGGTGTTCAAACCTGTCGAAATTTATCCCTAAGTGTTAGGGTGGCGGAAACTTTGTTCGTTTTGTTCGGGTAGACTCCGTAGAGGTCGTTGTGAACCTGTGACGATTCCGGTTTTACTTGACGTGGTTATTCCGACATACTGTCGGTTTTCCATTTTCCAGAGTTTTAAAAGGTAACTCTTCATCTTTTCACCCCGGATTCGTTCCTGTACATGGATCCTGGCTGGATTATGTCAGATTAATTGTTCCGCTGCGCCACGGGGCGTGCCGACGTGACCCAACAGTGGTATCAGAGCCACTTGTATCATACGAATTCGGACTTAAATTCTTGGGAGATGTTTATGTATGAGATGCATGTTGTTTAATTCGACTTAGATATTTATATTTTATCGTATCACACCTAATAAAGACTTATTTCGATTATCACTAAATGATTAAGTGTTAATCATAACTATGTTAGGTTGCTTCAATGTTAAATGTTAACATATTGAGACTAATAGTTAGTCTAGAGAAAAAGTAGTTGTTCGTAGTTTCATAGATTTATGAAATCTCTGAAAGGGCTTCTAATTTGATAAAAGTTATCAAACTATCTTTCACGGTGAATCCATAAGAGTTATGGTTAGACGTTATGAAAAAAATGCATGTCTAGGATTGGCATCATCAAAGACCTGGTACTTAAGTGTGCCTAGTGCGCCACCTCTCTTTCATGTTGACCTACCTGGTGCATTTGTTCGTTAACACAAATGGTTTATGAAACCTCGTGATCCTTTTTTGGCCCATTAACCGCAACATAGGGATAATCAGTTTAAAACTCCGTAAACACGTCGTTACTTTGTTCGCACGATGTTTGAAATGCATGTTAGATTGCACAGTGTTTGTTTTGCATGGTTATAGCCCAAAGCCTTTATAGTTTTGGTTTTTATAAATACGGCCTTCGTGTCGTGCCTTTCTCTATCTTCGATTGTACTTCTCTTCTTATCTCACTCCCTCGCATGTGACGCGAGTTTCTGAAAATTGTAAATACTCATGGAGATAAAGCAAAGACCAACATAGCAGCATGGTGGGCCTTCCCTAGTGGACCAGGCGTTTCAGAAGCATATTCTATCTTCAGTAGAATGGTCCTCCCATTGGCTTGGTATGGGTCGCCTTAGGTTAAGAAGGGCTATAATCATTGCATATTTATTTACCGCTTATATTTACCTTGTATGTGATGCAATGGATGTTTTATAAGCATGATTAAACATAGTTCTATTGAAAGGATCAATGTTAAAATGTTGAGATAATTAAGTAAATCCCTCACTATAATTCTAAGTCTGTTTTAACCATCCAATATTTACCCTCGTTAAAGCTTCAATCGATATAATGCGAGCTTTGCCAAAGCAATGTCACATTTATCTGTCTTAGTTAAACGCGAAGAATAAGCTAGTGATATTCGCTGGTTGAGATATTGGTATTGACTTAGCTGGGTTGTTCTAATAGGATTAGAAAACCTAGTGGTTAAAAGTTTTGGTTAATCATAAGATGATTTAAAGAACAAGAGTTGTTCGCCAAAAGATGAGGAATTACATGAGATGTAATTAGTAAGGTGTTACTTACCTAAATAACCATTTCCTAAAAGACTGGCCAAAGCTGATTTAGAATGGTGAAATACGGATCCTCACTCACTAGAAAAACTATCAAAACGTTTTTCCGAAATTAAAACTAGAGGGTTTTTAATTTTGAAGAAAATAGTGGGAGTAAATTTATAGTAAAGACCTATCTATAAATTTTAAAATTTAGTAAAACTTATGTAGCATATTTTCTTTGTTGTAGAATTAATGGCAAATAATACTCTATCTCTGCGATCTATCCTTGAGAAGGATAAGCTCAATGGCATAAACTTCCTTGACTGGTTCCGCAATTTGAGAATTGTTCTCAAACAGGAAAAGAAGGAATATGTCATTGAAGAACATGTTCCTAATGAACCGGTTGCCACTACTTCCAGAGCTGACAAAGACAAGTTTAAGAAACAAATGGACGACATGCTGGATGTCGATTGTCTTATGCTTGCCTCCATGACCCCTGAGCTTCAGAAGCAACATGAGGACATGGTAGCTTATGATATGATTCAAAATCTCAAGGAGATTTATGAAGGGAAAGCTCGTCAAGAGAGGTACGAGACCTCTAAAGCTATGTTTCAATGTAAGATGAGCGAGGGATCTCCCGTAGGAGCTCACGTCATTAAAATGATGGGCTACATCCAAACGTTGGAGAAGCTCGGCTTCCGCTGAAAGACGAATTAGCTACTGATGTCATCCTGTAATCGTTTCCGGATAGTTTCAATCAGATCGTCCTTAATTTCAATATGAATGAAATTAACAAGACGCTGCCACAGTTGCTCGGCATATTGAGAACTACTGAAATCAACCTGAAGAAGGTAGGACCTAAACCTGTTCTGATGGTCCGCAAGGGCAAGAAGAAAGGTAAATCGGCAGCAAAGTCTAAAGGTGATGGTAAAACCAAAACCAATGGAAAGGAGGCATTGAAACCTAAGAAGGGAATCAAGAAGGATGGAAAATGTTTCCATTGCGGCAAGACCGGACATTGGAAGAGAAACTGCCCCACACACCTACAAGAAGTCAAGAAAGCAAAAACGAGTGAGGCATCAACCTCATAGGCTTCTAAAGAGAATGCATCAAAATAGACATGGACCTGTGAATGGAAATAAAGCAAGAGTTGCTACATCATCCATTAGGACATGTGTTTTTGCTTAAATAGATTTGTTTTAATTTTTAAGATTATTATTTTGTGCCTAAGTTTTAGTTATCTTGTAAGGACAAGATATTTTAATTTTGAGATTATTCAAATAAATGTTATTCTTTTAATCTCTTATGGCACAACGAATCAATGATCTTTAAACAAATCAAATCAGTAATATTTATAAGATAAATAAAACAAATGACTAATCTCAAACTCATAAAAAGTATTAAGGTAATTTGATGAGATCAAATTCAGGAATATTTAAAGTTTGATGAACTTTCAAAGAATATGAGATTGTCCCATAATTAAATCCCACAAGTGGAACGAAAAGTCTTTGAAAGAGAATCAAATATGTTAGACATGTTTTGATTCAGAACAAGTCATTTTCGACTTCTTTACACACTAGAAAAACAACTCTCATACTTAATCGTGCTTTTTCGAAACGTCATATAAGATATGGACTAATAATTGTTCTAGAATACCTTTGTAGTTTTAAGGTTAATTGCATGTTAAAATGTTTACAAAGTTCAAACCTTAAAAACTCCATTTGTTATTTATCCTAACGAGAACAAAGCATTTGTTTCTCAAACGAGAGTTTATCTTGAAAGAGATTAATTCTCACAAAGGGATATTATTTCTTCAACTTTAATGAGAACAAAATATTTGTTGCTCAAACGATAGTTTATCTCGAAAGAGAATACTTATCACTAAGGGATTTCATTTTTCAACGAGAACAAAATGTTTGTTGCTCAAACAAGAGTTTCTCTCGAAAGAGATTACCTCTCACAAAAAAATGGAATGTGAAGAAATTTTAGACAACAAATTTATGAACCAAAGATTGAGAATGTTCCACAAATGATCAAGGAAAATTGGGACAAAACACAACCATTGTGTTGATCCTTAAGAGAATACCATATACTTGAGAAATATGGATTTCTCACTATCCGTACATGGAAACGCTCTTCTTTTTCGGATCAAGATAAAGACTAGGTCCTATTAGAAAGCAATGGTGAGCCTAAAATTCGAGAAATGACTAAGAGCCATGAGATATGAGATGGAATCCATGTCTAAAACCAAGTATAGACTTTGGTTAACTAAAAGGGTAAAACCTAAGAGTTATGGATGAGTTTTTCAAAAAGGAAAAACCGACATGGATAATAAAACATACATAGGATGATTCATCTCTAAAAGTTTTTGACAAACTTCATAGTATAGACTATGATAAAGCATCTTCCTTGTAGCTATGATTAATCCATCTTAATCTCACTTGCCAGTAGTTACATACGATGATTATGGAATCAAATAAAGGATTGTCAAAGGGAAAACTTGAAACAGATGTGTACATGACACATCGAGAAGGTTTTGTCACTCCAGTAAACACTTGGAAGGTTTGTAAGCTACAAAGATCTATCCGTAGACTAAGGCAAGCTTCTCGAAGTTTGGATATTCGTTTCAGAAAATACAATCAAAAGGTTTGGTTTATCTAGAAAAAAGGGGAGTCTTGTTTTCAAAAGAGCTAGTGGGAGTATTGTTACTCTCCTAAGTATTGTATGAAGATGACATACTCATCAAAAAGAACTAAAGATCGCAATCTGTTTTGCATTAATTAAAGATATTGCGAGTTAGCAACATGAGACAGTATCTAACTCTACAACATAGGTTGAATGTATTACAGTCGACATAGCAATAAAGAAGGATGTTTGGATCTAAAGGGTTCACTTCTGAACTAAGGGTTGTTCCGAGCATATTAGATGATACATAACTCTGTTATGATGGAACCTTTGCGTAAACAAATAAAACTCAGATCTCATCAATAAATCCAAACATATTCTAAAGTGCTTAAATCTTGGAGATGTGAAAGTATGCAACATACGCACAAAATTGATAACTTTGTCAACTCCCTGACTAAGCTTTTGAAACAGCATAAGCATGTCAGTTACACTAAGCCATGTCGTATTAGATACGAGAATGATTGGTCTTAGTGCTAGTAGGAGATTGTTGGAGTATGCCCAAAGACCAATCATATGATGATTGAATAGACATACTATTTTACTAGATTTGTCAAGTAATGGCATTGTCGTTATTATCATTTGGTATGTTTCTGTGCATCAAACTAACCATTGGATAATAATGTCCATACAATAATACGATTATTGTTAAATAGGATCCTTAGTCGAATATTATTACGGGTATGGACAGTGATAATATATAAAGACTAAGATGTGGTTGATTGATAACAAGTGTTGTCATTGGCATAGAGATGTCAAAATCAACACATAAGTATTTGTTAGAGAACAACATACTGGATTGACCCGCTATGAGCATGTTTCTTGGGTAATTATGTGACAGTCACAACATTGCTCATGATAAACATATGTATAATCCTCAGACTTGAGATCAACATGATTTCAACATAAAGATTTACGTATTTTGACATAGTCAAACGTGTGTCGTAACTGACTACATTATAAAGACTAATGATTGGATACATGATGACCTATGTAGTGAAATATGGTTGATCAAGAAAGGATTTGTCCCTCCTACATAATGGGAGAAATATCTTCGACCACTTGATTGAGTGAGATTAGAAAATGCATGGCCATGCTCGAATATTATGATATGAGATATCATAGAGATTCGTTTATAATAATCTACTCAAGACATCAAGAAACACTAGATGGACAACGCAAGTGTGACTAACCCATGACTTGTGTTCATCTAAGATATAAAGGACAAAAGGATAAATACATAAAGGAAGTTTATTCAGGAATTAGGAAAGTCAAACCATGACTTCATGCAACTCAGGTAGCAATGATGTATTGCTAGATGCCACTCATTGTTTGTAAAATTATAACCGTTCTAATTTTGCTACTAACGTTGCATGAACCTACAAGGGTCACACCCTTCGAATGAAACGAACAAAAATTGGAAACCATACTCCCTATTTTAGGGAGGTTGCCGAAAATCCCCTATGGGATAGGGGAAATCGGCAACTCCCTTAAATGGGAATAATATTGGATAAATATTGTATTTATCAAATATTATTTAGAGTATGGAAAATATTTAGAGACTTAAATATTATAGAATAAGATTCTAGAAATTTAAATATATATTTGGAATTTATATAATGTATATTTAATTCCAAGTTTATGTATAATTAGATTCCACATAATTAAAGATATATATTTAAATCCAAGTAAAGATAGAATGAGATTCTAAACAATAAAAAATATATATTTGGATTAAATATAATGTATATTTAAATCCATGTTTTATGTAGAATAAGATTCTACATAATTAAATATATATATATCATTTAATATTATTAAATATAATGTATATTTAATATAACCAATTTCAAGTAGAATTAGATTCTATGAGTTTTGGTTAAACTTGGATTTAAGGAATTCAACTAGAATTAAGTATCTGAATACTATTTAAAGGGACAAGGGCTAGCAACCAAACCATCCCTCTTCCTCCTCTTGAAGATTTCGACAACACCTCTAGGGATTCCCCGTTGGAATTCTACATATCCCAAAAAGCTCTCTGAGAAGGTGTTCGGTATTTTTCTGGTGTTCTACTTGCCCCTTGGCAAATCCTTGAAGGTTCCCTTGCTCAATTGCAAGTCTCGGTTGAACTCCTGGTCAATTTCAGACTCCCTCAGGAATCTCTGGAGGGATTTCGATTTCCCCCTGGAAGGTGTTCAAACCTGTCGAAATTTATCCCTAAGTGCTTGGGAGGTGGAAACTTTATTCGTTTTGTTCGGGTGGACTCCTTAGAGGTCGTTACGAACCTGTGACGATTCCGGTTTTACTTGACGTGGTTATTCCGACATACCATCGGTTTTCCAGTTTCCAGAGTTTTAAAAGGTAACTCTTCATCTTTTCACCCCGGATTCGTTCCTGTACATGGATCTTGGCTGGATTACGTCAGATTAATTTTTCTGCTGCGCCACGGGGCGTACCGACGTTACCCAACAGTAAATGGCTTTGGTAATTGGTTTGTACTTTGCTATGGTTTTTGGTATCTTGTTTGGCTTGATTTCTTGGTTGCATGCCTATAGTGTCTCTTTGATGCATATTGCCATGAGATGATGCTGAATATGCCATGTTTGGTTGAGGATTGATCTTAGGATATGTTGTGCACATGTTAGAAGCTTGTTTAGGTGGTTTGTGTTGCATCAAAGGATGAAAAACCAGCAAATCATGACATTACAGGCCCAAGCGTATCGATACGCCTAAGGATGTATCAATATGGTAAGTTTGAAATGGGCCTGGTGTTTCAGTACAGTGTATGGTGTATCAAAACAGTCTCAGTTAATTTGGTTACTAGAATTTCGTGTATCGATACGCTTATAAGACTGTATCGGTACGAGTTTGTGTATCGAAACACTTTGAGCTGTTTCGATACAGGGTGTATCAATACAGGGTGGTGTGTATCAATACACTAAGCAGTTATTTAGTTATTTGGAATCTTCTTGAAGTTCTGTTTCTTCCATTTTAGTCATTGTATGTTGTGGAAGCAATTAAAAGAGTTTGGATGACCGAATTGAGATGAGATTTGATGTAGTGACATATAACATGATTAATTAAAGGTAGGTAACCTTAAATTGGGTAAAGTCCCTAAATTTGTTGAAATTACATTTTGGTCCCCAAAACATGTATGTTATAAATTGAGTACCAAATCGATGTCCAACTGAGATGATGTTTCTTCAACTGCGAGTCTTATCACTTAGGATGATAATGTGTATCTAAACAAGATAGAAAGAAAAATAGGGTCGTTTATTGAGTAAACATTCTCGATTTACTTTAATATTCCTCATGTTACCCGTTCGGTTCGATCTCGCGTCTAAGCCGAGTAGAGAGGGTTACATTTGTTGGCATCAGAGCCAGGTTTCGAAAGGTTGGGATGTTGGTAAGTTGTTGGTAAGTTGATGTGATGTGATTTTGAGTTGTACACTGTTGATTGTTATGCATGATGATTGTTACATACATAATGATTATGAATTGAATCATGTTGATGCTATGCACAATGTTTGCAATATGTGTGTTAATTGCCTTATGCCATGTTGGGGGAAATTGGGATGCCCGTTGCCTTATTACTGTAGTTTGGAAAGTTTTTTTGGTAAGTTGTTGGTAAAGTCTTTGATCCTTGCTTGAAGCTGGCACGAATGTTTTGTTTTGCTTAGTTTATTATAATGCCTCAAATATTTATTTTAGCACAATAGACTAAGGAGAGAGTTGTGATCTGGTATGATTGATGTTGTCGTTGGGTAAGGATTAGAGGAATGTGTTATATCTCATGGGGGTTTGTCGCCCCGAAGTAAGTACAACCTGCGCCAATTAGGCCAGTGTTGGGTGACATAGCGCCTGGGATGTAGTTGATGTCCGGAGCTTATGAAGCTGTCATTGCTGGAGTGCAGGGAACTGCACTAACTATTTGACAATTGTGAGTTGTTGTTAGGGTGCTCCTGTAGTTTGGAAGGAGTTGAGTTTCGAGGGTTGACACCCAAGGTATTAGTGGAGTGGATAGCGTGTGCTATTGGAATTATGGAACTAAAAGGTTGTAATGATGCATGTAGGTTGAAGATGTGTCGTGTTTTAGTTGCAAGGTGATGTGTATAGTTGGTGGACAATTGTGGTCGTGGGCATAGTGCCTGGTGTAGTGACCTGGGAGTTCTTTCGAAATGTCTTTAAGAAGAAGTATCTAAGAGTTAGATACTTGGATGATAAGAAATGTGAATTCAAGGCTTTGGTTCAAGGCAGAATGTATGTAGTCAAGTTTGAGCTACAATTTGTTCAGTTGAGCCGGTATGCTCCTGAATTGATAT
Source organism: Hibiscus tridactylites (assembly GCA_958450335.1). Lineage (NCBI taxonomy): Eukaryota > Viridiplantae > Streptophyta > Magnoliopsida > Malvales > Malvaceae > Hibiscus > Hibiscus tridactylites. The sequence goes on from OY288272.1 coordinate 72,280,594, forward strand.
TGGATGTAAGACGTCATTGTGATTGTTTCTGTTATGAATTGGTACATGATGTTAGGTTATACATACATGTTGGCTTTTGGTTACACCGTTTTTGATGTGTTAGTTACACGGGCAAAGTCTTTTGAGCAGAATCTGGGTTTATCGGTTTGTGTGGGAGGTTCTAGCCCTGGAAAGAGAGTTGTGAATTCTGCTTTTTGATGGTAGTTAGTTTAAGAATAAACATGATAAAAAGGTATCGCTTGAGTTGAGGCGAGGTGGTGGTAGTGTTGGGCGAGGATCGTAGGGTTAGTGTATCTAGGCTAGAGTAGCATTTAATACCTATTGAGTATGCAGATCGTGTGATCACATGAGGTGAGACTATCCACATTTGATCCGTGGGGTATAGACTTCTACGACTGTTGTGGCTAACGCTTGTGGGAGTTGTGGTTGGAACGGTCGTCTCAAAACTATTAGATGTGGGAATGCAAGTAACTAGTTCTTTTGATGGTAGTTAGTTTAAGAATAAACATGATAAAAAGGTATCGCTTGAGTTGAGGCGAGGTGGTGGTAGTGTTGGGCGAGAATCGTAGGGTTAGTGTATCCAGGCTAGAGTAGCATTTAATACCTATTGAGTATGCAGATCGTGTGATCACATGAGGTGAGATTGTCCACATTTGATCCGTGGGGTATAGACTTCTATGACTGTTGTGGCTAACGCTTGTGGGAGTTGTGGTTGGAACGGTCGTCTCAAAACTGTTAGATGTGGGAATGCAAGTAACTAGTTCTTTTGGTGAAACGATTGTTACAAGAAGGATATTTAGGAGATGTCCTTTATCTGTTCAAGGTCATGTGTTTGCAGTTGATTTGATGGAGTTGCCTTTTCATGGTTTTGGATGTAATCCTTGGTATGAATTGGTTGTCCGGACATAGGGATGTGGTTGATTTTGAAACCAAGCGAGTTACCTTGAAACTTTCTAATGATCACGAAGTGGTAATCGTGGGTTAGAATTGAAACATCCTCAACCTGGCTTAAAAGAAAAACTAGAATTAAAGATGTTACTTAAAATAAAACCATAGGACACTTCTATCACATTGAACCTTTTCTTATAAAAGAAGCAAGCTAACAAAAATTTTCATAACTAATTTATCAGCTAAGTTAACATTCATTGACCTCGAAAGAAATCTAGCTTGTTTCACAAGTTAGAGCTTGGTAAAATTAAGGTATAATGAACACTTAATCTCTTTTGATTCCATGCTTATAGAAATTTTACTTTATCATCACAAATGTTTGACCACCATGTTATCAGTTTCTTACTTAAGAAGTACACAAGCATCTAAACAATTAACGTTGTAATCCAATTCCAGTAACAATCTCAAGGAAGGTTATGAATCAAAAACCAATTACTTAAGTCAACTTCAATTACCACATATATAATATAAGTAAACCAATCAATATTCGAACAAGACATAATCTTATCCCCTCATTTCTCAACCAATTGCAATCCAAATTATTATCCATATAAGTTCGGTCCTTACTATCATGCTTTGCTAAGCCTTTAGATAAATTGAGAATTATATTTACAAACTAGGCAAGTGATCAATAATTAAACATATTTGCATGTGCATAGTCTTGGCTAGTTAACAGTTAACTCAAGACTTCCAAAAACAAACTTAACTCGAGAATCTAAATAAAGAACATGAGTATATAACTAAGAAATTTCAATTGATACTAGATAATTTGTTACACTTTCATGGTTCATTTAACTCAAACATATGCCTCAAAATAGGCCAAATGTATATGGACCAATTATGACATTACATTATTCATCCTTCGAATTACCCAAGCAATCATTCGATTACTCTTAACACATAGTTCATTCTACAGATTATTCTTTTTAAACCTTAGCAACATCCCATAAATAATTAGTTAACTATACATCAAATATATTTAACTTAGTCTTCAAGCACTCAACCAAGTTTTAGAAATACAACTTTACAAACACTTAACATAAGACATTTTAAAACATTACATATCATAGGTTCATTAAATGCACAAACTATAACCTTATCCCACCATTCTAATATAACTTAAACCACAACCTATGATTTAGATTACATTTTAACATAATTTGATCAATAAGAAACCAATCGAACTCCTTTTCAAGACTTAACTTATTAGCCGGTTCATTAGTAACATAATTTTAATTAGTCATAACTCGTTCATTCGGATGTTTCACTTGTAAAACTTTAACTCTAAGCAACCATTTTAATCATGTTTATACAATATTGATTACATAAAGTTATAAGTTTTGACATACAGTACACAACAATGAATACAGTAGATATATCCTTCTAAAGCAATGTGCCACCATTCTAGAAGTAAACTATACAAGTAGGGTTCCAAACACTACTTGATTCTTGAGTACAGATTTGCAACCCAAACACAATTGAACAGGTAAGCTTTAATCAGCCTGCAATGCATGATAATGAGCCTAAGGGTTTCTTTTTCAGATTTGTTTTCAAACGGTTTTGAGAAAGGTTTTTTAAAAAATGGGTTTTCTAGAAATTTTTCCATCGTCGACAATGGTGGACGATGCTAATCAATGGCGACCGGCATGACGTCGCGGCTACTGCACTCATGGAGGATGAAGGGTGTCGAATTAGAGAACAAAGAAGGGATTCTCGTGACTTAGAGAAACAAAATGGGTTTTGAGTTTTTTTTCTATTTTGTTTAACTTTTATACCGACCAGCAACCTGACCCGTATCCATTTTTCAACCAGCACCTAACTCTCACGGGTCTTATATAGTGGCACTCTAGTTTTAAAACTTTTCGATTTCATCCTCATCGTTTTAATTTACCTTCAAATTTCAGTTTTCTTTCAATTAAGCCCTTAATTCAGTTTTTTATTTATTCAATTTGCTTATTGTTTCTTAAGAATTTATTTGTTTTTTTGTTCCTATATGTACACATGTGTTTGTTAAAATTTAAGAATATGATCTCAAAAATCTTAGATTAGAGCCTTTGTGTGATGAAAAACTCTCTTAATATTTTAATAAAAAATATACACTTAAATTATACTTTAACCCTAATTAGATTTTTAAATATGTAGACTCTCCTAGGGTAAATAATCATTGATTAAATTTAATAAAAGGTTACAACATACTTAATTCTTTCTTGTTGGATAGTTTAAAAAGTGAAAATTAACACATGTGAAGTCTTACCAAAGAGAAATGACGGGTTAGCGTCGTAAGTGTTGGCGATGATTGGAGTTCATTTCCCGGGCAGTAAGGTCGTTAAAATATATTTATATTAATTAAATGAACGAATAAATTGAAAATCTTGTGAAGTTGAAAATTTCAAAATCCTTTTTTTAAATCAATATGGTACCAATTTTTGGGTGTTGTGAGGGGGCTAATCCTTCCCCACACGTAACTGACCCTCGAACTTGTTTTCATGTTTTCGCAGACGAAAAAAGTTACGTTAATAAGTAAAGTGTTTTATTAAAATAACCATTGTTTTAAAAGTGATCCAATCACACTTTTTCAAAAAGATTGGTGGCGACTTCGTATTTTAGTTTTTAAAAATGCCAGGCTCGAAAGGGTTGCGACAGCGCTCCTCACCATCTTAACAAGAATAAGGGAAAAGATAAGTGGTTCGAAAGCAAAGAAAAAGAATTTGAAACAGAATTAGGGATTTGGGTTTTTCCCAATTTATGGCCTATCAAAAACCATTTCAAAAACCATAATCCACACCCCCTTCCATCGAAACACTCAGACAATGCCACGAGTAATGTGTTTTAAAGTTGCCTACATCCACCCCAATGATAGCATGTATTCTCAAGAAACGTCTCCTTTAAAAGAACATCATCAACACAACAATTACAAGATGACACCCTATCCCAAGTCTCAGGTCATGCCACTTTATGGTACTTCTTCGACTAAGGGGACAAGTGTTATGCCTCTGGCCACAACTATCACTTCTTTCACCTACCCGTACCTCAGGGAGCACTTAGTCTCCGCGCCACACCCCAATATTAAAAATATTATGGCCTTCGGGTCTCCCTCGACATGATAGCCATCAACAACACATGATAAGCCAACTCTTCATATAACCTAAAAACAACATGCTACTCTGCCAATCCACATGACCAAGCTGAAGAGCGTAATCCAGCCGAACCATCAATCGCCTTCACTAGGTTTGACCCTCATTCCATCAAGCAGTACCACTCGGCTATAAATACCCACTGAACCGAAGAGGAAGGGGGATCGAACATTCCTGACCCCCATCATCCTCCAACTCTCTCTTTTTCTCTCTCTCTCTCTCTCTCTCCCTCTCTCTCTCTTCTTCGTCCTTGTTTAATACCCCGAAATTGGGCTTAGAATTATAATCCTAATTTGATTGTTACTAAAAATGTTGGATATATCTTTAATAGATCTATTAAGTGATCTACGAAAAAAAATAAAAATAAAATAGATAGCCAATTATTAAAGGACTAAATTGAATCCTAAGTAAGAGTAAAGGATTGCATGCTAAGTGAAAGCCTCTTGAGGGACTTATACACATGTCAATCTTGATGAAGCGCATGTGTGCTAGGGGTCACGGCATAGTGGAGATACTGAAAACAATAGCTCATGTTCTCCTTTAACCGAAAAACCCATGGTAGAGAGAGATTAGAGAGCTTGCATGGAGTTTGTTCTTGGAAGCTCCATCTTAATTAGAATTTTAGGATATCCATTTGAATTGCTCTTGTTTATAGTGCACTCAATCCTATAGTCGGCTAAGTATATCCGATAAAATTTTCAAAAGCATTTCCATAACATCACTTGCCAAATAATTCACATTTTACCATATACCTCACTATTTTCAAAGCATCAACATTAAACCATTTTCCAAAGCATCAAACCATGCTTTAAACTAGAAGTATAAAATGTATACTAACAAGGATCACTTACCATGTACATCCTTCAACATCACATCATTAAAAACAGTATATCACATACTTTAGACATGCTTTCACAGTAGGTAACATGAAATCAAAACCAAGAGAGAAACTTAGACAATTGTTTCAAGCTTAATTCTAAGTTCTCAAAACCACCTTTAAAACATTTCGAACTTGAAATCCACGTTCTCACTCATCGACACGCAAAACTAAGCGTCTGAAGCTCCCAAAGCTTCACCGGTTGCTTCCGAAACATTCTCCCATGTTTTAACCACACAATAGTAGAGGATTAATGAATCTCAATGCATTCAAAACCCAGCAAGCAATTCCACCACATTACCTTGCCAAAATTACCTAATCGGCTATCCAAAACAACCGAAAACAACATCGATTAGCCTCCAAACCTTACCCAGCCGAAATATAACACTTTCAATCATCTATTAACATTTATTAACATCCAAAATCATCTGATTATCAACCTTATACCTACAGCATTCATAAAACCATCACAACAACCCAATTCTAGCAACCTAAAAGACTAGAGACTCACATAGTTTCAGAATTACCATACTTAAACCCTTATCTTAACATTAATAGACTTCCGAATCACGATTAAAAACAACCTTAAACCCAAAAAAACAGATCCATTACAAAAATTGCACAAAATCACCAATTAAAGCTTCATTTAACTATTTTCTTCAAATCAATCATGAAACCTCATTAAGAAACATAATTAAAGAGCCAAACACTTGGAAATTTCAATAAAGAACCTTGATTAGAGGAGAAGAACTAAGATTACCTCTAACCCCTTGCTTTTCCCTTAATTGACAAGATTTGATTGAAAATCTTCAAGAAATCATTGAAGCTAGTTGAAGAAAATCTATGGAAATCATTTGGAGATCAAAGTAAAATGAAAAGGAATAAATCTCTTGAAGTTTTGGAAGAAAATATGTAATTTGGCTGATGAGAAAATAGCGAGAAGTCTTGAGAAATGGAAGTTACGTCAAAATGTGTTTTAAAGATTAACCACCTCTTTAATCAAATCTTTTTTAATTCTTTTAATTAAAAAACATTTAAAACAAGTCAAACTAAGGGAATAGCTTATTAAAATTACAATAAGTTCCCTAAAGATTCTAAGCTTTGACTCTTTGCAAAATAGTCACTAAAAATAGTTTTCAATTTTTACAATTTAGTCACTAAGTCGAAATGTCCACATTCCAAATACCATTTTCTAAAATTGACTTCACCAAACTCTTATATATATTTAAAGAGGAATTTAGATAATTTTTCCATATTTTATCAACTTCCCAACTAGGTTTTCCCTGAACTCATCATGAAACTAACCCGAGTCTCTAGTCTCAGTCCAATGGACCTTAAACCCAACCTAAAAACCACTAGGCCTAAAACTGGGGCGTTACATTCTGACACTAGCCATTGCTATGTGCTTTGAGCTATATGTAACTTGGACTAACACGGTCAAACTCGGATCAATGTTACCCATGTCCAAATGTGTTTCAAGGCAAATCTTCTAAGAGATATGAAATCAGGTTCTAAGCTTCGAATGGGAATTGTGATAACCAATGTTATGAACACAGATAAGCTCTGTTGTGATCTTTAAAAGCTTGATAAAACTTTTATAAGCCTTAATAAGACTTCAGCCTTGTAAGCAATAAACTCTAATAAATTCATTATGAAATTGATAGAATTTAGTTTAATTTTGAAAGATTTCCAAATAAGAATTTGAAAAGTATAAACCCTGATAAAGCTTTATAGGTTAAGCCCAAAATTTTATTAAAATAAAATTTTGAGAAGTTCTTTACCTTGAATAAACACTCATAATATACTTCCTTTCCTTTATATGTCGATGTCATTGATTGTTATGATTTCATGGTCCACTACATCACTTAGGCTATATCAGCCTAATGCATTCCTCATTCATGCATGTGCAGGACGATTAAAGTATGTGTTTTCGATCGTGATCAAGTGTTGCAAGTCACTTCCCAAAATCTCTAATAGAGTTTTGATTTTCTTTTTCCTTAGTTGAAACTCCTTAGATGGTGGAATAGGAAACACATAGAAGCACATCAACTATTTTAATGTAGCATTGCATTAATTTTATGAAGTTGTAAATTACCTATCTAAACATTCGGTTCAACCTAAGACATTGTTGATTGTTTTGTATGCTGTTCGATTATGGATTTGGTCATAGACATTACCTAATAGTTTCATGAATGATATTGAAAGTATATATATATAGTCCTCGAGAAGTGGTAGGTTGGACTTGATTATTTAATATGTTGATTAGTTAAAATATATGCTTGTAATGTTAGTCATGTTTGAATATTTTTGTCATGTCTGAAAAGATGATAATCTATGAATAGGATTTCTTATATGTATAAGTGTGATGTTTGAATATCCCAAATGAAAAGGTTGTAATTTCATAGGAACTTGTTTGATTTAGCGTGGTCATTTGAATGATGCAATTGTTAAATCTTGTTAAGCATAATATGAATGATTCAGAGAAATGGTTAAGGTATGATATGAATCAAGTTATACTAGTATAGTTATGTTTAAGTAGTATCCAAATGCTAACAAGTTAAATGAATTTATTTAATTCATAAGATACAACGTTAGTTAAGTTCGAATAGGGGAACAATAGTTGGAATTAGATTTAACTTGTTACAAGTCGTAAATGTGCAACACTGATATTAAGCTGAATCATTCTTTCGAATTTCCATAATTTAGTGTCCTAATCGGTCTAAAACAATCATAATCAAATTGGAATACTTAAAAGGAAACCTAACCTTGTTCGTTATTTGAATGGTCCTTAATGTTCAAAGACTATTGTTCGTTGAATGCTTATTTGAGATTTTTCTTATGTACTCCAATGTTAATTAGAGTTGTTTGATCATTTATATTTTATTCATGTTGGTCATTGATATGCATAGCTTGGGTGACAATTGAAAACAATCCAGGATATAATAAGAAATTTTTTAGGCTAGTTTAGTTATTTACTAATGGGTTCCATTTGATAATACAATCTATTGGAATAATTTGTAACCTAAGTTATCTAATTTGTTAGTGTGTTAATCATAGATAAAAAGTTTAGCTCAAACATTCTTTTAAGTTATACTTAATTTGTGTTTTAATCTATCAAAGCAACCCTGGTTTTGTTTGATTAATTAAAGTATACTTCCATGTTTAATTGTCCGAATGTCTTCTTTAGTAGTTAATGCTCCTTAACTCAGTTTTACTTCTAAATCGGGTTAGGGGTATTCCAATTTTTATATCAGAGCTAGAGTTTAGTCATTTCTGGACTAAATCGAAGCTTATTGTGTGTCTGCATACTATATATGCCACCTAGGAGTTCAGATTTCTCTCCATTATTTGTGACTTGCAACTAACTCGATTTGTTTCTTCTTTGTGTTAATAGAAATTATGTATAAGAACAAAAGACTTAGCTTCATTGTTCAAGAGAAATTCGAGGGTGAATTTCCTTTGAGGGAGGGAGAATTGTAATACTCCGAAGTTGGGCTTAGAATTATAATCCTAATTTGAATGTGACTAAAAGTTTTCGATATATCTTTGATAGATCTATTAAGTGATCTAGGACAAAAAAAATAAAATAGATAGCCAATTATTAAATGACTAAATTGAATCCTAAGCAAAAGTAAAGGATTCCATGCTAAATGAAAGCCTCTTGAGGGACTTATACACATGTCCATCTTGATGAAGCACATGTGTGCTAGGGGTCATGACATAGTGGAGATAATGAAAACATTATCTCATCTTCTCCTTCAACCGAAAAACCCATGGTAGAGAGAGATTAGAGAGCTTGCATGGAGTTTGTTCTTGGAAGCTCCATCTTGATTCAAATTTTAGGATATCCATTCGAATTGTTGAGGGAAATGGGTAAGAAATTCTCTTCCTTTCTTTGGAATTAAGATTTAATAAGTAGTTGTGATCATAATTTCATTGGATGAAATGTGTTATTAGATTTTCTAGAAAAATCAAACTTATGCCATGAACTTTCTTAAATCATTCGAGTTGTATATAGGATAAATTGCTATGTTTTAATGTGAATTTGTAACATAGTTCAAAATGCTAATTTTCCCTTGAGTGAGCTATATGATATTTGAGAAAGATTGAGTCTTTGAATAAGCCTTTGATGGTTATGTAACTTGCGCACAAACTGGATTTTTGTCATATTGCTTGATAGAAATGAATTGAAAACAATTATGATCTAGAATGAATTTGGCTAGGGACTGCTTTGTAATCCAGAATCTAAGGACTGTTTTGTAGCTTAAAGTGGCCGTTTTGATAATTAAAACATGGGATTGTTTTGCTAATGTATAGGGGCTATTTCATAGATAAGTTGAGGATTGTTTTGCAATAATATAGATAGTAATGGACTGTTATGCAATGATACAAGAGTTAATGATTGTTTTCAATTCATTTCTATCAAGCAATATGACAACACATTGGACTGTTTAAAAGTTTGAAATCATGAATGCAAATGTAGAGGACTAATCTGGAAGCATAGGATCATAAACAGGACTGTTTTACAGGCCTAATAATACATACATGTATAACTACCCTGTTTTGGTGCATACATGATCATATATGGACTGTTTTGATAAGTTATAAAGGTACATGGGTAAAATGTATTGTTTTGTGTAAGAACAAATGTAAATATGAAAATAGGACAGAAAACGCATTTATATAAACTGTAGGAACTGTTTTGAATAGGATTAAATGTATAAGGGTTGTTGTGATAGATATTTTAGATTGATTTGGGTGTATAAGGAAGAATGTAGACTCGTTGTATGTACAAAGACATGTTAGGAGCTGTTTTGAAGTAAAATGAGCATGTATGTTAATACAGGAACTAGCTTACAAAATATATATGGTAATGGACTGTTTTGTGCATTATATAAGTATTCATAGACTGTTTAGAGTATGTACATGTATGCATATGTAATTATGGGCTATTTTGAATACATATGAATAGAGTAAACTTTAAGTGAATTATAAGAAAGTGTTTCATGTTTGTTAACAAGCATATTTGATCTAAGAAATTTGAAAGAGACTCTAATGCTTAAATGGGTCAGTGTGTAATGTGAGGTACATACCATGATTAAGAAGTGGATAATGGCATGAAGACTAAGATAAGGAAACTGTTGGGAGTATGTGAAAGTGTGGATTCAGGTATCCCGTAACTTTGGGATATCATGTGAGTGTAGTTGCATGTGTTTCGGGTGACACGGAGTCACCTCGATCTTTACTTTTATAGAATTGTTTTCTTAAATGTTCGAGTATGGATCGTGTATGATCATTTTGCATAAGGCTCATGTAGAGCATATGGGAATGGGACGCATTCATGACATTGAAGTTTTAGGGGTATGGTATGCATTGCATATGCATCATGAATGCATTGTATGCCATAATATGATGTATAATGTCTTTTGAAATGAAGTGTAATTGTGTATATGCTTTCTTTGATTTGATATCAACCTTTAATCCTTTGAAAGCATAAAATACAAGAAACTATGTTTGAGCTTTAAAGTTATAAGAACTTACACTATAAGGAACTAAAGCTCATCTTACGCTATCAAACACTAAGAAAATATACAAGTAAAATACTTGTGACATAAGATACTCCTCCTTTTCAATAAAGCATAAAAATTTTAAGTTGCCTAAACAATAGAAGACCTTGAACACTTTAGCATGGTGCAAAGGTATAATTTGGGACTGCGGTCCATGAGATACAGCTCAAGGGTGACGACCCTATATATCTGATATATTGGCGACAGTAGGAGGTAACGGGGGAGATGATACGGAGATTGGCGATAGTTGGTTGGATAGATGTGAAGTTAGGATTGATATATTCTGTCACTAGCCATTTCTATGTGCTTTGAGCTATGTGTAACTTGGACTAACATGGTCAAACTTGGATCAGTGCTACCAATGTCCAAATGTGTTTCAACGCAAATGTTCTAAAAGATATGAAATCATATTCTAAGCTTCGAATGGGAATTGTGATAAGCAATGTTATGAACACAGATAAGCTTTGTTATGATCTTTGAAAGTTTGATTAAACTTTAATAAGCCTTAATAAGACTCCGTCCTTGTAAGAAATAAACTCTAATAAGTTCAATATGAAATTGATAGAATTTAGTTTAATTTTGAAAGATTTCTGAATAAGAATTTCAAAATTATAAACCCTAATAAAGCTCCATAATTTAAGCCCAAAATTTTATTTTAATAAAATTTTGAGAAATTCTTTACCTTGAATAAATATTCAGAATATACTACATTTCCTTTATACGTTGATATCATTGATTGTTATGATTTCAGGGTCCACTACATCACTTAGGCTATATCAACATAATGCATTCATCATTCATGCATGTGCATGACGATTAAAGCACACCCATATTCATTCCATTGACAGTTATATATTACATTCATTATATCTAGAATAGCAATCGATTCAATATGCATTATAAGTGCCAATACTCCATTTTCAATAGGGATTCAATATCATCTTGTTTATGTCCAATAGTACCATGTCAATATTTCGATCAATAATCAATAGCCATTCTATCGACAACAATGTGTACAATGATCAATTTATTAGGATAACACGCCCTAAATCATAGTTGTTTAAACTATATTCCATTTCAATCAATAGACAATTAGTGATCACTTATTTCTCAATAGCAAGGGTTTCATCATGAGAATTTGGTATACAATTTAACTTACTTTCACACAATTCAAACTTATGAAATTCCAATAATTACTTGCCTCAATTCCATGCTCTTTAACTACGGATTTAAGCACACACACATTCATTCCATCAACAATTGTTTAAACTAACATCAACATTTAAGGATCGGAAGGGCAATTATCCTTTTCGATTCCATAAACTACACTCACAAGATGTATCCAAGCTAAAGGTAATCTCAAATCACAACCCATTTCAGTCTAGCAACTTGATGATCTATGTTAGCTCCTTTTTCTTCAGAATTTTCTTGATCTAGTATACCAATATATAATTAGGTATTAGAACGATCCAATTTTCATGACATTTGACACTCATAGAACCATTCTAAGGAAAAATGAAACATATAAGATTTCACACATAACAACCAAAGTATTGATCAATCAAGTGCAATTTTTTAACACAATCAATCTCACATTTATATATTTACTCCTTTAAAACAACAACTTGATTTCTATTGATACCAAATCTGTCCAAGAGCTAAATGGCAGCTAAATTTTCCTTGAGACAATCAAATTTTTCATTCAATGATATTAAAAGCAGGGCAGCCTTCAAAAATGTTCATTATCTAATTGAAACATCCCTATTTCGATACAAAACAGTCCTCTAATCAATTAAAATAATTTCAGTATATATGTTCATGTATAGGGCAGCCTCCAATTTACAATTTTACATCAACGCACATAATAAAACAGCCCATAAGCCTTACTAAAATCTCTAATTCATTGCACAAAATGGTTTTCACCCAAGTGCAAATTCAAAGTTCAATTCTTCACTAACAATGTAACCAAAGTCAATGTAAACAAAATCCACATAACTATTAAGTTTGCATCACATTTTCAAGTTAGTTCCAATTATAGATATAAGGAGAAACACTTCTCCAATTCGAACTCAATCATGTAATCAAGGAAGTTTTAGGAAATTCATGAATTCCATAGCCTATAAGCTTTATTTTTTTCTTGACTTAAATCACTACTCATCAATCGGTTAAAACCAAGAATCCATATAACATTCATCCAATTTAAACAAAGATTTCCTAGATACAATCATAAATCAAGCATGCAATACAATAAGAGAGAAGATGTTACCTTTCTAAGATGCAAAAAATGAAGGTAACCAATTTGATTCTTCCAACTGAGCCAAAATTCTCTAGTTTCATAAGCTTTCTCACTCTTCTCTCTTACAATGTGAGTTTCGGCCAAACTCATGGTTGAAGGAGATGACACTCCTTTGGCTATTGATCGAATGTGGACAAGGAGACTTGTGTTCATGCCCCTTGATCTCCACCAATTTGCCATGCAAACCATGATTATCACTAATGATACTATTTAGTCCTTTAACTTTTTCATCCGATTTTGAGCTTGCACTAATTTAGTCCCCTATTTCCATGCTTCTCTCTAATTGGTTCTCAATATCATATCCTAATTTATATTTGTCCAATTAAATGATCACATAGCATTTCTAGTTTTAAAATTTAGATGTGTTACACTTCTCTCCCCATTAAAGAAAATTCGTCCCCAAATTTACATGTGGAGAAGAGGTTGAGGATATTGAGTTTGCATAGTTTCTTCAGGCTTCCATGTGGCTTCTTCAATATTGTGATTTCTACAAAGTACTTTGACTAAAGGTACTATCTTGTTTCGGAGTCTTTTGACTTCTCTATCAAGGTTTCGAATTGGTTCTTCACTATATGATAAATCCGGAAGCACTTGAAGCTTAGAAACCGTTTCGGCAAACAAGCGAAACGTCATCGGTGAGTGAAAATGGTTTTAGAAGTCCTTGAGGGACAAGGAAACGAGTTTTGGGGATTTAGGATTGGTTTGAAACACCATCCTAATTTCGGAAGTAAGTATGTTTAGATTTGCTCACGAAATGTGGATGATGCCCCAAAATGCTTTTGACATGCTCTTGATTTGAGAAAGATAATTTCCTACTGTTTTATGCATGATTTATGACATGAGATGATGTTTTATATTGATCCCATGAGATTGAGCAATGTTGCAAAGAGTTTTGGGATTTTGATCAAATGCTATGCATGAAATTTGATTTTGAAATGGGATGAGATTGGTTTAGAAATGTTGCATCAAAATAGTAAGTGAGATGGTGTGTTTAATGTAATATATTGGCATAATTGATGAGATGTTACCAGATATAATTGGTCAACCAATAGGATGTAAAGTGAACTCTAAACTAAAATTCGCGCGTGCTCTTTGGAGTCGGGCAATGGGGGTAGTGCCATCCCGATCCAAAGTGAGAGTCTGATGATGAGAGATTCCATCGGGGTAGGTCTTGGTGAAACACCCAAGCTATGTGGCGAAATAGATACCGCCATGAGAGTCTTGTGATGCGAGATTCCACCGGGGTAGGACTTGACTTATGTCAAGCTAATCCGCATATCCGAGTAAAGATAGAAAATGAAATGCCAATATATGAGAATGAGCTATGTTTCACATGTACCATTGGTTGAAATATTTTTATGCTTTGAGAAATGCATATGAGATTTTGATATTATGAAATGCTTTTGTATATCAAGCATGTGTGGCCTTGCCATGAGTTTTACATTGGTTGAATGCATGCGATAGATAGATGGTACATGTGGTTTTCAAATGGGGTTTTTCTTTGAAATGAATTTCAAGCATGAGATAAAAAGAGCATGGTTTTAGAAAAGGATTTCAAGAGAATGTTTTAAAAGGCTTTCATTGTTGTGTTTGTGTTTTTAGAGCATGTCTCACTAAGCTATTGTGCTTACGCTCTCTTTTACCAATAATACAGATAATTGAGACATCTTGGGCAGCAAGGAGGCTTAAAGGAATCCAAAGAATAGATAAGCTCAAGTATGATGTTTTACATTTACCTTTAGTAATGAAATATGGCTATGGGATTTAATGGTTTGTTTAGGGAGATGTGTTTTGGACTCCCTTGAGTTGTAGCAAGTTGTGTGTGCTCTTTTTGGTTTGTAGAAGGACACTATATTTGTTTTGTTGCTTTACCTTGCCTTTTGGGATGCTTATGGTTTGTGGTTTAAGCATATTCTTTTATATGACTTGCATCTTTGTTATAATCTATCAAATTCTTGCCATGTGCTTAGAATTGGATTCTTATTTGTTAGTATTGATGTTATAAACATGTTCATATGTTTTGGTGATGATTTCATGATGTTAAATGTGAGTTTGGGGTTGAATTTGGTACTCATCTGGTATGGGTATCGATACTCGGGCTTGAGTATCGATGCTCATAAGCAAAACTGGTGCAAAATGGTCCAAGGGTATCGATACAAATGGGAAGCGTATCGATACGCCTAAGAAAAAGTTTGAAGGGTGTATTGATACTCGGGAAGGTGTATCGATACCCTTTTCCCAAGTTTGGCCACTGCCTTCCCGTGTATCAATACGGCCCATAGGTGTATTGATATGCGACCGTTAAAATCTATTAAAAGCATTTCTTAAAGTTCTTAAATGTTACGTTTTAGTCCCTGAACTTCATGTATGCAATTAGGTGAGCTTTGATGATCTGATTGTGATGAAATTTTGTAGTGAAGCATGAAATATGTCTAATCGAACGTTGGTAACCTTAAAATCAGAAACGTTCTTGTATTGTACAGAATTTACATTTTGGTCCCTAAATGCTTCATTTATGCAATTAAATCCCTAAATGAAATTCGATCGCTTTGATGTTTCTTCCTATGATCATTGACGATCACATAGGATCTAAATTGCATCCTGAAAAGATAAAAAGAGAAGAAAAAAAAGGTCGTTAATCAGAGTCAGCTTTAACGAGTTGGCTTTAGTTTTCTCCGTGTAATCACCTTGGTTCGGGTCAATCGTCTAGACCGGGCTAAAGGGGTTATATTTGTTGGTATCAGAGCTAGATTTGCGAACAATTGGGGCATTGGTAAGTGGTTGGTAAGTTTAAATACGAGTTCTGCTGAATTCTTTGAATGTATGTTGGGTATTTGTGCAATGTTTGAGCTTGATTGAGATGGAATGCATGCAATTTTTATTGTTTGAGATTAAACTGTGTTGATATGCTGTGATTGGGGTATAATTTGGGAACTCGTTGCCATATCATTACTAATGGAAGAAATTGTTTTGAAAATGAGACTTGGGCACCTTGGATTTTCTTGCCTTGAATTGCCTAACTTAGTTTTATTGCATTTTTTTAGTTGCATTATTTTGAATAGAGCCATGTAGAGAGCTTAGAATTAACACTCGTGTCTCGGGTGAGAACGAGATGGACGAGCGAGTAGAGAATTTTCCGCCTCCTCCTCCTGGTGGACCACCCGGGGGTGGTAGAGCGGGGGCTGGTGCGAGAGCTGGAGTAGGGGTTGCTGCACCCGAAGGAGCACAAGGGCAGGATGCTCCTGATATGACTGTGCTGATTCAGGCTATTGTTGGAGCCTTTCAAGCAGCAGTAGCTGGTGCACAAGTGGTTGTATCTCAGCCTGGTGCTGATGCGAGTTTGTCGTTGGACCGATTCTGCAGTCTTGGTGGGATTGAATTCAGGGGGCTGACCCCTGAGAATTCTGAGTCATGGTTGGAAAGCACCTAGAGGATCCTTGGACAAATGAGCTGTAATGATGTCCAGAAGCTAGGATGCATTGTATCTCTGTTGCACGGTGATGCTTATACGTGGTGGATGACCACTATTGCGGGTTTGGAGGCTGATGAGGTGACATGGACGTTCTTTCTGAACGCGTTCAAGAGGAAGTACATGGTTGTTCGTTACCTGGATGAGAAGAAGAGGGAATTTATGTCCCTAGTATAAGGAAGCATGTCTGTGGCCGAATATGAAGTGCAGTTTGCGCGGCTCAGTCAGTATGCACCTGAGTTGATTCCTAATGAGCGGGAAAGGTGCGAGTGTTTCCGATATGGATTGGTGATAGATGTGAAGACGTACATGCTTGCATCAGATTACTCCGATTTTGATATTTTGGTCACTCGAGCCAAGGATATTGAGCTGAACCTTGGTTTGGCGGGTCGAGCAGGAGGATCTAGCTCAGGGAAGCGAGATGCAGATCGTGATGCTGGGAGGGATCATTTTAAGAGGCCTAAGGATCAAAGGACTCAATCGGATTCTAGACGTGACAGAGGTAACCCAGGGAGAGGTTAGTAGGGATCGGATGATTTTGTTCGTACACCTGAGTGTAACCGGTGCAGTAGGTGGCATACGGGAGAGCGTTGGGGTAACTTTGGAACATGCTCGGATTGCGATTTGCGTGGGCACATGAAACGGGATTGTCCACAGCTAACGAAAGAGGGACGGGCTCTAGTGAGAGCAGCTGAGCCACAGAGGGGTCGTGGGTTCGGTCGTGGCAATTTTCAGCGCAGAGATGATGGTCCGAGGAATGTAGCACACGTGGTAGGTATTCAGCCCGAAAGAGGTGGTCCGGCCAGAGTTTATGCACATCGTGAGGGGAGGAATGACACTGACGTGATCGCAGGTACCTTTACTTTGCAGTCTTTGTCATTACTTTCTCTAATTGACTCTGGGTCTACACATTCATATATATTGCGTGAACATGCTCAAATGCTTGGTTTGCATGTTGAGTCTTTGGATGTGGGTGTGCGTGTGACTAGTTTCTTTGGTGAAACAATTGTAACAAGGATGTTATATAAGAGATGTCCCTTAGTGGTGCAAGAACATATGTTTATGGTTGATCTCATGGAATTGCCTTTCTATGGATTTGATGTAATCCTTGAAATGGATTGGTTAGTTGAGCACAGGGCTGTTGTGGATTGTGAGAATAAGTGAGTTTCGTTGAAACTTGCTGATGACTATAAAGTTGTGGTGGTGGGAGAGAATGTAAAGTTCTTATCTAATGTGGTTTTGACTCTTGAAGCAAGTCGGTTGTTGCGTCAGGGAGGTGAAGCTTATTTAGCTTTCGTAATGAATCCTAGCACAAAGGATGTTCTGGTACAAGATATAAGGAATGTATGTGAATTCCCTAGGGTGTTTCTGGAGGAGTTACCTGGTTTGTCGCCTAGTCAAGAGGTTGAGTTTGGAATTGAGTTGTATGAGAATACGACTCCGGTGTCTACCGCCCCCTATCGAATGGCACCTAAGAAGTTAAAGCAGTTGAAGATGCAACTTCAAAAGTTTCTTGACCGAGGCTTTATTTGGCCTAGCGTGTCGCCTTGGGGTGCACCGGTTTTGTTTGTAAAGAAGAAAGATGGCACGATGAGAATGTGTATCGATTATCATCAGTTGAATAAGTTGACTGTTAAGAATAAGTATCCTCTGCCAAGGATTGATGATCTTTTTGATCAGTTTCCTGGAGCAGTCGTGTTCTCGAAGATTGATTTGAGGTCCGGGTACTATCAATTGAAGGTTAAGGATGTAGATGTGCCAAAAATGCTTTTCGGACTAGGTATGGGCATTATGAGTTCTTGGTGATGCCTTTTGGTCTGACGAATGCTCCTGCTGCATTCATGGATATGATGAACAAGGTGTTTCATGAGTTCTTGGATAAGTTTGCGGTGGTGTTCATCGATGAAATCTTGGTGTATTCTCGTACTGAGGAAGAGCACGATGAGCATATGAGGGTTGTTTTGCAAGTCTTGCTAGAAAATCAGTTTTATGCCAAGCTGAGTAACTGTGAGTTTTGGTTGAAGGAAGTTGTTTTTCTTGGCCATGTGGTTTCGGCCGAAGGAATTCATGCTGATCCTCAGAAGATCGAGGCGGTGGTGAACTGGAAGCCTCCTAGGTCTGTTCATGAAGTTCGTAGTTTCCTTGGTTTGGCAGGCTACTACCGAAGGTTTATTGATGGATTTTCCAAGATTGCTACCCCTTTGACAAAGTTATTGCAGAAGGATGTTAATTTTGATTGGACAGGAGCGAGACAACAAGCCTTTGAGAAGCTAAAGGAGGCTTTGACGCAATCTCCTATCTTGATTCAACCTGAATCTGGAAAAGAGTTTGTGGTGTATAGTTACTCATCCTATGTTGGTTTGGGGTGTGTGTTGATGCAAGAGGGTAGAGTGGTAGCTTATGCATCGCATCAGTTGAAGGTGCATGAGCGTAACTATCCCACGCATGATATCGAGCTAGCGGTGGTGGTGTTCGCTTTGAAGATTTAGAGGCATTACCTTTATGGTGAGAAGTGTATTGTATATACGGATCACAAGAGTTTGAAGTATCTTATGTCTCAAAAGGAGTTGAATCTTAGGCAACGATGATGGGTGGAGTTTCTTAAGGATTATGATCTGTCGATCGAGTATCATCCTGGGAAGGCCAATGTTGTGGTTGATGCTTTGAGCGGGAAGGTCTTTGTGGAGTTGAGGGTGATGTTTGCTCGCTTGAGCATATCGCGAGATGGTGGTCTTGTTGCCGAATTGCAAGTGAAACCATCTTTGATTCAATTGATCAAGGATAAACAGTTTCTTGATGATTCTCTTGTTCCTCACGTTCAGGATATTGCGGATGGTAAGCCTTCAGATTTTAGCTTCAGTGATGATGGTGTTCTATGCTTTGGGAGTCGGATAGTGGTGTCGAATGATGTTGAGTTGAGGCGCACTATTCTGACTGAAGTTCATAATAGTCCTTTCGCTATGCACCCTGGTAGTACGAAGATGTATCGTGATTTGAAGGATGAGTACTATTTGGTGGGGTTGAAGAAGGATGTTGTCAAGTTTGTTAGCAAATGCATGGTTTGTCAGTGAGTGAAGGCTGAACATCAGGTTCCTTCTGGGTTGTAGCAACCGTTGAAAATCCCAGAATGGAAGTGGGGAAGGATTATCATGGATTTTGTGTCAGGTTTGCCCTTATCACCGTCAAAGAAGAATTTGGTTTAGGTGATTGTTGATCGCCTTACGAAGTGTGCACATTTCTTGCTTGTGCATACTACATATACATTGGAAAAGCTAGCAGAGCTGTATATTGCTGAGATTGTGCATTTGCACGGGGTGTCGAAGTATATAGTGTCGGATAGGGATCCGAGGTTCACATCGAGGTTTAGGGCATGTTTGCATCAAGCCTTGGGTACATGGTTGAATTCCAGTACTTCTTATCATCCTCAGTCGGATGGATAGTCGGAGCGTGTTATCCAAGTGCTGGAGGACATGTTGAGATGCTGCGTTATTGAGTTCCAAGGTTCTTGGGAGAAGCACTTGCCTTTGGTTGAGTTTTCTTACAATAATAGTTACCAGGCAAGCATTCAAATGGCACCATATCAGGCTTTGTATGGGAGGAAGTGTAGGAATCCTCTTTGTTGGGCTGTAACATGGCAAAAGTTGGTTGTGATGCCAGCCTTGTTGAAAGGAACCACTGAGAAGGTGAAGCTCATTTGCGAGCGCTTGAAAGCAGCATGAGACCGCCAAAAGTCTTACGCGAATTTGAAGCGTAAGGAGATTCAGTTCGCAGTTGGCGAACGTGTGTTTTTGAAAGTTTTACCTTGGAAGAAGGTGATGAGATTTGGCCGGAAGGGCAAATTGAGTCCAGGTTCATTGGACCATATGAGGTGATAGAGCGGGTAGGCCTTGTTGCTTACAAGTTGAGGTTGCCTTAGGAGTTAGAAAAGATATTACATAATGCGTTCCATGTATCCATGCTTCGGAAGTATAGATCGAACCCGTCGCATGTTATGCCTTTAGAAGAGGTTGAGTTGAATCCAGACTTAACATATGATGAGGAGCCTGTTGAGATCCTGGAATCATATAGAAGAGGTTCCCCGCCCTGGTTTTTGGCCTAGAAGTTTTAGACATTGGATCGGGCCAGTCGGAAATGGTTCCAATCCTGAAGGTCAGTTCATGGAAAACCTAGTTCGGGATGTTTTAGAAATATGGGAAAATATCTAAAAATCATTATTTATTATGTAAATGATTATGGTAAAAACAATTTTACAAAATGAGTTTTGGAAATATTACATTTTGGGTAGTGACCAAAATGCAGTTTTTGCAAAATTTGGCTAGTGACTGTTTTCTAAATGATTGAAACTTTGAATCATTAATGAGCTATTTTTAACATTTATTTTCATCAGATTTCTCATTAATTTGAGAGCTTTTAATAAATGATTTTATAATAAAATAAAGGGAATTAAAAAGGAAACTAAAAGTTGACCTTTCATAACCAACTTCACGTTAGTTTTTCCTGTTCTCATTTTCTCTCAATTTCTATTCAGC
This sequence comes from Hibiscus tridactylites, assembly GCA_958450335.1. Lineage (NCBI taxonomy): Eukaryota > Viridiplantae > Streptophyta > Magnoliopsida > Malvales > Malvaceae > Hibiscus > Hibiscus tridactylites. The sequence continues at coordinate 72,301,414 of OY288272.1, forward strand.
CAAACATTTTTCCCTCATCAAAGAACCTTTTATTTTCACCTTGATTGCTGAGATTTCATTCTCTAAATGATTCTCTAACTTTGTTTCATCAAATCACATTGATTTTGCTTTGGATTTTTCAAGAAAACTTGCCCAAATTGAAAAGAGATCAACCATTAGAGGTAAGCTTCGTTCTTCTCCTCTAATGATCAGTTCTTTACTGAAATTCCCAAGTTATCAATCCTTTGTTAATGGTTTTTGAGTTGTTTTAATGTTATGAACAAGAAAGAGTTGTTAAATTCAAGATTCTTGATGAGATCTTGGTGATTTTCGTAATACTATGTTATGATCTGATTTCAGGTTGGTTTTCAACTTATTTTGGATGTTATTTTATGTTGAGAATGGGGTTTTAACAAATAAATATCGAATAGGCTTGGGTCCCTAAGTTTAAGATGTTAGATTTGTGGTTTTGAGGTGTTTTTGATGTTCTACTATTGCTGGAGGTATAAGGTCGTGTTTATGTTGATTTTTTATGTTACTTGGAGTTTAGAAAAGGTTAGAATTGATAGATCTTGGTTGGGCTTTGTTTGGTGGAAGTTTGGAGGTGTTTTCGATTATTTCGGACAGCCGAATTGGTAGTTTTGAGCAGGGCAGCATGTTGGATTGAGTGGCCGGTGATTTTAATGCATGGTGATGCATTAATCCTCTGCTCTTATGTGTATTGAACAGGGGGACTTCATCGGACGAGTTTGGTGTTGACCCCGAAGCACCGGAAGCTTAGAAATCTTTTCGGCAAACAAGTGAAACGTCATTGGTGAGTGAAAATGGTTTTAGAAGTCCTTGAGGGACAAGGAAACGAGTTTTGGGGATTTAGGATTTGTTTGAAACACCATCCTAAGTCCGGAAGTAAGTATGTTTAGATTTTCTCTGAAAATGTGGATGATGCCCCGAAATGCTTTTGACATGCTCTTGATTTGAGAAAGATAAATTTGTATTGTTTTATGCATGATTTATGACATGAGATGATGTTTTATATTGATCCCGTCAGATTGAGCAATGTTGCAAAGAGTTTTGGGATTTTGATCAAATGCTATGCATGAAATTTGATTTTGAAATGGGATGAGATTGGTTTAGAAATGTTGCATCAAAACAGTTGGTGGGATGATGTGTTTAATGTAATATATTGGCATAATTGATGAGATGTTACCGGATATAATTGGTGGACCAATAGGATGTAAAGTGCACTCTAAAATTCGTACGTGCTCTTTGGAATCGGGCAATGGGGGTAGTGCCATCCCGATCCAAAGTGAGAGTCTGATAATGAGAGATTCCATCGGGGTAGGTCTTGGTGAAACACTCAAGCTTTGTGGCGAAGATAGATACCGCCATGAGAGTCCGGTGATGCGAGATTCCACTGTGGTAGGACTTGACTTATGTCAAGCTAATCCGCATATCCGAGTAAAGATAGAAAATGAAATGCCAATTTATGAGAATGAGCTATGTTTCACATGTACCATTGGTTGAAATGTTTTTATGCTTTGAGAAATGCATTTGAGATTTTGAGATTATGAAATGCTTTTGTATATCAAGCATGTGTGGCCTTCCCATGAGTTTTGCATTGGTTGAACGCAAGAGATATATAGATGGTACATGTGGTTTTCAAATGGGGTTTTTCTTTGAAATGAATTTCAAGCATGAGATAAAAATAGCATGATTTTAGAAATGGATTTCAAGAGAATGTTTTAAAAAGATTGCATTGTTTTGTTTGGTGTTTTTAGAGCATGCCTCACTAAGCTATTGTGCTTACGCTCTCTTTTACCTATAATGCAGATAATTGAGACATCTTGGGCAACAAGGAGGTTTAAAGTAATCCAAGGAATAGATAAGCTCAAGTATGATGTTTTACATTTACCTTTAGTAATTAAATATGGCTATGGGATTTAATGGTTTGTTTAGGGAGATGTGTTTTGGACTCCCTTGAGTTGTAGCAAGTTGTGTGTGCTCTTTTTGGTTTGTAGAAGGCCACTATATTTTTTTTGTTGCTTTACCTTGCCTTTTGGGATGCTTATGGTTTGTGGTTTAAGCATGTGCTTTCATATCCCTTGCATGTTTGTGATAATCTATCAAATTCTTGCCATGTGCTTAGAATTGGATGCTTATATATTAGTATTGATGTTATAAACATGTTCATATGTTTCTGTGATGGTTTGGTGATGTTAAATGTGAGGTTGGGGATGAATTTGGTACACATGTGGTATGGATATCGATACTCGGGCTTGAGTACCGATACTCATAAGCAAAACTGATGCAAAATGGTCCAGGGGTATCGGTACGAATGGGAAGCGTATCGATATGCCTAGACAAAAGTTTGAAGGGCGTATCGATACTCGGGAAGGTGTATAGATACTCTTTTCCCATGTTTGGCCACTGCCTTCCCGCATATTGATATGGCCCATTGGTTTACCGTTACGCGACCGTTAAAATATGTTAAAAGCCTCTTTTAAAGTTCTGAAATGTTACGTTTTAGTCCCTGAACTTCGTGTATGCAATTAGGTGAGCTTGGATGATCTAATTGTGATGAAAATTTGCAGAGAAGCATGAAATATGACTAATCGAACGTTGGTAACCTTAAAACCATAAACGCCCTTGTATTGTACAAAATTTACATTTTGGTCCATAAATGATTGATTTATGCAATTAAATTTCTAAATGAAATTCGATCACTGTGTCGTTTCTTCCTATGCTCGTTGACGATCACATAGGATCTAAATTGCATCTAGAAAAGATAAAAAGAGAAAAAATGGTCGTTCATCGGAGTCGGCTATTACGAGTTGGCTTCGGTTTTCCCCGTGTAATCACCTTGGTTCGGGTCAACCATCTAGACCGGGCTAAGGGGGTTACAACATGCCCAAGGAAAGACACTTCTGGGAGCCAAAATTCACTTTTGCTAAATTTTGCGTACAACTGCTTTTCCCGAAGGGTCTGTAACACAATTCTCAAATGATTAGTGTGCTCTTCTTTTACTTTTGAATAGACAAGGATGTCATCAATGAAGACTATAACAAACTTGTCTAAATAGGGTTTCAAACCCGGTTCATGAGATCAATGAAGGTTGCAGGGGCATTGGTTAAGCTAAAGGGCATTACTAAAAATTCATAGTGACCTTACCCTGTTGGGAATGCAGCTTTTGCAAAATCAGCTTCCTTGATCTTTGTTTGACAATATCCAGATCTAAGATCAATCTTAGAAAAGTCAGTGGCACCCTTTAATTGATCAAACAAATCTTCAATTCTTGGTAAGGGGTACTTGTTCTTGATAGTAAGTTGATTTAACTTCCGATAATCGATGCTGAGCCTCATCGATCCATCCTTCTTCTTCATGAATAGAATCGGAGCTCCCCAAGGGGAAGAACTAGGCCTAATAAAGCCTTTGTCCTAGAGCTCTTGTGATTGATTATTGAGTTCCTTAAGTTCGACTAGAGCCATTCGATAAGGTGTGATTGAAAAGGGTGCAAGGCCTAGAAGGATTTCGATTCTGAATTCAACTTCTCTCGATGGAGGTAGGCCCGACAATTTCTGAGGAAAAACATCAGAAAATTCAGAAATAACCAAACATGATTCTATGCCAAAATCAAGTTTATCTCGTTTAACCATAGCAGCAAAAATGGAATAAGGTTTGTTATCAATCAAGACTATAGATTCTTTTCCTAGGCCACGGAGAAAGAGTATCTGTTTGTGACAATCAACTCGCGCTTGATGCCTTCCTAGCCAATCTAATCATAAAATGAGATCAAAATCAAAGAAGGGTAAGGCTAAAAGATCAATGGGGAAAGGGGTGCTTTGAATGAAAAAGGGACAATTTCTACATATTTGATTCACTACTACATTGTCTCCTAAAGGATTGGTAGCCACTAAGTTGCAATTTGTAAATTCAGGCTTCAATTGAAATTTCTCAATTAAGGAGGAACTATGAAAGAGTGTGTTGATCCTGAATCAAATAAGTCATAGACAGTGTGTACATCAAAATAGATAGTACATGCAATTGCATCAGGAGACTCTTCATCCTCTCAGCCTCTGATGTGATAGACTCGAGCAGGTGCCTGAGACTCCTGATAGGTAGCATTGGATTCGTGGCCTTTGTTCCTTCCAAATTCCTAGAGTTAGTTTGTTTTAGCCCTTTCCCCTTTGGTGACTGATTGTAATTCGAACCCTTTGACCCAATGGAAGGTAATTTATTTGGATTTTTAGGACAATCTTTAACATAGTGGGTTGTGCCTCTATATAGGTAGCAAGCATTGGTTAACTTTCTACACTGCCTTGTATGATTCTTCTGGCAAATTTTACAAGCAGGGATTTGAGTCTCCCATCTTGTATTCCCGGTGTTGTTCACAGACATTGTAGGTGTAGACGTTTTAGCCGCTGATTGAAGCTTAGGTAAGTAATTGCCTTTTGAGTAACTATTGAAGTTGGAAGAATTTCCTCCCTGTTGCTTCTGCTTCTGATTTTTCCAATGGGGTTTGTGATCCTCCCTGGATCTTTTATCCCCCCGGGAATGGTTTTCACTTATTTTTCCAGAGGCCTTCATCTTAGCCTCGATGGCAATATATCGGTTGACCAATTCTTGAAAATCAGTAATCCCTAGAGTAGTGAACATGGGGCCTAATTCATCATTGAGCTCATCTATAAACATTCCGCATTTATCCTCCTGCTTCTTAATAAATTCCGACTCATACTTGAAGTATTTGAAGAATTCACTAACATATTGTTCAATTGGTTTTCCCCCTTGTTTGAGATACAAGAATTTCTTCTTACGTTCAACAAGGTATCGATCGCTAATGTATTTCTTCTTCAATTCTTTGAGGAAAAATTCCCAGTTAACAGTTTTTCGGGTGCTGCAATGGTAGTAGTTTCCCACCAATTGAGTGCTTCTTCAGCTAAAAGTGTCATTGCACATTTGAGTTTATGTTCATCCAAACATTGTAATTGTTTAGTTAAGATCCTTGTTGTAGCTTCCAGCCAATATTCCGGTTCTTTCGATTTCTCTTCACTAGCTCCAATGAAGGTATAAGCTCGATACTGAGCTAGTTTGTCAATCGGGGCTCTTGTCGGTTTAACTACCGAAGGTTCGCGAAGGTTTGGAGGATTTTGTCTCATAGAGACAACCATTTGGAGAAGCATTCCCTTTGTATGGGATGAATTGCGGCAATTTCCTATTGAACTTGTTGAGGTTCAACAGGATTTTGAGGATTTTGGTCCATCCTCACACTTCCTTCTTCATTCGAGGAGCCAGTTAGGCTTTCATCATCTTTCCCCAACCTTGTTTTAGACATTCTATCATAAGAAAGAAGTGCTTGATCAATTCAAGTCATAATGACTATCCAATAACTCCTAGGTGGCACTAGAGTATCAATAACAATACAATCATAAAATGGCCCTAGAATCATGTAACCTTTAGCTTTGAATACTAATTTGTAACGTCCTAAAGTTATCCTAGAAGGAATTCATGATTTAAAACAATGCAATCAGATAAGAATCTACTTAATAAATGCAAGCATTCGAACATTATAAGTTCTTTCTTGGTGTACAAGTTTTAATTCGAACAAAAGAGGCAATTAAAAGATTCAAGCAACCAATTTGAATAACAAACATTTATGCAAAAGTATAACATCAATCCAATATGTTTCAATTCATTACACTTTCAATTGTTTAAAGATATGCATCCAAGACAACAATTTAAGTCACTAGTTTTCGATACTCAATTCAAACATGCCAAAATCGATTCCTTACAAGACAATTTTCCTTACCATAAAAATTCAAGATCATATTTGTAGTTCAAACCTATTCAATATCTAATTGAAATTATTTACATTCATTATTCCTTACCAATCAACTTAGCCGAAAGCACATACCAATTTACATGGCCATACTTAAGTTGGAAAAAAAGGTCATCAACAATTTCTAATTACTAGGTTTTCTATAAAGGCAACCTAACAAGTCATATCCATGCACCATTATATAGGATCAAGCATTCAAACACAATCCAGTGCAAGTTATACTACTACATCTATCATAAGCAACCACAAAACACGTCAATAATATTTACAAACCATAGGAACTTTAAGTCTTCCATTAGGGGTGATAATGAGCATGGCCGGCTCGTGAGCTACTCGGGCTCGGCTCGGTCAAAGCTCGGTCAAAGTTCAGCTCGAATGAGCTCGACTCGGGCTCGGGCTCGGCTCGAAACCTTAACAAGCCGAGCCGAGCCTACCCAGGCTCAGCTCGAAAAGCTCGTGAACAGGCTCGGAATCTACATATGCACTAAAATAAATTATGTGTTTGTATTTTCTTTCATTAGTTGATTGTTGTTTGATTTTGTATTTTCTTTAATTATGTGCTTGTATTATAAGAATATTTATTGATTATTTGGATTAATCTAATTTTTGGCACTTTTTCCCCTTTCCGGTTAGTGAATTTCGTTTTAGTGTTGGTTATGAAATGGATTTTTAAAGAATATTTTATATAAAAAAACTATAGCAAAACTTTTCATTTCGAGCCGAGCCGAGCCGAGCCTGACGAGCCCGAGCCGAGCCTGACGAGCTTTGAGCCCGAGCCGAGCCTAATAGAATTGTTTTTGAGCCAAGCTCGAGCCTAAAATTCCGAGCTCGGCGAGCCTCGAGCCCGAGCCGAGCCCAATTACACTGTTTTCGAGCCGAGCCGAGTCGAGCCTGGCCAGGCTCGGGCTCTACTCGGCTCGTTATCACCCCTATCTTCCATTACCAAGCCATAATATCCTAGTTCATACACTAGTGCCACCATTCTAGGAGTTCTAACAAAAGTTTATTTACATACTTTTAATTCCAAAGGAAACTTGATCAAGCTTCTTGTTAAAGCAAACCCCAAAAGATTCACCTGAAAAGTGGTAGAAGGACTTAAGTAAGCAATAGCTTAGTGAGTGAGTTTAAGGCATTAAAGAAGTAGAGTTCAAATCATTCAAGTCCTTCACTACAATATTATTCAATTAAGTTTTAGGGAAAGAAGTATTAAATTACACTCGATTTAGGCTTTTATACAAGAACATGAACACTTCCAAATCGATTCACCTTCTTAACCATGCTTAGAGTATACATATGCATCAATTCAATTAGCAAACAATGGCAATAATAATCCAAATATCATAGCACCACTACAGAGTACAAGATTTCGAGAGAGTGTATGTATAATGTCAACTACTATTTTCTCAGTAGCAATATCAATCATTATCAATCCATTTCGAACATTAACCATCAAGTGAAAAAGCTTTAGATAATAACATTAGAACCATTCAATCTTGTAGTTATTCATTCAAATTATTTCTTAATATAGCCTTGGTACTCAATCTATCGGTCTAGATACACGAGTTCCCCAACCAAACTGTCGATGAAAACAATATGATGCTCACAACACCGGTCAAACCCTCCTACTGTCACCAAATGACCAATCACACTTCCCTCCTACTGTCGCCAATTAAAGACAATTTCCCTAGACCGTAGTCCACATCGACACTGAGCTCTATAGACTCTATGGCATGCCAACTATGTCTAAACTGACTCGAGACTAAGGCTTACAATGTATATCACATTCATTATATCTAGAATAGCAATCGATTCAATATGCGCTACTAGTACCAATACTCCATTTTTAATAGGGATTCAATATCATCTTGTTTATGTCCAATAGTACCATGTCAATATTTCGATCAAATCAATAACAATTCTTTCGACAACAATGTGTACAATGATCAATTTATTAGGATAGCACGCCCTAAATCATAATTGTTTAAACTATATTACATTTCAATCAATAGACAATTAGTGATAACTTATTACTCAATAGCAAGGGTTTCATCATGACAATTTGGTATACAATTTAACTTACTTTAACACAATTCAAACTTATGAAATTCCAAGAATTACTTACCTCAATTCCATGCTCTTTAACTATGGATTTAAGAATACACACATTCATTCCATCGATAATTATTAAAGTAACATCAACATTTAAGGATCGGAAGGGCAGCACTCCTTTTTGATTCCTTAAACTACACTCACAAGATGTATCCATGCTAAAGATGATCTCGAATCACAACCCATTTCAGTCTAGCAGCTTGATGATCTACGTTAGCTCCTTTTTCTTCAAAATTTTCTTGATCTAGTATACCATTATATAATTAGGTATTAGAATAGTCCAATTTTCATGACATTTGACACTCATAGAACCATTCTAAGGAAAAATGGCATATATAAGATTTCGCACATAACAACCAAAGTATTGATCAATCAAGTGCAATTTAACACAATCAATCTCACATTTATATATTTACTCCTTTAAAACAGCAACTTGATTTCTATTTATACTAAATATGTCCAAGAGCTAGTTGGCAGCTAAATTTTCCTTGAGACAATCAAATTTTTCATTCAATGATATTAAAAGCAGGGCAACCTTCAAAAATGTTCATTATCTAATTGAAACATCCCTATTTTGATACAAAACAGTCCTCTAATCAATTAAAATAGTTTTAGTATATATGTTCATGTATCAGTCTCCAATTTACAATTTTACATCAACGCACATAATAGAACAGCCCATATGCCTTACCAAAATCTCTAATTCATTGCACAAAACGGTTTTCACCCAAGAGCAAACTCAAAGTTCAATTCTTCACTAACAACGTAACCAAATCAATGTAAACAAAATCCACATATCTATTAAGTTTGCATCACATTTTCAAGTTAGTTCCAATTATAGATATAAGGAGAAACACTTCTCCAATTCGAACTCAATCACGTAATCAAGGAAGTTTTAGGAAATTCATGAATTCCATAGCCTATAAGCTTTATTTTTTTCTTGACTCAAACCACTACTCATCAATCGGTTAAAACCAAGAATCCATATAACATTCATCCAATTCAAACAAAGATTTCCTAGCTACAATCATAAGTCAAGCATGCAATACAATAAGGGAGAACATGTTACCTTTCTAAGATGCAGAAATTGAAGGTATCCAATTTGATTCTTCCAACCGAACCAAAATTTTCTAATTTCATAAGCTTTCTCACTCTTCTCTCTTACTATGTGGGTTTCGGCCAAACTCATGGATGAATGAGATGACACTCCTTTGCCAATTGATCGAATGTAGACAAGGAGACATGTGTTCATGTCCCTTGATTTCCACCAATTTTCCATGCAAAACATGATTATCACTAATAATACTATTTATTCCTTTAACTTTTTCATTCAATTTTGAGCTTGCACTAATTTAGTCCCTTATTTCCATGCTTCTCTCTAATTGGTTCTCAATATCATATCCTAATTTTTATTTGTCCAGTTAAATGATCACACAGCATTTCTTGTTCTAAAATTTAAAGGTGTTACAAAATTGCTGAGTCGTAGTTGGAAAAGATGGATCGAAGATTGCCAAGCTCGGTTGGCAAAGAATTGATGTCCGATATCCGGTCAAAGTAGCTGGTTGAACCCAGTACACGTCAGCCCTGAAATTCAAAAGATGATAAGAGGATAACACGCATATCTTGGTGTGTAATCAGATTTCAAATTTCTAACCCATCCTAGAGTTTTCACGAGTGCCTATTTAAGACCGATCAATCACTCAAGGAGGATACGGTGGTGAAAGAGGAAGCTAGAGGGCAAATGTGGTTCGACTAGCTTAGACCAAGAGTTCTGGAGCCATTGAAAGGTTGCATCGACGGATCTCCTTCTTCGTCCATTCTATTAGTTTAATTTTCTTTTTAATGGTGATGTTGAGATACGATATTTTTTGGATGGATCCCCCAACCATGAACGAAGCTTTTATAGTTGGTTGGGGATGGTTGCGATTTATGCTCAGTTTATCTTTGGTTTTTAATGATTTGAATGCCTTGGCATTATTTTCTATCATAATAGCACTTTATTTCCTTAAATTCTTTGTCATACGACATTTGACATCGTATGCTTATTATGCCTTAATGTCTTAACATACTTAAAGGGTAACGATCAGTTGCCAAGTACTAATGAGAGAAACTTCGACAGAAGATGTTCAAGTAGATGAGCTTACTTCGAAAGTGAATTTACCCCTTAGGAGTATAGATTGAAACTTAATCAAGTTAATCTATGAAAAGTTGCACTATAGACATATATGGGTTTTAATGTGGTTAACTTAAGGTATTGCCATCGACAGAAGCAATACTATTCTCGAAATCTATTATAAGTGTGTAAAAGTATTGTTTTTCTTGCCCTTTTTTTACTCATATTATAGTTAAACTTAGGCTCATTTTAGTTGTATTGATAGGCATTCATGCATAGTTTCCTAGTTTCCTCCGTTATTAAGCTTGGTATTACACTTTGGTTGTTTTCGTGGAAAATTCATTGTTGGTGCACTTTATTATGTGCAGGTTAGGATTGTCGTGACAAGTGCGAATTGTCGTGGCAATTTAGGAGAATACTGAAGGACATGCCGAGCTGATTGCGGAGCGGTTGCCAGGGCAAGTCGAAATTTGTGAGCTGCTGAGGATGAAGTTGAGAGAATCTTGGCACCATTAACCTTGATTTATTTCCTCTTAAATGGGATGATATGAAATTAAGGGTAGGAAATAAAGCTTGAATTATTTCAATATCTTTAGATAAAGCTTAAGTTATTTCCATATCTTTAAATAAGGAAATAAAGCCTAAAGTATCTCCTCAGGAAAAGGGAATAAATCAAATCTTTTTAAAGACTCTTAGAGCTTTTCGTGCCTATATAAGGAGATTATCAGCAGCCCTAAAGATGAGGGGGAGAATCGGACGAGAGAGAGAGATCGCAAGGATTCATCCTCTTTATTTTTAGTTTATGTGATTCATGTTTGGGGATTATTCTTTGTATATCTTTTGAACCCAGCCATGAATTGATTGAAATTGGCTTGGGTTACTTGGGTTTGTGGTTTTGATAAACGATTAGATTTGTTTAGGTTTTGAGTTGCAATTTAATTTCAAAGTTTGTTCATTCTTGGTTCTTATTTCGAGTTAATTAGGAGAGGATCTCGAGAATTCATCCATTTATCTAATATAGGGAGAGTTACATTCAAGAGACGAATGTGCATGGTCTTTATACAAATGATCCTTGGTGAAGACTAATCCGTCTTAGGAATGAGTTGCAGATTTCAACGGCTAAGAGAAGTGTAAGATTAGTTGTTGTTCACCCATGGTTAACGCAGGGATGTATCATCAAGGCATGCACAATTAACTAGTGTTTCGAGTTAGGGATAACAAGAAGCCATTGAAGAACGCTTCGTCGAGCTTTGAAGCATGTCGCCCAGTTTCCAAGGCAATCGCTCCATTTCCAGTTGCCCTGGCAATTACAAATATTCATCACCTTCAATATTATTTCTTTTACAACATAGTAACTTAAGCAAAGTGGCCCAAACCAATCCCTGAGGAAACGATACTCGATACTTATCACTTTATTACTTAAAGGTCATGTCTACCAAATTTCATTCAATTCGGGAATCAACAACACCATCAATTGACATTACAAAAAATTAGTGACCAAATCGTAACATTATCAAATTGTCATATGAGTCTTTAACTAACTTACCTAACCCTGTTTTGAAACACCTCAGGCTGTTTCGGAACGGGTACACGAGAGTCAACCCTGTTGATCGTTCTTTTTAGACCGTTTTGATACAGGCTTGACTCGTATCGGAACGGATTGACCAGCCTTGACTTTGAATTTGACTCGTTTCAATACGCATTAAACTCATACCAAAACAATGGTTTCCAGTGGCAAAATGTTCCGAAATGGCATTACTTCGTTTCGGAACACCCATAATCTCAGGTTCAATAATGTGCACCCGTACCGAAACGACATCACCCGTTTCGATACAGACAGGCCTGTAGTGACAGATTTTTACTAGTTTTTGACCAATTTACCCTACCATATGATGTCCAAATGCAACGAAACTTTATACGCAATATTTCAATGGTATGAACTACCATCATGCCAAATTTCATGAATATATGAATACGTTTACCATGTTTTTACCTTTTTTAGCTAAGCATGCATTTTTAAAGCTATTTCAAAAGAACCAAAAAGGCCATTTAGGGCAAAAGACCAAATTACAAAATAGACAAGGCACCAACACAACAAAATGGGCATGTATGATTAGTTCAACTACTTTGCCACCTACCTAGGAGTTCAAAAGTCATATTTACATTACTTGTAGCTTGGTAGTGACTTGTCTTGACGGCTGATCCGATCTTCCAACGAACAAACCTTCTTAACCTAAAAATGCATGAGATGAGACACGTTAGACATACTTTGCCTAGTGAGGTAAAATGTAAGTAATGGTAATGACATGGTTACACTTTTACATAATTTCATGTCAACATTATCAATGCTATGCAAAAATGCACAAAGTATAATCATGTTTCATTTTCATTCGTAATCCTTGGATTGAATCAAGATCGTGGATAAGCGAATTCCTACACCTCGCCAAATCAATGAATGGTCTAATCCCTCCGCCTCGCCAAATCAATATAGGCCGTAGCCCTAAGAACGTAGTCCACTCGTACACTGAGCTCATGAATTCTATGGCATGCCAATTGTATCCCGAGTCCATTCCAATCCAAGGTTGCAATATACATATTCATTTCAATAGTCAATGATATATCAATGTCCAATGAATTCAAATGTTGTCGATGATCAATATATGTGTCTCAATATCAATATCTCATAGATTGGTATCCATATTAATGTCCGATGACTTCAATGCAATAATCTAATGACAATGCTTATGTCGATGACTATATACAATGACAATAATCAATGTTCAATGGCGACTTACCGACACTTACCAAAGTGTCTGATTAACCATCCAATGTAATTGCTTCAATAATAATGTTAGCGAAGAAATCTAAAATAACAAATAATGATCCGGGAAGACCTTTCGCCTAAACCCGAGATTCCGACTACACTCACCTTACAATCCGAAGCTTCAAGGCTCTCGGATAGCAATCCCTTTGTTCCTAGCTTGTGAAGGAGATGGTGAAACCTCTTTCTCCACTTCTTGAGCTAGAAAATTAATAGAAAACTTATTAGGTTCGATGTCTCGATATCAAAATCAATATAACTATATCAAATTCGATATTCGACTTCAAAAGAGATGACAACGATGAGATATCCATGGATAGTCAAAACCCTAGCATAGATTACACTCAAAATATCCATGGAATCCAATAACCGATTGAGGAATATAGCTTACCCGATCGATAGCAACGATTTGATATCGATAAAGAAGAGATAGTAAAGCTTGAAATTCCACTAATGGAGGTGTGTGCTTAGTTGGAGAAGATGATGAAAGTGAGAGGTGCTAGCTTGGGAGTGTTTTCGGGTAAGCTATCTCCACTTTCTTTTGTTTATATTTTTAATTCAAAGTTTTCCTTCAATTGAAGGAAAGTCATCAGATAACTCCACGTAAATGGAGAATTTAATTAAAGAGGGCTAATCGTGAGGTTAGTCCCTCACTTTTCATACAATTATAGTTTTGCCCTCCAACTTACACTTCTTCCATTTTAGCCACTAAAAGCTCAATAGTATTTAATAAAGTTCAAACACAATGTTTTAAGCCCAATTAGGGTTCAATAACAATAATTAACTAGTCGATAAAATCTTTAAGCTTTGTCAATGTAGGATTTTCGATCATCGGAAATAAATTCCGACTAGACCGGATTTCGGGGAGTTACAGCTCATCAACCATTTGAATACTTCTTCTTGCCAAACTGTTTTTACTTTCATCACATTAGCTTAGCTATTATCTAAATCAAAAATCGAAATCAATTTCAAAATGCTCGATCCCTTAAACAAGTAAAGCATTAAACATTTAAATTTTTGGTCAATCCTTGTGGATACGATACTTAACTTACTGTTGTATTACTTGTCGATCGTGTATACTTGCAGGCAATAGACTTACTCTTGGCACTATTTCTTACATATTTACACTGCATTCTCAATCCTTTGCCAAGCGTTAGCAAATTCGACAATATGCAATTGTAGTGATAAGCTTGATTCGCCCTTTTATGATCGTAGAGTCGTTGAACATGTTAGATGGATCCTGCATGGATGTACTTTCTCATGGGATGTATTACGTATGCCATCATATGTAAATGTAATGTTGTATTGTGTTACTTTGTATCATGTTAAATTATGCCAAGTTACACAGTGGTGTAACACAATGGAGACAGGTGGGGGCCACGGTCCCTCCTAAAATTTGTAAAATTATAGTTTTGACCCTTATAATTTTTAAAAAATTTAATTTGGCCCCTACAAAAATTTTAGAAATTCAGATTAAGCTTCGAAATTTATGATTTTTTTAATTAAACTCCTCCCATAATTCTTTAAAGTTCTCGTTAAGCCTCTCAAATTTTTAAAAATTTTAGTTAAACTTCAACTTTTTTGAAAAAAAATTAATTTAAGCCTTCTAAATTTTTAAAAAAATTTAATTAAACCTCTAAATTTTTAAAGTTTAAAGTTGACCCCCCAAACTCTACCATCAAATTCCGCCACCGAAATTACACCATGTTGCCATGCCATAATATGCCTTGTTATGTAATATTAATGAAGTTCACGTTGACTTGTATGATAATGTATTTGTTAAGTTTGGTCGGTGCATCAAGTCATGAATGGTTATACGTTAGTTGTTATATGGTGTTTTTTGTTTCCACAAGCTGGTTATAGATTCAAAGTTTTGAATGTCTGTTAGTAAAGTTGCATCCATCGAGGTATAATTTGAATTTCATGATCCAAGCGTGGTTAATTGATTTTAATATTTTTTTTAATATTTTTTAACTTTATTTTCATTTACAAATTTATAATATTTAAATAATATTTTTTACTTAATTCGTAAAATAACTGACGTCGGTTTAACAGCTTTGTCATTTTATTGTCAATTAGTTTAATTTGAAAGAAAAAAAAGATTCGAAGGTCAAAAGCAATAAAAAGATATTTAAAGACAAATGAGTTCTGCGAAAATTTTGAGGGCTAAAAAACTACTCTCCCTGGTTGGGACAAAAATTCTATGCCCTTTTTGGTGTCTATTTTTGTGACTTGACATAAAAAAATTAAATTTTAAGATCTAATATTAACCTTAAATTTTGAATCTTAAACCCTACAGCTAATATCATAAATTCTAACTCTAAGCCCTAATCTTAAACCTTAATTCAAAACCCTAAAAATAAATTTTTAATGATGAAATATAAATAGGGGCATCAAAAAGCTGCATACGATTTCTACTCCTCTGATTTAACTATTGAATGACTTTAGGTGGATCTAATGGATTTTCTCATCAAATGGGTCTTTTTCCATCTTCTCTTTCTTGTTTTGTACTTTTTTTCTCCATTTAAGATTAAGAAAGTTTTTAATGAGACTCACAACTTAAGTCCAGGTCTTGTACGATTCTATTCTTCTTTAATAATATTATTTTTGCCGAAAAAATTGTTTGTTTCATATTACATATGCGCGCGCACACACACACATATATTTTCTGTGTTGAAACTTCGGTTTATTGTTTCTTTTCCCTTGTTTTTATAATATAACACTAACCGAGATTTTACTTCAACGGAATTCATTTATTAGTCTAAAGGTAATTACAATGTAGCATTTGTTCACAGATATTCCTAGTCCTTTTTTAATGCACATATACCTTGGAAACATTGCGATTGACTCTTAGGATAAACATCATCCGTTTTTTTACTGGGATCACTTGTTGGGTTCATGTCACACATTTAGTTGATTTTATTTTTTAAAATTTGAAATTATACTATTGTAGGTTAAGTTGTAGTTGTAGAAATTAAGGGTCCATTTGATTTTAGAGAAATATTTTTAAATATTGTTTTCTATTTTTATTTTTAGAAAATAATTTTTCAGTTTTCTAAAAATTAGAAGACATGCTTGGTTAATAGGGATAGAATTTTGTTTTCAAAAATAAAACTAGTGAAAATGTGTTTGGTATTTAACTTTTCAAAATAGAAATGAAAAAAATAATCATTATATAATTAAAACAAAATATAGTTATAAAACTATTATTAAAAATAATAATAAATAAAATATGAGTAAACGAACCAAAGTTTTAAAAAACTCATGTTAAAATAAAAAAAAAACACTACTTTTCATATTTTCCGTTTTCCTAAAACATTTTCAATGAAAATATCTTTTGTATGTTTTTAAATTTTCACTTATTTTTGTTTTTATTTTCTAAAAATCATTTTCTAATTTTACAATCAAACACATTTCCTTCACCGTTTTTTATTTCTAAAAAACTGAAAATAAAAATAAAAAACTTTATTCTCTAAAACCAAACGAACCCTAGGTATTTACACCTTAATTTTTACTTCCATTCTAAAATGTATGAGTTACTTTTTTATATTATGAGTTTTTATGTAAATATATATAGTAATATTTATTTAAGATATTTTAAACATGAGTATGTCTAACACAATAAATCATGTATAGTTTTTTTATCTTTATTTATGTTTTATGGTTTATGTTCAAAATCTATGTTTGTTTCTCTAACAATGGCTTTAATGTTTGAACCCGAATTATCTCTTTGAAAGTAAAACATGTCTTACCGTTACGAGCAACACTTATTAGTACTTGACCCTATATATTTATACTAAGTTCAATCCCTTACATAAATGATAAAAAAAAGCATATAGTTTTTTTTTGCTCAGCAAAATAAGATTTTATTAATTAAACAACTAACTTAACTTGATTGAGAGCCCCATTAAAAACCTCCCTAAGTCTAGGTAGAAAAAAAGAGTGCTCACAATCAGGAAATACGAAACAATGAACCTGTTCGCGAGACAAAACTATCACATTTGTAGCCATTACAATCACAACTCAAAAATGGCAAGGTTATATGGTACTAATTAAGGGGATAAAAGTGAAATTTAGTTAGAAGACCTTTTCTTTTGAATTGCATCTGCATTGGCCCAAGTAATTTTTATTTCTAGGATATGATTATGATCAATATATGGAGCTTAATACATATAATCTTCCTCTATGTTGATTAATTTAATAAGTGTCAAATGTAAACATATATTCACATTAGTTTGCTCCATATTTAAAAGTTCCTATATATATTTGGGGGATTATAATTCATATTGATTTCCAAATATAATCTGAACATGAATGGGATATTTTTTTTCCATTTTTGGGGTCAAGGGAACTCGTTGGGTGAGCCCCAGATAAAATACATAATTCTTAGATTATGTATCTGTATTTCATGGGATATTGAAATTATTGATATTACTTGTATTCCGTATTTATTACGTTTTGAAGTAATGTCAAAAAATACCTCTAACGTTTTATTGAATAGTCACTTTAATTCTTATTCTTTTTTTTAGAGCACTTTGACCTTCAATGTTTCATTTTTGCGTCAAAATGGTCTCTCAATGGATAAAAATCTTTAGTTCACCAATGTTGAACACCTTTATATAGAGTGACAATGCTACAAGAGATCATACACTAATATAACAGTGCCACATTTACAAAGATTTTGCAATTTGACCTTGAGAGGGAATAAACTCGAGCCTTTATTAGGGATAGCTCACGCCTTAATTACTCAATGTATGATGCCTTGTACGATCTCCATGTCACTTCAAGGTTTTTACTATTAGTTAACTAACGGTTTTCATCCATTGAGGGGTCATTCTAATCTAAAATGAAACGTTGGGGTCAAAGTGCTCTTAAAAAGGAATAAGGGCCAAAGTGATGGCTCAGTCAAACGTTAAGAGCATTATTTGACATTATGCCTACTTTCTTTTCTTTTTTCTTTTTTTGCATGAATCCTCATGTCCAACAAAAAAAAAGAACATATTTACCTCATACAATATATATGCGATAGAACTTTGAACTCTCACTTGATAAAAGAAAGTTTTGGTGATATTACAACATAACAGTTGTGAGAATATGAAGTCATGCATTTGCATGAGTTACTAGCTAGACATTTTGATGTATTTGTTGTCCTTTCTTCTTGATGTACCTGCAATATTTACCCTAATGAGCTTGAAGTTGAAAAACAGCGTTTATTTTCCCGGTTGTCCAAGACTGTGCATGTGTTGCACCATTGGAAACTGTCCTTAGGTTTTCCTCCGAGATCCAAACAAACCCTAAGAAAAAGGTATCAAATTCAGTTGTTATACAATGTGTAGCTGTCAAAGCTGCAAATCTTTAAAGCTTAGTTGATTTCAAGTGAAAAGAAACTCAGCTACCAGGGTCCCGCCAAAGAGAAACAGGGACCTTGGCCACTTGTTTTCCCATATTTGTGCTTCAGAAAATGAAGTTGACCCATTTTGGACACCCAGTAATTGAATGATGCCAAAGATCTAGCTTTCAATGGAAGATTAGATCCCAAGATCATCTTTAAATGGAATATAAGGTGTACTTTTCAATGGATCCCTCAGTTTGATTTTTATTCATTCATGATACCTGACATACGAAAAAGAATCAAAACTAACAACATTTCTGTGTATTTTGGTACTTCATGGGAAAATGAGAGATGCATGGAATCTTGCCTCTCTATAACAGCACTCATGGACACACACAGAGAGAGAACAAAATATATATGAAAGGACAACAAATACATCAATATATATATATATATATATATATATGATAATTTAAAATTTCTGGAGGTGCGAGATTAGATCACCAAAATAAGATATAAAGAAAACTTCTAAAATATATATGAATTTGAAATTTCTAATGGTGCGGTGCGAATGCCGCTAGTACCCCTCGGTCCATCCATGATCATATTACTGTATTAAGGTATGAAAGTATTCACAGGATTTTATCACATCAATAAG
The DNA here is from genome assembly GCA_958450335.1 of Hibiscus tridactylites. Taxonomy (NCBI): domain Eukaryota; kingdom Viridiplantae; phylum Streptophyta; class Magnoliopsida; order Malvales; family Malvaceae; genus Hibiscus; species Hibiscus tridactylites. The sequence goes on from OY288272.1 coordinate 72,320,259, forward strand.
AGTGAAATTGCAGCCGATATATAGACCATGTGCCTTCTGCTTGCAAGGTTGAAAAGATGGAGGGAAAATGTCGAAAGGAAACTGTTGTATTTCCCTGGCAGGGATTCCATCTGGTCTCTAGCCTGTGTATTTGCTGGTTAGAGACTTGTGTAATCTCTCTCTTTTTCCTTCAACTCCATAAAATTTCCCAAAAACTAAGGCCGGGGGAGAGAGAGAGAGAGAGACTGTCTCTAATTAGCTTCTCTATCTGTTAGAAATAGACCACTACATATATACATAGACACAGAGAGAAGGTAGAATAGAATCATGGTTATGAAAACCCTGATAGAATCATAAAAAAAAAATTGGATTCCAAAAGAATTGAGCTGTAAGCATATATGACCAGAAGAAAAAAAAAACTAAACAAGCAGGTTATCCTACCCCAAAAAATAAAACCATCAGGTTTGAGGGTAATAATACCAAAGCATCCTGTTGCATAAACCATTGACAAAACCTAAAAACAGTAAGCATTTCCGGTGTAAAAGTTTCAAAAATGAAAAATTAAAAATAAACAAATCTATACACTATACACACACATACACAAAGCAAATTATTCAAATAAATACATATAAGATGATAAGGAAATCTCATGAAATCCAAATAAGCCCTGAATGTGTTCAAAGTGATTGAGAGATGAAAACCCTTTTCCTAGGGATTGAGAGGAAACAGGAATGGTGGTGTTGGCAGCAAAAGAGAAAAGGAGTGGATAATTAGGGTTTCGTTCTGAGAGGTGTATTATGATTGGGGGATATTGTGCAACCAGCAACAGGTGAAACTGCCACATGATCTGATCTTCCCTCAATAGAAAAGAGGGAAATTAAGATCATGCTGGCAGCTTCATCTGATGGTGGAGCACCAAAAGAAAAATGCAACACACTCTTCCTCAAACAAGGCCTAGAAAAGAACAAGTAAACCTGAGAAACACACCATGGGAGAATATAAACTATGCACCAAAGGGAGAGCCTATGTATAATATTTTGGTAGCTATAGAAAGGGCAGTGCTATAGGCTCCATGTTGAGAAGAAAGGATAATAGAAGAGGGGTTTAAATAGGAGGAGAGGATTGGTGGGGAGACATTATCATATTAATTTTTTAATTATTTTTTCTATTAAATAATGGAATATTGAAGTAAAGGGGTAAAAAAATAGTTGATTATGATGAAATAACTAAAGAAAAAAAAAAGGAGTGGTCCCAAAGTGATGCAAATTGAATATTAATCACGCCATGCAGTTTTGCAGAAAGGTTAGTGAGTGTGTCCATATACATTCGTTAACAACATTAATAGCTCTTAAGGTTGGGGCAGTGGGGGACCTTTTAACCTGCCCCCCCTCCCTCTCTCTTTCTTTAACTTTGAGAAGGAAGGATCATCCATGAGGGTAAGGGGAAAAGTGTGTAATATAATAAATGGGCATTGCATTGTTTCATTAAAAAAACAAAGGGAAAGGAAGGAGGAAAGTGTTTCTCACAAATAGAAATTATCTGTCCGGTGTTCTTATGAATGTCTCAGCATTAAAAAATTGAGTTTATAGTTTAGGGTTAGAATTATAGTTTAGGATTTAAGGTGCAAATTTTAGTTTTTAGAGTTAAAGTGTGGAGTTTAATTTTTTTTTAGTGTTAAGTTATATATAAAGACACAAAAAAACAGCAAAGAAATTTTGTTCCGAGCTCACAAGCTTTAATAAAGTGGGAGACTCTCAAATTGATTATATACTTGAATTAAACTTGCATGTACGAATTTTTACACATCTAACTTGTGAATCATATAAAAGAGGCAGTATATCAGTGCAATATAAAAAATGTTAGAAATTGTGATATAATTCCATTTAATTCTAGCTCGGAAAGTTTGCGGTGCAATCAAGTTGGTGAAAATAAAATTTGAAAAAAAAATAAGATTTTGTCAGTGTGTACATAAGTATACTTTTATAATTATACTTTATTTTAATAAAAAATTCTTATCCCTATAAATAAATACCTTGAGTAAGGGTTTTATTACAATCCCTCATGTATTCATTTTTTTGATATTAATGAATTTCTCCTCATCTATTTTAATATCTTTTCTTTATTGTGTGATTATGTATTTACAGTTATCTTCTTAAAAATTATGTAAATACGTAAAAAGAAAACTATGTATGCTTCATTAATTGTACTTTGTAATTATATGAAAGTGCATATAACCCGAAGCATCTTCCTTTTTGTTGAGAGTCGATAGCCTTGCTAACCGTTCCATTTGTTGGATAGTTGCTAAACCCTTCATCTGATTGGTGCCAGCTGCAAAAATGCCTATAAATTTTTATTTTAAAAAAATTAAAAACATTTTGGATTTAGAGAATCATGAAAAAGAATAGGATGTTGGTTATACAAATTCCATATCCCTTTTGTTTATGTGCCTTAGCTCTATAGGTGTGATGATGGAACCCAACATATTGTCTATGAAATAAGTCACAAACTCGGCAACACATAAACTAAAGTATTACCTTTTTTTTATGATATTATTAATAAATTGTTTAATGTTCCAAGTACCCCACGAGATTTGCCTAACCTTTTCGAGATTTTAATCGTATGTGCTGATTCCTGTATGTAATACTAATTCATTATTAAAATTGTTTTCTTTCTCCCTCATTTTCAACATATTCGTTTGGGTGTTATATTCCTCAAACAATCATAATTAAATAGGGTGGGCCGAAGGGTGTTGTGGTAGTCGTATCTCCTAAAAATTTTAAAATTTATATAATTTATAAAAAATATATATATTTTAATTGTTGATGTCATCGTGCACTCCTGCATTTTAAATTTTATATAATTTTATTGCATTCCCAATATAAAATTATGTGTCGGTCTCTGTAACCAAGTTCTGTGGATGTTAAATAACAGATGAATTTTAGGCCTAGGTTTACCTAGCTTCCTCTAGGGTTTAAGGCTGATATTCTCCCCGTATCATCTTTCATATCTTACATAACAGATCATAAGAGTTGGTCTTTGATAGGTTAATCTTAGAATTTCTTTATTTTACAGTACATGTTTTATTTATTTTTTAATTTCATATCAGTTGAAGGATATATATATATATATATAGTTTCTCAAAGAATGTTTGTGAACCAAAGGAGAGGAGATGATCAAAGTGCTTTCTTTCTTCATTTGGTAACAAAGTTGATTGCATGAATCATACATATGTATGTGTGTCTATGTCTATGTTCTCCCATGTGAAGTCATGTTGGACATGCCATTCTAGGAATTTTGTTTTTTATTCTTTTAGCCGTTAACGGAAATTATCCCCTTCAACCTCCAATCTTTTCTAATTAAATTTCGTATAACGAATTAACTAGATATCAACTCAATTAGAAATTAGTAAACTACCCTTATTTTGAATTATAGTTAATATTATTATGACACTATTTTTCTTTTTATATAATTTATAAATAAACAACTACAAATCACACTCTCAATTATCAAACTCTTTGTTTAATCAGATTTATATATAAAAATTCTCCACTATTCCACTAATAATCTCTATTTTTTTCTTTTTTCTTTTTATATTTCTAAAGTTTGTAACAACCTGCCCTAAATAGAATTCCACATTAAAAAACTTTTATTATTATATACTATATTTTTTTGTTCAAATTATTATTATATATGTTTAAATGTTCAAATAAGGTTTTTAAAATATCAAAAAATGACATCATTTTTAAATTTATTCAAATAAAGACTTAATGCTTTCGAGCCTATTAAAAATAATTATTAATTTGAATAAAATTGATGATATTGTATTATTGTTTTGGTATAACGACAAGTTTAACACCTAAAATCTGTAGAATATGGTGAGTGGATGTGATGATTTCGATTCTATGCTGATGCTAATGTTAATGGATAAGCATAAGATTTTGTAGCATCTATTATCGCAGCTAGGACTTAACACTATTTAAAAAAATAATGGATTCGCCATCATTCTTTTTTGAGGTGTAATTGGATCATCTAAAAACGGGTCATTTTAATAAAAATGATTTATTTTATTAAAACAACAATTTTTGTCTTCAAAAACACAAAAAAACGAGTTCGGGAGTCGGTTACACGTGAGGAAAGGTGAGCACTCCACAACGCCTAAAAATTGGTACCTAGCCGATTATAAGTTGTCTTAATGTCGGAATTTGTAAGTTCCTGAAAAATTTAAATTATTATCCATTTATAAATGTGAATTCATTTTATCGGCCCTATCATCCGAGGAATAAACAATAATCACCACCAACACTTCTAGCGCTAACCCGTTTACTTCTTTTTCGCGAGACACCACATAATAATTTATATGTCCGATGAGTATAAATTGAGCATGGCACAAAAAAGCATTAAATAATAGATTTATTAGCAACTAACGTTTTTTAACTATCATAATGTAAATATTATTAACCTAATAAAAAGGAGCAATCTAAGTGAATTTTACTTTTAAAGGTTCAAGTTTGGTTAAGTTTCAATTAATGGAAATTAAGCCTATGGTGAAAAGGAAACTAAACTATACTATGAAATCTATTTTAAAGAGTTTCTAAGATTAATTAAGGCCTAAACTCAAAAGAACTCGATCTTAAGGTTTTAAAACTAATCTAAGAACCTAACTAAAAGATATTAACAATTAAGGGTTTTTTTCTAGGAAATTATATTAAATTAACAAAAGAAGCGAGAATGGAATAAACAACATAAAATTAAATTGTAGGATTAAATATGTGCATAAGGTTAAACAAATATTAAAGAGAAGGGATAAAGAATAATTTTTTTTAAAAGCGCATTTTTCCCTAAATCGGGTCAAGACATGATGTATGGGCCAAGTTTAAAAGTTGGTCCGAATTTAAAAGGAAAAAAAAGGATTAAACTAAAGGTGGTGTAAGGATCTAAAAAAGGATAATGCTATTTGCTAGAATAAATAAAAAATGATGGTAAACCCTAAAGGATCTAATTAAACTTGAAAATAGTGGCTAAATTGGAAAGAACCAAAATTAGAAGCCAAATTGGATAAAAAAATAAGGACCGAATTGAATAAATTGATAAATGGGTGACTGGTAGAGCAAAAAAAAGGCGGGAATTTAATGAATGCAATTAAACCATTTTGTTTTAAAACATGTGGATATAAAACCCATTTTTTATAAACACTTTTCATTCCTTTCATTTAAAAAATGGATCAAACACCATTCCCTCATGTTCTCTCAATCGTTCTTAGTGTTCTTCATAAGATGAAGAACACGACGGTGATCCATCGTGTCGGACGCCATTTACCGGCCACCATAAACCAACGATGGACTTTTAAAAAAATCTTTTTGGAATTCTTTTTTGATCCATAATCTAAATCCCTCTTTCAAAATACTGAAATAGGTTTAAAAGGGCCAAAATCGTTAAAAACATTTCAAATTCCGCATTTTTTTAAAAAGTTTACAGAATCCGGCAACTCTTATTAGAATCCCGCGGTGAGAGTTAAACGACACAAGGATGATGTGCATTTGTCATCAGAGATACGACCTCAGATCGTTGTTCACGGCAGCGGCAGCTCAAAAAACGGGTAAAGATTTATCCCTTTTCCTTCAATATATTCGAAGTAAAAAATAATAATAAAAATAACTATTGAGATACCTAGAAATTTCTTGTTTGATTTTATTGCTCAATAAAATTCATCCTTATTACAAAGGAATTTGATCAGCATTTAATAGCCATAATACATACCAAAATTAAAAAAGAATCGGAATACAAAATACTTAATCTACGGTCAATTTTCTTTCCATGTTTGGTTAATTATGCTTGATTCCTCCCCTTTTCATTTTAAACCGTTTTGATGGCCTTTTTATCTTCTTTGACTAATTTTTTTCCCTTGTTGTTTCCTTGGGTGTTACGGCTGAGACGTCGGGCTGTTGAGGAGGCGGCCACCAGCGAACGTGAGCCACAAGGATGATTGGACGGTGTTTGCATCGGAGGGAGCCGAGGCATTTAGAAATTCAGCGCTTGGTATGCACATGCGCCATGGAGCCGAGGGGTTTCTTCTCCCAAATCGAATCTGGACCATTGGATCTAGCTTAGATCCAACAGTCGTGAGTTGGTTGCGCATGGGGGAAATAAGTCAGTTAGGATTTTGTTATTTTGGGCCAAATGGGCTATTATTGTAAATTTGGACTTTTTTAAGTTAATGGACTCTTTTTTTGTTTTTATATTGGGTTTTATATATAACAACAACAACAACAACACATACACATATATAAGGCCAGCCAAAATCTAGTGACTACATCTGCCCCTCTTTGCTCATTCTGGTGAAACAGGAATAGGGCAAAGAACAAAAGGCTTTGATTTTATCAGGCCAAACTATAAACTAGCTGTCAGGGTTTGCTTTCCTTGTTTCCACAGAGAACAAGTCAAATTCCAATCCTTGAATCCCGAGGTAGTTAAAAGAAACTCTAATCCTTCAATCCTGAGATGAAAAGGTGATCCGCTCCTTCGAACCCGAGGACAGACCAAAGGAAAACTTCATCCTACAACCACTTATGGGTAAAAAAATTTAGGATATCTCTATATCCCGCAACTGCTTATGGGTGAAATATAGTTTGGGATATCTCTATCCCGCAATTGCTTATGGGTGAAAAAAAAGTTTGGGATATCTCTATCACGCAACCGCTTATGGGTGAAAAATTTTGGGATATCTCCATCTCGCAACCGCTTATAGATGTAAAATAGTTTGAGATATCTCTATCCCACAACCGCTTATGGGTGAAAATTTTGGGATATCTCTATCCCACAATCGCTTATGGGTGAAGATTTTAGGATATCTCTAACTCCCCCTAGCTATTAGCATGGATATTTTCAAGAGCAACAACACATAAACATGCAATTTCACAAATTCAAGCAATTTTAACTTAAAAAAGAGTCCTAAAGGGTCAAGGAAGGATAGTTAGACCTAACTCTCTCCTAAGGGACCAAAAATGCTCTTTATCGAAAGGCTTTGTAAATATGTCCGCTAGTTGGTTTAAGGTGTCAACGTACTCTATAACAACATCTTCCTTAAGGACATGATCTCTAATCAAATGATGCCTTATCTCTATATGTTTGGTTCTAGAGTGTTGGATGAGATTTTTAGTTAAGCATATGACACTAGTGTTGTCACACTTAAGGGGTATGGTAACTTTAATACCATAATCTAAGAGTTGTTACTTCATCCAAAGGACTTGAGCACAACAACTCCCTAAAGATATGTACTCGGCTTCGGTGGTAGATAGAGCTACACTATTTTGTTTCTTAGAGAACCAAGATATGAGCATACTACCTAAGAATTGACATGTTCCCGAAGTACTCTTCCTATCGATTTTACACCCCCCATAATCCGCATCCGAATAAGCATGAAGGTTGAAGGTTGAGTCTTTAGGGTACCAAAGACCTAGACAAGGAGTATCTCTAAGGTACATAAAGATTCTCTTAACGGCTATAAGGTGAGACTCTCTAGGACTAGCTTGAAACCTAGCACACAAGCAAACACTAAACAAAATATCTGGTCTACTTGCGGTAAGGTAAAGCAAAGATCCAATCATAGAGCGATAAAGCTTAGAGTCAACACACTTACCTCCTTCATCTTTGTCAAGCTTTGTAGATGAGCTCATAGGTGTGGCTTGAGGCTTTGCATTCTCCAAGCCAAACTTCTTGAGCATATCCTTGATGTACTTTGCTTGATTGATGAAGGTGTCACCCTTCCTTTGCTTGATTTGGAGTCCCAAAAAGAATGAGAGCTCCCCATCATGCTCATCTCGAATTCACCTTGCATTAACTTAGCAAACTCTTTGCAATGACACTCATTAGTAGATCCAAAAATAATATCATCAACATATATTTGTACTACTAAGATGTCGTTTTATACCTTTTTATGAAAAGTGTAGTGTCCACCTTACCTTTTTCAAAACCTTTTTCAATTAAAAAGTTTGAAAGTCTTTCATACCAAGCTCTAGGAGCTTGTTTTAAACCATAAAGTGCTTTAGTTAGTTTGAAAACATGATTTGGAAATTTTGAATCTTCAAAACCCGGTGGTTGTTCCACATACACTTCCTCATTTATAAAACCATTTAAAAACGCGCTTTTAACATCCATTTGAAAAATCATGAAGTTGTGATAACATGCATATGAAAGAAACATCCTAATAGCTTCCATTCTAGCTACAAGTGCATAGGTTTCATCAAAATTTATTCCCTCTTCTTGAGTGTAACCTTGAGAAACTAATCTAGCTTTATTTCTCACAATGTTACCACTCTCATCTAGTTTGTTCCTAAATACCCATTTAGTTCCTATAGTAGATTGATTACTAGGCCTTTCAACTAATGTCCAAACATTACTTCTCTCAAATTGATTTAACTCTTCTTGCATAGCCATATTTCAAAAGTCATCTTTTAATGCTTCTTTAGTATTCTTAGGCTCTATGCATGAGATAAAAGCAACATGAATCATGAGTTTAAGAGAAGATCTAGTAGTTACCCCCTTGGATGGATCACCCAAGATTTCACCACCTTTGACATAGTTGTACTCCCTTTGGTAGCTTACTTTATTTTCCTCAAGAGCCAAGTCCTTCAAGGCTTCAAGAGGTGGATCTTGTGTATCCTCTTCTTTCGTTGGAATCTCATCCCCCTTTGAAGTTTGTCCCCCATCAAAGGCATCAAGGATTCCTACATCATCATCATCACAAGAATCCTTCCTCGGAAGGAGGTTATCATCGAATACAACATGAATAGACTCTTCTACTACTAAAGTTCTCTTATTAAATACACGATAAGCTTTAGAGTTTAAGGAATAACCTAAGAAAATAGCTTCATCACTTTTAACATCAAATTTACCTAAGTTATCTTTTCCATTGTTTAAAACAAAACACTTGCAACCAAATGGATGAAAATAACTAATGTTAGGCTTTTTAGATTTTAAAATCTCATATGGTGTTTTATTTAAAAGTTGCATAATCATTACTCGGTTTACAATGTAGCAAGCGGTGTTTGTGGCTTTCGCCCAAAAATATTTAGGTAAATTGTTTTCACAAAGCATGGTTCTAGCCATTTCTTGTAAAGTCCTATTTTTCCTCTCAACTACCCCATTTTGTTGAGGAGTTCGAGGAGCCGAAAAATTGTGTCTAATACCATTTTGATTTAAGAATTCTTCAAAAACTAGATTTTGAAATTCGGTTCCATGATCACTTCTAATATGAGAAATTTTAAGTTCAAGATCATTTTGAGTTAATTTTGAAAATGTGATGAATTTTTCTAAAGCCTCATCTTTAGTACTTAAGAATAGAACCCAAGTAAATCTAGAATAGTCATCAACAAGTAAAAATGCATACGATTTACCACCCAATCTCATAGTTCTAATAGGCCCAAATAAATCCATGTGAATAAGTTGTAAACACCTACGTGTAGAAACATCATTAATGGATTTAAAGGATGATTTATGTTGTTTACCCTTAGAGCATGCATCAAAAATTTTGTCATTTGAGAACTTAATTTTGGGTAAACCTCTAACTAGATCTAGGGAAACTAATTTTTCTAAAACACTAATGCTAGCATGTCCTAGTTTCCTATGCCATAGCCATGCATCATTTTCATTTTGTGCAACAAAGCATGCATATGATGTATGAATGTCATCTAAATGCACCATGTATATATTGTCTATGCGATGACCAATGAGAATTATATTATTTGATTTAATGTCAACAATTTTGCACCAATTTTTATCAAATAAGACATTAAACCCTTTGTCACATAATTGACTTATGCTCAATAAATTATGTTTTAGACCATCGACATATAAAACATTTTCAATGAGAATAGTAGAGTGATTACCTATGGATCCAATACCTTTAATGCGGCCTTTGGAGTTGTCACCAAATGTCACTACTCCTCCACTTTTTGGCTTTAAGTCCATGAATCGACTCTTGTCTCCGGTCATGTGCCTCGAGCATCCACTATCAAGGTACCATGAATTTTGACTTTATGCTTTGGCCTTGTAGCAATGCTCCCCCTACAAACAAAGATATTAAACTTTGGTTTTTGGTACCCAAATCATTTTTGGTCCACGAGTGTTAGCTCCCAAAAGCTTGGTTCCCTTAGGAATCCAAGGTGACATAGCAACAACATTATTAGACTGACGAGTTCCTTAGGAACCCATACACTCTTAATCTTCTTAGTTCTATTATGTCTATGGAAACCACTTTGTTTGTAGTTATATGTCTTTCTCCTAGGTTGGTTTGTTTTAGATGATTCACATTTTTCATGTTTCACATTACCAACATTTTTGAAAGACTCATTGAGCTTGTTAAGCTCATCTAACACCTTTTGGTGTTCACTATTGCATTGAGAAATAAGATTATTTAGGTCTACATTTTCATCTTGAAAGAATTTAAGTTCATCTTGTAAACCTAAGATCTTTTTCTCAAATTTTAAGTTAGCTTGAGAAAGTAAGTCATTTTTAGTATTTAATTCCGAAATAATCTTTTTATTTCTAATGACCGACTCTTTATACTTCTCAACTAACTCATCATATACCTCTTGTAACTCATCATAAGCATCATGCAATTCATCAAATGTAAAATCAAAAGATGATGAGTTAGAGGTTACCATGGAGGAATCCTCCTCAAGTGCCATGAGGCAAAGGTTGGCCACTTCGTATTCGTCATCCTCGGATGACTCCTCGTCACTCCAAGTAGCAAGCTTGGCTTTGAGCTTCTTCTTCTTCTCAAAGCCTCTCTTCTTGAGTTGAGGGCATTCCAAACGAATGTGACCAGGTTTTTTGCACTCAAAGCAAATGATTTGAACCTTCTCTTCTTCTTTGTTTTTTGGTTCTGAAGTCCATTTTTCGTTGAATCTTCCTTCCTCAGTTGGACCTCATAAACCGTGAGAACCTTTTAGCTATCATAGCCAATTATTCTAGGTCATCCTCCTCACTAGAAGTGCTCTTCTCTTGTAGTGAAGCTTTGACAGCAACTCTTATCTTCTTCTTCTTTTCTACCTCTAGCTTCTCCACTCTTCTCTCTTCCTTTTTCTTTTTATCTTCCCTTCCTTGCTTCATTATCTCATGAGTTAGGAGGGAACCCACTAGCTCATCAAGCTTGAGTGTCTTCAAATTTTTGGCCTCAATGATGGCGGTTCTCTTCCCATCCCAAGACTCGGGAAGTGAGTAGAGTAGCTTCCGAACAAGTTTGTCTTCTGGGATTATCTCTCCAAAACCCTTAAGCTCGTTGACGATTGTTGAATAACAATCGAACATCTTGGACACGGTTTCGTAAGGCTCCATTTTGAAATTCTCATAGCTAAGATTGAGAATACCAATCTTGGTCTCCTTCACATCACTTGTTCCTTCATAAGTGGTCTCTAGTGTATCCCACACTTCTTTGACACTTTCAATGGAGGAAACTTTGGAGTAGATGTCGGGACCGAAAGAGCAAAAGAACATGTGAAGAGCTTTATCATTGATTTGAATCTTCTTTCTCTCTTCTTCACTCATCTCAATTTTCTTCTTTAACACCATTCTTCCTTCTTCGTCTCTCTTCATTGGAACATAGGACCATCTTCAATGGCATCCCAAACTAGATAATTGTTGGATTTGATGAAGAGACGCACCCGGTTCTTCCAAAATGGGTAGTTATCAGCGTTGAAGAAAGTCGTTTTTGTGGTTGATTGAGACTCGTACATGCTTGACTCGGAGGTAGATGCCATGGCTTGATTTTTGGATGATCACACTCTTCCTAGGAACTCCTCTTGTGGTTGTTAATCCTTCAAAGAGGTAGGCTCTGATACCAATTGTTGAGTGGATCAAAGGATTGATCAAAGCCAAGATGGGGGTGAATTGGGTTTTTAAAAGTTGTTGGAGTAAATGGAATTGCTAAAAATGAAGAACAAGGATTTTTAGAGTGGTTCAAGTTTCAAATGAACTCTACATCCACTACCTTAGCTACCACTAAGGGTTTCCAAAAATTCACTAATTTGTTCTTCCCATTTTCAAGGCTTAGGAGGTAACCTTTACACAACCAGTTAAATTTTCTACCCAAAATTTGACCAAACCCTCACAAGAGTACAAAGAAGAATTAAAGGCAAGAGAGATATCTCTCAATACAATATTGCCCCTTTAAGTACAAACACTCAACCCAAATTTGATAATAAGATCAGAATTGAACACTACACAATTTGGGGTTTACAAGAGATTGGAAAATAATCACTTTGAGCTTGGATTTTTGTTAGGATGTTTATCTTTGATGCAATAATTGTTGCTGGTCTTCAATTAGCTTCAATTTATACCTTCTCTATCAATTCTAGCTGTTTGGATGGTTAGGATATTGATTATAGCCGTTGGGACCCTCTCTTTCCACCATAAATGCACTTATGCAACTTACCTTATCGGTACGCGTGAACTTGTATCGATACCTGTCTCAAAACAGAAAGAGTCGTTGCACAATTACAAGAGGGTGTATCGATACGCGTGTAAGTGTATCAGTACGGGACAAGGACGATTTCGATACGGGTAAGACTGTATCGATACCATTTTCTCAACTTAGCTCACTAGAAGTTTCCTTATCAATACGGCTAGGAGCGTACCGGTACGGGACAACCACCGCTTTAAATTTCAGTTACCTAACAACTGACACCAACGGTCGAAAACATTAAAAGCTTTTGGATTTTAAAATTCCCTTAAATCTGTATCGATACGGGTGGATACATATCAGTACGTCATTCAATCTCCTTCAGTTTTTACAGAGGGGCGTATCGATACAGATTCAATCTGTTTCGATATGCTATTTCGATACGGTGATAGGCGTATCGAGACACGTCTTTCCAGTTGCCAACTTTGTAAAAAAGGTATCGATACGACTGGAAGCATATCGATACGCCTAGACGTTTTCCAATACTTTGGCTTTGAAATATTTAGAAAATATTTGGAGTTTGAGTTTTTCTAATCAGATTAAAGCCTTGGTGATTTATAAATCATTTGAGGGACTTAGAAATCTATTTCAAGTTTTCAATTTAATCCTTAACATACTTAGTTATATCAAAATCAAACATAGGTTTTAAAAAATGTGTTAAATAGAAAGAAAATGGATGATTTGTTTAGAACTAAGGGTATTTTTAAACATAAGTTAACGTTACAATTTAATAAGTGTTTTAAGAAAAAAAAATTTGTGGATTTTTACTGTGGGTCGCTCTTGTGACCCTAATGAGACTTCCTAGGACCCGTGACAATGCATAGGTGGGTCTAGGGGTTACATTTAGTGGTATCAAAGCTTAGAGTTGCGTCATTCTGGGTAGATCAGTCGATCATCTGTCATAGGGTGTCTGATTTGTGCATGTTCCTAGATCATAACCGTACTCCACCGAGCTGGGACTCTGATGACAAATCATTTCCTGTAATAAGTACATCTAACCATTATGTCCATTATAGCTCGATCTGTACTGGCAAGAAATGCATGTAACGTTCGCCCGTGATTCAAATTTGCTTGGTGGATTTGAATTTGGATACAGAACCTGCGAAGGTTCATGCATGTGAAATTGAAGATCTGATTCAAATTGAGAATAAGTATTTGATTATATAAGGTAATCGATATAAGATTACATGTAAGGCTTTAGCGATAATGATTATGGTTAAGAATATTTTGATGGGAATTCGTGCATTGGTTCGTCATCTTCCTGTTGAAAAGTAGCAATTTCATTACGTAATCGCTCAGCTAAATGTGAAGGATTAAAACGAGACAAAAATTCACGAGTTAAATCTGCCCAAGTCATAATAGAACCCGGTGTAAGTTTATTCCACCAAGTTTTAGCTCTATCCCTCAATGAATGGGGGAATAACCGTAGCCTCAGTATCTCCGGACTAACTCCTGGTAGTCTAAACGAACCACAGATCTCCTGGAACGTTTTGAGATGCTCCTTAGCATCTTCTGTCGCAGAACCACCAAACTGCCCGGCATTGTTGATCATACTAAACATGACAGGTTTAAGCTCGAAGTTGTCAACATCAATATCCGGCAGCGTGGTCTCCAGTTCTACATGATCGTTCAGCATGTAGTCACGACATGACCGTCGTCCACCTGCCGCGGGCGGGTCACCGACAGGCGGGATTTCTTCACCGACAGCCTGATTACGGGCCATCTGCTCTAGCTGTTCTTCAAGGTATTCGTTTCGGTCTAAAAGGTGGCGAATCTGTTTCTTGAGATTAAAGGAACGTTCAATCTCCGGATCTAATTTATACTCAGGATCTTCACCTCTTTTCGATCTGCGCATAAACAGGAAAACCTTGTGAAAAGCAAGAGTTTAAAACATAAAAGAAAAATTAAAGAAAATAAAAATAAAAACAAAAACAAAAACGAAAATAAAAACAAAAAGTGCAAGGAAAGAAAGGTGTAGTTATGTTGCCAATCCCCGGCAACGGCGCCAAAAACTTGTTGCGTGTAAAATAAAAACCTTGAAGTTTTTGGCGCCGTTGCCGGGGAATTGGCAACATAACTACACCTTTCTTTCCTTGCACTTTTTGTTTTTATTTTCGTTTTTGTTTTTGTTTTTATTTTTATTTTATTTTTATTTTATTTTTATTTTCTTTAATTTTTCTTTTATGTTTTAAACTCTTGCTTTTCACAAGGTTTTCCTGTTTATGCGCAGATCGAAAAGAGGTGAAGATCCTGAGTATAAATTAGATCCAGAGATTGAACGTTCCTTTAATCTCAAGAAACAGATTCGCCACCTTTTAGACCGAAACGAATACCTTGAAGAACAGCTAGAGCAGATGGCCCGTAATCAGCCTGTCGGTGAAGAAATCCCGCCTGTCGGTGACCCGCCCGCGGCAGGTGGACGACGGTCATGTCGTGACTACATGCTGAACGATCATGTAGAACTGGAGACCACGCTACCGGATATTGATGTTGACAACTTCGAGCTTAAACCTGTCATGTTTAGTATGATCAACAATGCCGGGCAGTTTGGTGGTTCTGCGACAGAAGATGCTAAGGAGCATCTCAAAACGTTCCAGGAGATCTGTGGTTCGTTTAGACTACCAGGAGTTAGTCCGGAGATACTGAGGCTACGGTTATTCCCCCATTCATTGAGGGATAGAGCTAAAACTTGGTGGAATAAACTTACACCGGGTTCCCTAGCAATACTAAAAATGCTAGACCGCCCCCACACGAGCAATGTAAGGCGATTACGACTAGGAGTGGGAAAAAGTTACCAGGGCCGGAAAAAGAAGCTGAAACAGAAAAGGAACCTGCCTTGGATAAACCTGCCGAGGAAGCTGCCCCGACAGGTGATAAACAGACTGCTGCCGATGAGCCTGTTACGACAGCAGAAGCGACAGAGGAGAAAAAAGATGAGAATCGTCCTCAGATTCGCATGCAGTGGGAAGGACGCATTGCTGATTACCGTCCTCCACCACCTTTTCCTCAACGGATACAGCGAGCTAAGCATGAATCTCAACTTAAAAAGATTTATGATATTTTTAAACAGGTTCATATTAACATTCCGTTGTTAGATGCTGTTAGGGAAATGCCCGGTTATGCTAAATTTCTCAAGGATGTCATGTCTAAAAAATCTAAACTTGGGGAATTTGAAACGGTAAGGATGCAAGAAGGTTGCATGAGTATTCTTCATCGGCAACCACCCCAGAAAAAGAAGGATCCAGGGAGCTTCCTCATACCTTGCGTAATCGGCGACAGATTTGTGGGTAAGGCATTATGTGATCTTGGTGCTAGTGTTAATCTAATGCCCAAATCTGTTTTTCAGAAATTAGGTATTGGCAAGGCGCGGCCCACGACAGTTACCCTACAGCTTGTCGACCGCTCTTACGTTCACCCCGAAGGAAAAATTGAAGATATTTTGGTAAGAGTGGATAAGCTTATCTTTCCTGCTGACTTTCTTATTTTAGATTGTGAGGCAGATGAGAACGCACCAGTCATCCTAGGGCGACCCTTCTTAGCCACGGGAAGATCATTGATTGATGTGGAGAAAGGAGAACTCACCATGCGCGTAAACGATCAAGAAATTAAGTTGAACGTTCTCCAAGCAATGAAACATGCTGATGTGGATGAAGAATGCAAGGCCATCATTGAGGTGACCTTTGATCAACCCTGCATCAGGTCGGGCTGCCGGGATATAAAATTTGGTCACTGCTGCGACAGCCATTTACAAGCCTGTCACGACAGCAACGACGACAGCACCGACGACAGCGACTCCTCTGAATCCGATACATCTGATACTGAAGGTCATGAGGAGGTAGACTGGTTAGAACATCGCCCAGGTAAGTTATTCGAACCCTTGAATTACACTTCGGATAACCATTTAATCCAAAAGCCATCTACTGTTGAACCACCTGTCTTAGAACTTAAGCCCCTGCCAGGGCAGCTCAAATATGCTTATCTTGGTTGTGATAAAACACTGCCCGTAATCATCTCTGCTAAGCTGCCGCAGGAACAGGAACGACAGCTGATCGACATGTTGAGGCAACATAAAAGGGCGATAGGATGGACTATAGCAGACATTCAGGGCATTAGTCCGGCAATCTGTATGCACAAAATCCTCCTAGAGGAAGATCATAAGCCGACTATTGATGCCCAACGACGGTTAAACCTTGCAATGAAGGAGGTAGTGCGTAAAGAAATAATTAAATGGTTAGATGCTGGTATTATTTACGCCATCTCCGATAGCAAATGGGTAAGCCCGGTGCAATGTGTTCCCAAGAAAGGAGGCATGACCGTGATAACCAACGAAAACAATGAGTTAATCCCAACCAGGACTGTGACCGGTTGGAGGGTTTGTATGGACTATCGGAAGCTTAACAAAGCTACCCGAAAAGACCACTTTCCTTTACCCTTTATTGATCAAATGCTTGATAGATTAGCGGGTAAACCTTACTATTGTTTTCTTGATGGTTACTCAGGTTATAACCAAATCGCTATTGCACCAGAGGATCAAGAGAAAACGACTTTCACATGCCCCTACGGAACATACGCATTTAGGAGGATGCCGTTTGGACTCTGTAACGCACCTGCCACCTTCCAAAGGAGCATGATGGCTATATTCTCCGACATGGTTGAGGACTTCCTTGAGATCTTCATGGATGATTTTTCTGTCTTTGGAGACGATTTTGAAAGCTGCCTCGGCAACCTTCAAAAGGTACTTGAAAGATGTGAAAAAGCTAATCTTGTTCTTAATTGGGAAAAATGCCATTTTATGGTAGATGAAGGGATAGTTTTAGGCCATAAGATTAGCTGCCGTGGGATAGAAGTCGACAGGGCAAAAATAGAGGTCATAGAGAAGCTGCCGCCGCCAACCACAGTCAAGGGAATTAGGAGTTTTTTTAGGGCATGCTGGTTTTTATAGGAGATTTATTGCAAATTTCTCAAAAATCACGAAACCCCTATGTCACCTCTTAGAGCAGAACCGACCCTTTGACTTTAATGAAGAATGTACTGAAGCATTCAAGGTTCTTAAGGAAAAGCTAGTGACAGCCCCCATAGTACAGCCACCAGACTGGACGCAACCGTTTGAAATTATGTGTGATGCTAGTGACTATGCTGTCGGGGCAGCACTTGGGCAGCGTAAGGACAGGCTGTTTCATGTCATATATTATGCCAGCAAAACATTGAATGATGCCCAAGTGAATTACACCACCACAGAAAAGGAGCTGTTAGCTGTGGTGTTCTCCATCGACAAGTTTCGTTCTTATATACTTGGAACGAAGGTAATAGTGCATACCGATCATTCTGCCCTCAAGTATTTATTTGCAAAAAAGGATGCAAAGCCTAGGTTGATACGGTGGATCTTACTATTACAAGAGTTCGACCTTGAAATCAAAGACAAAAAGGGGACAGAAAATCAGGTGGCAGATCACTTGTCGAGGTTGGAGATGGGACAGAGTCTACCTGTAGATGAGACACACATACTAGAGACCTTCCCAGATGAGCAGCTCTTTGCTGCCGCAATAGCTGTCGCGACAGCCATGGCGGCAGGTAAGTCTTCTAACCTTCCCTGGTATGCTGATTTCGTTAATTATATAGTTAGCGGAATATTACCTTCTGATCTTACTTATCAAGCCAGGAAGAGGTTTCAAAATGATGTTAAACATTATTATTGGGACGAACCTCTTCTTTTCAAGATGTGCGCAGATCAGGTTATAAGGAGATGTGTACCACAAGAAGAACAAGAAGACATTCTCCATCACTGTCATGCTTCACAATATGGAGGACACTTAGGAGGCAATAAAACTGCTGCCAAGGTGCTGCAGTCAGGGTTCTACTGGCCGACACTGTACAAGGACGCACAGGAATTTTACAAAAACTGTGACAGGTGCCAGCGGACAGGTAATATCTCGAGGAGAAACGAGATGCCACTGCAGAATATTTTAGAAGTCGAAATCTTCGACGTTTGGGGGATTGATTTTATGGGACCTTTTCCATCTTCGTGTGGAAATCTTTACATCCTCCTAGCAGTAGATTATGTCTCCAAGTGGGTAGAAGCAATCGCAACTCAAAAGAATGATGCCAAAACGGTCCAAAAGTTTTTGCACAAAAACATCTTTTCTAGATTTGGCATCCCGAGGGCGATTATCAGTGATGAAGGGAGACATTTTGACAACAGGGTAATTGCTGCCGCCTTGAGAAAATATGGTGTCAAGCACAGGATCGCGACAGCATACCACCCACAGACCAATGGACAGGCTGAGATTTCCAACAGGGAAGTGAAGAACATTCTTGAAAAGATGGTTAAACCAACTAGGAAAGATTGGTCTCTACTTCTGAATGATGCATTATGGGCATACAGGACAGCTTTCAAAACTCCATTGGGCATGTCTCCATTCCGATTGATTTATGGGAAAACCTGCCACCTGCCTGTCGAGATAGAGCACAAGGCATATTGGGCAATCAAGGCAGTAAACATGGACTTGGACAAGGCAGGCCAGAAAAGGCTGTTAGATTTGAATGAGATCGATGAAATACGGACGATGGCCTACGACAACGCAAGAATATACAAGGAGAAAACAAAGAAGTGGCATGACAAGAAGTTGCTGCCACGTCAGTTCTGCCCAGGACAGCTTGTATTGTTGTTTAATTCTAGGTTGAAACTCTTCCCAGGAAAGCTTAAATCTAGATGGTCTGGCCCGTTCCAAGTGGTTCAAGTTTTTCCCCATGGTGCCATTACAATTCAATCATTAAAGGACGGGCACCAATTCAAAGTCAATGGACAACGCCTCAAGCATTATCAGGGGACTGAAGCCCCAGGAATACAGGAAGTGGTTATCTTAGGTGATGCCCCACAAGGCATCCCTAATTTAACCTAACTTTTATTTTTATTTTAATTATTTATTATTATTTATTAGGAATTAGATTTATTTTATTCAAATAATGTTTTGTTTTTAATTTCAGTTTTTAGGAAATAAAGGAGTCAAGTGAGAAAGAAGAAGTGGCCCAAGCCCACCGCCCATACATCAGCCCAACAAAGCCCATTTATGATAACCTGTCGTTTCAGCTGTCGGCGCAGACGGATTTGACAGGCTGTCAACAGACGCACAGCAGACGAAGAAGCGTGCGGCAGACGCACAGCAGACGCATTAATGCGTGTCAGACGCGTCAGACACGCAATATCCAATCTGCCGCCCCGTTTTTCCCGCCTGCCGTTGCGGCATTAAATGGGCAGCTACTCGACCGCTATATAAACCCCTTCCCCTTTTCATTTTTCATCACTTCTGATTTTCTCTCTTGTTATTCCCTTCTAGTTTTATCTACTTTCTTTCTTTTTTTCAGCCCTTGCAACCAAAATGTCTTCACGACAAACCCGTCAGAATGCTGCTGCCGCTTCTTCTTCAGCAGCAGCATCTCCGTTCGCTAACAAAGAACTATGGGAGGAACGGAGCTTCATCTATAACAGAGATGCCCCTCTTTTTGGACTCCGGCCGTTCATTATGAAGGCCATTACGGCACAACTTTGGGAGGACTTTGCCGAGCAGCCGGCAGAGCTTAACGACACTCTGGTCAGGGAATTTTACGAGGCGATCGAAAGTCAGACGGCGACATCTGTCGTCGTCCGAGGAGTGACAGTTCCTTTCACCGCCAGCAGCATCAACCATGTATTCAGCCTCTTCTTTGGCCCCACTGACGATGCTCATCAACAGTTTTGGGACACCCTCGATGCTGCCGGACATGATGCTGTCATGAGGGAGTTGACAGAGGAGGGCACGACCTGGAGCACCAGCAAGAAGAACCCCAACTCCGTCAACAGGGCAGAGCTACTCCCCGAGGCAAAATTATGGAATGCTTTTATCAAAAAGCGTATCCTGCCCTCGTCACACCATACGACAGTCAACAGACAGCGGTTGGCCCTCATCCACTCTATCATGCATGACAGGCCCATCAATGTGGGCAGGTACATGCGAGACAGCATTCTCGATTGTGCTTTCCGGTCAGATTCACGACTATGCCTGCCCTTCACCATTACTGCCCTCTGCCGATGCGCTGCCGTACCGGAGGACCCTTCAGACAAAATCAAGAAGGGCAGCGGCTGGACCGACAGCAACATCTCCAGCCTCATGGAGATCATCGTCGTATCGCCCCTCAATGCCTTCGATCCAAACGCCCCACCTGCTGAGTCTGATGATGAACCTGCCACCGAACCTGCCCCAGAAGCTGCGACCAACACCGCTCCGGCAGATCAGAACGCCCACATCTTAGCTGCCATCTTGAGGATAGAGGAGCGCCAGATGGGTTTGATGACATTCATCCGCGACTTCTCCAATGCAACGGTAAATTTCATTACCAATAATTTGAATTTTCCGGATGTCATTTTCCCCACCTTCCCTGCCCATTATTTCAATATCCCCTCCCCCACTCCCACACCACCGGTCTCTCCCCACGAAGAATCTGCCTCCTCCACACCTTCCCCGACAGCAGCCGGCAGCCCACCAGCGGACACTTCCCTAGAGGCACCAAGCGAGCTGCCACTGATGACAGCCCTCTTGTCCGGAGGAACTTGGACAGCGCCTTCACGCGGGTGAAAAGAATTAAGCATGTGGCCAACAAGAGAATGCTGTCCAAAGCCATCACGAGTGGCAGCTGGGAAAGCAGCAGCAGTTCTGATGTCCGACTAGTGGAGCCACCTGCCCTTCAACCTGCTGACGACCCTGTCCCCCAACCGGAGGAAGAACCTGCACCTCAACAGGCTGATGAACCTGTTGATCAACCTGCTCCGGAACCTGCCCAGCCACCTCCCCAACGCAGACGCTACCATCAGATCCGCGTCAGCAGCAGCAGCGAGGACAACGAATAAAATTTAAGTTTTTATTTCTTTTACTTCTCTTATTGCTGCCTGCCCTTATATATTTGTGATGTACTTTTATTTATCATGTTTTTCTTTCTTTGTTTTTATGTCATTTTGCATTGAGGGCAATGCAACCCTCGAGTTTGGGGGTGGCAACCCTCCATATTTAATGGAGTCTTTAGCACATCTTTTGTTTAATTGTTGTGTCTTATTAGTTAAGTTCTTTAAAAAAAAATCAGAAAATCTAAACTGTTGGCTTAAAACTGTGATGATAACTTACCTGTCATGACGGCTCTGTCGTGGCAGCATCTTTAGGATAGGTTAAGGAAAAGTTTAGAGCCTTTCTATAGTTCTGAAAACTTAAACACTTTTGTGACTATTATTTTGCTTAGATTTCTTTTAGCCAAACTAGAATAGGAAGCTTAGAACTTGGATAGCCCCTAGAGGTGCCTAACACTGGCTCTAGGAAAGAAGTTTAGCAAAAGAAAATTCAAAAACCTAGAGGTGCCCGAAACCGGCTCTAGGAAGCTAACTAGAGGTGCCCAAAACTGGCTCTAGAAAAAAAAACTTAGCTTGAAAATAGAAGAAAAAGCATGAAAATGTGCCTTCTAAAAGAAAGTAAACTTTGGCATAAAATTCAAGTTAAGGAGTTGAATATTCTAGTGAAACTAAGAGAGTCTTAGCATATAACTGTTCACAAGCATGCACACACTGCACGAGAGCTATAGGGAGATTCCGGACAGATCCTAACCCTTCCGACAGGTTGCTGCCGCCATAGAGAATGAGCGACAGGTAAGGGACAGTTCACTGTTTGAAGGCCAACACAAAAATTTTCAGTTTTCTTTTAAGTCTTCATTGCTTGAGGGCAAGCAAAAACTTGAGTTTGGGGGTGTGTTGAGTGTGTAAAAGTTCTATCATTTACACCTTTTTAAACCCATATTTCTGCTGCATTCAAGCATCATTGCATAGCATTTAGGTTAGTTTTTAATAAAACATCACAATTATATAAAAGGCACGGATTCTACTGAAAGATGGCTATTTTTGCAGGCATCTGTCACAGTAGATGTCGAAGGCAGGCGCAGGGCAGATAAGCAGGAGAGCTAAACTGGACAAGCAGCTGAAGAAGACGAACCTGTCATGGACCTGTCGTGACAGCATGATGACAGCAGATTTATGAAGAGGAAAAGTGAAGACGAACCCGGTTTTTGTCGCGACAGCTATTGCGGCAGCAAAGAGCTGCTCATCTGGGAAGGTCTCTAGTATGTGTGTCTCATCTACAGGTAGACTCTGTCCCATCTCCAACCTCGACAAGTGATCTGCCACCTGATTTTCTGTCCCCTTTTTGTCTTTGATTTCAAGGTCGAACTCTTGTAATAGTAAGATCCACCGTATCAACCTAGGCTTTGCATCCTTTTTTGCAAATAAATACTTGAGGGCAGAATGATCGGTATGCACTATTACCTTCGTTCCAAGTATATAAGAACGAAACTTGTCGATGGAGAACACCACAGCTAACAGCTCCTTTTCTGTGGTGGTGTAATTCACTTGGACATCATTCAATGTTTTGCTGGCATATTATATGACATGAAACAGCCTGTCCTTACGCTGCCCAATTGCTGCCCCGATAGCATAGTCACTAGCATCACACATAGTTTCAAACGGTTGCGTCCAGTCTGGTGGCTGTACTATGGGGGCTGTCACTAGCTTTTCCTTATGAACCTTGAATGCTTCAGTACATTCTTCATTAAAGTCAAAGGGTCGGTTCTGCTCTAAGAGGTGACATAGGGGTTTCGTGATTTTTGAGAAATTTGCAATAAATCTCCTATAAAAACCAGCATGCCCTAAAAAACTCCTAATTCCCTTGACTGTGGTTGGCGGCGGCAGCTTCTCTATGACCTCTATTTTTGCCCTGTCGACTTCTATCCCACGGCAGCTAATCTTATGGCCTAAAACTATCCCTTCATCTACCATAAAATGGCATTTTTCCCAATTAAGAACAAGATTAGCTTTTTCACATCTTTCAAGTACCTTTTGAAGGTTGCCGAGGCAGCTTTCAAAATCGTCTCCAAAGACAGAAAAATCATCCATGAAGATCTCAAGGAAGTCCTCAACCATGTCGGAGAATATAGCCATCATGCACCTTTGGAAGGTGGCAGGTGCGTTACAGAGTCCAAACGGCATCCTCCTAAATGCGTATGTTCCGTAGGGGCATGTGAAAGTCGTTTTCTCTTGATCCTCTGGTGCAATAGCGATTTGGTTATAACCTGAGTAACCATCAAGAAAACAATAGTAAGGTTTACCCGCTAATCTATCAAGCATTTGATCAATAAAGGGTAAAGGAAAGTGGTCTTTTCGGGTAGCTTTGTTAAGCTTCCGATAGTCCATACAAACCCTCCAACCGGTCACAGTCCTGGTTGGGATTAACTCATTGTTTTCGTTGGTTATCACGGTCATGCCTCCTTTCTTGGGAACACATTGCACCGGGCTTACCCATTTGCTATCGGAGATGGCGTAAATAATACCAGCATCTAACCATTTAATTATTTCTTTACGCACTACCTCCTTCATTGCAAGGTTTAACCGTCGTTGGGCATCAATAGTCGGCTTATGATCTTCCTCTAGGAGGATTTTGTGCATACAGATTGCCGGACTAATGCCCTGAATGTCTGCTATAGTCCATCCTATCGCCCTTTTATGTTGCCTCAACATGTCGATCAGCTGTCGTTCCTGTTCCTGCGGCAGCTTAGCAGAGATGATTACGGGCAGTGTTTTATCACAACCAAGATAAGCATATTTGAGCTGCCCTGGCAGGGGCTTAAGTTCTAAGACAGGTGGTTCAACAGTAGATGGCTTTTGGATTAAATGGTTATCCGAAGTGTAATTCAAGGGTTCGAATAACTTACCTGGGCGATGTTCTAACCAGTCTACCTCCTCATGACCTTCAGTATCAGATGTATCGGATTCAGAGGAGTCGCTGTCGTCGGTGCTGTCGTCGTTGCTGTCGTGACAGGCTTGTAAATGGCTGTCGCAGCAGTGACCAAATTTTATATCCCGGTAGCCCGACCTGATGCAGGGTTGATCAAAGGTCACCTCAATGATGGCCTTGCATTCTTCATCCACATCAGCATGTTTCATTGCTTGGAGAACGTTCAACTTAATTTCTTGATCGTTTACGCGCATGGTGAGTTCTCCTTTCTCCACATCAATCAATGATCTTCCCGTGGCTAAGAAGGGTCGCCCTAGGATGACTGGTGCGTTCTCATCTGCCTCACAATCTAAAATAAGAAAGTCAGCAGGAAATATAAGCTTATCCACTCTTACCAAAATATCTTCAATTTTTCCTTCGGGGTGAACGTAAGAGCGGTCGGCAAGCTGTAGGGTAACTGTCGTGGGCCGCGCCTTGCCAATACCTAATTTCTGAAAAACAGATTTGGGCATTAGATTAACACTAGCACCAAGATCACATAATGCCTTACCCACAAATCTGTCGCCGATTATGCAAGGTATGAGGAAGCTCCCTGGATCCTTCTTTTTCTGAGGTGGTTGCCGATGAAGAATACTCATGCAACCTTCTTGCATCCTTACCGTTTCAAATTCCCCAAGTTTAGATTTTTTAGACATGACATCCTTGAGAAATTTAGCATAACTGGGCATTTCCCTAACAGCATCTAACAACGGAATGTTAATATGAACCTGTTTAAAAATATCATAAATCTTTTTAAGTTGAGATTCATGCTTAGCTTGCTGTATCCGTTGAGGAAAAGGTGGTGGAGGACGGTAATCAGCAATGCGTCCTTCCCACTGCATGCGAATCTGAGGACGATACTCATCTTTTTTCTCCTCTATCGCTTCTGCTGTCGTAACAGGCTCATCGGCAGCAGTCTGTTTATCACCTGTCGGGGCAGCTTCCTCGGCAGGTTCCTTTTCTGTTTCAGCTTCTTTTTCTGGCCCTGGTAACTTTTTCCCACTCCTAGTCGTAATCGCCTTACATTGCTCGTGTGGGGGCGGTCTAGCATTTTCAGTATTGCTAGGGAAACCTCCATTCTGCCTTGGCTTAATATGCTGCGACACCTAACCCATTTGTGTCTCTAGAGATTTCAAGGTGGCCTCATGGTTTGTCATTCTCATCTTGGTTTCATCCATAAAGTCTTTCGTTTTCTTGACAAACTTATTGATGTTTTCCATATACGTACCAGTCTGAGACATAAAGGTGGCCAGAGTCTGCTCCAATATACTACTCGTGGCAGGTGGTGGCTGCTGTTGTTGCTGAGGCGGCAGGTTCTGCGGCAGGTTCTGCGGCTGCGGCTGCTGTCGCGTCAACAATCTAGGACCCCCCTGATTCTGATTATATGCTTGCGGATTTAGGGCATTGTTAGGGTTACTCCAGGAAAATTTGGGATCTTTCCTCCAATTAGGGTTGTAATTGTTGGAATTGTAGTTTGGCTTGTAATTTCCAACATATTTTCCTTCTTCTATATTTATAGGGCACTCATCCCTACTATGATTTCCCTCACATGTAGCACAGACTTCCTCGACAGCAAACCCTCGTACTTCCTCTTCACTCAATAAGTGTTTCATGGCTTTAGTGAGGAATGCTACCTGTGATTTCATAGTGCTGTCGGCCTCATAATCCTTGACAGCAAGTACCCGTTTACCCCCTCTTCTAGCGGTTGGAAACTGATCCTCATTCTTAGCCAGATGTTTCAAAACTTGCAGGGCCTCGTCCGGATCTTTATCCAATAATAGTCCATTCGCTGCAGAATCAATTCGAATGCGAGTTTGTAAGTTAGCAGCATTATAAAACTTAGTTACCTGATTCCAGACGGGGAATCCATGCATTGGGCAGTTTCGTAGAAGAGTTGTGAATCTGTCCCAGGCCTCGTGCATTGGTTCGTCATCTTCCTGTTGAAAAGTAGCAATTTCATTACGTAATCGCTCAGCTAAATGTGAAGGATTAAAACGAGACAAAAATTCACGAGTTAAATCTGCCCAAGTCATAATAGAACCCGGTGTAAGTTTATTCCACCAAGTTTTAGCTCTATCCCTCAATGAATGGGGGAATAACCGTAGCCTCAGTATCTCCGGACTAACTCCTGGTAGTCTAAACGAACCACAGATCTCCTGGAACGTTTTGAGATGCTCCCTAGCATCTTCTGTCGCAGAACCACCAAACTGCCCGGCATTGTTGATCATACTAAACATGACAGGTTTAAGCTCGAAGTTGTCAACATCAATATCCGGCAGCGTGGTCTCCAGTTCTACATGATCGTTCAGCATGTAGTCACGACATGACCGTCGTCCACCTGCCGCGGGCGGGTCACCGACAGGCGGGATTTCTTCACCGACAGGCTGATTACGGGCCATCTGCTCTAGCTGTTCTTCAAGGTATTCGTTTCGGTCTAAAAGGTGGCGAATCTGTTTCTTGAGATTAAAGGAACGTTCAATCTCCGGATCTAATTTATACTCAGGATCTTCACCTCTTTTCGATCTGCGCATAAACGGGAAAACCTTGTGAAAAGCAAGAGTTTAAAACATAAAAGAAAAATTAAAGAAAATAAAAATAAAAACAAAAACAAAAACGAAAATAAAAACAAAAACAAAAAGTGCAAGGAAAGAAAGGTGTAGTTATGTTGCCAATTCCCCGGCAACGACGCCAAAAACTTGTTGCGTGTAAAATAGTCTATCGCAATTATAGTGCAAGTATACACGACGCAAGTAGTAAAGTGATACTAAGTATCGGATATCGTCTCCACAGGGATTGGGCTAATGACTCCACCTAAATTCACTGCACGAAGTAAAGAGAAATATTTAAGAGAATTGTCACGAATATTAAAGTAAAAACGTAAATAAAAGATTGAGATATCAAGAGAGAGAGAATGGGCTGGTATTGAGTTGCTCAGTAGTGTAGGTATTGAATTGCTTAGGATCTCCAGTTCTGTCGTCGCACCCGTCGCCGACAGCACCTGTCGCGGCGTCTGTCCGTTAGCTGTCGCGGCAGCGAACACTAACTCCGTACCTCAAGCTTGGCAAGAATCCCTGATCTGCCTTGCCCTATCCCTAGGCACAAGTCTGTCGATGATCACGTCTTTGATGATACCTCCCGGCGTGAATCGAAGGATGAACACCGATGTGTATGAATTCTCCCTTAGCCACTTAACCTCGCCTTATCCCTAAGCACGAGATGGTTCAACTATAAACTAGAGAACGCGCTTTTACCTCTTTTGTATACTTAACTCTCCCGATGCTAAGTAAATAGATAACCTCACAATGCTCTCCCGATGCTCTTGCAAGATATTAAAACCAAGATAAAAGAACTTGAAGTTTATTTTATTGAACTTGAAAAATCCTAAAACAAAGCAACCCTTGCAACTACTTTACAAAACAACTCGTAGCCCTAGGGGGAATTTAGAACATATCGGTGACAGGTAAACGACAGGGTTTTGGTTTCGGTTATGGGGTAGTCGGCTATGCCCTAGGTTTAATCTATGCCCTTTATATAAGCTTTGGGCTCAAGTTATCTAAGGTAACAAGGATTACAACTTTAATTAAAAGTAAGATTCTAATAAAGACTAAATCTCTAAGGATTCCTACTTTTCAGCCGCCTCCTTGTTTCATGGAAATTCCTCTCCTTGAGCTTTGGCTTGACATATCTTTTGATCCGGGGCTTGGAAAAATATTTGGCTTCCACACGACAGACGAGCAGATTTTTCTCTATCTATCGAGGTCCACTTCACTTTTCCTCTTCATAAATCTGCTGTCATCATGCTGTCACGACAGGTCCATGACAGGTTCGTCTTCTTCAGCTGCTTGTCCAGTTTAGCTCTCCTGCTTATCTGCCCTGCGCCTGCCTTCGACATCTACTGTGACAGATGCCTGCAAAAATAGCCATCTTTCAGTAGAATCCGTGCCTTTTATATAATTGTGATGTTTTATTAAAAACTAACCTAAATGCTATGCAATGATGCTTGAATGCAGCAGAAATATGGGTTTAAAAAGGTGTAAATGATAGAACTTTTACACACTCAACACACCCCCAAACTCAAGTTTTTGCTTGCCCTCAAGCAATGAAGACTTAAAAGAAAACTGAAAATTTTTGTGTTGGCCTTCAAACAGTGAACTGTCCCTTACCTGTCGCTCATTCTCTATGGCGGCAGCAACCTGTCGGAAGGGTTAGGATCTGTCCGGAATCTCCCTATAGCTCTCGTGCAGTGTGTGCATGCTTGTGAACAGTTATATGCTAAGACTCTCTTAGTTTCACTAGAATATTCAACTCCTTAACTTGAATTTTATGCCAAAGTTTACTTTCTTTTAGAAGGCACATTTTCATGCTTTTTCTTCTATTTTCAAGCTAAGTTTTTTTTCTAGAGCCAGTTTTGGGCACCTCTAGTTAGCTTCCTAGAGCCGGTTTCGGGCACCTCTAGGTTTTTGAATTTTCTTTTGCTAAACTTCTTTCCTAGAGCCAGTGTTAGGCACCTCTAGGGGCTATCCAAGTTCTAAGCTTCCTATTCTAGTTTGGCTAAAAGAAATCTAAGCAATATAACAGTCACAAAAGTGTTTAAGTTTTCAGAACTATAGAAAGGCTCTAAACTTTTCCTTAACCTGTCCTAAAGATGCTGCCACGACAGAGCCGTCATGACAGGTAAGTTATCATCACAGTTTTAAGCCAACAGTTTAGATTTTCTGATTTTTTTTAAAGAACTTAACTAATAAGACACAACAATTAAACAAAAGATGTGCTAAAGACTCCATTAAATATGGAGGGTTGCCACCCCCAAACTCGAGGGTTGCATTGCCCTCAATGCAAAATGACATAAAAACAAAGAAAGAAAAACATGATAAATAAAAGTACATCACAAATATATAAGGGCAGACAGCAATAAGAGGAGTAAAAGAAATAAAAACTTAAATTTTATTCGCTGTCCTCGCTGCTGCTGCTGACGCGGATCTGATGGTAGCGTCTGCGTTGGGGAGGTGGCTGGGCAGGTTCCGGAGCAGGTTGATCAACAGGTTCATCAGCCTGTTGAGGTGCAGGTTCTTCCTCCGGTTGGGGGACAGGGTCGTCAGCAGGTTGAAGGGCAGGTGGCTCCACTAGTCGGACATCAGAACTGCTGCTGCTGTCCCAGCTGCCACTCGTGATGGCTTTAGACAGCATTCTCTTGTTGGCCACATGCTTAATTCTTTTCACCCGCGTGAAGGCGCTGTCCAAGTTCCTCCGGACAAGAGGGCTGTCATCAGTGGCAGCTCGCTTGGTGCCTCTAGGGGAAGTGTCCGCCGGTGGGCTGCCGGCTGCTGTCGGGGAAGGTGTGGAGGAGGCAGATTCTTCGTGGGGAGAGACCGGTGGTGTGGGAGTGGGGGAGGGGATATTGAAATAATGGGCAGGGAAGGTGGGGAAAATGACATCCGGAAAATTCAAATTATTGGTAATGAAATTTACCGTTGCATTGGAGAAGTCGCGGATGAATGTCATCAAACCCATCTGGCGCTCCTCTATCCTCAAGATGGCAGCTAAGATGTGGGCGTTCTGATCTGCCGGAGCGGTGTTGGTCGCAGCTTCTGGGGCAGGTTCGGTGGCAGGTTCATCATCAGACTCAGCAGGTGGGGCGTTTGGATCGAAGGCGTTGAGGGGCGATACGACGATGATCTCCATGAGGCTGGAGATGTTGCTGTCGGTCCAGCCGCTGCCCTTCTTGATTTTGTCTGAAGGGTCCTCCGGTACGGCAGCGCATCGGCAGAGGGCAGTAATGGTGAAGGCCAGGCATAGTCGTGAATCTGACCGGAAAGCACAATCGAGAATGCTGTCTCGCATGTACCTGCCCACATTGATGGGCCTGTCATGCATGATAGAGTGGATGAGGGCCAACCGCTGTCTGTTGACTGTCGTATGGTGTGACGAGGGCAGGATACGCTTTTTGATAAAAGCATTCCATAATTTTGCCTCGGGGAGTAGCTCTGCCCTGTTGACGGAGTTGGGGTTCTTCTTGCTGGTGCTCCAGGTCGTGCCCTCCTCTGTCAACTCCCTCATGACATCATCATGTCCGGCAGCATCGAGGGTGTCCCAAAACTGTTGATGAGCATCGTCAGTGGGGCCAAAGAAGAGGCCGAATACATGGTTGATGCTGCTGGCGGTGAAAGGAACTGTCACTCCTCGGACGACGACAGATGTCGCCGTCTGACTTTTGATCGCCTCGTAAAATTCCCTGACCATAGTGTCGTTAAGCTCTGCCGGCTGCTCGGCAAAGTCCTCCCAAAGTTGTGCCGTAATGGCCTTCATAATGAACGGCCGAAGTCCAAAAAGAGGGGCATCTCTGTTATAGATGAAGCTCCGTTCCTCCCATAGTTCTTTGTTAGCGAACGGAGATGCTGCTGCTGAAGAAGAAGCGGCAGCAGCATTCTGACGGGTTTGTCGTGAAGACATTTTGGTTGCAAGGGCTGAAAAAAAGAAAGAAAGTAGATAAAACTAGAAGGGAATAACAAGAGAGAAAATCAGAAGTGATGAAAAATGAAAAGGGGAAGGGGTTTATATAGCGGTCGAGTAGCTGCCCATTTAATGCCGCAACGGCAGGCGGGAAAAACGGGGCGGCAGATTGGATATTGCGTGTCTGACGCGTCTGACACGCATTAATGCGTCTGCTGTGCGTCTGCCGCACGCTTCTTCGTCTGCTGTGCGTCTGTTGACAGCCTGTCAAATCCGTCTGCGCCGACAGCTGAAACGACAGGTTATCATAAATGGGCTTTGTTGGGCTGATGTATGGGCGGTGGGCTTGGGCCACTTCTTCTTTCTCACTTGACTCCTTTATTTCCTAAAAACTGAAATTAAAAACAAAACATTATTTGAATAAAATAAATCTAATTCCTAATAAATAATAATAAATAATTAAAATAAAAATAAAAGTTAGGTTAAATTAGGGATGCCTTGTGGGGCATCACCTAAGATAACCACTTCCTGTATTCCTGGGGCTTCAGTCCCCTGATAATGCTTGAGGCGTTGTCCATTGACTTTGAATTGGTGCCCGTCCTTTAATGATTGAATTGTAATGGCACCATGGGGAAAAACTTGAACCACTTGGAACGGGCCAGACCATCTAGATTTAAGCTTTCCTGGGAAGAGTTTCAACCTAGAATTAAACAACAATACAAGCTGTCCTGGGCAGAACTGACGTGGCAGCAACTTCTTGTCATGCCACTTCTTTGTTTTCTCCTTGTATATTCTTGCGTTGTCGTAGGCCATCGTCCGTATTTCATCGATCTCATTCAAATCTAACAGCCTTTTCTGGCCTGCCTTGTCCAAGTCCATGTTTACTGCCTTGATTGCCCAATATGCCTTGTGCTCTATCTCGACAGGCAGGTGGCAGGTTTTCCCATAAATCAATCGGAATGGAGACATGCCCAATGGAGTTTTGAAAGCTGTCCTGTATGCCCATAATGCATCATTCAGAAGTAGAGACCAATCTTTCCTAGTTGGTTTAACCATCTTTTCAAGAATGTTCTTCACTTCCCTGTTGGAAATCTCAGCCTGTCCATTGGTCTGTGGGTGGTATGCTGTCACGATCCTGTGCTTGACACCATATTTTCTCAAGGCGGCAGCAATTACCCTGTTGTCAAAATGTCTCCCTTCATCACTGATAATCGCCCTCGGGATGCCAAATCTAGAAAAGATGTTTTTGTGCAAAAACTTTTGGACCGTTTTGGCATCATTCTTTTGAGTTGCGATTGCTTCTACCCACTTGGAGACATAATCTACTGCTAGGAGGATGTAAAGATTTCCACACGAAGATGGAAAAGGTCCCATAAAATCAATCCCCCAAACGTCGAAGATTTCGACTTCTAAAATATTCTGCAGTGGCATCTCGTTTCTCCTCGAGATATTACCTGTCCGCTGGCACCTGTCACAGTTTTTGTAAAATTCTTGTGCGTCCTTGTACAGTGTCGGCCAGTAGAACCCTGACTGCAGCACCTTGGCAGCAGTTTTATTGCCTCCTAAGTGTCCTCCATATTGTGAAGCATGACAGTGATGGAGAATGTCTTCTTGTTCTTCTTGTGGTACACATCTCCTTATAACCTGATCTGCGCACATCTTGAAAAGAAGAGGTTCGTCCCAATAATAATGTTTAACATCATTTTGAAACCTCTTCCTGGCTTGATAAGTAAGATCAGAAGGTAATATTCCGCTAACTATATAATTAACGAAATCAGCATACCAGGGAAGGTTAGAAGACTTACCTGCCGCCATGGCTGTCGCGACAGCTATTGCGGCAGCAAAAAGCTGCTCATCTGGGAAGGTCTCTAGTATGTGTGTCTCATCTACAGGTAGACTCTGTCCCATCTCCAACCTCGACAAGTGATCTGCCACCTGATTTTCTGTCCCCTTTTTGTCTTTGATTTCAAGGTCGAACTCTTGTAATAGTAAGATCCACCGTATCAACCTAGGCTTTGCATCCTTTTTTGCAAATAAATACTTGAGGGCAGAATGATCGGTATGCACTATTACCTTCGTTCCAAGTATATAAGAACGAAACTTGTCGATGGAGAACACCACAGCTAACAGCTCCTTTTCTGTGGTGGTGTAATTCACTTGGGCATCATTCAATGTTTTGCTGGCATAATATATGACATGAAACAGCCTGTCCTTACGCTGCCCAAGTGCTGCCCCGACAGCATAGTCACTAGCATCACACATAATTTCAAACGGTTGCGTCCAGTCTGGTGGCTGTACTATGGGGGCTGTCACTAGCTTTTCCTTAAGAACCTTGAATGCTTCAGTACATTCTTCATTAAAGTCAAAGGGTCGGTTCTGCTCTAAGAGGTGACATAGGGGTTTCGTGATTTTTGAGAAATTTGCAATAAATCTCCTATAAAAACCAGCATGCCCTAAAAAACTCCTAATTCCCTTGACTGTGGTTGGCGGCGGCAGCTTCTCTATGACCTCTATTTTTGCCCTGTCGACTTCTATCCCACGGCAGCTAATCTTATGGCCTAAAACTATCCCTTCATCTACCATAAAATGGCATTTTTCCCAATTAAGAACAAGATTAGCTTTTTCACATCTTTCAAGTACCTTTTGAAGGTTGCCGAGGCAGCTTTCAAAATCTTCTCCAAAGACAGAAAAATCATCCATGAAGATCTCAAGGAAGTCCTCAACCATGTCGGAGAATATAGCCATCATGCACCTTTGGAAGGTGGCAGGTGCGTTACAGAGTCCAAACGGCATCCTCCTAAATGCGTATGTTCCGTAGGGGCATGTGAAAGTCGTTTTCTCTTGATCCTCTGGTGCAATAGCGATTTGGTTATAACCTGAGTAACCGTCAAGAAAACAATAGTAAGGTTTACCCGCTAATCTATCAAGCATTTGATCAATAAAGGGTAAAGGAAAGTGGTCTTTTCGGGTAGCTTTGTTAAGCTTCCGATAGTCCATACAAACCCTCCAACCGATCACAGTCCTGGTTGGGATTAACTCATTGTTTTCGTTGGTTATCACGGTCATGCCTCCTTTCTTGGGAACACATTGCACCGGGCTTACCCATTTGCTATCGGAGATGGCGTAAATAATACCAGCATCTAACCATTTAATTATTTCTTTACGCACTACCTCCTTCATTGCAAGGTTTAACCGTCGTTGGGCATCAATAGTCGGCTTATGATCTTCCTCTAGGAGGATTTTGTGCATACAGATTGCCGGACTAATGCCCTGAATGTCTGCTATAGTCCATCCTATCGCCCTTTTATGTTGCCTCAACATGTCGATCAGCTGTCGTTCCTGTTCCTGCGGCAGCTTAGCAGAGATGATTACGGGCAGTGTTTTATCACAACCAAGATAAGCATATTTGAGCTGCCCTGGAAGGGGCTTAAGTTCTAAGACAGGTGGTTCAACAGTAGATGGCTTTTGGATTAAATGGTTATCCGAAGTGTAATTCAAGGGTTCGAATAACTTACCTGGGCGATGTTCTAACCAGTCTACCTCCTCATGACCTTCAGTATCAGATGTATCGGATTCAGAGGAGTCGCTGTCGTCGGTGCTGTCGTCGTTGCTGTCGTGACAGGCTTGTAAATGGCTGTCGCAGCAGTGACCAAATTTTATATCCCGGTAGCCCGACCTGATGCAGGGTTGATCAAAGGTCACCTCAATGATGGCCTTGCATTCTTCATCCACATCAGCATGTTTCATTGCTTGGAGAACGTTCAACTTAATTTCTTGATCGTTTACGCGCATGGTGAGTTCTCCTTTCTCCACATCAATCAATGATCTTCCCGTGGCTAAGAAGGGTCGCCCTAGGATGACTGGTGCGTTCTCATCTGCCTCACAATCTAAAATAAGAAAGTCAGCAGGAAATATAAGCTTATCCACTCTTACCAAAATATCTTCAATTTTTCCTTCGGGGTGAACGTAAGAGCGGTCGGCAAGCTGTAGGGTAACTGTCGTGGGCCGCGCCTTGCCAATACCTAATTTCTGAAAAACAGATTTGGGCATTAGATTAACACTAGCACCAAGATCACATAATGCCTTACCCACAAATCTGTCGCCGATTATGCAAGGTATGAGGAAGCTCCCTGGATCCTTCTTTTTCTGAGGTGGTTGCCGATGAAGAATACTCATGCAACCTTCTTGCATCCTTACCGTTTCAAATTCCCCAAGTTTAGATTTTTTAGACATGACATCCTTGAGAAATTTAGCATAACCGGGCATTTCCCTAACAGCATCTAACAACGGAATGTTAATATGAACCTGTTTAAAAATATCATAAATCTTTTTAAGTTGAGATTCATGCTTAGCTTGCTGTATCCGTTGAGGAAAAGGTGGTGGAGGACGGTAATCAGCAATGCGTCCTTCCCACTGCATGCGAATCTGAGGACGATACTCATCTTTTTTCTCCTCTATCGCTTCTGCTGTCGTAACAGGCTCATCGGCAGCAGTCTGTTTATCACCTGTCGGGGCAGCTTCCTCGGCAGGTTCCTTTTCTGTTTCAGCTTCTTTTTCTGGCCCTGGTAACTTTTTCCCACTCCTAGTCGTAATCGCCTTACATTGCTCGTGTGGGGGCGGTCTAGCATTTTCAGTATTGCTAGGGAAACCTCCATTCTGCCTTGGCTTAATATGCTGCGACACCTAACCCATTTGTGTCTCTAGAGATTTCAAGGTGGCCTCATGGTTTGTCATTCTCATCTTGGTTTCATCCATAAAGTCTTTCGTTTTCTTGACAAACTTATTGATGTTTTCCATATACGTACCAGTCTGAGACATAAAGGTGGCCAGAGTCTGCTCCAATATACTACTCGTGGCAGGTGGTGGCTGCTGTTGTTGCTGAGGCGGCAGGTTCTGCGGCAGGTTCTGCGGCTGCGGCTGCTGTCGCGTCAACAATCTAGGACCCCCCTGATTCTGATTATATGCTTGCAGATTTAGGGCATTGTTAGGGTTACTCCAGGAAAATTTGGGATCTTTCCTCCAATTAGGGTTGTAATTGTTGGAATTGTAGTTTGGCTTGTAATTTCCAACATATTTTCCTTCTTCTATATTTATAGGGCACTCATCCCTACTATGATTTCCCTCACATGTAGCACAGACTTCCTCGACAGCAAACCCTCGTACTTCCTCTTCACTCAATAAGTGTTTCATGGCTTTAGTGAGGAATGCTACCTGTGATTTCATAGTGTTGTCGGCCTCATAATCCTTGACAGCAAGTACCCGTTTACCCCCTCTTCTAGCGGTTGGAAACTGATCCTCATTCTTAGCCAGATGTTTCAAAACTTGCAGGGCCTCGTCCGGATCTTTATCCAATAATAGTCCATTCGCTACAGAATCAATTCGAATGCTAGTTTGTAAGTTAGCAGCATTATAAAACTTAGTTACCTGATTCCAGACGGGGAATCCATGCATTGGGCAGTTTCGTAGAAGAGTTGTGAATCTGTCCCAGGCCTCGTGCATTGGTTCGTCATCTTCCTGTTGAAAAGTAGCAATTTCATTACGTAATCGCTCAGCTAAATGTGAAGGATTAAAACGAGACAAAAATTCACGAGTTAAATCTGCCCAAGTCATAATAGAACCCGGTGTAAGTTTATTCCACCAAGTTTTAGCTCTATCCCTCAATGAATGGGGGAATAACCGTAGCCTCAGTATCTCCGGACTAACTCCTGGTAGTCTAAACGAACCACAGATCTCCTGGAACGTTTTGAGATGCTCCCTAGCATCTTCTGTCGCAGAACCACCAAACTGCCCGGCATTGTTGATCATACTAAACATGACAGGTTTAAGCTCGAAGTTGTCAACATCAATATCCGGCAGCGTGGTCTCCAGTTCTACATGATCGTTCAGCATGTAGTCACGACATGACCGTCGTCCACCTGCCGCGGGCGGGTCACCGACAGGCGGGATTTCTTCACCGACAGGCTGATTACGGGCCATCTGCTCTAGCTGTTCTTCAAGGTATTCGTTTCGGTCTAAAAGGTGGCGAATCTGTTTCTTGAGATTAAAGGAACGTTCAATCTCCGGATCTAATTTATACTCAGGATCTTCACCTCTTTTCGATCTGCGCATAAACAGGAAAACCTTGTGAAAAGCAAGAGTTTAAAACATAAAAGAAAAATTAAAGAAAATAAAAATAAAAACAAAAACAAAAACGAAAATAAAAACAAAAAGTGCAAGGAAAGAAAGGTGTAGTTATGTTGCCAATTCCCCGGCAACGGCGCCAAAAACTTGTTGCGTGTAAAATAGTCTATCGCAATTATAGTGCAAGTATACACGACGCAAGTAGTAAAGTGATACTAAGTATCGGATATCGTCTCCACAGGGATTGGGCTAATGACTCCACCTAAATTCACTGCACGAAGTAAAGAGAAATATTTAAGAGAATTGTCACGAATATTAAAGTAAAAACGTAAATAAAAGATTGAGATATCAAGAGAGAGAGAATAGGCTGGTATTGAGTTGCTCAGTAGTGTAGGTATTGAATTGCTTAGGATCTCCAGTTCTGTCGTCGCACCCGTCGCCGACAGCACCTGTCGCGGCGTCTGTCCGTTAGCTGTCGCGGCAGCGAACACTAACTCCGTACCTCAAGCTTGGCAAGAATCCCTGATCTGCCTTGCCCTATCCCTAGGCACAAGTCTGTCGATGATCACGTCTTTGATGATACCTCCCGGCGTGAATCGAAGGATGAACACCGATGTGTATGAATTCTTCCTTAGCCACTTAACCTCGCCTTATCCCTAAGCACGAGATGGTTCAACTATAAACTAGAGAACGCGCTTTTACCTCTTTTGTATACTTAACTCTCCCGATGCTAAGTAAATAGATAACCTCACAATGCTCTCCCGATGCTCTTGCAAGATATTAAAACCAAGATAAAAGAACTTGAAGTTTATTTTATTGAACTTGAAAAATCCTAAAACAAAGCAACCCTTGCAACTACTTTACAAAACAACCCGTAGCCCTAGGGGGAATTTAGAACATATCGGTGACAGGTAAACGACAGGGTTTTGGTTTCGGTTATGGGGTAGTCGGCTATGCCCTAGGTTTAATCTATGCCCTTTATATAAGCTTTGGGCTCAAGTTATCTAAGGTAACAAGGATTACAACTTTAATTAAAAGTAAGATTCTAATAAAGACTAAATCTCTAAGGATTCCTACTTTTCAGCCGCCTCCTTGTTTCATGGAAATTCCTCTCCTTGAGCTTTGGCTTGACATATCTTTTGATCCGGGGCTTGGAAAAATATTTGGCTTCCACACGACAGACGAGCAGATTTTTCTCTATCTATCGAGGTCCACTTCACTTTTCCTCTTCATAAATCTGCTGTCATCATGCTGTCACGACAGGTCCATGACAGGTTCGTCTTCTTCAGCTGCTTGTCCAGTTTAGCTCTCCTGCTTATCTTCCCTGCGCCTGCCTTCGACATCTACTGTGACAGATGCCTGCAAAAATAGCCATCTTTCAGTAGAATCCGTGCCTTTTATATAATTGTGATGTTTTATTAAAAACTAACCTAAATGCTATGCAATGATGCTTGAATGCAGCAGAAATATGGGTTTAAAAAGGTGTAAATGATAGAACTTTTACACACTCAACAGGAATCTTGATAGAAGTATTATGAATTTGGAAGAAAGGTGTCTGTGAATATGGTAGAAGTGTAAATTATGTGGTGGCTCCATTAAACAAGAAGGAAACAATTGTCCGAATGTTGCGCATGAGGTAAATGATATTAGTTCAAAACCTTGGAAATGTTTGATCGGCTTATTGAAAATGCGGCATGGTGAATTGTTATATATCATCATTGACTAAAATTTGATGTTTACATCATGATTTTTGAAGGTTTTGTTGGAGGCCTTGAGCACTTGTCTAGATTTCAGGTACAATTTTTCATTCGTAAATTGTTGGTCAACCTAAAAGAGTAATACAGATTCTAGAAGATATACTTTTGGGTCGTATGATTGACTTATGTGGTAGTCGGGAAGGTTTCTTATTCGTGATTGAGACCGATTATAATAAAAGTTATGAGGCAAGTGTTTGTTTGGCACATTATGAAGTTCGGTATGAATTCAAATATTGTATTCTAATTAGTTGGTCTGAGATGTATGATAGGATGATTTTGGGTCCAAAGACAGTCTGAGAGACTGATGACACTACCAGATTGATTCGTGATCGTCTGAGAGTCTCGAGAAACAAGAATGCTCTGATGGATAAGTTTCAGTACAAGAATGGATGAAAGAGTAGTTTCTGCATTATACCGACTCTTGTAAATTTTGAGGACGAAATTTCTTTTTAGGGGGAGAGTTGTAACACTCTAATTTTAATTAGCTTAAAATATGTTAAAAAAAAGAAAGAAATAGGTGATTTGATTGGAACTAAGGGTATTTTTAAACAGAAGTTAACGTTACAGTTTAATAAGTGTTTTAAGAAAAAATGTTTTATGTGGATTTTTACTGTGGGTCGTTCTTGTGACCCTAATGTTACTTCCTAGGATCTGTGGTAACGCATATGCGGGTCTAGGGGGTTACATCTCTATTGTCTCTGCATCACCATTCTCGTTCTTATACTTCTTTTCTTCATAGAAAACATCTAATCTTTGTAGACTTTCAGGCATTCATGTATCTTAGGCCTTGGTAATCCACAAATCCATTAATGGATTATTATTGTAGTTGATACATCAATATTAAGTGTAAGGCCTTTTTGAATGGTTCTGAAAGCCCCAGATCTTCAGGTGTCTCTTAAAATAATTTTAAGCATCTTCAACGCTTCTTGTGAGTTATCAAATTGCTTGTAGGGGAATCTTCACCTTAAATTCTTTGAATGATATTTGTGTTTTAATCTTTTTCTCTTACGCTCATCGAAGTCAGGGATCGACATAAATTGCCCCACTCTTCTACATCACGGGGAGGCATAATAAGTGAGAAGTTTAACTTCTCCAACTTGAAGCGATAATGTCTTTGGCCCTCTAAACTAAGGAATCGAGATTTAGGGAAAGTTGCTCTTTCTTGAAGTAATGTAGGGTTTCTTGCCCCCTATTCTTGAAGAAAATTACTTCTTCTTGAAGCAATGTAGGGAGTCTTGCCCTTCATTCTTGAAATGATACAAGGTGGCTTTCCCTCTTTAAAGAGAAATGCTCTTGAACAAATATTTGTCAGCTCCTACGTGCAAATGCCCCACGGTCTTTTGTAACCCAGTATAATGATGCCTCAATATCTTTAGGCTCTTTTTGATAAATTCATGATCAACTTAGACGGAAAAAGATCAATTCAAGTTCTTGTAAAAAAATAGTGTATGGTCATCCCTTACTAGCAAGTTCAAACATGAGTTCATATATCAAAGCAAGCACATTTTAAGACCTCCCTTTGAAGCAGTACGAATAAATCTTTTTGTCAACTTAGAAACGTTTGCTTATTGGTCGTCATTTCAATGAAAGATACCTTTACGACCAAGGAAACCAAAATTTTTAAAGAAAGAAAATATAATAGGATGTCTTAGATAACAAGTGCATGTGTGTCTCTGATTGAACCCTCTAGTGATCATTTTCAGCATAGCTTGCATCTATGAAGACTTTGAATGTCACGACGATATTTTGAAGTTTTAAGATTTATCTTAAACCACTCGATTTACCATTATGGTTATCACATTACTTGATCCAGTCGAAAACAACTCATTTTCAGTTCTCATCAATTTTCTTCAATTAGAGATGTGTTCAAGCTTCTCAAACTTGATTAATCAAGGGAGTGCAAAAATATCTTTCTAAGAATAGAATTCTACAAGTGCATGTGTGTGTTTTTTATTTCAACTAGCCACTCTTTATTAGCTTTTCCTTTTTTGACTCTTTTTCCCTTTTTTTACCTCGAGATTTTATTTCATTAATTCGTTTGACTTTTTCAGGATTTGAAAATCACTCGTGAAGCCAAGGCATTGAGTAGATGGAGCGTTGCTACCTTATTAGATACTCAACTTCACAACTACAACAAAGTGCTCTCGAGGTTTTATTTTTACTAGTTGTATTTACTTATCTCGGTATTTCATCTCATTAAATATTTGACTTTGTCAGGATTTGAAAACCACTCATGAAGCCATTGTATAGAATGGGTGAAGCATTGCTTCCTTATTAGATATTCAACATTATTGCCTCAGCGGAGTGCCCCCCAAGGTATTTTGAACTACTAGTTACAATCGATGTGTCTTTATTGGGGGTACAGAAGACTTTTATTAGAATTTCAAATTCAAACGACTCCTTCCAGTTAAACTTGCCTAGTCCAAGATTCCACATTTAAGAATTTCAAAGATTTTCTCATCATCGAACATCATCAAAGGTGTGGTAATCTTCCTTTTCTTAATTTGTCGATCTGAGTAGTTTGAGAGACAATTCACACATCGTCGTTCTCAAAAACAATCGATTGATCTTTATATCAGAATCAATGTCATAACATGCAATTGATATCCAAAGGGTAAGATGAGATATATGAATATATGTACATTCAAGGTTTCAAGGTCAAAGATGCAACTGTCATTGAAATGAAAATCCTGAAGACCTAACATGCGCTCTTACAAAAAGATTTTTGCTACTTCTAGGCAAAATGAACCTTAACATAGCCGCTATCTGGCTAACAACGTCTTGCTGAGCTTACGCGATTTCATCCTTCAAATCCTTTTTATTTTAATGAACTTATCTGGTGTGTTCTTGTGGTTTCGTTCTAAAGCTGACAACATGCCTTCAATGGCCATTGCTCGGGTTTGTGAACGAGTATGGTACTTATGCGAAATTTTGTTATTTTAAATTTTGATCATGGAATTTACCATAATTAATCCTTTTATTATGTATACATAAACAACACAATGCAATGAAATGCATGAATGCAATCAAAGGGGATTGATTCCATAAATAGTCGCTCTAGAATAAGCTTTTATTGGATAACAAAGGTCCTTATTACAAAATATGAAGATATGTTTTACGAATACATTTCAACCCGAGCACCCAGTTCCTTTATTTCTTCAATTAACCACATAAGTCTTGGTTCCACTTCCCCCTATTGGCCTGACATGTCGGCGAAGAGCTATAGCTTCTTTAGCTAACATAATCGCATGCTTAGCTACATCTTGAATTTAGGACATGATACTCTTGTCGAACTCGTCTCGCTCCTGGAACTTTCTAGCATTGTCCTTAAGCTGAGTGAACCAGTAATCATTTCCTCTTTGATTGATATCTTCAAGAACCAAAATCTCCGTTATGTATTCCCGGATGATGTATCCCATAGCTTCCACTCCACTTGCTTCTTCAGTGCTTCATTCTCACTTCGACTAGTCTAAAGCTTAATATAAGTGTTATGATTCTGGAACATGTGTAGCGAACGATTTAGGTTTGCCACCTAGGCCTATAGCTCAATAACAATGGTCTAACTCTGTCTTAGCTTCTCATTCATTACATCACACATACACTGCAACTCTTATGAATGAATCTTGTTATCATGCGCCTTTCTCTTCCACACAGCAACACTTTCTCTCTCTCTCTCTCTCTCTCTCTCTCTCTCTCTATATATATATATATATATATATATATATATATATATATATATATATATATATATATATATATCTTTCAAAGGCCCACTTGTTCTTCTCACTATCAACCGCTTGTTTCCCCTTTATTTTTCCTGTTTACAAGCATCCATTTGTACTTCTCAATTTTCTTCTTACCGTATTATCTTTCCTTTTCAACAGCTTGTTCCAGCTCTTATCTCCATTGCTCTGGAGTCTTCCTCAAATCAGCATTTTGGACAGTGGCCTAGAACTTGAGGAAGTCAACTCTCTAAATTTTGAACTTCTCTTCCAAATTCTTGTACATTTATATCACTCGATTAGTCTCTCCCTTATATTTGTCCATATCTAGGCTTGCTTGAAACATGTTTTAGTATGCTGGTTTTGCAGGGCCTCTATCTTCGCCCTGGCACTTTTTAGCGCGACCATCAAAATGTCAACCTCAGACGGGACCACCTTCAAATGTTCCTCTAGGGATTTGCTTTGCCCTAGCATAGATAACTAAATTCTTTCATTCATCCTCACATGTCTCCAAAAGTCATGGGTGAACATACACTCATCATCGTGAACAACTTCCATGAAGTAACAAGGCTTCAATGAGTTTTTGATGGTCTGGACTTTCTCCTTGTATTCTGCTTGGAATTTGAACTCGGACGAGTCGGGACCAGCAGTGAAATTGATGAATTGTCGAAGCCATTTTGCTGCGACACTAGTATATGGGTGCAACCAATTCTACCCTAGAGGCCTAGTAGCATCAGGTGATCATAATCCTCGCATTTGTACAAGACTTTGCCATGGCCCATCCACAAAACTCCCTACACATATTCCTGATCACGACGATTGAAGATGTCTACCCACTTGCTTCTCTTGGCTATTGGCCACCCTTTTTCCAAAAATTCCTAAAGTAGAGAGAAGACATTGGATTAACTTCCCTCTTCATTTGCTCAAAGTCCAACATATCCACAACAATATTACCCAGTACTCTCGGTAAGATAACCAGGCTATAGATCTCTATGGCTAGGAGATCAACTCTCTTTACCTTGTCGGGATGAGTCGAGATTATATTACGAATGCTTGATCAAGCAAAGGAGAAGCTGCCCCCTCTTTTCCATATCAGACCCTTGACCCATTCTTCACTCATTCCAGCAAAAAATCTGAGTCTGGTGTGAATGTTCTTGTTTTTAGGGGGTTTTGCGTAAACCAAGTTCTTCACCACCTTGCTTAGATTGAACAATGTTGAGTACTCTTCGACCGTGGGCATCATGTCTTCCCCATTGAAGGTGAAACAACAATACCTTGGGTTCCAGAACTGAACCAAGGCTTTGAGCAACGACTCATCCACCTTCATACGCAACAGATAAGCTATATCGCCATAGGTGTTGTAGAATAATTGCTTGGTAGCATATTCGAAGCGGTCCCATATCACTCGCAACTCATGCATACCATTCTATTTGACACTGATGTGAGCACACTCAGATGATTCTGTCACGTGATCAACTAACAAACTACCCCCCTTTGCCCACCGGTTGACCTCAGACCAATGACATACATCCTCATTGTCTTATTCTTTCTTGAGGTACCTTCCATCCATGGCAAAAGCTTTTTCTAATCGAGTAACGAACTTGAGAACCAACCCCTTTTAAGTATGCAATGTGGATGCAAGAAAAATATGCAAACCAAAATAAAACAAGAAAATGAAAAAGAAAGGATTAGTACCCTAAAATATAACAGAAATAATGCATAAAGGTTCAAAATAATATCATTGTTCGAATAATAATTGGAAAGCGCATTCCAACATTTCTGAAGACGTCTCCACGAATCATTCTCACGAAATAATTTTGACCGAATTTTAGGGTTTTCCGCTTGGCTCTATTGGGACGGGCTCCTAGATTCACACACAAAAGTTTGGTTCTAGAAAGTTACCAAGATGTCCCCACTGTCCCCTACTAAGGGTAGCAAGGTCCTTGATCCTCAACCATTATAGGCTCTTATGAATCAAGTTCAAGTCAAGGGGACCCAGTTTCCTATGTCCATGCGGAGAATCAGTATTCTTATGAAGACATAGGGCATATGAACCTCGAAGGT
Source organism: Hibiscus tridactylites (assembly GCA_958450335.1). Lineage (NCBI taxonomy): Eukaryota > Viridiplantae > Streptophyta > Magnoliopsida > Malvales > Malvaceae > Hibiscus > Hibiscus tridactylites. The sequence goes on from OY288272.1 coordinate 72,364,645, forward strand.
ACTTGCTAGACCTATACGGAGAATCAATATTCTCACGAGAGAAATAGTGTTTTCCCCTCACCTAAACGAACGGGTCGAAGCTCGGGTATAGAGCTTCCATTTTGCCAAATTTTAAAATGCGTAAAACAAAATCACATTCATAAATAGATAATTAAATTAAATTTTACACGAACTTAGCAAATTCTGACATTAAGACAAAGTGTAATCAACTTGTGGCTAGACTATCTTTTTAGTAAAAACAAAAAAACAAAAAATGTCCCCAACAGAGTCACCAAGTTGTCGCAGCTAGGACTCGACACGATTTTTTAAAAAACAACGGAGTCGCCACCAATCTTTTTCGAGGTGTGATTGGATCACCCAAAAACAGGTAATTTTAATAAAAGCAATTTATTTTAAAAAACAACAATTTTGTTCTGCGAAAACAGAAAAAAAAAAAATTGGGTTCGGGGTCGGTTAAGAGTGGGGAAGGGTGAGCACCCCCTACATCACCAAAAAAAATTGGTACCTAGCCGATTATAAGTTTTCTAAATGTCATAATTTGCAAGTTCATGAAAATTTTAAAATATTATCCATTTATGAATGTGAATTCATTTTAACGGTCCCACCATCCGAGAAAATAATAATAATCACCGCCAACACTTCTGGTGCTAACTCTTTTACCCCGTTTTGGCGAGACGCCACATTACAATTTATATGTTCGGTGATTATAAATTGAACATGGCACAAAAAGCATTAAAGAATAGATTTATTAGCAACCAACGTTTGTTTAACTATCCTGATGTAATTATTATTAACCTAATAGAAAAAAACAGTCTAAGTGAATTTTACTTTAAAGGTTCAAGTTTGGTTAAGTATCTATAACACCTAAATTGATACGGACTGCCCGACCCAATCTGAGGTGTTACATTCGGGCCACCGAAGTGACCCACATTACAATTTCAGATAAAACAATTTGTCAAACCATTTAAAACCACAAAACGATTTCAAACTCAAAAATACACCCTGGAAATTATTCATTTAACATAAAAGTATTCATAAATAAACTTTATAAAATGATTTTCATACGCAAATGTATACAATACATGATATACATACCCCTAATTACATGATTACCGTACTCCACAAGCAATACCGAAAGAAATCGCATGTTGATGTCAATAACTGACCATATGTAATCTTTTTGAACTTGCGATGGTAAAAACAATATGAGCTTGGAAAAGCTCAGTAATACAAAACTACCACAAGATGCTAAAGGCACATGCAAGTATATGGCAATACACTAATACTGACATGATGATCTCGGCAGCAAGTTCCAATTATGAATTGTTATCCATAGCAACAAAACACTTGAAGATAACAAGATTGTTCTTTATCTTACCACCTGAGTACCAAAAAAAGATGTCTATAGCCTGAGGAATCAAAAGAGAGATAAATTTTAGAAGATGAACTAAGGAGTTTGGTGTGTTCTAGTGAGTACAGATAGAAACCATACAGAGGGTTTCAGACATTGGCAATTTACTCAGCAGGGTAGATTAACATAAGGTAGGAAAGTTTTATTTGAAGCACATAAGTACCCTCAAACCGTACACCGATGTGCAGTTCCCCATAACTGCATCCATAAGGACTTACCCTAGGCCCATAGGGCGTAAGAGCCAACCTAAGGGGATGTCTTAGGTCCTTAAGGAAATACCCAAGTTGAAGCATCAGAACTTACCCAAGGGGCAACCTTGGGTCCATAAGGAATTACCAGCGCTGAACCTACAATAACTTCTTACAATATCCCAGATAATACCCCCAGAAAATCAGTTTAGTTCAGACGATATTAATGATGTAAATACAAAAATCAGACATATGTTTCCAGTATATCAGAACACATATAGCATGTTTTCAGATCATACACAAAGGTATATTCCGAAATAATATGAGTCATGTTTCAAATTAGATGGACAGTGTTGATTTTAATTCAGAGAAAATGTTCATATGCACAAGAAACACTTAGATGGTTCAATATTATTACACAAAGGTATTTGATCATTATTGAAGATGGAGCATCGATTTTTGTTAACATCAAATTGATTTCAAAATTTGAAATTCGTATAAAGGGGTCTGTTAACTGAGGATCTATCAGAAATTTAGAAGATTAGCATCTTAGTATCATTCAAGATATCAGATGTATCAAGACAATTCTGGAAAATTATGCTCCTTAGGGCATTTTGGTCATTTTACTTATAGAGGTGTCGCAATTTAACCTCGATATGGCAAGTTGGTGATTTGTTGTGCTAAAGATTGCTGACAGTTTACTAGGCTTTCAAGTCCGTTCCATTAAGCATGTCTCATCAATGTGTTACACCCCAAACATTCAAATAGGAACCCCCATGCGCGGTCAATATTTAGTTATAGCTTCGTAGTATAGTTGAACAAGTCATCGTTACAAATTATCTTGGAACGAGCCTCAAATGGCAGGACATGCATTTATGTCGTAATCTTCTATTAATGTAATAGTATTAAGGATGACTAATTTATATAAGTCAGGCTTCAAACCCACAAGGGAATTACAGTCATTTGCGATTTATCATAAATCTCAGGATTTTCCAAGCTTCCACTTATCTCAAGTCATATAGGTATTTCAATCATTTAAGTGTTCAATGGTATTCTATTCATTCAGGTACTTTCGGTACTTCCAAACAATTCATTCATTCCAGAACTCAAGATTTTATCCATCATTCTATTGAATTTGGAAATTTCGGTGCAGAAGATACTTCAGTCTTTTTGGTCATCATGATCATTCTGATCAATACAACCTTATCAGTATTTCCAGTCCTTTTAGTCATTTAGTCAATTCAGTATTTTCTGTCATTTCATTAATTCGTACGAAAAATTTCCCGTAAATTTATCTTTGGAGACCTGTTTAGGATTTAGGAAAATCCCAGTATTTACAAACTCAAAGGTTTAAGTCTTGTTACCATAACTTTCTAAGTAATTCGATGTTCTCAGATGAATCGGTTGTTTTACTAGATCTGAGGTAGATTTCTAGATCGCTTTCATTGTTAGGAGTATCTTCGTCATTCTTATACCTCAAGGGCATTTTCATAATTTCATATCCAATACTTCTGACATTGAATCCTGTAACACTATTAATCGGGTTTGGAGATTTACTACCTTATTTATTATTGACATTTAGATCCTTCTGATTTATTAACCTACTCATTCAAGTAAGTCAAACTTATCTAAATTATCATACATATATTTCGTATCTAATTTGACTTAAGCAGAGTTAACAATACACACTTCACCATAAGTATGCATGCATTGACCGAAAACAAACATGTTCATAAAGCATACAAGAGGTAGTAATGTATTACCTCGATTTTGGGTACATCGGTCTACCTTTGATCTCTCTTAAACCCGAACTTGATATCCCTAAAAAATATCGGATACAAAGCGAATACCAATCAAACATACTTCAAAATCAAACCTTAACTCAAATACATTGCTCTTTAATTGAATAATTTTACACATAAGTATGCTCGGTATCAAGGTCATATTTGGAGGCTTTCGGGTTAGAATTTTGACAAATGGACTTCAAAATCGAACTCAAAACGTAAAAAAAAAACCAAAATATGAATTTTTGGAAAAGTCAACTTTTTTATCAAAGTTAACGGTCAAAGTCAATGGTCAGAGTCTACGATCAAAGTCTACAGTCAAATTCAACTAAGTTGACTCGGTCGAGTTGACTCAGACTGAGTTGACTCGGCGGGCTAACTCACTGAGTTAACTTGGTCAGAGGGGTCGGGTCGGACGGGTCAGACAGGTCGGTCGGATCGAACGGGTCAGGTTAGACTGAGGTCGGATCGGATGGGTCGGAGCTCACGGGCTTGGGCTTGTATGCAAGTGGGCTCGGACCGGACTAGAGGGTTCAAGCTTTTGGGCCATAGTAGAATCAATCCACTTACCCAAGGGTCAGACGGTCGGGAGTTCGCTGAAAAAGATCGTTGGAGATACTAATCGCATCGATACTGCCAAAAAGCTAAAGCTCGACAACTCAACGATTTACCCCAACTATCAATAACATTACACAAACTGAAATACTTACCGAAAACCCCAAAAAGCTTATCTGGCCAGAAAAATGCGTAGGTTCGATGAGGCCATTAACGGTGGCAGATCGATGACTGGCCACCAGGGTTTTGCTCGTCTTGGAATGGAGATGACAATGGCGCCGGTTGTGACAGGATCGAACGACGGACGATGACGAAAATAAAAGAGATGTGATCTAAGGTTTTTCGACGATCTTTCAAGTAGATCTCTATGGCAAACGGTGAACGGCAGTCGTTCACCGTTCGTGGAGAATAGGGCTGGGGTCAGGGTATGACGACGCTAAGATTGGTGGTGGTGGTGCACACCACTGTCAGGCGGTGACGGAGATCAGGCGGTGGACGATTTTGGGAAGGTGGAAGGTTGGGGAGGATGAATGTCGATAGCTTCTTTTGAATGGTTAATGAATTTTGGTAGGTGAGGAGTCAAGCTTTTAATTAATACTTGGGTCAGACAAACAAACATGGCTTAACATAAAAACGATGCAGACTAAAACCAAGGAATACACTAGCTCAGTTGGTTAAAGCTCAGCTTTGCCAAGCCAAGGGTTACGAGTTTAAAACCCCTTGGCTGGCATTCTATTATTTTCATTCTCATTCTCATTTTCATTACTTTTTTACCTAAAATTTTTAGAGTATTACAACTCTCCCCCTAAAATAAATTTCTTCCTCAAAATTTACTTGAGTTAAACAGATACAAGAATTTCTCTCGTTGACTCCTTACTTTCCCATATAGTTTTTACAGGGCTACGATTACTCTGTTAAACCTTAACCATTGAAATACGCATGGTATTCATAATTCACTTATCAAGATCCGAAATTTGTACAAACTCCTTATCACAAGACAGATCTACCCTCGTATTAACATCATCAATCTGAATAACATAACTCAGACTCGGGCGAAATTAACTCAATAAGAACACGCATAAAACATCATGAATACGATCATACTAAAGAGGCAACTCAAAATGATAAACATTATTCTCGATTCTCTGAAGAACTCTGCTAAACTAGAGCTCAACTTGTCCATACACCCAAATCTCAACATTTTCCTATACTTGAACAATAACTAAACTTCAGCATTGAACTTGATGCCATAATCTTTTATATTAACGTAAAACTCTTGTTTCGCAGAAGCCCCACTCAAACAAACACAATAGCTTTTAACCAATTGGGTAATAAGAAATATCTTACTCATCCACTCGTATAAATACATCTTTGAAGATCATATCTTATACCTATCAATTTCAAAGCAAAGCGGTCAATCTTGAGTGCCAACATAAACTTTACGTGTTTAGCATTGTAAAATTTAATTATTTAACTCAAGAATCATGCATACAAGATAATTAGAGCTTTGGGAAAATATAACTTGCTCAAACACAGTGCATCATACATGCATAACTACCTTTCTTGGATATAACAGAATCACTCCAGAATTTACACTTGCACTGCGCATACAAACATCTTCCTTTCAATTACATAATCCTTCCATTCACTTTGTATATTGATTACTAGCATCACTATCCTGATGTAATTATTATTAACCTAATGGAAAAAAACAGTCTAAGTGAATTTTACTTTAAAGGTTCAAGTTTGGTTAAGTATCTATAACACCTAAATTGATACGGACTGCCCGACCCAATCTGAGGTGTTACATTCGGGCCACCGAAGTGACCCACATTACAATTTCAGATAAAACAATTTGTCAAACCATTTAAAACCACAAAACGATTTCAGACTCAAAAATACACCCTGGAAATTATTCATTTAACATAAAAGTATTCATAAATAAACTTTATAAAATGATTTTCATACGCAAATGTTGATGTCAACAACTGACCATATGTAATCTTTTTGAACTTGCGATGGTAAAAACAATATGAGCTTGGAAAAGCTCAGTAATACAAAACTACCACAAGATGCTAAAGGCACATGCAAGTATATGGCAATACACTAATACTGACATGATGATCTCGGCAGCAAGTTCCAATTATGAATTGTTATCCATAGCAACAAAACACTTGAAGATAACAAGATTGTTCTTTATCTTACCACCTGAGTACCAAAAAAAGATGCCTATAGCCTGAGGAATCAAAAGAGAGATAAATTTTAGAAGATGAACTAAGGAGTTTGGTGTGTTCTAGTGAGTACAGATAGAAAGCATACAGAGGGTTTCAGACATTGGCAATTTACTCAGCAGGGTAGATTAACATAAGGTAGGAAAGTTTTATTTGAAGCACATAAGTACCCTCAAACCGTACACCGATGTGCAGTTCCCCATAACTGCATCCATAAGGACTTACCCTAGGCCCATAGGGCGTAGGAGCCAACCTAAGGGGATGTCTTAGGTCCTTAAGGAAATACCCAAGTTGAAGCATCAGAACTTACCCAAGGGGCAACCTTGGGTCCATAAGGAATTACCAGCGCTGAACCTACAGTAACTTCTTACAATATCCCAGATAATACCCCCAGAAAATCAGTTTAGTTCAGACGATATTAATGATGTAAATACAAAAATCAGACATATGTTTCCAGTATATCAGAACACATATAGCATGTTTTCAGATCAGACACAAAGGTATATTCCGAAATAATATGAGTCATGTTTCAAATTAGATGGACAGTGTTGATTTTAATTCAGAGAAAATGTTCATATGCACAAGAAACACTTAGATGGTTCAATATGATTACACAAAGGTATTTGATCATTATTGAAGATGGAGCATCGATTTTTGTTAACATCAAATTGATTTCAAAATTTGAAATTCGTATAAAGGGGTCTGTTAACTGAGGCTCTATCAGAAATTTAGAAGATTAGCATCTTAGTATCATTCAAGATATCAGATGTATCAAGACAATTCTGGAAAATTATGCTCCTTAGGGCATTTTGGTCATTTTACTTATAGAGGTGTCGCAATTTAACCTCGATATGGCAAGTTGGTGATTTGTTGTGCTAAAGATTGCTGACAGTTTACTAGGCTTTCAAGTCCGTTCCATTAAGCATGTCTCATCAATGTGTTACACCCCAAACATTCAAATAGGAACCCCCATGCGCGGTCAATATTTAGTTATAGCTTCGTAGTATAGTTGAACAAGTCATCGTTACAAATTATCTTGGAACGAGCCTCAAATGGCAGGACATGCATTTATGTCGTAATCTTCTATTAATGTAATAGTATTAAGGATGACTAATTTATATAAGTCAGGCTTCAAACCCACAAGGGAATTACAGTCATTTGCGATTTATCATAAATCTCAGGATTTTCCAAGCTTCCACTTATCTCAAGTCATATAGGTATTTCAATCATTTAAGTGTTCAATGGTATTCTATTCCTTCAGGTACTTTCGGTACTTCCAAACAATTCATTCATTCCAGAACTCAAGAATTTATCCATCATTCTATTGAATTTGGAAATTTCGGTGCAGAAGATACTTCAGTCTTTTTGGTCATCATGATCATTCTGATCAATACAACCTTATCAGTATTTCCAGTCCTTTTAGTCATTTAGTCAATTCAGTATTTTCTGTCATTTCATTAATTCGTACGAAAAATTTCCCGTAAATTTATCTTTGTAGACCTGTTTAGGATTTAGGAAAATCCCAGTATTTACAAACCCAAAGGTTTAAGTCTTGTTACCATAACTTTCTAAGTAATTCGATGTTCTCAGATGAATCGGTTGTTTTACTAGATCTGAGGTAGATTTCTAGATCGCTTTCATTGTTAGGAGTATCTTCGTCATTCTTATACCTCAAGGGCATTTTCATAATTTCATATCCAATACTTCTGACATTGAATCCTGTAACACTATTAATCGGGTTTGGAGATTTACTACCTTATTTATTATTGACATTTAGATCCTTCTGATTTATTAACCTACTCATTCAAGTAAGTCAAACTTATCTAAATTATCATACATATATTTCGTATCTAATTCGACTTAAGCAGAGTTAACAATACACACTTCACCATAAGTATGCATGCATTGACCGAAAACAAACATGTTCATAAAGCATACAAGAGGTAGTAATGTATTACCTCGATTTTGGGTACATCGGTCTACCTTTGATCTCTCTTAAACCCGAACTTGATATCCCTAAAAAATATCGGATACAAAGCGAATACCAATCAAACATACTTCAAAATCAAACCTTAACTCAAATACATTGCTCTTTAATTGAATAATTTTACACATAAGTATGCTCGGTATCAAGGTCATATTTGGAGGCTTTCGGGTTAGAATTTTGACAAATGGACTTCAAAATCGAACTCAAAAAGTAAAAAAAAAACCAAAATATGAATTTTTGGAAAAGTCAACTTTTTTATCAAAGTTAACGGTCAAAGTCAATGGTCAGAGTCTACGATCAAAGTCTACAGTCAAATTCAACTAAGTTGACTCGGTCGAGTTGACTCAGACTGAGTTGACTCGGCGGGAAACTCACTGAGTTAACTTGGTCAGACGGGTCGGGTCGGACGGGTCGGACGGGTCAGACAGGTCGGTCGGATCGAACGGGTCAGGTTAGACTGAGGTCGGATCGGATGGGTCGGAGCTCACGGGCTTGGGCTTGTATGCAAGTGGGCTCGGACCGGACTAGAGGGTTCAAGCTTTTGGGCCATAGTAGAATCAATCCACTTACCCAAGGGTCAGACGGTCGGGAGTTCGCTGAAAAAGATCGTTGGAGATACTAATCGCATCGATACTGCCAAAAAACTAAAGCTCGACAACTCAACAATTTACCCCAACTATCAATAACATTACACAAACTGAAATACTTACCGAAAACCCCAAAAAGCTTATCTGGCCAGAAAAATGCGTAGGTTCGATGAGGCCATTAACGGTGGCAGATCGATGACTGGCCACCAGGGTTTTGCTCGTCTTGGAATGGAGACGACAATGGCGCCGGTTGTGACAGGATCGAACGACGGACGATGACGAAAATAAAAGAGATGTGATCTAAGGTTTTTCGACGATCTTTCAAGTAGATCTCTATGGCAAACGATGAACGGCGGTCGTTCACCGTTCGTGGAGAACAGGGCTGGGGTCAGGGTACGACGACGCTAAGATTGGTGGTGGTGGTGCACACCACTGTTAGGCGGTGACGGAGATCAGGCGATGGACGATTTTGGGAAGGTGGAAGGTTGGGGAGGATGAATGTCGATAGCTTCTTTTGAATGGTTAATGAATTTTGGTAGGTAAGGAGTCAAGCTTTTAATTAATACTTGGGTCAGACAAACAAACATGGCTTAACATAAAAACGATGCAGACTAAAACCAAGGAATACACTAGCTCAGTTGGTTAAAGCTCAGCTTTGCCAAGCCAAGGGTTACGAGTTTAAAACCCCTTGGCTGGCATTCTATTATTTTCATTCTCATTCTCATTTTCATTACTTTTTTACCTAAAATTTTTAGAGTATTACAACTCTCCCTCTAAAATAAATTTCTTCCTCAAAATTTACTTGAGTTAAACAGATACAAGAATTTCTCTCGTTGATTCCTTAGTTTCCCATATAGTTTTTATAGGGCTACGATTACTCTGTTAAACCTTAACCATTGAAATACGCATGGTATTCATAATTCACTTATCAAGATTCGAAATTTGTACAAACTCCTTATCACAAGACAGATCTACCCTCGTATTAACATCATCAATCTGAATAACATAACTCAGACTCGGGCGAAATTAACTCAATAAGAACACGCATAAAACATCATGAATACGATCATACTAAAGAGGCAACTCAAAATGATAAACATTATTCTCGATTCTCTGAAGAACTCTGCTAAACTAGAGCTCAACTTGTCCATACACCCAAATCTCAACATTTTCCTATACTTGAACAATAACTAAACTTCAGCATTGAACTTGATGCCATAATCTTTTATATTAACGTAAAACTCTTGTTTCGCAGAAGCCCCACTCAAACAAACACAATAGCTTTTAACCAATTGGGTAATAAGAAATATCTTACTCATCCACTCGTATAAATACATCTTTGAAGATCATATCTTATACCTATCAATTTCAAAGCAAAGCGGTCAATCTTGAGTGCCAACATAAACTTTACGTGTTTAGCATTGTAAAATTTAATTATTTAACTCAAGAATCATGCATACAAGATAATTAGAGCTTTGGGCAAATATAACTTGCTCACACACAGTGCATCATACATGCATAACTACCTTTCTTGGATATAACAGAATCACTCCAGAATTTACACTTGCACTGCGCATACAAACATCTTCCTTTCAATTACATAATCCTTCCATTCACTTTGTATATTGATTACTAGCATCACTAACATGATCAACACCTTAGTCCACAACTAACTTTCACCAGAATATTTCCAAGCATAATCTCATAACGACCATAACACTGAGGTACAAGACTTGACACTTATCAGATTTCCGTATTTATTAAAATTGAAATGAGACTGATTCCAAAAATCATTCAATTCAGTTTATCAATGAAGACCTTAGGGGGAAAACCCCACCTTGTTTGAACTTAGACAAACTACTTGTTATTTAGGACTTCCAGAACTAATTCATGTTCAACTTGAAATCATAACAGAGTCCGTCTATAACACCACGAATTTTGAACCAATTTGAAAACCCTAATTTTGAAATCCCCAACTTTTGAAACCCTTTTGAATTTATTTGTTTAACGTTGATAATTTGAAATTCGAGATAAATTCATGATTTTAAAAATTTTGGGTATACTCGTAATTTTCCTAAAACATTGGTGCTAGTATTTTATCTTTATAAAAATTTAGAGGCTATTATGTTATTGATACAAGTTCCAATGTCATATCAAATTTCTAAATAATATTGAGATGGTTTTGTGAACATAGTGAAAAATGAAGGGTTAAAGTTTGAAATTTTGTTATTTATATGTTCTTAACATCAGCCTTGTTTATAATTCTACTTTTTTCAAAATCCCTAGCCGTTGTTATGGTTGCGATAGCCTTGTCGTCCCTAACCCCTCCGATCTATAAGCTTTCCCTCTCCCTTTGGTTTTCCTTGCACCATTCGATCACCCTTCGACCCCCCGTGTTTCGTGACTCCAGCTATTCGGATAACCCACCTGGCACCCAACTAGTGTGTTGCTAAGCCTTTCATTGAATCCTAGAACCGATCAGTCCCCCGGCATGCCTCGTGCTCTGACCGTTCAACCTGCTCGTGCAAATCCCTGTCGCGGTCGCTTCCCCTCTACGTTGAAGATGCCTTTGGCCGTCTTAGCTTGTCTGCCAACAAGATCTGAATCTAACTCTTGTTCCCAATTCCTAGTATCTCTACCATGTGATAACATGATTATTTTATCTATTTATCCATTTTAAACTATACAAATAACACTTATATAATTGTTGTTTCTATTATATATATATATATATATATATATATATATATATATTATCATTCATGTATATATTATCCAAACTTTGATCTTCTGTTTTTGAATGTATCACAGTAGGTATACAAATGCAATATTTTATTTTAAACTATACAAATAACACTTATATAATTGTTGTTTCTATTTTATATATATATATATAAATTTATTATCATTCATGTATATATTATCCAAACTTTGATCTTCTGTTTTTGAATGTATCACAGTAGGTATACAAATGCAATATTTTATTTTAAACTATACAAATAACACTTATAATTGTTGTTTATTTTTTGGCTGAAATAAATGTCTTTAGCTTTTATTTTTTGTTGAAATAGGTGCCTAAACTATTTTTTGGCTGAATTAGGTGCCTAAACTTTTATTTTTGATTTATTTTAAAGTTAATTTTGACACATACTTGGGCACCTATTTCAACCAAAAATGAAAGTTTAGGCATTTATTTCAACCCAAAAATAGTTTACGCTAGGGATGTAAAATGTTGTCTCGACCCGAAAGCCCGACTGAAACTTGCTCGAGTCAGAACTTGGTTTGACCTGAGGATGCGATGACCTGAAACCGATCTGTAACTGACTGTTGTTGACCCGAACCCAATTTGGACCTGAACCCGAATTGAACTCGAGATCCGATTTTACCCGACTTGTTAATTGACCCGACTTGTTTTGAACCCGACCTATTGTTGACCTGAACTAATATTGATATTGCTTGATATTTACCTAACATGTAATTGAGGAAGTCTATGATTTGATGATTTTTAAGAGAAAATGAAGTATTTGAGAAATTATGAATTTATTATATAATATGATAAATTATTTTTCACCTTTTAAATTACTATTTTTTGTATTTAAAAGTTTTTGTTAAATAATTCAATTATTGACTATTAATTTATTAAATTATATATAAGAATATATATATATAATCAATTTAAATTGTTGATAAATGTAAACTATTAATTTTTTAAATGAATTTAAAGTGTTTAATAATCTTTTTGTTATATATACATATATAATCAATTAAAAATATCAAACAAAAAAAACAAAAAAAAATATATTTATGTTTTCTTTTAACCAAATCAACTTGACACTACTAAATACTAAGTATAGATATTCATTTGTCTTTTTTTCTTATTAACTTGACCAAATTTTACTAGAGAAGATTGAAAATTAATTGTTGATTTGATAAAAACTAAATGCTAAAAGATTATTTATTTTTAATATTTTAAATTCATAGTTGTAATTATAATACCATAATTTTTAATTATTTTATACAAATTTACGCGGCTGATAAAAGTGAAAATAAAATACACTTAAAAAATAAAATATATTAATTTAAGTTATGCTCAGGAGGGAATTCGATTGGAGAAAAAGTTGACCAAAATTTGTTTTTTTTTTCTTTTGCGTGAATTGGATTGGAGGAAAAGTTCTCACAACTTTTTAGGTTTATGGGAAATCACCTATTATGCCCCTCAATGTTTAGATACTTTTCATTTAATTTATGTTTTCACTTTTAAATTTTAGTTTTGTATAATTAGGATCTAAAATAGTTGATCATTTTTATTTGGCCTTTAGGATTAGGTTCTTTTTGTAACACCCGTGTCTAGGGCCTAGGAGGTAGCCGGGTTGTTGTTCGAGTCAAATAAAGTCTAATTAAAATAAACCAATCTTGAGTAATGACCTATGTGAATTTAAATAAAGAGGGAGGGACCAAAGTTGTGATTTACCCCATTTAAAATAAAGGAAGACAACTTTTCCATAAAAGTTGTCATCTTCCTCCTCATTTTCCTCTTTACCAATTTCAAAACCCCCTCCCCATTTTCAAACTCTCCTAAAACCCTAGTCACTATTCCATTGGTTTGGCTAATCAATTTCATCATCAAATCAAGAGGTAAACATATTTTCTTAACCTCCTCTCTATTCTCTACTCACCTATTGTTTTAGATTTCAAAAATAATGAGTTTTGGGAATTAGGGTTCTTATGGAAAATTGGGGATTTGATGGGGCTTTTCAATTTATTTTGAGAAATTGTTTTGGGGTTATGCTTAATCATGATGAAACTTACAACATATATTAATTTGGTTAATTTTAGATGAATTTTCGTAGTGGGTCCTTAGGGCAAATTTTAAGGTATGAAAAATTGGGTTTTTGAGAGGTTTAATGTTGGAATTGAAGGGCTGATGGTTTACCTATGTTAGGAGGGTGTTTTGGGATGTTTTGGAAGCCATTTGGGTGCTTGGAATTGGGTATTTCAGTCATTGGTTGTGGGAGTCCGAAAATTGGGTTTTTGGAGATGTTATGTGGTTTGGAAAATTGTGGAAATGGGTTGTGAGTTGCAAAGTAGATTGATGATTGAATTAGCATCGGGTTGAGAAGTAATGCATGTGTTTTGTTTGATTAGAATCAAGTTTGGGCATCGGTGAAGCATCGGAAGTGAACCCGGAAAGTTGAAGGTTGTTGCTTGCTTGGTCTTGTTCTTGGAAGCTTAGGTGAGTGGTTAATTGTTTTAAACGGTTTTAATTGGTTGGTTCGAGTATACGGACTAGGTTGGGCTTGGTAGACCCACCTAGAGTTAGGATTAGGGTGGTAGCTCAATCCTAAACTTGATCTAGAGCCTTTGGTTGAACTCATTTTATGGTTGTGTATGTCTTGCATAAATTGCGATATGAATGTCTATGTATATTGCTTTATACATGTGAAATGAGATTGGACTTATGATGCTTGAGACATGCATAATGATGGTTGTTGGTGAGTATGTGCTAAGCACAAGGTGTGTGAAATGAGTATTGTGATGTGAGTAAATATTGGCACTAGTAAACTTGGATACAAATGATCGATCATTAGGATGTTAGTGTGTACACATGAGTCTAAAGTCGCGCGTGGCCTTGGTGGCGTTGAGTCACCAAGGAGGAGTACGGGTTCGCCCGGAATTGTAATTGAATATAGTCGGTGATGAGTGGAATCCCATCGACGGGGCGTGAGGATGAGTGGAATCCCCTCCGCGAGACCGGTGATGAGTGGAATCCCACCGAGGTAATGAGGTTGTTGGATATGAGTCTCCAACATGTCTATCCGCGTATTCGGGTCTTAACTAGGTGCCAATGTTGTTTGATGTGCATATCAATGTGTTGAGGTTCATGGTTCTTATTGGACTACTTGGTTGTGGTTACATGTATCATGGAAATTGAGTTATGATCATGGCTTTATTATTGCCCTTTGCTCATGTATATATATCTTGTGGACCTTTGGTATGTTTGTGACTTACCTTGGCTAGATCGTGCTCGGACCCTGCAATGTTGAGGTTTGTTTTTAGAGCTTACCCTCACTAAGCATCATTGCTTACGCTCTCTTTGTTCAACATTGCAGATCCGTAGTTCGTGGGTTACTCGGGCAAGTGGAGGGCCTCCAAGTGTGGTTTTGGACTTGAGTTCATCAAGTATGGTTTAATGCTAAGACATGTAATAGTTTAAGCAATGGGATGTGTAAGGTTTTGTTGTTTGTTGTTGGTTGCTAGGAGCACGTTTAGACTCCATGTTATGTCGCTTTTGTGTGGCTTGTGATGCCATGTCTAAGTTGTAATCCATGCCTAATTGCTTACTTTGAATGTTAGCCTATGCCTTAAGAGTTTTTACATGTGTTTGATTGTTGCTTGAATGAATGCATGTTGTGGATTGTTGCCTTAGCATTAGACATGTTTAAGTCTTGTTAAAGCATGATGTACTTGTTGGTATAGCTTGGGTTCAGTTGATTTGTTGTTGTATGGTGTTTTGGTGGTGTTTTGGGGCACCCTTGCGCCTCAAAACAGCCCAGAAAAGTCTACAGACAGGGGGTGTTTCGGAACGGGTCCCCGTGTTCCGAAACGGCCCCTGTGTAAATGGCCTGCCGTTTCGAAACGGATGAGGGTCGTTCCGGAACGTTTTCGCTACTGGAATTTTGAGAAATTGGCGAGATGAAGCCGTTCCGAAACGGGCCTCTGAAGTTCCGAAACGGTCAAATCTCGTTGACCACGAGATATTGACCGTCAAGGTCGTTCCGATACGGGTCTCCCCTGTTTCGGAACGGTCACCTTATGGTTGACCCTGGCCTTTGACTAAGTCAAGGCGTTTCGGAACACCCTATGGGCGTTTCGAAACGGCCTGCTGTAATGAAGTAAAATGGACTGTTTATGTTTTTTTTCGGTCGGTGAATGTTTCGTTGTTTGTATCTTCCGCTGTTGTGCTTCACATAGGAATTAAATATGCATATAGATAAGATTAAAGTTAAAAAGGAATTTTCTGGGTCGTTAACCGAAGGGAAGCTTTAACGGGTTTCGCTTCGGTTTTCCCCGTGTGGCCCACTCGGACCGGTCATCCGACCAGACCGGGACGAGGGGGTTACACTTGTTGGTATCAGAGCCTAAGGTTACCGAGACCTTGGGCAGGTAAGTGAGGTAAGTTTAAGTTTTTAAATTGAGTTGCACGGTGTTTGCTTGTTCTGCAAGAATAGTTGCTTATGTGACAAGTATGCTGATGGTTTTATTTTAAAGCATGTGTGTGTGGGTCCCATTGCTACTATTACATTGGAAAAATGATTTTTAAGTGAGGAAACATACTTGGACACTTGGAAGCCTCGCCTTGCTAACCCAACTTGTGTGTTTTGTTGTTGTGGTTGTAGTTAATATCCGTGAGAGAAATGTCTAGACCGAGAGGTAGACCGAGGTTGGTTCGTCAGGAACCGCGAGTTGTGGCTCCTGTTGAGCCGGTAGTTGGTGCGGGGGCTCACATAGAGGGACCGGGGGCCGCGGGAGTTGGCGCTCCTCCACCACCTCCACCACCACCACCTCCTCCATCGGGAGTTGGGGGCGAGGATGGAGCCGGAGGAAATGGACCTCAAGGTGGCCAAGGTGGCCAAGGTCCAGCTGGAATTGATATGACTCCGCTTGTGCAAGCAATAGCGGGAGCGTTCCAGGCCGCAGTTGCGGGAGCTCAGGCTGCAGCTCAGCCTAGGTGTGATGATGCTAGTTTACCCTTGGAGAGGCTCCGTAGCTTAGGGGTCGAGGAGTTTAGAGGATCTACTCCGGAGAGGTCGGAGTTATGGTTGGAGAAGACAGTTCGTATCTTGGCTCAGATGGGTTGTGCGGGCGCACGTAGATTGGGTTGTGTGATCTCACTGCTTCAGGGTGATGCCTACACCTGGTGGGTCACCATCACTACCGGGGTTCTAGAGACAGAAATTGATTGGGAGTTCTTTGAGTCTGCCTTCCGGAAGAGGTACTTAGGACCAAGGTACTTGGATGAGAAGAAGCGAGAGTTTATGGCCCTTACTCAGGGGGATGCTTCTGTGACTGATTATGAGATCCGCTTTGTTCGCTTGAGTCAGTATGCTCCAGAGTTAGTTCCTACTGAAGTGGAACGCTGCAACCGTTTCCGATACGGGTTGAATGAAGAGGTTAAGAGGTACATGTTGGCTTCTGACTACTCAGACTTTGATGTGTTGGTCGCAAGGGCCAAGGATTTGGAGCATAGTTTGGGTTCAGCCAAACGAGCTGGTGGTTCTGGTTCTGGAAAGCGGCATAACCACTTTGATGGTAAAGATGCTAAGAGGCACAGAGGTGGCGGACATCAGTTTGATCAGAGACGAGGCGGTGGCCACCATGGTAGGGGCCATCAGGGCCATAGAGGAGGAGGGCGTTTGCCCGAGTGTGCACAGTGTGGGAGACAGCACACTGGAGAGTGCTGGGGTAACTTCCATGCTTGTTGGAACTGTGGTTCGAGGGACCACTTTAGGAGGGACTGTCCACGTCAGGCAGCTCAGGCACCGAACTTTGCTCAGGCTCCTGCGAGGGGTAATGATTTTCAGAGAGGCCGTGGGCGCGGTCGTGGCTACTTCCAGCCGAGGGCTGATGCACCTAGGGTAGATGCTCAGAGGAACCTTGCACATGTTGTGGCTGTGCAGCCAGAGGTGGGAGGACCAGCGAGGGTCTATGCTCAGAGAGAGGCCGGGAACGACACCGATGTGATAACAGGTAATTTCGAGTTACAGTCTATGTCCTTGCTTTCTTTGGTTGATTCGGGTTCTACGCATTCCTACATTTTGAGTAAGCATGCACAGAAGTTAGATATTCCTGTTGAGATCTTAGATGTAGGTATGCATGTTACTAGTTCTTTTGGTGAGACAGTTGTGGTTAGACGTATGTATAGGAGGTGTCCATTGAAGATTCAAGGTCATGTGTTCTCAGTTGATGTGATGGAACTTCCCTTCTATGGTTTTGATATTATATTGGGTGTGGACTTGTTGGTTGAGCATCGGGCTAGTGTGGATTTTGAAACAAAGAGAATTTCCTTGAAGCTTTCTGATGATTACGAGGTAGTGGTAGTGGGCGAGAACATTAAGTTCTTGTCTAATGTGGTGTCAGCTTTAGAGGCTCATAGGTTAATGGACTCAGGATGTGGGGCCTATTTAGCTTATGTTATGAATCCGGATATGAGTGAAGCCAGACCGAAGGATATCAGAACAGTGTGTGACTTTCCAGATGTGTTTCCTGAAGAGTTGCCGGGTTTGCCTCCTGACAGAGATGTTGAGTTTGTGATTGAGACAGTTTCAGGGTCTAGTCCAATTTCGATAGCTCCGTATCGTATGGCTCCGAAAGAGTTGAAAGAATTGAAGAGTCAGTTGCAAGAATTATTAGACCGAGGTTTCATTAGGCCTAGTAGTTCTCCGTGGGGTGCTCCAGTGTTGTTTGTGAAAAAGAAAGATGGTAGCATGCGCATGTGTATTGACTATAGACAGCTGAATCAGTTGACTGTGAAGAACAAGTATTCGTTGCCCCGTATAGATGATTTGTTTGATCAGTTGAGAGGTGCGTTAGTGTTCTCGAAGATAGATTTGAGATCCGGGTACTATCAGTTGAAAGTGAAAGAGTGTGATGTCCCGAAGACAGCTTTTAGGACTAGGTATGGTCACTATGAGTTTCTTGTGATGCCATTTGGGCTCACGAATGCACCAGCAGCATTCATGGACATGATGAACAGAATTTTCAGAGACTATCTAGACCGATTTGTGGTTATCTTCATTGATGATATACTTGTGTACTCGAAGACAGAAGAAGAGCATGATGAGCATTTGAGGTTTGTTTTGCAGAGATTGTTGAGCAACCAGTTGTATGCGAAGCTTAGTAAATGTGAGTTTTGGATTCGAGAGGTTGTGTTTCTTGGCCATGTTGTTTCGGCCGAAGGCATCCGAGTTGATCCATCAAAGGTTGAGGCTATTGTAGAGTGGAAACAACCTAAGTCCGTGACCGAGATTAGGAGTTTCCTAGGATTAGCTGGTTACTATAGGAGATTTGTGGATGGCTTCTCTAGAGTAGCTGCTCCCTTGACTAAGTTGTTGCAAAAGGGAGTCAAGTTTGAATGGTCAGATGCAAGACAAAAGGCCTTTGAGAAATTGAAAGAAGCTTTGACAAATGCTCCAGTATTAGTGCAACATGTTTCAGGTAAGGAGTTTGTGATTTACAGTGATGCTTCCTACGTAGGCTTAGGATGTGTCTTGATGCAAGATAGGAGAGTTGTTGCTTATGCTTCTAGACAGTTGAAGATTCATGAGAAGAACTACCCTACTCATGACATAGAGCTAGCCGCGGTTGTATTTGCATTGAAGATTTGGCGTCACTATTTGTATGGTGAAAAGTGTATAGTTTACACCGATCACAAGAGCTTGAAGTACTTAATGACACAGAAAGAGTTGAACTTGAGACAGAGGAGATGGCTAGAGTTGTTAAAAGATTACGATTTGACTATTGAGTACCATCCGGGTAAAGCAAACGTAGTAGCTGATGCTTTGAGTAGAAAAGTGGTCGTTGAGTTGAGAGCGATGTTTGCTAGATTGAGTGTGTCCGATGATGGTGGTCTGATCACCGAGTTGCAAGTGAAGCCTTCTTTGATTCAGTTGATTAGAGAGAAGCAGTTGCAAGATGCGAGCCTAGTTCCTCATGTTCAGGACATAGCCGAAGGAAGACCGACCGAGTATAGTTTCAGTGGTGAGAGCTTGTTGTGCTTTAGGGATAGAATTGTTGTACCGGAAGATGTTGAGCTGAGACGTCAGATTTTGAGTGAAGCACATTCGAGTCCCTTTTCTATGCATCCGGGTAGTACCAAGATGTACCGAGATTTGAAGAATGATTACTTCTGGGTTGGTTTGAAGAGAGATGTAGCCGAGTATGTGAGCCGTTGTATGGTTTGTCAGAGAGTGAAGGCAGAACATCAGGTTCCTTCAGGCTTGCTACAGCCTTTGAAGATTCTGGAATGGAAATGGGAGAGAATCACCATGGATTTTGTATTGAGGTTGCCTTTGTCTCCTTCGAAGAAGAACTCAGTTTGGGTGATTGTTGATAGGTTCACTAAGTGCGCTCACTTCTTAGCAGTGAACACTACGGATTCCTTAGACAAGTTGGCAAGCTTGTACATTCGTGAGATTGTGAGGCTTCATGGAGTTCCGAAGTCTATAGTTTCAGATAGGGATCCCAGATTTACTTTGAGGTTCTGGAGTTGTTTGCATAGTGCTTTGGGTAGTCGTCTGCATTTCAGCACATCTTATCATCCGCAGTCCGATGGGCAGCCAGAGCGAGTGATACAGATTCTAGAGGATATGCTTCGTTGTTGTGTGATTGATTTTCAGGGTTCTTGGGAGAAGCACTTACCGTTGGTTGAGTTTGCTTACAACAACAGTTATCAGTCTAGTATCCAGATGGCACCTTATGAGGCTTTGTATGGTAAACGGTGTAGAACTCTGATTTGTTGGGCTGAGACAGGTCAGAGGTTGTTACCCATGCCAGACTTGCTTAAGGGAACCACAGAAAAGGTGAAGTTGATTTGTGACCGTTTGAAAGTGGCTTCGGATCGTCAGAAGTCTTATGCAGATTTGAAGAGGAAAGAGATAGAGTACTCAGTGGGTGAGAAAGTGTTTCTGAAGGTATCTCCGTGGAAGAAGGTAATGAGATTTGGCCGGAAAGGCAAGTTGAGTCCGAGGTTCATTGGCCCGTATGAGATAGTCGAGCGGATTGGGCCCGTAGCTTATCGTTTGAGGTTACCTTCTGAGTTAGAAAAGATCCATGATGTCTTTCATGTATCTATGCTTAGGAGATATAGATCAGATCCTTCGCATGTGATGCCCGTTGAAGAGATAGAGTTGAATCCGGATTTGTCTTATAATGAAGAGCCCGTTGAGATACTTGCTTCGGATAGCAAGGTGTTGCGTGGCAAGACCATAGAGTTGGTCAAGGTGTTGTGGAGGCATAGGGGTGTGGAAGAGGCCACGTGGGAGAGGAAAGCGGATATGGTTGAGCAGTTTCCGTATCTGTTTCCACCAGGTAATTTCGGGGACGAAATTCCTTAAGTGAGGGAGAGTTGTAACACCCGTGTCTAGGGCCTAGGAGGTAGCCGGGTTGTTGTTCGAGTCAAATAAAGTCTAATTAAAATAAACCAATCTTGAGTAATGACCTATGTGAATTTAAATAAAGAGGGAGGGGCCAAAGTTGTGATTTACCCCATTTAAAATAAAGGAAGACAACTTTTCCATAAAAGTTGTCATCTTCCTCCTCATTTTCCTCTTTACCAATTTCAAAAACCCCTCCCCATTTTCAAACTCTCCTAAAACCCTAGTCACTATTCCATTGGTTTGGCTAATCAATTTCATCATCAAATCAAGAGGTAAACATATTTTCTTAACCTCCTCTCTATTCTCTACTCACCTATTGTTTTAGATTTCAAAAATAATGAGTTTTGGGAATTAGGGTTCTTATGGAAAATTGGGGATTTGATGGGGCTTTTCAATTTATTTTGAGAAATTGTTTTGGGGTTATGCTTAATTATGATGAAACTTACAACATATATTAATTTGGTTAATTTTAGATGAATTTTCGTAGTGGGTCCTTAGGGCAAATTTTAAGGTATGAAAAATTGGGTTTTTGAGAGGTTTAATGTTGGAATTGAAGGGCTGATGGTATACCTATGTTAGGAGGGTGTTTTGGGATGTTTTGGAAGCCATTTGGGTGCTTGGAATTGGGTATTTCAGTCCTTGGTTGTGGGAGTCCGAAAATTGGGTTTTTGGAGATGTTATGTGGTTTGGAAAATTGTGGAAATGGGTTGTGAGTTGCAAAGTAGATTGATGATTGAATTAGCATCGGGTTGAGAAGTAATGCATGTGTTTTGTTTTATTAGAATCAAGTTTGGGCATCGGTGAAGCATCGGAAGTGAACCCGGAAAGTTGAAGGTTGTTGCTTGCTTGGTCTTGTTCTTGGAAGCTTAGGTGAGTGGTTAATTGTTTTAAACGGTTTTAATTGGTTGGTTCGAGTATACGGACTAGGTTGGGCTTGGTAGACCCACCTAGAGTTAGGATTAGGGTGGTAGCCCAATCCTAAACTTGATCTAGAGCCTTTGGTTGAACTCATTTTATGGTTGTGTATGTCTTGCATAAATTGCGATATGAATATCTATGTATATTGCTTTATACATGTGAAATGAGATTGGACTTATGATGCTTGAGACATGCATAATGATGGTTGTTGGTGAGTATGTGCTAAGCACAAGGTGTGTGAAATGAGTATTGTGATGTGAGTAAATATTGGCACTAGTAAACTTGGATACAAATGATCGATCATTAGGATGTTAGTGTGTACACATGAGTCTAAAGTCGCGCGTGGCCTTGGTGGCGTTGAGTCACCAAGGAGGAGTACGGGTTCGCCCGGAATTGTAATTGAATATAGTCGGTGATGAGTGGAATCCCATCGATGGGGCGTGAGGATGAGTGGAATCCCCTCCGCGAGACCGGTGATGAGTGGAATCCCACCGAGGTAATGTGGTTGTTGGATATGAGTCTCCAACATGTCTATCCGCGTATTCGGGTCTTAACTAGGTGCCAATGTTGTTTGATGTGCATATCAATGTGTTGAGGTTCATGGTTCTTATTGGACTACTTGGTTGTGATTACATGTATCATGGAAATTGAGTTATGATCATGGCTTTATTATTGCCCTTTGCTCATGTATATATATCTTGTGGACCTTTGGTATGTTTGTGACTTACCTTGGCTAGATCGTGCTCGGACCCTGCAATGTTGAGGTTTATTTTTAGAGCTTACCCTCACTAAGCATCATTGCTTACGCTCTCTTTGTTCAACATTGCAGATCCTTAGTTCGTGGGTTGCTCGGGCAAGTGGAGGGCCTCCAAGTGTGGTTTTGGACTTGAGTTCATCAAGTATGGTTTAATGCTAAGACATGTAATAGTTTAAGCAATGGGATGTGTAAGGTTTTGTTGTTTGTTGTTGGTTGCTAGGAGCATGTTTAGACTCCATGTTATGTCGCTTTTGTGTGGCTTGTGATGCTATGTCTAAGTTGTAATCCATGCCTAATTGCTTACTTTGAATGTTAGCCTATGCCTTAAGAGTTTTTACATGTGTTTGATTGTTGCTTGAATGAATGCATGTTGTGGATTGTTGCCTTAGCATTAGACATGTTTAAGTCTTGTTAAAGCATGATGTACTTGTTGGTATAGCTTGGGTTCAGTTGATTTGTTGTTGTATGGTGTTTTGGTTGTGTTTTGGGGCACCCTTGCGCCTCAAAACAGCCCAGAAAAGTCTGCAGAAAGGGGGTGTTTGGGAACGGGTCCCCGTGTTCCGAAACGGCCCCTGTGTAAATGGCCTGCCGTTTCGAAACGGATGAGGTTCGTTCCGGAACGTTTTCGCTACTGGAATTTTGAGAAATTGGCGAGATGAAGCCGTTCCGAAACGGGCCTCTGAAGTTCCGAAACGGTCAAATCTCGTTGACCACGAGATATTGACCGTCAAGGTCGTTCCGATACGGGTCTCCCCTATTTCGGAACGGTCATCTTATGGTTGACCCTGGCCTTTGACTAAGTCAAGGCGTTTCGGAACACCCTATGGGCGTTTCGAAACGGCCTGCTGTAATGAAGTAAAATGGACTGTTTATGTTTTTTTCGGTCGGTGAATGTTTCGTTGTTTGCATCTTCCGCTGTTGTGCTTCACATAGGAATTAAATATGCATATAGATAAGATTAAAGTTAAAAAGGAATTTTCTGGGTCGTTAACCGAAGGGAAGCTTTAACGGGTTTCGCTTCAGTTTTCCCCGTGTGGCCCACTCGGACCGGTCATCCGACCAGACCGGGACGAGGGGGTTACACTTTTAATTAGGTCCTTAGTTAGTTAGTAAGCTTATAAAATTCACACAGTTTAATTTAACCATGCTAAATGTACATTTTTTATTAATTATTCTAATGGAATTTTAATTTGTTAAATTTGATCATTAAATTTGGAGCTTAATTAAAATTATTAGTGTTTGAGGTTATGGGATTAGGGCATTATGTTTGTACTTCAATTATTAGTGATTGCAAGATTTAGGGTTTGAGGTTTGGGGTTTAACGATATATGTGTCAAGTTGAGTGTTTGGGTTATGGAATTAATTTAGGGATTAGAGGATTATGCTTGCACTTTAATTATTAGTGACTGTAAGATTTAGCTATTGAGGTTCGAGGTTTATGGGTAAATGTGTCAAGTTGAGTGTTTGGGTTATAGAATTAGCTTAGGGATTAGACTTGTACTTTAATTATTAGTTATTGTGAGATTTAGGGGTTCAAGTTTGGGGTTTATGGGTAAATGTTTCAAGTGGAATGTTTGGGGTAATGGGATTAGTTTAGGGATTTAGTGACTGAGGTTAGGGGTATAAACAATACATGTTTAAGTTGAGTGCTTAGAAATTGGAATTGGGGTTATTAGATTAGTTTAGGGATTTGGGGAGGCTTGTACTTTAATTACTAGTGATTGTAAGACTTAGGGGTTGATGTTTGGGGTTTATGGCTAAATGTGTCAAGTTGAGTGTTTGGGGTTATAGGATTAGGTTAGGGATTTAGGGCTTATTTTTGTTCATATTAGTCCCTAATTTTTAACATAATTGACCCCAATTTATTTCAGAATTTTCTAATCTAGGCCAATATTTTAAATATGATGATATTTTTGTTCATTATAGTTTCTATCCCTAAAAGGCTAAAACTTTATTTTAACCGAAATTGAATCATATATATTTCTATTTTTGGTGATTTAGTTGAATAATATTTTTGTTTATTCTAGTCCATGCAATTTAATTTTTAATCAAAATTGCCCCATATTGATTTATAGTTTTGGCAATTTAGTCCAATTTATTCTAGTCCCTAAAATTTAATTTTTAGTCCAAATTAACCTCTTTTTTGTAATTTACTCCAAAGTTAAAATAAAACCTAACAACCACCATTTTAGCCCAAATCTCAAAGAACAGTAACCAATCCCAATTCTCAAGTCCCAAGTCCCAATGGCCAATTCCCATCTTTCAATTTCAAATGAAATTGTGTAAATACTAAACAATTAAGTTAACAAATTACAAATGGAGAGAAAAACTCTTCCTTTTTAAGGGTTATTTGCAGTTTAAGTCATTACTAGTTTAGGAGCTTTACACTTTGGTCCTTTTTGATTCTTTAGTTTTAGTTTGAGTCATTTTAGTCTCGATTTTAGTTTAGTCCAATGTCTTTAAATTTAATTTAAGTTTTAGTCATTGATTTAGTCCAATGTCTTTAATTTTAGTCACTAATTTAGTCCAATGCCTTTAATTTTAATTTAAATTTTAGTCACTGATTTAGTCTAATGTCTTTAATTTTAATTTAATTTTTTTGTTCATTATAGTCCCTAAAACTTTATTTTTATTCCAAATTGACCCCTATTCATTTTTTGAAACTTAGTCCAATATTTTTAATATGATGATATTTTATTCATGATAGTCCCTAAAATTTTACTTTTCACCAAAATTGACCCTTATTAATTTTTAATTTTTGTAATCTACTCCAATATTTTAGATATGAATCATTTGATGATATTTTTGTTCATTCTAGTACCTAATATTTTAGATATGAATCATTTGAAAGCCGAAAGACGTTAAATAATTTACTTGAAATGAACCCAAATTCTATCGACTTCGACTATTTGTATCAAACTCAAACTTAATACGAAAATGAAACCCGAATTAACCCGACCTGAAATGAAACCGACCTTAAATGAACCCGACTTGAAATGAACCCGACCTGAAATTAAACCAACCTGAAATGAAACCGACCTGAAATGAACCCGACCCGAAGTCTACCCGAGCCCGAATTAACCTGTCAATTAACTGATTCAGACTCGAACCGTTTTGACCCGACCTGAAATGAACCCGGCTCGAAATGAACCCGACCTGAAACTGACCCGCACCCGAACCAAATCGAGTCGAAATATCAAATCGACCTGAAATGACTTGTATCCGATTCGACCCAACCTGAAACCCATCTGATTACTTGTTTTTACATCCCTAGTTTAGGCACCTATTTAAGTCAAAAACGAAACTTCATGCACTTATTTCCACCAAAGTGTATCAAAGGGTAGACAAGTAAGATGAAGTTGGGCCCGCTCTGCATGAAGTATATCATGGCTATGAGGAAGCTTCCTAGGGGCTTCAACTTTCCATTGCGGTGGATGAATCTTGGGAAGGCCAAAAGGACATCCACCAGAGCGTTATCCAAACTGAAGGTGGCTCAGGTTGAGGCACTGTCGAAAGGGGATTGGCTGGACATTTCGAAAGTAATCACACTCCAGAATGTCTTTAAATATTGTCTCTAGAGAGACAGTCCTAACCGGCCAAAGCAAATGAACATGGCTTCTGGGCAAGAATCTCTTTAAGGTGTGGCTGATTGGCTGGCATTATTGAGAAATTATCGAGAAACCAAACATTTTGGTGTCCTACTGCGCTTGCCCTTGGAGGCAACTATTAACAAGAAAGTTTTGAAGGGGTTACAAATTATCTCTTGATGTCTCCGGTAAAAAGGTAGGTTGGAGATGATGTGATACATCAATAGTATTTTCTTAGCGAAGAGTCGAGTGATGTTGCCAAGAGGGGCGTTGATGCTTCTAATGATTTCATTTCGTGGGGGTGGTCCGAAGAATGCAGTTGGGACCACCATCGCTCCCTTGGCCTCAGGCACAAGTAACTATTTTTCTCCTATTACATTATCATATTGGGAAAGAAGATCCTCCTCCTTTGCAAGTGTTGTACCCTACCTCATTCGATTTATCTTCTTTCTAGGAGAGTGGAGGTGAGGGATCTCATAGAAGATGTAATTTCTTTTTTTAGGGCTAGACTAAATGGTCCTTTGCCCTTTGTAGATACGGAACATTTCCTTTCAACCAACAAATCCTTCTTGGAATCTACCGTGGAGGCTCGGACAAAAACGATTGTAGATCATACAGCTTTAGAGGAATGTGTTTAGCAGAAGCTACTCCATCACCATCGTTAAAGTCAGAGGGGTCATTGCCAGAGTAGGAATCATACGTCCAGGTGACAGGAAGAAAAAAGAGATTTGTTGGTCATTATAAAAGAAAGGTGAAAAGGACTTGTGCTAGGGAGGAAATTGTCATTGTTGATGCGGAGACTCCTCCTCCTCCAAAACTAGTTGTTGTTGCTACTAGAGCGACTTCTACAAATCCTTCTTTTTTGGAGCCTCATGACACCTTTGGGACAATTCAGAGCTTTCTTCCTCGCGAAGATCTTACTCGAATTGAGGCTGAACTTCTTACTTCATCAGGTGCATATGTGTCATTTCTCTTTCACACCAAGAACCTAACATAACTTTCCTTGACAGCTACAACTCCTTTGAATGAATCATTCGGTGGTGTGGATGGTGGGTTAGGATCATCCTCGAGTTTTCGAAGCGGTAAGTGTGTCGAGGCCAGAAGGGAGGCTTCCCATCCCAAGCATTAGGCTTGATGACCAGAGCTGTAGAGCTACTTTGTAAGGCCGACAAGGAAGTGAATGTTGCCTATGTACAAGTTGATGAAGAGAGGCTAAGGATGTGGAGCCCTGAAAGTCAAATTCCAAGGTCAAGGCCCTAGAAAAAGAGATGGTCGAGCTTAAGCAAAAGCTGGCCAAAGCTCAGCAGTTGGCTAAGTGGCTATGGTGCTAGAAGAGGCTCAGGATATTGATGTTGAAGCGATCGTGGGGAGCAATCTGTGAGTTGTTGTGACCAATGATGAGGCCGAAGTTGCTTGAGCAGATGCAAAGAGAGAGAGAAGGGGATTGCCGCTAAGAACGCTGATAAGGCTCAGAAGACCAAGGTGGAGCAGGATGTTTTCCAGCTGCGGGTCGACAAGGATAAAGCGAAGGAGATATTCCTTCAAGTTGATCAACAACTGGTTGGATTCAGAGACTTCACCGATAAGTGCGAGCGCAACATAGTATGTGTTATTCATGGCATGCTCGGTCCAGTTGATATGACTGTAACTTGTGTTGCTCCTAGCCTCTCTGTGAGGGAGCGGATGAATTGGGTTTTGACTCTTTCAATTGCTTTTGGGGAGAAATGGTTGAGGTGTCAAGGGCTATGAAGCTATTAGTCACCGACCCCTTAAGCTTAGAGGCCATATCGATGCCAATGAATCTGTTGACAAGCCATCCAGAGAGTAGACTGCAGATGCAATAACAATTGTTGGTGACCCGGTTGAGGAGCGTGCTTCTGCTACAATGGTTGTTGTTGACGGTATGGGTCGAGTGATGATGTCTTTTATGTAGACTGAGATGAGGCTAAAATGAATATAGTCAGTCGAGTCAGCGCTATCAGAGGCTAAAATAAATATAGTCAGTCGAGTCAGCGCTATCAGAGGCTAAAATAAATATAGTCAGTCGAGTCAACGCTATCAGAGGCATGATGAGTATATGCATCTCTAATTCGTTTCTATCAACAATATACTAAGCAGTGGATATACGGAGGCCTGAGGTATTATATTTTGGTGAGTCCGGGCAACTTCATCTTTACCTTTGTAGAGTCGGTGTTGCCATAGCAAAAATAGATACAAACATCTTTGTTTTGTTTTAGGTCAACAATTCACTTGACATTGGATTACTGGAGGCGTATAGTGTTATCAAGAAGCATGTCTTGAGCATTTTCATATGTACCTTTGTAGAGCTTGTGTTGTCAGAGCATAAATAGGTACAATCATCTCCAATTTGTTCATATCAATATTGCTATTGGCATTGGATTAGCTACAATTTGTTCATATCAATATTGCTATTGGCATTGGATTAGCTATCAATCTCATTTGTATCCTTGTAGAGTCGATCATGCTTGTTCATATCAACAATGCTCTAGGCTTTGGATTAGCGAATGCGTTGGTGATCAGCCTCATATGTATCCTTGTAGAGTTGGTGTTTTCATAGCACAAATGAATGTAGGTATCTCCGGCTTGTTCATATCAATAATGCTCTTGGCATTGGATTAGCAGAGGTGTTCGGTGATCAGTCTCATATGCATCCTTGTAGAGCTCATGTTTTCGTAGTACAAATGGATGCAGGCATCTCCAGCTTGTTCATATCAACAATGCTCTTGGCAATGGATTATCCGAAGGGTCCTTTGTTTTCTTGTAGAGTCGATGCAATTGGTAGACACAAATGAACACATGTATCTCCGCGCCCTTTGGAGAAAAACACAATGCTGAAGGCATTGAATGGGTGGAGGTAGACCTCTGTTGGGGTAGACATCCGCACTTTTGCATATTAGATGTCGTTCAAGACACAAGAATTTAGACATCTCGACGTACTTGGAGAAAAACACGATGCTAGAGGCATTGAATTGGTGCAAGCTATCCTCTGCGTCCTCGTAGAGCCAGTGCCATCGGTAGACATAAATGGACACAAGTATCCACACTTTTGTAGATCATGTATCGTTTAGGACACCAAATTGTGGGCATCTCTACGCCCTTGAAGAAAAGCACAATGTCGAAGACATTGAATGGGCAGAGGCATCAAATAGCGTGATGAGTATTTATTTTGGTTGTGTTTTTAGTCCTTATTTTGATTGAATATAAGTTTGAAGGACTTAAGTGAGCTGTTTTTATGTTGTTTTCATGCAGGTTACGTAATGCTGGAAATAAGCTGGAATGCTGCAGAAAATACTAGAGTCGTTGGCAGATTCACGGGCATGAACCAGGGCATGAATGCTGACTGGGCGCCACGTCAGCACCTTATAGAAGCTGACGTCAGCAACGCAGATAGCTTATCAAGTCACTTATCAGATAGTTCATCACCGGATTTTTTAAATTTTAAATTTTAAACTTTAGATAATTATTTTGTTTAATTTTAATTATCATTTTAGGTTTTACCTAGGTTATTTTGAAACACTATAAATACCCCTCTTTGGGGTAAGTATTGTCATCATTCAATTAGCAATTAAACATCATTTCTTCTTATCTTGGAAATTCTTCTCTTTTTAGTTTTTCTTAAGTTCTTTTCTTTTAATTATTTCTTAAATGTCGAGCATGATTAATTTGATAACCATGCTCGGCTAGATCTTTTTAAGCCAAAGGCTTTTGCAATGACGCGTTCTCAAGGCGAGGTTTGAAACTATGCTTCAAACATTTCGAAAACTTTCTCAATTTCTTCAAACTTTATTTTCTAAATCAAAATGATTTTTAAAACCCAAAGACTGACTTTGGAGAAAAACAATTGTTTTGATCTATCAAGTGGGAGGGAGGATCGGTTATTGAAACAAATCCGACTTCCAAGGAACACACTTAGTAAATAGATTACTAAGTGAAATTGAGATCGAATCGTTTTTATAGAAATGACTTTTCGAGTTGGTTACGAGCTTAAGTAATTTGTTTTCTCAAACATTGAGTTCTAAGTCACATCAACATAGCTCCATCAACTACTCTTGGTTTATACTCTTTTAAAAGCTTTCTTTTACTTTCTTAAACAATTACATTTCATTACAACAAACCCCCACCTAAATCACATCAACATAGCTCCATCAACTACTCTTGGTTTATAAACTACAAAAGCGCGACAAGGAAAGTTCTAAGTCCCTGTGGGTTCGACTCCTACTTCCCTATCTATATTTAGTTTAATTTCTTTATTTCTTTATTTATTGGAAGAAGGAAATTATTCTTGACACGTTACGACGCGTGTCAAAAATTGGCGCCGTTGCCGGGGACTTCGGCAACTTTTACTGTTTGTTTTTGATTGTTTATGACCAGGAGAAATTCGGAAGAACATGTTAAATACATCCAAAAATCAAAGCCAAATGGGAAACAACGAACAGACGATCCATCAGCTGATCAGGGCAACAGAGGACAATCAGCCCCTGTGCATAACCTTTCCGAATGGTGAAACACCGTTCCAACTAAAAACGGGCTTGATTCATCTACTACCAACCTTCTACGGTTTGCCCAACGAAAACCCACACAAACATTTGAAGGAATTTCACATGGTTTGTCTAAGCACAAAGCCACAGGGAGTATCCGATGACCAAATCAAACTTAGACCTTTTCCATTTTCTTTAGCAGATATAGCAAAAGATTGGTTATTTGATTTACCCTCTAATTCTGTTACAACCTGGACTGACATGGCTAAACTTTTTCTTGATAGGTTCTTCCCTGCAGCTAAAGCAAACGAGATTAGGCGTAGCATCCTGAGCATTCAACAAAAAAAGTTGAATCTTTGTATGAATACTGGGAGAGGTTTAAAAAGTTGTGTGCAAATTGTCCACAACATGGATTGTCGGAACAAACCCTCCTCCAGTATTTTTATGAAGGATTGACGCCTATGGATATGAAAGTGATAGACGCGGCAAGTGGCGGAGCTCTAGTCAATATGACCCCAACATCGGCTAAAACACTGATATCAACCATGGCTGCCAACTCACAAAGGTTTAATCAATCTAGCGAACCATCTCGAAGTGTTCGCGAGGTAAGCACAGTTTCTTTAGAAAATAAGGTTGATAAATTAGCTGAAATAGTGCAAACTCTTCTTGCAGGAAAAAAGGGAACGACTAGACTTTGTGGGATCTGTACTAGCCCAGAACATCCGACAGACTGTTGTCCGATGATTCAGGAAGATGATGTCGCCCAAGCCAATGCCATAGGAAATGCATACAATCCAAGGTGGAGAAACCAGTCAAACTTTGGATACGCAAACAACCAAAGACAAAATCAACCCTACCCACAACAAAAGACATCTCTAGAAACCTTAGTTGAGCGTTTAGCGATGTCCCAAGAGAAATTCCAAATTCGTACCGAGGCCCACTTACAAGAGATAGACAAACAAATAAGCCAGCTAGAAAGCCGTCTTGATTCCAAAGGTAAACTTCCTTCACAAACCGAGACAAACCCTAGGGAAAATATAAGCGCCATCACACTCCGTAGTGGGACAGTTATAGCTCCAAAAGAACCATCAAAAAACAACAATCCCACTCCTGCCATGGAAGAAGGTAACGAAAAACAAAATAACCCTCTACCATCATCTCCTCCTTCTTCTCCACCTCTTGAAGTCGCACCTCCTTTCCCATCACAATTAGTAAAACGTGACAAAAAGGCTGAAGAGAGAGAAATTATTGAAGTATTTAAAAAGGTCCAAGTGAACATTCCCCTCTTGGAAGTCATTCGCCAAGTGTCAAGGTACGCTCGTTTTCTTAAAGAGCTATGTACAACCAAGCGAAAACTCACCGGGCACGGAAAGGTAAATTTGGGAGAGCACGTTTCTGCAGTTTTCCAACGTAAGTTACCCCCCAAAATGAAAGACCAAGGTATGTTTTCTATACCCTGCCAAATTGGTAACGTATCTATTAAACGTGCTATGTGCGATCTTGGGGCTTCAATAAATGTAATGCCGCTTTCTGTTTATAAAATGATAACTAATGATCCTTTGAAGGAAACCAGGATTACGATACAGTTGGTGGATCGATCAGTCATCTATCCATAAGGAGTGTTGGAAAATGTTTTGGTAAAGGTAGATGTCTTATTTTTCCCTGCGGACTTCTACGCGATCGATATGGCTCACGATAGAACAAACACTTGCTCCAAAGTGTTGTTGGGACGTCCATTCCTTAGCACAGCAAACACGAAAATAGAAGTAAGGAGCGGCCTTTTATCCATGGAATTCGACGGTGAGGTAGTAGAATTCGATGTTTATAAGGCAATGAGGTATCCTGATCAGGTTGAATCTGTTAACTCAATTGATATTGTTGATCCATATATAGAAGAGTATGCAGATACTAATGTTTTTAATAACTTTGATATGGATTATGAGCTTTGCGACGATGAGGTGGAAAATGAGGACGAATATGTTTCCTTTATTAATTATGATTTAGCTTTAACTCCATCAAAGACTAAACCTTTGCCATCTATTTTGCAGGCTCCAAAGTTAGAATTAAAGGAACTCCCATCCCACCTTAAGTACACCTTCCTGGGAGATAATGATACCTTACCGGTTATCATTTCGAACGAATTAACCGGAGAGGAAGAATTCGATCTTGTCACAGTCCTGCGGAAGTATAAGGAAGCAATCGGATGGACGGTAGCGGACATCAAAGGACTTAGCCCCTCAACTTGTATGCACAAGATCAAAGTTGAGGAAGGGGCAAAGCCGTCACGACAAGGTCAGCGACGCTTGAATGATCCTATGATGAAGGTAGTACAAGACGAAATTCAAAAACTCTTAGACGCCGATATCATATATCCGATCTCGGATAGCGAGTGGGTAAGTCCTAATCATGTTGTTCCTAAAAAGATTGGCGTCACGGTAATTAGAAATGACAAAGGTGAGTTAGTTCCAAGTCGAGTTCAGAATGGATGGCGAGTTTGCATAGATTACAGGAAGTTGAATTCTCTAACCCGAAAAGATCACTTTCCCTTACCATATATTGATTAAATGATTGAAAGATTAGCTGGTAAATCTCACTATTGTTGTCTCGATGGTTTTTCAGGTTTCTTTCAAATTCCCGTAGCCCCTGAAGACCAAGAGAAGACCACGTTTACGTGCCCATTCGGAACCTTCGCCTATCGACGAGTGCCGTTTGGACTATGTAACGCTCCGGCTACGTTCCAGCGATGTATGGTAAGTATATTTTCGGATTATGTTGAGAAAGGGATCGAGGTATTTATGGACGACTTCACTGTATATGGTAATTCGTTTGGTGAGTGTTTATTGAATTTAACTACTGTCTTAAAACGATGCATTGAATTTAACCTTGTGCTTAATTATGAGAAATGTCACTTTATGGTTAATAAAGGCTTAGTATTAGGACATATAATTTCTTCTAAAGGGGTTTCTGTTGATAAAGCTAAAACGGATATTATACGCTCACTCCCATACCCCACTACTGTGAGGGATATTCTCTCTTTTCTTGGACATGCAGGTTTCTACAGGCGATTTATAAAAGACTTCTCAAAGTTAGCACAACCACTATGTCGGTTACTGCAGAAAGATGTAGAGTTCGACTTTACATCCAAATGTAGGAAATCGTTTGATACAATTAAGGAGAAACTTGTATCCGCGCCAATAGTGCAACCGCCCGATTGGAACTTGTCGTTCGATATTATGTGCGACGCCTCGGATTTTAGTGTTGGAGCGGTACTCAAACAAAGGAAAGGACGAGAGCCTCATGTCATCGCCTATGCATCGAGAACGCTTGATCCAACGCAACGAAATTATTCAACTACAGAAAAAGAATTGTTTGCTGTAGTTTTTGCTTTAGATAAATTCCGCTCTTATTTACTTGGAACTAAAATTATTGTGGCCGATCACCTCAGCCGAATCTCACTAACCAATTCGGATTCGCCTGTCAATGACGAATTCCCAGAAGAAAATTTGATAATGGCCCAAGCTTCAACACCTTGGTTTGCGGACATCGTGAACTATTTGGCTACAGGTGAACTACCCCATGACTTGCCACGGTCAGAAATTACCCGAATCAAGAGGGAATCCAGGTTCTATATTTGGGATGATCCCTACCTTTGGAGACATTGTTTCGATCAGGTAATACGACGATGTGTAACCGAACACGAGGTAAAATCTATCCTTAATTTCTGTCATTCATATGCATGTGGTGGACATTATGGACCTAAAAGGACAACTCATAAAATTCTTGAATGCGGATTCTATTGGCCTAATATTTTTCGAGACATATTTATTTTGCAAATCATGTGATAAATGTCAAAGAGTTTGTAACTTAAGCCGACGTAATGAAATGCCTCTAAACCCTATTCATGTTTGCGAAATATTTGATGTGTGGGGGATAGATTATATGGGGCCATTTGTATCATCATTCGGTAATTTTTATATTATTTTAGCTGTTGATTATGTTTCGCGATGGGTTGAGGCGAAAGCTACAAAAAATAATGATGCTAAAACCACTGTCAAATTTCTGAAAGATTGTATTTTTTCCAGGTTTGGCACGCCAAGAGCGTTGATATGCGACAGAGGGAAACATTTTATCAATCGAGTCATCGACGCGTTAATGAAAAAATT
The DNA here is from genome assembly GCA_958450335.1 of Hibiscus tridactylites. Classification (NCBI taxonomy): domain Eukaryota; kingdom Viridiplantae; phylum Streptophyta; class Magnoliopsida; order Malvales; family Malvaceae; genus Hibiscus; species Hibiscus tridactylites. The sequence continues at coordinate 72,399,467 of OY288272.1, forward strand.
TGGCGTCACCCAACGCATCGCGACGTCGTACCATCCGCAAACAAATGGTCAGGCGGAGGTGTCAAATCGTGAAATCAAGACCATTCTTGAAAAGATCGTGAAACCCGATCGGAAGGATTGGAGCGTTAAGCTGAATGACGTATTATGGGCATATCGGACAGCGTATAAGGGTCCTATCGGGATGTCTCCTTATCGCCTTGTTTTTGGTAAGCCGTGCCATTTACCGGTCGAATTGGAGCACCGCGCGCTTTGGGCAGTCCAAAAATGCAACATGGAAATGGATCTAATTGGCGAAACGCGTAAACTCGATATCCAGGAGTTGGATGAAATTCAAAAAAAAATGCCTACGACAGTTCGAAAATTTTTAAGGAAAAAAATAAAGATTTTCACGATCGTAATATTGCATTTAAATCATTTTATATTGGTCAAAAGGTTTTATTATTTAACTCTAAATTAAAACTTTTTACAGGGAAATTACGATCAAAGTGGCTTGGACCGTATACAGTGACTAATATTTTTCCACATGGTGCAGTGGAAATTAAAAGTAATTCCGGAGAGCCATTTAAAGTTAACGGTCAACGGCTTAAACCGTACTATGACAATGCACCGGTTGGTCTAGTCGAGGAAATTCGTCTAATCAAACCTGTCACTTGAATGAGGCCGTCAAGCTAGCGACGATAAACAAGCGCTTAATGGGAGGCAACCCATTGTTCCTTTTCTTAGTTATTTAATTCATTTTTTATTTATTTTATTTTATTTTATTTTATTTACTTATTTTTTTTATTTTTAGATACAATGAAATTCCTGAATTCGAATACTCCCGCTGATATGCTCTATTCAGATTTGAGACGATTGTATGCTAAAGGGAATGTCACCAGCGGCAGTGCATAAGGACAATTTTTTTTTCCTCTTTGTTTCTTTTCTCAAACATGGGACCCACCTATCTTCGGATTCAATTTCTCAATTTCCCCACCAATTGACCGATTTCACCCATTCTTTTCCCAAATTTGATCCTTATCTTTTACTTTAAAACCCACCTTTTAAAAAAAATTAATTCTGTAGACTCCACTTTTTAAATTTGATCCTTTATCTTCATCTTTTCACCCACTTTTTCTTTTGAATTTTAAACCCCCGTGGATCCATGGATAATAAAGTATCATCTTCTTTTATTATTTTATTATTTCACTTTATTTCTTTATACTTTTATCTAATTTTATTAATAAAAGAGGAAAAAACATACCCAAAAAATGCGCAGGGTTCAAGCTCATCTGACATGAGTAGTGGGCTTCGAAATCAATAAAGAACTGCAGGGCATTTAGGACTTTTTGCTCCATTAATTAGGTTTGCCTTTATTTATTATTTTATTATTATTTCAATAAACATTTGTTCATTCATTTTGCAGCCCCAAAATATGCAGCCTCGTGCATTCCCCCCCCCCAAAAAAATTGCACCCCTATTGCTACCAATCGAACACCCATAGCCCCCATAACGCTAGCACTACCATGGTTGCTACCAGACCCACAGCTCTTCGCCAAGGAGGTGGTTGAGGCTGCGCGCCGTGCTTTCCTGTTAACAAATCGGCTCTGTCAGTTGAACCCACATTTTCACCCGCCCGCGGTCGTGGCCGCAATTGATTAGGGGAGTCTCTTCTTTCCTCTCTTTCACTTTAAATTTTCATTTTGGGACAAAATTCATCAAAGTGAGGGGGAGGGAGATATGCTTATCAATTTTTATCTTGCTTATCCGTTTTGGTTGTTCTCTTGATCTCTTAATTTTATTTAATCTAAGTTCCTTGTTTAAATCCTTAGTTTGGCCTTGTCTCACTGTTTTCATATGATTTTTTATCTATCTTGTTAAAAAATTCTAGGTTGCATGGTAGATTTTGGCATGATTAATTTTTGATTAAAATCTTTTATATGACATTTCTTTCTCTATTAATTCACATGATGTTTACCTATGTACACAAGACAAATTTGTGAGTTTTGAGCCTAATGAGCATGCATTATATTTGCTCTTTGTTTCTTTGAGTGTGCCTAGCTAAATTAGTTGCATTTTAGAACTTGTGTTTAAATTCTTTTTGAGATTACGTTGATTGAATATGATGCTTAAATATGATAGAGGCACTAGGTTTTAACCATTTCTCTTCCCAAGTACCTACCCTTTTATTAATTTCCCTTAGTGAAACAATTTTGAGCCTTGGCCTTTTTCTTGAAATTCACCATATTTTAGCCTAATCTTTTTTTATTTATTCCATTATTTTGGTCCTTTTTTCAAGACAAAATTGTCTCAAGAAAAACTACATATTCGAATCATGAACAGAAAAAAACAGTGCAGAAAAAAAGACTACAGAAACTGTTTCGAATATGCAGTGTAGAAAAAAAAACTGTGCAAAAAATTATTCGAATCTGCAGTAAAAAAAAGCAATAAAAAAAGCAGAAAAAAATAGCAGTGCAGTTCAAAAAAAATACTGCAGAACAGTTTTGATTCGAATGAAAAAAAAGAGAAGAAGAAGAAAGTTTTGAATAAATTTTTGGGATGATTTTTGTCTTGAATTTTAACCCATATTTTTCAGCCTTTATCCTACCCGAACCTTAGCCCCATTACAACCCTTTTTAAGACCTCTTGATTTTTGCATCACATTCATGCTAGTAGTGGAGATGAGATTTAACCACAAGCCTATGGTAATGCTCTAATTAGTTTTGGCTTGAGTGATTTTCTCCACCCTTAAACACTTTGAGTGACATGAGCGTTTCCTTGTGAGGGTACTTGGTTTGCATCATTGATGTTAGTAGCGTATTGGAATGTCGTTTTTGCTTAAATTTCTTAATCTTGTCATTTATCTATTTTGCTCCTTATTTTTCTTTCATGTTTAGATACTTAACCATATCGAAAACTTTTGAGACTTCGTGAAATTAAGGATGATAACTTGAGCTTAGGTTGTTTAATTTTGATATACTTGAGGACAAGCATCAGATAAGTGAGGGGGAATTTGATGAGTATTTATTTTGGTTGTGTTTTTAGTCCTTATTTTGATTGAATATAAGTTTGAAGGACTTAAGTGAGCTGTTTTTATGTTGTTTTTATGCAGGTTACGTAATGCTGGAAATAAGCTGGAATGGTGCAGAAAATACTAGAGTCGTGGGCAGATTCATGGGCATGAATGCTGACTGGGCGCCACGTCAGCACCTTCTAGAAGCTGACGTCAGCAACGCAGATAGCTTATCAAGCCACTTATCAGATAGCTCATCACCGGATTTTTTAAATTTTAAATTAAAAACTTTGGATAATTATTTTGTTTAATTTTAATTATCATTTTAGGTTTTACCTAGGTTATTTTGAAACACTATAAATACCTCTCTTTGGGGTAAGTATTGTCATCATTCAATTAGCAATTAAACATCCTTTCTTCTTCTCTTGGAAATTCTTCTCTTTTTAGTTTTTCTTAAGTTCTTTTCTTTTAATTATTTCTTAAATGTCGAGGATGATTAATTTGATAACCATGCTCGGCTAGATCTTTTTAAGCCAAAGGCTTTTGCAATGACGCGTTCTCAAGGCGAGGTTTGAAACTATGCTTCAAACATTTCGAAAACTTTCTCAATTTCTTCAAACTTTATTTTCTAAATCAAAATGATTTTTAAAACCCAAAGATTGACTTTGGAGAAAAACAATTGTTTTGATCTATCAAGTGGGAGGGAGGATTGGTTATTGAAACAAATCCGACTTCCAAGGAACACACTTAGTAAATAGATTACTAAGTGAAATTGAGATCGAATTGTTTTTATAGAAATGACTTTTCGAGTTGGTTACGAGCTTAAGTAATTTGTTTTCTCAAACATTGAGATGGTTTAGACAAATTATCAAAACTGAAACCAAAAATTGATTTTGGAAATTCAGTTTACAAACAAAAACTCAAGGATTGACCTTGAAGTAATTTTGCCAACAAGTTTTTCGAAATAAAAATATTTACCAAGGAACCGAGTAGAACAAGTCAACGCGGAAGCCCGAGGCTGATAATCTCATATTTACTTTAAACTCTTTTAAAAGCTTTCTTTTACTTTCTTAAACAATTACATTTCATTACAACAAACCCCCACCTAAATCACATCAACATAGCTCCATCAACTACTCTTGGTTCATAAACTACAAAAGCGCGACAAGGAAAATTCTAAGTCCCTGTGGGTTCGACTCCTACTTCCCTATCTATATTTAGTTTAATTTCTTTATTTATTTATTTATTGGAAGAAGGAAATTATTCTTGACATGTTACGACGCGTGTCGTAGCGTTTGAAGAATTGAGACATAAGAATGTAGTAGGAAACTTGGAGAGGCATAAGCTTTTAAAATTTTCATACATTCATTCATCCGCTCATTTAGAGTCATACATTTATTCATCTACAAAGCAGTTTAAGCAGATCTTTCTAGGGCGTACGGGGGTGTATATCAACCTCTTAAGGTGTAAAGTAACTTCATATGGTAATCTAAGCAATAAGGGTTTTCCCCAAGTCCTGAGGGCTTGCAGGAGACAGTTGTTGCAACGAAGAGTCCAATTTGTGTTGATTCTTTTTATCCTCTTTTTTGATGTCCGGAAACTTCAACCACTCTCCCAAAAAACATGAAGCGACAGTTGAGCTGGTGGTGCTTATTGTGCATGCAATATCTACGTGTTCTCATGGGCAGGGCTCTTGGTTGATTGCAGAGCTCCCAGCTCTCAAACAGATGCCCTTGGTTTATGTTGTTTCTTCTGCCGCTACTACTCCGCCTAGAGACTTCTATCACTAGCACTCTAGGTGCCAGAATCCTTTATGGGTCACACCTCGCGTATGTAGCATAAAATGTTGGTGGTGGTATCTGTGAAGTGCTCATGGGTAGTGGGATGGCCTGAGGGGGCTCTTTTGGTAAGGCATAGCGGCTTGAATTCTCACCAAATAGTCAATCTAACAAGAAGTTGCTATCTCCTAGCTCCCTTGGCGTGACCCTCGGATGTGTGTGGTGAGAAGTTGATATGCCATCTTCCTTTCTTTCTTTTGTTCAATCTTCACGAAAGGTGCTTTGCATGGTGACTGTAGCGTCCCCAAAGTCCATCATGACCGTCGATTTCACTACTAGTGTCATTGATTGCCAAGATCTAGCGTGGTGGGGGCTATTTAGCAAAAAATATGGTGGATTTGGATCGAACAAGGGAGGTGGAGAAGTAGACCCCGATGGTTGGTGGTGAATTCAGGCGATTCACCCCGACTGACTTGGGCGGAAAGTCGTACACAGCATGGAGGTCTGAGCTTGAGAGAAAAGAAAAAAAAGAGGGGAGTTTGCCTCTTTATTCAGCATGCCCTTTTTTCTTCAGTTGCATGAATATTTATAGCCTCTAATGTTGTTGCTGATTGAATGGTGTTAGGCCTAGTGATAGCCTATGGACGAGTTGGTAGAGATTGACACAACTTCTAAATACTAGGCTTTACAGTCCGATCATGTGGGTGGAGTGTTGTAGCGTCTAATAATGTTTGTTCTCAAGACCGTGTAGGCCTCTCATCGTCTTTGGTATTGCAAGGCTCCTAAGTTACCAGGTGCAGAGGTGTTGGGGTCGTTTTCGGGTGCGGAGACACTAGGTGTAACACGGTTGAATCATTGATGTAGAATCTTAACACGATATGGGTGTAACTTTGACACTAAATTTTTAAAATAATTATTTAAAAAATGTATATACAAATATTAAAATACAATCGAGATCAATTTTAAAATAATTGATATTCTATATTTACATTCACCGTTTGTCTTTTATTTACTTTAGAATAGAAATTTTATAGTTTTTTTAGTGTCCTTATGTATGTCCTAACATTAAAAAAAATTGAGCATAAGATTTGGGTCAGGTTTAAGGTTAGATGTATTGTTTAGCTTTTTAGTGTTGTATATATATAGGGACACTAAAAGGAATAGAAAATTTTTATTCTTCACTTTAAATTCTGACATCACAATTAAATTTTTTTAGTTCTACCACTGATTCCATGAAGACTTGTTGTTTTCCATCAGATTGTGGGGGTGATCTTGATAGTCCAATAGTCGGTACTTATATCTGCGATGACAGGTATTTAGGAGACCAGTTGTATCTGGGAAACAAGTTGATTTTGTTTGGACTTGGGTCCATTGTTGCCCAGTCAATCTGGGGTAGCCGTGTTAGGCATCCTGATATTTTGCCGTAGCGATGATGCATTCCTGAAATACCCGAATGTAATCACTTCCCTTCATTGAATTAATGGTCCCAAATGTTAAAAAACTGAAGAAACCACAAAAAATGGGAGATAGAGGGACTTGAACCCTCACGGTTTCTAAAGTCGACGAATTTTAGTCTTATTATGAAATAGGAGATAGAGGGACTTGAACCCTTTCTATGTTTTCTTTTTAATCTCATTAATGCTTTTTTTATAGAACGTCTCTATTTTATAATTCATGTTCGGAGTTTATAATATTTCCTCCTAACAATGTCAGTCGACTAATCTCACTAATGCTTTAATCCATTAGTATGATAGTTGGAAAGGAAAATGTCACGAACTGATGTTTGATTTTTGGAAAAAGAAAGGGTTTTAGAAGTAGATAGAAATGCAGAATAAGAAAGAGAGAAACTTGTGTATTTTCTGCATAGATGATTTCTCCGGTTACATTCAACCCTAATATAAAATAGAAAGAAAACAGCTAAAACAGCTATCCAATAATCTAATGACATGTGAATAACAGAATAACAAACTCTCCAGTTGTACTAGCTATGTTCTGATAAATTATTCCAACTTGGGTTGCTTGTTTGGGCTGACTCCGTTTGGGCTTACACTCTGGCCTGCTACTTGATCCAATGTCTCGGCAGCATCACAGCTCAATCCTCGGACGACATCGTTTTCCCCAAGATAGTAATTAAGTCGTAAATCTTGTTTATCGACTTCAACCCTTTTTTCAAACGCCTGATCTCCACAAGCCATATGAAACCCTAGATTTTTCCCCAGTTCTTCCATCGACATGACAATACCTTCCCCTGCACCAGATCCTTGTCCCCAAGGATCAAAATCTGGGAACTGTGATTTCAGCACTGAATAGTCTTCCCAAGTTGCATGCTCTTTCCCCAAGTTCGACCACTGTATGAGGAGTTGGGTCACCGCAACATTGTTCCTCTTAACCATCCGTTTGTCGAGGACGACTGCTGGATAAACCTTCAGTTGGCCATCATCTGTCATCTCAGGCGGATCAATTGAGGTAATGTGGTTTTCCCCAATTTTTTTTCTTCAAAAGGCTTACATGAAAAACTGGGTGAATTCGGGAGTGAGGGGGAAGCTGTAACTTATATGCCACTAACCCAATTCTTTTGTCGATTTTGTAAGGACCAAAATAGCGAGTAGCAAGCTTCACGTTCCGACGGAGAGCAACGGACGATTGGTGATACGGTTGTAGCTTCAGGTAAACAAAATCCCCTTCTGCAAACTCTCTATCAGTGTGTTTCTTGTCTGCCATTTCTTTCATGCGATTGGTTGCTTTCTCTAGCTGTTCTTTTAGTAGTTTAGCAATAGCTTGTCTGTTATCACTGAGCTCTTGGACTGCATTGTTAACTGATGTGTGTGACCAATCGTAGAGTGGTGGCTTGTAGCCATACAGTGCTTCAAATGGGGTTGTGCCCAGGGAGGTGTGGTAGGTAGTATTATACCACCATTCTGCCTGGGATAACCAATTAGCCCATGTGTTTGGTTTAAGAAAACACATGCTGCGTAGATAGTGTTCTAGGCAATGATTTAGGCGTTCCGATTGACCATCAGTTTCTGGGTGGTATGCTGTACTAAATAAGGTTGTAGTACCGAGCTGGAGCATGAATTCCTTCCAGAAATGGCTAGTAAATGTCTTGTCTCTGTCTGAAATTGCTACTTTAGGTTAACCATGCAGCTTGTAGACTTGGTCTAGGTATAATCTGGCCACTTCTATAGCTGTGTAAGGATGAGACAGAGCTATAAAGTGTGCATACTTAGTAAACTTGTCTATAATGACAAGAATACAATTAGCCTTCTTCGAGTGTGGCAACCCTTCAATGAAGTCCATTGTGATGACTTCCCAAGCCCCTTGAGGAATAGGAATAGGTTGTAACAACCTAGGCTTAGGAATATGCTCCACCTTAACTCTTTGGCACACATCACAAGTACTGACATAAGCAGAGACCATAGCTTTCATACCTGGCTAGAAAAAATAAGAGTGAAGTCTCTTAAATGTAGCCTGGACACCTGAATAGCCTCCTTGGGGAGAGTCATGTAAGGATTTGAGCAGTTGAAGTCTTAAGGCACCATATGTCCCCACATAAACCTTCTTTTTGAATCTGAGTACACCTTTTGAAAATTCCCAATTCAATACTGCCTCTTTTCTTATAGATAGAGCTGTAATTTTCTCCTGTGCCAAAGAATCATCTTTGTAGATGTCTTCAATCTCAGTTAACCAAGTAGGAGTGATAACAGTAGTCCCCATCTGTTGAAGCTCAGCTGCAGATTCGGGAATTCTTGATAATGCATCTGTCACAATATTGGTTCTCCCTTTTCTGTACTGTATCTTGTAGTTCAATTCCAGAAGTTTAGAAAGGCCCTTCTTTTGTATAGCTGTAGATAGCTTCTGTTCTAGAAGATGCTTCAATGGTTCATGATCAGTTTTGATTACAAAGGATGCTCCTTCAAAGTAATGTTTCCATTTAGACACAGCCATTAAGATAGCCAGATACTCTTTCTCATAAATTGATAGATCAGCATGTCTAGGTCCCAATGCCTTGCTAAGATAAGCCAAGGGTCTTCCTTCTTGTGTAAGAACAGCTCCTATGCCTTTAGAACTGGCATCTGTTTCCAAACAGAATGTTTTGGGAAAATCTGGTAATGCAAGTACTGGAGCATTATACATAGCTTCTTTTAACTTGTCAAAGGCCTCTGTAGATTCAGGAGTTCACTCAAAGTTCCCTTTTTTAAGCATCTGAGTCAGTGGTCTGCTTATTTCCCCAAAGCCTTTAATAAACTTTCTGTAGTAACCAGTAAGGCCCAGAAATCCTCTCAAGGATTTGAGGTTGTGAGGTAAAGGCCACTCTTTCATAGCAGCAATTTTAGAGTAATCTGTAGCAACACCTTTTGCAGAAATAATGTAGCCCAAGTACTCCACTTGCTCTTGACCAAAGAAGCACTTACTGAGTTTAGCAAACAAATGATGTGCCTTTAAAACCTGAAGCACAGTTCTGAGATGAAGTAAGCGTGATTGCCAAGTAGGACTGTAGACCAAAATATCATCAAAAAAGACCAAGACAAACTTTCTTAGGAAGGGCTCAAAGACTTGGTTCATAAGAGATTGGAAGGTGGCAGGTGCATTTGTCAAACCAAATGGCATGACCTTGAATTCATAGTGGCCATGATGAGTCCTAAAAGCAGTCTTAGGCACATCTTCTTTCTTTATTCTGATCTGCCAGTATCCAGACCTCAGATCCAATTTTGAAAAAAATTTAGCCCCAGTGAGTTCATCCAATAAGTCTTCAACCACTGGAATAGGGAATTTGTTTTTCAATGTCATTGAATTAAGTTGCATGTAGTCTACACACAGTCTCCAAGTGCCATCTTTCTTTTTAACTAAGAGGCATGGTGAAGCAAAAGGGCTTTGGCTTGTCTGTATAATTGAGGAAGATAACATTTCTTTAATCTGCTTCTCCACTTCTGTTTTTTGATGATGAGGGAATATGTAAGGTCTCAAATTAACTGGTTGAGCTCCAAGTTGTAGTTCAATTGCATGGTCTTGTAGTCTTGGGGGAGGTAACCCTTTATGTTCTTCAAAAACAGTTTTGAATTCATCTAACAGTGACTGTAACTCAGTTGGAACAGAGATGGGAGGATTATCAACACTCATTAGAAAGAGTTCACTAAGGCAATCTGGATCCTTAGCAGCTATTTTCTGAAGTTTAGCTTCTAAAATCACTTTCAGCCTCTGAAAATTCTCTCCTCCTTTCAATACTATAGGTTTGTCTTCATTGTTGAAACTTAATGTCATCTGTTTGAAATCCATCATAACAGGACTATATTTCTTCATCCAATCCACCCCCAGTACCATATCACTGCCACCCATTTGTAGAACTCTGAAATCATGTTGAAAGCTGTGTCCTTACATTTTTCATGTTAAAAGTTTACTGACTGCATTACTATAGAGCTTTTCACCATTTACAACAGTAATGGTCAAGGGATCTGTTTGTAATACTTCAAGTCCTTCTTTGGCCCATCTAGGAGTGACAAAGCTGTAGGTACTCTCACTGTCAATTAAGATATTCAAAGGTCTTCCTTTGACAAAACCTTGAATCCTGAGAGTGTTGTAACCAGTGTTACGAGTTAGGGCATTCATAGAAATCTCTAGGTTATCTGTCTCTTCCTCTTGTTCAGCTTGTAACAACTCTTCCTCTTTGATTGTCTCTTCTACAGATTCAGCATCTTCTTCCATGCAATTGAGCTGCTTCATTTTGCATTGGTGGCCAGGATTAAATTTCTCCCCACACCTGAAGCATAAATTGTGAGTTCTTCTGCAATCAAGTAGCAACTGTTTAGCACTTTGAGCTGTAGGACTTTGCTTCTGGATGGTTGTTTGAACTGTGGGAGTGTTTTTCTGTAGAGTAGATGTGTTGCTGTAGTTTGTTAGAGCAGGCTTAGAAGTATACTTCAGCTTTCTTGATTCCAGGTCCACAGCTAATTCATATAGTCTAGCTTGTCTGCATGCATCAGTCACTGATTTGGTTGAAGCACCTTGACCCTGTGTTTTTAATTCATCTTTAAGGCCACTTATAAAACTGGATACAAAGTAGTCTTCAATTATGTGAGGATTCTGTTGAACCATAAAAGGTTGTAGTTCCTCAAATTTCTCCTGGTAACTCTCCACTGAACCTGTCTGTGTCAACTTATTAAATTCTTCCACAATATCTACATATGTCTTGTCACAAAACCGATGGCATAGATCAGCTGCAAACTCCTGCCAAGTTAGTTTATACTTTTGTGTAATGTAAGCATCAAACCATGTCTCTGCTTTGCCTGCTAAATACATAGATGCTAATTCCACTTTCTGATCATCTGGTACTGTGTACATGTGAAAATATTTTTGGCACCTTCTAACTCAACCCCTTGGATTCTAACCCTCAAAAAATAAGATTTCAATTTTTGGTCTATTGTTGAAGTTACCAAACCCTCCTATGGAACCATTAGTGAACTGTTTTTTAGATTTAGCATTCTCTTGGCATGTAGATTTTTCTCCCATATACAGAGTCTCTCCCTTAGGAAAAATTTCAGGTCCCCCATATAATATCCCAGCCTCACCCATCTTGAAGGAGTACTTTTCATGCTCATCTAATACTGTAACATGCACAGGTTGTTTTCTGGGTTTGAAAAGTTTACCTGACTGTTCTTCTGTTTGATTGGGGAAGGACTTGGCTCCCCTTCTTTTTCAGCTGCTATTGCCAGTAGCTTCTCCAGAAGAAGGTTGTTCTTATCCATTTTTGATGTGGTGTCCTCCATCACGGATTTCAGCCTAGCCATACGCCTCTCCAACTCAACTCGTGTCTCCATCCAACTCTTTGAACTAGTCTCCACTTCACTGGACGTTTCGATGTTGGTTTCTGCGGCTGACTTTGTTTCCACCATGACTTGATTCTTCTTTGGTTTCTCCAGCTTGTTGGATGATCGAAACTCGGCTCTCGATACCAATTTGTCACGAACTGATGTTTGATTTGTGGAAAAAGAAAGGGTTTTAGAAGTAGATAGAAATGTAGAACAAGAAAGAGAGAAACTTGTGTATTTTCTGCATAGATGATTTCTCCGGTTACATTCAACCCTAATATAAAATAGAAAAAACAAACGGCTAAAACAGCTATCCAATAATCTAATGACATGTGGATAACAGAATAACAAACTCTCTAGCTGTACTAGCTATGCTCTGATAAATTATTCCAACTTGGGTTGCTTGTTTGGGCTGACTCCGTTTGGGCTTACACTCCGGCCTGCTACTTGATCCAATGTCTCGGCAGCATCACAGCTCAATCTTCGGACGACATCGTTTTCCCCACGATAGTAATTAAGTCGTAAATCTTGTTTATCGACTTCAACCCTTTCTTCAAACGCACGATCTCTACAAGCCATCTAAAACCCTAGATTTTTCCCCAATTCTTCCATCCACATGACAGAAAAGAGGGAGAACTGTTTTTTTTTTTACTTCGTGAAGAGAACGGTAGGGGGTAATGGTTGCAACAACACTCGAAGAATATCAAGCATATAAAATTTTAGGATTGCCTTGGCATTGTAAGCTCCTACATTTGATTCCCCTACGTCTTAATTGATACACTAATCACACACTTCCAAGTCTAGAAAATAAAACAAATTATCTATTTAAATTCAACTAAAACAAATAAATTGTAGGTCTCCATTCTGCAAGTTTCCAGGTAGAGCGGTGGAATATCAAAAATGAAGGCATACCACATTCTCAATACAAGTAAAAAACGGGAAGGTTTGGTACACAACTCTGGCGTACTTGTACATTGCGCTACAGGTTCATTTGATAACACTATGGAACGGACAACCAAAATTAACTACCTACAAAAATTTACACATCTCAATAACATTACAGACAACCCTGCTGGATGTATCTAATTCCTTGCTAATCCTAGTTAGCACAACTACAGGTGAGGGTACTTGATTCCTCTGACAATAACATCTCATCCTCAATGGAACAGCCATTAAATATATAATGAAATGACATTTTCAGGCCAACAATAAGAGGCAATGATTATTATAATTGGCCAACCTATACATTATTAAGAATTCCTGAAATCATTTGTGTGTTTGAGCAGCATATTATGAAGGTCGTCGGCAGTTGGGCGATCAACCGGATTTTCCTCTGTACACTGATGGAAGATATCAACAAGAAATCTAATTGTCTCGGATTCAGCCTCTGTTCCAGATTGGGTCATTGCAGTTTCAGTTGATGATTCCAATGCCTCCAGCTCTTCAGGTAGTCTTGGACGTTTGCCCATCTGCATATATAGATCAGAAGAAACAACCTGCTTAGGTCAAAGGTATCGAGGAGACACGATCAGTTCAGAATTTACTATTGCCAATACCTGAATAAGTTCATGAATGTGCAGCTCTGATAACCCAGAATAAGGAACTTGGAGAGTCAACAATTCATAAAGCAGGCATCCAAATGACCAAATGTCCACTTCCTGCAACCAGTTAGAAACAGACTTCACATCCACATAAGCAATATAGTTTGTGTAAAATACAGAACCAAGCAACAAATCCACTCAAAGCAGAAATAGCAAATAACATATCACTTCAAGCTTATACCTATGTAGGGTGTACTGTAAATGAACCGGACTTGAACGAACAAGGTTGTGTTCGTGTTCATTTGTTTATTTTTGTAAGGTGTGTGTTTGGTTCGTTTAGCATTCGCGAACATGTCGTTTATATGTTCAGAAGTGTTAACTAAACAAATAAACAAAAAAAAAAGCCAACTAAATAAAACAAAGCCAAAGGAAAATGGAAATTATGTTCAGAAATGTTAACTAAACAAATAAACAAAAAAAATAAGAAAGCCAACTAAATAAAACAAAGCCAAAGAAAATTGGAAATTATGCCACTAGTCCTTAAGCTCCTCAGGCTTCACAGTTTGAACTCTGAAGTTATATTTAAAATGTAAAAAACATAAAAGGAAAAGGGGAACCGGGGAAAAGAGTCGATAAACGAGCTTTCAAATGAGCCAATAAACGAGCTTGTTCGTGGACATAAACGAACCGGACACACCTCTATTCGTGTTCGTTCATTTATTAAATGAACATAAAAAATTTGTTCACACTCGTTTATTTAGCTTAATAAAATAAACGAACATAAACAAACGTTATACGAACAGTTCATCGAACGTTATGTTCATTAACACTCTACCCACTTCCCTCCCTACCCCTCATATCTCTACTATGCATATACACATTAACATACCAAGCAAATCATATTCACTTTATCACCAAAACGATTTACATATTACTCGAGTCATTTTTCACCAAATCAAGGAATTACAAATCAGTTCAAAAATCACTGCAGAAAATGGCAGGGATAAAACTTACCAGTCCATAAGGATTAGACTCATGCATTGCACGTAAAACCTCAGGAGCCATCCAACGAGGTGTTCCAACACAAACATTAGGAGGAGGTATGCCTAAATGGGCAATACAACATCTATGCAGGAAAGACCTAAGAGGTACTGCTCTATCAAAATCACAGAGCTTCACAATAGGGCTCCCATCAACTCTCTTCGCATCCAAATCAATCAGAATGTTTTCACTTTTTATATCACGATGAATAATGTGCTTTGAGTGCACCTCTGCCAGTGCAGACGCAACATCACGTGCAATACACAATGCAAAATCCACTGGGACATGTTTCTCACCAGCTTTAGCTAGTTTCTCAATATGAGCCTGCTCATAAGCAACAGGGTAATCAGGTTCAAATACAAATCCAGTAACCATGAGGTAGCATAAAGAATAAATTATGTAACCAGGAGGTAGCATAAAGAATAAATTATGTAACCATGAGGTAGCATAATTAAAATATAAGTACACCTTCAAAGATCCTCCTTTTATGTACTCCATTAAAATTGCAGACTGCAGGATTCGACGTTCTGGTTCTACATCCCCAACAGATATCCACTTTGAAGATATCTTATGTCCGTACATTTCTACTATGCATGTGTGTTTCAAAGCACCCAGTATTCTTACTTCCCCCAAGCAACTGTACTCAAAATTTTTAACCTCATCGAACGAAGCACCATTTATTTCTAGAGTACGAACCTGCAAGTACACATTAAACAAAAATTAATAGCTAAAAATGAACTAGAAGTTAACTGAAAAGGCATGAGAACGTCATGACAAGAAATTCTGCATAAAAAACAACCACTTAAGTCGTATATCTCAAAAACCATTAAAGAATCTAAAATTCTTCAAATCCCTATTGCCAGCATTACAATCTAAACCTGACAAGAAAGATAACAAACCTTTGCTGCAGCATCCGTTGATCCAAATTTGCATCGAACGAGAGAACTGGTGGCCACTCTTTCAATTTCATCACTTGTGGTCATAGAAGGGAAAGAACTTGAGACAGGAAGGCTTTCAGATGCAAGAGATACTTTTGTCCGACTAAGTGGTATGTATCTATAACAGAAAGCAGATAGCTATTAGAACCATGAAAAGATAGACTCTTTTCACAGCACCATATCTAACCTAAAACACACAGATCCATGTTATCTCCACAAGAAAAAAGGAACAATTAATATTCAAAAGAAATTTTATTGGCTCAGCTAGTAATTATAGCTAATAGTTATAAGAAAAATTAACACATTATAAGCTCTCTTTCCAGATTCCATATCTGCAGTGGTACAATCAGATCAAATCTCTGAATCAAACTAATGGTTGTATTACAAAATATGCTAGAAGCAGAAGAAAATCTTCAAAAACACTTTTGAAATACAGACATCTAAGAATATTTGCATCAAGAAATTCACCTGCAAAAGTATTCGTGATCCATCTCCTCACGTATGTCGTGCGGATGACAAGCATCAACCACCATGCGAACCCATGAGTCACCCCTCTTTAGGGGAATGATATTCCAGGCATGGGGCATAAAATCCAAGTAGCCCCTGATAAGCTCACAAGGAACCGGTGGTTCCATTCGATCGCATAAATACTGCAGCAGTTGATATCATACCAGGTCTTAATAAAAAGATGACAATAAACTAAACTGATAATACCAAGAACAATGAAAAGAGAAGTGAAAGTCACCTTCATGAGCAGTGCTCTATGCCTACACACACCAAATTGAAGAGTACCAATAGGAACAACAATGGAACTGCGCCTCGACTTTATTGAATGTAAAGATCTCTCACAGAGCTCAGACAAAACAATATCTTCTACGGTATCCAAGGTCTTGTTAGATGAACTGGAACTGTCACTATTTCCAGTGGAACAGGTGCAAACAAAAGGCTTTATATAGTTGGAACCAGATACTGCTTTTCGAGTCCTTTCTACAATACCACTTCTATCACTCCCACCAAAATGATCCGATACAAAAAGTGCAAGCAAGGTCGCTATCTGGAAGTTATCAACAGTAACCCGCGCCTTATCTTTAGATAAACCATTCAAGTGCTTCAAATGAAATACCATAGCTTGAGCAGAGAGAGCAATCACATCTAACTCTTCATCTCTTTCCCTAAAGAAAAGGATATAATTATTAATCAACTAGAAGAACAGAAATATTATTTGCAAACCCCTAAAGCAGAATCTAGTACTCTTGATTTACAAAGCAACTTAAGTCCTACTCACATATGTAGAATTACCTGTCCATAAGAATTACTTCGCGTGAATCGAGATTAAAAATCTGCTCGTAGCTACTCAAGGGCATAAAGGGACGATCGCGCCCAGCATCATAAAACCCATCGTGTACGTAGTCTTCAGTTCCACAAAACGAAGTGGTACTATACTTTTGTGATAAATTGGAGAAATAATCTATTGGTTTCCGAGACTTGCATGGTTTTGGATTATTAAGATCCCTATCAGAATGCCTTTTCGACTTAAAATTAAACTTGGATATTTCTGAGGATGAACCTTCATTATGTTCAATATCTCCTCTTGGCAGGGGCAAAGATGCATCAAGCTGAGAACATTCATCTTCACTTCCTTTACTTCTCAATTTATAACCAACCGAGGTACTATTTTTTACATCAAACCCCTTTTTATAACTATGTGTATCATCCTCATGTCTAACACTACTTATTTTGTCATCTTTGGCTTCTAGCAGAAGTAATGGATTATCATCATCTTTTCCTATAAGTTGTTCAGATGCATCATCCACACCAGTGTCTGAGGCCAGGAGATCATTATCACCTGGAACTTCTCCACCGGCCTTCAAAGTAAAAACATCACCATGTCCTTCCCCTTTCCACTTCCTGCTGTTATTTAGACGTTCTTGCCGAGCTCTTTGTTGCAAATAATGTCTTCTCTTCCATCGTTTACTTGATCTCCGAGATGCAAAACATCTACCATTTGCCAATGGCACAGTTAACATGCTTGATGATGTCTTATGAGAACCTGTTTCAAATTTGAATGGAATAATTTAACTTCACTATTGGGTAAACACAATGTAGGAGAATGGAAAATAATATCATGAGAAAAGTGACGAGAGAAATATCATGCAACTAAAACTTAAAATGAACACCTTACCATTATAAGAAACACTTCCATCAGTATCCTGAGCAGAAGTTTCATAAACATCCATTTCAACTGAATTGGTGAAATCATCACTAGATGTGCCTTTGCCATTTCCTTCCAAATTGCAGCATACCCAAGAAGGTATTTCAAAACAGCTTACAATTTTATTGTACTGGAATAATGGAGTAGATGGATGAAAACAGGGAACAAGGTTAGCTTCAAAAACTACCTATTACCATCAACAAATCCAAAAAAGAAACAGAAATTGGAACTTATTGCATACTTTGTGCAAAGCACAGATACCAAGTAAAATAGCATGAGTTGAAAACTAGCATATCCCAAGCAAAATGGCACATCTTTAGGGCTTAGGATAACAGGGAAAATACTAATGGCAACTATCTTCAAGTGCAACGCAAACCAAGCACACAAAATAAATACAATGTGACAAACAAGTTACAAACCAATTAATATATAATCCAATTCAAAGTAGTAGTGTCTATATCAGTTTACCACCAAAGCATTTTACTGCTAAAGTAGAAATAGCATTGCAATACAACTTGAAATAAAACGTTAGTCAAAATGAAATTGATTGCATCCTATAGAATCATATGGGAAGGGCTTCGAGTTAGGACAACCTAAACCGGTCAGGACAAGCAAATAACAGGCGATGACAATTTTGAGTAAAATTGCTCATTGGAACTCATTACAAGAGATTCCAGGATAGGGATCTATCTAAGTCTTCGTTTATGATAAGTACCTGAAGATTCAAAGTCTGAAGGTTATGCATCAGGCTAAGATCAAGAGAACCCAGTGAAGTCAACCTATTATTTGATAAATCCAAGTTCTCCAATCTTTGCAATGAAGACAAGCCCGAGGGTAATTCCACCAATTTATTATTGGCAACTTTCAACGAAATCAAGTCATTCAAATAACTTATTTCACTTGGCAAACTCTTTATATTATTGAAGGACAGATCCAGATATTCCAAATTCTTTAAGCATCCAATTTCTGGAGGAAGGTATCTGCAAGAAGAAGAAACACAAAAGGTCATACATTTTTTTGCATTCTTTACACCCACATATCCACCCCATCAGGATAATTGATGGGGAACCTAAAAAGGCAATGTCTTTAGCTTTCTTTACAGTTCATCCAAATACATTATCAAAAACTTAAGCATTAATAATAGTAGCAAGTATTACTACCACTATTGACAGTAGCGTAGCATAATCTTAGATAACACTATTCACTACCCAAATCTCCTTTATTTCCTATGCAAATTTGAGGCTTTGTAACATTAGAAGCACAAGATTTCCTTATCAGATTCACACTTTAAATTTGAAAAATATCAACTAATGGAACGAACAAACCAAAAAAATTCCTTCACTACAATAACATTCCATGAGAACAAAGAAAACATATGCTGAAAAAAATAACCCAAAATATTAATATAACTTAAAATAAATTAGCCAGAAGAGTTGGTAGAACACATACCTAATAGAAAAATAACAAACGGAAAGCTTTGTCAAGCACTTAAGCCCAGAAATCTCACTCAAGAGAGTCAAAACTGAAGATCGAGGTGGAATCCTACTAAGTTCCAGCTCTTTCAACCCTTCCAACTTGCTTAAAGACATGTCATTGAACCCCGGGGGAGATATCTTCACCTGTAAACACTCTAACCCTACCAAACCCCCCACTTCGGCCGGAAACAAATTAATTTCATTCCCGAAAAACTTCAAATTTCTTAACCGACTGAATGCCCCAACAGATTTTGGAATCAAATTGAACACGTTCTTGTACAAATAAAGAACGTCCACGGACTCCTTCGAGTCTCCCAATATAGAAAACTCCAGGCTTTTTCCGGAAACATCGAGAACTGTTTCTTCTTCCGTACAACTATTACTACGATCGTTTTCGGCGGTGTTGTTGTCGTGAGCGTTGATGCCTTCGACGGCGGCGGTTTTGGCGGTGCTATTAGTGTCGCTCGCGTCGTCCTCGTTTTCGTCTTTTTGTTGGTTGGGGTTTTGGTCGGGAATCTCCGGGAGGGTCTCAATGATGTCGGTGGAATCAGAGAGCTGCATTGGGTTGGGAGCAAAGTTGTAATTTTATAGACGCGAAACGGAAAATGATAAGACGAAATGGGGGATTTTGGAGGTGAAATAGGGTTGGGGATAAAGGTTCGAAGAAGAGATCTGTTTGGCAGGAAGGAAAAGGATGGGAAAATTGGCAAGAAAGTTGAAGGAAAACTGGCGAGAAAGGGAGCGGAGGGGGGAATTATCGGAAGGAACCGCTCCCCTGGCTTTTTTAGTAGAAAATGAAAGAGAAACCCTAGAATCTAGAGGAACCGTAGTACTATAGTTCAAAAATTTCTTTTTGGTTTTTATCTTTTTTCTAACAATTTTTTTATGATTTAAAATTTGATTTTAAATATATAAAAAAAAAACATAAATCAACGTTTTCTGTAAATTTTATTACAGGGTAAACTATATAAATAGTCCCTCAACTATAGATTATTTTTTGTTGAGTTACCAATTATGAAAAGTTACAAAATAGTCACCGATTTAAAAAATAACAAGTTGGTTCGTAGTCATTAAAAATTTAAGGAAAGATACAAATAATCAATTGGTCTAGTAGGACGAGACACTAGATCTCTTAAACAATGTCAGAAATTTGAATCTTGACGTTGTGAATGAAGTAAATTAAGTTAGAAGGATCGACCTCATAATTGAACCTCTACAGTACCTGATCTAAATTAGTCAACTAAAGAACTGGATGGAGGGGTTAAAGAAAAAAAAAATTAAGGTAAGATGATGTGAGATAATAATTTGGTATGATAATAGGTTTAATCAAGTTTTATAATTTGTTTTAATTCGGTCATAATATAAGATGTAATGGAAGAATTGGACTATGTATTTCCCAATTAGCTCAAATCAAATAAAAAACCCAAAAAGTTAATTCAAATCCTTCATTTTCGTTTTTTTATTTTCTTCTCCCCTCTAAGTTGCCCAAATAAATTATGGGTTATATTTCTTAAATTTAAGACCCTAAATCTAAATATTAAACTCTAACCCTAAACTCTAAATTTTAATTATAAACCTTAAATTCTACATCCTACAATTTAAACCTTTAAACCCTAAACCACTACCTAAATCTCTAAACCCTAAAATTGAAAGGCTTGTGTAAACTAAAGTTTATACAAACTTGTGTATCAAAATATTTTTATAAAAAAATCTTACGCAATGATTATAGGTTAACACCGACAGTGAATCATTGTACGGGCGATAACACGCCGATTATGGAAGCTTTTTATGAGCTATGATTTTACAACTTTGTGGCCTTCATCAAGTCTAGTCTGATTTGGGTGCCCAATTTGATCCACGAGAGAGCCAGACAAGGGTAGGTTTCTCGTTCACAGATGATGGTTTATATATTGTTGGCGAATATGCATAGACGAAATCGGAAATATAAATTGAGAGTAAAATATAAATGTTTAAAAATTGAACGTAAATTAAAAAACACATTATTGAAATATATGTAAAAAGTAAAATTGTGTGTGTGGGACAAGAGCCCCTCCCACATAAAACACAGCTTCGCCACTACAAATAGGATCATGTACTTGGAGTCTAGACAATCCTTGATGTTGGTATCGACAACACCAACTAACATGGAGGTGAATTTTTTTTTTTAATTTTAGAACTCAAATCTATTGTTTCCAAGCCTTATAATCATATTAATTGACCATCAAAACTTATTTCTAGCCATTGGATCACCTTTGAATCGATGAATATTAATTTTACACCATCAGAAAAGCTACTCACCATTTCAGTTTTCTTAACCTTTTTATTGAAATTCTCTACAAACCAATCTTCTATTATTTTCAAGTGATTCTAGTCCAATTTCTCTCTTTTATTGACTTCTCATCACCGTATTTGGAAGGGTGGACAATTTGGATGGTTAAGAGGTGGTATTTGGTGTAACTTTCTTGGGCAAGAAGAAAGGTGTAAGCTTTGGATTCATTTTTTGCATCCATGCTTTCTTTTCATTATTTTAGTTTATTTCAATCCTTAGTGAAAATTGTTCATGGTTTGTTTTGTATTTTTCTTTTTTTTTCTGAAGATCCCAAAGAAACTTTGTGTAAACGCATTTCCAAAGAAAAGGTAAAAGTAGTGGAATAGAGCTTTGGATGTGTAATTTTCTGGCTTGAAGTGAGTGCTTTTAGCCTTACTATACTAATGTATGTTATAACACTCTCGATCCCGATCTCGATCTTGATCTGAAGTGCTACATTCGAGTTACCGAAAATCTGACCAAATAAAAGTTTCATTTTTAAATCATAGATTTAGCCGTCAATAAAAACATCAAACCATTCATAAACTATGGAAATAAGTAAGAAATATAAATCGCATTACAAATTAGGAGCTCCGTGTTTAAACACCGTATATTAAAATGGTATTTCAAAATAGAGTTTGTAGAACTAAGTGTTTTGATATAATAATTGAAAAATGTTTTGGACAAATTCGAAAAGAATTTAAAACATGTCTTTAAGTCCAAACAACTTGAAAATATGTTTGAGGTATTTAAAAAGGTTTTTAGCAAAGTTTTTAATGCTTTAAAGTAGTCAAACTTGACTTTTCAGCAAGCCCGTACCGATACGATATACCCCGTATCGATACCTTTTTACCCAAGCTTTGAATCTGCCAAAACTCGTACCGATACGAGTGAGACAGTATCGATACGGATAGGGATCGTTTTGATACGCCCCTTAAGCGTACCGATCCCTGTTTTAACAACCCCAACGACTATTTCCCAACGGTCTTTTGAATTGCAGACGTACTGATACGCCCTCAAGCGTATCGATACGCATAGGCTGACAAAGAGCCCAACGGCTAGTTCTGAAGAAGGGCGTACCGATACGCCTCCACGTGTATCGATACAATAGGCTACAAAACATCATTTATGGTGGGAAATAAAGTCTCCAACGGCTCCAATTCAATCCTAACGGCTAGTAACGGGTACAAACTCATTAAGGAGTATAAAAGGGACCTCCAAGCATCAAGAGTAGTGTTGAGATTTAAGGGGCTCGATTCGATCAACCGTTCTTGCTCACCAAGTGTGGAGAAGTTGGATAATTGGGTGTTTTAGTGTGAGGTGAAAAAATTGGCAATTTGACACAAGGATTTATAGTGGTTCAACCTTCTAACCAAGGTCTACATCCACTACCTTAGCTCCCCACTAAGGATTTCCAACAAATTCACTAAGAATTTCGTCCCCTTTTCTCGGATGAGGAGGAAACCGTTACAACCCTCAAAGCTTACTACCCAAAGCTTGAAGGAACACTCTCTTGTATAAAAAAAGACTTAGCAAACTATAAATCCCTTTAATAGGTGTTTGTTTGCAATTCTAAGCTCTCACCCAAAACTTAAACACTTGAGCAAATTTAACAATATTTAGCTCACTAGTGTTGTCTAAGCAAAGAATGGACAATTAAAGCTCTAGACAAATTTTGACATCATAATGTTGTTACAATTGAAGCATTAACCATTACAAGATGCTTGGAGGTCCCTTTTATACTCCTTGATGAGTTTGTAGTCGTTACTAGCCGTTGGGATTGAATTGGAGCCGTTGGAGCCTTAATTTCCCACCATAAATGCAGTTCTGCAGCTGGGCGTATCGATACTCGCTAACCTGTATCGATACGGTCTCAATGAGGAATTAGCTGTTGGGCTTCTTCAGCTGATGCGTGTCGATACGCTTACCTAGCGTATCGGTACGGTCCTGCAAATTCAAATGACCGTTGGGAAATGATCGTTGGGGTAGTTAGGCGTACCGGTACGCGATACAACTGTATCGGTACACGACTAGCCGTTGGGCTATTTCAAAGCACACCGTATCGATATGGCTAAGCGTATCGGTACGGGTTTTGGCTATTGGAAAATCTGGTAGTTTGAAACCCTAAAGCGTATCGGTACGGTCCAAGACCGTATCGGTACGGGCACTTAAAAATGCTAGTTTTGACCACTTTAAATGTCCTTTAAACCCATTCCAAAGCCATTAAAACCCTTAAACATATTTTCAAGTTGTTTTTGACTAAAACCATATTTTAAATTCTTTTCAATTTAGTCCAAAACATTTTTCAAATATTATATCAAAACATTAGTTCTACAATCTCCCCCTTTTTGATATAATAAAATCAACTTGAAAAATTGTTTGGGATTCTCCCCCTTTAACTTTAAAATTGTGAATAAGAGATTAAAGATATGAAATCAAATAAAGGTCCCCCTTATTCATTTGAAAATTCAATTTTTCAAACTATTTCTCCCCCTTTTTGTTATATCAATTTAAAATGACACTTAAGTTCAAGATAACATAGGAGGCAAAAAAAAATTGACACACTTAAAATTTTGGTTTTTGAAAATTGGCTCCCCCTTACTCAAAGCATCATGAGAATGTTAGTTCAACATATACGATTATCTAGTTGACATAAAAGAAAATAAATCAAATAAGAACAAAAACAACTAGATTTTACCACACTTGAACTCAAGGGAGGATGTGAAGCCTTCCTTCTTCAAGTGTTCTTCCTTTGTGTGCATGGAGCTCCCCCTCAATTTTTGACTTGTTGATCACTCTCCATCACACCTAGCAAAAGACAATCAAGTAATTTTTGGTATCCAAATTGCTTTGGATCCATAGACATTAGTAGCACAAAATTTAGTCCCCTTAGGAATCCATTTTTCAATTTCATCCCTTTTTGTTGAAGTGGTTAGTCCTTTTGGGACCCAAACACTTCTAAAACATTTACCATTCACAAATCTAGGGGCACTAGATTGTCTTACATAAAAATTTGATTTTCCAAAACTATTTTTCTTTTCAAGTTCATTGGAAATCAAATCTTTTTCTTTTTGAACTTTGAGAAGCAAATTTTGTAAATCAAAACATTTTTGTTCAAAATCTTTCAATTTTGCTTCAAGTTCAAGATTTGTTTTGAAAAGCAAATCATTTTCAATTTTTATTTTTGAAATCAACTTTTTGTTCTTGGAAAATGATGCCTTGAATTCCAAAAGCAAATCATCATAGGCATCTTGCAACTCATCAAATGTATATGAATTTGAAATAGATGAGTTAGAAGTTACCTCCCCCTCATTGAGGGCCATCAAGCATAGGTGGGCTACTTCATCATTGGTGGAGTCTTCATCACTCCATGTGGCCACATATACTTGTTTTGAAGATGATCCCTTCTTTTTGGATTTGTGGGAGTCCTTCATCTTCTTCATCGGTTCATGCTTGGATTTTTCCATTTTGCTCTTCATGAACCGGGCAAATTTGTTGAAGAGATAGGCCATCTCTTCATCTTCACTTTCCTCCTCACTTGAATCTACATGATGGCATGTGGAGGATTTGAGAGCTACGGCACTAGCATTGATGCCTAGCTCCATGATCTTCTTCTTCCCCATCGCTCTAATCTCTTCCTTCTTCTTCTCCTCTTCTTTATTTTTCTTCATTATTTGGTGAGTGAGAAGTGACCCCATGAGTTCATCAAGCTTCAAGGTTTTGAGATTCTTGGCTTCGATGATGGCGGTCCTCTTTGAGTCCCATGACTCGGGAAGGGAGTAGATGAGCTTTCGGACAAGCTTCTCTTCTGGGATGGCTTCTCCATAACCTTTAAGACCATTGGTGATAGTGGAGAACCTATCAAACATCTTCTCGATGTTTTCTTCCGGATCCATCTTGAAGTTCTCATACTCTAAGGTTAGGAGCCCAATCTTGGTCTCCTTGATTTCATGGATTCCCTCGTATGTGACTTCAAGCTTGTCTCATACTTCCTTGGCACTCTCACAAGAAGACATCTTCTCATAGATGGTTGGGCCAAATGCACAAAAGAGCATGTGCAAGGCTTTGCAATTAAGCTCTATCTTCTTGCGATCATCGGCACTCAATTCCGCTTTACTTCCTTGAGGCACGAACAGACCATCTTCAACTATGTCCCATAGCTTGTAGTCTCTTGACTTCAAGAAGAATTTCATCTTTGTCTTCCAATGGGCATAGTGATTTCCGTCGAAGAAAGGCGGTTTGTCGATGGATTGCGCCATTTAAGCCGATTGGTGAAATATTGATCGAGCTTGCCGGATCTTCTCAATAGGATGTGAATCCCCTTCGATTGAGCCAAGCTCTGATACCAATTGCTGAGATTTAAGGGGCTCGATTCGATCAACTGTTCTTGCTCACCAAGTGTGGAGAAGTTGGATAATTGGGTGTTTTAGTGGGAGGTGAAAAATTTGGCAATTTGACACAAGGATTTATAGTGGTTCAACCTTCTAACCAAGGTCTACATCCACTACCTTAGCTCCCCACTAAGGATTTCCAACAAATTCACTAAGAATTTCGTCCCCTTTTCTCGAATGAGGAGGAAACCGTTACAACCCTCAAAGCTTACTACCCAAAGCTTGAAGGAACACTCTCTTGTATAAAGAAAGACTTAGCAAACTAGAAATCCCTCTAATAGGTGTTTGTTTGCAATTCTAAGCTCTCACCCAAAACCTAAACACTTGAGCAAATTTAACAATATTTAGCTCACTAGTGTTGTCTAAGCAAAGAATGGACAATTAAAGCTCTAGACAAATTTTGACATCATAATGTTGTTACAATTGAAGCATTAACCATTACAAGATGCTTGGAGGTCCCTTTTATACTCCTTGATGAGTTTGTAGCCGTTACTAGCCGTTGGGATTGAATTGGAGCCGTTGGAGCCTTAATTTCCCACCATAAATGCAGTTCTGCAGCTGGGCGTATCGATACTCGCTAACCCGTATCGATACGGTCTCAATGAGGAATTAGCCGTTGGGCTTCTTCAGCTGATGCATATCGATACGCTTACCTAGCGTATCGGTACGGTCCTGCAAATTCAAATGACCGTTGGGAAATGACCGTTGGGGTAGTTAGGCGTATCAGTACGCGATACAATCGTATTGGTACACGACTAGCCGTTGGGCTATTTCAAAGCACATCGTATCGATACGGCTAAGAGTATCGGTACGGG
Organism: Hibiscus tridactylites; assembly: GCA_958450335.1. Lineage (NCBI taxonomy): Eukaryota > Viridiplantae > Streptophyta > Magnoliopsida > Malvales > Malvaceae > Hibiscus > Hibiscus tridactylites. Next base: position 72,425,758 of record OY288272.1, read on the forward strand.
TTTTGGCTACTGGAAAATCTGGTAGTTTGAAACCTTAAAGCGTATCGGTACGGTCCAAGACATTATCGGTTCGAGCACTTAAAAATGCTGGTTTTGACCACTTTAAATGTCCTTTAAACCCATTAAAACCCTTAAACATATTTTCAAGTTTTTTTTACTAAAACCATATTTTAAATTCTTTTCAATTTAGTCCAAAACATTTTTTAAATATTATATCAAAACATTAGTTCTACAAGTAGACAAATGCTTCGATTTTTACAACATTATGATGAGAAATTGTGTCTAGAGCTTTAATTGTCAATTTCTCGTATAGACAAACACTAGTGAGCCAAAATTGTTATATTTGCTCAAGTGTTTTAGGATTGGGTGAGAGCTTAATTGTGCAAACAAATACCTATTAGAGGGATTTGAGTTTGCTTATTTTTCATCTCTTGAAAGTTAGTTACGTAAAAAGAGATCTCTCAAATAACCATTTAATTAATTAAAATAATTAAAAATCAATTTTAGTCAATTATATTAAATTCATTTAAAACACGTATCAATTTAAGGAAGGGGTAATTTCACCATAGCTCCCTAAAGATTCTAAGATTTTTGACTCCTCTTTGAAAATTACACTTTTCACAGTTTTAAAACTTTACATTTTGGTCACTACCCAAAATGTACCACTTCCAAAACTCTTTTTGTAAAATTGGTTTGACCAGCCTCTTAAACATGATTTTAGTGGATTTTAGCAACTTTTGTCATATTTTTACCCTTTCCCGATCCTTGATTTCCCTAAACCACCTAATATGATTCGAACCGTTTCCGACTGGTCCGATCCGATGTCTAAAACATCTAGGCCCAAAACCAGGGCGTTACAACTCTCCCCCAGTTAGGAAATTTCGTCCTCGAAATTTCACCCGAAAGAAAAAGGTGAGAGAACTGCTTCAACTTGTTTGCTTGCTTTCACACGAGGTCTCCTCAACTCCTCGGTTTCTCCACAACACCTTCACAAGCTCTATCGTTTTGCCACGGCGAACCTTGCTGTTCAAGCCAAGGAGCTTCATCGATCCCTTATCGCAAAATAATTTTGGGTTCAGCTCTATCTCCTCGATAGGCATCACATGTGAAGAATCCGATATATACCTCCACAACATCGAAGCATGAAACACATCATGAATAATTTCCAACTCAAGAGGCAACCTCAACCGATAAGCCACAGGACCGATACGCTCCACACCCCCATAAGGTCTAATAAACCTTGGGCTAAGCTTACCCTTACGCCCAAAACCCATCACCTTCTTCCAAGGTGATACTTTCAAAAACACACGTTCGCCAACTGTGAACTCAAACTCCATACGTCTCAGATCCGCGTAAGACCTTTGTCGATCCGATGCTGCATTCAAACGCTCCAAAACGAGCTTCACCCTCTCGGTGGTTCCTTTCGACATATCTGGCATTGAAACCAACATTTGCCTTGTTTCCACCCAACAAAGTGGTGTTCTACACTTTCTCCCATACAAAGCCTCGTATGGAGCCATTCGAAAACTTGCATGATAACTATTATGTAAGCAAACTTAACCAAAGGCAAATGCTTCCCCATGCACCTTGGAAGTCTATAACACAGCATCACGACATACCCTCAACCACCTGGGCAACACACTCCGACTTTTCATCCGCCTACGGATGATAAGAAGTACTAAAAAGCAATCGTGTATCCAAGGCTTGATGCAACCATTCCCAATACCTCGACATGAACCTCAGATCTCTATCCGACTCTATAGATTTCGGCACTCCGTGCAACCGCACAATCTTAGCAACAAACAACTCGACCAACTTATCCAACGCATACGTAGTATGCACTGCCAAGAAATGTGCACCCTTCGTAAGACGATCAACAATTACCCCAACAAAGTTCCACTTTGACAGTGTCAAAGGTAATCCAAACACGAATCCACGATAATCTTTTCCCATTTCCCATTCTGGGATCCTCAATGGTTACTACCCTTAGAAGGAAACCAAAGCTCAGCTTCCACCCGCTAACAAACCAGACACTTGCTTACAAACTTTGCAACATCCTTTTTCTGCCTCGTCAGGTATCACCAAACTCTCAAACCACGATACACCTTCGTACTACCAGGGTGCACAACAAAAGAACCACTATTCAACTCCCAAAAACACAAACACCATCATCATTAAAACCAGAATCTTAAGGCTTTTCATCCACGATATCTTGAACACGCGATACAAGAGAAACATCAAGCAACTACTCATCCCTGATCAACTGGTTCAGGGATGGTTTCACCCGCAGTTTGGCAACAAGACCACCATCTCGTGACATGCTCAAGCGAGCAAACATCGCCCTCAACTCCACGACAACTTTCCTTAATCAACTCTAACCACCTTCATTGCCTAAGATTCAACTCTTTTGGAAACATTAGATACTTCAAACTCTCATGATCCGTGAACTCTAACACCTTCTCCAACAGCTACTCCACTTACATCAACTGTCTCAAGAAGGTTTACTTACAATCAGCCAACAGACCACCCTCTCAAAAAAACCCAACCAAAACAACATGGCTCTTGAGCTTACATAACCCCTCATAAAGCTCATTCTCCAAGCACTTACATCCGTCTGAAAGCATACGCTACAACCTTCTCAACATGCTTAACCACTCATCCTACAACTCATGCAAGAGCCATGAACTCTCTACTCAACTCAAGCTAAACCTCGATTAGAATTATCGTCAGAACTTCCTTCCAACTCCTCCAAGGTCACCGTCAAAACTTCATCCACCTAAAACAACCATCCTGCTATAATTATTCAAGCAAGAATACAACAACACTTCAAAACCACATCTGCAAACCTACGACAACCGTCCATCCCAGAGAAACTACAATACCCAACGGCTACTTCAAAAAGCTTTTAACTACACACCAAACGACCTCAGTTGATTCTAACCAAAACGGTCTCCTCTTCGCCGCCAAAGGCCTTTAAAGCACCTAGAGGCTTTACCTCCAGCCAACCAAGCTAGGCCACACTTACTACTAATAGTAAACTTGTTTACTCCTTATCCTCACATCCAACATTTACCTTGCATCAAAACAACACTTTAAACCCACAAATTACCTTAATCATAACATCTCACTATCAAATCCAGTTAGCTATTCGTAAGTGTGAACATTCATATGCATGATCGCCTACATGCCCTTACAAATGCCTATGCACATGTATGCAAGCTTCTAATGTCATGCCAAATGTATGCATGTACCGATATATGTAATATATGTATACAAATGATTTTAAATGTGCATATACGTCTGTCCACACTTACTAATAACGTCCTCAGACCAACCTAATCACAACCTCTCATCTTATTTCCAAACTCTTCCAGCTCCACCACTCTTACAACTCACTAACAGCAACTACCCTCACTATTACACTTTCGTTACCAATGTCGTTTTCAAAACAACACCGATTACTACCCAACTTACTAACTATAGAACCTTATCCACTACACAAGAAGATGCAAAACCAGAACTAAACAAAGATAACAACGACAAGGATTGCATAGTAAAGATACCTGCAATCACATCGTTATCTTGGAGCTCCAAGCGATGAGCACTCTCTCTCGTAGAACCTCCATCCTCTCCTTACTGAAAAGAACCATGATTGCACTCGCAATCACAAGGAGCTTCAACGGACATCCCACCTTGACCACCCCAAACTAACACTGGACATTCCCACCTCAAATGTCCAGAAAACCCATACTTCCAACAAGATTCAACCATTGAACACCTTGCGCCTCTCTGTCCTTCTTGCCACCTCCGAACCTTGTCTCGGCCGCGCTCACGGCCCCTATGAGACTCAACTACACGCGCTGGAGCTGGTCTCGGTATCTGAGGACAATTACGCTTCACATGTCTTGTCGCACCACAGCTCCAACAAGCTCCATTATCCCAGCAAACCCTAGTGTGTCGCCTTCCACAACGTCCACACTCTGGTAGACGAACCACCACTTTCTGACCTGAATATACTTGATCCACACCACCACCATTCGCAAACCTCAGACTCGGACGAAACCTTCTATCACAAAGTCTCTTACGGCGCCCATTCTCGAGGCTAGAATTTGAAGCTCTTTTGCCCCCATTCAGGTCACCATTGCCATCTATAGCCACGCTCTCACGTTGCTTATCCTCGAGAACTTATCTCCCAGGTATCTCCTCTTAAAGGCAGATAAAAAGAACTCCCAATCCACATCATGGATATTTGATGCAACCGACATAGATGTCCACCAAATACAAGCATCGTCCAGCATTAATGAGACAACGCTTTCCAGCTTACAGGCGTTGTCGCACCCTTCCTGATCCAAGATTGGAATCGTACTGGCTAACCAAGCCTCGAACGCCTCCGACGTTGACCCATGATACTCAACAGCTCCCAAATCATAGAGACACTTTTTTGACAAACTAGTTTGTCCAACAGTCGGCACATGCATGGGCTTTGTAACCCCCTTAACCCGGCCTAGACGGTTGACCCGAATTAAGAAGTTTACACGGGGAAAACTAAAGTCAACCCGAAAGTCAACCTTGATTAACGACCCTTTTTTTTCTTTTTAATCTTATCTAAATGCACATTAACCCTAGATATGATCATACAATCAGCATACTCAAAGACCATCGCAATCAGAAAACATTTAGGGACTCGATTGCACAAAACATGAATTTAGGGACCAAAACGTAAATTCTGGAAATTACAAGGGCTTAACCAACTTTTGAGTTACCAATATGAAATTAGTCATGTTTCATGCTTCTCTGCCAAATTTCAGCTCAAACGGACTCCCCAAACTCATTCAATTGCATATACAAAGTTCAGGACCAAAACGCAAGGTTTTCAAAACATTAACCAACAATTTCAGTGCCCAACGGTCGGGTGTTTCGAAACAGGGAGGACCCGTTCCGAAACACGGGACCGTTCCGAAACCAGTACCGAAACAAGGCCTGGCAATGGCAAAACCGTTCCGGAACGGTTCTACCCGTTTCGGAACGCCTAGGCCATTTCAGGCCCTCTGTTCCGAAACGGTAGCAACTGTTCCGAAACAGGCTGCCCAGATTGCAGAAATTTTTCTGGTTTATCACACATTCGACCCATCAAACATGCTCCAAAGGCAACCAAATCACACCAGCAAGTCATTCAACAATCAAGGAACATAATTGCATCAAAATCTAGATACAAGACCACCCCTAGGTGCACCAACTCATTCAACACATCCAATACTCATTCATGCTTTTAAAACAAGAAGCATATCATATCGACTTAAGAATAAGAAGATTCAAACGTTGCAAGCGTTAAACCACATAGTTCAAAAACATAAACCATACTTGTCCATCATACACAATCTCATTAAACATCAGCATAAGAGATTCTCCCCTGTTGAGATGTGTGGGGCTCGATTCGATCAACCAAACTTAGCTCACCAAGTGGTGGAGAGGTGGATTTTTGGGTGGAAGGGTTGTGGAAGCTAGAAAGAATAAAGACACAAAGATTTATAGTGGTTTGGCCTTCTAACAAGCACCTACATCCACTACCTTAGCGCCCCACTAAGGATTTTACAATCAATCCACTAATTGATTCGTCCCCTTTTCTAGGATTAGGAGGAAACCCTTACAACCGATCAAGCTTCTACCCAAAGCCTTGATCAAAACCCTCTTTTACAAAGAGATAATAAAAAGCAAACTTAAACCCTCTAATAGGTGTTTGTTTGCACAATGAAGCACTCACCCAAAACCTAAAACACTTGAGCAAATTTGACAATTTTGGCTCACTAGTGTTTGTCTATACAAGAAATGACAAATTAAGCACTAAGACAATTTCTTAATCATTTGATGTTGACAATATGAGCATTAGCCTTCTCTTGATGCTTGGAGGTCCCTTTTATACTCCCAATTGAGTTTATAGCCGTTTAGGACCGTTGAGGTTGAAATAGAGTCGTTGGAGCCTTTAATTCCCTCCATAAATGTAGTTCTGTAGCTCCCCGTTTCGAAACGCTCGAAGCCATTTCGAAACACTCTTAAAGTAGAAAGAGCCGTTGCAGTCTGTCAGGGTACCCGTTTCGGAACACCCCCTTGCCGTTTTGGAACGCGTATCGAAATGCCCTTAGCCCGTATCGAAATGACCTGCATTTAAAAGTTAGTTGGGAAAGAGCCGTTGGGGTTTATGACCGTTGTGGTCAGTGCCACGTGGGCGTATCGAAACGGCCTAGCCCGTTTCGAAACGCTGGGCAAAAATTCTGTCCCATGAAGGCCCGTTTCGATACGAGTATCGAAACGATTTAGCCACTGGAAGCACCTGTTTCGAAACGCCCTAAGGTGTTTCGAAACACTAGGACAGTTTTGTGAAAATTTTCTTTGAAAAATGTAACGCCCCGGTTTTGGGCTTAGAAGTTTTGGGCGTTGACCGGTTTGGTCAAAGTGCTGTTCGAATCTAAAAAGGTGAAATTAGGAAAGCCTAGTTCGGGTTGCATTAAAAATATGGAAAAATGTTCTAAAATCATCTTTTAATATATATAAGTGAATTGTGAAATCAATTTTACAAAATGAGGTTTGGAAGGGTGACATTTTGGCTAGTGACCAAAATGTAATTTTTGAAAGTTGCGTGACTGTTTTAGAAATGATTGAAACTTTGAATCTTTAAGGAGCTATTTACCCAAAGGGAGTTTCTCCAGATTTTTCTAAGATATTTTAATGTTTAATTCTGATTTTAAAACAAAAGAAAAGTGGAGGGAAATCATTTTGGCTATTTTGTAACTAACTTTCCATATTTTCCAATTTTCCTTTTCTCTCATTTTCTCTCAACCCAAACACTTTCTCTCCAGAGAATTTCTTCTGATTTTGTCACCTAAATCTCTCCTTTCAACTCTCTTTTGATTTCTAATCATCACATCAACAAAACCTCACCATTTGCTAGTTGATTCTTCAAGCTTTTTGGTTCTAAAAGAGGAGAAACTCAAGTTTGGAGGTAAGAACGTCCTTCTCCTCTAAACTCTCAGTTCTTTACTGAAATTCCTAAGTTCTCAATCCTTAATTGATGTTTTATAAATGGTTTTTAAAGTTGTGAAATGGATCTTGGCTTAAAATGCAAGATTTGGTGATTTTTGATAGATTTTCGTTTGATCTGTTAAAGCTGTGAATTGAGGTGTGTTTTTGATGATAAATGAATGTTAATTTGATAAGGAATTGAGTTTTAACTAATGCAATCCCGGATAGGTTGAATTTCCTAAGTTTAGTTTGTGATTCTTGGTTGTTTTTGAGGTGATCTTGTGGATCTGTTGTTGCTGGAGGTATAAGGATGTTAATAGGTTCTTTTTAGATGCTAAATGATGTTGAAGGATGTTTAGTTGTGATGGTTTATGGCTGGGCTTTGTTGAGGAGTTGTTTGGATGCATTTTCGGTTGTGTTTGGTGGCCGAAAATGGAGTGTGGATGAGAGCAGCGAGTTTAGGTGCTTTCATTGAAGTTATTAATGCATGATGATGTATTAATCCTCTGCTTTGATGTGTTTAAAACAAGGGAGTCATCTTTGGATCCAAGTGTTGGTGATCCGGAAGCTTGATTTGTGCTTCGGCAAGAGGCGAAGTGGAATCGGTGAGTGAAATTGGGTTTTCGGCTTTGAAACCAATGTCTTGGGAGCTTAGTTTAAGTCTAAACAACTTTGCTAAGCTCAAGTGTAAGTTTTCGGAAAAACTCTCTAGTGGTGGCCATGGTTTGGTTGTTATGCAATGTGGTTTATTGCATGTTTTAAATTCTGTTTTGAAAGCATGATTTAGCATGGTTATTGCTGATTTTGTAAGCCATATGTTGAAGGAAGCTCAAGGTAAGAGTTCCTTGTTTTTGAGCATTGTTAAAATGTGGTTTGATGCTTATAAATGCATGATGTTTATGGCTTGGTTAAGTGCTTTAAAACAGTGGATTATTTGATGATAATGATGTATATTGGCAAGTGATGTTTTGAAAAAGGTTAAGGTCACTAAGGTGGTTAAAAGTCCTTGAGTGAGCCTTGTGGATTCTAAGAACTTCATGGTGGTTAAAAGTCCATGATGATTCTTGTTAAGGTCACTAAGGTGGTTAAAAGTCCTTGAGTGAGCCTTGTTACTTAAGAACATCAAGGTGGTTAAAAGTCCTTGGATGGTTCTTGTTATGGACACAAAGGTGGTTAAAATTCCTTGTGTGGTCCTTGCCATGGTGTTTAAAAGTCCATGGGCCAAGGTGTTTAAAAGTCCTTGGGGCCAAGGTGTTTAAAAGTCCTTGGGGTGAAACTTGCAAGAACACAAAGGTGGTTAAAAGTCCTTGTGTGGTTCTTGGGAATTATAAGATCACAATGGTGTTTAATAGTCCATGTGTGAGTCTTATGTTGTTCTTGTTTTAAAAAGATGGAATTTATCACTTGTGGCCAATATGACATGTATTGATATGGAAGCATGTATTGCTTGTTTAAGAATGCTAGTGAGCATGTATATATGATGTTTTGAAGTATGATTTATAAAGTGTTTTATAAATGCATTATTGAATGGTTTTAATTAGCATTCCTCACTAAGCGTTTGCTTACGCTCTCTTTCGTTTTCTTAAACCAATAATGCAGATCATTAAGGTACTTTGAGGGCAGCAAGGAAGGCAAGCAATCAAGTGGAAGTTAAGCTCAAAGTATGGAAGGTTTTCTTATACACTTTAGCTTTTGGCATTTGGCAATGGGGGACCATTATGGATGTTTTTGGGAGATGTTTTAAACTCCCTAAGTTTTGCTTAATGTTGTTAATATGATGGATCTTGTAATTGGTCATTATATGCTTGGTTTTGAAGGTTGTATGCTTGAATGGTTTGCTTGTGTAGGAAGCATGCCATTAGAATTGGGGCTTTTTATATATGATGTTATAATGTTGAATGGTTGATGCAAATATGTCTCTTGATGTTGAATTTCATGCTGGTAAAGTTTGGTAGCATTTGGAGCATGTATGGTTGATCAATTGCATGTTTAAGGGAGCTTTTTACTGCATTCTGTGCAGGGTGTTTCGGAACAGTGGCTACTGTTCCGGAACGGGTGCCTGGAATAGGCCCAGGCGTCCGAAACGGTAGGCACCATTCCGAAACGGAAAGACCACTGCCAGCCCTCGTTTCGGTACGCGTTGCGGAACGGCCCCGTGTTTCGAAACGGGCTCTCCCTGTTTCGTAACACGTGACCGTTGGGGGCTGACATTGGTAGTTAAATGTTTTGGAATGTTTACATTTTGGCCCTAAATCTTGTTTGTGCAATTGTATGAGTTTGGGAAGTCCTTTTGAGCTGAAAGTTTACAGAGAAGCATGAAACCTGATTAATTTCAAGATGGTAACTTTAATTTGGGTTAAGGCCTTATAATTTACAGAATTTACATTTTGGTCCCTAAAGTTGTAAATTGTTCAATTGGGTCCCTGATTGATCTCTGATGTTTATGATCTTTGAGTATGTTGTTTGAATGATCATAACTAGGGTTAATATGCATCTAGACAAGAGTAAAAAGAAAAAAAAAGGGTCGTTAATCAAGGTTGACTTTCGGGTTGACTTTGGTTTTCCCCGTGTGACTTTCTTAATTCGGGTCAACCGTCTAGGCCGGGTTAAGGGGGTTACAAAAAACATGAGAAACCCTTTTGAAAAATTTCCTAGACATAATTTCAAGTTGTTTGGACTTTGGAAATGTTTTAAATACTTTTTAAATCAGTCCAAACCATTTTTCAATTATTATATCAAAACATTAGTTCTACAATCTCCCCCTTTTTGATATAATAAAACCACTTGAAAAATTGTTTGGGATTCTCCCCCTTTAACTTTAAAAATGTGAATAAGAGATTAAATTTAATTCAAATAAAGCTCCCCCTTATTCATTTGAAAATTCAATTGAAAATTCAATTTTTCAAACCATTTCTCCCCTTTTTGTTATATCAAAAAGATTTAAAACATTAAGTTCAAAAATAACAATAGAGGTAAAATTTGACAAAAATATGAATTTTGGTTTTAAAAATGGCTCCCCCTTACTCAAAGCATCATCAAAAAATGTTAGTCCATCATATATGATCATCTAGTTGAATAAACTAAAAATAAGACAAATAAATGCTAAAAGCAACTAGAATTTTTACCCACACTTGAACCCAAGGGAGGATGTGAAGCCTTCCTTCTTCAAGTGTTCTTCCTTGTGTGCATGGAGCTCCCCCTCAATGTTTGACTTGTTGAACATCTCCATCACACCTACAATAGACAATCAAGTAATTTTTGGTATCCAAATTGCTTTGGATCCATAAACGTTAGTTGCACAAAATTTAGTCCCCTTAGGAATCCATTTTTCAATTTCATCCTTTTTAGTTGAAGTGGTTAGTCCTTTTGGGACCCAAACACTTCTAAAACATTTTCCATTCACAAATCTAGGGGCACTAGATTGTCTAACATAAAAATTTGATTTTCTAAAATTGTTTTTCTTGTCTAGCTCTTTGGAAATCAAATCCTTTTCTCCTTGAACTTTTTGAAGCAATTTTTGTAAATCAAGACATTTTAACTCAAACTCTTCAAGTTTTGCTTCAAGTTCAAGTTTGGTTTTAGAAAGCAAATCATTTTGAATTTTTAACTTTGAAATCAATTTATTGTTTTTCAAAATGGGGCTTTTAAAATCTAAAACCAAATCATCATAGGCATCTTGTAATTCATCAAAAGTGTAAGAACATGAAGTAGATGAATTAGAAGTTACCCTTGAATCTTCTTCGATGGCCATAAGGCAAAGGTTGGCTTGTTCATCATCGGTGGAGTCTTCATCACTCCAAGTAGCCACATATGCCTTCTTCTTATGGCTTGAAGTGCTTGCCCTCTCCTTTCTTTTAGGTTCTCGTTCAAGCTCTCTCAAGGCTTTCTTCATGAACGGGGCACACTTCTTGAAGAGATGAACTATCTCTTCATCTTCATCGTCCTCTTCACTTGAGTAGACATGATGGCAAGTGGAGGATTTGAGAGCCATGGCACTTGCATTGATGCCAAGCCCTTTGATTTTCTTCTCTCCCATAGCACTTATTTCTTCCCTCTTCTTCTCATCCTCCTTGTTCTTCTTCATGATTTGATGAGTAAGAAGTGACCCCATTAGTTCATCAAGCTTCAAAGTCTTCAAATTTTTGGCTTCGATGATGGCGGTCCTCTTTGAGTCCCATGACTCGGGAAGTGAGTAGATGAGCTTCCGAACAAGCTTCTCCTCCGGGATGGCTTCTCCAAAACCTTTAAGACCGTTGGTGATGGTGGAGAACCTATCAAACATCTTCTCGATGTTCTCTTCCGGATCCATTTTGAAGTTCTCATACTCCAAGGTTAGGAGCCCAATCTTGGTCTCCTTGACTTCATTTGTCCCCTCGTATGTGACTTCAAGCTTGCCCCATACCTCCTTGGCACTCTCACAAGAAGACATCTTCTCATAGATGGATGGACCAAATGCACAAAATAGAATGTGCAAGGCTTTGCAATTTAGCTCCATCTTCTTGCGATCGTCGGCACTCCACTCCGCTTTACTTCTTTGAGGCACGAACGGACCATTTTCAACTACATCCCATAGCTTGTAATCTCTTGATTTGATGAAGAACTTCATCTTTGTCTTCTAATGGGCATAGTGGTCTCCGTCGAAGAAAGGCGGTTTGTCGATTGATTGTGCCATTTGAGCCGGTTGATGAAAAAGTGATCGAGCTTGCCGGATCTTCTCAATAGGATGTTAATCCTCATCGATTGAGCCAAGCTCTGATACCAATTGTTGAGATGTGTGGGGCTCGATTCGATCAACCAAACTTAGCTCACCAAGTGGTGGAGAGGTGGATTTTTGGGTGGAAGGGTTGTGGAAGCTAGAAAGAATAAAGATACAAAGATTTATAGTGGTTCGGCCTTCTAACAAGCACCTACATCCACTACCTTAGCTCCCCACTAAGGATTTCACAATCAATCCACTAATTGATTCGTCCCCTTTTCTAGGATTAGGAGGAAACCCTTACAACCGATCAAGCTTCTACCCAAAGCCTTGATCAAAACCCTCTTTTACAAAGAGATAATAAAAAGCAAACTTAAACCCTCTAATAGGTGTTTGTTTGCACAATGAAGCACTCACCCAAAACCTAAAACACTTGAGCAAATTTGACAATTTTGGCTCACTAGTGTTTGTCTATACAAGAAATGACAAATTAAGCACTAAGACAATTTCTTGATCATTTGATGTTGACAATATGAGCATTAGCCTTCTCTTGATGCTTGGAGGTCCCTTTTATACTCCCAATTGAGTTTATAGCCGTTTAGGACCGTTGGGGTTAAAATAGAGTCGTTGGAGCCTTTAATTCCCTCCATAAATGCAGTTCTGCAGCTCCCCGTTCCGAAACGCTCGAAGCCATTTCGAAACACTCTTAATGTAGAAAGAGCCGTTGCAGTCTGTCAGGGTACCCGTTTCGGAACACCCCCTTGCCGTTTCGGAACGCGTATCGAAACGCCCTTAGCCCGTATCGAAACGACCTGCATTTAAAAGTTAGTTGGGAAAGAGCCGTTGGGGTTTATGACCGTTGTGGTTAGTGCCACGTGGGCGTATCGAAACGGCCTAGCCCGTTTCGAAACGCTGGGCAAAAATTCGGTCCCATGAAGGCCCGTTTCGATACGAGTATCGAAACGATTTAGCCACTGGAAGCACCTGTTTCGAAACGCCCTAAGGTGTTTCGAAACACTAGGACAATTTTGTGAAAATTGGCTTTGAAAAACATGAGAAACCCTTTTGAAAAATTTCCTAGACATAATTTCAAGTTGTTTGGACTTTGGAAATGTTTTAAATACTTTTTAAATCAGTCCAAATCATTTTTCAATTATTATATCAAAACATTAGTTCTACATCCCCCCCATTGCCTTTATTATCTATAGCTATTAACCGAGACATACATCTCAAGTGGAGCTCTTCTTGAATCCCTTGCTTCTCGCTGTTCCAACTTCAATTATCTGCATTGATGGACAAAAAGGAGCGTAAGCACGTAATGCTTAGTGAGGAATGCTCAAAACCAAAACACCATCAATGCAGCGAGTCATAAAACCTCTTTCAAAAGCATCATAATTCGATAAGCCAAAGCAATGTTTGAAAACCCCTTTTTAACAACATGCTTTAAATCATGCATTGCTCAAACATGAAAAACCAACCCTTAGCTTAGAAATGCTAAGTAAACCTCTTCAAAGCACAAACTTGCAAAACCATCAATATAACCTTCCCATGCATGAACATCATATGCAAAGTTAAATACAAGATCCTTGGAAAACACTTCCACTTCACATTATACTTTTCTCATTCTTGAAAAAATCATTTTCAAAGTAAGGAACCCTTGAAAACCACCTACTCCTTCAATTAATCACATGCATTAACAAATGCAGCACATGAACCACAAACTCAACATTTGCATTACATGCCTTTTAAACAAGCCTTCACAAGACTTCAATGCATTAAAGAGATTCCATGCACACAATGCAACATTCTCAATAGATAATAAACACTTGTTCAAGCTAACAAGTAATACATGCATTCATAGAACATTACACACTTCTCATGCAACCATGCATCATTTCAAGCATCTCATGCTTCATCATAATCAAGAACTTTATATTGGCTTCCAAGTGATAATTCACAAACCATCATAACGCAAGACTCAATCGGATACGCGGATCACAAGCGTTGTCCCCACGCTTCATACACACTACCAATCTCAAGGTCCCCAAATGGAATTTTAACCACCATTTGACCTCACCATACACAAGGTCCTCATATGGAATTTTAACCACCATATGACCTTAACATTCACAAGGTCCTCATATGGAATTTTAACCACCATATGACCTTAACATCACAAGGTCCTCATATGGAATTTTAACCACCATATGACCTTAACATCACCCATTGGTAGTTGTATAACATCACTAACGAGATCCGGGACATACATCACAAGATCCACACATGGACTTTACACCACCATTGTGATCTTAACAAGCACAAGGTCCTCAAATGGAATTTTAACCACCATTATGACCTTAACACAAGACCCACCCATGGAATTTTAACCACCATGGTGTTCTTAACCATCTCGTTAGTGTACTTGGATGGAGTTACCGGTTCAATCACAACCACTCGACATCCAAGGCGACTTTATTCACGGTGCACCCAATCCTATAGCCGGCTAACTATATCCGATTAAAGTAACCAAGAACCACTTACATCACTTGCCAATATAACCTTCTTACCACATTAATCCAATGTTTTACAAGCATAACCAAAATGCCAAAACCACCATTTACCATCATCAATCCACTGTTTTTGAAGCATTAAACAAAGCCATTAAACAACATGCAACACTATGCATCAATCCCACAATTCCAATGTACAAAACCAAGGAACTCTTACCTTGAGTATCCTTCACACACGGCTTTCAAAACCAGCATTAAACCATGCTATAAAATGCTTACAAAACAGAATTTAAAACATGCAAATCACATGCATTGCATTCAACAATCACAAGTGCTTTTAAAAACCATTTCATAACACAACCAAGAGAGAAATTCCATTTACTTACACTTGAGCTTAGCTAAGTTGTTTAGACTTAAACTAAGCTCCCAAAACCTTCAAACCTTGGTTTTAAAGCCGAAAACCCAACTTCACTCACCGATACACAAAACAAGGCCAACCAACAAGCCTTCCAAGCATCCGAAACCTTCAACGCCACCTCTATTGCTCACGGATCATTCTCCCCTATTTCAAGCACATAACAACAGAGGATTAATGCATCATTATGCATTAAAAACACCAGCAACACACCTAAACTCGCTGCTCTTTGCAAATCCAACATTTCGGCTACCAAACACAACCGAAATCACCTCCAAACACTTCCAAAACTTAACCCAGCCAAGATCCATCACTTCTAACCATTTATAAACATCAATTAACATCCAAAATGATCCCAACCACGTCCTTATACCTCCAGCAACAACAGATCATCAAAATCACTCCAAAAACAACCAAAAACTCAAGCAAAACTTAGGAAAATCAACCTATCCGGGATTGCATTGATCAAACCTCAATTTCTCATCAATTATACATTCATTTAACATCAAAAAGACATCTCAAAACAATGCCCAATCAGATCATACGAAAATTCATCAAAACTAACCAAATCTTGCATTTTAAAGCCAAGATCAAGAATACATTTGCAAAACCTTTAACAAAACACAATTCAAGGATTGAGAACTTGGGAATTTCAGTAAAGAACTGAGAATTTAGAGGAGAAGGACGTTCATACCTCTAAACTTGAGTTTCTCCCTTTTTGGAACCAAGATTCTTGAAAATCCAAATAGCAAATGCTAAGGTTTTGTTAAAGAGATGATTAGAGATCAAAAGAGGATTGAAATCTCATATTTGGATGTCAAAATCAGAGGGAAAATGTGCTGGAGAATGTGTTTGGTTTGAGAGAAAAGATGAGAGAAAAGGAAAATGGGAATTTGGAAAAGTTAGTTGGAAAATGCCAAAATATCTTCCCTCCCTTTTACTTTTATTTAAAAACCATTAATTAAACCTTTATTATTTAAGAAAAATCTGGAGAAACTCCTATTGGGTAAATAGCTCCTTAAAGATTCAAAGTTTCAATCCTTTTTAAAACAGTCACCCAGTTTTCAAAAATTACATTTTGGTCACTAACCAAAATGTCACTCTTCCAAACCTGATTTTGTAAAATTGATTCCACCATTCTCTTATACTCCCTCCGTCCCACTAAAACTGTCACATGTTGACTTTTTTTGGTCAAAATTTTTCAACTTTGACTATAATTTATTTAAATATTTTAATTAATTAAAAATTATAAAAAATATATTTAAAAACTAGTTGATTTAAAGTTTTTAAAATATATTTTTTCATATTTTTATCAATAATAAATTTTAAATTATAAGAGGTCAAAGTTGAAAAAGTTTGACCAAAAAAAGTCAACATGTGACAGTTTTAGTGGGACAGAGGGAGTATATAATAAAAGAGGATTTTAAGACATTTTTCCATATTTTTAATGCAACCCGAAGTAGGCTTTCCTAAAAATCACCTTTTATACTCAAACCGAAAATCTGACCGGTCCGGTTCAAACCCAAAACTTCCAAGCCCAAAATTGGGGTGTTACAGGCTTTTCATTCATCGCGGCCTGAGATGCTCTAGAAATCTCTTGAACCACAGATGATAAGACTTTCATCACAGGGCCAGCCCTCCCCACGCTGCCCTATCACCTCAACTCCAGTTAAGAACGGCCGAACATACACATTCTCAACAGACGAAACATCGATCCCTTGGTTACCCTGCTCACCCGCAGGTACTAACGTATTTGATCCCAACTCTCTTCTCAGACTCATTGTGCTATTCTTAACAAGGCATAATAACAAAAACAAATCAAACCATGATTTAGGCCAGCCTCAAGCAGGGATCCAAGTTTACAAATCCAATTTGAAACATTTAACTAGTGTAATAAGGCAATGGGCACCCAGATTTCCCTCAAGCATGACATAACATACAATATCATATCATACTCATCACAACATCAGTATACGATCATATTTAACTCACATAAGATTTATATCAACCAAGCATGGCATAAATACCAACATTCAACCAAAACATGATTTTCAAACAACATGCCATTTAACATCGAACCGAACATCAAAACATACAAATTTCACTTACCATCATCCCCAATCTTTCGTAACCTGGCTCTGATATCAACAAATGTAACCCCCTTAGCCTGGTCTAAACGGTTGACCCGAATCGATGGTTGTTGGCTGGGCTCTGTTTAGGACGCAATCGATTGAGTTTTTGGTTGTTTCGGATGGGTTAATTGGTGTAGTTTTGTTGGGCAACGAGTTTGTGTTTAGTTTCTGGTGTTGGAATGCATTTTAATGCATTTGGATCTCTGTTTTGATGCTCTAAAAACAGGGGACTTTGATCCGGAAGCAAATGAAGCAATTTCGGAAGCTTCGAATGAGTGATCTTCGCATCGGCAAGCGAAGTTTCGCGTATCAGTGAGTGGAAAAGGGTTTTCTAGCTTTGAAACATTTTGAACGCGGTTTTGGGAGCTTAGTGTAAGTTTGAAACACTTAGCTAAGCTCGAGAGTAAGTAAATCAAAAGTCTCTCTCAGATTATGCTATGTTTTGGGTTTAAAATGCACTTGGATTAAATGTGTTTTGATTACTGTTTTAAAGCATGTTTTGAGCATTGATGTTGCTGGTTTAAAATGCCATTTTGTTAAGGATGCACATGGTAAGTGATCCTTGGATTTATATAGATTATGCATTTGGTTTTAAGCATGTTAATGCTTGTGAAAATGGCAGTGTGATTTATGCTTGTAAAATAGTGAAATAGTGTTAGTAAATGATTATATTGGCAAGTGATGGTAAGTGGTTTTGGTTACTTTAATCAGATATAGTTAGTCGGCTATAGGATTGGGTGCACCGTGAATAAAGTCGCCTTGGATGTCGAGGGTTGTGATTATTTCGTATACTCCATCCAAGTACCCTAACGATCAAGGCTAAGATCACAATGGTGGATGGTTTAATCCCGTGAGTGAATCTTGTGGTTTGTGTCCCGTGGTCTCGTTAGTGGAATTATACAACTACCGATGAGTGATTTTGAGGGATTGTGATTGTGCCATTATACTCCATCACGGGTGTTGAAGGGTTGTTATTGTGCCATTAAACTCCACCTTGGGAAGCCGGTAGTGTGTATGAAGCGTGTGGGACAACGCTTGTAATCCGTGTATCCGATTGTGTCAATTGTGTTGTGATATAGTTCTTGTTAATGATCACTTGCGAGCCAATATAATGAGGATGATATAATGAATTAATGATGAACGATTATTTTGAGAAATCATGTGATGCTCGAGATTTATGCTAGAATGCAAGTGATGCTTGGTTTAAGCATGAGCAAAGGATTTTTGTTGTTTCATCAATGTAGAGAATTGAGCATCTTTGGAAGCAAGAAAGCAAGAGGTTTCCAAGTGATTTTTAGCTAAGCAAAGTATGTGTTTTCACCTTAGTGTAATAAGAGGCAATGGGAGGGATTTCCACTAATGGATTGTTTGGTGATGTTAAACACCTTGAGCATGTTTGGTTTGTATTTTGGGACTTGTAAATGGTCTCTTTATTGTTTGTGGTCTTATATTTGGTATTTGGCTATGCTATGGTTTGTGTCTCAAAGCATGTTTGAGTAGTTTAATATTCCTTCATGAATCGCCATGCTTGATGCATATTTTGTGAACGTTTGATGATGCATAAGTGTTTGGAATGTTGGATATAACATGTAAGGATGTTTTGGACATGTTTAGTTGATGTTAATTGTTGTTTTGTGGCTGTTGGAGGTGCTTTTCCGGTATGCGTATAGATACTCGGGATTCAGTATCGATACACCAAAGCTTTTCGTAGGCATTTCAGCTCAGGGGTATCGATATGAGGTGTCCGCGAATCGATACGCCTAGGCAAAGTTTGAAGGTCGTACCGATACGCGGGGAAGCGTATCGATACCTTTTTTCCCAAGTTTGGCTACTACCTTCTCGCGTATCGGTATGAGCTAGAGTGTACCGATACCAAGCCGTTAATTTCTATTAAATGTATCTTTTAAAGTTCTGAAATGTTTCATAATGGTCCATGAATGTTGTATGTTCAATTGGTTGAGTTTGGATGATCCGTTTGTGATGAAATTTGACATGGAAGCATGTTACATGACAAATTAAGGATTGGTAATCTTAAAATTGGGATAGTCTCTGTAAATCTCAGAAATTACATTTTGGTCCCTAAAAGTTATATGTTTGTAATTGAGCCCCTAATCGATCTCTGATCGCTGTGTCATTTTCTTCTAAGTGTTTTGCTAAACATATAAGATCTTAATGTGCATCTAGAGAAGATAAAAAGAAAAAAAGGGTCGTTAATCGAAGTCGGCTTTAACGAGTTGGCTTTGGTTTTCCCCGTGTAATCTTCTTAGTCCGGGTCGGGTGTCTAAGCTGGGCTAAGGGGGGTTACATTTGTTGGTATCAGAGCCAGGTTTCAAAAGAATTGGGGATGATGGTAAGTGGAATTGGTATGTTTTGATGTTTGATTCAATGTTAAGTGGCATGCTGTTGGAAAATCATGTTTTTGGTTGAATGGTGGTGTTTATGCTATGCTTGGTTGTTATGAATCATATGGGAGTTAAATATGATTGTTTGTTGATGATGTGGTAATGACGTGAGCTGGTTGTGGATGATGTAAAGCATGATGATATGCTATGCTATTGTATGCTATGTTATGCTTGAGGGAAATCGGGTTGCCCATTGCCTTATTACACTAGTTAAATGTTTTAAATTGGTTTTGTAAACTTGGATCCTTGCTTGAGGCTGGCCTAAATCATGGTTTGATTCATTTTTGTAATTATGCCTTGTTAAAAATAGCACAATGGGTCTGAGAAGAGAGCTTAGATCGAATACGATCGTGCTTGCGCCTGAGCAGGGTAATCAAAGTAATCAGGGGGTCGAGAACCCATCTGATGAGACTCTACCTCCGCCGCCACCACCTAGAGGTGGAGAGCCGGAGCAACGTGGACAGGCTGGTTCAGTTTTGGGTGATCTAGCACCGCTGGTTCAGGCGATCACCGGAGCATTTCAGGCTGCGGTAGCTAGAGCGCAAGTTCAAGCACCTGCAGCTGGGCAGACGGGTTTGCCTTTGGAAAGGCTGAGGAATCTGGGAGCTGTCGAGTTCCACGGTATGTCTCCTTAGGCATCAGAGGCATGGTGTAACGCCCTGATTTTGGGCTTAGATGTTTTAGATCGGATCGGACCGGTCGGAAACGGTTCGAATCGTATTAGGTGGTTTAGGGAAATCAATGATAAAAAAAAGAATAAACATATGACAAAAGTTGCTAAAATCCTCTAAAACCATGTTTAAGAGGTTGGTCAAACGAATTTTACAAAAAGAGTTTTGGAAATGGTACATTTTGGGTAGTGACCAAAATGTAAAGTTTTAAAACTGTGAAAAGTGTAATTTTCTAAGAGGAGTCAAAAATCTTAGAATCTTTAGGGAGCTATGGTGCAACTACCCCTTCCTTAAATTGACATGTGTTTTAAATGAATTTAATATAATTGACTAAAATTGATTTTTAATTATTTTAATAAGTAAATGGTTTTTTGAGAGATCTCTTTTTACGTAACTAACTTTCAAGTTTCATTTTTAGCAAACCCATTTTTCTCAACTCTTTCTCCAGATCTCTTTTCTCCCAAACACTCTCTCTTTGATTTCTAAATCATTTCCAATAAATCTCTTCAAGTTCTTCAAGTTTTGTGAAGTAAAAACTTGTCAATACTTAAAGAAGGCAAGGATTAGAGGTAAATCTCGTTCTCAACCTTCAATCTAGGTTCTTTATTGAAATTCCCAAGATCTTTGACTTCTAATTGTTGTTTTTGGCTGAGTTTTTATTATAGTTTTGATTTAAGATCAAAATCTTGCAAAATAATGGTTTAAATCTTGATTTTTGGAGTTTTGATGTTGGGCTCTATTTTAGATTGATTCTAATTGAGCTTTGAGTTGATTATTATGTTGAAAAAGGGTTTTGATAATATAGATCCCGAAATCCTTGAGATTCTTGAGTTTCTTGATGGTTTTAGTTGGGTTTTTGAGGTGGTTTGATGGTGTTATGCTGAACGAATAGGGTAGGTAAAAAGTAAAGAGTTAAGTGTTGATAGGGTTTAATTAAAGTAGTTGAATTAATTAGGGTTAAGGATGAAAAAGAGATTTGATTTGATAAGGGGTTAAGTGATAAGGGTGATGTGATAAGGTTGTAAGTGATAGGATATGGTTAAAGTGATAAGGGTGTAAGTGATTAGGATAAGGTTAAAGTTATAAAGGTTATATGATAAGGTTGTAAGTGATAGGATAAGGTTAAATTGATATATGGTTAATATATTTAAATTGAATTTAAATTCAACTTAAATATTAGATGGCTAGGGTCAAAATTCAAAGTATAATAATCTCTCTCTTCAATGGGCCGAATTTAATCAAGCTAGGGTAAATTTTTCTTCCAAAATTCCAATTCGCCGCATGCCAAGCCTCTATGCTGGCATTGCTCTTGGCACATTGGATTCTCTCATTCTGCCAACTCCTCATGCCAATTTGCTGCCATGGCACTGTGTCTGGAACAGAAATCTACACACGCCTGAATCTCTTGATCTGTAACTGTTTCATGCCAAGTCCCTGCCTTGGTATTATACCTGTCAATCTGTACATACTCAAAGCAAACCTTTCAACACAACAAAGGAATAAAAAAGAAAATTAGAAGAAAGAAAAACTACTAATAATCCTGAAACCTAAAAACAAAGAAGAACAACTAACCTAATATTTTCAAAGATTCAAACCTGCTGGCGATGTTACGGTACCTCTACCAAGAGGATAACCTCTTTGGCATTCTTCTGTTTGAATAACCAACGTAGAAGGCTGAAGAATTTCTTGCCTTTGATCATGCCAAATTCTCGATTGCACAATGAAATGGAATATTTTACCATGGTGGCTTTAAACAACCACCTTAGAAAACTAAAGAATCTCTTTGTTGTCGAGGAATAGTCATCCTCATCTTGTTCCAGAATCTTCATGAAATCTTTAGTTTTGAACCACTACATCTCTGACATTATTGTTGCGGAAATTTTTTTCTTGTTCCAGTTCTTTATTCTTAGTCATTTGACATCCACTTTTCCTTCCAGCAACAAGCCATTTGAGCACACCTCGCTTCATGACATCAACTCTGACCAGAATTGATATTATCTGTCATTCAATTGTTTTTCCATCGCACTTTTGATTGATGGCATCGATTTTCATTCCTTGGCAATTCAATGCCAGGTTCTCATTCAAAATGGATTCCATTGGCCCAACTACATGGCATTCAATTTCATATATACATTTAAGAGCGTTAAAACTGTCAACAATAATACCTTTTTGTCTTACCGACGTAGGGTTGGAAAATGGTGGCTCCACTGGTTTTGTCGTGGTGGTGTTGGCATCTGATTGCTATCTGGCATCGAATAGCGGTCCGACATCAGATAGTGGTCTGGCATCATCAACATCAGCCTCTTCTTTCTCTACTTCCATGGGTTCACCTGCTGGCGTTGATTTCTCTTCCTAGCAAATAATCGACTACTTGGCATGTGTTTCGTTCCCGACTTGTTTGCCACTCCAGGGAGCAACAACTTGGCATTGTTCTTTCCCTTTTTTCACAGCATCCCTTGTACCACTTGGCACGCTGTTCAAGATGTTCAAAATCAATTTTGTGTGATTTTCAATTTTTCTTCTTGTTTCTTCAATCTCTTAACGGTGAGCATCCATTCTAGCTTGCACAACCTCTATAAAGTGTAAGTTCTCTTGCCAAGACATCCGTGTTGCCGTAACAAAGTTGTAATCATCATAGAAGTTTATTTGATCATTGTACGAGTAGCTCGACTGATGTTGAGGATTGTTTTGTCAGGGCATATGTGTTGCTGCAGCAATACCATTACGTAAGCAAAAACGTTAGCTCCTTGATCATACCGTGGAAAATTTTGCTGGTAATGCCATCGGTCGTAAGCTCAAATAGGATCTCTAATACTCATTCTCTGATCCTCTATGTTTCTAGATGTACTTAAAATATATAAAACTAAAAATAATGTTAGAAAAATAAATAATAAAAGGAAAATAATCATAAACTAAAACAAAGACAAGTAAAAATCCAAACAATCAATTATGTGCAATTCCCGGCAACGACACCAAAAACTTGTAGACTCTTTACGTAGATGTGTAAAGTAATATTGGTAAAAGGTGTAAATTATATAGTGTTGGGAAAGTTATGCCAAGAGTCTTTTGCGTGCAAGTATACACGTTCTGCAACTAATACAGCTTGGTGAGCTGAGTTATCGATCCCAGAAAGATTGACATGGAATTCGATTGCTTTGATGGTTTACTTGTCTTGGGAAAAAGATGTTTTGTTTTGGAGTTGTTTTAGAAACTAAAGAAAATATAGAAAAAATGAAGTAAAACGTTGGCAAAGAAGGTGTTTTTAAATAAGAGATGATTGTTAGAAGGGAATGCCTGGATTCAACATGGCTCATGCCAGCCTTTATTGGCAAAACTGTCTTGGCATTGTTTGTCGAGTAGATTCAACATTAGCAAAGCCTCTCTCGATGATCATTGCCCTAAATTGGCCAAGTAAAAAACCCCATATCTCTATAGTGTATGTTTTTCTTAAACCAATTTGCTTAAAACCAATCTATACTCCGAGGGGGTAGATTTCATTTCTGAAGTAAGTTCATATACTTGAACGACTTCTCTCCCAAGTATTGAACAACTTAATCATTGCAAGCCTAAGTCTGTATATTGGGCGACAATAGGCGTACTATGCCAGCTCTGGCTTGGCAGAGTGTTTAGGAAAAATTAGAGTATGCCAAATAGAGAAACTTTGCCAAAAACATAATTATTATAAAAGAACTAAGGCATGAAGCCAATATTCAATCCAAACATCCCCCAAAAACTATGAAAATTAGTTCATGGTGAATGGATTAACCAACACAACCATAATTGTTTTCAAAAACATCACCATAAAAAACTAAAGATAAACAACTTGTGCAAAGGGGATAGCAAAGGGGTCTCTCGATGCATCCCTCCACGCCAGGCTCTTGGCGAAGAGGTTGAACCACCCTTCTTCGGTGCAGTTGACCGTCACTCGGCGGTCACTCCAACGTCGTACTCCGATCACTCTAGGTCTTCACTCAATCACTCTCATTGTCTTTCTATATATGCAATGCTTGATCGATTGGTCTTTATATAGTCGTGAGTGGGAAATGATGAGATAAGCCTTTGCATTTGAATTTGAAATGATCAAGGGATAAGAGATAGAGCTCTATCTGATCATTTTGATATCTTATCAGCTCGGTGTGATAGCTTATCAGGCTAGGGCTAACGTCATTAAGCCGATGTTACCTTGGCATCCAAGCTTGGCACAACTTTGCCAACATCACTTCGCACCAATTTATCTTCTATTTTTTTCAGAAGTTGATCCATTTACGATCTTTTAGGATCCTGATCCTTTCTTATTTTTTCGGGGTTCAATAATCTCTTGGCATGGCATCAAGTGCACTTCTCTGCCAACAAGTGCTTGGCATCGTTTGGTCCTTCTATGCCAACAGCACTTGGAATTCTTCTTGGCAATCCTAACTGGTAATCCTAACTGTGTTGCTTTCCTATGCCAAACCTGCAAAATAACCACTAAAACAACCCTTCACCCTGGCATAGATAGAAAACTAAACTCTTTATGTAAATGCATGATTTTAGCAACCTAATGCAACTAAATGTACCTAAAAACAAGCAATAGCATTGTAATATTGGCATTAAAAACAATACTTTTGGAGAGGTAACACACCCCCAAACCTAAATAATTATTTTCCTCAAGTAATGCAAAGAAAGAAAAAATAAAAACTGTGAAAAGGTTATCTTGATAAATTTTGGTTGGTAATGCCAACATATGCTGGCAAGTAGAATTTGGCTCTATTTCTGTCCTCAGTATCTCAGTGTAATTATGCCAACCAGACAGTAATTCAAGATGCAACAATATAACTCTAGTCTAAGCTCATGAAGAGTGCATGATGTGTGGGCAATATACATCAAGTATCCTTTCACTTTCTTAGCCAAATTTACTTCCTAAACTCAGAGTCTTATTTCCATTTTCATTTTTTCTTCTTTGCCGAGGGTCTCTAGCATTATCTTAAGCTTGCTTCGTGGCACTGTTTAGCGTGAGTGATTAAGGGGAGTATACGATGAATCCCCACCTTAATCCAGACATCACTAGGCTTTCTCTTTAACTCATACTCTAGGGTTTTGGACTTAAGAACTAAGAGAAAGCAAACCACAAAGCCCTAAGTTCTTATTATCCCTAGGTAGAAGAGAGTTCATTTCATTGCGTTGGCAGAACATTGCTGCCTTATTTTCTTTTACCCTGACATTCATTCTTTTCTCTCTTTTTCCCCAAAACTAAGCATAGTTTCAAACAATCTAAGTTTGCTAGGGAACTAGATGCATACTATGTGTTAAGTGTAAATTCAATTCCCTAAACTAGAGATCAATTGCCAAGCAATCTTGGCATGCGACCCTTCTGGCATGGCATAACAACTAAAGATTAAAATTTCCTCATTGGATAGAAACCTAGATCAAATTAAACTTTCCTAATAAATGTTAACATCCTTCAAAATTTAATGGAGGCAAAATTTTCTTTTTCTTTTTTAATGGTTCATTATGCAACTATCTAAATGACCTACATGGCATGGCAAACAAAAATGCAAAATTTAATTGTGAAATGTATGGCATGGCTTGGTATAAATGTGAGGAAATGCACACCTCCAAACCCAAGATGTGCATTGTCCTCAATGCATGAAACAACACATATATACACAAGAAAAACAGAAAAATAAAAATATACATGAGCATGTGAATGCAATACAACGAAATGAAAAAGAGTTTAAGTAGAAGAGGACTCCCCCTCAGAGACTTCCTCTCGTGTTATTCGGGTGTTCCGTTTGACAAAGCTGCTACGATCGGGAGCTTTGCGCTTGATTCTAGTCATGGGTGGCTTTGCAACAGTGGAGGCTCCAATGTCCTCCTTTTTCTTGGTAGGGTTAGCTGGCAGTGTAATTCGCTTAGCTTTGGATATTTTGACAGGGACTTCTACTGACTCAGATGAGGAATCGATGCTGGTGGATTCAACTTACACCGTTGATATAAAAATTGGGGCATTGGATTTTGAACTAGCTGGACCGGCTGGCATCGTTGGACTGGCTGGATCAGTTGGTATGGCATCGTCATTGGCAGAGGGCTCGGTAGGGAAAACTAGAAATACTGACACAACTTCAGGGGATAGTTTGACAAGCACCTCCTTAATAATAGCATCCATTTCCTCTGTATAGTCCCTCATCTTAGCGTTAAGGTCCTCGGCTACCTCCAAAATTTGGAGAAAAAGCTCCTCGCGATAGTAAACTTGGGACAACACTGCCAACAAACTGGTTGGTATGGTCTCTGGCACATTGCTTGAGTCTGCCTTTGGCTTTGGCTTTGGCGTGGTGGTTTTGTTATTTCCTTTTCCCTTTTCCTTTGGCTCAAAAGCCGTGAGATTTTTCCATATGATAGTCATGATTGTCGTCCCCTTTATTATTTGGCCTCAATCTTCATCAAACCTAGGTTCATCATGGCGCATGAAAATGTTAGAAATAAGCAAAGGGAAAAAAATAAACTGCCTTTACCTTTCGCAGCACATTTATAAGTCTTATTGATGATGAATTTGCCAATGTTGATCTTGCTTCCTTTGATGATAGAGTGCAACAAAATCAGTTGTTCTTCTGAGATGGTCTCATGTGCGATGTAGGCAAAGGATTTGCCTTGCTGAAATGATTCCAGCCTCGCATTGGTGGCTTCAATGCCAGTCGTTTCACCATCCGGTGTCACTTTGATGAAATGATCCATGCTGTGCTAGGCTCGCGCAGTTCTGCCACCAACTTCTTTCTCTTGGCATTAGTCATGGAGTCGGTATACTCCTTGTATTCATCCTCCACATCCTCTAACTTAAACATGGCATGAACGAGATGAGGCTTTGGACGATTTGGACAAAGGAAGAAGAAGATAAAATACGGATCTTGGTTTCTTGCTTGATAAAAGGGAGAAGTGAAAGAGATTTTGTTTCTTTGAACTGCTTGGGTAGGTAAAAAGTAAAGAGTTAAGTTTTAATAGGGTTTAATTAAAGTAGCTAAATTAATTGGGGTTAAGGATAGAAAAAATATATGATTTGATAAGGGGTTAAGTGATAAGGGTGATGTGATAAGGTTGCAAGTGATAGGATATGGTTAAAGTGATAAGGGTGTAAGTGATTAGGACATGGTTAAAGTGATGAAGGTTATATGATAAGGTTGTAAGTGATAGGATAAAGTTAAATTGATATAGGGTTAAGATATTTAAATTGAATTTAAATTCAACTTAAATATTGGACGGCTAAGGTTAAATTTCAAAGAAAAATAATCTCTCTTCAATGAGGCGTATTTAATCAAGCTAGGATAAATTCTTCTTCCAATATTCCAATTCGCCGCATGCCAAGCCTCTACACTGGCATTGCTCCTGGCACATTGGATTCTCTCATTCTACCAACTCATAATGCCAATTTGTTGCCCTGGCATGGTGTCTGGCACATAAATCATCACACGTCTGAATCTCCTGATCTATAATCGTTTCATGTCATGTCCCTGCCTTGGCATTATACCTGGCGTACTCAATCTGCACATACTTAAAGCAAACCTTTCAACACAGAAAGGAATAAAAATGAAAATTAGAAGAAAGAAAAAAACTACTGAAAATCCTGAAACCTAAAAACAAAGAAGAACAACTAACCTAATATTTACAAAGATTCAAACATGATGGTGATGTTGTAACGCCCCAATTTTGGGCCTAAAAGTATTTCGAGGTTCGAAGGTCCTAGAATAGAGATCCGAGTTTTCAGGAAACGTTCAAGGAAATTTTTGGGTTATGATCAAAATCTGAGAAAATGCTTAAAAATCATTATTAATTATATAAATGATTTTGGTAAAATTAATTTGAAGAAAAAGGACTTTGGAAGCGGGACATTTTGAGTTAGTGACCAAAACACGATTTTTACAAAGTTGTTTTAATGACTATTTTGTAAAAGGATTGGAACTTTGAATCTTTAAGGAGCTATTTGACCAACTTGTTTTTATCAGATTTTCCTCTCAATTAGGTGAATTTTAAAAGGTTTTAATTAAAGATTAAAAGGGTTTAATGAAAAGAGAGTTAGTTATTTCATTAAAACTCATTTTATGTCATTTTCTCTCAAAGATTTCCTTCAGCCAAACACTCTCTATTTTCAAGAAACTTAAGGTAATTCTCTTGATTTTCCGAGTTTTTGATTTCTAAAGGATTCTTTAATCTTGATTTAAAAAACCTTATTGTTTTTCCTTTGATTTCTCAAGAAAAACACATCCAATTGGGAGAGATTTCATCCATTAGAGGTAAGGTTCGTTCTCCTCCTCTAATTATCAGTTCTTTATTGAAATTCCCAAGTTATCAATCCTTTACATATGTTTTCTAAGTTGTTTTGATGGATTAATCATGGAAATTTGGTTAGATTGAAGATTATTGATTGAAATCTATGATTTTCGTAATGCTATTGTTTTACTTGATTTGAGGCTGATATTAATCATGATTTGGATGTTAAATGATGTTGAAATAAAGTTTTTATCATAATAATCCCGAATTGGATTGAATCTCTAGTTGTTAGATTGTTAGATTTGGGGTTTTGTGGTGTTTGGGTGAAATCTGAGTTGCTGAGGTATAAGGATGTAATTAGATTGTTTTTGGATGCTAATTGATGTTTAAAAGTGGATGGAAGTGTTAGGTTTTGGCTGGGTTAAGGTTGTAGTGTAATCGAAGGAGTTTTTTGTTGTTTCAGATAGTCATTTTGGTGTTTTTGGGCAGAGCAGCGAGTTAGCTTTGATTACTGGTTGTTTTAATGCATGTTGATGCATTAAACCTCTGTTCTTGTGTGGTATAAACAGGGGAGAACGTATCGAAAGCAATTAGAGAAGGTTCGTGAGTTTTGGTTGCATTCGCGTCGGCTAGTCGAGTTTGCGCGTGTCAGTGGGTGAGAATGTGGATTTCAGTTTTGAAATGTTTTAAAAGATGATTTGGGAACTTAGTGGTAAGCTTGAAATACTTAATTAAGTTCGAAAGTAAGTGAAAGGAATTTCTCTCTTGGATTGTGCTATTATGTGATGATTTATGCATTGTTTTGGTTTAATGGATTTACCTACTCTTAAAGCACGTTTTAAGGATGTGTTTACTTTTTTTATTGATGTGATGTTGAAGGATGCACATGGTAAGTGATCCTTGTAAGTATATGCCTTATACTTGTGATTTTAAGTATGGTGTAATGCTTGGAAAAGTAATTTATTGATGATGCTTTGAAAATAGTGAGGTATGTGTTAAAATGTGAATTATATTGGCAAATGATGTTGTGAAAATGGTTTGTAAATGATATCGAATATAGTTATCCGGTTATAGGATTGAGTGCACTATAAAAAGTCGCCTTGGATATCGAGGGGTTGGTGTCCCATGACTCCATCCAAGTACCCTAACGATCAAGGAGGTTGGTGTCCCGTCTCTCGTTAGTGGATTAAGCGTCTAACCGATGATTGGGGTTGGTGTCCCCGTTATTTGTTTATGTTGCGATTGTTGTTACATCGCTATTCCGGTTGAGATGGCTTGAAGTGTCGGGTAGACACTTGTTGAATCCATGTATCTGATATGAGGTTTTAAGTTGTGAACTTGTTTAATGATCACTTGTAAGCTTATATAATTGATTATGTATCATGGAACGGTTTATGTTGCATAATGTGGTTTATGCATGTTTTACTCGTTAAGCTTTGCATATGATAGCTCTGCATGGGAATACTTAAATTGAGTTTGGTTTGTAACATGTCGATGATTCATGATACATGTTGCATGATGTCTAACATGCTAATTTTGAATAAGGTAAGTGCATGGTTTTAGAAAGCCATGATGGTTTTCAAATGATGTTTTAGTAAAGTCAAATGAGATTTCAACGTGGACATGAAAAATGGTTTTAATGCATTGATGGTGTTTTTGCTTTTGAGCTTCCTCACTAAGCCTTGTGTGCTTACGCTCTCATTTGTCCATCAGTGCAGATAATTGAGGTTTTAGAGGTAGAAAGAGGTAAGGGACTCCAAGAGACTTCACTTAAGAATGTATGTTTCTGTTTAGACTAAAGTAATAAGGGAAATGGGGGATCTGTTAAATTGTTGGGAGATTTGTGTAAACTCCCTTTTGTGTAAGTTTGGTTTGCTGTTTTGGACTTGTAAATGGACATTGGTATTTGGTTTATGCTTTACTTTGCATTTTGGTATCTTGCTTGGCTTGACAATAGGTTGCATGCCTATAGTTTACCTTTGATGCAAATGTTCTTTTTATGATGTTGTTTTTGCCATGTGTGATTGTGGTTTGATGTTTTAAATATGTTGTATTTGTGTTGGAACCATGTTGGGGTGGTTTGTAGGGATTAAAGTGTGCTAAACCAGCAAAAATGGGCATTTCAGGCCCAGGCGTATCGGTACGTGGGGTACCGTATCAGTACGGGTAGGCCATTTCTATCGATACGGTCTTTGTTAATTTCGTTGGGCGAATCGGTATACGGGACCGTACAGATACAATTTTGAGCTACTGGACTTGGGTTATAAATTATATTAAAATCGTACCGATACGGTGCATGGTTTTTCGATACGATGGCAGGTAAGTTAGTTGTTTGGGATCTTTTTCAGGTTCTGTTTCTTTACGTTTTGGTCCCTGATTGTTATGCATACAATTAATTGAGTTTGGATGATTATTTTAAGCTAAGATTTGATAGAGATGCATGTAATGTGATTAATTAAAGGTTGGTAACTTAAAAGGTGTTGAAGTCCCTGTAATTTGGTAAAATTACAAAATGATCCCTAAAATGTGTTTGTATGCAATCGAGTCCCAAGTTGATGTTTGATCGAGTTGCAAATCCTTCCGCTACGAATTTTATCGCTTAGGTTAATAATGAGCATGTAGGCAAGATAAAATGAAAAAGTAAATTAGGGTTGTTTATTGAGGTAAACTTCCTAATTTACTTTAGTATTCCCCGTGTGACCCGTTCGGTGTTTCTCCCAGACCAGGTCGAGGGGGTTACATTTGGTGGTATCAGAGCCAAGTTACGAAGGAGTGAGATGATGGTAAGTTGATGTGATGTAATTCTAAATGAATGATGATGTTTGCTTTGCACGGTGATTGTTATAATCATGTTGTTGATGAGAAAATGATATTGATACCATGCATGAAGATGGTAATGTATGTGTAAATTGTCATATACATGATGATGTCAGTGGCTGAATCTGTTTGATTTCTATGCATGGTGCTTCTGTTACGTATGTTGTATGCCTTATGCTATGTTTGGGGGAAATTGGGATACCCATTGCCTTATTACTATAGTAAAGTGTTTTAAATTGAATTAGAAGTCTTGGATCCTTGCTTGAAGCTGACATGATTTCTTGTTTTGTTTTATTAATATGCCTTAATTATAATAGCCCAATGGGACCGAGAAGAGAGTTACGTTCGGGTACGATTGCTCCTGCTGGTGAGCAGGGAAATTAGGAAAACGAGGTTCTTCCTGGTGAGAATTTACCCCCTCCACCGCCTCCACCCGGGGTGTGGAGCAAGGACAATGTGAGCAAGCTGGTCCTATGTTGGGTGATTTGACGCCTTTAGTTCAGGCGACGTCTGGAGCATTCCAGGCTGTAGTTGCCGGATTGCAAGTGCAAACACCTACTGCTGGGCAATTGGGATTGCCGTTAGAACGCTTGCGTAGTTTAGGCGGTGTCGAGTACCGTGGTTTGTCGCCCAAGGCATCTGAGGCATTGATGGCTAGTACGATCCGGATTTTGGATCAAATGGGGAGCAAAGATGTACATAAGCTAGGGTGTGCTGTTTCGTTTTTACAAGGTGATGCTTACAGTTGGTGAACGACTGTAAATGCGGCTATGGAGCCCAATGAGGTGCATTGGGAGTTCTTCCAAGCTGCCTTTAAGAAGAAGTATCGAGGAGTTAGATACTTGGATTACAAGAAACATGAGTTTATGTCTTTGGTTCAGGGTAGCATGACTGTGGCTGAGTTTGAGGATCAATTTGTTCGTTTGAGTCAGTATGCTCCTAAGTTTGTGCCAGATGAGAGGTGTCGATGTGACCGATTCCGTAGCGGATTGATGCAAGACGTGATAACTTATATGATGACTTTTGTCTACACTAAGTATGAGGTGATGATTACGCGAGCAAAAGAAATTTGTCAGAGTTTGGGTTTACCCTCTCGTAAAGGTGGTCCTGACTCGAGCGAAAGAGTTGCAGACCTTGATTTTGGTGATGATCGGTATAAAAAGCACCGTGATAGGAAGTATGGATCTAATACGAGATGTGTTAGATCAGCCTTTAATCCGTGTTGGGTTTGTGGATCACGTGCGCATATGAGGCAAGATTGTCCTCGTTTGGCTCGAGAGGCGCATGCTCCTGTAGCTGTAGCGCATAATGCTTGTTGGAGTTGTGGTTCGGCTGACCATTTGAGACGTGATTGTCCGTTGTTGGCTGGAGGTGGTCAGGTTAGAGCACCAGTGGTTGCACCATAGCGAGGCCGTGGGCGCGGTCGTGGTAACTTTCAGCGTAGGGAGGATGGTAAGAGGTGTAGCACATGTTGTGGCTGTGCAACCTGAGGGTGGTGGTTCTGTGAGGGTGTACGCACCTCGCGAGGGATGCAATGTCATCAATTTGATTGCAGGTACTTTTACTTTGCAATCCTTGTCATTGTTATTCTTTGATTGTGTAACACCCCAATTTTGGGCTTAGAAGTTTAGGGTCTGTACCAGACTGGTCTGATTTTCGGTTCGAATATAAAAGGCGGTTTTAGGAAAAGCCTAGTTCGGGATGCATTAAAAATATGGAAAAAATCTAAAAATCCTCTTTTAATATATATAAGAGAGTGGTGAAATCAATTTTACAAAATAAGGTTTGGAAGTGTGACATTTTGAAATAGTGACTAAAATGCGATTTTTGAAAAGTTCAGTGGTGATTGTTTTGTAAGGATTGAAACTTTGAATCTTTAAGGAGCTAATTTACCCAAGAAAGATTTCTCCAGATTTTTCTTAGATTTTAATGATTTAATTAATGTTTAATTAATTAAATGAAAAGTGGAAAACCATATTTTAGACTTTCATAATTAACTTTCTTAAAAACTTTCTCATCTCATTTTCTCTCAAAATTCCCTCATCCAAACACATTTCTCTAGCAGCTTTTTCATTGATATTCAAAGCAATTGGTGAGATTTCAATCATCAATTGATTCCTAATCCTTCCTACATTAAATCCTATTGTTTTGCTTATTGGATTTTCAAGGAATTTGGCTCTAATCAAGGAGAAATCTACATTTAGATGTAAGGTTATTCTTCTCCTCTAAATACTCAGTTCTTCACTGAAATTCCCAAGTTCTCAATCCTTAAATTAAGTTTTATAAAAGGTTTTAATGATATGAACTTGATTTTGGCTTAAAACTCAAGATTTGGAAGAAATCTTGAAGAAATCCGCGGTGATTGTTTGAGCTCTGTTTTGAGGTGATTATAAAATGTATTTTGGATGTTTATTGATGTGTAAGTGAGGTTTAATCAATGCAATCCCGAATAGGTTGATTTTCCTAAGTTTTTGCTTATGAAAATGGTGGTTTTTGGGGTGATCTTGGTGTTCTGTTATAGCTGGAGGTATAAGGACGTGTTTAGGTTCATTTTGGATGATAATTGATGTTTAGAAATGGTTGGAAGTGATGGATCTTGGCTGGGTTATGTTGTGGAGGAGTTTGGAGGTGATTTCGGTTGTGTTTGGTATCCGAAATGTTAGAATTGGTTAGAGCAGCGAGTTTAGGTGTAATGCCTGAAGATTTTAATGCATGATGATGCATTAATCCTCTGCTTTGATGTGTTTAAAACAAGGGAGACATCTTCGGATACTTGTGGTGTTGATCCGGAGGCTTGAACGACGTTTCGGCAAGCTTGCGAAACGGAATTGGTGAGTGAAGTTGGATTTCCAGCTTTGAAACGAATGTTTGAAGGTGTGGGAGCTTAGTTTAAGTCTAAGCAACTTAACTAAGCTCAAGAGTAAGTTTTTGGGAAAAACTCTCTTGTATGAACCATGGAGTGGTTCGATGCATTTGTTGATAATTGCATGTTTAATTTCTGTTTTTAAAGCATGTTTTAGCATGGTTAATGCTGGTTTTGAAAGCCATATGTTGAAGGATGCTCAAGGTAAGAGATCCTTGGTTGATATGTTGTAAATATGGATTCGATGCATTGTGATGCATGTTGTTAAATGGCTTTGATTTAATGCTTAAAAACAGTGAAATGTTGATGATAAATGATATATATTGGCAAGTGATTTGTTGGTTTTAAAGTACTTGAATCGGATATAGTTAGCCGGCTATATGATTGGGTGCACCGTGAATTAAGTTGCCTTGGATGTTGAGGGGTTGAGATTGTAACGTAAACTCCATCGAAGTACACTAACGAGATGATTAAGATCACAATGGTGGTTAAAAGTCCATGTGTGGATCTTGTGTTGAGTGTCCCGTGTTCTCGTTAGTGATGTTATACAACTACCGATGAGTGATGTTGAGGGGTTGTGATTGTACCGTTAAACTCCACCACAGGTGTTGAGGGGTTGTGATTGTACCAGTAAACTCCACCTTGTGTGTTCGGTAGTTGTGTATGAAGCGTATGGGACAACGCTTGTAATCCGTGTATCCGATTGTGTTTTATGTTGTAAATGGTTATGGTTTATCACTTGGAAGCCAATATGACATGTTGATGTTAATGAAGCATGAGATGCTTGACGTGTATGCAATGTTGCATGAGACAAGATGTTTTTGTGTTAAAAGGCTTTGTGAAAAGTGTTTATTAAAATGCATTATTGTGTTGTTCCTTTAGAGCATGTCTCACTAAGCAATTGTGCTTACGCTCTCTCTCTTGAACCAATAATGCAGATAATTGAGGTGTTTGAGGGCAACAAGGAGGCTAAGAAACCAAGGGAAGGCTAAGCTCATGTATGGTGACGTTTTCACAAAACTATTAGTTTTGATATTTGGCAATGGGAACCTAGGATGTTGTTTTGGGAGATGTTTTGGACTCTCTAATTGTGGCATGATGACTAAGTTGATTTGAATTTGTAAATGGCCATTTTGATGCTTGTTTTGGTGCTTTGATGATTGTTTGACTTCGGATATTAGGATGCATGCCTATAGACTTGTGGATTTCCTTGATTGATGCCATGAATGTGTTTT
Source organism: Hibiscus tridactylites (assembly GCA_958450335.1). Classification (NCBI taxonomy): domain Eukaryota; kingdom Viridiplantae; phylum Streptophyta; class Magnoliopsida; order Malvales; family Malvaceae; genus Hibiscus; species Hibiscus tridactylites. The sequence goes on from OY288272.1 coordinate 72,460,754, forward strand.
GATGATGCAAACATGTACCTTATATGCATGATGACTTGTTGGCAGGATTAGGAAGTCATTAGGATGTATTTGAGTGGTTAAAAGCATGATAAACCAGCAAATTCTGCACTTTCTGGGCAACCCGTATCGATACACTCACTGGTGTTTCGAAACGGAGGCCTGTAATGGCCTTGGTGTTTCGAAACGGATGGTGACCGTATCGAAACGGTTTGGCCACTGTGAGGCCCTGTTCCGATACAGGTCTCGAAACGAACCCGAGTTTCGGAACGGTCAACCCCGTTTCGAAGCAGACGACCGTTGGGCACTGATTTGAATGGTTTTAAGGTTTGCAAGCTTTACGTTTTAGACCTGAATATTGTTTTTGAAATTGCTTGAGTTTGAGATGCCTGATTAAGGCGAAATTTGACAGGGAAGCATGTAATATGACTAATTAAGTATTGGTAACCTTAAAATCAGTTAAGTCTTCCAACTTTCTAGAATTTACAATTTGGTCCCTAATATTTGTGATTGGTGCAATTGAGTCCCTTGTTGTAATTCGATCGCTGTGTTTTTTAAGTATGTGTTTCTCAAGAGTACGCTTAGGGTTAATGTGCATCTAGACAAGATTAAAAATAAAAAAGGGTCGTTAATCAAGGTTGACTTTCAGGTTGACTTTGGTTTTCCCCGTGTAATCTTCGTAGTTCGGGTCAACCGTCTAGGCCGGGCTAAGAGGGTTACAGATTGATTCTGCTTCTACGCATTCTTATATATTGAGTGAGCATGCGCATTTGCTTGATATCCGTGTTGATATGTTAGATGTGGGAATGCACGTATCTAGTTCCTCTGGTGAAACTGTTGTTACGAGAAGGTTGTATAGGAAATGTCCTTTATCTGTTCAAGGCCATGTGTTTGCAGTTTATTTAATGGAGTTACCATTCTATGGTTTTGATGTAATCATTGGGAGGGATTTCTTGACCGAGCATAAGGCTGTGGTTAGTTTTGATGCTAAGGGAGTTACCTTGAAACTTGCTGATGATTACGAAGTGGTAATCATGGGCGAGAATATGAAATTCTTGTCCAATGTAATTTCGGCTCTTGGAGCGAGTCGTATGATGGAGTTGGGTTGTGAAGCTTTATTAGCTTATATGATGAATCCAGGATCGAAGGAATTGCGTGTACAGGACATACGTACGGTATGTGAGTTTCCAGGCATATTTCTAGAGGAGTTGCCTGGGTTGTCGCCAAGTAGAGAGGTTGATTTTCGTATACAGTTGTATGAAAATACGACTCCAGTGTCTATTGCTCCCTTTCGAATGGCCCCAAAAGAGTTGAAGATGCAACTTCAGGAGTTGCTTGATTGAAGGTTTATTAGACCTAGTGTTTCACCTTGGGGTGCACCGGTCTTGTTCATGAAGAAGAAAGATGGCACGATGCGAATGTGCATAGATTATTGACAACTGAATAAGTTGACGATTAATAATAATTATCCCTTACCAAGAATTGATGATTTTTTTGATCAATTTAGAGGTGCTTTAGAATTTTCTAAAATTGATTTGAGGTATAGATATTATCAGTTGAAGGTAAAGGAGGTGAATGTGCCTAAGACAACTTTTCATACAAGGTACGAGGATTATGAGTTCTTGGTGATGTCGTTCGGCTTGACTAATGCGCAGGCTGCATTAATGGACATGATGAATCGTGTGTTCCATGATTTTTTGGACCAGTTTATGGTGGCGTTTATTAATGATATTCTTGTGTACTCTCGTACCGAGGAGAATCATAATAAGCATTTGCAGATTCTGTTGCAAGTGTTGTTGGAAAATTAGCTTTATGCCAAGTTAAGTAAGTGTGAGTTTTGGCTTAGAGAAGTTGTCTTTCTTGGATATGTGGTGTCGGCCGAAGGTATTCGAGTTGATCCACAAAAGATTGAGGCGGTGATGAATTAGAAGACGCCTAAATCAGTGATGGAAGTTCGTAGTTTCCTTGGTTTGGCGGGTTACTATCGAAGGTTTGTGGATTGGTTTTCTAAGATTGTTGCCCCGCTAACCAAGTTGTTGCAAAAAAATGTTCACTTTGAGTGGTCGGATGTTAGGCAATAAGGTTTCGAGAGGCCGAATGATGCTTTGACGCAAGCGAGGCGTGATCGGTGAGTGGAATTGGTTTTAAAGTGTTTTCAAAGACTTGGAAACAAGGTTTGGGGGTTTAGGTTGAGTTTGAAACATTAATCTAAACCCGGAAGTAAGTTTGAGTTGTTCCGCTATTATTTCTCGGCGTATGTCCCATGAATTATCATGTTCATGCTCTTGTTTTAATGATAGATGCTAATCCACTGTTTATACATGATTTGAGAAATGTTTTGATGGCTTAATTAATCCCATAAGATAGAATGTTGATTTTATCAAGATAGAGTTACTTGAGAAAATGCTATGTTTTTAACTATGCATTTGATTTGGAATGAAATTGTTTTATGTTGATGCATTGAAAACAATGGGTATTTGATGTTAAAATGTCGTATATTGGCATAAAAAGAGATTATAGTTACTAGATATAATTGGTCGACCAATTGGATGAGAAGTGCACTATAATATACAAAATTCATACGTGCTCTTTGGTTCGGGCAATTGGGGTAGTGCCATCCCGTTCCAAAGTGAGAGTGTGGTGATGAGAGATTCCACCATGATAGGTATTAGTGAAATAACCAAGCTTTATGGCGATAAGAGATGCCTCCATGAGAGTTCAGTGATGTGAGATTCCACCAGGGTAGGACTTGACGACGTGAGATTTCGTCAAGCTATCCGCATATCCGAGTGATGTTGCTAAAATGCCAATATATGAGATTGATTATGAGATTCACATGTACCTTGATATAAATGCTTTTATGAAATGAGATGCATATGAGACCATGTTTTGAGAAATGCTTTTGATGAAACAAGCATGTAAGGCTTTGCCTTGGGACTTTGTATTTTGGCTAATGCTTGAGATAGATGGTACATGTTGTGTTTAAATGATGTGTATTTTGCTTTGAAAATAATTTCAAGCATGAGATAGAAAGAGCACGACGAGATAGAGATTTCTAAATGAGAAATGGTTTTAAAATGCATTGTTGTTGTTGGTTTTGTTTTGAGCATCCCTCACTAAGCATCATTGCTTACGCTCTATTTTTCCAACAATGCAGAGAAATAGCTTTTGGGACATCAAGGAAGCAAGAAAGAATTACCAAGGAGTGACACTTTGCTCAAGTATGGTTTTAGGTTTACACATTAGTAATAAATTGGCAATGGGAGGATGCTTTGTGTTTGGGAGATAGTGTTTTGGAACTCCCTATTTTTGGGCAAGTTTGGGATGCCCTTTATGACTTGTAAATGACCTTTGCTTTATGGTTTTTGCTTTGGTTTGAGTTTTGACTCTTTAATGGCTTTTTGCATAGGAAGCATGCCTATAGATTTAAATGTTGCTTATCTCTATGCCTAGTTGATGAGATGGCCCTGTTTGTCTGAGGTTTTATGTTTAAATAAGATGTATGCTTATTAGAAGTATGTTGGTATATGTTAGAATGGATTAAAGTGTGAAAACCAACAAAAGAATACATATTTGGTGCAGGCGTACCGATATTCGAGAAACTGTATCGGTACGGGTAAGCCATTTTGGGCTTGGCATACCGGTACGGTGGAAAGGGTACCGATACAGTCTGTACGAAAGTGAAGGGGTGTATCGATACACGGGGGCGTAGCGCTATGAGTTTTGGATACTAGAAATTGGGGTATCAGTATAGTCCTAGAGAGTATCGATACAAGCTCTTTGTCTTTAACTTTGGAGCCTTGATTATCGAGGGGGTATCGATACTGGCTTGAAGGTATCGATATAGCCAACTATTATGTTAGTTAAAAGTACCTTTGAGCATTTTGTTTATTTACGTTTTAGTCTCTGAATGTTGTGAATGCAAATTAAATAAGTTTGGATGATTATTTGGAGCTGATATTTGGCTGAGTGGTATGTAATATGTTTAATTAAAGGTTGGTAATCTGAAATGGGATGAATCCTCCATAAATTGTTAAGTTTACAAAATGGTCCCTAAATTGAGCTTGTATGCAATCAAAACCCTAAACATGGTTTGTATGAGTTGCAAATGGTTTCGCTATGTTACCTATCACCTAGGATTATAACAAGCATCTAGAAAAGATAAAACAAAAAATAGGGTCATTTATTGGAGTAAACTTCTCGGTTTACTTCAACATTCCCTGTGTGATCTGTTTGGTTCGGTCTATCGCCTAGGCCGGGTCGAGGGGGGGTTACATTTGGTGGTATCATAGCCAGGTTATCGAAGGAATTGGGAGGTAAGGTTGATGTGATATTGTTGTTTGGTTGATTTCATGATGAATGTTATGCACGGTGAGTGATTATGCCATGTTTTGATCATTGTTTAATGTATGTGAGATGCCTGATGTTTGATAACATGAAATATGTTTGTTATATGCTGTTGGGGGAGAGGTTAAGGGTACCCATTGCCATATTATTACTAATGTAAAGAGAATTTTGGTTTTGAAAAGTAAAACTTATGCCTCTTGGATTCTTGCTTTGGCTAGCATGACTATTTTTATTGTTGCATTCTTTTTAGCTATACTGTTTTGATAATGGGACCAAGACGAGAGCGTAGAGGCAATGTGCATAACATGGTTGAGAATGAGATTCATGAGAATGTTGAGAATTTGCCGCCTCCTCCTCCTCCTCCTAGTGGAGATGAAGCTGGAGTGGGAGCTGGTGTTGGAGGTGTTAGACCTCAAGCAGCACAAGGGCAACCTGCTACTTATATGACACCGTTGATTCATGCTATAGCTGGGGCTTTTCAGGCAGCGATAGCGGGTATGCATGTGGCCGCACCTCATCCTGGTGCTAATGCTGGATTACCTTTGGAGCAATTCACAGTTTGGGTGGAACTGAGTTCCGAGGTCTATCTCCTGATGGTTTTGAGGCTTGGTTTGAAAGCACCCGAAGGATTCTGGGTCAGATGAGTTGCAATGATGTGCAAAAGTTGGGTTGTGTAGTCTCTTTGCTACACGAAGATGCTTATAAGTTGTGGATGACCATCACTGTGGGTATGAAACCTACCGATGTTAATTGGGAGTTCTTCGGAAATGCTTTCAAGAAAAAGTATTTGGGTGTTCGCTATCTTGATGAGAAGAAGCGAGAGTTTATGTCGTTGGTACAAGGGAACAAGATTGTCTCAGAGTATGAAGTCCAATTTGTTCGGTTGAGCCAGTATGTTCCTGAACTAGTTCCTGATGAACGTGTAAGGTGCGATCGTTTTCGCTATGGGCTTGTGGAGGATGTTAAGATGTACATATTGGCTTCGAATTACACCGATTTTGATGTTTTAGTCACTCGGGCTAAGGACATCGAGCAAAATTTGGGCTTGGTTGCTCGTTCAGGTGGATCTAGTTCTGGAAAGAGGTCGGATGAGTATGATGCGGGTAAGGATCGTTATAAGAAGCACAAGGATATGAGGTACCAGCCTGATCCAAGGCGAGGTGGTGGTAATCCTGGTCGAGGGCAACAAGGCCAGAATGCTTTTGTTCGTACACCAGATTGTAACCGGTGCGATAGGAGGCACAAGAGAGAGTGTTGGGGTAACTTGGGTATGTGTTGGAATTGTGGATCACGAGAACATATGAAGCGTGATTGTCCACAACCTATTAGATATGGACAAGCTCTGGTGTGAGCTGCTAAGGCACAAAGAGGCCGTGGGCGCAGTCGTGGTAACTTTCAGTGTAGGGATGATGGTCAGAGGAATGTTGAACATGTGTTTGCTGTTCACCCCAAGGGAGGTGGATAGGCTAGGGTGTATGCACACCGTAAGGGAAGAAATGACACGAATGTGACCGTAGGTACTTTTGCTTTGCAATCCTTGTCATTACTTTCTTTGATTGATTATGGTTCTACTCATTCATACATTTTGCGTGAGCATGCACAAGCGCTTGGTTTGCTTATTGACTTGTTAGATGTTGGTATACGTGTAACCAGTTCTTTTGGTGAAACGATAGTTACGAGGAAATTGTTTAGAAAGTGTCCTTTGTCTTTTCAAGGTCATGTGTTTGAGGTTGATCTTATGGAGTTGCCTTTTTATGATTTTGATGTGATTCTTGGTATGGACATTTTGATTTTGATGTGTCCAGGATTACTATTTTGATTACCCTTTTTACTCATATTATTGTTAGACTTAAGCACATTTTAGTTGCATTATTAGGCATTCATGCATGTTTAAATGATTTCCTTCACCCTTATGCTTGAGTTCATATTTTGATCCATTTTGGTGGAAAAGAGGTACTCCTGGACTATCTTGTGCATGTGCAGGTCATGCCCGGGCATGAACATTGATGCCGAGGCAACTAAGAATAAGGTAAAGTGGTAGCCAAAGTAATGACTGAAAAATCCAGACTTGATGGAGGTGGTTGACGCAAAGATTTGAAGCTGGAATTCCATGAAGAAGTCGAGAGAAGATTAAGAGAAGTTTTGGGGGAATAAAAAGAAAATAAAAGAGATTTATCCCTTTTAAAAGTATTTAATTCCAACTTAACTTCCTCCTCAAGAAAGACTTTGACCTAACCATCTCCTATATAAAGAACCCCTAACCACATATTTTAACAAGTAGAAGAGGGGAAAGAAATCGGTCAAGAGAGAGTTCGAGAAAGGGCTGTCGAAGTCTTCATCTTTTCTTCATTGTTTTCGATTTTGTTTATGTTGGGGAACAATTACATTGAGTTTATTTTAAACCAAACCATGAATTTTGATTTTGTTTAGGTTTTTAAGTTTGCAATTTTAATTCAAGGTTTGTTCATTCTTGATTTTTAAATCTTGTTTGCGAGTGAATTGGGAGAGGATCTCAAGAATCTGGACCTTCACAACCAGTCCAAAATACTGAAGAAGTGGAAGGGTTGAAATCTAAGGTTGCGAAATTAGAAAAACTTTTTGAAACTTGCTTTCTACCCTACTTTCAACAACAACGTCCAGATCTACATGTGCCTGATATGGATGCTTTGCTTCGTATGGTTGATACAGAGGCATTTAAAATATTTTTCTTTCTTATTACTCCATTCATTTTTATTTAAATTCATTATTTTAATTGCTTTTAATAGGCAACTCCTGATGCTGGTAGTGCTTCAGCAGCAATCAATAGTACTAGTCGATCCTTGCCTTCAACAAATCAACAGAACGCAAATGGAAATATTCGAAGCACACAATAGAGGAGGATATTCAAATATTTCTAGCTTTTATTATGTAGGTTATTAAGAAACAAAAATATTTGCTTGCATATTTCTTTTGCCTGTACTAGACTCGTACGTACATATTTTACTAATTATGTATTACATACTTTTTTTAATCGAACATTAGATCGAATATTTTCCCTTCAAAAAATGAAATCAAATTTGTTATAATAGTTTTAGTAATTTTAATATTTAAAATAAAAAATATTAAAAAAATAATTGAATGTATTAATAGTTATTAATATTAAAAAAACAAATAAATACCAATTAAACATATATCGACGGACAAAACCGTCGGTATACATATTTTATAAAGATCTTACATGATACATATACCAATGGACACGCCGTCGATATAGGTTACAGATAACAGCTATACCAACGGACACGCCGTCGGTAAAGAAAACAACTATACCAACGGACATGCCGTCAGTAAAGATAACAACTATACCAACGGACACGCCGTCGGTAAAGATAACAACTATAACGACGGACAACACCGTCAGTAAAGGCCGTAGAATATATCGACGGACAAAATCCATCGGAATATATGTTCTAATTTGTCGGGGTAGTTCATATCTATGCCTACGGTTTTGTCCGTCGGTAAAGGGTCGGAATATCTATACCAACGGTTTTGTCCATCGGTATAGCTCTGTATCGACAAGCATATTACCGACGGCTCGTTGTCTGTCAAAATTTCCCTTTTGTCCGTCGGTAAAAGGATTTAGACTATATACCGACGGATTTTTAGTGTTTTACTAACGGATTTGTGTCTGTCGGTATATGTCATTTTTTTTGTAGTGTAACTAGAATTAAGCTTAAATAAAAAGATTGCATGCAAAAGTTTTAAATAGACCAAGCCTATCCCTTGTAAATAGTTAATTCTATAAGAGAGTTGAGGGGTAAAATTGAGCTTTCCCAGCCCCTAATCATCACCTTGGCCGGCCACTTGAGAGAGAGAGAGTGGGATTGGACATATCCCACTATCAGACAAAACTTTCTCTTCTCCTTCCTTTTACCGTGAAAGTTAGAGAGCTTAGAGAGGGAAACTTTGTTGGTTCTTCAACCATTATTGTGTGTTTAGAAGCTTGATTTAAGCTTATTCTTAAGTGAGATTAAAGCTATCACATGTAAGTAAACTAAATCTTAATTATACTAGATAGTCGATTGATGCTAGGATGATTTGAATTGATTTTTATTGTGTTTCATTGCTGCAAATTCTTAATTTATGCATGCATGTAATGTTTATGAGCTTAGGAATGAATTTGAGTTGAGGTCTATATTGGAAATTAAATTTTTAAGCTTGAACTAGTTAACCAAATGAATTAGGACATGTTTGAAGATAATGTTTAAGGCCCTGGACTAATCTATAAAATTGAAAGAATTAGAATTTGAATTGTAAAATTTCCATTAAGAATGAATTGAAGATTAGGGTCTTAATTATACGATTTAGGCTTTGGATTGGCTAAAATGTGATTAAAATGAAGTTCGATTGAAGGAATTATCAAATTGGTTCAGTAAATTATGAAAACTGAATTATGGGACTGTTTTGTAATAATTAGAAAATGCTAGGATTGAAATTGGTTAAATTATGATTTTGGAAATTGATTTAAAAATCAGGGGATTATGTTAGAAAATTTTTTAGTAACTCGAATTAAACTTAAAATGGCTCAATTTGATAAATTAAGCAAATTAGCAAAATCTATCCAAGAACAGTCATGTGCCGGACATCAACTTTGAAATATCACTATAAATCGTATATAAGGAAGTTTAAGTTGAAACTTTGATGGATTAAACTTTCATATGTACATTTTAGTTGAGAGAAAACAGAGCTCAATTTGGAGCTATGTTGTAACCCCCTTAGCCCGGCCCAGACGCTTGACTCGAACTACGAAGATTACACGGGGAAAACCAAAGTCAACCCGAAAGTCAACCTTGATTAACAACCTTTTTTCCTTTTTATCTTTTCTAGATGCTCATTATTAGCCTATATGATTAGCAATTCAGTTCAGTGGAAGCGACACAGCGAACGAAACTCAAACAAGGATTCAAATGCATAGAAACGTCTTTTGGGGACTAAAACGTAAATTTCTAAAATTATAAGAACCAATTAAGTTTTAATGTTACCAATCCTTAATTAATCATATAACATGCCATCAAGTCAAATTGAATCACAAACGGATCATTCAAACTCATTAAATTAAACAACCAAATCTTAGGGACCAAAATGTAAGAAACAGAAACCTAAAACGGTTCAAATTCAAACTCAACGGTCAGGCGTTTCGAAACGGATGGCCCAGTACCGAAACAGTCGTTTCGAAACTTGGTTGACCGTTTCGATACTCGGGTGCGTTCCGAGACCCGTATCGAAACACCCCTTTCTAGTAGCAAAACCGTTTCGATACGTCCCTACCCGTTCCGAAACCTCTTAGCCATTTCAGGCCTCTGTTCCGAAACAAGCAAGTGCGTTCCGATAAGCCTTGCCTTGCAACAACAGATTTTGCTGGTTTTTCACATATTTTCATATCCGAAACATTCCCAATACATGCCACCACATGCCTACAACATAGATACACACCAACGGTCATCATTTTGAGGCAATAGCTACGACATGGCATCTAACATGCAAACATAGATACTAAAGGCATGCTCCGTATTCCACCAAAGCCATAACAAGCTAAAACCAACATTAACATCCAAACTCAAACCATAATGGCCAATTACAACTCAAGAATAAACCATCAAACATGCTCAAAGTAGAGGGAAACATCCTCAACCATTCAAAAGTATAAATTCCACCCATTGCCTCTTATTACACCGAAATAAAGCCACATACTTTGCAAGGTTAAAAGCTTGGATTCCTCTTGCTTACTTGCTGCCTTGAATGCCTAGTTTTCTGCATTGATGAAACAAAAGAGCGTAAGCACAAAGCTTAGTGAGGTCCACTATGCAACATTCATCAATGCATTTCACGCCATTGGCAAATCCACCATTTTAATTATCATGCCTTTACATAAAACATGTCCATTCAAGAACATCAATGCTCTTTCTAAAACATGCACATATACAACATTAAAATCAGCAAATAAACCTTTGCACATGCTTTACCAAGCGTCTCATGCATCCTTGCATCATTTACAAGCATCTCATGCTTAACATTAATGTTATACATTATATTGGCTCGCAAGTGATAATCCATAAACCATTTCAACACAAGACACAATCGGATATGCGAATTACAAGCGTTGTCCCACACGCTTCATACATACTACCAGACTACACAAGGTGGAGATCAAAGACACAATCACAACCCCCAACACCCGTGATGGAGATTAATGGCACAATGACAACCCCTCGACATCACTCATTGGTAGTTGTATAATTCCACTAACGAGAGTATGGGACACATACACAAGACTCACACACGGGACTAAACCATCTACCGTTGTGGTCTTAACCTCAATCGTTAGGGTACTTGGATGGAGATTACGGCACAATCACAACCCCTCGACATCCAAGACGACTTTATTCAAGGTGCACCCAATCCTATAGCTGGCTAACTATATCCAATTAACACAACCAAAAACAATTTACATCACTTGCCAAAATAATCATTTAACCACATTAATTCATTGTTTTACAAGCATAAACACAATGCTATTTCCACAAGCATAACATGCTTACATCATATGCATTAAACACATGAAAACCAATGATCACTTACCTAGTGCATCCTTAACATAATGTCATTAAAATCCAACAACATTCATGCTTATAACATGCTTTAAAACAATAAACAAATCCACACTTAACTCAAGTGCATTTTCATCAAACATAGCACATTTCCAAGAGAGGGATTTCCGAATCACTTACTCTTGAGCTTAGCTAAGTGTTTCAAACTTACACTAAGCTCCCAAGACCACGCTCAAAGCGTTACAAAGCAGGAAATTACATTTCCACTCACCGATACGCGAAGCCTTGCTCGCCGACACAAAAATTACTCTTCCGGAGCCTCCAACAACACCTCGTTTGCTTCCAAATCAAGATCCCCTATTTTCACATCATCAAAACAAAGATCTAAATGCATTAAAATGCATCCCAACACCAGCAACAATTCACAAACTCGTTGCTTACCCAAACCACACCAAATTACCTATCCAAAACAACCGAAAACTCAATCAATTGCTTCCTAAACAAAGCTTTGCAGACATACATCACTCCCAACCCATAATAAACACCAAAACACATCTAACAAACAACCTAACCCAACCTTATACCTCCAGCAATCTTGATTCCACCAATTCACCTCAAAAACTCACTTAAAACAACCAAGAAACTCAAGGATCTCAAGGATTTCGGGATCTATGTTATCAACACTTCATTTTAACATATTAATCAACTTAGAACTCAATTAAAATCAACACAAAATAGAGTTTAACTCATCAAGTCCTAAAATTAAGATTTCAACCACAATTTCACAAGATTTTGATCTCCAATCAACACTATAATGAAAACTCAACCAAAAATAGTATTTAGAAGCCAAATATCTTGGGAATTTCAATAAAGAACTTTGATTAGAGGTTGAGAACGAGATTTATCTCCAATCCTTGCTTCCATCAATGAATGACAAGTTTTCCTTAGCAAAATCTTGAAGAACTAGGAAAGTTTTCTTGAAAATGATTTAGGAAATGTTGAGAGAGTTTTTGGGAGAAAGAATTCTGGAGAAAGATGAGTGAATTAGTGTTTGGCTGAAAATGAGAAAGAGTTGGTAGTTACGTAATTGAAAATCTCACATTAACTACCTTTTAATTAATTAATATAAATCCAATTAAAGTCATTTAATTAAAAACCTTTTAAAACACATGTTATATTGAGAAAGGTCAAATTGACTTAAAGCCCCCTAAAGATTCTAAGATTTTGGCCTCTACATTAAAAATCACATTTTTCCAGTTTAGAAACTTTACAATTTGGTCACTACTCAAAATGTCCCATTTCCAAAATCCGTTTTTTAAAATTGACTTGACCAACCTCTTAAACATATTTTTAGAGGATTTTAGTAAATTTCATCACATTTTTATCCTATCTCGATCCTTGTTTTCCTTAAATCACCTTACGCGATTTGAACCGTTCTCAACCGGTCCGATCCGATGTCTAAAACATCTAGTCCCAAAACCAGGGCGTTACAACTCTCCCCCACTTAGGAAATTTCGTCCTCGAAATTCTTACCTGATGGAAAGAGATACAGAAACTACTTCAGCATGTCCGCCTTGCTTTCCCACGTGGCCTCCTAAACTCCTCGGTGTCGCCACAACACCTTCACAAGCTCTATCGTCTTGCCACAAAGAACTTTGTTACTCACATCCAGAACCTTCACTGGTTCCTCATCATATGACAGATCCGGATTCAACTCTATCTCCTCAACAGGCATCACATGCGAAGGATCCGATCTGTACCTTCGTAACATAGAGACATAAAACACATCATGTATCTTTTCCAACTCCGCAGGCAATCTCAATCGATATGCCACAGGACCAATACGCTCCACAATTTCGTAAGGTTCAATGAACCTTGGGCTAAGCTTACCCTTACGCCCAAATCTCATCACCTTCTTCCAAGGCGACACCTTTAAAAACACACGTTCGCCAACCGCGAACTCAATTTCTTTACGCTTCAAGTCCGCATAAGACTTTTGCCTATCCGATGCAGCTTTTAAACGCTCACAAATGAGCTTCACCTTCTCGTTGGTTCCCTTTAGCATAGTTGGCATCGAAATAATCTTTTGCCCAGCTTCTGCCCAACAGAGAAGGGTTCTACATCTTCTCCTATACAAAGCCTCGTATGGAGCCATTTGAATACTTGCCTGGTAACTATTATTATACGCAAAATCAACCAACATCAAGTGCTTCTCCCAAGAACCCTGAAAATCTATTACACAACATCTCAACATGTCCTCAAGCACTTGAATCACATGTTCTGACTCTCCATCCGTCTGAGGATGATAAGAAGTACTAAAATTCAACCGTGTACCCAAGGCTTGATGTAAACATTCCCAAAATCGTGCTGTAAACCTCGGATATCTATCCGACACAATGGACTTTGGCACAACTTGCAACCGCACAATCTCAGCTATGTACAGCTCAGCCAACTTATCCAAGGTATACGTAGTATGCAAAGACAGAAAATGTACACACTTCGTGAGCCGATCTACAATCACCCAAACTGAATTTTTCTTTGATGGCGACAAAGGCAATCCAGACACAAAATCCATGGTGATTCTCTCCCACTTCCATTATGGAATTCTCAAAGGTTTCAGCAACCCAGAAGGAACCTGATGTTCAGCCTTCACTCGCTGACACACCATGCACTTACTAAAGAACTCCGCCACGTCATTTTTCAACCCCACCCAGTAGTACTCATCTTTTAAACCACGACACATCTTTGTAATACCAGGGTGCATAGCAAAAGGGCTACTATGAGCTTCAGTCAGAATAGTGCGCCTCAACTCAACATCATTCGACACCACTATTCGACCCCAAAGCACAAAACACCATCATCGCTAAAGCTGAAATCTGAAAGTCTACCCTCCGCAATGTCCTGAACATGCGAAACAAGAGAATCATCAAGCAACTGTTTATCATTGATCAACTGAATTAGAGATGGTTTCACTTGTAATTCTGCAATAGGACCACCATCATGCGATATGCTCAAGCGAGCAAACATCGCTCTCAACTCTACAGCCACTTTCCAGCTCAAAGCATTAGCCACAACATTAGCCTTGCCCGGGTGATACTCGATTGTCAAATCAGTCTTTAAGCAACTCTACCCAACGACGCTGCCTAAGATTCAACTCCTTTTGAGACAAAAGATACTTCAAGCTCTTATGATCTGTAAACACAACACACTTCTCACCGTACAAGTAATGCCTCCAAATATTCAAGGCAAACACCACAACCGCAAGCTCAAGATCATGAGTAGGGTAGTTGCGCTCATGCACCTTCAACTGCCTAGATGCATAGGCCACTACCTTACCCTCCTGCATCAACATGCAGCCCAAACCAACAATGGACGCATCTCTATAAACCACAAACTCCTTACCAGACTCAGGTTGAATCAGAATAGGAGCTTGCGTCAAAGCTTCTTTCAGCTTCTCAAAAGCTTGTTGTCTCGCATCAGTCCACTCAAAGCGAACATTCTTCTGCAACAACTTGGTCAAAGGTGCTGCTATCTTCGAGAAACCCTCGACAAACCTACGATAATACCCAGCTAGACCAAGGAAACTTCGCACCTCCATCACCGACTTAGGTACCTTCCAACTCATCACAGCCTCTACCTTGTGCAGATCAACGCGAATACCCTCAGCTGACACAACATGTCCAAGGAAGACCACCTCCCTAAGCCAAAATTCACACTTACTCAGCTTGGCATACAACTGATTTTCCAATAACGCTTGCAAAACAATTCTCAAGTGTCTATCATGATCCTCCTCGATACGCGAATACAAAAGGATATCATCGATGAACACCACCACAAACTGATCCAAGAATTCATGGAATACACGATTCATCATGTCCATGAAAGCAGCAGGCGCGTTGGTCAAACCAAACGGCATCACCAAGAATTCACAATGTCCGTACCTCGTCCGAAAATATGTCTTAGGTACGCCCACATCCTTCACCTTCAACTGATAATACCCCAATCTCAAATCTATTTTAGAAAACACTGAGGCTCCCTGAAACTGATAAAAGAGATCATCAATTCTAGGCAAGGGATACTTGTTCTTGATCGTCAACTTGTTTAGTTGCCGATAATATATGCACATATGCATTGTCCCATCCTTTTTCTTTACAAACAAGACCGGTGCACCCCAAGGTGACACACTCGGCCGGATGAAACCTCGATCCAACAGCTCTTGCAATTGCATTTTCAACTCTTTCAGCTCTTTAGGTGCCATGCGATAAGGAGCAATGAACACCTGAGTTGTATCCTTGTACAACTCGATACCAAAATCAACTTCCCTGTTTGGTCGCAAACCAAGCAATTCTTCCGGAAAGACACCCAGAAAATCGCGAAAAGTTTGGATGTCCTGCACACCACATCCTTGGTGCCAGGATTCATCACATAGGCAAGGTAAACCTCGCAACCCAACCTAAGCATACGATTTGCTTCCAAAGCCAAAATCACATTCGACAAGAATTTCACATTCTCGCCCACTACCACTACTTAATAATCATCGACCAACTTTAAGGTGACTCACTTGACATCAAAGTCAACCACCGCCCTATGCTCCGACATCTAATCCATGCCAAGGATTACATCAAATCTGTAGAAAGGCAACTCCATCAAATCCACAAGAAAAACATGTCCTTGTATAGATAAAGGGCATCTCTTATACAACTTCCTAGTGACTACAGTCTCACTAAAAGAACTAGTCACTTGCATTCCTACTTTAAGCAACTCAACAGGTATATCAAGCAAATGTGCATGCTCACTCAAGATATAAGAATGCGTGGATCCAGAATCAATCAAAGCCAATAAAGATAATGACTGGAGAGCAAAGGTACTTGCGATGACATCTGTATCATTGCGCTCCTCACGCTGAGCGTAAACCCTCGATGGTCCACCTCCCTCAGGTCGAACGGCTACTACATGAGCAATACCTCGCTGCCCCTTGTCTCTCCTCTGAAAGTTCCCACGGCCGCACCCACGGCCTCTCTGAGGTGCAGCTACCACAAGAGCACGTCCTTGGCCTCCACCAGCCAACAAAGGATACTCCCTCCTCATGTGATCCGCCGAGCCACAATTCCAACATGAATTCCCTGTCACCACAACAGAAGCATGGACCTCTCTAGCCGCCTGAGAACAATCTCGCCTCAAATGGTCCCTCGAACCACATGTCCAACATGTATGCTGTTCAGATCTCACACGACCTCCCTGGGCCTGACCACTTCGACCCGGAGCACCACGCCTCCTCTCAGGCTGATGTCTTCTATCTCGACCTCTGTTGTTCCGTCCACCTCCGGAACTGTACTCAGCTGCTCTCTTCCCAGAGCTAGACCCAACACCTCGAGACAACAATCCCAAGTTCTACTCGATGTCTTTGGCTCGACATACAAGCACATCGAAGTCAGTATAATCTACAGCCAACATATACTTGTACCAGCCCGTACCGAAAGCGATGACATCGGTGCCTCTCACTAGGTACCAGCTCAGGAGCATACTGGCTCAGGCATACGAACTGGACCTCGTACTCAACCACAGAAAGGTTTCCCTGAACAAGCGACATAAACTCACGTTTCTTTTCATCCAAATATCTCACCCTTAGATATTTCGTCTTGAAGGCACCTCTGAAAAACTCCCAATCAACCTCATTGGGTTCCATACCGACAGTGGTAGTCGTCCACCAGCTGTAGGCATCACCTTGCAACAAAGAAACTGCGCATCCCAGCTTGCACACATCATTACAGCCCATCTGATCCATGATACGGATCGTACTTGCTAACCAGGCCTCAGACGCCTCATGAGACATACCATAAAACTCCACAGCTCCTAGGCTCCTCAACCTCTCTAAAGGTAAGCCCGTCTGCCCAACTGCAGGGGCCTGTACATGCACTCCGACAACAACAGCCTGAAATGCCCCGGTGATCGCCTGAACCAGTGGCACCAAACCACCCAAACCAGGACCAACATGTCCTTGCTGCACCTGCTCCCCACCTCCAGGTGGTGGCGGAGGAGGTAGATTTCCACCAGGAGGGACATCAGCCCCTTGTTCACCCTGGTCACCCTGCTTAGCCGCAGGCACTATCGTATTCGACCTCAGTTCTCTTCTTGGACCCATAATGCTATGTTAAACAAATCATAACAACAAAACAAGTCAAACCATTTAGGCCAGCTGCAAGCAAGAATCCAAGTTTACAAAACATTTGATTAGTGTAATAAGGCAATCAGCACCCACATTTCCCTCAACATAGCATAACATACATGAAACATCATGCTCAACATGCTTTTCATCATCCAAATTCAGCACATATCAACATAGCATCATCATCACACAATCATATCCATTCCAAATGCGATTCACATAAATCAAGCATTGCATAAGCTTCAAAATTCAACCAATTGTATGCTTTTCACAAAACATACATCAACACATATCAATTTCTCATACCAACATCCCCAATTCTTTCGTAACCTGACTCCGATACCAACAAATGTAACCCCCTTAGCCCGGCCTAGACGCTTGACCCGAACTACGAAGATTACACAGGGAAAACCAAAGTCAACCCAAAAGTCAAACTTGATTGACGACCTTTTTTTCCTTTTTATCTTTTCTAGATGCTCATTATTAGTCTATATGATTAGCAATTCATTTTAGCGGAAGCGACACAGTGAACGGAACTCAAACATGGATTCAAATGCATAAAAAAGTCTTTTAGGGACTAAAATGTAAATTTCTAGAATTATAAGGACCAATTAAGTTTTAATGTTACCAATACTTAATTAATTATATAACATGCCATCAGGTCAAATTTCATTTCAAACGGATCATTCAAACTCATTAAATTAGGCAACCAAATCTCAGGGACCAAAATGTAAGAAACAGAAACCTGAAACAGTTCAAATTCAAACTCAACGGTCAGGCGTTTCGAAACGGATGGCCCAATACCGAAACAATCGTTTTGAAACTTGGTTGACCATTTGGATAGTCGGGTGCGTTCCGAGACCCGTACCGAAACACCCCTTTTCAGTAGCAAAACCGTTTCGATACGTCCTTACCCGTTTCGAAACCTCCTAGCCATTTCAGGCCTCTGTTCCGAAACAGGCAAGGGCGTTTCGATACGCCTTGCCCTACAACAACATATTTTGCTGGTTTTTCTCATATTTTCATATCCGAAACATCACCAATACATGCCACGACATGCCTACAACATAGATACACACCAACGATCATCATTTTGAGGCAATAGCTACGACATGACATCCAACATGCAAACATAGATACTAAAGGCATGCTCCCTATTCCACCAAAGCCATAACAAGATAAAACCAACATTCACATCCAAAATCAAACCATAATGGCCAATTACAACTCAAGAATAAACCACCAAACATGCTCAAAGTAGAGGGAAACATCCTCAACCATTCAAAAGTATAAATCCCACCCATTGCCTCTTACTACACCGAAATAAAGCCACATACTTTGCAAGGTTAAAAGCTTGGATTCCTCTTGCTTGCTTGCTGCCTTGAATGCCTAGTTTTTTGCATTGATGAAACAAAAGAGCGTAAGCACAAAGCTTAGTGAGGTCCGCTATGCAACATTCATCAATGCATTTCACGCCATTCGCAAATCCACCATTTCAAATCTCACGCCTTTACATAAAACATGTCCATTCAAGAACATCAATGCACTTTCTAAAACATGCTCATATACAACAATAAAATCAGAAATAAACCTTTGCTCATGCTTTACCAAGCGTCTCATGCATCCTTGCATCATTTACAAGCATCTCATGCTTAACATTAATCTTTTACATTATATTGGCTCGCAAGTGATAATCCATAAACCATTTCAACACAAGACACAATCGGATATGTGGATTACAAGCGTTGTCCCACACGCTTCATACATACTACCAGACTACACAAGGTGGAGATGAAAGACACAATCACAACCCCTCAATACCCGTGATGGAGATTAACGGCACAATGACAACCCCTCAACATCACTCATCGGTAGTTGTATAATTCCACTAACGAGAGTATGGGACACATACACAAGACTCACACACGGGACTAAACCATCTACCGTTTTGGTCTTAACCTCAATCGTTAGGGTACTTGGATGGAGATTACGACACAATCACAACCCCTCGACATCCAAGGCGATTTTATTCACGGTGCACCCAATCCTATAACTGGATAACTATATCCGATTAACACAACCAAAAACCATTTACATCACTTGCCAATATAATCAGTTAACCACATTAATTAACTATTTTACAAGCATTAACACAATGCAATTTCCACAAGCATAACATGCTTACATCATATGCATTCAACACATGAAAACCAAGGATCACTTACCTAGTGCATCCTTAACATAATGGCATTAAAATTTAACAACATTCATGCTTATAACATGCTTTAAAACAGTAAACAAATCCACACTTAACTCAAGTGCATTTTCATCAACATAGCACATTTCCAAGAGAGGGATTTCCGAATCACTTACTCTTGAGCTTAGCTAAGTGCATCAAACTTACACTATGTGTTGCGTGTAAAATAGTCTATCGCAATTGTAGTGCAAGTGTACACGACGCAAGTAGTAAAGTGATACGAAGTATCGGATATCGTCTCCACAGGGATTGGGCTAATGACTTCACCTTAGTTTACTGCACGAAAGTAAAGGAAATAGTTTAGAAAGTTGTCACGAGAATAATAAAGAAAAACGTAGTATTGAGAAGTTTAGGAAATCCAGATCTGTCGTCGCTCCCGTCGCCGACAGCACCTGTCGCGACAGCTGTCCGTTAGCTGTCGCGGCGGCTGTCCGTTAGCTGTCGCGGCAGCGAACACACCAACTCCGTACTCCAAGTTTGGCAAGAATCCCAGATCTGCCTTGGCCTATCCCTAGGTCCAAGTCTATCGATGATCACGTCTTTGATGACACCTCCCGGCGTGAATCGAAGGATGAACACCGATGTGTATGAATTCTTCCTTAGCCACTTAACCTCGCCCTATCCCTAGGCACGAGATGGTTCAACTATAAACTAGAGAACGCGCTCTTATCTCTTTCGTATACTTAACTCTCCCGATGCTAAGTAAATAGATAACCTTACAATGCTCTCTCGATTCTCTTGCAAGATATTAAAACCGAAATAAGAGAACTTGAAGTTTACTTTATTGAACTTGGAAAATCCTAAAACAAAACAACCCTTGCAACTACTTTACAAAACAACCCGTGGCCCTAGGGGGTTTTTAGAACATGTCGACGACGGGTAAACGGCAGAGGGGTTTAGGTTATCGGCTATGGGGTATGATGCCTCTAGGTTAAAATCTATGCCCTTATATAAGCTTTGGGCTCAAGTATTCTAAGTTAACAAGGATTACAACTTTAACTAAAAGTAAGATTCTAATAAAGACTTAATCTCCAAGACTCATACTTTGCAGCCGCCATCCTTGTTTCTAGGGATTTCTTCTCCTTGAGCTTTGGCTTGACATATCTTTCGATCCGGGGCTTGGAAAAATATTTGGCTTTCACACGACAGACGAGCAGATTTTTCTCTATCTATCGAGGTCCACTTTACTTTTCCTCTTCATAAAGCTGCTGTCATCTTGCTGTCACGACAGATCCATGGCAGCTTCGTCCTTGTCGTCTGCTTGTCTAGTTTAGCTCTTCTGCTTCTCTGCCCTGCGCCTGCCTTCCTTGTCAACTATGGCAGCAACCTGCAAAATCAGCCATCTTTTAGTAGAATCCGTGCCTTTAGTGTATTTGTGATGCTTTATTGTAAACTGACCTAAATGCAATGCAATGATGCTTGAATGCAGCAGAAATATGGGTTAAAAAGGGTGTAAATAATAGAACTTTAACACACTCAACACACCCCCAAACTCAAGTTTTTGCTTGCCCTCAAGCAATTAAGACCTAAAAGAATATTTTTTTTGTTGGCTTTCAAACAGTGAACTGTCCCTTACCCGTCGCTCATTCTCTGTGGCGGCAGCAACCTGTCGGAAAGATTAGGATCTGTCCGGAATCTCCCTATAGTCCTCGTGTAGTGTGTGCATGCTTGTGAACAGTTATATGCTAAGACTCTCTTAGTTTCATTAGAATATTATACTTTAGCTTGTTTAGAGTTTTTCTTAAGAGACTGATTTCTTTCTTTTCCTTACTAGAGCCAGAATAAGGCACCTCTAGTTGATTTCTTTCTAATTTCTTCTCATTTTTACTAGAGCCAGTATTTCAGGCACCTCTAGTTAACTGTCTAGAGCCGGTGATAGGCACCTCTAGAAGTTTTTCTCTAGTTATCTGCCTAGAGCCAGTGTTGGGCACCTCTAGGTTTCCTGAGAGTCTAGTCTCTTTTCTACTCTAAGTGCTAAGTTTTCTATTCTAGTTTGGCTAAGAGAAGTCTAAGCAGTATAACAGTCACAATGGTGTTTAAGTTTTCAGAACTATAGAAAGGCTCTAAACTTCTCCTTAAACTGTCCTAAAGATGCTGCCACGACAGGGCTGTCATGACAGGTAAGCTAACTTCACAGTTTTAAGCCAACAGTTTTATATTTTCTGATTTTTTTGTAAGAGAACTTAATTAAAAAGAAGACACAACAATTAATTAAAGATGTACTATGACTCCATTAAAATGGAGGGTGCCACCCCCAAACTCGAGGGTTGCATTGCCCTCAATGCAAAATGACAGATAAAATGATGGCAGGTACATCACAAAATAAAGATAAAGCATGCAGCAAGAAAAGAGAAATAAAAGACTTAAATTTTAATCACTGTCCTCGCTGCTGCTGCTGACACGGATCTGACGGCGGCGTCTGGGATGTGGGGGAGGTTGGGCAGGTTGCTCCACGAGGTGGATGTCAGAGCTGCTGCCGCTATCCCAAGTGCTGCTGGTGGTGGTGCTGGCCTTGGGTATTAGCTTTCTGTCTACCACGTGTTTCTGCCTCTTGACATGCGTAAACTCCCTCTCCAAATTCCTCCTAATCAGAGGTTCCTCCTCGCTGTCGGCTGTGGCTGGCCGCTTCGTTCCACGTGCGGGGCTGTCGGCCGGAGGACTCGCAGCTGCCGTCGGGGCAGGTGATGGGGTGGAAGCGGTGGAATGGGTATGTGGGGAGGCAGGTGGTGTAGGTGTGTGGACAGGGGTGGGGATATGGAAATAGTGGTCTGGAAAAGTGGGGAAAACAACATCGGGATAATTTAAATTATTGGTAATGAAATTTACCGTGGAAGTTGTGAAATCCTGGATGAATGTCATCAGCCCCATCTGTCTGTCTTCCACCCGTTGTATGGCGGCAAGGAGTTGGGCGGATTGGTCGGTCTGGGCGGCTGCGGCGGCAGGTTCCTCATCTGAATCTGCTGGGGAGGCAGATGGGTTGAAGGAGTTGATGGGTGTTGCGACGACTGGTAATGTTGTTATCTGTCCAGCCTCGTCCTTGGACCAGTTTGTCGGTGGATGCCTCGGGGACAACAGCGCAACGGCAGAGTGACGTAATCATGAACGGTAAGCAGAGGCGAGAGGTGGTTCGAAAAGTGCAATCCAAGACACTTTCCCGCATATAGCGGCCCACGTTGATAGGCCGGTCGTGCATGATCGAGTGAATGAGAGCGAGCCGCTGCTGGTTCACCGTCGTGTGATGGGAGGACAGCAGGATACGCTTCTTGATGAAAGCGTTCCATAGCTTGGCTTCTGGGAGCAGCTGCTCCCTCTTGACGGAGTTGGGGTTTTTCTTGCTAGTAGTCCACTCCGTCCCCTCTTCTGTCACTTCCGCCATAACAGCACCGTAGGCGGCAGAGTCGAGGGTGTCCAAGAAGTGCTGATGGGCATCGTCGTTGGGACCAAAGTAGAGGCCGTACATGTGGTTGATGCTATCGGCTGTGAATGGTACCTCTACCCCTCGGACTATTACAGATGTTGCCGTCCTGCTGTCGATGGCATCATAGAACTCCCTCACCAATGTGTCATTTAACTCTGCCGGTTGTTCGGCGAATTGCTCCCATAGTTGAGCTCTTATAGCCTTGGAAATGAATGGTCGGAGCCCCATGTTTGGTGCCTTGCGGATGTAGATGAAATCCCTTTCTTCCCATAATTCCTTGTTTGCGAAGGGCGATGCTGCTGCTGATGAGGAGGCTGAGGCAGCACTGCGGCGGGTCTGTCTAGAAGACATATTAGTTGCAAGGGTTTGGAAGTAAAGAAAACAAAGAAAAACGAGAGGAGAAAGCAAGTAAGAATAAGCAGAAGTGATGAAAAATGAAAGTGAAAACGGGGTTTTATAGCGGTCGATGGTCTGCCCGTTTAATGCTGTAACGGAAGGCGTGAATAACGGAGCGACTGTTGAGGTTTGGCGTGTCTGACGCGTCTGCCACGCATTAATGCGTCTGTCACGCGTCTGTCACACGCTTCTGCGTCTGCCGTGTCAGTCTGTTGACAGCCTGTCTTATCCGTCTGCGGCGGCAGCCGAAACGACATGCTTCAATAAATGGGCTCTGTTGGGCTGATGGATGGATGGTGGGCTTGGGTCACTTCTCCTTTTCTTCTTGACTCCTTTATTTCCTAAAGACAGAAAAATAAAATAAAAATTATTCGAATATAAAATAAACCTAATTTCCTAATAAATAATAAATAATAAAAATAAATAAAAATAAAATTTAGGTTAAATTAGGGATGCCTTGTGGGGCATCTCCTAAAGTAACCACTTCCTGTATTCCTGGGGCTTCAGTCCCCTGATAATGCTTGAGGCGCTGTCCGTTGACTTTGGATTGGTGCCTGTCTTTCAATGATTGGATTGTGATGGCACCATGGGGAAAAACTTGTACCACTTGGAATGGGCCGGACCATCTAGATTTTAGCTTCCCTGGGAAGAGTTTCAGTCTAGAGTTGAACAACAACACAAGCTGCCCTGGGCAGAACTGTCGTGGCAGCAACTTCTTGTCATGCCACTTCTTAGTTTTCTCCTTGTATATTCTTGCATTGTCGTAGGCCATTGTCCGTATTTCATCGATCTCGTTCAAATCTAACAGCCTTTTCTGGCATGCCTTGTCCAAGTCCACATTCACTGCCTTGATTGCCCAGTATGCCTTGTGCTCTATCTCGACAGGCAGATGACAGGTTTTCCCATAGATCAAACGGTATGGAGACATGCCCAATGGAGTCTTAAAAGCTGTCCTATATGCCAATAATGCATCATTAAGAAGTAAAGACCAATCTTTCCTAGTTGGCTTAACCATCTTCTCAAGAATGTTCTTCACTTCTCTATTGGATATCTCAGCCTGTCCATTGGTCTGTGGGTGGTATGCTGTCGCGATCCTGTGTTTGACACCATATTTCTTCAAGGCGGCAGCAATAACCCTATTATCAAAATGTCTCCCTTCATCACTGATAATCGCCTTAGGAATGCCAAATCTAGAAAAAATGTTTTTGTGTAAAAACTTTTGGACCGTCTTGGCATCATTCTTTTGAGTGGCGATAGCTTCAACACACTTAGAGACATAATCCACTGCTAGGAGGATGTATAGATTTCCACATGAAGATGGAAAAGGTCCCATAAAATCGATCCCCCAAACGTCGAAGATCTCGACTTCTAGAATGTTCTGCAGTGGCATCTCGTTTCTCCTCGAGATGTTTCTTGTCCGCTGGCACCTGTCACAGTTCTTGTAGAAGTCCTGTGCATCTTTGTACAGTGTCGGACAGTAAAACCCTGACTGCAACACCTTGGCAGCAGTTTTGTTGCCTCCTAAGTTACCTCCATATTGTGAAGCATGACAGTGATGGAGAATGTCTTCTTGCTCTTCTTTTGGTACACACCTCCTTATAACCTGATCTGCACACATTTTGAAAAGAAGAGGTTCGTCCCAATAATAATGCTTAACATCATTTTGGAACCTCTTCCTGGCTTGATAATTAAGATCAGAAGGAAATACTCCGCTAACTATAAAATTAACGAAATCAGCATACTAGGGAAGTCTAGAAGACTTACCTGCCGCCATGGCTGTCGCGGCAACGATTGCGGCAGCAAAGAGCTGCTCATCTGGGAAGGTCTCCAGTATATGTGTCTCATCTATTGGCAGACTCTGTCCCGTCTCCAACCTTGACAAGTGGTCTGCCACTTGATTTTCTGTCTCTTTCTTGTCCTTGATCTCAAGGTCGAATTCTTGCAATAGCAGGATCCACCGTATCAATCTAGGCTTTGCATCCTTCTTTGCGAACAAATACTTAAGGGCAGAATGGTCTATGTGCACTATTACTTTCGTCCCAAGTATGTAAGAACGAAACTTGTCAATGGAGAACACCACAGCTAACAGCTCCTTTTCTATGGTGGTATAGTTCACTTGGGCGTCATTTAATGTATGGGTGGCATAATATATGACATGAAACAGCTTATCTCTGCGCTGCCCAAGTGCTGCCCCGACAGCATAGTCACTAGCATCACATATAATTTCAAATGGCTGCGTCCAGTCCGGTGGCTGTACTATGGGGGTTGTTACTAGTTTTTCCTTCAGAACCTTGAATGCTTCAGTGCATTCATCATTAAAGTCAAAGGGTCGGTTCTGCTCCAAGAGATGGCATAGGGGCTTCGTGATTTTTGAGAAGTTAGCAATAAATCTCCGATAAAAACCAGCATGCCCTAAAAAACTCCTAATGCCCTTGACTGTGGTCGGCGGCGGCAGCTTCTCAATTACTTCTATTTTGGCCCTGTCAACTTCTATCCCACGGCAGCTAATCTTATGGCCAAGGACTATCCCCTCATCCACCATAAAGTGGCATTTTTCCCAATTTAAGACCAAGTTTGCTTTTTCACATCTTTCAAGTACCTTTTGTAAATTGCCTAAAAAACTCTCAAATCATCTCCAAAGACGGAAAAATCATCCATAAAAATCTCAAGGAAGTCCTCCACCATGTCGGAGAATATGGCCATCATGCACCTTTGGAAGGTGGCGGGTGCATTACATAATCCGAATGGCATTCTCCTAAATGCGTGCGTTCCATAGGGGCATGTGAAAGTCGTCTTTTCTTGATCCTCCGGTGCGATAGCAATTTGATTGTAACCTGAGTAACCATCAAGAAAACAATAGTAAGGTTTACCCGCTAATCTATCAAGCATTTGATCAATAAAGGGTAAAGGAAAGTGGTCCTTTCGGGTAGCTTTATTAAGCTTCCGATAGTCCATACAAACCCTCCAACCGGTCACAGTCCTGGTTGGGATTAACTCATTGTTCTCATTGGTCACCACGGTCATTCATCCTTTCTTGGGAACGCATTGCACCGGGCTCACCCATTTGCTGTCGGAGATGGCGTAAATAATACCAGCATCTAACCATTTGATTATCTCTTTACGCACCACCTCCTTCATCGCATGGTTTAGCCGCCTTTGGGCATCAATAGTCGGCTTATGATCTTCCTCTAGAAGGATTTTGTGCATGCATAACGCCGGACTAATGCCTTGAATGTCAGCGATCGTCCATCCAATTCCCTTTTTGTGCTGCCTTAGCATGTCGATTAGCTGTCGTTCCTGTTCCTGCGGAAGCTTAGAAGAGATGATTACGGGCAACGTATCATTTGAACCAAGAAAAGCATATTTAAGCTGCCCTGGCAGGGGCTTCAGTTCTAAGGCAGGTGGTTCAACAATAGATGGCTTTTGGATTAAATGGTTATCTGAAGTATAATTCAAAGGTTCGAATAACTTACCTGGACGATTGCCTATCCAGTTCACCTCCTCCTGATCTTCAGTATAAGATGAATCGAATTCAGAGGAGTTGTTGTCGTCGGTGTTGTCGTCGTTGCTGTCGCGACAGTCCTCTAGGTGGCTGCCGCGGCAGTGACCAAATTTAATATCGTGACAGCCCGACCTGATGCAGGGTTGATCAAGGGTAACATCAGTGATAGCCTTGCATTCCTCGTCCACATCAGCGTGTTTCATCGCTTGGAGAACATTCAACTTAATCTCTTAATCGTTTACTCGCATGGTGAGTTCTGCTTTCTCCACATCAATCAGTGATCTTCCCGTGGCTAAGAAGGGTCGCCCGAGGATGATTGGTGCATTTTCATCTGCTTCACAATCTAAAACAAGAAAGTCAGCAGGGAAAATAAACTTATCCACTCTTACCAAAATATCTTCGATTTTTCCCTCTGGATGAACGTAAGAGCGGTCTGCCAGTTGCAGAGTTACTGTCGTGGGCCGCGCCTTCCCAATACCTAATTTCTGAAAAACAGACTTTGGCATTAGATTAACACTAGCACCAAGATCACAAAGTGCCTTACCCACGAATTTATTTCCGATTATGCAAGGTATGATGAAGCTCCCCGGATCCTTCTTTTTCTGGGTGGCTGCCGATGAAGAATGCTCATGCAACCTTCTGTCATCTTTACCGTTTCAAACTCCCCAAGTTTAGATTTCTTTGACATAACATCCTTGAGAAATTTAGCATAACCGGGCATCTCCCTAACGGCATCTAACAATGGAATATTAATATGAACCTGCTTAAAAATATCATAAATCTTTTTAAGTTGAGATTCATGCTTAGCTTGCTGTATCCGTTGAGGGAAGGGTGGTGTGGGGACGGTAATCAGCAATGCGTCCTTCCCACTGCATGCAAATTTGAGGACGATAATCATCTTTTTTCTCCTCTGTCGCTTCTACTGTCGTGACAGGTTCATCGGCAGCAGTCTGTTTATCACCTGTCGGGGCAGCTTCCTCGGCAGGTTTATCTAAGGCAGGTTCCTTTACTATTTCAGCTTCTTTTTCCGGCCCTGGTAGTTTCTTCCCACTCCTAGTAGTAATCGCCTTACACTGCTCATGTGTGGGTGGTCTAGCATTTTCAGTATTGCTAGGAAATCCTCCATTCTGCCTTGGCTTAATGTGTTGCGACACCTGACCCATTTGTGTCTCCAGAGATTTCAAAGTAGCTTCATGATTTGTCATCCTCATCTCTGTCTTATCCATGAAATTATCTGTCTTCTTGACAAACTGATTCATATTCTCAATATAAGTATTGGTTTGCGACATAAAAGTGGCCAAAGTCTGTTCCAATATACTACTCGTGGCAGCTGGTGGCTGCTGCTGCTGCGGTGGCGGCAGATTCTACGGCAGCTACTGTCGCGTCAGCAGTCTAGGACCTCCCTGATTCTGGTTATGTGCTTGAGGATTCAGGGCATTGTTGGGATTACTCCATGAAAACTTAGGATCCTTCCTCCAATTGGGATTATAGTTGTTGGAATTATAATTTGGCTTGTAGTTTCCAACATATTTTCCCTCTTCTACATTTATTGGGCACTCATCCCTACTATGATTTCCCTCACAGATATCGCATACTTCCTCAACAGCAAATCCTTGTAAACCATCATCATTCAATAACCTTTTCATTGCTTTAGTAAGGAATACTACCTGTGATTTCATCGTGCTGTCGGCTTCGTAGTCCTTGACAGCAAGTACCCGTTTACCCCCTCTTCTTCTAGTTGGAAACTGCTCCTCATTCTTGGCCAGATTTTTCAAAACTTGCAAAGCCTCGTCCGGATCCTTATCCAATACTAACCCATTTGCTGTGGAATCAATTCGGATGCGAGTTTGTAGGTTGGCAGCATTATAGAACTTTGTAACCTGATTCCAGACGGGGAATCCATGCATTGGGCAGTTTCGAAGAAGAGTATTAAATCTGTCCCAGGCCTCGTGCATCGGCTCGTCATCTTCCTGTTGAAAAGTAGCAATTTCATTACGTAATCGCTTAGATAAATGCGAAGGATTAAAACGAGATAAAAATTCACGAGATAAATTTGCCGAAGTTACGATTGAACCAGGTGTTAGTTTATTCCACCAAGTTTTAGCTCTGTCCCTCAATGAATGAGGAAATAACCGAAGCCTCAGTATCTCCAGACTAACTCCTGGCAGTCTGAACGAACCACAGATCTCCTGGAACGTCTTGAGATGCTCTCTAGCATCCTCTTTTGCAGCACCACTAAACTGCCCGGCGTTGTTGATCATACTAAACATGACAGGCTTAAGCTCGAAGTTATCAACATCAATATCCGGCAGCGTGGTCTCCAGCTCTACATGATCGTTCAGCATGTAGTCACAACATGACCGTCGTTCGGCTGCTGCAGCGGGTCACCGACAGGCGGGTTAAGATCGCCAAGGGGTGGTATGCCACCGCCAGCAGGTTGGTTATGGCCCATTTTCTCTAGCTGTTCCTCGAGGTATTCGTTTCTGTCTAAAAGTCGGCGAAGTTGTTTCTTGAGATTGAAGGAACGTTCAACTTCCGGATCTAATGGATACTCAGGATCTTCACCTCTTTTCGATCCGCGCATAAACAAGAAAACCTCGTGAAAAGCGAGAGTTGAAAGCACAAAAGAAAAATTAAAGAAAAATAAAAATAAAAACGAAAATAAAAATAAAAACGAAAAGTGCAATAAAAGAAAGGTGTAGTTATGTTGCCAATCCCCGGCAACGGCGCCAAAAACTTGTTGCGTGTAAAATAGTCTATCGCAATTGTAGTGCAAGTGTACACGACGCAAGTAGTAAAGTGATACGAAGTATCGGATATCGTCTCCACAGGGATTGGGCTAATGACTTCACCTTAGTTTACTGCACGAAAGTAAAGGAAATAATTTAGAAAGTTGTCACGAGAATAATAAAGAAAAACGTAAATAAAAGAGGTTGAATATCAAGATAGAGAGAATGGGCTGGTATTGAATTGCTCAGTAGTGCAGGTATTGAGAAGTTTAGGAAATCCAGATCTATCGTCGCTCCCGTCGCCGACAGCACCTGTCGCGGCGGCTGTCCGTTAGCTGTCGCGGCAGCGAACACACCAACTCCGTACTCCAAGTTTGGTTTGCCATCCCAGATCTGCCTTGACCTATCCCTAGGTCCAAGTCTATCGATGATCACGTCTTTGATGATACCTCCCGGCGTGAATCGAAGGATGAACACCGATGTGTATGAATTCTTCCTTAGCCACTTAACCTCGCCCTATCCCTAGGCACGAGATGGTTCAACTATAAACTAGAGAACGCGCTCTTATCTCTTTTGTATACTTAACTCTCCCGATGCTAAGTAAATAGATAACCTCACAATGCTCTCCCGATGCTCTTGCAAGATATTAAAACCGAAATAAGAGAACTTGAAGTTTACTTTATTGAACTTGGAAAATCCTAAAACAAAACAACCCTTGCAACTACTTTACAAAACAACCTGTGGCCCTAGGGGGTTTTTAGAACATGTCGTCGACGGGTAAACGGCAGAGGGGTTTAGGTTATCGGCTATGGGGTATGATGCCTCTAGGTTAAAATCTATGCCCTTATATAAGCTTTGGGCTCAAGTATTCTAAGTTAACAAGGATTACAACTTTAACTAAAAGTAAGATTCTAATAAAGACTTAATCTCCAAGAGTCCTACTTTGCAGCCGCCATCCTTGTTTCTAGGGATTTCTTCTCCTTGAGCTTTGGCTTGACATATCTTTCGATCCGGGGCTTGGAAAAATATTTGGCTTTCACACGACAGACGAGCAGATTTTTCTCTATCTATCGAGGTCCACTTTACTTTTCCTCTTCATAAAGCTGCTGTCATCTTGCTGTCACGACAGATCCATGGCAGCTTCGTCCTTGTCGTCTGCTTGTCTAGTTCAGCTCTTCTGCTTCTCTGCCCTGCGCCTGCCTTCCTTGTCAACTATGGCAACAACCTGCAAAATCAGCCATCTTTTAGTAGAATCCGTGCCTTTAGTGTATTTGTGATGTTTTATTGTAAACTGACCTAAATGCAATGCAATGATGCTTGAATGCAGCAGAAATATGGGTTAAAAAGGGTGTAAATAATAGAACTTTTACACACTCAACACTAAGCTCCCAAGATCACGCTCAAAGCGTTACAAAGCAGGAAATTGCATTTCCACTCACCGATACGCGAAGCCTTACTCGCCGACACGAAAATTACTCTTTCGGAGCCTCCAACAACACCTCGTTTGCTTCCAGATCAAGATCCCCTATTTTCACATCATCAAAATAGAGATTTAAATGCATTAAAATGCATTCCAACATCAACAACAATTCACAAACTCGTTGCTTACTGTTGAGTGTGTAAAACTTCTATTATTTACACCCTTTTTAACCCATATTTCTGCTGCATTCAAGCATTATTCATTGCATTTAGGTTAGTTTACAGCAAAACATCACAAATATATTAACTGGCACAAATTCTACTAAGAATGGTTGTTTTTGCAGGTAGATGCCGTAGAAGATGGTGAAGGTAGGCGCTGGGCGGAGAAGCATAAGAGCTGAACTGGACAAGTAGACAAAGAGGACGATGCTGTCATGGTGCTGCCGTGACAGCAGAGGACGACATCAATTTTGATGAGGAAAAGCAAAGTGGACCTCGACAGATAGAGAAAATTCAGCCCGTCTGTCGTGTGAAAACCATATATTTTTCCAAGCCCCGGATCAAAAGATATGTCAAGCCCAAAGTTCAAGGAGAGGAAATCGCAAGAAACAAGGAAGATGGCTAGAAAGTAGATTCCTTGAAGATTAAGTCTTTATTAGAATCATACTTTTAATTAAAGTTGTAATCCTTGTTAACTTAGATAACTTGAGCCCAAAGCTTATATAAGGGCATGTATTTTAACCTAGGGAGAACACAAATCGGAAAACCCCATAACCGACAACCAAAAACCCCTAGCCGTTTACCCGCCGCCGACATGTTCTAAATTCCCCTTAGGGCTACGGGTTGATTTGTAAAGTAGTTGCAAGGGTTGTTTTGTTTTAGGAATTTTTCAGTTCAATAAAATAAACTTCAAGTTCTCTTATTTTGGTTATTAATATCTTGCAAGAGCATCGGGAGAGCATTGTGAGGTTATCTATTTACTTAGCATCGGGAGAGTTAAGTATACGAAAGAAATAAGAGCAAGTTCTCTAGTTTATAGTTGAACTATCTCGTGCCTAGGGATAGGGCGAGGTTAAGTGGCCAAAGAAGAATTCATACACATCGGTGTTCATCCTTCGATTCACGCCGGGAGGTATCATCAAGACGTGATCATCGACGGACTTGGACCTAGGGATAGGCCAAGGCAAGTCTGGGATTCTTGCCAAACTTGAAAGTACTGAGTTGAGAGGTTGCTGCCGCGACGATCAACGGACTGCTGCCGCGACAGGTGCTGCCGCGACGGGCGCGACGATAGAACTGGTTTTCCTAAACTCTTCAATACCTGCACTACTGAGCAATTCAATACCATCCCATTCTCTCTATCTTGATATCTTTACTCGTTTATTTACGTTTACTTCATTATTTTCGTGACAACTCTCAAATATTTCCTTTACTTTCGTGCAGCGAATTAAGGTGAAGCTATTAGCCCAATCCCTGTGGAGACGATATCCGATAATTCGTATCACTTTACTACTTGCGTCGTGTACACTTGCACTACCATTGCGATAGACTATTTTACACGCAACAAGTTTTTGGCGCCGTTGCCGGGGATTGGCAACATAACTCTACCTTTTCTTTTACTGCACTTTTCGTTTTTGTTTTTATTTTTATTTTTTTATTTTTCTTTGGTGCATTCAACTCTTGCTTTTCACAAGGTTTCTTGTTTATGCGCAGATCGAATCGAGGTAAAGATCCTGAGTATCAATTAGATCCGGAAATCGAACGATCATTCAATCACAAGAAACAACTTCGTCACTTGCTAGCCAGGAACGAGTACCTTGAAGAACATCTAGAGAAGATGGCCCACAATGGAAACGACCCGCCTGTCGGCGACCCGCCTGCCGCTGCCGGACGACGGTCCTGTCGTGACTACATGTTGAACGATCATGTAGAACTGGAGACCACGCTGTCGGATATAGATGTTGACAACTTCGAGCTGAAACCTGTCATGTTTAGTATGATCAACAATGCCAGTCAATTTAGTGGTGCTGTTACAGAGGATGCTAGGGAGCATCTCAAAACGTTCCAGGAAATCTGTGGTTCGTTTAGACTGCCAGGAGTTAATCCGAAGATACTGAGGCTTCGGTTATTTACCCATTCATTGAGGGACAGAGTTAAAACTTGGTGGAATAAACTTACGCCGGGTTCAATTAGAACTTGGGCAGAATTATCTCGTGAATTCTTATCTCGTTTTAATCCTTCCCATTTATCTGAGCGATTACGTAACGAAATTGCTACTTTTTAACAGGAAGATGACGAGCCAATGCACGAGGCCTGGGGCAGATTTACAACTCTTCTACAGAACTGCCCAATGCATGGATTCCCCGTCTGGAATCAGGTAACAAAATTTTATAATGCTGCCAACTTACAAACTCGTATTCGAATTGATTCAGCAGCAAACGGACTATTATTGGATAAAGATCCGGACGAGGCAATGCAAGTATTGAATAATCTGGCCAAGAATGAGGAGCAGTTTCCGACATCAAGAAGAGGGGGTAAACGGGTACTAGCTGTCAAGGATTATGAGGCCGACAACACAATGAAATCACAGGTAGCATTCCTTACTAAAGAAATGAAAAAGTTATTGAATGATGATGCACAACATGGATTTGCTGTTGAGGAGGTATGTGAAATCTGTGAGGGAAATCATAGTTCAGAGGAATGCCCTATACAGTTAGAAGAAGGGAAATATATTGGAAACTACAAGCCGAATTACAATTCCAACAACTATAATCCCAATTGGAGGAAGGATCCCAAGTTTTCTTGGAGTAATCCGAATAATGCCCTGAATCCTCAAGCACACAATTAGAATCAGGGAGGACCTAGATTGCTGACTCGACAGCAACTGCCGCCGCAACTGCTGCCGCAGCAGCAACAACAGCAGCCACCAGCCGCCACTAGCAGTATACTGGAACAGACTCTGGCCACTTTTATGTCTCAGACAGGTACTTATATTGAGAATATGAATTAGTTTGTTAAGAAAACAGAGACATTCATGGATAAAACAGAGATGCGGGTGACGAATCATGAAGCTACTCTGAAATCTTTGGAGACACAAATGGGTCAGGTTTCCCAACATATTAAGCCGAGGCAGACTAGAGGATTCCCTAGCAATACTTAAAATTCTAGGCAGCCCACACATGAGCAGTGTAAGGCCATTACTACTAGGAGTGGGAAGAAACTACCAGGCCAGAAAAAGAAGCTGAAACAGTAAGGAAACCAACCTTGGACAGACCTGCCGAGGAAGCTGCCCCGACAGGTAACAAACAGACTGCTGCTGATGAGCCTGTCACGACAGCAGAAGCGACAGAGGAGAAAATTGATGAACCTAAACCTCATCAGATTCGTATGCAGTGGGAAGGATGTATTGCTGATTATCGTCCCCCACCTTCTTTTCCTCAACGGTTACAGCAAGCTAAGCAAGAATCTCAACTCAAAAAGATTTATGATATTTTTAAGCAGGTTCATATTAATATTCCGCTGTTAGATGCCGTTAGGGAGATGCCCGGTTATGCCAAGTTTCTCAAGGATGTCATGTCAAAGAAATCTAAACTTGGGGAATTTGAAACGGTAAAGATGACAGAAGGTTGCATGAGTATTCTTCATCGGCAGCCACCCCAGAAAAAGAAGGATCCGGGGAGCTTCATCATACCTTGTGTAATCGGAAATAAATATGTGGGTAAGGCACTTTGTGATCTTGGTGCTAGTGTTAATTTAATGCCAAAATCTGTTTTTCAGAAATTAGGTATTGGAAAGGCGCGACCCACGATAGTAACTCTGCAGCTGGCAGACCGCTCTTACGTTCATCCGGAAGGAAAAATTGAAGATATTCTGGCAAGAGTGGATAAATTTATTTTTCCTGCTGACTTTCTTGTTTTAGATTGTGAAGCAGACGAAAACGCACCAATCATCCTTGGGCGACCCTTCTTAGCCACGGGAAGATCACTGATTGATGTGGAGAAAGGAGAACTCACCATGAGAGTGAATGATCAAGAAATTAAGTTGAATGTTCTCCAAGCTATGAAGCATGCTGATGTAGACGAGGAATGTAAGGCTATCACTGAAGTTACCCTTGATCAACCCTGCATCAGGTCGGGCTGTCACGATATAAAAATTGGTCACTGCCGCGGCAACCACCTACAGGACTGTCACGACAGCACCGACGACAGCAACTCCTCTGATTCTGATACATCTGATACTGAAGATCAGGAGGAGGTAAACTGGATAAGCAATCGTCCAGGTAAGTTATTCGAACCTTTGAATTATACTTCGGATAACCATGCAATCCAAAAGCCATCTACTGTTGAACCACCTGCCTTAGAACTGAAGCCCCTGCCAGGGCAGCTAAAATATGCTTTTCTTGGTTCAAATGATACGTTGCCCGTAATCATCTCCTCTAAGCTGCCACAGGAATAGGAACGACAGCTAATAGGCATGCTGCGGCAGCACAAAAAGGCGATTGGATGGACGATAGCTGACATTCAAGGCATTAGTCCGGCGTTATGCATGCACAAAATCCTTTTAGAAGAAGATCATAAGCCGACTATAGATGCCCAAAGGCGGTTAAACCATGCGATGAAAGAGGTGGTGCGTAAAGAGATAATCAAATGGTTAGATGCTGGCATTATTTACGCCATCTCCGACAGCAAATGGGTGAGCCCGGTACAATGCGTTCCCAAGAAAGGAGGAATGACCGTGGTGACCAACGAAAACAATGAGTTAATCCCAACCAAGACTGTGACCGGTTGGAGGGTTTGTATGAACTATCGGAAGCTTAACAAAGCTACCCGAAAGGACCACTTTCCTTTACCCTTTATTGATCAAATGCTTGATAGATTAACGGGTAAACCTTACTATTGTTTTCTTGATGGTTATTCAGGTTATAATCAAATAGCTATTGCACCGGAGGATCAAGAAAAGACGACCTTCACATGCCCCTACGGAACGTATGCTTTTAGGAGAATGCCGTTTGGATTATGTAATGCACCCGCCACCTTCCAAAGGTGCATGATGGCCATATTCTCCGATATGGTGGAGGACTTCCTTGAAATCTTTATGGATGATTTTTCAGTCTTTGGAGACAATTTTGAGAGCTGCCTCGGCAATCTACAAAAGGTACTTGAAAGATGTGAAAAAGCAAACCTAGTTTTAAATTGGGAAAAATGCCACTTTATTGTAGATGAAGGGATAGTCCTTGGCATAAGATTAGCTGCCGTGGGATAGAAGTCGACAGGGCCAAAATAGAAGTGATCGAGAAGCTGCCGCCGCCGACCACAGTCAAGGGTATTAGAAGTTTCTTGGGACATGCTGGTTTTTATCGGAGATTCATTGCAAATTTCTCAAAAATCACCAAGCCCCTATGCCATCTTTTGGAGCAGAACCGACCCTTTGACTTTAATGATGAATGTACTGAAGCATTCAAGGTTCTGAAGGAAAAACTGGTAACAGCCCCAATAGTACAGCCACCAGACTGGACACAGCCATTTGAGATTATGTGTGATGCTAGTGACTATGTTGTCGGGGCAGCACTTGGGCAGCGGAGAGACAAGTTATTTCATGTCATATATTATGCTAGTAAGACACTGAATGATGCCCAAGTGAACTACACCACCATAGAGAAAGAGTTATTAGCTGTGGTGTTCTCCATTGACAAGTTTCGTTCTTACATACTTGGAACGAAGGTAATAGTGCACACAGACCATTCTGCCCTGAAGTATTTGTTCGCGAAAAAGGATGCAAAGCCTCGATTGATACGGTGGATCCTGATACTACAAGAATTTGATCCTGAAATCAAGGACAAAAAGGGGACAGAAAATCAGCTGGCAGATCACTTGTCAAGGTTGGAGAAGGGACATAGTCTACCAATAGATGAGACACAGATACTGGAGACCTTCCCAGACGAGCAGCTCTTTGCTGCTGCAATCGCTGCCGCGACAGCCATGGCGGTAGGTAAGTCTTCTGAACTCCCCTAGTATGCTGATTTCGTTAATTTTATAGTTAGCAAAATAATTCATTCTGATCTTAATTATCAAGCCAGGAAGAGGTTCCAAAATGATGTTAAGCATTATTATTGGGACGAACCTCTTCTTTTCAAAATATGTGGAGATCAGGTTATAAGGAGGTGTGTACCACAAGAAGAGAAAGAACACATACTTCATCACTGCCATTCTTCACAGTATGGAGGTCACTTAGGAGGCAACAAAACTGCTGCCAAGGTGCTGCAGTCAGGGTTCTATTGGCCGTCACTGTATAAAGATGCACAAATCTTCTACAAGAACTGTGACAGGTGCCAGAGGACATGTAACATCTCAAGGAGAAATGAGATGCCGCTGCCGAACATTCTAGAAGTCGAGATCTTCGACGTTTGGGGGATTGATTTTATGGGACCGTTTCCATCTTCATGTGGAAATCTATACATCCTCCTAGCAGTAGATTATGTCTCTAAGTGGGTAGAAGCTATCGCCACTCAAAAGAATGATGCCAAGACAATCCAAAAGTTTTTACACAAAAACATCTTTTCTAGGTTTGGCATCCCTAAGGCGATTATCAGTGATGAAGGGAGACATTTTGACAATAGGGTTATTGCTGCCGCCTTGAAGAAATATGGTGTCAAGCATCGGATCGCGACAACATATCACCCACAGACCAATGGACAAGTTGAAATATCTAATAGAGAAGTTAAGAACATTCTTGAGAAGATGGTTAAACCAACTAGGAATGATTGGTCTTTACTCCTCAATGATGCATTATTGGCATATAGGACAACTTTTAAGACTCCATTGGGCATGTCTCCGTACCGATTGATTTATGGGAAAACATGTCATCTACCTGTCGAGATAGAGCACAGAGCATACTGGGCGATCAAGGCAGTGAATATGGACTTGGACAAGGCAGTCCAGAAAAGGTTGTTAGATCTGAACGAAATAGAAGAAATCCGGACAATGGCCTACGACAATGCAATAATCTACAAGGAGAAAACTATGAAGTGGCATGACAGGAAATTGCTGCCACGACAGTTCTGCCCAGGGCAGCTTGTATTGCTGTTCAATTCTAGACTGAAACTTTTCCCAGGGAAACTGAAATCTAGATGGTCTGGTCCATTCCAAGTCGTACAAGTTTTTCCCCATGGTGCCATCACAATCCAATCATTAAAAGACGGGCACCAATTCAAAGTCAACGGACAGCGCCTCAAGCATTATCAGGGGACTGAAGCCCCAGGAATGCAGGAAGTGGTTAGCTTAGGAGATGCCCCACAAGGCATCCCTAATTTAACCTAAATTTTAAATTTTATTTATTTTTATTATTTATTATTTATTAGGAAATAAGGTTTATTTTATTTGAATAATGTTTTTATGTTTACTGTTTTTAGGAAATAAAGGAGTCAAGAAGAACAGGAGAAGTGA
The DNA here is from genome assembly GCA_958450335.1 of Hibiscus tridactylites. NCBI lineage: Eukaryota > Viridiplantae > Streptophyta > Magnoliopsida > Malvales > Malvaceae > Hibiscus > Hibiscus tridactylites. The sequence goes on from OY288272.1 coordinate 72,499,014, forward strand.
GCCCAACCCACCGTCCATCCATCAGCCCAACAAAGCCCAATATTGAAGCCTGTCGTTCCAGCTGCCGCGACAGACACGGAAAAGACAGGCTGTCACCAGACTGTCACGACAGACGCGGAAACGTGTGACAGACGCGTAACAGACGCAGAAACGTGTGTCAGATGCGCAGACACGCTTAAGCTCAACAGTCGCCCCGTTATTCACGCCTGCCGTTACAGCTCCAACGGGCAGCAACTCCTCTTTTATAAAACCCCATTTCATTTTCATTTTCATTCACTTCTACTTTTCTTACTTGCTCTCCCCATCCAGTTTTCATTTGCTTTATTTTACTTTCAACAACCCTTGCACTAACATGTCTTCCAGAAGAACCCGCCGCAGTGCTGCTTCAACTATTTCACCGGCAGCACCTACCCCACAGTCCTTTGCAACCAAAGATCTATGGGAAGAACGAGGATTCATTTACACTCCAAGAGCAGTCAATATGGGCCTCAAGCCTTTCATCGCAAGGACGATCAGAGCCCTCTTGTGGGAATCATTCGCGGAGCAACCAGCAGAGATGAACGAGACGCTGGTGAGGGAATTCTATGCTGCCATCGGCAGCAAGATGGCAACAGCAGTGATTGTCTGAGGGACAGAAGTGCAATTCACAGCCGAGCGCATTAACTCTTTCTATGGTATCCACTTCGGCCCTAATGATGATGCTCACTAGCAGTTCCTTGACACTCTAGATGATGCTACCTATGACGATGTCATGGCAGAAGTAACGGAAGAAGGGACTGAATGGAACACAAGCCGCAAAAATCCCCACACAGTGAAGAGGGGGCAGCTGCTGTCGGAGGCCAAGCAGTGGAATGCCTTCATCAAGAAGAGGATCATGCCGTTATCACATCACACCACCGTTGACCATCAGAGGTTAGCCTTAATACACTCCATTCTAAATAAACGACCCATTAATGTGGGAAGTTATATGCGAGAGAGTATTTTGGAAAGTGCCCATAGACCGACGGCCCTCCTTTGCCTCCCCTACCTCATCACGTCCCTCTGCCGCATTCATGACATGCCGGAAGCTGACGCCGATTGCATAGTGAAGGGACGGGGCTGGACAGACAAAAATATCATCAGCCTCATGGAGCTGATAGTGGCAACCCCTATCTCATCTGTCAACCCTGCTGCCGCCCCAGCTGAATCATCAGAGCAGCCAACTCCTGAACCTGCCGCCGCAGCCGCATCGACAGATCCATCCAGTAAAATCCTTGCTGCTATTCAAAGGATGGAGGACAGACAGCTAGGCCTCATGACATTCATCAAGGACTTTGCCGCATCCACGGTAAATTTTATTCACAATACTTTAAATTTCCCTGATGTTGTCTTTCCCACCTTCCCTGCCCACTACTTCACTGTCCCCACCCCTGCCCACACACCTACACCTGCTGCCACACCACATACACCATCTGCTGCTTCCATACCATCACCTGCCCCGACGGCAGCCGGCAGCCCTCATGCCGAAACATCCGCCCGAGGAACAAAGCGACCGGTACGTCCGGATGACATTGCTGCCTTTGTAGCTGGATTCTCTTCCTCATCCCTCTATTCAGAGGAACCTGTCAAAAGAATTTACACCGGTCAAGAGGCAGAAAAGAATGGCAAACATGAAAACTCTGCCAAATGCCAGCAGCAGCAGCAGCAGTAGCAACAGTGACAGCAGCAGCAGCTCTGACATTCAGGTTGTCCAGCAACCACCCCAGCCCACCCCAAGGACTAGAATCCGCTGCCAAATCCGCCTGAGCAGCAGCAGTGAAGACAATGCTTAAAATTTAAGTTTCTTATTTTCTTATTGTTGCCTGCTATTTATATATTTTGTGATGTACTGCCTTCATTTATTTTCATTTTTTCATTTGCATTTAGGGCAATGCAACCATCGAGTTTGGGGGTGGCAACCCTCCATATTAATGGAGTCCAAGTACATCTTAGTTAAATTTTGTGTCTTTACTCAGTTATTTTGCTCTAAAAAAATGAAAATATTGGAAATTTTGGCTGAAAACTGTGAATTGAACTTATATGTCGTGACAGCTCTGTCGTTGCAGCAACTTTAGGATAGTTTAAGGAGAAGTTTAGAGCCTTTCTATAGTTCTGAAAACTTAAACACCATTGTGACTGTTATACTGCTTAGACTTCTTTTAGCCAAACTAGAACATAAAACTTAGCACTTAGAGTAGAAAAGAGACTAGAATCTCAGGAAACCTAGAGGTGCCCAACACTGGCTCTAGGCAGATAACCAGAGAAAAACTTCTAGAGGTGCCTATCACCGGCTCTAGACAGTTAACTAGAGGTGCCAGAAATACTGGCTCTAGTAGAAAAGAGGAGAAATTAGAAAAAGGAAATAACTAGAGGTGCCCGATTCTGGCTCTAGTAAGAAGAAGAAAGAAATCAGTCTCGTAAGAAAGCAGTCTCTAAACAAGCTAAAGTATAATATTCTAGTGAAACTAAGAGAGTCTTGGCATATAACTATTCACAAGCATGCACACACTGCACAAGGACTATAGGGAGATTCCGGACAGATCCTAAATTATCCGACAGGTTGCTGCCGTCATAGGGAACGAACGACGGGTAAGGGAAAGTTCTCTGTTTGAAAGCCAAAACAAAAATATTTCATTTTTCTTTTAGATTTTAGTTGCTTGAGGGCAAGCAAGAACTTGAGTTTGGGGGTGTGTTGAGTGTGTAAAAGTTTTATTATTTACACCCTTTTTAACCCATATTTCTGCTGCATTCAAGCATTATTCATTGCATTTAGGTTAGTTTACAGCAAAACATCACAAATATATTAACTGGCACAGATTCTACTAAGAATGGTTGTTTTTGCAGGTAGATGCCGTAGAAGATGGTGAAGGCAAGCATTGGGCGGAGAAGCAGAAGAGCTGAACTGGACAAGCAGACAAAGAGGACGATGCTGCCATGGTGCTGCCGTGACAGCAGAGGACGATAGCAATTTTGATGAGGAAAAGCAAAGTGGACCTCGACAGATAGAGAAAATTCAGCCCGTCTGTCGTGTGAAAACCATATATTTTTCCAAGCCCCGGATCAAAAGATATGTCAAGCCCAAAGTTCAAGGAGAGGAAATCCCAAGAAACAAGGAAGACGGCTAGAAAGTAGATTCCTTGAAGATTAAGTCTTTATTAGAATCATACTTTTAATTAAAGTTGTAATCCTTGTTAACTTAGATAACTTGAGCCCAAAGCTTATATAAGGGCATGTATTTTAACCTAGGGAGAACACATATCGGAAAACCCCATAACCGATAGCCAAAAACCCCTAGCCGTTTACCCGCCGCCGACATGTTCTAAATTCCCCTTAGGGCCACGGGTTGATTTGTAAAGTAGTTGCAAGGGTTGTTTTGTTTTAGGAATTTTTCAGTTCAATAAAATAAACTTCAAGTTCTCTTATTTTTGTTATTAATATCTTGCAAGAGCATCGGGAGAGCATTGTGAGGTTATCTATTTACTTAGCATCGGGAGAGTTAAGTATACGAAAGAAATAAGAGCAAGTTCTCTAGTTTATAGTTGAACTATCTCGTGCCTAGGGATAGGGCGAGGTTAAGTGGCTAAAGAAGAATTCATACACATCGGTGTTCATCCTTCGATTCACGCCGGGAGGTATCATCAAGACGTGATCATCAACAGACTTGGACCTAGGGATAGGCCAAGGCAGATCTGGGATTCTCGCCAAACTTGAAAGTACTGAGTTGAGAGGTTGCTGCCGCGGCGATCAACGGACTGCTGCCGCGACGACAGAACTGGATTTCCTAAACTCTGCAATACCTGCACTACTGAGCAATTCAATACCAGCCCATTCTCTCTATCTTGATATCTTTACTCTTTATTTACGTTTACTTCATTATTTTCGTGACAACTCTCAAATATTTCCTTTACTTTCGTGTAGTGAATTAAGGTGAAGCTATTAGCCCAATCCCTGTGGAGACGATATCCGATACTTCGTATCACTTTACTACTTGCGTCGTGTACACTTGCACTACCATTGCGATAGACTATTTTACACGCAACACTTACCCAAACCACACCAAATTACCCATCCAAAACAACCGAAAACTCAATCGATTGCTTCCTAAACCAAGCCCAGCCAACATACATCACTTCCAACCCATAATAAACACCAAAACACATCTAACAAACAAACTAACCCAACCTTATACCTCCAGCAATCAAGATTCCACCATTTCACCTCAAAAACTCACTTAAAACAACCAAGAAACTCAAGGATTTCGGGATCTATGTTATCAACACTTCATTTTAACATATTAATCAACTTAGAACTCAATTAAAATCAACACAAAACAGAGCTTAACTCATCAAGTCCGAAAATTAAGATTTCAACCACAATTTCACAAGATTTTGATCTCCAATCAACACTGTAATGAAAACTCAACCGAAAATAGTATTTAGAAGCAAAATATATTGGGAATTTCCATAAAGAACTTTGATTAGAGGTTGAGAACAAGATTTACCTCCAATCCTTGCTTCCCTCAATGAATGACACGTTTTCCTTAGCAAAATCTTAAATAACTAGGAAAGATTTCTTGAAAATGATTTAGGAAATTTTGAGAGAGTTTTTGGGAGAAAGAATTCTGGAGAAAGATGAGTGAATTAGTGTTTAGCTGAAAATGAGAAAGAGTTGGTAGTTACGTAATTGAAAATCTCACATTAACTACCTTTTAATTAATTAATATAAATCCAATTAAAGTCATTTAATTAAAAACCTTTTAAAGCACATGTCATATTGAAGAAAGGTCAAATTGACTTAAAGCCCCCTAATGATTCTAAGATTTTGGCCTCTACATTAAAAATCATATTTTCCCAGTTTTGAAACTTTACAATTGGTCACTACTCAAAATGTCCCATTTCCAAAATCCATTTTGTAAAATTAACTTGACCAACCTCTTAAACATATTTTTAAAGGATTTTAGCAATTTTTACCACATTTTTATCCTATCCCGATCCTTGATTTCCTTAAATCATCTTACGTGATTCGAACCATTCTCAACCGGTCCGATCCGATGTCTAAAACATCTAGGCCCAAAACCAGGGCGTTACATATGTGCTAAAATCTGGAAAGAATTAAGTTAGGCATTCCAAAACTGTTTTGAATCCGGAATACCTGTAAAGAAGTAATAAAATGTATTAATCTAGAAATGGAAAAAATGTGAGTCCAATTTGGTTAAATAGAATATTGAATTACCTTTAAATCATGTATGATAATTGATTTATGGAATTGTATAGAGAAAGTTATGACCAATTTAGTGGCTGGTGCTCAAGTCTATCAGATTAGGACAACCTTATGAAATTCAATTTATCAATTGCATATTGGTGGTCTAATGCATGATTTAGATACTAATATGTCTTTTATATGTACGTGTATGATCAACAAGACTAATGGATTGAAAACTTGGAGGAGGAAGCCTAGATTGGGTCATCCCAAAGAAGGAGCAAGGGGATTACTACCAAGGAACAAGAGTAGCTTGGGAGTTTGTGAGTGTAGTTACCCTAGGGTTGGGACTAGTGTCCTAACCACCATGTGTTTTTATTTAATTTCAGCTACGTTACATGCATGAAAATGAATTAAATTAAAGCTGGAAATTTAGTAAGGGAAGGAGGCTAAATAATTAAACATAAAAGTATGCTCGAATGGATTATTTGGTAGTGTGAATTATGTGTATTACTAGACTGCTTTGTGTGATGTTATGAATGATTGAATGAAGCATGAAATTTCTTGTACGCTACTGATTTTGGAATGCACTTAAAGGTCTATACATGTTGTTTACCATGGCTGATTATTATATGTATGAATTGAACCTGGTTGCTCTTGATTTAAACGGTTGAATGATACGGAAATCCATGTGATAACTTGCTGGAAATTATCATGCCATACTTTGATTGAATAACCTCTTATTGTACCATGAATTATCTTCTATGACATGAAATATACTGGATATGCTAATTTAAAAGCTACAAGACCTTGGTTTACTAGATGGCTCTGGTAGAAGGGCATGCCTTAGGGTCTAGAGCTCTCTTGATTCGGGTATTGACATACCTTCTTGTATTGGTGAATATACACCTTCTTGATTAGCACCTTGCGTGTCTTGTGAAATGGTACTATATGTACTAGTGGATTTGGTGTCTTAGCACCTACTTGTGATACTCTAGTATCTTCTTGATTAGGTACAAATGTACCAACTTGTGCCTCGATTACCTAGACCAATCTAATAACCAAGGCAACTTAATTACAAGATTAAACATAACATGACTTGTCTTGCATGGTTAGTTCTTATGATAATAGTTATTGTGACTTGTTTTGCATGTAGTTAATATTGTTATATGGTTTAATTTGATGAACGTATGTGATTGAATATGCCATGAGACTAGCTAGGACTTCTTATTAAATGCCTAAGTAGGAAATCTTGGTGCAACCTTAAATAAGATCCAACTTGACTTAAAATTGAATAATGTAATTGCTACATCACTAAGTACAACTTTGTACTTATCATCTCTTGTTTCCTTCTTCCCAACCTAGCAGATTGATCCTGGTTCGATAGCTAATACTTCATTGATCGAGAGCAAAGACTACAAGCATAGTAATCATGTATGACTTGATCCCTTCTTGTTCGACTTCTGGATGGTGGGATAGAGTTTGTTTTTGTGTTGGTTATGTCATGCATTTTGTGTCTAGATGATGTGGTTATTGATGCTTGCTAGTTGATTTTGGCTTGTATTAAATGGAAGACATGTTTGTAAATACAAGCTTGGCATGTAATGTTTTAAAACCTTGCTCGTAAATATGTCATTTTTGTTTAATGAATGAAAGCATGATTTGTTTTGAAATCTTGAATTAAATATATGGTTGAATAAATTGTTAAATGAGTATGTTTGGCCATTTGTTCTTAGTATACCAATTGATTAAACCTTTGCCTTGTAATCAATCGAATGAAATTATATTTTTAATTATGTATGGGGTAGACGATTTGAATAGGTCAAGGAAGATTAGGATACATCATTACTTGTATGGTTCAATTGGTTAAGTCTTAATTTGTACATGATCACAATTTTATATATAGGTTGATTAAGATGGTAACGTTAATAAGTTTTAATTTGGTAGTCAAGTTATAGGTATGAATAAACTTTATCTCGCCTAACTTGGAAGTTAAGTTAATGTCTTCCCTCATATGGTTGATCGTTGCTTGCTAGCCAAGAAACTCATTCTTTAGGAATGAGTTGTGAAAAGTTTTAAAATTTTCGTATTTTTGATCGAACTGATGCCTCTCGACCAATTTACTACTAAGTCCGGAGGGAGGTGTCACAATCTATTTATCTAATATCGGGAGAGTTAGATTTATTAAACGAATGAACATGGTCTTTATTTAATCTATCGATGGTGAAGACTAATTCGGCTTAGGGATAAGTCACAAATTTCAATGGCTATAAAGAGCGCAAGATTGGTTGTTATCCACCCTTGGTTCACGCTGGGAGTTATTATCAAGGCTTGCACAATTAACTAGTATTTTGACTTAGGGATAAGAAGAAATCATTGAAGAACGCTTCACTGAACCTTGAAGCTTGTTGAACGTTGCACAGACATGAACGTCATTTCCACATTGCCTAGGCTTTCCACTTTGCATATTTCCCAGGCAATCACTCAGTTTCTTCATTGCCCCGACATCAGCTTCACTCATTGCCCCGACATTAGCTTCATTCCTTCATTGCCCGGGCATAGGCTTAACCCATTGCCCTAGCAATACGATTGCTGCCACTGCCCAAACAATTGAGTCATTTTTGAACTCAAATACCATGACGGTCCATTCAATTATCACTCCTCAAACTCACGATAACATGGCCTCTTCTCTCTTATTTGATCTCTTCTATCTTTTAATTTTATTGTTCTTTAGTTTACTTGCTAATTAGAACTCCTACAATCACATATTTCTGTTTTTATCTTTTCAGTGCGAGAATTTAGACTCTCGAAGTAGCACCAATACTTGTGGAGACGATATCTTTCTATACTATAACTTGCAACGTGTACACTTGCACCGATTGTGAAGCACTTATTACGCGCAATAGTAGTCAATGACAAGATCGTAATCTTTAAGGAGTACCATCCATCTCCGTTGCTGAAGATTTAACTCCTTTTGGGTCAAAAGATACTTGAACTCTTATGGTTAGTGAAGAGATAACAGTTTTCTCCGTAGAGATAATGTCTCCAAATTTTCAATGCAAAGACAACTGCAGCTAACTCTAGGTCATGAGTAGGGTAGTTCATCTCATGCGGCTTAAGTTGTCTCGAAGCATAAGCAATGACCTTGCCTTCTTGCATCAATACACATCCTAACCCGAGATGCGATGCATCACTATAAACTGTGTAGTCCTTTCCAAACTCGGGTCGGGTTAGGACTAGTGCACGAGTCAAGACTTGTTTCAATTGATCAAAACTTCGTTGTAGTTCATCGATCCAAACAAATGGAGCTTCTTTTCTCAATAGCTTAGTCAAAGGAGCCGCTATCATAGAGAACCCTTTTATGAACCTTCTATAATAGCCAACAAGACAAAGAAAGCTTCTAACTTCTCCAATGTTCTTCGGTGGATGCCAATCTATGATGGCATGGATTTTCTTCGGATCTACCTGGATACCCGAAGCTGATACGATATGCCCAAGGAAGGCTACTTCGGTGAGCCAAAACTCACACTTAGAAAATTTAGCATACAACTGCTTCTCTCGTAGGTTTTGAAGAACTATGCGAAGATGATCTCGATGTTCTGCAACATCCTTGGAATAGTTTAATATATCATCTATGATCACCACTACGAATTTATCAAGATCGGGTCTAAAGACCCGGTTCATTAAATCCATAAAAGCCGCTGGTGCATTGGTTAGCCCAAAGAGCATTACCAAGAATTTGTAGTGTCCGTATCTCGTACAGAAAGCAGTTTATGGGACATCACATTCTTTAACTCGCATTTGATAGTAGCCCAATCTTGAAGGTTGTTGAACTTTGCACAGACAAGCACGTCGTTTCCGCATTGCCCATGCAATCACTTAGTTTCTTCAATGCCCGGTCATCGGCTTCACTCATTGCCCCGGTACTAGCTTCATTCCTTCATTGCCCTGGCATCAGCTTAACCCATTGCCCTGACAATACAATTGCTTCCACTGCCCAAGCAATTGAGTCATTTTGCACTCAAATACCAAGACGGTCCATTCAATTATCACTCTTCAAACTCACGATAACCTAGCCTCTTCTCTCTTATATGATCTCTTCTATATTTTACTTTTATTGTTCTTTAGTTTACTTGTTAATTAGAACTCCTACAATCACCTATTTGTGTTTTTATCTTTTCAGTGCGAGAATTTAGATTCATGAAGTAGCACCAATCCCTTTTGAGACGATATCTTTCTATACTATAAATTGTGACGTGTACACTTGCACCAATTGCAAAGCACTTATTACGCGTAACAAGTTTTTGGTGTCGTTGCTGGGGATTGGTAATAGCGATTTTGTTTTTATTTTCTTGCACTTTTATTTATTTTACTTTTTATTGTCCAGTTTCCAAGGGGTTAAAAAATTTGGTTTTGCATTGGTTTTTAACCAGGGAAAACCTGTAACCCCCTCGACTCGGTTTGGGCGAGAGACCGAACCAAGCGGGTCACACGGGGTATATTGGAGTAAACTGGAAAGTTTACCTCAGTAAACGACACTATTTTTTCATTTTATCTTTTGTAGATGCTCTTATACACCCTATGAGATAATCTTCATAGCGGAACAAATTATAACAAATAAGGACTCAATTGCATGCAATCACATTTTGGGAACTATTTTGTAATTTTACCAAAATATAGGGACTTCCTCACTTTTTAAGTTACCAACATTTAATTAATCATATTACATGCATCTCTGGAAAATGTCAACTCAAAACAATCATCCTAGCTCATTTAATTGCATCGACAACATTTAGGGACCAAAATGAAAAGAAAAAGAACTTCAGAAGATTCCAATAACTAACTTAACATCTTGCCGTTTCGGTATAGGTTTCCCTGTATCGAAATTGCTATACCGAAATAGGGTTGAGCGTCTCGAAGCTCGGGACCGTATCGAAACACTCCATGAGGTGTTTTGGAACAGTGAGTTCCAGTAGTCAAACGCACCGAAACACGCCTCAATGTTTCGAAACCCATATGCCATTTTAGGCACACTGTTTTTGTACAAGCTCAAGTGTACCGAAACACCTGGGCTTGTAATGACACTTTTTGCTGGCTTTTCGCACTTTACTCCAATCTAAAACATTCCAACATGCTTCCAACATGCATTCAACATATTTAGGCACCAATCATCAAACATACATGCCATGTTCATCATCATAACATGAGCATTTGCATCAACGATAAACTATAGACATGCCACCTATTGTCAAACCAAACAATATACTAAATGCAAAGTAAAGCATAAACCAAATACCAATAGCCTTTTACAAGTCTAAAATAACAAACCAAACTTGCTCAAAGAGGAGTTTACACAAATCTCCCAACAATTCAACGGATCCCCCATTGCCCTTATTACTTTAGTCTAAACTGAAACATACATTCTTAAGTGAAGTCTCTTGGAATCCCTTGCCACTTGCTGCCTCCAAAACCTCAATTATCTGCATTGATGGACAAATGAGAGCATAAGCACACAATGCTTAGTGAGGAGGCTCATAAGTAAAACACCATCAATGCATTAAAACTATTTTTCATGTCCACATTGAAATCTCATTTCAATTTTCTAAAGCACCATTTGAAAACCATCATGCCCTTTTTAAAACCATGCACTTTCCTTAACCAAAATCAGTATGTTAAATATCAAACCACATGCATAATGAATCAACGACAAGTTCCAAACCACACTCGATTTAAGCCATCCAATGCATAGCTACCATATGCAAAGCTTAAGGAGTAAAACATGCATAAACCACATTATGAAAGATAAACCATTCCATGATATATGATCAATTATATTGGCTTAAAAGTGATCATTAAACAAGTTCACAACCCAAAACCTCATATCGGATAAACGAATTACAACAAGTGCCTACCCGACACTTCAAGCCATCTTAACCGGAATCGGTACATTCACAACCAAAAGTACTCTATCAATCGGATACAATTACAACCCATAGGGACACCAACCCTATCATCGGTTAGATGCTTAACCACTAACGAGAGATGGGACACCAAACTCCTCGATCGTTAGGGTACTTGGATGGAGACACATGACACCAACCCCTCGACATCCAAGGCATCTTTTTAAAGTGCACTCAATCCTATAGTCGGCTAACTATATCCGATATCATTTATAAACCATTTCACAATGTCACTTGCCAATATAATTCATATTTAATGCATACCTCATTGTTTTCAAAGCATCATCAATGAACAACATTACCAAGCATTAAACCATGCTTAAAATCACGAGTATGAATCATATACATCAAGGATCACTTACCATGTTCATCCTTTAAAATTACATCATCAAAAACAGTAACCACATTCTTATAAACATGCTTTAACAATAGGTAATACCAATAATTCAAAACAGTGCATAAATCATCACATAATAGCACAACCGAGAGATGGAAATTCCATTCACTTTTTCCCGAACTCAGCTAAGCAATTAAGCTTGCCACTAAGTTCCAAAATAATCTTTTAAATCTTTCAAAACTAAAAATCACGTTCTCACTAACCAACACGCGCAAACTCGACTAGCCAGCGCGAATACAAGCAATCAAAGCTCACAAACCTTCACTGATTGCTTTCGATACGTTCTCTCATGTTTAGACCACACAAAACAGAGGATTAATGCATCACAACGCATTAAAATCTCCAGCAAACAAAGCTACCCAATGCTTTGCCTAAAATCACCAAAACGCCTATCTGAAACAACCGAAAACACCTTCGATTACACTACAAACTCAGTCCAGTCAAAGCCTATCACTTCCATCCATTTTTAAACATCAATTAACATCCAAAATCAACCTAATAACATCCTTATACCACCAACAACTCATATTTGACACTAACCCCATAAAACCCCAAAATCTAACAACTACAGATCCATCTTGATTTGGGATTAATATGATCAAACCTTTATTTTAACATTATTTAACATCCAAAACATGATTAAAATCAATCATAACTCAGCCAAATCAGATCCAATACGAAAATCATTCAAAATCACCTTTTGAGCTTGATTTAACCATTTTCATCAAATTAAACATGAAATATTGTTAAGAAAATATAATTAGAGAGCCAAATACTTGGGAATTTCAATAAAGAACTTTGATTAGAGGAGTTGAACGAAATTTACCTCTAATCCTTGCCTATTCCTTCAATTAGCAAGATTTTGTTGAAAACCTTCAAAGATCCTTTGAGATAAATGAATGAATCTCCATAAAAATCATTTGACGAACAAAAATAATTGAAAAGATGAAAATCTCTTGATGTTTTGTGAGAAAGGAGATGTTTGGCTGGTGAGAAAAGAAAGAAAATGAAAGTTACGTCAAAAATGTTTTTATAAAACTAAATCCCCTTTTTAATAAAACTCTTTTGAAAATTTTAATTAAACCACAATTAAAATGTGGTCAACTAAAGGAATAGATTGATTACTTAAGACTTAGCTCCCTAAAGATTCTAAGCATTGGCCCTCTTTCAAAACAGTCCTTTAAAACCAATTTTCCATTTTTACATTTTAGCACTAAACCAAAATGTCGACTATCCAAATATTATTTTCCAAAATTGGCTTCACCTTTCCTTAATATATATTTAAAGAGGATTTTAGGAATTTTTCGCATAATTTTATCACATCCCAAACCAAGTTTTCCATGAACCAACCCCGACCTAACCTAGATCTCTACTCTAGGTTCATCGGACCCTAAACCACCTTTAAAACCTCTAGGCCCAAGATCGGGGAGTTACAAAACCCGACAGCTCCAGAATAACCCCTTGATCCAAAAATTGAATGTACCTGCCAGAGACTCAGACAAAGACTGAGAGCAACAATGGCGAATCAAGTCGGCAATAAAAATGCCAAAAACAATCAAGTTGCCACGGCAGGTGATGGAGCGATTATTTAGAGGAAGATCTCAACGGCCTAAACCCAGGAGTAGTCACACCTGAAATTGAAGCTGCCCACTTCGAATTAAAGCCAGTAATGTTCAATATGATCAATACAATCAGTCAATTTGGCGGACCGACAACTGAAGATGCCAGACAACATCTCAAATATTTCCTGGAGATTTGTAATTCATTCAAACTACAAGGAGTCCATGAGGATCTTTTGAGGATAAAATTATTTCCCTATTCACTGAGGGATATGGCGAAATCGTGGTTGAATAGTATTCCATCTAGATCAATAGGATCTTAGACCGATTTAAGTCATGATTTCCTTGCTCCATTTAATCCTACAAATATGACTTATAAGTTACGTAACGAAATTACTTCTTTTTGGCAGGCAGATGATGAATCCATGTATGAGACTTAGGAGCTCTATAGAGAACTGTAACACAAATGTCCCCTACACAGATTCCAAATATGGAGACAAGTGACGATGTTTTACAACGCAGTAAACACGCCGACACAGATGATGCTAGATGCCTTGGCAAATGTCATACTCCTAGACAAGCCACAAGAAGAAGCAATTGAGATTTTGAACATGCTTGGTAAAAATGATTATCAGTTTCCAACTACCAGAAGAGGAGGAGTCAGATGCCATGCCACGATAAATGAGCTTGAGTCATCATATTCAATTTGTTGCGTGTGTTAAGTGCCCCACAATTGTGCAAGTATTCACGTCTCAAGTAATAAAAGGATGAGTATTGAGTATCGTCTCCATAGGGATTGGTGTGACTTCCAAAGTTTATTGTCTCGCACTGAAAATAAATAAAAGTAAAGAACACATGTGATTTGATTGGGTTTTTTAGAATAATCTAATAAAAAGAAAATAAAATAAGCAAGTAAACTAAATATTTGAGTAATCAAGATGAGAGAATGAACCAAATTATATTGTGTCATAGTGTTGAAATCTATTGGAACTGTCTCGGTTTTTGAATGCAACGAACACCAAATTGCCTCGACAATGACCTAAGCTACTGTTGAAACAACGAGTTAAGTAACTGCCTCGGTAATCCCTTTCTTGGGCAGCAACCAACAACGTCAAGGTTTGACAAAGCGTCCTTCAGTGGCTCCTCCTTATCCCTAAGTTGAAACACTGTTGATGTGCAGACCTTGATAATACCTCCTAGTGTGAACCAGTGATGAACATCAACCAATCTTACGCTTCTTTTATGTAACGCCCCAATTTTGGGCTTAGAAGTTCTGGGTTTGGACCGGTTCGGTCGAAGTGCGGTTCGAATATAAAAAGGTGAAATTAGGAAAGCCTAGTTCGGGTTGCATTAAAAATATGGAAAAATGTTTTAAAATCCTCTTTTCTATATATAAGAGAATGGTGGAATCAATTTTACAAAATGAGGTTTGGAAGGGTAACATTTTGGGTTAGTGACCAAAATGTAATTTTTGAAAACTGTGTGACTGTTTTAAAAAGGATTGAAACTTTGAATCTTTAAAGAGCTATTTACCCAATGGGAGTTTCTCCAGATTTTCCTTAAATATTAAAGATTTAATTAATGGCTTTTAAATAAAACTAAAAAGGAGGGAAGATATTTTGGCATTTTCCAACTAACTTTCCACATTTTCCATTTTCATTTTCTCTCATCTTTTCTCTCAAACTAAACACATTTATCCAGAGCTTTTCCCTCTGATTTTGTCATCTAAATAACACATTTCAATTCTCTTTTGATCTCTAATCATCTCTTCATCAAAACCTTATCATTTGCTAAGTGGATTTTCAAGAATTTTGGTTCCAAAAAGGGAGAAACTCAAGTTTAGAGGTATGAACGTCCTTCTCCTCTAAATTCTCAGTTCTTTACTGAAATTCCAAAGTTTTAAATCCTTGATTTATGTTTTATTAAAGGTTTTATAGATGTGTTCTTGATCTTAGCTTTAAAATGCAAGGTTTGGTTGATTTTTGTTAAAATTCGTATGATCTGTTTGAGCAGTGATTTGAGGTGTCTTTTTGATGATAATTGAATGTTTAATTGATGTGGAACTGAGGTTTAATCAATGCAAACCCGAATAGGTTGATATTCCTAAGTTTTGCTTGAGTTCTTGGTTGTTTTTGGAGTGATCTTGATGATCTGTTATAGCTGGAGGTATAAGGGCGTGGTTAGATCCTTTTTGGATGTTAATTGAGGTTTATGAATGTTTAGATTTGTTGGATCTTGGCTGGGTAGTGTTGTGGAGTTGTTTGGATGCATTTTCGGTTGTGTTTGGTAGCCGAAAATGGAGTGTGGATGAGAGCAGCGAGTTTAGGTGCTTTCATTGAAGCTATTAATGCATGATGATGCATTAATCCTCTGCTTTGATGTGTTTAAACTAGGGGAGTCATCTTTGGATCCAAGTGGTGGTGATCCGGAAGCTTGATTGGTGTTTCGGCAAGTGGCGAAACGGAATCGGTGAGTGGATTTTGGTTTTCAGCTTTGAAACCAATGTTTTGAAGGTTTGGGAGCTTAGTTTAAGTCTAAGCAACTTAGCTAAGCTCAAGAGTAAGTTTTTGGAAAAACTCTCTTGATGATGAACCACGGATTGGTTGTATGCAATGTGGTTGTTTGCATGTTTTAAATTCTGTTTTGAAAGCATATTTTGGCATGTTAGTTGCTGATTTTATAAGCCATGTGTTGAAGAATGCTCAAGGTAAGAGATTCTTGTTTTTGAACATTGTTAAATGTGGTTTTGATGCATATTGATGCATGATGTTTATGCCTTAGTTAAATGCTTTAAAACAGTGGAATAATGTTGTTAATGATGCATATTGGCAAGTGATGGTTAAGGTCACAAAGGTGGTTAAAAGTCCTTGTGTGAGCCTTGTTTATTTAAGAACAACATGGTGGTTAAAAGTCCATGGTTGGTTCTTGGTTAAGATCACCAAGGTGGTTAAATTTCCTTGGGTGAGTCTTGTTTATTTAAGAACAACATGGTGTTTAAAAGTCCAAGGTTGGTTCTTGGTTAAGGTTACAAAGGTGGTTAAAATTCCTTGTGTAAGCCTTGTTTACTTAAGAACTCCAAGGTGTTTAAAAGTCCTTGGGTGATTCTTGTTAAGGACACAAAGGTGTTTAAAAGTCCTTGTGTGGTCCTTGTCATGGTGTTTAAAAGTCCATGGATGATTCTTGTTAAGGACACAATGGTGTTTAAAAGTCCATGTGTGGTCCTTGGAAATTATAAGATCACAATGGTGTTTAAAAGTCCATATGTGAGTCTTATGTTGAATGTATCACTTGTGGCCAATATGACATGTTATGAACTTGAAGCATGAGATGCTTGTTTTAATGCTTATGTGCATGTACAAATGATGTTTGAACTAAGGTTTATACTTGTGTTTTATAAGTGCATTATTGTGTGGTTTAAATGAGCATTCCTCACTAAGCTTTTGCTTACGCTCTCTCTTTTCTTAAACCATAATGCAGAGCACTGAAGTGCATTTGGGGCAGCAAGGAAGTCAAGCATCCAAGTGAAGGTTTTAAGCTCATGTATGGTGAACATTTTCCTAAAACTATTAGCTTTTGGGTATTTGGCAATGGGGGACCTATGTTGATGTTTTGGGAGATGTTTTGGACTCCCTAAATTGGATTTATGATGTTAATAACTTTGGAGCTTGTAATTGGCCTTTGTGAGGTGGTTTTGGTATATTGATGCTTGAATGGTTTTCCAAGTAGGTTGCATGCCTATAGAATTGGGGGTTTTCATAATTGATGCCATGTTGATGTTTGGTTGATGCAATTATGTTCCTTGATTGTTGAATGACTTGCTGGTATAATTTGGTGGCATTTGGAGCATGTTTGATGGGTCAATTGTGTGTTTATTCAGCTAATTTTCTGCAATCTGGGCAGGCCGTATCGGAACGGGTGCTACTGTTTCGGAACAAGGGCCTGAAATGGCCTAGGCGTTCCGAAACGGGAGGAACCGTTCCGGAACGGAAATGCCACTGCCAAGCCTTGTTTCGGAACCAGTTTCGGAGCGGTCCCGTGTTTCAGAACAGGTCCTCTCTGTTTCGGAACACTCGACCGTTGGGCTCTGAATTTGATGGTTATATGTTTTGAAATGTTTGCGTTTTGGTCCTGAATCTTGTTATTGCAATTGGCTGAGTTTGAGATGTCCGTTTGAGCTGAAATTTGGCAGGGAAGCATGAAAGATGATTAATTTCATATTGGTAACTTAAATTTGAGTTGAGTCCTTGTAATTTTCCAGAATTCACAATTTGGTCCCTAAAGTTGTAATTTGTGCAATTGAGTTCCTGAATGTTCTCCGATTGTTATGATCTTTGAGTATGCTGTTCTTGTGAACATGTATAGGGTTAATGTGCATTTAGACAAAATTAAAAAGAAAAAAAAAGGTCGTTAATCAAGGTTGACTTTCAGGTTGACTTTGGTTTTCCCCGTGTAATCTTCTTAATTCGGGTCAACCGTCTAGGCCGGGTTAAGGGGTTACATTTTAGCCGTTGAAACTCGAACTTATCCCTAAGCTGACTTAGTTTTCACTGATTGGGAGGAAAACCATGCTTATCCGTTTCGTGAGTCTAACTCTCCCGATGTTAGACAAATAGATGCAAATGTAATATCCTCTCCCGATTCAATTGCAAAGAAAACGTAAACACCAAGACTAAGCAAACTTTGAACTAAAATTCGATTAACAAAAACTTAAACAAAACCCAACCATTTTCTCACAACTACTAAACAATACAATCTAAACCTTAAGAAGAACTTAGAACATGATATTGATGTAAGCTCACTACAAAGTCTCTCAACTCTCGATTGCATCGTTGATTATTTTCTCTTTCTTTTTTTTGTCCAGCTTTGGCTTCTTACTTATAGAGGAGGTCTAGGTCAAGCCTTTCTTGAGGAGGAATTCAAGTTAGAATTAAATACATCAAAAGAAAGATCTTTTAAGTATTATGTTATTTTTCCTTAAAATCCTCCCACATGCGTGGAATTTTCTCTTGACCTTCCATCGCCAGTTTCATGATCTTCCCGTAGTCCGATCTTCATGCAAAGTACATTGAAAAATTCAGCTTTTCATGATCTTCAAAACACGTACCACTTTGCATATTTTCTCCCTTGTCGACTGTGTCTGGGCATTGCCTCGGTAGTGTCTTGGCTATTGCATCGGCAATGGTATGTCTGTCTTTTCCACTCAGCATGTGGCCTTATCTCATGGTTCAACTTCCTTGAGTAGAAACTAACATCCAAAGCTGGCTTGATCTGGACGGTCAAGAGATGGTTCTGCTATGTTCCTTCCTTTCCTTCAATGCCGCGACAGTGCTTGCCCGAGTAGTGAGTAACGAAATCTGCACATGCACCTGTAGCAAACACACATTAAAGCAGCACCTTTTCCACCAAATAAACCAAATATAAGGATCAAACATGAAAAAGATGAGATCAGTGTGATTGATGCATGGAGGGCTATAATGTGACTCAAATGCGTGTGTAGATTTAACAATAATTGTCATAGAAAAAGGGTGAAATTATAGTACTTTTACACACCTAACACACCCCCAAACACAAACTATTGCTTATCCTCAAGCAATGCAACTAGTAAAAATATAGTTACTTTCCAAAGTCCTTAATCTTCATAGATATTGCTTCAACTCGCCTTCTTCCTCATGACCTAGCACTTGAGAATACATGATTAAAATTTTCAGACGACTAAAGGAGTTACCCGGAATCAAACTATGATGCTTGTGAGTATGTGCATGCTTATGAACAATATGATTTTCCAGGTTCTAAGTAAACACTTGAGCATTAACCTACTTTCCTTGGGTAAATATTTTTTTTATATTTTTATTTGATCGACTAGAGTAAATTTCGGGCACCTCTAGTGATTAGCCTAGAGCCAGTTTCGGGCACCTCTAGTGTTTCCCTAAGCTAGAGCCGGTTTTAGGCACCTATAACTTTTTACCCAAAATTTTATTTCTAAGTAAGTAAATGTCCTAAGTGTCCTAGAACTCAATAAATCATAGAAGTCACAAAAGTGTATTTTCGTTTTCAGCCCCATAGTGTGATTCTAAGTGTTTCTTATAGTCGTCCTAGCTTTTTAAAGTATATTTTATGTGCTAAGGTAGTTTCATCACTGGAAGAGTTTTTGCAAATCTATGCAATTCTAAGTTAGATTAAAAATTAGGCAAGTATTAAATAGTAAAGGAACTGCATTGCTTAAGATATTGAACTGTTGCGGCAATAACTACCTCTGCAGTGACCTACACCCTCAAACTTGAATCAAGCATTACCCTCAATGCATCAACACAAAGCACAAAAATATAAAAGCAAGATAGAAGGAAATAGAAGAAAACTAGAATGTTGGGGACTCAGAGGAGTCATTGTCGTCGTCTTGAATGATCAACTTTCTTCTCGTTGCCACGTTCTTGATCCGTTAGGTGGCTCTCGGTTGCTGGGTACGAGTCGGAGTAGTTGGTTTGGCTTTGTTGGTCACTTCGTCTTCATCATCGGTGTTAAGGCAAATTTCTTTGGTGGTGGTTTCCTTGCTCTTGTTTGATTGAGATGCAACTTCGTCAAACTTCTTAATGATGGATCAGACAATGTCAGACCAATCGAATAAAGATTCGGCCGCGATCGGCTCGTCGGTAGGAGCTTTGCCTTCTCGATGTGTGGCTGTGGAAGAAGCTGTTGGAATGGCCGAGGGGGAGAAGGTTGGCATTGTCGTGGCAGTGGGGTCTGGTGCTTCCACGGCAAGGACGTCGGCAGGGAAGGCTGAGAATGGCACAATGTTGTTTGGGAACTTCTCTTGGATGACTTGGGTGATGGAGTGGTTGAAGTCCCTTGTGAACTGTTTGAACATTCACTGCCTTCTGTCCATCTCTTCCAATTTATGGGCAATGTGCTGAAGGGTTATTGCCGAGGTAGAGGGCTATGAAGTAGCTGGGGTGTTGCCCGATGATGCTGTGGCAGTAGTGCCTTGCACCAGCGTAGACTGTCACTCAACTTTTGTGATCTGCATGAGTTTGTAGTATGCTTCCTTGTCCCATCCATTTCTCTTGGGTGTGTATTCATCGGATGGATCGGTGGGGACCTTCTTTTGTTTACATAGGTCGGTGATGAGAATTGGGAAGTAGAGGCATCCTCTTTCTTTTTGGCTATATTGATACATCTCATTGCAAATTATTTCACCCACATTAATTAATCGATTGTGCAATATAGAGTGTATGAGTGCAAGCCTAGGTTTATCAATATTGCTATTTTGAGAGATAATGTAACGCCCTGGTTTTGGGCTTAGGTGTTTTGGCAAGTCAGGTTGGGCCGGTGGAACCGGTGTCGGTTGTTCGAACTGTTTAGAGATGGTTTAGGGAAATCAAGGTTCGGGATGGGATAAAAATATGATAAAATTCCTAAAATCCTCTAAAATTATATTTGAGGGGTTGGTTAAGTCAATTTTACAAAACGAGGTTTCTAAAGTATACATTTTGGGCAGTGACCAAAATATAAAGATTTAAAAGTTGGAAAATGTGTTTTTCAAGAAGAGTCAAAATCTTAGAAACTTTGAAGGAGCTACTTGGCAATTATGCCTTTTCCCTAATTTGGCATGTATTTTAAACGTTTATTAAAATTAAAAAGGCTTTTAATTAATTGATTTAAAATTGACGAGCATTTTCATTTTCTCTTCTTCAATATGCCAAACACTTCCCATTTTCTCTCAATTTTCCATAATTTCTTCACTGTCAAATCTTCTTTTGATTTCCATATTTTCTTTATTGATTTCTTTCATTTTCTTAAGTTTCTTTCAATCTAATCTTGCCAAATTAGATGAGAAACCATGATTTGAGGTAAATTTCGTGCTAACCCTCTAATCTAGGTTCTTTAATGAAATTCCAAAGATAGTTGGCTCTTTATTAATGATTTTGATTGAAGTTTTGTTGTTAGTTTGATAAACTAATGAAATCTTGATAGAAAAATGGTTTTTTATGTGATTTTCGGAGTTTGATTTAATTTGCTAGTTTGAGATTGTTTCTAAAAGACTTTTGAAAGGTTTTTGGTGTTGAAGTAGAGCCTTAATCATAGAGATCCCAAAATCCTTGAGTTTCTTGATTTTTGAGGTGTTTTTGGTTGAGTTTTTGGGGTGTTATTGAGGAATCCGAGATGCTGGAGGTACAAGGATGGTTTTAGGTTGTTTTTGGATGTTGAATAATGCATAAAATGTGTTGGAGGTTTTGGGTAATGGCTGGGCTAAGGTTAGAGGTCAATCGATTGAGTTTTCGGTTATATCATATGGGTGTTTTGGTGCTTAAGAGGAGGACTACGGGATTTCCTTTGAGTGCTGGTGTTTTGGATGCATTCTAATGCCTTGAGCCTCTATTTTAAATGTGTTGGAAACATGGGATAATATTCCGGAATCAAACGAAGCGATTTTGGAGGCTTTAGATGATCGATAGTTGCGTCGACAAGTGTGGTTTCGCAAGTCGGTGAGTGGAACTTGGTTTTCCAGCGTGGAAACGTTTTAGAAAAGGTTTTGGGAACTTAATAAGAGCTTGAAACGCCTTATTAATTTCGGAAATAAGTAAAGTGAATTTCTCTCTCGGATTGTGCTAGTTTTGAGCCATTGGTTGCACTTGATTTTAATTGCATTTACCTACTATTTTAAACCATGTTTTGAACATATGAAATGAGGTTGATGATGCCATGTGGTTTAAGGATGCAGTAGGTAAGTGATCCTTGTATGCATGTGTTGATGCATGAGGTTTGAAGCATGGTTTAATGCTTGGTTTATGGTTTATCGTGAATGCTTTGCAAAAATTGTGAGGTTTGCATGTGTTATGGATTATATTGGCAAGTGATGTTGTATAAAGTGTTTTATAAATGAAATCGGATATAGTTAGCCGGCTATAGGATTGAGTGTACTATAAACAAGTCGCCTTGGATGTTGAGGGGTTGTGATTGTACCTAAAACTCCATCCAAGTACCCTAACGATTGAGGATTGTTTAAGGTTGCAACGATTGAGGGTATCTTCCGGGTGTGAACCTTGTGTGTGTGTCTCGTCTCTCGTTAGTGGGTTATACATCTACCGATGAGTGCTGTTGATGGGTTGTGATTGTACCGAATATGCCACCATGGTTGTCACAACGATGGAGGGTTGCTCTCTTGTGTGAACCTTGAGATGCCGGTAGAGTGTATGAAGGGTGTGGGACAACCCTTGGTAATCCCTGTATCCGATATATGTATTGAGAATGTTGTTTATCACTTGTGAGCCAATATAATGAAATATGATATTGTGGAAAATGTTATTAATGCATATTTTGAAAGATGCATGTTTTGGTTAAGCTTAGAAAAATGGTGTTTATGCTTGGAATATGAGTAGCATTGGTTTAATTGCTGGATTTATATGAATCATGTTGCATGATTTTCAATACCATGAATTTGATGATAAGGTGCATGATTTGTCAAGAAAGGCATGATGGTTTTGAAAGAGTGAAAAGCGGTTTTGTGCATTGATGATGTTTGTGGTCTTGAGCATCTCTCACTAAGTTTGTATGCTTATGCTCTCTTTGTTCATAATGCAGATAATTAGGCTTTTGGAGGCAGCATCTTCAATGAATCTTACCAAGACACTCTCTAAAAGTATGTTGTGTTCTTAAACTAGTGTAATAAGGGCAATGGGGGTGTCCAATACAATGAATGATGTTAGTTTGGTGTTCTCTAATTTTGTGCAAGTTTGGGATGCATTTTTGGACATGTAAATGGACTCTAAGTTTTGGTTTATGCTTAAAATTGGATTATGACCTTTTGGTGCTTTTAACTTTTAGGAAGCATGCCTTTAGTGCTTATGAATTCGTGAAAGATGCTATGATGTTGCCTATGCTTCGTGTCTGTTGTCTTTGGTGTATATTTAAGTTGTTATTATGTTTAGACTTGTATCGGGATGGTTTCGGATGGTTCGAATCAAGTTTAAATAGTGTTTTAAACCATTGCAGGCCCAGGTGTTTCGAAACACCCTCGCCTGTTTTGAAACGGTGGCTTGAATTGGCCTTGGTGTTTCAAAATGGAAAGACCTGTTCCGAAACATTTCGCCTCTGTGAACCAGCGTTCCGAAACGAGCTTGAGGGGTTTCGAAACGAACCTGCATTTCGAAATGGTCAACTGTGTTTCGGAACGACCATTCCGATATGGGGTTGTCTGTTTCGAAACGCCCGACCTTTAGTGTAGTTTTTGAATTGCTCTGAGTTTATGTTTCTTATGTTTTAGTCCCTATTTGCCTTGTATGCAATTGGATGGGTTTCAAATGTTGTTTTGAGCTAAGATTTTACCGATAAGCATGTAATGAATCTAATTAAAGATTGGTAACCTGAATTTGGCAATAACCCTTATAAGTTATTAAATTTACAACATGGTCCCAAAACATTAGTTTGGTTACAAACGAGGGGCAAATGTGTTGTTGTCCCTAAACATGGTCCCTTTTTACTTCAATATTCCCAGTGTGACCTGTTCGGTTCAGTCTATCGGCCAGGCCAGGTTTAGGGGTTACATGTAGGCATTAAACAACGCTTCACAAAGGTATTCCATAATTTTGCCTCTGGCCGAAGCCTTAAGCGATTTACCGTTCCTTTGTGTGCGCTGGTATTCCATGTCGTGTCTGCACTGCACAGCTCCTTCTGGATGTCCTCGTAGTCATCAACTGTGAGCTTGTCTATGAACTCTTTGTGCTCATCCTTTTCCACATGCATGCCGTATTAGATGTTGATGGTATCGGGATCTACGGGGATGGCCTCGCCTCGAACGTGCACGAAGAGGTTGTTGGGATTTGGAGAATAGGCATAAAACTCCCTCACCCATGTCACATCGGTCGGTTTTGGTTGATGGCAGAGGATTTGCCATTTTTAATGAGCAATCTTGTCGAGGATGAATCGGTCGAGACCGAAATCAGTGTGGGAGTTGGAGTATTGGAAGCCTTGCTCCTCCCAAACTTGTCGTCCGATGAAGTGCTTATTGAATCTCCATTCAACCTCCAGTGGTGCGAACCTTTTGAACGCTGGTTCCTTGGTGGCTTTTGAGCTCTCTCTTTTCTTGAGTTTTAGGGTCATGGTTGAGTTGTTGAAGGGTTGTGAGAAACAAGATCTAACAAACCTAGAAAAATAAAAGTTCTTGGAATGCAAAGATGATGAAGAAATTTGGAGTGATGTTTTAGGGGAGGGTGTTTAAATAGGTGTAAGGATCATCTTGGTTGTGGAAACTAGCCTTTGTGAGATAGCCATTGGGAGGGCAATGGTTGCATGTGTGACAACACTTGTTGGGGTGGCAACAATTGGCTATGGAAAGTAGCCGTTGTGTGCACCATTAACAGGAAATGTTACCATTGGGGAAAGTGGGAAGGTGAAGGGGTGGTTTTTATTTTAGGTGGTTTTTTAGGTTGGGCTTGTTATCACTTGGTCCATCTTCTTCTCATCTTTGGGCTCCTTCGTAAAAAATAAAACAATTTTATTAGAGAAAAATAAAAAAATCTTAATCTAAAAAAATACAGAAAATAAAAATAAAAATAAAAGAAAAAGAAAAATTTTTAAGACACTAAAGGAGTGCATGGGGATGCATCTCCTAAAGTGATCACTTCCTTGTCCCTTATGACATGGGTTCTAGTGTAGTGCTTCAGTCTCTACCCGTTAACCTTGAATTCATGCCCATCTTTGCTTGATTTGATAGTCACAACACTATGGGGAAATACTTTGACAACTTCGAATGGTCCAGACCATCTCGATCGGAGTTTCCCTGGGAATAGATTCAGTCGAGAATTGAAGAGGATAACTAACTGCCCGGGCAAGAATTGCTGCATCACTAGCTTGCTGTCATGCCAATGCTTCATTTTCTCTTTGTAGATTCCCAAATTGTCGTAGGCCAAGGCTCAAAACTCTTTTAATTAGTTAAGGTCTAGGAGTCATTTTTTTCCAGCACTCTCCCAATCCATATTCACCGTCTTGATTGCCCAATATGCCTTGTGCTCGATCTCAACTGGTAGATGGCAAGTTTTTCTGTACACAAGTCGATATGGGGACATTCCCACTGGGGTTTTGAATGTTGTTCGATAGGCCCAAAGTTCATCATGAAGTCGAAAGGACCAATCATTTTGAGATGGGTTAACCACCTTTTCAAGAATGTTCTTCAACTCTCTGTTCAATATCTCGACTTGCCCATTGATTTGCAGGTGATATGTCGTGGCAATCTTACATGTGACACCAATTTTGTTCAATGCAGCGGCAATGAGCTTATTGTCGAAGTGTTTGCCCTCGTCACTATTGATAGCTCGGGGGTACTCCAAACCGTGTAATTATGTGTTTTTACAAGAATTTTTGGACGGTTTTGTAGTCATTGTTTGAAGTGGCAAGGGCTTCGACCCACTTGGATACATAGTCAACGGCCAGAAGTATGTAGAGATTCCCACATGAGGATGGAAAAGGCCCTATGAAATCAATTCCCCAAACATCAAACAACTCGACTTCAAGGATGTTTTTCAAGGGCATCTCGTGTCGTCTGGAAATATTGCTGGTTCACTAACATCAGTCACATTGCTTATAGAAAGCCAGGGGTCTTTGTAAAGCATAGGCCAATATAATCTTGACTGTAGTACCTTGGCTGCAGTTCTGGTTCCTCCAAAGTATCCTCCATATGGTGAAGAATTACATTGTTGAAGCACCTCTCCTTGTTCTTCTTTAGGGACACATCTTCTTATCACCCGATCTGCACATTGTTTAAACAAAAGAGGCTCGTCCCAAAAATAATGCTTGGCATCATGTTGGAACCTCTTCTTCCCTTGATGGTTAAGGTTATAAGGTAATACACCACTAACTAGTAAATTGACAAGATCAGCATACCAGGGTGTTTTTGAGACGGGCATTACAGTCAAGGGTATTGCCGAGGAAATGCAATCTAAAATTGTCGAGGCAATACTGTCAGTCACTGCTGAGGCAGTAGTGTCAGTCACTGCCGAGGCAATTAAGAGCTGCTCATCTGGGAATGCATCTTGTATTTCTGTGCATGTTGTGTCTTTTCTTCCTTGTTCCTCAATCTCTGTCTCTTCAGCTTCTTCAGAATCTGACAAGTCATTGTTGAGGCAGTTGTCATGGAAATGGTCCAAGTGATTGCCGAGGCAATGACCGGCATCATTGCCGAGGCAATGTTTACCTAGGCATGGTGTATCTATGTCAAAGTTGAATTCAGTGGTTGCTTGAATCATTTGACATATTTCTTGACCGTCAGCACGTTTTAGAGTCTCGAAAACATTGAGCTTGACTTGTTGGTCATTTACCCTCATGGTTAGCTCTCCTTTTTTCCATGTCAATCTAGGTCCTTCCCGTGGCTAGGAACGGTCTCCCGAGTATGAAAGGTGCATGCTCATCTGCTTCACAATCCAAAACAAAGAAGTCAGTAGGAAAAATAAACTTATCTACTCTTACCAATATGTCTTCAATTTTTCTTTCTAGTTGCACATATGAACGATCGGCCAACTAGAGCATGACTGTGGTGGGTCTAGCCTTTCCAATTCCCAATTTCTGGAAAACAGATTTGGGCATTAAGTTTGTGCTTGCTCCTAAGTCACACAACGCATTCCCAACATAATGATTCCCGATTGCTCATGGTATCGTGAAGCTCCCAGGATCCTTAACTTTAGGTGGTGTCCGGTTGTATAGCATGGCCATACATCCTTCTATCACGACAACAGTTTCGAACTCTCCAATCCTTGTTCGATTAGAGACAATGTCTTTCTAGAACTTGGTATAATTCGGCATTTGCTCAATTGCTTCTACCAAGGGCAAGTTGATGTGGACTTGCTTCAAGATGTCCAAGAACTTCATAAATTGGTACTCTTGCTTCTAACATTTCAGCCTTTGTGAGAACGATGGTGGAAGCCGAATGTCTTCGATCCGTTCCTTGCATGGAAATTTGATTTGGGGTATCGTCTCCCACATGGGTTGGACAGCTTAAACTCGAATTGTGATTCCTGCACAAAGGAAAATTAAATGCACAATTAAGATTTAGTTTATAAAACAATAAAAAGTAAAAAAAAAAACACAAGTAATTGAGGAAAAGATCAGAGTGATGGGATGGGACAAATTATGCTACTCCCTAATGTGAAACTGCGTCGAATAAGTTAAGTTGCTTTGCGCTGCCAGACTTTGTTGCCTCAGCGGTGGATGGAATTTTTTCTGCTTTGATGCTTTCGCTGCCTCGGCAGTGGAACGAATGTGTGACTCGGTAGAAAACTTGACAAACATTCAAGGCTCGATAGAACTCTTCGAAAGTGATCCCGCTTATGTCTATGTTAGAATGGTGTTGTTTCCCACTACAAATAATACCAGTCGCGACGTGAATCTTGCAAAGACAACAATGTTGGTTCGTTCCTCTTTAGCCGCCTTAAACCCTAACCTATGTCTATGCTGGATTGATCAACACTTGATTAGAATGAGGATTGTACTTACTCCTTTCGTGAGTTCGACTCTCTCGATACCGAACAAATGGATAGTTAACAACTAATCTTTCGAACTTAATTGAAAACTATGAAGAGTATGGAATAAGCAAACCTTGAAAGTTTTATTGCAAAAACAAACTTAATACCTAAACAACCGTTCACACACTAGTTTACAATATAAGCCAAACCCAAAAGAGAATTTAGAACATAATGGTGGCAAGAAAACCTAAGCTATACCTAAAGGAAAACCTAAGTTGTCTTGAAGTAAAAGATAGATCGAGTATATATAGGCATTAGCTAGGTCAAGTCCTCCTTGGAGTAGAAGTCTACAGAGTAGCATTTTGTATTGAATGCAACCTTTGATTCTTACTTCTTTTTGTTGAATGTGGACTCCTTCACGTTGCCTTGCTCCGCAAGTTATCTCGAACTCCTCCTTCGGCGGCTATGTCCGCTGCTACAGGCAATAGAAAATAGCGTGGATGGCCTCGTTAGAATCATGATTTTCTGCTCTACAGATCGCACTCCAGTTCTCCAATTCCTCAGCTTGCTGCCCTAGGCGACAGTTATGGCGACGACAGCTACTCGATAGTGGTTGTCTCTGTCTGGAACTGCATCAGTACATCTCTCTAGTCTGCTGCCTCATCATTATGTCCTTAGCTCCTCTCCTCTGATCTTTCCTCCTACTAACAACTTCTAACCCTGAAATGGAAACTAAACTAAAAGATCATCTTTTCCTTACCAAATAAGAGATAATCAGTAAAATCATGGCAAAGTAAATAATATTGTAAATATGCAATGCATGAATCGAAATATACCTAAAATGTACTTAACAACAGCAATAATATGAGATAGAATGCATATAAAATATAGGACTAATGAGCACTTTACACACCCCCAAACTCGAACTATTGCTTGTCCTCAAGCAATGCAAACCTAAACATACTTGCCTTTTAAACTAATTAGAAAAAAACCTGTTTTAAACTTGATTTAGCACCTCAAGGCAGTGGCACCTACATTATATTAGTGAAAAGAGAAGAGCATAAATTACCTCAAAATTAAACTACAATATCAGTGTAGTGTGTGCAGAAACTGTGTACAATAATAAATTGAAGAATATTCTAAGTAAACAAAGATGTTGTCATGGTATATATTAGTGAAAGGAGAAGAGCATAAATTACCTCAAAATTAGACTACAATACAAGTGTAGTGTGTGCATAAACTGTGTACAAGATGAATCTGAAGAACATTCTAAGTAAACAAAGATGTTGTCATGGTATATGAGGTTAATGTCGAGGTAGCATAAGTAAGCACATTTATTTAATCATGGCAATAAAGGCTTCATCTTATCACAACTACTCTCTAGGTCCGAAATTAAGATAGGAGAAAACTACAAAACCTTGAACCCATTGAGTGGAGTCATCTCGTGAAGGCTTTCATTCACTCATGCTAATTTGTCCATCACTTCAAGGATTTTCAGATTCAGGGACTTTGGTAGCAGCAGAGTGTCCTTGCACATGATTCTTCCTAGAGTCGGTTTTGGGCACCTCTAGGGAAAGACAACATAAAAATTTCTTTCCTACCGTGGCAGTGCTTTTCTTTTTCTGTTTGTTGTCTGCCGCGACAGCTTCCTAAAACCCATATTAGAATTTTTCAAATAATTCAAGCATGCAATGTTTACAAAAAAATTCTAACAAATTCATTATGATGCTCCCTAGTGTGAAACTGCGTTGAATAGGTTAAGTTGTTTTGCGCTGCCAAACTTTGCTGCCTCGGCGGTGAATGGCAGTTTAGTTGCTTCGACGCTTTCGCTGCTTCGATTGTGGAACGAACGTATGTCGGAGCGGCAAACTTGACAGACCTTTAAGGCTTATCAGAACGCTTCCAAAGTGATCCTACTTATGTCTAAGTCAGAATGTTTTTGTTGCCCACTGTAGATAATACCAGTCGTAGTGTGAATCTTGCAAAGACAACAATGTTGGTTCGTTCTTCTTTAGCCGTCTTAAACCCTTACCTATGTCTAGGCTAGATTGATCAACACTTGATTAGAGTGAGGATCGTACTTACTCCTTTCGTGAGTTCGACTCTCTCGATGCCGAACAAATGCATAGTTAACAACTAATCTTTCGAACTTTATTAAAAACTATGAAGAGCATGGAATAAGCAAACCTTGAAAGTTTTATTGCAAAAACAAACTTAATACCTAAACAACCGTTCTCACACCAGTTTACAACATAACCCAAACACAAAAGAGAATTTAGAACATAATGGCGGCAAGAAAACCTAAGCTATGCCTAAAGGAAAACCTAAGTTGTCTTGAACTACAAAATACATCGAGTATATATAGGCATTAGCTAGGTCAAGTCCTCATTGGAGTAGAAGTCTTCAAAGTAGCTTTTTGCATCGAATTCAACCTTTAATTCTGACTTCTTTGAGTTGAATGTGGACTCCTTCACGTTGCCTTGCTCCACAATTTTTCTCGAACTCCTCTTTCGGTGGCTCTGTTCGCTCCTACAGGCATCGGAAAATAGAGTGGATGGCCTCGTTAGAATCAGAATTTTCTGCTCTACAGATCGCACTCAAGTTCTCCAACTCCTCAGCTTGCTACCCTGGGCGGTAGGTATGGCTACGGCAGCTACTCGGCAGTGGATGTCTCTATCTGGAACTACATCAGTACAGCTCCCTGGTTTGCTGCCTCAGCATCATGTCCTTAGCTCCTCTCCCCTGATCTTTCCTCCTACTAACAACTTCTAGCCTTGAAATGGAAACTAAACTAAAACAACATCTTTTCCTTACCAAATAAGAGATAATCAATAAAATCATGGCAAGGTAAAGAATACTGTAAATATGCAATGCATGAACCTAAATATGCCTAAAATGTACTTAAGAACAACAATAATATGAGATTGAATGCATATAAAATATAGGACTAATGAGCACTTTACACACCCCCAAACTCGAATTATTGCTTGTCCTCAAGCAATGCAAAACTAAACATACTTGCCCTTTAAACTAATCAGAAAGAAAAACCTATTTTAAACATGCAAAACTACAATGCCAATGCAGTGTGTGCAGAAACTGTCTACAAGCTAAATCTGAAGAACATTCTAAGCAAACAAAGATGATGTCATGGTATATAAGGTTGCTGCCGAGGCAGCATAAGTAAGCACATTTATTTAATCATGGCAATAAGGGCTTCATCTTATCACAACTACTCTCTAGGTCTGAAATTAAGATAGGAGCAAACTAAAAAACCCCGAACCCATTGAGTAGAGTCGTCCCGTGAAGGCTTTCATTCACTCATGCTAATTTGTTGTCACTTCAAGGATTTTTAGATTTAGGGAATTTGATAGTCGTGGAGTGTCCTTGCACACGATTCTTCCTAGACCCAGTTTCGGGCACCTCTAGGGAAAGACAACATAGAAATTTCTTTCCTACCGTGGCAGTGCTTTTCTTTTTCTGTTTGTTGCCTGCCGTGGCAGCTTCCTGCAACTAATGTTATAATTTTTCAAATAATTCAAGCAGGCAATGTTTACCAGAAATTCTAACAAATTCAGCAAGTAACAATAGTGTTTTTAATTTTTGGCATGAATAGAAAAATTCTAAGTTTACTTCATGCTTTCCCCAAATTTAAAGTCTTTTTAATTGGTGCGAAAAAATTAAAAGTCGACTATCCTATCATAGACACACGTTCTAACAAAAAATTTCTTTTGCTTAATTCTTAAGGCAAGTATATTATGCAACCTAATATGCTACTAGTTATGCCTAAACAAAATGAGTGCTAACCCCCCCAAACTCGTTATGGGCATTTCTCTCAATGCACAAAAGTACAAAAAGAAAAACAGAAACAGAAAGATAAAGATAAATACAATTATGAGAATTAAAACATAAAACATAAAAATAAACAATTAAATAAAGAAAAGAAAAGAAATAAAAACTCGAGAAGTTGGCTGAGGGCTAAGAGGGAGCTGGGGTCTTTGCAGTAGAGAAGGAGGATGAAGACTGAATGATAAGGCGACGGCTGACAGATGTCTGGGTGGCTGACTTGGCAGGTGATACTTTTGCTGTCTGCGGCGGCTGGACTCTCTTAGGAGTGGGGCGAGGTGCTTCACTATTTTTTGTCTCGGATTCTGACTCCTCATCCACTAACTCGGCGGAGATCATGTGCCGCTTCATCTTCCTTGTTGCCTCCTCCGTTGGTTCTATTGTAGGGCTTGTCACCATAGAGGTAGCTGCTGCTACTGCTGTTGGCTGCTGATCAACCTTGTTGGATGTGGAGGTGTTTTCCACCATTTTTGCTATATGGGCTGGGAAAGATGTTGTTGATGCCTCTCGGGGGTGTTTGCCACCGTGTTAGAAGCGGAGGTGGCGGAGTACGATGGGCAGTGCATCAGAGAGGGCATCTGGCGGTGGAAGGCGGCGTGGCGGGAAGCTGCTTCTGATGGTGTTCCTTCTTTGGGCGTGGTTGTGGCAGCTAGATCGGTGGGGAAGGTTGGTAGAGAGGGGCCGTCAATGGGAAAATTTTGAAGGAGATAGGCCAAAAAGGCATCTTGGACCTCCTCCACGTACTTCATGAATGTTAATTGCTGTTGTTCTATCCTTTTGTTGTTGTCGAGAAGAGTGGGGAGCAGGGCAATAACTTTCTTTGTTCTGGGCAGCTTCAGTACTGCCTGGGGCGGCTGGCTGGGCGGTGGAGGGCTGGCTGGGGGTGATGAGTTCTGTTTCTTGGGCCTGCATCATATGTAGACGGACTTTTCTGGTCCAACACTCCTTGGCAGCTGTGATCTCATTGCTTGGATCTGAGGGCACACTGAAGTTGGCACATAAGTCGGTGATGAGAGACGGGAAGTACAGCAAGCCCTTTGACTTGCGAATACAATTGTGAATTTCCTTGCAAATTATTTCTCCAACATTTATGGGCCGGTTCACCATGATGGAATGGATGAGGACGAGACGTGGCCGATCAATGGTGGAATTGTGAGAGGTGGGCAGTAGACGTCGTTTGATGAAGGTGTTCCATACCATCGGCTCGAGCAGTTGTTGGCGGCGTTGCACTGAGCCGTCATGTTTCTCCGCCAACCAAGGCGTATTGGGTTCGTACAGCCTAGCCTTTATTTTGTCATAGTCAGCAGCCGTCAGTGACTGCTTCCAGTCCTCGTGGGGGTTGTCGTCCATCTTGAGGCCATAAAACTGTTGATCACGGTGGCGTTTAGTTTGAAGGTTCACCTCGGACAAATACGAACGACAGCTCAGGTCGAGGGTTGTGGGCACAAAATTCTCTGACTAACGTGATGTTTGCCGCCTTTGGCTTCCGTATGAACATCTCCCAACCTTTGTTGTGTATCTTTTCGAACAGGGCGGGCTCAAGGCCTAGGTCCACTGTCTACTTCGAGTAGTGGAACCCTTGTTCCTCCCATATGGCGTGCTCTGCAAACTGGGTTATGTATCTCTTTTCATCATCACGGGAGAAGAAGCGTTAGAAGGTGGGTTTGGTTTGGGATGTTGATGCCATGTGTGAGACGATTTGTTATAATCTTAAACTAAAGAGAAGATTATGAGAAAGAGAGCAGTGAATTCAAGAAGAGTTTAACAAGGAGATGAAAGTAAAGTAAATGAATGAGAGAAGTGAGGTTTAAATAGATGCTGCCGAGGGATGTCGCGGCGGCATTAAATGTCCAACGGGCAGATTGCTTTGCGCACGTTACATGATTTCTGCCTATTACTTTTGTAGTCATTGGCAGCTAGCCGTTAGCGGTCAACTAGCCGTTATGCGGTTTCTGCACTGGGCCGCCCTTGGCTGTCTTGGCGGGATGGTGGGAAGGATCCTTGTTGGGCCTTCTTCTTGGTCCAGCTCTTTTATTCCTAAAGCCTAAAATAAAAATTAAAATTAAAATAACTAAATAGTAAAAATTAATTCTGAAAAATAGAAACGTGGAGAATATTTTTAACTTAATTAAAATTCTAATTCTAAAAAATCAAGAAAATAAATTGCAATAAATTAAATTTTATTCCTAAAACATTAAAATAAAGAAAATAATAAAACAAATTAAATTAATTAAGTTATGTTGGGAGTGCATTTGGGTGCATCTCCCAGACATAACCACTTCCTGAGGTAGTGTTTCTTGTCTGTCCCTCCTGTTCTATAAGGTGGTGTGCTGTTGGGTCCTTCAACTTGCCCTTAGGTCTGCCATGACAGCTACTGTTGTTGAGTGTGTAAAAGTTCTATATTTTACCTTCTATTTAACCAATATTTATGCCGCATTCAAGCATAATCCATTGCATTTAGGATATATTTCATTCATACATCACAATTATATTAAATGGCACAGTTTCTACTAAAATTTGTTACTTTTGCAGGTAGCTGCTGTAGCAGATGCAGGGCAGTGGAGAAGCAGAGCTGGAACACATGACTGCAGATGAGAAGAAGGATGCTGCCATGGTCGCTGTCGTGGTAGCTAATGACGGCAACAATTGTGAAGGAAAGAACTAAAGTGGAGCTCGACAGAAACTGGAAATTAAATCGGTCTGTCGTGGAGCATTCTTATATTTTTCTAAGCCCTAGATCAGAATGAAGGCTAAGCCCAAAGTTCAAGGAAGAAACTCCAAGCAAGAAGAGAGGACGAATTAAAGACATCTACTCTGAAGATTTTGTCTTTAATAGAGTTGTACTTTAATTTAAACTTGTATTCTTGCAATATTAGAAAACTTGAACCCAAGGCCTATATAAAGGCATGTAATTCGACTTAGGGAAGGTTATCTTTCTCTCTAGCCGTCTTCCCCTAAACCCTAGTCGTTTTCCCCCTTCTCATCATGTTCTAAACTTCTCCTAGGGCTAAGGGTTGATTCTATAAAGTAGTTGCAAGGATTGCATTGTTTTAGGATTTTTTTCTGTTCAATAAAATAGACTTCAAGTTTGCTTATTCTGGTTTTCAACATCTTGCAAGAGTATCGGGAGAGCATTGTGAGATTATACATTTACTTAATATCGGGAGAGTTAAGTATATGAAAGGAATAAGTACGGGTTCTCCAGTTTATGGTTGAACTATCTCGGACC
Source organism: Hibiscus tridactylites (assembly GCA_958450335.1). Lineage (NCBI taxonomy): Eukaryota > Viridiplantae > Streptophyta > Magnoliopsida > Malvales > Malvaceae > Hibiscus > Hibiscus tridactylites. Next base: position 72,533,666 of record OY288272.1, read on the forward strand.
TAGGCATAGGACAAGGTTAAGTGGCTAAGGAAGAATTCAACAACATCCATGTTCATCCTTCGATTCACACCGGGAGGTATCATCAAAGACACGTTCATCGACAGACTTGGACCTAGGGATAGGCCAAGGCACAACAAGGATTCTTGCCAAGCTTGAAGTATTAAGTTGCGTGTTCGCTGCCACGAAAACAACAGACCGCTTCCGCAGCAGGTGCTTCCGCGACAGGCGCTACGACAGAACAGAGAAGTCCTAGACAATGCAAACACCTACACTACGGAGCAAATCAATACCGGCCTACTCTTTACTCTGAATATTTTCCTCTTTTATTTTCAGTATTCTTTATTATTTCGTGACAAACAATTAAACTCTTTCTTTTCCCTCTTTTGCAAGAATCCAAGGTTAAAGCTATTAGCCCAGTCCTTGTGGAGACGATATCTGATACTTACGTATCACTTTACTACTTGCGTCGTGTACACTTGCACTACATTGCGATAGACTCTTTTACACGCAACAAGTTTTTGGCGCCGTTGCCGGGGACCGACAACATAACTTTACCCTACTTTTACTGCACTTTTTTAATTTTTCTGTTTTTTTGGATTGTTCACCCTATGCTTTTCACAAGGTTTCCCGTTTGCTTATGCGCAGATCGAGACGAGGAAAGGAACCTAGGTATAAGATAGATCCTGAAATCGAACGCTCGTGCAATCTTAGGAACCGACTCCGACTCGTATTAGCCAGAAACGAATACCTTGAAGAATAGTTAGAGGCCATGAACAACCAAGGGAATCCCCGAGGTCCTGAAGATCCTATCGGAGATGGAGGAAACAGACAGCCTGCCGATCCTCCTGCTGCTGCCGCACACCGGTCATGCTGAGATTACATGATCAATGATCATGTGGAATTAGAGACCACCCTGCCAGACGTGGAAGCTGAAAATTTCGAACTGAAACCTGTCATGTTCAGCATGATTAATTCCACTGGCCAATTTAGTGGTGCTGCTACAGAGAATGCTAGGGAACATCTGAAAATGTTCCAAGAAATCTGTGGTTCGTTTAGACTACCAAGAGTAAATTCGGAGATACTGAGGCTTCGGTTATTTCCTTATTCATTGAGGGACAGAGCTAAAACTTGGTGGAACAAACTAACACCATGTTCAATACGAACTTGGGCAGATTTAACTCATGAATTTTTGTCTCGTTTTAAACCTTCCCATTTATCTGAGCGATTACGTAACGAAATTGCTACTTTTCAACAGGAAGACGGCGAGCCAATGCTCGAGGCATGAGACATGTTTACTACTCTTCTGAGGAATTGCCCGATGCATGGATTCCCTGTTTGGAATCAGGTAATCAAATTCTACAATGCTTCTAACCTACAGACTCGTATGAGAATCGATTCAGAAACCAATGGGTTGTTGTTAGATAAAGATCCAGAGGACGCCATGGTAGTGTTAAAAAATTTGGCTATGAATGAAGAACAATTCCCCACATCGAGGAGAGGTAAACGAGTACTAGCTGTGAAGGATTATGAAGCCGATAATTCCTTAAAGTCACAAGTTTCATATCTCACAAAAGCAGTAGAAAACTTGCTGAAGAAGGACTCTCAACCTGTCTATGCAGCAGAAGAGGTATGTGGAACTTGCAGTGGGAATCATAGTTCGAAGGACTGCCCACTACAACTAGAAGAAGGGATGTACGTTGGGAACTATAACAAGTAGAACTACAATTCCAACAATTACAATCCCAACTGGAGAAAAGATCCCAAATTCTCTTGGAACAACCCGAACAATGCCTTGAACCCTCAAGTACAGAACACTCAAAATTAGGGGGCACCTAGACTTCTGACTCGGCAGCAACCGCAACAGCAGCCGCAATAGCCACCAGCAGCCACAACTAGTATATTGGAACAGACCTTGGCTATGTTCATGTCTCAGACAGAAACTTACATTGAAAACATGAATCACTTCGTCAAGAAGACTGAGCCATTCATGGATAAAACAGAGATGCGGATGACTAACCATGAAGCTACTATGAATTTACTAGAGACAAAGATGCATCAAGTTTCCCAGCATATTAAGCCGAGGCAGAATGGAGGATTCCCAAGCGATACTGAGAACACTAGACAACCCACACATGAGTAGTGTAAAGCCATCACAATTAGGAGTGGGAAGAAATTACCAGGGCCAGAGAAGGAAGTTGAACCAGTTAAGGAACCAGCACTGGAATCGACTGCCGAGAACGCTGCCCTAGCAGACGCCAAACAACATGTTGCCGATATACCTGCCACGACAGTAGAAGGGACATAGGAGAAGGATGAAGAACCTAATAATCCTCAGATCCGAATGCAGTGGGAAGGACGCATTGAAGATTATCGTCCTCCACCTCCTTTTCCACAGCGGCTACAGAAGTTGTAATAGGAATCCCAGCTTAAGAAGATCTATGATATTTTTAAGTAGGTCCACATAAATATTCCACTGTTAGATGCTATCAAGGAGATGTCTGGTTAAGCCAAATTTCTCAAGGATGCTATGTCGAAGAAATCCAGACTTGGGGAATTTGAGACGGTTAAACTGACAGAAGGATGCATGACTATTTTGCACAAGCATCCACCCCAGAAAAAGAAGGATCCTGGGAGCTTCATAATATCGTGCATAATCAGAGATAAATTCGTGGGTAAGGCAATTTGTGATCTAGGTGCTAGTATCAATTTAATGCCAAAATATGTATTTCAGAAATTAGGTATTGGGCGAGCACGACCCACAACAGTTATGCTGCAGCTGACAGACCGCTCTTACGTGCAACCGGAAGGGAAAATTGAAGACATTCTGGTAGGAGTGGATAAATTTATTTTTCTGCTGACTTTCTTGTTTTAGATTGTGAAGCAGATGAGAATGCACCAATCATCCTGGGGCGACCCTTCTTAGCCACATGCAGATCACTGATTGATGTAGGAAAAGGAGAACTCCCTATGAGAGTTCAAGAGATCAAGCTAAATGTTCTCCAAGCAATGAAGCACGCTGATGCAGAAGAAGAATACAAGGCTATCACTGAAGTTATCCTTGACCAACTCTGCATCAGGTCTGACTGCCATGACATCAAATTTTGCCACTACCCCTTAAATTATACCTCGAATGAACATATAATCCAAAAGCCATCAACTGTAGAACCATCTGTTCTAGATCTTAAGCCCTTGCCAGGGCAGCTCAAATATGTTTTTCTTGGATTAAATGATACGTTGCTCGTAATCATCTCTTCTAAGTTGATGCAGGAACAAGAACAGCAGCTGATAGGGATGTTGCAGCAGCACAAAAGGGCTATTGGATGGACGATAGCTGATATCCAAGGCATCCGTCCGTCACTATGCATGCATAAAATCCTCTTAGAGGATGATCACAAGCCGACCATTGATGCCCATAGACGTTTGAATGATGCTATGCGAAAGTGGTCCGAAAAGAAATTATCATATGGCTAGATGCTGGGATAATTTATAACATCTCGGATAGTAAGTGGGTGAGCCCGGTGCAGTGTGTTCCTAAGAAGGGAGGAATGACCGTGGTGACAAACGAAGAAAACGAGTTAATCCCAACCAGGACTGTGACCGGTTGGAAGGTTTGTATGGACTACCAGAAGCTTAACAAAGCTACCCGGAAGGACCACTTTCCCTTGCCTTTTATTGATCAAATGCTTGATAGATTAGCGGGAAAGACTTAATATTGTTTTCTTGATGGTTATTCAGGTTATAACAAAATAGCCATCGCACCCGAGGATCAAGAGAAAACGACCTTCACTTGCCCATACGGTACTTACACTTTTCGGAGAATGCCATTTGGATTTTGCAACGCACCAGCAACTTTTCAGAGGTGTATGATGGCAATATTCTCCAACATGGTGGAGGATTTCTTGGAGATATTCATGGACGATTTCTTAGTCTTTGGAGACAATTTTGAAAGCTGCTTAGGCAACCTGCAGAAAGTGCTCGAGAGATGCGAGAAAACGAACTTGGTATTAAACTAGGAGAAATGTCACTTCATGGTGGATGAAGGGATAGTCCTAGGCCACAAAGTAAGCTGCCGCAGCATAGAGGTCGACAGGGCAAAAATTGAGGTAATTGAAAAGCTGCCGCCACCCACCACAGTCAAGGGAATCATGAGTTTCTTAGGGCATGCTGGGTTTTATCGAAGGTTTATTGCAAAATTTTCGAAGATCACCAAGCCTTTGTGCCACCTACTGGAGCAGAACCGTCCCTTTGACTTCAATATTGAATGTAATGAGGCATTTATAATTCTGAAAGAAAAGCTGGTAACATCCCCGATAGTACAGCCACCAGATTGGAGACTGCCATTTGAAATTATGTGTGATGCTAGTGACTATGCTGTTGGGGCAGCACTTGGGCAGAGGAAGGTGAAGATCTTCCATGTTATATACTATGCCAGCAAAACACTGAACGACGCTCAAGTAAACTACACCACAATAGAGAAGGAACTGTTGGCTGTGGTGTTTTCAATTGACAAGTTCCGATCCTACATACTTGGAACGAAAGTGGTGGTCCACACAAACCATTCTGCACTGAAATATCTGTTTGCTAAGAAAGACGCAAATCCCAGATTGATTCGTTAGATTCTGCTGCTGCAAGAATTCGACATAGAAATCAAGGACTAAAAGGGGACAGAGAACCAAGTTACAAATCACTTGTCAAGATTAGAGAAGGGAAAGAGTCTCCCAACAGACGAGACACACATACTGGAGACCTTCCCTGATGAGCAGCTGTTTGCTGCCACAAGCACTGCCGCAACAACCATGGCGGTAGGAAAGTTTTCTGATCTTCCCTAGTATGCTGAGTTCGTTAATTATTTAGTTAGCAGAATATTTCCTCATAACCTTAACTATCAAGCTAGGAAGAGGTTCCAAAATGATGTTAGCATTATTATTGGGACGAACCTCTTCTTTTCAAAAAGTGTGCAGATCAAATCATCAGGAGGTGTGTACCACATGATGAACAGGAAGTTGTGCTTCATCACTGCTATGCTTCACAATATGGAGGACACTTAGGTGGTAACAAAACTGCTGCCAAGGTTTTGCAGTCTGGTTTTTATTTGCCTTCACTATTCAAGGAAGCCCAGGCATTCTACAAAAGCTGTGACAAGTTTCAACGAACTAGAAACATCTCAAGGAGACATGAGATGCCGCTGCAAAACATTCTCGAAGTCGAAATCTTAGACGTTTGGGGGATTGATTTCATGGGACCGTTCCCAGCATCATGTGGGAATTTATATATCCTCCTGGAAGTGGACTATGTGTCCAAATAGGTAGAAGCGATCGCCACACAGAAAAACGATTCCAAGACTGTTCAGAGTTTTTGCACAAGAACATTTTTTTCCAGATTTGGCATCCCTAAGGCGATCATCAGTGATGAAGGGAGGCATTTTGACAATAGGGTTATAGCTGCTGCCTTAAGGAAATATGGTGTTAAACATCGGATCGCAACAACCTATCACCCTCAGACCAATGGACAGGCCGAAATATCAAACAAAGAGGTAAAGAACATTCTTGAGAATATGGTTAAGCCAACTCGAAAGGACTAGTCTCTACACCTCAATGATGCACTATGGGCCTACAAAACAACGTTTAAAACTCCATTGGGAATGACACCCTACCGGCTGATTTATGGAAAAACATGCCATTTACCTGTTGAGATTGAGCACAGAGCATACTGGGTCATAAAGGCAGTAACTATGGACTTGGAAAAGGCAGGACAAAAAAGGCTACTTGACTTGAATGAGATTCGAGAAATTCGATTAATGGCCTATGACAATGCAAGGATTTACAAGGACAAGACAAAGATGTGGCATGACAGGAAGCTGCTGCCACGACAGTTCTGCCCAGGGCAGCTTGTGTTGTTATTCAACTCTAGGTTGAAACTCTTCCCAGGAAAGTTGAAATCTAGATGGTCCAGCCCGTTTCAGGTGGTGCAAGTTTTTCCTCATGGTACCATCACGATCAAATCCTTAAAAGACGGGCACCAATTTAAAGTCAACGTACATAGATTAAAGCATTATCAGGGGACTGAAGCCCCAAGAATGTAGGAAGTGGTTACTTTAGGAGATGCCCCTCCTGGCATCCCTAATTTAACTTAATTCTATTTTTATTATTTATTATTTATTTATTAGGAAATTATAATTATTTTATTTTCAGGAACTAAGTTTTTATTTTTATCTTTAGGAAATAAAGGAGGCAAGGAGAAGAGAGAAAGTGAACCCAACCCACCATTTCACCATCAGCCCAAAAAGCCTAAAATAGGAGCCTATCATTACAGCTACCGCGATAGACGCGGAAAATCCAGCCTGTCAACACGCAGTCGCGGCAGACACGCAAACGTGTAACAGACGCGTAGCAGACACGGAAATGCTTAACAGACGTGTAAGAAACCGCGTAACAGCTGTCCCCGTTATTCGCGCCTGCGGTTACAGCTCCAACAGGCAGCAAACTCTTCATCTATATAAACCCCGTTTTACTATTTATTTTTTACTTCACTTCTACTCTCTCTACTTGCTTCATCTCCAGATTTCATTTGCTTTCATTTTTTTCTACAGTTCCTTGCAACCATGAGTACCAGAAACACCAGCCGTAGTGCGGCCTCAAGCTCTGCCCCAGCAGCAGCCACTCCCAGCTCCTTCCAGGGCAGAGATATGTGGGAGGAGAAAGGGTTCATTTATAGCCAACGAACGGAGAATATCGGGCTCAAACCCTTTATAGCCCGTAAGATCAGAGCTCTACATTGGCAGATGTTTGCTGAGCAACCTAAATAGATAAACGTCACCCTGGTCAGGGAATTTTATGCTGCCATCGACAGCAGAGACGCAGCAGCAGTGACCGTTCGTGGGAAGGAAGTCCCCTTTGAGCCAGAGTACATTAACACCCTTTATGGACTCTACGTTGGTAGAAGGGAAGATGGGCACCAAAGATTCGTGGAGAGCCTGAAGGCAGCGGATTATGATGCTGTCATGGTAGAAATCAACGAGGAAGGCACTCAATGGAATACCGATCCCAAACACCTAAGGACGGTAAAACGAGCCGAACTCACACCCGAAGCCAAGCGGTGGAACGCAGTCGTCAAAAAGAGGATCATGCCCTCCTCACACAACAGCACGGTGGATCAACCAAGGTTAGCTCTCATCCATTCAATTTTAAATGAGAGGCCTATCAATGTTGGTCGATACATTCGGGAAGGGATTTTGGATTGTGCAATGCGACCGTCGGGACCCCTTGTCTTCCCCTACCTCATAACAACACTCTGCTACGACCACAATGTCCCTGAAGTTGTTGAGGATTTGAGAATCCGAGGAAAAGGATGGACAAAGAGAAAAATCCTTAGCTTAATGGAGCTGAAAGCTGCAACGCCAATCTCCAGCTTCATCTCGTCTGTCGCGGCAGGCGAGCAAACAGAGCCCACCCAGACAAAGCATGTCGCCACAGAACAAAGGCAGCCCCACAGCAGCAGCTCCCCCAGCCGACTCCTCCACCCAAATCCTGGCTACCATGCAGAAAATGGAGGAACGACAACTGGGCTTGATGAGTTTCATCTGGGACTTCACAGCGGCAATGGTACATTTCATTAAAAGCAATTTAAATTTTCCAGATGTATTGTTTCCTACTTTCCCCGATCACTATTTTGCTGCCCCCACCCTGCCCATACCCCTACCCTTGCTGCCACACCGAGAACACCGTCTGCCGCGTCCAACCCAACTCCAGCCACAACAGCTGCAGGCGGTAGCCACACTGGCACAGCATCTGCCAGGGGGAAAGAGAAAAGAACCCATGTTCGACCTCGACGCGTTCATAGTTGGGTTCTCCTCTTCTTAAATTTGGGAGGAATCTGATGACGAGCCCTCTGTCAAGAGGAACTTGTCCAAGGAATTCACCTAGATGAAACGACAGAAACCAAACACCGGAGTCAGACCATCCGACCAAGGGAAGCCAACCCGCATCCAGCCTCCGAGGGAAGCCAAGAAAAGGACCACCTCTGCCTCTGCAACCCATCTGCCGGCACCAACGAGGAAAGTCACTGCCCGCCGGCAGATTCAGATCAACAACAACAGCAGCAGCAACGACGACGAAGCTTAAAAATTTAAGTTTTTTTATCTTATCTTTGTTGTCTGCTATTTTCTTATAATTGTGATGTTGTTTTTATTTTCTTTTTATCATTTTGTCATCATGCATTGAGGGCAATGCAACCCTTGAGTTTGGGGGTGGCATCCCTCCATTAATGAAGTGTCTTTATGTTTAGAAATTGTGTCTAATGTTTGGTTTATTTTTGCTTAAAAAAATGAAATAAAAATTTGGCTTAAGTCTTTGAACTTCACTTACCTGCCACGACATATGATGTCGTGACAGTGCCTTTAGGAAATTTTAGGATCTGTTTATAGCCTTGTTATGATTCTACCCTGTAAAACACTCTTTGTGACTCTTATGCTTTTTAGATTAGTTTAGTACACTGGAATAAGGATGTTTACCCGCTTGAAACTGCCCCTAGAGGTGCCTATCACTGGCTCTAGGAAAACAAGAAAGAAAGAAAAAAAATATTCAGACTCAATAGCTTGCAAAACTGCCTTGCACTTATTTTAGGAGATTTATTTTTGAGCTAAGTTAGAAAAAATTTAAAGGAGCCTAAGAATTGCCTCCAGAAAAGATGCAGTTAAATAAAGAGTCGGAAAAAACTAAAGGAGCCTAAGAATTGCCTCCAGAAAAATTGAAATGGCATAAGCTCAAGTTTGTAGATATAACTATTTTGGTATACTAAGGTAGTCTAGATGCATAAGTGTTCACAAAACCCACACACATTACAAGAATTATAGCATGGTTTCGAATGAGTCTAGAAATGCCCGACAAGCTGCTATTCTTGATAGAATACAAGTGGTAAGTAATGTAGAGTTCACCGATTTAAGTCAAAGAAAATAAATTTTAAGTTAGGTAATATTTGCTTGAGGGCAAGCAAAAACTTGAGTTTGGGGGTGCGTTGAGTGTGTAAAAGTTCTATATTTACCCCCTATTTAACCCAGATTTCTACTGCATTCGAGCATAATCCATTGCATTTAGGATAGATTTCATTCATACATCACAATTATATTAAATGCCACAGTTTCTACTGAAATTGGTTACTTTTGCAGGTAGCTGTTGTAGTAGATGCAGGGCAGTGGAGAAGCAGAGCTGGAACACATGACTGCAGACGAGAAGATGGATGCTGCCATGGTCGATGCTGTGGCAGCCAATGACGACAACAATTGTGAAGGGAAGAACTAAAGTGGAGCTCGTCAGAAAGAGGAAATTAAGCAAATCTGTTATGGAGCATTCTTATATTTTTTTGAGCCCTAGATCAGAATGAAGGCCAAGCCCAAAGTTCAAGGAAGAAACTCCAAGCAAGAAGAGAGGACGAATTAAAGACATCTACTCTGAAGATTTAGTCTTTAATAGAGTTGTACTTTAATTTAAACTTGTATTCTTGCCATATCAAAAAACTTGAACCCAAGGCCTATATAAAGGCATGTAATTCGACCTAGGGAAGGATATCTTTCTCTCTAGCCGTCTTCCCCTAAACCCTAGTCGTTTTCCCCCTTCTCATCATGTTCTAAACTTCCCCTAGGGCTAAGGGTTGATTCTGTAAAGTAGTTGCAAGGATTGCATTGTTTTAGGATTTTTTTCTGTTCAATTAAATAGACTTCAAGTTTGCTTATTCTGGTTTTCAACATCTTGCAACAGTATCGGGAGAGCATTGTGAGATTATACATTTACTTAATATCGGGAGAGTTAAGTATACGAAAGGAATAAGTACGGGTTCTCCAGTTTATGGTTGAACTATCTCGGACCTAGGGATAGGATGAGGTTAAGTGGCTAAGGAAGAATTCAACAACATCGGTGTTCATCCTTCGATTCACGCCGGGAGGTATCATCAAAGACGTGTTCATCGACAGACTTGGACCTAGGGATAGGCCAAGGCACAACAGGGATTCTTGCCAAGCTTGAAGTACTGAGTTGTGTGTTCGCTGTCGCGATAACAACAGGCCGCAGCAGGTGTTGCCGCGGCAGGCGCTACGACAGAACAGAGAAGTCCTAGATAGTGCAAACACCTGCACTACAGAGCAAATCAATACCGGCCTACTCATTACTCTGAATATTTTCCTCTTTTATTTTCAGTATTCTTTATTATTTCGTGACAAACAATTAAACTCTTTCTCTTCCCTCTTGTGCAAGAATCCAAGGTTAAAGCTATTAGCCCAGTCCATGTGGAGACGATATCCGATACTTACGTATAACTTTACTACTTGCGCCGTGTACACTTGCACTACATTGCGATAGACTCTTTTACACGCAACAACTGTCTTGCCCTATCTCAGTGCTGATTTTAGAGGCTTGAGCATCCGAGCATCCTTCCTTTTCCTTTGCTGAGGGCTGCAACACATTTAGCTTGATGCTTTGATTGTCTACCCTCATGATCAGCTCCCCATGCTCCACATCTATTTGCATTCTGTTTGTGGCCAATAATCGTCACCCAAGGATGATGTAGGCATTTTCATCGACCTTACAGTCTAAAATGAGGAAATCTGCTGGAAAAATAAGGCTACCCACTCGAACTAAGATGTCTTCGATCTTACCCTCCGGTTGTACGAATGAGTGATCAACAAGTTTCAGCATAATGGAGGTAGGTTTGGCTTGCCCGATACCTAGCTTGTCGAAAACTGCTTTAGGCATCAAGTTGATGCTGGCTTCTAAGTCACACAAGGCTTTTGTTGAATGGTTGCTGTCGATTCTGCATGGTATAACAAAACTGCCTGGATCTGTTTGCTTTGGCGGGAGCTTGTTGTGCAGCATAGCCATGCATTCCTCTATCATAGCTACTGTGTCGATACAATTCCTCCCGTTTCAAAAGATGTCCCATGTTTCAAATGTGTTTGAAGGTTTAATTGAAAAGAAAAAGAAAAGGTGGTTACTCACCTGGTTAGGGTTGCCCTTCACACGTGAATATGGTTAGAAGAAATGACTTATAGTCATCTATATGTCTATTTTTGGTAAGGATAAGGGATAGATAAATAATATTATTAAATAGCTTACCTTAGGTTGAAGGAAAGCTTCCTATTGGTTACATGGGAGGTGGGTAATGATTAAAATGATATTTCCCTTAAAATGAATTGGAGAAAAGAGAGCTCTCGTCTTTGTATAGTTTCACCGAGATTCATTTTCATCTTTTACCTTTGAAATATCAAGCACACACCTCCATTGTCATCTTCTCCACCAAGCTCAAGCACAAACCTCTCCATTTGTGAACCTTAAGCTTAGGCTTTCTTTGTTTTAAGAACATCAATCCATAGCTATCGATTGGGTTAGTGAAAGCTCCAAGTCAATCATCGATTCGCTTGATTATTAGATGATCTATTTCAAGCTTAAAAGATAAGCTATGTATATAGCTAATGGTTATTCAAGTATCGATATTGTTATATTGATTCTAATGATTCCTTATTGATTTTCCTAGCTCAAGAAGTAGAAAAGACTAATCCATCGTCTCCATCGAAAGCAAGGAATAAGGGTATCGTCATTTGAGAGCCTTAGGAGCTTCAATTTGTCCAGGTGTGTATAGTCGGAGTCTTGAGAGTGGCTAGGTGCCATCTCAAATCATGGTTTATTGATTTACTAACCATTAACTTTAAGGGATTTGCATGAAGCATTATTTTAAGCCATGTTGGTATGTTTTGGTAAGTATTGCATCGATTCATTTTCCATAGCATTGTCATGGAAATTATTGAAGCATTAACATGTAGAATCATTGACATGAGTTATTGCTATTTCTTATTGACATAGAAATCATTGATATGATATTATTGCAATCGAATTATTGTTATTGATATTGATTTGGAAACATTGTCAATGAATCCTGGGTATTGAATTATTGTTATTGGACCTTGGATTCAAAGTATTGGATACAATTGGCATGCCATAAAATTCATGAGCTCAGTGTATGGATGGACTACGGTCCTAGGGCTACGACCTATATTGATTTGGTGAGGCAGAGGGATGTATTGTGTATTGGTTTTATTGGCGATGTCGGCGGGTTGACCATTCATTGATTTGGTGAGGAGGTGGAATTCGTGTATCCATATACCATGAATTGGTCCAAGGGAACTATTGATTATTGATATGGTTCTAATATGACTAAGGAACATGTTATGTTTATTGCATAATGAACATTATGATTATATATGAAGCATGTTATATGGCATTCATGTCATCCATTGTATTTGTGACTACCTCACTAGGCAAAGTATGCCTAATGCATTCCATTGCATCCATTTTGGGTTAGTCAAGTTTTGGGATCGAGATCGGAGAAGTTGAAGTGTTGCACAAGTCACAATCAAGCTCTAAGTAATGTATATTGACCCTTTGAAACTCCTAATTGGTGGCAAGGTCTATGTATAAGTCTATTAAGTCTTTTTTGATGTGCTTATGTTATGGTTAAGTGTTATATGTTTGATATGTTTAAGATGAGTCTTCTATGTAGTATGAAATGGCCCTAAATGCATGTTTTGGCACTAAAAGGTAAAAACCAGGTAAATGGATTCGCATAGCTCTAAAATTTGAAATTCTAGTAGAATTTATGGTTATAATGTTGTGTGTGAAGTTTCACTGTTTTTGGACAATGTTTGATAAGGTAAAATGAATAAAAACCAGCAAGAATCTGTCATTACAGGTCAGGCCGTATCGAAACGGGTGATGGTGTTTCGATACGAGAAAGCATAACTGAACCCAGGGGTTAGTGCGTATCGAAACGGTTTATGGTCGTTTTGAAACATTTTGTCTCTGGAATTCCATGTTTTGATACGGGTTCAAAGCGTATTGAAATTGGTCAAAGTCAAAGTCAAAGGAAGTCAACCCGTACCGATACAAGGCTTGCCCGTATCGATACGGTCAAAAGGGAAAAGTCAACAAGGTTGACCATCATCCACTCGTATCGAAACAGATCTAAGCATTTCGATACAAGGTTGGTTAAAGTGGTTAAGAAGAATAAGCTGAAGTTTGCATTGTTTACAGTTTGGTCACTTTGTTTTGCAAGAGTAAATTGAATGGGTAAATGATCACCATTAAGCATGAAATTTTGCAGGCTAATCAATGTTGTATTGAATTTCATTGTGGTTTACTCTAATGCATCGAAGGACCTCTAGTTTGTAAGATTTACACTATAGTCCCTAAAACTTTTAGAAGTTATAAATTGGTCCTAAATGGTTGATTATTGCCTTCTTATGAGTAAATTGGACTAAGACATATATCCGGTAAAGTTTTGTTTGTTTAACATTGATTAAGTATTGTTAATAAGTTGAAATTTTATCGCACCGATCACTGCATCGTTCATCGGTAACACACTCCGACCTGGTTCTCGACCAGGCCAGGAAGGTAGTGTTACACTAAGAATAAGCAAACCTCAATTTAATTGCATTAAGAACTTAAACGAAGTACAATACTCTTCACAAAACTACTAAACAAACTAATCATAACCCTAAGGAAATTAGAACATAATGAATGGAAAGAAAACACAAACAAATCCCAAGCTCTCGAACTCGTCGATCGAACTCTCCCTCTCTCTTGTGATGACGACAAGCATCTTTATATAGGGGAAGGTGTAGGCACAAGTCCTTCTTGGAGAGGAAGTTAAGTTGGACTTGGACTTAACTTTATTAAATATGTGAATCTCTTTAATTTAATGCAATATACACTTTTAGCCAAAAGTCCAACTTTATCATTCCTTCCATGTTTTCGTCCTCTTCTCGAGCTCCAGCTTCCACGCAAAGTGCATATAAAAATACGGCATTTAAAGCTCTACAAATCGACTACCACTTTTGTAACGCCCCGGTTTTGGGCTTGGAAGTCTTGGGCGTTGACCGGTTGGTCAAAGTGCTGTTCGAATCGTAAGAGGTTAAATTAGGAAAGCCTAGTTCGGGTTGCATTAAAAATATGGAAAAATGTTCTAAAATCATTTTTTATTATATTTAAGTGAACTGTGAAATCAATTTTGGAAAATGAGTTTCGGAAGTGTGACATTTTGGTTAGTGACCAAAATGTAATTTTTGAAAGTTTGGTGGCTATTTTATAAAGGGTTGAAACTTTGAATCTTTAAGGAGCTATTTACCCAAAGGGAGTTTCTCCAGATTTTTCTAAGATATTTTAACACATAATTCTGATTTTAAAAGAATCAAAAGGAGGGAAAATCTATTTTTAGCTATTTTCTCATTTAACTACCTATTTTCTTCCTATCTTTTTCTCTCAACCCAAACACTCAATTTCCAGAGATCTCATTCTGATTTTCTCACCTAAAAACCTTCTTTCAACTCTCAATTGATTGCAAATCATTGTGTCTTCAAATCCTCTTCAATTGCTTCAAGATTTATCAAGCTTTTCAATTCCAAAAAGAGGAGAAACTCAAGTTTGGAGGTAAGAACGTCCTTCTCCTCTGAACTTCAAGTTCTTTAATGAAATTCCTAAAGTTTTCAATCCTAATTTGATAATTGATTAAAGGTTTTAAGGTTGATTTATGGATCTTGGCTAATTATGCAAGATTTTGATGATTTCACATGATTTTCGTTTGATCTGTTAAATCTGTGTTTTGAGAAGTGTTTTTGATGTTAAATGATCATTAAATTGATGTGGAAATGAGTCTTGATTGATGCAATCTCGGATAGGTTGGGTTTCCTAATTTTAGCTTGTGTTTTAAGGTAGCTTTTGTGGTGATCTTGTGGATCTGGTGTTGCTGGAGGTATAAGGATGGTTGTAGGTTGTTTTTAGATGTTAAATGATGTTAATGGAAGTGAGGTTTTGCTGGTTTGTGGCTGGGCTTTGGTTAGAAGTGTTTCGGATGCATTTTCGGTTGTGTTTGGTGGCCGAAAATGGAGGTTTAGTGAGAGCAGCGAGTTTAGATGCTTTCATTGAAGCAATTAATGCATGATGATGCATTAATCCTCTGCTTTAATGTGTTGAAACAGGGGAGGCATCCTTGGATCCAAGATTTGTTGATCCGGAGGCTTGATTTGGTGCTTTGGCTTGAAGCAAAGTGGAAATCGGTGAGTGGATTTGTGAAAATGGTTTTCGGCTTTGAAACCAAGGTTTTGGGAGCTTAGTTTAAGTCTAAACAACTTTGCTAAGCTCAAGTGTAAGTTTTCGGATTACTCTCTCTAAGTGGTGGCCATGTTTTGATGAAATGTGAAATGATGATTTTGCATGATTTGTTTACTGTTTTGAAAGCATGTTTAAGCATGATAATTGCTGATGTTTTAGCATGATATATGCTGAGGTTTTAAGCCATGTGTTGAAGGTGTCTCTAGGTAAGAGTACCTTGTTTTTAATGCATTGTTAAATGATGATTTAATGCTTTGAAATGCATGATGAAATGGCTTGGTTTAAATGCTTTAAAACAGTGGATTACATGATGTATAAAGTGTGTATTGGCAAGTGATGGTTTGTAAAAGTGAAGGTCACTAAGGTGGTTAAAAGTCCTTGAGTGAGCCTTGTTATCTAAGATCATCAAGGTGGTTAAAAGTCCTTGGATGAATCTTGTTGCGGACTCTAAGGTGGTTAAAAGTCCTTAGGTGCTCCTTTCCATGGTGGTTAAAAGTCCATGGGGCCAAGGTGTTTAAAAGTCCTTGGGGCCAAGGTGTTTAAAAGTCCTTGGGGTAATTCAAGCTACGGACACAAAGGTGGTTAAAAGTCCTTTTGTGGTCCTTTCATGGTGTTTAAAAGTCCATGGCCAAGGTGTTTAAAAGTCCTTGGGGTCCAAGGTGTTTAAAAGTCCTTGGGGAAAGTTGTTGAACTTGATTTCATAAATGAAATGTATCACTTGAGCCAATATGACATGTATAGTACATGAGATGCATGAGATGCATGATTTAATGTTTATGTTGAAGCATGAGATGCTTGTTTAAATGAAATGTGGAAGCATGATAATGCTTGATTTAAAGTATGCTTTGAGCATGTGTAAAGGTTGTTTTATAAGCATGTTTTACAAATGGTTTTAATTGCATTATTGAATGGTTTTTAAAGAGCACTCCTCACTAAGCTTTGGCTTACGCTCTCTCGTTTTCTTGATTCAATAATGCAGAGCATTAGAGTACATTGAGGGCAGCAAGAGGTGGCAAGCAAACAAGTTCAAGTTGAGCTCAATGTATGGAAGGTTTTGTTAAACATTTAGCTTTTATATGTTTTGGCAATGGGGGACCAATGTATATGTTTTGGGAGGTGTTTAAGACTCCCTAAGTATGTTGAATGTTGATGATGTTGCTGGTTTTTGGGTTTGAACCTTATATGCTTGTTTTGCAAGTTGATGCTTGAGTGGATAGCTTGTGTAGGAAGCATGACCATTGAATTGGGCGTTTTTGCATATGATGTTATTTTGTTGATTTGATGATGCTCATATGTCTTAAATGTGTTTAATTGCATGCTGGTAAAGTTCGGTGATGTTTGGAGCATGTTTGAGTGTCCAATTGCATGATTAGATATGCTTGTTTGCTGAATTTTGTGCAGGCGTTTCGGAACAGGGGTGTACCGTTTCGGAACGGGTGCCTTGCATGAACCCAGGCGTCCGAAACGGTATACACCGTTTCGAAACGGTTTGGCCTCTGCCGAAGCCACGTTCCGGAACCCGTTTCGGAACGGCCCGTGTTTCGGAACAGGGCTAGCCTGTTTCGGAACGGTCGACCGTTAGGGGGCTGACATGGTAGTTATATGTCTTGAAATGTTTGCGTTTTGGTCCTAAACCTTGTATGATCAATTGCATGAGCTGTGGATGTCCTTTTGAGCTGAAATTTCACAGAGAAGCATGAAACCTGACTAATTTCAAGATGGTAACTTTAATTTGGGATAAGTCCCTTAATTTATCAGAATTTGCAATTTGGTCCCTAAAGTTGCAATTTGTTCAATTGGGTCCCTGTTTGATCTCTGATGTTTGTGATCTTTTGATATGTTGTTTGCATGATCACAATTAAGGTTAATGTGCATCTAGACAAGATTAAAAAGAAAAAAAAAGGGTCGTTAATCAGGGTTGACTTTCGGGTTGACTTTGGTTTTCCCCGTGTGACTTTCTTAATTCGGGTCAACCGTCTAGACCGGGTTAAGGGGGTTACAACTTTGCGTGATTTTCCCTCCGTCAAGTAGAGTAGTGCACGGTCGCAGCATAGCATTCTGCTGCCTCGGCATGGGTCTGTGACTAGTTCTGCTCCGCAAGGCTTCATCATAAATTAGCTTCCCTCAGGGTTTGCTACTAACTGTTGTGGCTTGGCTCAATCAGGGTTTGCTACTTGCTGGTTCTGCCTCATTCTTCCCTTGTCCTCTAGTGCCGTCACGACATCATACTGCCCTCGCATCGTGCAAATATGCTGAAGCAACAAACATGCATCAAAAAGTACCTTTTCCATAGGATAAACAAAATATAAGGATCAAAGGCATAAATGATGAAATCCATGCATGAAGGGCCATAATGCAGCTAAAATGTGTGTAGGTTGAGTGATAATTGTCATGTTAAAGGGGTCAAAATATAGGACTTTTGGGCACTTATCACACCCCAAACTCGAACTATTGCTTGTCCTCAAGCAATGCAAACCATTAATTGCCAAACCTTAATTTTTATAAATCGTCTCCTTGGTCTTAATTTCCTTCTCTCTTCAAACCATGGCAGAGAACGCTCAGCTTTTCAGTCTTTGGACGCCTTACTATAAGATTTGTGAGTGTGTGCATGCATTGTGAACAAGATGATTATAAGGATTCTAAGAAAACACTTAAGCATCAACCAACTTAACTTGGGTATATATATATAGCAACCTAACAAACTAGAGCCAATTTCGGGCCCCTCTAGTGATTAGCTTAGAGCCGGTTTCGGGCACCTCTTGGGCTTCCTTAAGCTAGAGCCAGTGTTAGGCACCTCTAAGTTTTTACCCAATTTTTTTTCTAAGCTAGTCTATGCCCTAAGTGTACTAGTATTCCTTAAATCATGCAAGTCGCAAAAGGTGTTTTAAAGTTCTAATCTCATAGTGTGATTCTAAGTTATCTTCCTTTAAGCATCCTAAAAATAAAGGCTCTAAACAGTTCTAAACGATGGTAAGAAGAGAGAGTTCTATTGCCAAGTAAGAAGATTTTATTAAAACTAAACTAAGGAAATTAATAGAAAATACTACCAAGGCATAAGTAAAATTCGGTTAGGGCAATGTAGTGAAAAAAAATTTGACAAGTAAAAGAACAAAACTGCATGGAAATATTATTATACTGCCGTTGCATGGCCTTGCCATGGCAACTGTACCTACACCCCCAAACTCGAACCAAGCAATGCCCTCAATGCTTACATTTCATACATTAAGATAGAATAAATTAGCACATAAAATATAAGGGCATTAAAAATAAACAACATAAAGAAGAGGAATTTAAATGGATGGCGATTTGGAAGATTCATCTTCCTTGTCACTTTCTCTCTATAAGATCAGCCTCTTTGGTTTTGATTTTGGGTGCTTGACTCGTTTGGATTCTCAGGGTGGCTGGATGCGTGATGGTGGGGTGGGCTTTGCTGCCGGTGCCACAACCTCCTCATCTTCGGAGTCTAGGCAGATTTCCTCCACGACTATTGCCTTGCGTTTGAGTTCCTCAAAGACTCGACTGACAGAATGAGCGGTGTCGGACCAACAGGAGGCGGCGTGGTATGGAGATTCGACAAGTGTGTCCAGGCCAACTTTGCGCTTGCCTTTGCGCGTTGGGGCAAAATGAGCATCAGATGCCATGACAGTGGGTACTTGGGATGCCGGGGAAGTGTTGGAGACGGGGGTTGCTTCTTCTCGGTGCTTAGGGGCGGTGGTGGTGGTGAAGACATCAGGGAAGGGTGGAAATTGGACCGTCTTATCTAGGAACTTCTTCTGGATCAGTTGTATAATTGAGGCATGGAAGTCCCTCGTGTGCGTCATGAACAATTGTTGGCATTGGTCCATTTTCTCCAGCTTTCACATAATCTTTTGGAGGTCTACCGCAGCCGAAGCAAGTGTCTGGGGCGTTTTTGGAATGTTTGCCGTAGTTGCTGCCCCGACAATGCTCTACATTGGTGTGGCTTGAACTGGGTCGGCTTCAGCGATGTTCATACGCTTGTGGTATGCTTCCCTATCCCAGCTCTTCCAGTGCGGCGTGTATTCGTCGACTTCATCAATAGGCACCTCATTTTCCATGCACAGGCCGGTGATCAACGAAGGAAAGTAAAGTGACCCCTTATTCTTCTGCGTGCATTTGTAGATTTCCTGACAAATAAGATTACCAACAATTATCTTTTGATTATGAATAATAGAATGGATAAGAGCAAGCATGGGCCGATCAATGGCAGTGTTGTGGGAGGTTGGTGTAGAGTGTCCACAAGTTCTATATTTTGTACACATTCCTGCCCTTATTATTGTTGTTCTTAAGCTAATCTAGGCATTTTTAGGTGCATTGCATGCATAATAACAATATTTTCTCTTTTACCATGCTTTTATTGAATATTCTTTGTTTGGTTAAGAAAAGATACCATTTTAGCTTAGTTTTTATTTCAGGTGCTGTAGCTAAGTAGAGGAGGAGAGGACAAGAAAGTAGGGAGCAAAAAGAGGCTATACTGAAGCAGTTCCAGTTGCCGCCAAGGACGCCGCCACATCAACACTATAACCCCTGGTTTTGGGCCTAGGTGTTTTAGACATCGGATCGGGCCGGTCGGAAACGATTCTAATCATATTAGGTGGTTTAGGGAAATCAAGGCACGAGACAAGATACAAATATGAAAGAATTGATAAAATCCTCTAAAATCATGCTTAAGAGGTTGGTCAAATCAATTTTACAAAATGAAATTTGTAAGTGCAACATTTTGGGCAGTGACCAAAATGTAAAGTTTTAAAACTGTGGAAAAATGCAAATTTCAAAAGAGGAGTAAAAATCTTAGAATCTTTAGGGAGCTTTTGTGCAATTATACCTTTCCTTAATTTGACATGTGTTTTAAATGAATTTTAAGTAATTGTTTAAAAAGAGGATTTTATTAATTAAATAAATAAAATCATACATTTGGAAGTTTCATTCACGTAACTAACTTTTCACTCTTTATTTTCAGCAAAATGCATTTCTAAAGTCTTTTCTCCGGATTTCTTTTCTCCCAAACACTCTCACTTTGATCTCAGAACCATTTTAAAGATTTCACTTCAATTTCTTCAAGAATTGTGGAGCAAAGCTTCTCAAATCTTAAGTAAAGCAAGGATTGGAGGTAAATCCCGTTCTCAAGCTCTAATCAAGGTTCTTTATTGAATTTCCCAAGATTTTTTTACTCTCAATTGTTCTTTTTAACTGAGTTTTGATTATAGTTTTGATTTAAGATTAAAATCTTGCAAAACTAAGGTTTAATTCTTGATTTTCAGAGTGTTGTTGATGAGATCTATTTTAGATGGATTATAATTGAGTTTTGAGGTGATTATGATGTTGGAAAAGAGCTTTAATGTTTTAGATCCAAAAATCCTTGAGATCCTTGAGTTTTATGATAGTTTTAGTTGTGTTTTTGAAGTGATTTGATTGTTAAATGATTGTTGGAGATACAATGAAGGGTTTAGGTTGTTTTTGGATGTGATTTGATGAATATTAATGATTGGAAGTGTTGATTATTTTCTAGGCGTGGTTTAGGAAGCAATCGAATGAGTTTTCGGTTGTTTTGAATGGGTAAATTGATGTGGTTTTGCTGGGAAATGAGTTTTTGTTTAGTTGCTGGAGTTAGAATGCATTTTTATGCATTGAATCTCTATTTTTGATGATCTAAAAGCAGAAGATATTGATCCGGAAGCTAGCAAAGCGATTCTAGAAGCTTCGGACCAGTGATCTTCGCGACGACACGTGATGTTTCGTGTATCAGTGAGTGGATGTGTTTTAAAGCTTTGTTAAGCTTGGATACAAGGTGTTGGGAGGTTAGTGTAAGCTTGAAAAACTTAGCTAATCACGGAAATAAGTATGTTTACTTGAATTCTCGGGTTTCGGTTTGAAATGGATTCCATGGCTTATCATGCTCATGTTTTGTTAATGGTTGTTACTCACTGTTATGCATGGATTTAAGCATGGTTTTTCTTGTGTTTATCCCATGAAATGGTTTGGTTTGATACAAGATGATATGATCTTGTATGAGATGGTTTTTGCTATTTAAAAGCATGTTTAATTTTGGGATATGTGTAACACCCCCTCCCCAGTCTGGTAGAGAACCGGGTCGGAGTGTGTTACCGGAAGATGATGCGACAACCAATATTATAAATTTTCATTTTTAATCTTATGAATGATCAATAGATAATGTTCGTCATACAGCCAATGCACCCATTGATCCATATTATCAAAAAGGATGCACAATTAACAATCAAGGGTCATTATACAACTATTACAGGCATGTAGAACTAACTTGTAAACTTTAACAAACTTGAGGTTCTTTATTGTTAAGACCCTACCAATGTGAAATTCATTACTTAAGGTTATGCCTACCAAATTTCATTCATTTCGGAAGTCAATGGAATTATCAATTTGACTCTACAAGATTTAGTGACTAATTTGTAATATAATCAAAACTATCCCATGAGCTCTAACAAACTTACCTAACCCCGTTTTGAAACACCCTAAGCTATTTCGGAACGGGTGTACAAGAGTCAACTATGTTGACCCAACACCATAGACCGTTTCGATACATGCTTGAACTGTATCAAAATGGATTGACCATTGTTGACTTTGACTTTGACCGTTCCGAAACTCGTATCAAAACAAGGGTCTATAGAGGCAAACTATTCTGAAACGGCATCACTTCGTTCTGGAACGTCCTGAATCTCAAGCTCAGAGATGGGTACCGTTTCGATACGGAGAGGCCTGTAAGGACAGATTTTATCTTGTTTTTGTTCAAATTACCCTACCATATAATGTCCAAATGCAACAAAACTTTATACACGACATGTCAATGATATAAACTACTAGCATGCAAATTTTCATGGCTATATGAATACGTTTACCTCGTTTTTACCTTTTGAGAAAAACATGCATTTTTAAGACTATGTCAAAAGGACCATAAGGAACATTTAAGGCCAATGACCTCATTAAAAAATAAACAAGGCACCAACACAACAAAACGAGCATATTGGACTAGTTTAACTACTTTGCCACCTTTCTAGGAGTTCAAGGTCATAATTACATTACTTGTACCTTAGTAGTGACTTGTCCTTGCGGCCGATCCGATCTTCCAACGTACAAACTCTTTTAACCTGAAAATGCATGAAAGGAGACACATTAGGCACACTTTGCCTACTGAGGTAGTCACAAATAACATAAATGATGGAATGCCATAGGTACACTAGTACTTAATCTCATGTTAACACAATCAATGCCATATAACAATGCATAAAGTATTAAACATGTTTCTCTTTCATTCATATTTCCTTGGATTGAATCAAGATCGTGGATACGCGAATTCCTACGTCTCGCCAAATCAATGAATGGTCTATCCCTCCGCCTCGCCAATGTGACCAATAACAATACACATCCCTCCGCCTCGCCAAATTAATATAGGCCGTAGCCTTAGGACCGTAGTCCACCCGTACACTGAGCTCATGAATTCTATAGCATGCCAATTGTATCCCAAGTCCATTCCAATCCAAGGTCACAATGTACATATTCATTTCAATAATCAATGATATACCAATGTTCCATAAACTCAATATTGCCGATGATTAATATACATATATCTTAATATCAATATTTCATGAATTGGTGTCAATATCATGTCCGATGTTTTTAATGCAATAACCCCATAACAATGGTTATTTCAATAACAATGCATAATGACCATAATCAATGTTCAATGGTAACTTACCGACACTTACCAAAGTGTCCGATTTATTATTCAATGCATTCGCTTCAATAGCAATGTCAGCGAAATGATCTAAAACAACAAATAATGATCCGGGAAGGCCTTTCGCCTATCCCGAGACTCCGACTACACTCACCCTAGCTTGTGAGGGATATGGCGATACCTCTTTCTCCCCTTCTTGAACTAGAAAGATTAATAGGAAACTTATTAGGATTGGTGCTTCGATATCAAAATCAATATAACGATATCAAAATTGATATCCAACTTCAATAGAGACAACAACGATGAAATATCCTTGTTTGGGCAAAACCCTAGCTTAGATTATACTAAATATGGCTATAGAATCCATGAATCAATTGAGGAAAATAGCTTACTCTATTGTTGGGAAGAATTCAATATAGATAAAGTAAAGAAATATCAAAGTTTGAATTTCCTCCAATGGATGTGAGTGCGTAGGTGAAGAAGATGATGAAAGGGTGGTGCTTGCTTCCTATATTTTCCGGTAAGCTTTCTTTACTTTAATCCTTAGTTTTATTATAAAGACTTTGGCTATTTAGCTTTCCTGCAATTGAAGGAAAGCTCCCAGACAACCCCACGTAAGCCTTTGTAATAGAGGAGGGGCTAATCGCAAGATTAGTCCCTCATCTTTCATGCATTTAAAATTTTGCTCTCCAACTTACATTCCTTCCTTTTTAGCCACTAAAAGCTTAATTTTACTTAATATAGTTCAATCACAATGTTTTAAGCCAATTTAGGATTCGATAACAATAATTAACTATTTGAAGCAATATTTAAGCTTTTACCAAAGTAGGATTTCGGATCAACGAAACTTAATTCTGACTAGACCGGATTTCGGGGTCTTACAACTCTCCCCCTTAAGAAAAATTCGTCCTCGAATTTTACCTGAACTGAAGAGGTGCATATATGGTTGTCTCATAGCTTCTTCAGGCTCCCAAGTGGCTTCCTCAACAGTCCGACTCCTCCAAAGCACTTTAACTAACGATACAATTTTGTTGCGAAGCCTCTTGACTTCCTTAGCAAGGATCTGAATCGGGTCTTCTTCATAAGATAGGTTAGGCCGTAGTTCTACAGATTCGGGTTCCACAATGTGTGAGGGGTCAGACTGATACTTCCGAAGTATTGATACGTGAAAGACATCGTGGATTTTACTCAACTTTGAGGGTAGTAAAAGCTGATATGCCACTGGGCCAATCTTTTCGATGATTTCAAAAGGTCCAATAAACCGAGGGCTCAGTTTTCCTTTTTGCCAAACCTCAAGACTTTCTTCCACGGTTACACTTTAAGAAATGCTTTTTCACCAACTTCATATTCAATGTCTCTCCGTTTGAGATCAGCATAAGCTTTTTGTCGATCAAAGGCAGCCTTTAATCGATCATGAATAATGGTAACTCATTCCTCAGTTTCGCAAAGCAAGTTAGGGCCTAACACTTTGCCCTCGCCCAGCTACGACCAGCACAACGGAGTTCTGCATCGTCTACCATACAATGCTTCATACGGAGCCATTTGGATAGATGCTTGATAACTATTATTATAAGCAAATTCGACAAAAGGTAGAGATTTCTCCCAAGTCCCGCCAAAGTTGATAATACATGCCCGAAGGATGTCTTCAAAAATCTGCATAGGGAGGTCTTAATAACAATACAAGTTCTAAGATTCTAAAAGACAGGTTATTCGATGATTTACCTAAATTACCCTTTCTGACTTACCGTCAATTTGAGGGTGGAAGGATGTGCTAAGATTGACTCTGGTTCCCAGAGCTCCTTGTATGGTTCTCTAAAACCGAGATGCAAATCGAGGGTCTTGATCGGAGATGATAGACGTAGGCACTCCGTGAAGTCTGATTACTTCTTTGATGTATAAGTCAACTAACTTAGGAAGACTGTAGTCCATTCTAACTGGTATGAAATGAGATGACTTTCTGAACCGATCTACGATAACCCAAATTGCATCATGCTTCACAGGGGTTAACGGTAGACTACTAACAAAGTCCATGGTTATCTTTTCCCATTTCCATTTAGGTAGATCAATAGGTTGCAAAAGTTCCGTTGGGGCACAATGTTCTCCCTTGACATGTTGACACGTGAGGCACTTGGAGATGTAATCAATAATAGCATGCTTCATACCTGGCCACCAATATAGCTCACGTAGATCTCTATACATTTCCACAGACCCAGTCTGGACAGAGAAAGAACTTGAATGATTGTCTACAAGGATGTCGGTATGGAGAGTTTCGTCTTTAGGCACACAAACTCGATCGTGGAAACATAGGAGTCCTTTAGAATTAATTCTGAAGTCTGGATTATCTGATAGTTTAGAGACAATAGCTTAGAGCTCGGTATCATGTTCTTGCAAGTCCTTAATTCGTGAAATGATGGTAGACTGAACTTGAAGTTCGGCTACAAAGCATTGGTGCTTCCGAAGCCGAAAGTGAGCATTAATTGCTCGAGGGGCTTCAAGAGAGCGACATAACAATGAGTTAACATACTTCACCCTACTTATAATTTCAATTTCATAATCAATGCTTACCAGGCGGAGGTTTACGGCTGAGCGCATCAACTACAACATTGGCCTTGACCGGATGGTAGCCAATGACTAAATCATAATCCTTAAGAAGTTCCATCCACCTTCGTTGTTGAAGATTCAACTCCTTTTGCGTCAATAAGTATTTGAGGCTTTTGTGATCAATGAAAAGATAACATCTCTCCCCATAGAGATAATGCCTCCAGATTTTCAATGCAAAGACAACTGCAGCCAATTCTAGGTCGTGGCTAGGATAGTTCATCTAATGTGGCTTAAGTTGCCTTGAAGCGTAACCAATAAACTTACCTTCTTGCATCAATACGCACCCTAAACGAAGATGCGAGGCATCATTGTAACACGATATAGTCTTTTCCAGTCTCAGGCTGGGTCAAGGCAGGTGCATGGGTTAGGACTTGTTTCAACTGATCAAAGCTTCGTTGTTGGACTTCGGTCCAAACAAAAGGTGTCTCCTTCCGCAACAATTTTGTTAAAGGAGCGACTAACATTGAAAATCCTTTCACGAACCTACGGTAATATCCGGCAATCCCGAGGAAACTTCTAACCTCACCAACATTCTTCGGCGGATGCCAATCCACAATAGCTTGAATTTTCTTCGGATCCACCTGACTACCCGAAGCTGATACGACATGCCCCAGAAAGGCCACTTTAGTTAGCCATAATTCACACTTAGAAAACTTCGCGTATAATTGTTTCTCTCTTAGAGTCTGAAGTACAATATGAAGGTTGTCTTGGTGTTCTGATTCATTCTTGGAATAAATTAAGACATCGTCTATGAACAACACAACGAATTTACCAAGATAGGGCATGAATACCCGATTCATTAAATCCATAAAAGTCGTCGGTGCATTAGTTAGTCCGAAAGGCATCACTAAGAATTCGTAGTGTCCATATCTTGTACGAAAAAAGTCTTGGGCACATCACACTCCTTGACTTTCATTTGATAGTATCCCGACCTTAAATCAATCTTGGAGAACACATAAGCATCTTTTAATTGATCGAACATGTCGTCTATCATGGGCAAAGGGTACTTATTCTTGATGGTGACTTTGTTCAGTTTTCTATAATCGATGGACAAACGCATAGTACCATCCTTCTTCTTGACAAAAAGAACCGGGCCTCCCCAAGGTGAAGAGCTCGGTTGGATAAAACCCTTGTTCATAAGGTCTTGAATTTGAGCTTTTAATTCCTTCAACTCCATAGTTGCCATCTGATATGGTGCAATGGAAACTGGAGCAGTCCCAGGTTGCACCTCAATACCAAACTCCACTTCACGGGTTGGGGGCAATCATGGAAGCTCGTCAGGAAAAAACATCTGGGAATTCGTTTATTGTTTCAATGTCATGGATCTGAGGTTCATTCTTGGATTCGGTGGACAATGCACACAACATGGAGTTCCGAGATTCCATCAACATTATCCTCTCTTTGCCAAGGTGTAACACCTTTGTTTTGGGCCTAGATGTTTTAGACATCGGATTGGACCGGTCGAGAACGGTTCGAATCGCGTAAGGTGATTTAAGGAAATCAAGGATCGGGATAGGTTAAAATTTTGATAAAAATTGGTAAAATCATCTAAAAATATTTTTAAGAGGTTGGTCAAGTCAATTATAAAAAAATGGATTTCGGAAATGGGACATTTTGAGTAGTGACCAAATTGTAAAGTTTCAAAATTGTGAAAATGTGATTTTTAATGTGCAAGCCAAAATCTTAGAATCATTAGGGGGCTTTAAGTCAATTTGAAATTTTCTCAATATGACATGTGTTTTAAAAGGTTTTTAATTAAATGGATTTAATTGGGTTTATGTTAATTAATTAATAAAGTTAGTTAAAGTGAGATTTCATTTGACGTAACTACCAACTCTTTCTCATTTTCAGCCAAACACTAATTCTCTCATCTTTTCTCAGAATTCTTTCTTCCAAAAAAACTCTCTCAACATTTTCAAAATCATTTTCAAGAGATCTTTTCTAATTCTTCAAGATTTTGCGAAGGAAAACTTGTCATTCATTGAGAGAAGCAAGCATTGGAGGTAAATCCCGTTCTTCACCTCTAATCAAAGTTCTTGATTGAAATACCCAAGATATTTGGCTTCTAAATACTATTTTTAGTTGAGTTTTCATTATAGTTTTGATTGGAGATCAAAATCTCGTGAAATTATGGTTGAAATCTTATTTTTCAGACTTGTTGAGTTAGGCTCTGTTTTGTGTTGATTTTAATTGAGTTTTAAGTTGATTTATATGTTAAAATGAGTTGTTGAGAAGGTAGATCTCGAAATCCTTGAGATCCTTGAAGTTCTTGATAGTTTTAAGTGAGATTTTGGGGTAAAATGGTAGAATCTTGCTTGATTGAGGTATAAGGATGAGTTAGGATGTTTATTAGATGTGTTTTGATGTTGTTAATTGTTTGGAAGTGATGTATGATGGCTGGGCTTGGTTTAGGAAGCAATCGATTGAGTTTTCGGTTGTTTTGAAGGGGTACTTTGGTGTAGTTTGGGTGAGGAACGAGTTTGTGAATTGTTGCTGGTGTTGGAATGCATTTTAATGCATTTAGATCTATATTTTGATGATGTGAAAATAGGGGATCTTGATCCGGAAGCAAACGAGGTGTTGTTGGAGGCTCCGAAAGAGTAAATTCCACGTCGGCGAGCAAGGCTTCGCGTATCGGTGAGTGGAAATGCAATTTCCTTCTTTGTAACGCTTTGAGCATGGTCTTGGGAGCTTAGTGTAAGTTTGATAAACTTGGCTAAGCTCAAGAGTAAGTGATTTGAAAATCACTTTTTTGAAAATGTGCTATGTTTGATGAAATTACACTTGAAGTAAGTGTGGATTTGTTTACTGTTTTTAAGCATGTTTAAGCATGATTTAATGCTAGATTTTAATGCCATTACGTTAAGGATGCACTAGGTAAGTGATCCTTGCTTTGCATGTGTTGAATGCATTTGATATTAAGCATGTGATGCTTGTGGAAATGGCATTGTGGTTATGCTTGTAAAACAGTGGATTAATGTGGTTAAATGATTATATTGGCAAGTGATGAAGATGGTTTTTGGTTAGTTTAATCAGATATAGTTAGCCGACTATAGGATTGGGTGCACCGTGAATAAAGTCGCCTTGGATGTCGAAGGGTTGTGATTGTATCGTATACTCCATCCAAGTACCCTAACGATTGAGTTTAAGATCACAACGGTGGTTGTTAATTCCGTGTGTGGATGTTGTATTATGTGTCTCGTGCTCTCGTTAGTGGAATTATACAACTACCGATGAGTGGTGTTGAGGGGTTGAGATTATACCATTATACTCCACCACGGGTGTCACAATGATGGAGGGTTGCTCTCGTGTGTGAGCCTTGTGTAGTCCGGTAGTATGTATGAAGCGTGTGGGAAAACACTTGTAATCCGCGTATCCGATTGTGTCTTATGTTGAAATGGTTTATGGATTATCACTTGTGAGCCTATATAATGTAAATGAATAATGTGAAGCATGAGATGCTTGTAAATGATGCAAGAATGCATGAGATGCTTGGTAAAGCAAGAGCAATGGTTTAATTGCCGTTTTTAAGTAATGCATATGAGCTTGTGTTTATTAAATGCATTATTGTCTTGAGAAGACATGGTTTATGAAAAAGCATGGGATAAAAGTGGTGGTTTTACAAATTATGCTAAATGCATTGACGAATGTGGTTTAGCGATTCTCACTAAGCTATATGCTTACGCTCATTTGTTTCATCAACTCAGAGAATTGAACATTTCAAGGAAGACGAAAAGCAAGAGGAATCCAAGGCTTTGAAAAGAGATGTATGTGATTCACCCTTAGTGTAATAAGTGGCAATGGGTGGGACTTCTACTTTCTGATTTTGGTTGGAGATGTTTTTTGTTACAAGCATGTTTAGTTTCTGATAGTGGACTTGTATTTGGCCTTTATATGGTTCTATGGTTTGTTTGTGGTGTTTTACCCTTTTAATAGTTTCATATCTTAAGCATGCTAGAATAGCTAAATACCATCATGTTATGAAGTGGTTGATGAGTATGAATTGCTGATTGGTGATGTTTAAAAGTATATTAGAAAGAATATAACTTGTATGCATGATTTGAGCCTGATTGAATGTGATTTGGTGTGAATAAATGAAGTTGGTTGAAGCCAATCTGGTATGAGTATCGATACACGGGGAAGCGTATCGATACACAAAGGCAAAACGAGGCATATCTGTACAAGGGTATCGAAATGAATTGCCCGCGTATCGATACGCCTAGGCCAAGTTTGAAGGCCGTACCGATACGCGAGGAAGCGTTTCGACACGCTTAAACCTTCCTTAGCTATTGTCTTCTCGCGTATCGATACGGGCCCAAGTGTATCGATACGGGTAGTTAAATTTCAGTTAAAAGTATCTTTTAAAGTTTGGAAACGTTGCATTTTGGTCCCAGTTTAATGTATGTGCAATTGAATGTGTTTGGATGATTCGTATGAGCTGAATTTTGACATGTTGACATGTTACATGACTAAATGAGGATTGGTAACTTTAAAATCATGAAAGTTTCTATATTTTATGGAATTTACAGTTTAGTCCCTAAAAGTCAAATGTATGCAATTGAACTCTGATCGCTTTGTCGTTTTCACCTAATCGCTTTGACGAACTTATAGGTTAATATTATGCATCTAGAGAAGGTAAAAAAAGGCTCGTAAATCAAGGTTGACTTTGGTTTTCTCCGTGTAATCTTCGTAGTTCGAGTTAAA
This sequence comes from Hibiscus tridactylites, assembly GCA_958450335.1. NCBI lineage: Eukaryota > Viridiplantae > Streptophyta > Magnoliopsida > Malvales > Malvaceae > Hibiscus > Hibiscus tridactylites. The sequence goes on from OY288272.1 coordinate 72,563,846, forward strand.
CGTCTAAACCGGGCTAAGGGGTTACATTTGTTGGTATAAGAGAAAGGTTACGAAAGAATTGGGAATGTTGGTATGTGAAATTGATATGTATCATTGTATGTTGTTTGAAAAGCATGCAATTTGTTGAATTCTGGAGCTTATGCCATGCTTGCTTTATGTGAATTGCATTTGAAATGGATATGAGTGCGTGATGATGATGTAATGTTGTTGTATGCTGAATTTGAATAATGAAAAGCATGTTGAGCTTGATGTGTCATTGTATGATATGCCATGTTAGGGGAAGTCGGGGTGCCCATTGCCTTATTACACTAATCAAATGTTTTTGTAAACTTGGATTCTTGCTTGAAGCTGGCCTAAATGGTTTGATTTGTTCTTTGTTGTTGTGTTTTGTTTAAAATAGCACAATGGGACCTAGAAGAGAGTTGAGGTCCAATACGATTATACCTGCAGCTGAGCAGGGTGACTAGGGTGCGCAAAGGGCTCATATCCCTCATGGTGGAAATCTACCTCCTCTGCCATCACCTGGAGGTGGGGAGCAGGTGCAGCAAGGACCTGCTGGTCCTGGTTTTGGTGATTTGGCACCACTGGTTCAGACGATCACCGGAGCATTTCAGGCTGCTATTGCCGGAGCACATGTACAGGCCCCTGCAGCTGGGCAGGCTGGCTTACCGTTGGAATGATTGAGGGGCTTAGGAGCTGTAGAGTTCTTCGGTATGTCTCCTGAGGCGTCTAAGGCCTGGTTAGCGAGTACGATCAATATCATGGATCAGATGGGTTGTAATGATGTGCGCAAGCTGGGATGCGCAGTATCTTTGCTGCAGGGTGATGCCTACAGTTGGTGGACGACAACCACCGCTGGTATGGAACCCAATGAGGTTGATTGGGAGTTTTTCAGGGGTGCCTTTAGGAGGAAGTATCTAGGGGTGAGATACTTGGATGAAAAGAAACGAGAGTTTATGTCGCTTGTTCAAGGCAACCTATATGTGGCTGAGTACGAGGTCCAGTCCGTACGCTTGAGCCAGTATGCTCTTGAGATGGTACCTAGTGAGAGGCACCGATGTGATCGCTTGCGGTACGGGTTGGTACAGGAAGTTAAGACGTATATGCTGGCTGTAGATTATACTGATTTCAACGTTCTTGTATGTCGGGCAAAGGACATCGAGCCGAATTTCGGTTTGTCCTCTCGAGGTGTTGGTTCTAGCTCTGGGAAGAGAGCAACTGAGTCTAGTTCCGGAGGTTGACGGAACAAAAGGGGACGTGATAGGAGGTACCAGCCTGCTGCTAGGCGGGGTAATGGTGGGCATGGTGCACCTTCTCAGTGAGATAGGTTGAGGGCTGAACAGAACACGTGCTGGAGGTGTGGATCATGTGGTCCTTTGAGGCGAGATTGTCCTCGAGCAGCTAGAGAGGTTCAGGCTCCTGTTGTGGTGACAGGGAACTCTTGTTGGAATTGTGGTTCGGTGGATCATATGAGGAGGGAGTGTCCTTTATTGGCAGGTGGTGGCCAAGGACGTGCTTCTGTGGTAGCTGCACCTCAGAGAAGCCGTGGGTGCGGCCTTGGTAACTTTCAGAGGAGAGATGAGGGGCAACGAGGTATTGCTCATGTTGTAGCTGCTCGACCTGAGGGGGGTGGACCAGCGAGGGTCTATGCTCAGCGCGAGGAGCACAATGATACTGATGTTATCGCAGGTACCTTTGCTCTCCAGTCTTTATCTTTGCTGGCTTTGATTGATTCTAGATCCACGCATTCTTATATCTTGAGTGAGCATGCACATTTGCTTGATATACCTGTTGAGATGTTTGAGGTAGGAATGCAAGTGATTAGTTCTTTTGGTGAGACTGTAGTCACTAGGAAGTTGTATAAGAGATGCCCTTTGTCTGTACAAGGACATGTTTTCATTGTGGATCTGATGGAGCTACCTTTTTACTAATTTGATGTAATCCTTGGCATGGATTGGTTGTCGGAGCATAGGGCGGTGGTTGACTTTGAGGTCAAGCGAGTCACCTTAAAGTTGGCCGATGATTATGAAGTAGTGGTAGTAGGCGAGAATGTGAAATTCTTGTCGAATGTGGTTTCAGCTTTGGAAGCAAACCGAATGATGAGGTTGGGATGTGAGGCTTACCTTGCCTATGTGATGAATCCTAGCACTAAGGATGTGCGTGTGCAGGACATTCGAACTGTTTGTGATTTTCGGGTGTCTTTCCAGAAGAATTGCCTGGATTGCCACCAAACAAGGAAGTTTCATTTGGTATAGAGTTGTACGAGAATACAACTCCAGTGTCCAGTGCTCCTTATCGCATGGCACCCAAAGAGTTAAAAGAGTTGAAAAAGCAATTGTAGGAGTTGTTGGATCGAGGTTTCATCCGGCCGAGTGTGTCACCTTGGGGTGCACCAGTTTTGTTTGTAAAGAAGAAAGATGGGACAATGCCGATGTGCATAGATTATCGGCAACTGAACAAGTTGACGATCAAGAAAAAGTATCCCTTTCCTAGAATTGATTATCTCTTTGATCAGTTTTGGGGAGCCTCAGTGTTTTCTAAGATAGACTTGAGATCAGGGTATTATCAGCTGAAGGTGAAGGATGTGGGCGTACCTAAGACATCATTTCGCACGAGGTATGAACATTATGAATTCTTGGTGATGTCGTTTGGTTTGACCAACGCGCCTGCTGCTTTCATAGACATGATGAATCGTGTATTCCATGAATTCTTGGATCAGTTTGTGGTGGTGTTCATCGATGATATCCTTGTGTATTCACGTACCGAAGAAGGATCATGATAGGCACTTGAGAATTGTTTTGCAAGCGTTGTTGGAGAATCAGTTGAATGCCAAGCTGAGTAAGTGTGAGTTTTGGCTTAGGGAAGTGGTCTTCCTTGGACATGTTGTGTCAGCTGAGGGTATTCGCGCTGATTCGCACAAGGTGGAAGCTGTGATGAGTTGGAAAGTGCTTAAGTCAGTGACAGAGGTACGAAGTTTCCTTGGATTGGTTGGGTACTACCGTAGGTTTGTCGAGGGTTTCCCCTAGATAGCAGCGCCTTTGACCAAGTTTTTGCAAAAGAATGTTCGCTTTGAGTGGACGGATGCGAGACAACAAGCTTTTGAGAAGCTGAAAGAAGCTTTGACGCAAGCTCCTGTTCTGATTCAACCTGAATCTGGTAAGGAGTTCGTGGTCTATAGCGATGCGTCCATTGTTGGTTTGGGCTGCGTGTTGATGCAGGAGGGTAAGGTAGTCGCCTATGCATCTAGGCAGTTGAAGGTGTATGAGCGCAACTACTCTACTCATGATCTTGAGCTTGCGGCTGCGGTGTTTGCCTTGAAAATTTGGAGGCATTACCTGTACAGTGAGAAGTGTGTTTTGTTTACAAACTATAAAAGTTTGAAATATCTCATGTCTCAAAAGGAGTTGAATCTTAGGCAACGTCGCTGGGTAGAGTTGCTTAAAGATTATGATCTGACGATTGAGTATCACCCGGGTAAGGCTAATGTTGTAGTCGATGCTTTGAGCAGGAAAGTAGCTGTGGAGTTGAGAGTGATGTTTGCTCGTTTGAGCATATCGCCTAATGGTGGTCTTATTGCGGAATTGCAAGTGAAGCCATCCCTAATATAGTTTATCAAAGATAAGCAAATGCTTGATGATTCTCTTGTTTCGCATGTTCAAGACATTGCGGAAGGTAGAACTTCAGATTTCAGCTTTAGTGATGATGGTGTTCTTTGCTTTGGGAGTCGAATAGTGGTGCAAGATGATGTTGAGTTAAGGCACACTATTCTAACTGAAGCTCATAGTAGTCCTTTTGCTATGCATCCGGGTAGTACAAAGATGTATCGTGACCTGAAAGATGAGTACTACTAGGTGGGGTTGAAAAAGGATGTTGTTGAGTTTGTTAGTAAGCGCATGGTGTGCCAGCGAGTGAAGGCTGAGCATCAGGTTCCTTCTGGGCTGTGGCAGCCTTTGAGAATCCTAGAATGGAAGTGGGAGAGAATCACAATGGATTTTGTGTATGGTTTGCCTTTGTCAATGACAAGGAAGAATTCAGTTTGGGTGATTGTTGATCGGCTTACCAAGTGTGCACATTTTCTGCCTGTGCATACTACCTACACTTTGAATAAGTTGGCTGAGCTATACATAGCTGAGATTGTGCGATTGCACGGTGTGCCAATGTCTATTGTGTCGGATAGAGATCCGAGGTTTACAACACGATTTTGGGAATGTTTGCATCAAGCTTTGGGTACATGGTTGAATTTCAGTACTTCTTATCATCCTCAGACGGATAGACAGTCGAAACTTGTGATCCAAGTGCTTGAGGACATGTTGAGATGCTGTGTGATATATTTTTAGGGTTCCTGGGAGAAGCACTTGCCGTTGCTTGAGTTTGCGTATAATAACAGTTACCAGGCAGTATTCAAATGGCTCCATACGAGGCTTTGTATGGGAAAAGATGTAGAACCCCTCTCTGTTGGGCAGAGGCTGGTCAAAAGTTGATTTCGATGCCAGCTAAGCTTAAGGGAACCATCGAGAAGGTGAAACTCATTTGTGAGCGTTTAAAGGCAGCATCGAATAGAAAAAAGTCTTATGCGGACTTGAAGCGTAAGGAAATTGAGTTCGCGGTTGGCGAACGTGTGTTCTTGAAAGTATCGCCTTGGAAGAAGGTGATGAGATTTGGGCGTAAGGGTAAGCTTAGCCCAAGGTTCATTGGACCTTACGAGATTGTGGAGTGTATTGGCCCTGTGGAATATCGGTTGAGATTGCCTGCAGAGTTAGAGAAGATACATGATGTGTTTCATGTCTCCATGTTACGGAAGTACAGATCGGATCCTTCGCATGTGATGCCTGTTGAGGAGATAGAATTGAATCCGGATCTGTCATATGATGAGGAACCAGTGAAGGTTCTGGACATGAGTAGCAAAGTTCTTCGTGGCAAGACGATAGAACTTGTGAAGGTGTTGTGGCGACACCGAGGAGTTGAGAATGCCACGTGGGAAAGCAAGGCAGACATGCTGAGGCAGTTTCCGCATCTCTTTCCATCAGGTAAGAATTTCGAAGACGAAATTTCCTAAGTGGGGAGAGTTGTAACGCCCTGGTTTTGGGCCTAGATGTTTTAGACATCGGATCGGATCGGTCGAGAACGGTTCAAATCGCGTAAGGTGATTTAAGGAAATCAAGGATCGGGATAGGATAAAATTGTGATAAAAATTGGTAAAATTGTCTAAAAATATGTTTAAGAGGTTGGTCAAGTCAATTTTACAAAATGGATTTCAGAAATGGGACATTTTGAGTAGTGACCAAATTGTAAAGTTTCAAAACTGGGAAAAGGTGATTTTTAATGTGGAAGCCAAAATCTTAGAATCTTTAGGCGGCTTTAAGTCAATTTGACCTTTTCTCAATATGGCATGTGTTTTAAATGGTTTTTAATTAAATGGATTTAATTAGGTTTATATTAATTAATTAATAAAATTAGTTAAAGTGAGATTTCATTTGATGTAACTACCAACTCTTTCTCATTTTCAGCCAAACACTAATTCTCTCATCTTTTCTCAAAATTCTTTCTTTCAAAAAACTCTCAACATTTTCTAAACCATTTTCAAGAGATCTTTTCTAATTCTCCAACATTTTCTAAATCTCGATCTCAACCTCTAATCTAAGTTCTTTACTGAAATTCCCAAGATATTTGGCTTCTAAATACTATTTTTGGTTGAGTTTTCATTATAATTTTGATTGGAGATCAAAATCTTGTGAAATTATGGTTGAAATCTTAATTTTCCGACTTGTTGAGGTAGGCTCTGTTTTTTGTTTTGATTTTAATTGAGTTTTAAGTTGATTTATATGTTAAAATGAGTTGTTGATAACATAAATCCCGAAATCCTTGAGATCCCTGAAGTTCTGAATAGTTTTAAGTGAGATTTTGGGGTGAAATGGTGAAATCTTGCTTGCTGGAGGTATAAGGATGAGTTAGGATGTTTATTAGATGTGTTTTGATGTTGTTAATTGTTTGTAAGTGATGTATGATGGATGGGCTTGGTTTAGGAAGCAATCGATTGAGTTTTCGGTTCTTTCGGAGGGGTAATTCAGTGTAGTTTGGGTGAGCAACGAGTTTGTGAATTGTTGTTGGTGTTGAAATGCATTTTAATGCATTTAGATCACTGTTTTGATGATGTGAAAATAGGGGATCTTGATCCGGGAGCAAATGAGGTGTTGTTGGAGGCTCTAGAAGAATAAATTTTGTGTCGGCGAGCAAGGCTTCGCGTATCGGTGAGTGGAAATACAATTTCTTGCTTTGAAATGCTTTGAGTGTGGTCTTGGGAGCTTAGTGTAAGTTTGATACACTTAGCTAAGCTCAAGAGTAAGTGATTCGAAAATCCCTTTCTTGAAAATGTGCTATGTTTGATGAAATTGCACTTGAAGTAAGTGTGGATTTGTTTACTGTTTTTAAGCATGTTTAAGCATGATTTAATGATGGATTTTAATGCCATTATGTTAAGGATGCACTAGGTAAGTGATCCTTGCTTTGCATGTATTGAATGCATATGATATTAAGCATGTGACGCTTGTGGAAATGGCATTGTGGTTATGCTTGTAAAACAGTGGATTAATGTGGTTAAATGATTATATTGGCAAGTGATGAAAATGATTTTTGGTTACTTTAATCGGATATAGTTAGCCTGCTATAGGATTGGGTGCACCGTGAATAAAGTCGCGTTGAATGTCGAGGGGTTGTGATTGTACCGTATACTCCATCCAAGTACCCTAACAATTGAGGTTAAGATCACAACGGTGGTTGTTAATTTCGTGTGTGGATCGTGTAATATGTGTCTCGTGCTCTCGTTAGTGGAATTATACAACTACCGATGAGTGGTGTTGAGAGGTTGAGATTGTACCATTATACTCCACCACTGGTGTCACAACGATTGATGGTTGCTCTCTTGTGTGATCCTTGTGTAGTCTTGTAGTGTGTATGAAGCGTGTGGGAGAACGCTTGTAATCCGCGTATCCGATTGTGTCTTATGTTGAATTGATTTATAGATTATCACTTGTTGAGCCAATATAATGTAAATGAATAATGTGAAGCATGAGATGCTTGTAAATGATGCAAGAATGCATGAGATGCTTGGTAAAGCATGAGCAATGGTTTATTTGCTGTTTTTAAGTGATGCATATGAGCTTGTGTTTATTAAATGCATTGTTGTCTTGAGAAGACATGGTTTATGAAAAAGCATGTGATAAAAGTGGTGGTTTTACAAATTAAATTAATTGCATTGATGAATATGGTTTAGCGATTCTCACTAAGATATATGCTTACGCTCATTTGTTTCATCAACGCAGAGAACTGAACATTTCAAGGCAGCCCAAAAGCAAGAGGAATCCAAGGCTTTGTAAAGAGATGTATGTGATTCACCCTTAGTGTAATAAGTGGCAATGGGTGGGACTTCTACTTTCTTATTTTGGTTGGAGATGTTTGTTGTTACAAGCATGTTTAGTTTCTGATTGTGGACTTGTATTTGGACTTTATATGGTTCTATGGTTTGTTTGTGGTGTTTTACCCTTTTAATAGTTTGATATCTTAAGCATGCTAGAATAGCTAAATGCCATCATGTTATGAAGTGGTTGATGAGTATGAATTGCTTATTGATGGTGTTTAAAAGTCTATTAGATAGAATATAACTTGTATGCATGATTTGAGCTTGATTGAATGTGATTTGGTATGATTAAATGAAGTTGATTGAAGCCAATCTGGCATGTGTATCGATACACGGGGAAGCATATCGATACGCTAAGGCAAAATTAGGCATTTCTGTATAGGGGTATCGAAACGATTTGCCCGCGTATCGATACGCCTAGGCCAAGTTTGAAGGCCGTACCGATACACGAGGAAGCGTTTCGATACGCTTAAACCTTCCTAAGCTATTGTCGTCCCGCGTATCGATACAAGCCCAAGTGTATCGATACAGGTTGTTAAATTTCAGTTAAAAGTATCTTTAAAGTTTGGAAATGTTGCATTTTGGTCCCAGTTTAAAGTATGTACAATTGAATGTGTTTGGATGATCCGTTTGAGCTGAATTTTGACATGTTGGCATGTTACTTGACTAAATGAGGATTGGTAACTTTAAAATCATGAAAGTTTTTGTATTTTATGGAATTTACAGTTTAGTCCCTAAAAGTCAAATGTATGCAATTGAACCCCTAATTGAACTCCGATCGTTGTGTCGTTTTCACCTAATCGCTTTGCTGAACTTATAGGTTAATAATATGAATCTAGAGAAGGTAAAAAGAAAAAAAGGTCGTAAATAAAGGTTGACTTTCGGGTTGACTTTGGTTTTCCCTGTGTAATCTTCGTAGTTCGGGTTAAACGTCTAGACCGGGCTAAGGCAGTTACACAATGCCTCGAAGATACACTTTTTGCTTATTACAATCTACCCACACATGATGTTTACTAAGCCAACCCATGCCTAAAATTGCATCAAACACGTGGATTGGTAAGACTAAGAAATCCGTAGGGAATAGAATTCCTTGAATCAATATTGGACAATTCTTACATACAAGGCTTAGAGTGACACAATCACCTAACGGTTCACTAGACATCCTATGTGTTTTAACCAGTTCCAGGCTTATAAAAGAATGCGTAGATCCAGGATCAATAAATACATACAATGAGAGTGCATATAACATAACGGTACCTGCTATAACATCAGGCTCGTCCTCCTCCCTGCGGCCTGTCATATGATAAATTTGGGCAGAGGCCTTCGATTCTTGCTTGTTACCTTGCTTCCCAGATCCGCCTGGCTTGCCTGTGGCTTCCGATGGTGCTTGTCTTGGCCCTTTTCCTCGAAAGGACTGGGCGATTGAAGAGATGTCTCCGTGCACAACCACTGACTTGGAGGGATTCTGAGGACAGTCCCTGATAAAATGTTCTTGTTCTCTACAAAAGAAACATGCCCCCATCTGCTTGCGACATTGGCATGTTGGGTGCTGTTTCTGACAGAAATTATAAACTGGATGTTGAACACTCCAGTTCAAACCTCCAGTACTTTCAACTGAGGCTGCCTTAGACCAGGACTGTGTGATAGTCTGCGGTCTCTCAATGTTCCCTTTACGAGAAGGCTGTGAAAATGAAGTTTGCTTCGAACCTTGGTACTTACCCTTCTTGTTCCACTTGGGAGGTCGAGAGTCACTCCATGCTCTCTTCTCGGATCTGTTAGACATATTTCCTCTCTGAGATCTCTGCGCTGCTTCAGTTGCTTTAACTCGGTTCACCAAATCCTAAAAGTGGTGATACCCAAAGCAGTAAAAGTAGGTCGCAGCTCATCGCTCAACCCAGCGATAAACATTCGGAACTTGTCTTCTTCTTTCTTTATAAACTCGGCTCCATATCGACAATACTTGCCGAAATCATGGATGTGCTGCTTGATAGGCTTCCCACCTTGTCTCAAAAGGAGAAAAGTGCTCCGCCTTTCCGCGAGCTAGTACTCGCTGATATACTTTTTCCGGAATTCATTGAGAAAGAATTCCCAAGTGACCGACTCTTCAGGGACGGTAAGAATAGTAGTCTTCCACCACATCAGGGCTTCACCGGTTAACAAAGCAATAGCACACTCTAGTTTGTGCTCGTTGGAACAATGCAACTGTTTGTTCAGGATGTGTAAGGTATTATCCAACCAGTATTCAGCAATTTCGGGGTTATCATCATCCTGTCTGGTGAAAGAATAGGCTCAAAGGGAAGCCAGTTTGTCCACAGGGGCTCAGACATACTCAGCAATAGGAAGAGTAGGTTGAACAGGTGGCGTTGCTTGCATCGTAGTCATAAACTGCTTAAACATGTTGGCCATATTCTGATAACATTCAGCCTGAGCATTAGGTGGAATAGGCTCAGCACCCTGAACATGAGGGTCTTGTGGTTGCGGTGGATCTGGAGGATTTCCTCCCCTAACCTCCTCGCCATGTGTCGAGGATCCGGCAATATGCTCATCTACATGAGCTTCATTTGTCGTAGACATATCTATATGAAAGATCAATTTAGTCGACGAGTCAAAATATACATGAAATAAAACTCCTGGGTGGCAAAGTAACATAATAACAATACAATGGACTTCAATTTAGTCCTAGAATCGACTAAACTCTAGCTCTATACCACAAATGTAACACCCCCTCCCCGGTCTGGTAAAGAACCAGGCCGGAGTGTGTTAATGGAAGACGATGCAACAAACAATATTATAAAATTTCATTTCTAATATGATGAATGATCAATAGATAATGCCCGTCATACAACCAATGCACCCATTAATCCATATTATCAAAAAGGATGCACAATTAACAATCAAGGGTCATTATACAACTATTACAAGCATGTAGAACTAACTTGTAAATTTTAACAAACTTGAGGTTCTTTATTGTTAAGACCCTACCAAAGTAAAATTCATTACTTAAGGGTTATGCCTACCAAATTTCATTCATTTCGAAAGTCAATGGCAATATCAATTTGACTCTACAAGATTCAGTGACTAATTTGTAATATAATCAAAACTATCCCATGAGCTCTAACAAACTTACCTAACCCCATTTCGAAACACCCTAAGCTGTTTTGGAACGAGTGTACAAGAGTCAACTATGTTGACCCAACACCATAGACCGTTTCGATACAGGTTTGACCTGTATCCGAACAGATTGACCATCGTTGACTTTGCTTTGACCATTGCAAAACTCGTATCGAAACAAGGGTCTCCAGAAGCAAACTGTTACGAAAAGGCATCAATTCGTTCTAGAATATCCTGAATCTCAGGCTCCGAGATGGGTACCCGTATCGAAACGACATCACCTGTTTCGATACAAAGAGGCTTGTAATGACATATTTTATCTGGTTTTTATTCAAATTACCATACCATATGATGTCTAAACGCAACGAAACTTTATACACGACATTTCAATGATATAAACTACTAGCATGCAAATTTTCATGGCTATCTGAATACGTTTACCTAGTTTTTATCTTTTTAGAAAAACATGCATTTTTAAGACTATGTCAAAAAGACCATTAGGACCATTTAAGGCCAATTACCTCATTACAAAATAAACAAGGCACCAACACAAAAAAACGAGCATATTGGACTAGTTTAACTACTTCGCCACCTTCTTAGGAGTTCAAGGTGATAATTACATTACTTTTAGCTTAGTAGTGACTTTTCCTTGTGGCCGATCCGATCTTCCAACGTACAAACTCTTTTAACCTGAAAATGCATGAAACGAAACACGTTAGGCACACTTTGCCTAGTGAGGTAGTCACAAATAACATAAATGATGGAATGCCATAGATACACTAGTACTTAATCTCATGTTAACATAATCAATGCCATATAACAATGCATAAAGTAATAAACATGTTTTTCTTTCATTCATAGTTCCTTGGATTGAATCAAGATCGTGTATACGCGAATTCCTACGTCTCGCCAAATCAATGAATGGTCTATCCCTCCGCCTCGCCAATGTGACCAATAACAATATACGTCCCTCCGCCTCGCCAAATTATTATAGGCTGTAGCCTTAGGCCCGTAGTCCACCCTTACACTGAGCTCATGAATTATATGGCATGCCAATCGTATCCCGAGTCCATTCCAATCCAAGGTCACAATGTACATATTCATTTCAATGATCAATGATATACCAATGTTCCATAAATTCAATATGGCCGATGATTAATATACATATATCTTAATATCAATATTTCATGAATTAGTGTCAATATCATGTCCGATGTTTTCAACGCAATAACCCCATAACAATGGTTATTTCAATAACAATGCATTATGACCATGATCAATGTTCAATGGTAACTTACCGACACTTACCAAAGTGTCCGATTTATTATCCAATGCATTCGCTTCAATAGCAATGTTAGCGAAATGATCTAAAACAACAAATAATGATCTGGGAAGGCCTTTCGCCTAACCCGAGACTCCGACTACACTCACCTTAGCAATCTAAAGCTTCAAGGCTCTCGGATAGAAATTCCTTTGTTCCTAGCTTGTGAGGGAGACGGTGATATCTCTTTTTCCCCTTCTTGAACTAGAAAGATTAATAGGAAACTTATTAGAATTGGTGTTTCGATATCAAAATCAATATAACGATATCAAAATTGATATCCAACTTCAATAGAGACAACAACGATGAAATATCCATGTTTGGGCAAAACCCTAGCTTAGATTATACTCAATATGGCTATAGAATCCATTAATCAATTAAGGAAAATAGCTTACCCTATCAGTGGGAAGAATTCGATATCGATAAAGTAAAGAAATCTTAAAGTTTGAATTTCCTCCAATGGAGGTGTGTGCTTAGGTGAAGAAGATGATGAAAGGGTGGTGCTTGCTTCCTATATTTTCGGGTAAGCTTTCTTTACTTTAATCCTTAGTTTTATTATAAAGACTTTGGCTATTTAGATTTCCTTCAACTGAAGGAAAGCTCCCAGACAACCCCACGTAAGCCTTTATAATAAAGTAGGGGCTAATCGTAAGATTAGTCCCTCATCTTTCATGCAATTAAAGTTTTGCCCACCAACTTACACTCCTTCCTTTTTAGCCACTAAAAGCATAATTTTACTAAATAGAGTTCAATCACAACGTTTTAAGCCAATTTAGGATTCAATAACAATATTAACTATTCGAAGCAATATTTATGTTTTTACCAAAGTAGGATTTCCGATCAACGGAATTTAATTCCGGCTAGACAGGATTTCAGGGTGTTACAATATGAGATGATTTTTAATGATGTATTGTAAGCAGTGAGTTAACATGGTTTTATGGATAGATTGGTAAGTGGATGATCTATTTTTAATATACGGATACGTTGGTCGACCAATAGGATGTGAGTGCACTATAATCTATAAATCGTACATGTGTCTAGCTACGTGACGTAATAGGGGTGAGCCTATTTGCGGGTGGTAGAGGTGAGTATATTACTATGAGTTAGGATTGAGCCGAATTCCATTCGTAGCCATTAAGATGGAGGTGAGCCCATCATTGAGTATAGGGGTGAGCCTATACAAGTTCGTGTATCCGATATTGTTTGTAAAAGTGATAGAGGTGAGTCTATCAAAACAGATAGGGGTGAGCCTATGTCGGGATGTTGGAAGCCAATATATGTTGTAACGCCCCAATTTTGGGCTTAGAAGTTTTGGGTTTGGACCGGTTCGGTCGGAGTGCGGTTCGAATATATAAAGGTGATTTTAGGAAAGCCTAGTTCGGGTTGCATTAAAAATTTGGAAAAATGTCTTAAAATCCTCTTTTATTATATATAAGAGAATGGTGAAATCAATTTTACAAAATGAGGTTTGGAAGAGTGACATTTTGAGTTTGTGACCAAAATGTAATTTTTGAAAACTGTGTGACTGTTTTAAAAAGGATTGAAACTTTGAATCTTTAAGGAGCTATTTACCCAATAAGAGTTTCTCCAGATTTTTCTTAATGTTAATCAATTAATTAATGGTTTTAATTAAGTGTAAAAAGGAGGGAAAAGATATTTTTTTTATTTTAACTAACTTTTCCCAAATTTCCATTTTCCTTTTCTCTCAACTTTTCTCTCAACCCAAACACATTCTCCAGCACATTTTCCCTCTGATTTTGACATCCAAATATGAGATTTCAATCCTCTTTTGATCTCTAATCATCTCTTCAACAAAACCTTAGCATTTGCTTATTTGATTTTCAAGAATCTTGGTTCCAAAAAGCGAGAAACTCAAGTTTAGAGGGGAGTCATCTTTGGATCCTTGTGGTGGTGATCCGGAAGCTTGATTGGTGTTTCGGCAAGTAGCGAAACGGAATCGGTGAGTGGATTTTGGTTTACGGGTTTGAAACCAATGTTTTGAAGGTTTGGGAGCTTAGTTTAAGTCTAAGCAACTTAGCTAAGCTCAAGAGTAAGTTTTTGGAAAAACTCTCTTGATGATGAACCATGAGTTGGTTGAATGCAATGTGATTTGTTTGCATGTTTTAAATCCTGTTTTGAGAGCATATTTTAGCATGATTATTTGCTGATATTATAAGCCATGTTTTGAAGGATGCTCAAGGTATGTGATCCTTGTTTTGAACATTGCTAAATGTGGTTTTGATGCTTAATGATGCATGATGATTATGGCTTTGTTAAATGCTTTAAAACAGTGGAATATTGTTGTTAATGATGCATATTGGCAAGTGATGTTTTGAGAATGGTTAAGAACACTATGGTGGTTAAAAGTCCATGGTTGGTTCTTGGTTAAGATCACAAAGGTGGTTAAAAGTCCTTGTGTGAATCTTGTGTATTTTAAGAACAACATGGTTGTTAAAAGTCCATGGTTGGTTCTTGGTTAAGGTCACAAAGGTGGTTAAAAGTCCTTGTGTGAGCCTTGTGTATTTAAGAACACCATGGTGGTTAAAAGTCCATGGGTGATTCTTGTTAAGGACACAAAGGTGGTTAAAAGTCCTTGTGTGGTCCTTGTGAATTGTAAGAACATCATGGTGGTTAAAAGTCCATGGATGATTCTTGTGCTAAGGACACAATGGTGGTTAAAAGTCCATGTGTGGTCCTTGTGAATTGTAAGATCACAATGGTGGTTAAAAGTCCATGTGTGGATCTTGTATTAATGGTATCACTTGTGGCCAATATGACATGTTATAAACTTGGAGCATAAAATGCTTGTTTGAAATGCTTATGTGCATGTGTAAATGTTGTTTTGAACTAAGGTTTATAAGGTGTTTTATAAATGCATTATTGAGTTGTTTTAAATGAGCATTCCTCACTAAGCTATTTGCTTACGCTCTTTCTTTTCTTAAACCAATAATGCAGAGCATTGAAGTGCATTAGGGGCAGCAAGGAAGCCAAGAATCCAAGTGAAGGTTTAAGCTCATGTATGGTGAATGTTTTCTAGCGCTATTAGCTTTTGGGCATTTGGCAATGGGGAACCTATATTGTTGTTTTGGGAGATGTTTTGGACTCCCTAATTTGGTTTTATGTTGTTGATGATGTTGGAACATGTAATTGGCCTCTTGGTATTTGTTTTGGTGATTTGAGGATTGCATGGTTTGCTATATAGGATACTTGCCTATAGAATTGGGTTTTCCTTATATTGATGCCATGTTTGTGTATGGTTGATGCAATTATGTTCCTTATGCATGTAATGTCTTGCTGGTATGTTTTGGTTGCCTTTGGAGCATGTTTGATGGGTCTATCGTGTAATAAACCAGCTAATTTTCTGCAATCTGGGCAGCCTGTTTCGGAACAGGTGCTACCGTTTCGGAACAGAGGGCCTGAAATGGCCTAGGCGTTTCGAAACGGGAGAAACCGTTCCGAAACGGAAATGCTACTGCCAAGCTCTGTTCCGATACTCATTTCGGAACGGTCCCGCGTTTCGGAACGGATCATCCCCGTTTCAGAACACTCGACCGTTGGGCACTGAAATTGACGGTTATATGTTCTGGAATCTTTGCGTTTTGGTCCTGAACTTTGTAAATGCAATTGAATGAGTTTGAGATGTCCGTTTGAGCTGAAATTTGGCAGAGAAGCATGAAAGATGACTAATTTCATACTGGTAACTTTTAATTGGGTTAAGTCCCTTTAATTTTCAGAATTTACATTTTGGTCCCTAATTCCTTAATTTATGCAATTGAGTCCCTGAATGTTCTCTGATTGTTATGATCTTTGAGTATGCTGATCTTGTGAACATATCTAGGGTTAATGTGCATCTAGATAAGATTAAAAAGAAAAAAAAGGGTCGTTAATCAAGGTTGACTTTCAGGTTGACTTTGGTTTTCCCCGTGTAAACTTCTTAATTCGGTTCAACCGTCTGGGCCGGGTTAAGGGGGTTACATTTGGTGGTATCAGAGCTGAGTTCTCGTGTAATTGTGAATGATTATGTGGGTGATTAAAGTATGTATGCTTTGTATGCTTGTTGAATGAAAGCATGATGTGTGAATTGTAAGCATGTTACAATTGTGGTGTATGCTGTGGTGAAGCATGTTGTGGGTACCCATTGCCAAATCAAAGCTAATGTAATGATATTGTTTTTAATTGGAAAATGAGCTTGAGTACTTGGATTGCTTACCTTGCTGAGCCTGACTTTGTTTTATTGCATTGTGATTGCATTGTTAGTGAATGGCACCTCGTAGAGAATTGAGGGTTAATACGCGAGCTATGGCTCAAAATGAAAATGAAGAGAATGCTGAGAATATGGTAGATTTACCTCCTCCGCCTGGTGGTGGTGGTGCTGAGGGTGAAGGAGCTGGTGTTGCAGTTGGTGCTGGGGTCGCTGGACCTGAAGCTGGTCAGGGGCAAGCTGTTCCTGACATGACAATGTTGGTTCAAGCTATTGCTGGTGCTTTTCGAGCAGCGGTAGCTGGAGCTCAAGGAGCTGGGCATCAGGGAGATGCAGGAGTTAGACTACCCTTGGAACGTTTGCGCAGTCTTGGAGGGACTGAGTTCAGGGGTTTGTCTGCTGAAGGTTCGGAGTCTTGGTTAGAAAGTACCAAGAGAATCTTGGGGCAAATGAGTTGCACTGATGTGCAGAAGCTTGGCTGTGTGGTATCATTGTTGCAAGATGATGCATACACGTGGTGGACAACCACTATCTCTGGGATGGCGGAAGCTGATGTAACTTGGACGTTCTTTCAGAACGCGTTCAAGAGAAGGTATCTGGGTGTGAGGTACCTAGATGAAAAGAAGAGGGAATTCATGTCTCTTACCCAAGGGAGCATGTCTGTGGCTGAGTATGAGGTTCAGTTTGTTCGACTCAGTCAGTACGCACCTGAGCTTGTCCCGGATGAGCGGGAGAGGTGTGAAAGGTTCCGTTATGGTTTGGTGACGGAAGTAAAGACGTATATGTTGGCTGCTGAGTATAATGATTTTGATGTGCTGGTTGGTCGGGCAAAGGACATTGAGATGAATTTGGGTTTATCTTCTAGAAGTGCTGGTTCTGGTGCTGGTAAGCAAGCTGCTGAGTATAGTTCCGGTGGCGGACAGAACAAGAGGGGACGTGATCAGAAGTATCAGTCTTCAGCTAAGCGAGGTGGTGGTGCGCCTGCTCAGGGAGGCAAGGCTAGAGTTGATCCGAGCACGTGTTGGACATGTGGAACGTGTGGCCATATGAAGCGTGATTGTCCTCGAGCTGTGAGGGAGGTGCAAGCTCCTGTTTTTGCGGCTGGTAATTCGTACTGGAACTATGGATCTACGGATCACATGAGGAGGGAGTGTCCTATGTTGGCTGGTGGCCAAGGGCGTGCTCCTGTAGTTGTTGCACCACAGAGAGGTCGTGGGCGCGGCCGTGGTAACTTCCAGCGTAGGGAGGATGGTGGACGTAATGTGGCCCATGTGGTAGCTGTTCAGCATGAGGGTGGCAGCCAAGCTAGAGTGTATGCTCAGCGGGAGGGGAGGAATGACACAGATGTGATCGCAGGTACTTTTACTTTGCAATCCTTGTCATTACTTTCCTTGATTGATTCTGGATCTACGCACTCATACATATTGCGTGAGCATGCTGAATTGCTTGGTTTGCCTGTTGAGTCTTTGGATGTTGGTATGCGTGTCACTAGTTCTTTTGGTGAGACTGTTGTGACTCGAAAGCTTTATAGAAGATGTCCTTTGGTTGTGCAAGATCATGTTTTTCATGTTGACCTTATGGAGTTGCCTTTATATGGTTTTGATGTAATCCTTGGTATGGGTTGGCTTGTTGAGCATCGAGCTGTAGTGGATTGTGAGAATAAGCGAGTTTCGTTGAAGCTTGCGGATGATTATGAGGTAGTTGTGGTTGGTGAGAATGTGAAGTTTCTTACCAATGTGGTGTCTACGTTGGAGGCGAGCCGGATGCTGAGGCAAGGTTGTGAAGCTTATCTAGCTTTTGTGATGAATCCTAGTTCTAAGGAGTTGCGTGTGCAAGATATCAGGACTGTGCGAGAGTTTCCTGGTGTGTTTCCTGAGGAGTTGCCTGGATTGCCTCCTAATCGTGAAGTGGAGTTTGGGATTGAGCTGTATGAGAACACAACTCCAGTGTCCATTACCCCTTATAGAATGGCACCAAAAGAGTTGAAGGAGCTGAAGACGCAATTGCAAGAGTTTCTTGATCGTGGTTTCATTCGGCCGAGTGTGTCACCTTGGGGTGCACCGGTCTTGTTTGTGAAGAAGAAGGATGGCACTATGAGAATGTGCATTGATTATCGTCAGCTGAACAAGTTAACTATCAAGAATCGGTATCCATTGCCGAGAATTGATGATCTTTTTGATCAGTTTCGGGGGGTAGCTGTGTTCTCTAAGATTGACTTAAGGTCAAGGTATTACCAGTTGAAGGTGAAGGATGTGGATGTGCCTAAGACAGCTTTCAGGACAAGGTATGGGCATTATGAGTTCCTTGTGATGCCGTTTGGTTTGACAAATGCTCCTGCAGCTTTCATGGACATGATGAACCGAGTATTTCATGAATACTTGGATAAATTTGTTGTGGTGTTCATTGATGATATCCTCGTGTCTCGCGTACTGAGGAGGAGCATGAAGAGCATTTGAGAATTGTGCTGCAAGCTTTGTTGGAGAATCAGCTTTATGCCAAGCTGAGCAAGTGTGAGTTTTGGCTTAGAGAAGTGGTGTTTCTTGGTCATGTGGTTTCTGCTGAGGGGATTCGTGTTGATCCTCAGAAGATTGAGGTGGTGATGAATTGGAAGGTTCCTAAGTCTGTTCATGAGGTCCGTAGTTTCCTTGGTTTGGCGGGATACTACCGGAGGTTTGTGGATGGGTTTTCGAAGGTTGTTGCACCTTTGACAAAGTTGTTGCAGAAGGATGTTAAGTATGAGTGGACGGAGGTGAGACAGCAGGCTTTTGAGAAGCTTAAGGCAGCTTTGACGCAAGCTCCGATCTTGGTTCAACCTGAATCAGGGAAAGAGTTTGTGGTGTACAGTGATGCGTCCTATGTTGGTTTGGGATGTGTGTTGATGCAAGAGGGTAAGGTGGTGGCTTATGCATCGCGGCAGTTGAAAGTGCATGAGCGCAATTATCCTACGCATGATATTGAGTTGGCTGCGGTGGTTTTTGCTTTGAAGATCTGGAGATATTATCTGTATGGTGAGAAGTGTATTGTGTACACGGATCACAAGAGTTTGAAGTATCTGATGTCTCAGAAGGAGTTGAATCTTAGGCAGCGCCGTTGGGTGGAGTTGCTCAAGGATTATGATTTGACGATTGAGTATCATCCTGGAAAAGCTAATGTTGTAGCGGATGCCTTGAGTAGAAAGGTAGCTGTTGAGTTGAGGGCTATGTTTGCCAGTTTGAGTATTTCGCGCGATGGTGGTCTTGTGGCCGAGTTGCAGGTGAAACCATCTTTGGTTCAGTTGATTAAGGAAAAGCAGTTGTTGGATGATTCCTTGGGACCTCATGTTCAGGATATCGCGGAGGGTAGGCCTTCGGATTTCTGTTTTAATGATGATGGAGTGTTGTGTTTTGGGAGTCGGATAGTAGTGCCCAATGATGCTGAGTTTAGGCGTGCTATTCTGACTGAAGGTCATAGTAGTCCTTTTGCTATGCACCCTGGTAGTACTAAGATGTATCGTGATCTTCGTGATGAGTACTATTGGGTGGGTTTAAAGAAGGATGTTGCTGAGTTTGTGAGCAAGTGCATGGTGTGTCAGCGAGTTAAGGCTGAGCATCAGTTTCCTTCAGGGTTGTTGCAACCGTTGAGAATCCCTGAATGGAAATGGGAAAGGATTACCATGGACTTTGTGTCTGGTTTGCCTTTGTCCCCATCGAAGAAGAATTTGGTGTGGGTGATTGTGGATCGCCTGACGAAGTGTGCGCATTTCTTGCCGGTGCATACTACGTATTCTTTGGATAAGCTTGCGGAGCTGTACATTGCTGAGATTGTGCGGTTGCCTGGTGTCCCTAAGTCAGTTGTGTCGGATAGGGATCCGAGGTTTACATCGCGTTTTTGGCAGTGTTTGCATCAGGCTTTCGGTACACGGTTGAATTTCAGTACAACTTATCATCCTCAATCGGATGGTCAGTCCGAGCGTGTTATCCAGGTTTTTGAGGATATGTTGAGGTGCTGTGTGATTGAGTTTCAGGGTTCTTGGGAGAAGCATTTACCTTTGGTGGAGTTTGCCTATAATAATAGTTATCAGGCAAGTATTCAAATGGCACCTTATGAAGCTTTGTACGGGAGGAAGTGTAGGACTCCTCTTTGTTGGGCTGAAACGGGTCAGAAGTTGGTTTCGATGCCGGCTTTGTTGAAAGGAACCACCGAGAAGGTGAAGGTCATTTGTGAGCGTTTGAAGGCAGCTTCTGATCGGCAAAAGTCTTACGCGGATTTGAAGCGTAAGGAGATTGAGTATGCGGTGGGTGATCATGTGTTTTTGAAGGTTTCGCCTTGGAAAAAGGTGATGAGGTTTGGTCGAAAGGGTAAGTTGAGCCCTAGGTACATTGGACCATACGAGGTGATTGAGCGTGTGGGTCCTGTTGCGTACAAGTTGAGGTTACCTCAAGAGTTGGAAAAGATTCATGATGTGTTTCATGTTTCTATGCTTCGGAAGTATAGATCGGATCCTTCACATGTGATGTCTGTGGAAGAAGTGGAATTGAATCCGGATTTGACCTATGATGAGGAACCGGTGAAGATTCTGGATTCGGATAGCAAGATTCTTCGAGGCAAGACCATTGTGTTGGTAAAGGTGTTGTGGAAGCATCGTGGTGTTGAAGAAGCCACGTGGGAGCGGAAGGATGATATGCTGAAGCAGTTTCCGTACCTCTTTCCTTCAGGTAAATTTCGAGGACGAAATTTCTTAAGGGGGGGAGAGTTGTAACGCCCCAATTTTGGGCTTAGAAGTTTTGGGTTTGGACCGGTTCGGTCGGAGTGCGGTTCGAATATATAAAGGTGATTTTAGGAAAGCCTAGTTCGGGTTGCATTAAAAATATGGAAAAATGTCTTAAAATCCTCTTTTATTATATATAAGAGAATGGTGAAATTAATTTTACAAAATGAGGTTTGGAAGAGTGACATTTTGAGTTTGTGACCAAAATGTAATTTTTGAAAACTGTGTGACTGTTTTAAAAAGGATTGAAACTTTGAATCTTTAAGGAGCTATTTACCCAATAAGAGTTTCTCCAGATTTTTCTTAATGTTAATCAATTAATTAGTGGTTTTAATTAAGTGTAAAAAGGAGGGAAAATATATTTTTGTTATTTTAACTAACTTTTCCCAAATTTCCATTTTCCTTTTCTCTCAACTTTTCTCTCAACCCAAACACATTCTCCAGCACATTTTCCCTCTGATTTTGACATCCAAATATGAGATTTCAATCCTCTTTTGATCTCTAATCATCTCTTCAACAAAACCTTAGCATTTGCTTATTTGATTTTCAAGAATCTTGGTTCCAAAAAGGGAGAAACTCAAGTTTAGAGGGGAGTCATCTTTGGATCCTTGTGGTGGTGATCCGGAAGCTTGATTGGTGTTTCGGCAAGTAGCGAAACGGAATCGGTGAGTGGATTTTGGTTTACGGCTTTGAAACCAATGTTTTGAAGGTTTGGGAGCTTAGTTTAAGTCTAAGCAACTTAGCTAAGCTCAAGAGTAAGTTTTCGGAAAAACTCTCTTGATGATGAACCATGAGTTGGTTGAATGCAATGTGATTTGTTTGCATGTTTTAAATCCTGTTTTGAGAGCATATTTTAGCATGATTATTTGCTGATTTTATAAGCCATGTGTTGAAGGATGCTCAAGGTAAGTGATCCTTGTTTTGAACATTGCTAAATGTGGTTTTGATGCTTAATGATGCATGATGATTATGGCTTTGTTAAATGCTTTAAAACAGTGGAATATTGTTGTTAATGATGCATATTGGCAAGTGATGTTTTGAGAATGGTTAAGGAAACTATGGTGGTTAAAAGTCCATGGTTGGTTCTTGGTTAAGATCACAAAGGTGGTTAAAAGTCCTTGTGTGAATCTTGTGTATTTTAAGAACAACATGGTGGTTAAAAGTCCATGGTTGGTTCTTGGTTAAGGTCACAAAGGTGGTTAAAAGTCCTTGTGTGAGCCTTGTGTATTTAAGAACACCATGGTGGTTAAAAGTCCATGGGTGATTCTTGTTAAGGACACAAAGGTGGTTAAAAGTCCTTGTGTGGTCCTTGTGAATTGTAAGAACATCATGGTGGTTAAAAGTCCATGGATGATTCTTGTGCTAAGGACACAATGGTGGTTAAAAGTCCATGTGTGGTCCTTGTGAATTGTAAGATCACAATGGTGGTTAAAAGTCCATGTGTGGATCTTGTATTAATGGTATCACTTGTGGCCAATATGACATGTTATAAACTTGGAGCATGAAATGCTTGTTTGAAATGCTTATGTGCATGTGTAAATGTTGTTTTGAACTAAGGTTTATAAGGTGTTTTATAAATGCATTATTGAGTTGTTTTAAATGAGCATTCCTCACTAAGCTATTTGCTTACGCTCTTTCTTTTCTTAAACCAATAATGCAGAGCATTGAAGTGCTTTAGGGGCAGCAAGGAAGCCAAGAATCCAAGTGAAGGTTTAAGCTCATGTATGGTGAACGTTTTCTAGCGCTATTAGCTTTTGGGCATTTGGCAATGGGGAACCTATATTGTTGTTTTGGGAGATGTTTTGGACTCCCTAAGTTGGTTTTATGTTGTTGATGATGTTGGAACATGTAATTGGCCTCTTGGTATTTGTTTTGGTGATTTGAGGATTGCATGGTTTGCTATATAGGATACTTGCCTATAGAATTGGGTTTTCCTTATATTGATGCCATGTTTGTGTATGGTTGATGCAATTATGTTCCTTATGCATGTAATGTCTTGCTGGTATGTTTTGGTTGCCTTTGGAGCATGTTTTATGGGTCTATCGTGTAATAAACCAGCTAATTTTCTGCAATCTGGGCAGCCTGTTTCGGAACAGGTGCTACCGTTTCGGAACAGAGGGCCTGAAATGGCCTAGGCGTTTCGAAACGGGAGGAACCGTTCCGAAACGGAAATGCTACTGCCAAGCTCTGTTCCGATACTCGTTTCGGAACGGTCCCGCGTTTCGGAACGTATCATCCCCGTTTCGGAACACTCGATCGTTGGGCACTGAAATTGACGGTTATATGTTCTGGAATCTTTGCGTTTTGGTCCTGAACTTTGGAAATGCAATTGAATGAGTTTGAGATGTCCGTTTGAGCTGAAATTTGGCAGAGAAGCATGAAAGATAACTAATTTCATACTGGTAACTTTTAATTGGGTTAAGTTCCTATAATTTTCAGAATTTACATTTTGGTCCCTAATTCCTTAATTTATGCAATTGAGTCCCTGAATGTTCTCTGATTGTTATGGTCTTTGAGTATGCTGATCTTGTGAACATATCTAGGGTTAATGTGCATCTAGATAAGATTAAAAGAAAAAAAAGGGTCGTTAATCAAGGTTGACTTTCGGGTTGACTTTGGTGTTTCCTGTGTAAACTTCTTAATTCGGTTCAACCGTCTGGGCTGGGTTAAGGGGGTTACATATGTGTTTTTTGTTGCCCATGTATTATGATTATAATTAATGCATAATGGATTATTGTGCATGAGATGCTTGATGATGAGATGTTGCATAGGAAAAATCTATGCATGTGAATTAAGCAAGTGAGGCTTAATGTGGATTTGCATTGTGAACAATGCATATGACTAATGATACATGTGGAACATGGTTAAAGAATGGTTTGCTTTGGTTCTAAAAGCTTGAATTGAGATTGAGAATGATAAGGTTTCAACTTGTGTTTTAAAAACTGCATTGTTGATGTGTGTTGAGCTTTCCCTCACTAAGCATGAGTGCTTACGCTCCTTTTTCCCAACAATGCAGATATCTAACCTTGAGGGCTGAGGAGTAGCAAGTGAAAGCACCTAATTCGTCATTCAAACTCAAGTATGAACTTTGGTGGTTTTAAATAAGTAGATTTTGGCAATGGGAAGAGAACCTCGATTTGTGAGATTCATTTTAGAACTTCCTGGTTGAGATATGTTGTTTTATCTATTTGGGTTTGTAAAATGGCCATTATATGTTGTTTGAGGAAGAATGATGCTTTTTCGTATGTTTTATGGTATAGTTCATGAGATGCATGTGAGAGCTTACTAGAATTACATGTCTTGGATTGGTAAAACCCTTGTAGTTGCATTTAAGCATGATTGACAAGTAGTATACGCTTAGGGATAATTATCTATTGATGCTTGAGCATGCTTGGCTGATAAAAATGCATTTTGGAGTTGTTTGTGAAGCCTATCTAGTATGCGTATCGATACTCGGGTTCGAGTAACGATACTCAGAGGCTTTTTGCAGGCTAAAAAACTCAGGGGTATCGATACGATTTGCCCGCATATCGATACACTTGGGCTATCTTTGAAGGGCGTACCAATACGTAGGGAAGGGTATCGATACCTTTTTCCCCAATTGAGCTATTGTCCTCTCGCGTATCTATACGGGCCTTAGGGGTATCGATACTCGACCGTTGTTTTTAGTTAAAAGTATCTTTTAAAGTCTGAAAAGTTACATTTTGGTCCTTGAATGTTGTATGTGCAATAAGATGAGTTTGGATGGTTCGCTTGTGATGAAATTTGACATGGAAACATGTTTCATGACTAATTGATGGACCGTAATATTAAAATTGTTTTGGTCCCTGTAATTTGCTAAAATTACAGTTTAGTCCTTAAATGTGTAACTTGCGCAATTGAACCCCTAAACAAATTCTGATCGCTGTGCCGTTTTCTTCTAAGTGATTTGTTGAACACGTAGGAATTAAAATGTATCTAGAAAAAGGGCCGTTAATCAAAGTCGGCTTTAGCGAGTATGCTCCGGTTTTCCCCGTGTAATCTTCTTAGTTCGGGTCGGGCGTCTAGGCTGGGCTGAGGGGTTACATTTGTTGGTATCAGAGCCAAGTTGCAAAAGAATTGGGGATGATGGTAAGTTAATTTGGTGAATTTTTATGCTTGTTTTGGTACTAATGGCATGTTGGGTGAGAGAAGCATGATTTTCGTGAAATATGGATACTATGCTATGCTTGGATGTTGTGAATTATATGTGAGTTAAATATGATCGTATGTTGATGATATGATGGTATTGTAAGTTGATTTTGTGTGATAATTGAGGTATGACTTGGGTACCCATTGCCAAAGCTACTGGTAAAGGAAATTTTGTTTTGAGGAAATGAATTGGGTGACTTAGGTCCTTGCTACTGAAAGCCTAATTGATTTTATTGTTGTATTTGTATTATAATCCATTTCTTTCACCATGGGTCTAAGTCGAGAGATGAGGGGCAATGCCCGAGTTGTGGCCGAGAATGGGCCGAAAGAGCGAGTAGAGAATCTACCGCCTCCTCTTTCGGGTGGACCACTTGGAGGTGGTGAGATAGGAGTTGAGGATGGAGCTGGTACTGGAGGTGTTTCACCTGAGAGAGCACCGGGGCAAGGTGTTCCGGATAATACAGTTCTAGTACAAGCTATTGTTGGAGCCTTTTAGGGGGCAGCATATGGGTTACATGCAGCTGCACCGTAGCAGGGTGTCAATCCTGGGTTGGCTCTGGAGCGTTTATGCAGCCTGGGCGGTGCTGAGTTTAGAGGGTTGACTCTTGAGGGGTCTGAGGCTTGGTTTGAGAGTACCAAGCGACTCTTGGGACAAATGAACTGTAATAATGTTCAGAAGCTGAGTTGTGTAGTGTCGTTGTTACATGGATATGTGTATACATGGTGGACGACTATCACAGCTGGAATGGAGCATGATGAATTTGGTTGGTCATTTTTCGTGAATGCGTTCAAGAAAAAGTTCTTGGGGTCCAATATCTGGACAAGAAGAAGCGCGAATTCATGGATCTAGCGCAGGGCATTATATCGTTTGCTGAGTGTGAGGTGCAATTTGTGAGGTTGATCAAGTATGCACCTGAGTTAATACCAGATGATCGGGCGAGGTGTGAACGTTTCCGCTATGGGTTGGTAAGGGAAGTTAAGACATACGTGCTAGCGGCTGAATACACAGACATTGATATGCTGGTCTCATGAGCTAAGGATATAGAGCTGAGTCTAGGGATGACGACTCGATCTTGAGGCTCTAGTTCAAGGAAAAGGAGTGCAAACCATGATGGTGGGCGTGATCGTGGCAAAAGGCATCACACTGGAGAGTGTTGTGGTGTCTCAGGAACTTGTTGGCACTGTGGGGTGCAGGGTCACTTGAAGCCTGACTGTCCGCAGTTGGCTGGGCAGGCACCAGTACGTGCTGTGGAACCTTAGAGAGGCCGTGGGCACAGCCGAGGTAACTTTCAGAGGAGAGAGGAAGGACAGTGAGGAGTTGCTCATGTGGTAGATGTTCAGCCAGAGGGAGGTGGTCATGCGAGAGTTTATGCTCAACGCAAGGTGCGTAATGATACGGATGTGATCGCAGGTACTTTTGCTCTACAATCTTTATCTTTGTTAGCATTAATCGATTCTGGATACATGTTGAGTGTGTAAAAGTTCTATATTTTACCCCATATTTAACCCATATTTCTGCTGCATTCAAGCATAATTCATTGCATTTAGGTTAGATTTCATTTATACATCACAATTATACCAAATGGTACAGTTTCTACTGAAATTGGTTGCTTTTGCAGGTAGCTGCTGTAGCAGATGGAAGGTAATGGAGAAATAGACGCTGGGCAGCAAAGAAGCAGAGCTAGAACTGGAATTACAGACAAGGAGGACGACGTTGCCCTGGCCGCTGCCCTGGCAGCAAAGGACGACATCAATGGTGAAGGGAAGAAGTGAAGTGGGCCTAGACAGAAAGAGGAAATTAAGCCGGTCTGTCGTAGAGCACCCTTATATTTTTCCAAGCCTAGATCAGAATGAAGGCCCAGCCCAAAGTTCAAGGAAGAAACTCCAAGCAAGAAGGAAGGACGAATTAAAGATATATGCTTTGAAGATTTAGTCTTTAATAGAGTTGTACTTTAGTTTAAACTTGTATTCTTGCCATATTAGAGACCTTGAACCCAAGGCCTATATAAAGGCATGTAATTCAACCTAGGGAAGGAGATCTTACTCTCTAGCCTTCTTCCCAAAACCCTAGTCGTTTTCCCCTTCGCATCATGTTCTAAACGTCCGCTAGGGCTAAGGGTTGATTTGTAAAGTAGTCTCAAGGATTGCATTTGTTTTAGGAATTTTTCTGTTCAATAAAATAGACTTTAAGTTTGCTTATTTTGGTTTTCAACATCTTGCAAGAGTATCGGGAGAGCATTGTGAGATTACACATTTACTTAATATCGGGAGAGTTAAGTATACGAAAGGAATAAGTACGAGTTCTCCAGTTTATGGTTGAACTATCTCAGACCTAGGGATAGGACGAGGTTAAGTGGGTAAGGAAGAATTCAACAACATCGGTGTTCATCCTTCGGTTCACGCCGGGAGGTATCATCAAAGACGTGTTCATCGACAGACTTGGACCTAGGGATAAGCCAAGGCACAATAGGGATTCTTGCCAAGCTTGAAGTACAGAGTTGTGTGATCGCTGCCGCGACATGAGCAACGAAAGAACATAGATTCCAAGACTTTGCAACACCTACACTACTGAGCAATTCAATACCGGCCCATTCTCTCTATCCTGATTTCTTTACTCTTTTATTTTCAGTATTCTCTATTATCTCGTGACAAACATTTAAACTATTTCTTTTCCCTCCCGTGCAGTAATTCCAATTTAAAGCTATTAGCCCAGTCCCTAAGGAGACGATATCTGATACTTATGTATCACTTTACTACTTACGTCGTGTACACTTGCACTACAT
The DNA here is from genome assembly GCA_958450335.1 of Hibiscus tridactylites. NCBI lineage: Eukaryota > Viridiplantae > Streptophyta > Magnoliopsida > Malvales > Malvaceae > Hibiscus > Hibiscus tridactylites. The sequence goes on from OY288272.1 coordinate 72,591,593, forward strand.
TGCGATAGACACTTTTACACGCAACAAGTTTTTGGCGCCGTTGCCGGGGACTGGCAACATATCTTTACCCTATCTTTTACTACACTTCTTTTATTTTTTCTGCTTATTCTTGGATTGTTCAACTTGTGCTTTTCACAAGGTTTTCTGTTTATGCGCAGGTCGAAACGAGGAGAGGAACCTGAGTATCCACTAGACCCTGAAATCGAACGCTCGCACAATCTTAGGAACCGACTTCACTTCGTGTTGGCCATAAACGAATACCTTGAAAAATAGTTAGAAGCCATGAACAACCAAAGGAATCCCCAAGATCATAATGATCCTGTCAGGGATGGAGAAAACGGACGGCCCGTTATACATGTCGATCCTCCTTCCGCTGCCGCACGCCGGTCATGCCAAGACTACATGATCAATGATCATGTGGAACTAGAAACCACCCTGTCAAACGTGGAAGCTGAAAATTTCGAGCTGAAACCTGTCATGTTCAACATGATTAACAACGCTGGCCAATTTAGTGGTGCTACTACAGAGGATGTTAGGGAGCATCTGAAGACGTTCCAGGAAATATGTGGTTCGTTTAGACTACCAGGAGTAAATCCGGAGATACTGAGGCTTCGATTATTTCCTCATTCATTGAGGGACAGGGCGAAAACTTGGTGGAATAAACTAACGTCGGGTTTAATACGAACTTGGGCAGATTTAACTCGTGAATTTTTGTCTCGTTTTAATCCTTCACATTTATCTGAGCGATTACGTAATGAGATTGCTACTTTTCAACAGGAAGATAACGAGCCAATGCACGAGTCCTGGGACAGATTTACCACTCTTCTGAGGAACTGCCCGATGCATGGATTCCCCGTTTGGATCCAGGTAATAAAGTTTTATAATGCTGCCAATTTACAAACCCGTATGATAATTGATTCAGCACCGAATGGATTGTTGTTGGACAAAGATCTAAAAGACACAATGGTAGTATTGAAAAACCTGGCAAAGAATGAGGAACAATTTCCTACAGCAAGAAGTGGGGGTAAGCGATTACTAGCTATGAAAGATTATGAGGCCGACAGTTCTCTAAAAACACAGGTGGAATATCTCACAAAGGCAATGAAAAAGCTCTTGAAAGAAGATTCACAGTTCGGAAGATTGTCCATTACAGTTAGAGGAAGGGATGTATGTTGGGAACTACAATAAATAGAACTACAATTCCAACAACTACAATCCCAACTGGAGAAAGGATCCCAAGTTCTCTTGGAGCAACCCTATTAATGCCCTGAATCCTCAAGCACAAAACAACTAGAATCAGGGGGACCTAGATTACTGACTCGGCAGCAACCACAACAGCAGCAGCAACTGCCAGCAGCTGCCACGACTAGTATACTGGAGCAGACCTTGGCCACGTTTATGTCTCAAACATGATCTTACATTGAGAACATGAATCACTTCGTCAAGAAAACTGAGTTATCCATGGATAAAACGGAGATGTGGATGACTAATCATGAAGCTACTCTGAAATCACTGGAGACACAGATGGGTCAGGTTTCCCAGCATATTAAACCGAGGCAGAATGGAGGATTTCCTAGCGATATTGAAAACGCTAGACAACCCACACATGAGCAGTGTAAAGCCATCACTACTAGGAGTGGGAAGAATTTACCAGGGCCAGAAAAGGAAGCTGAATCAGTTAAGGAACCAGCATGGAGTCAACCGCCGAGAACGCTGCCCTGGTAGATGACAAACAGCCTGCTACCGGTGAGCCTGTCACGACAGCAGAAGGGACAGAGGAGAAAGATGAAGAACTTAAGCCTCCTCAGATCCGAATGCAGTGGGAAGGACATATTGCTGATTATTGTCCCCCACCTCCTTTTCCTCAGCGGTTACAGAAATTGAAACAGGAATCCCAGTTTAAGAAGATCTATGATATTTTTAAGCAGGTCCATATCAATATTCCGCTGTTAGATGCTATAAAGGAGATGCCTAGTTATGCCAAATTTCTCAAGGATGTCATGTCTAAGAAATCCAGACTTGGGGAATTTGAAACGGTTAAAATGACAGAGGGATGCATGAGTATTCTGCACAAGCATCCATCCTAGAAGAAGAAGGATCCAGGGAGCTTCATCATACCGCGCATAATCGGAGATAAATTTGTGGGTAAGGCACTTTGTGATCTTGGTGCTAGTATAAATTTGATGCCCAAATCTGTTTTTCAGAAATTATGTATTGGAAAAGCTCGACCCACAACAGTAGTACTGCAGTTGGCAGACCGCTCTTACGTACATCCAGAAGGGAAAATTGAAGATATTCTGGTAAGAGTGGATAAATTTATTTTTCCTGTTGAATTTCTTGTCTTAGATTGTGAAGTAGATGAGAATGCACCAATCATCCTGGGGCGACCCTTCTTAGCCACAGGAAGATCACTGATTGATGTGGAAAAAGGAGAACTCACTATGAGAGTGAACGATCAAGAGATCAAGCTGAATGTTCTCCAGGCAATAAAACATGTTGATGCAGAAGAAGAATGCAAGGTTGTCACTAAAGTTATCCTTGAGCAACCCTGCATCAGGTCAGGCTTGCATGACAACAAAATTGGCCACTGCCCCAGCAGCCAATTAGAAGACTGTCACGGCAGTGACGACGACAGCAGCTCCTCAGAATCTGACATATCTGATACTGAAGATCAAGAGGAGGTAAACTGGATAGGTAATCGTCCAGGTAAGTTATTCGAGCCCTTAAATTATACCTCGAATGAACATATAGTCAAAAAGCCATCAACTGTAAAGCCACATGTTCTAGATCTTAAGCCCCTGTCAGGGCAGCTCAAATATGTTTTCCTTGGTTTAAATGATATGTTGCCCGTAATCATCTCTTCCAAGTTGATGCAGGAACAGGAACAACAGCTGATAGGGATGCTGCAACAGCACAAAAAGGCTATTGGATGGACGATAGCTTATATCCAAGGCATCAGTCCGGCACTATGCATGCATAAATTCCTCTTAGAGGATGATTATAAGCCGGCCATTGATGCACAGAGACGTTAAAACGATGCTATGCGAGAGGTGGTGCGTAAAGAGATCATAAAATGGCTAGATGCTGGAATAATCTATGCCATCTCGGATAGCAAGTGGGTGAGCTCGGTGCAGTGCGTTCCTAAGAAAGGAGGAATAACCGTGGTAACCAACGAAGAAAACGAGTTAATCTCAACCAGGACTGTGACTGGTTGGAGGGTTTGTATGGACTACCGGAAGCTTAACAAGGCTACCCGGAATGACCACTTTCCCCTGCCTTTTATTGATCAAATGCTTGACAGATTAGCGGGAAAGCCTTACTATTGTTTTCTTAATGGATACTCAGGTTATAATCAAATAGCCATCGCACCGGAAGATCAAGAGAAGACGGCGTTCACTTGCCCATACGGTACTTACGCTTTTCGGAGGATGCCATTTGGACTTTGCAATGCACCAACAACCTTTCAGAGGTGTATGATGGCAATATTTTCTGATATGGTGGAGGACTTCCTAGAGAAATTCATGGATGATTTCTCCATCTTTGGAGACAATTTTGAAAGCTTCCTAGGCAACCTACAAAAATTGCTCGAGAGATGTGAGAAAGCAAACTTGGTATTGAACTGGGAGAAATGTCACTTCATGGTGGATGAAGGGATAGTCCTAGGTCACAAAGTAAGCTTCCGCGGCATAGAAGTCGACAGAGCTAAAATCGAGGTAATTGAAAAGCTGCCGCCACCCACCACAGTCAAGGGAATCATGAGTTTCTTAGAGCATGCTGGTTTTTATCGGAGATTTATCACGCACTTTTCGAAGATCACCAAACCTTTATGCCATCTTCTGGAGCAGAACTGTCCCTTCGACTTCAACGCTGAATGTACTGAGGCATTCAAGGTTCTGAAAGAAAAGCTGGTAACAGCCCCAATAGTACAGCCACCAGATTGGAAACTACCATTTGAGATTATGTGTGATGCTAGTGACTATGCTGTCGGGGCAACACTCGGGCAGAGGAAAGACAAGCTCTTTCATGTTATATACTATGCCAACAAAAAACTGAACGACGCCCAAGTAAACTACACCACAACATAGAAGGAACTATTAGCTGTGGTGTTTTCCATTGACAAGTTTTGTTCATACATACTTGGAACGAAGGTCATAGTCCACACAGACCACTCTGCATTGAAATATTTGTTCGCCAAGAAGGATACTAAGCCTCGATTGATACACTGGATTCTGCTACTGCAAGAGTTCGACCTTGAAGTCAAGGACAAAAAGGGAACAGAAAATCAAGTTGCAGACCACTTGTCAAGACTAGAGAAGGGAAAGAATCACCCATAGATGAGACACACATACTGGAGACCTTCCTTGATGAGCAGTTGTTCGCTGCCACAAGCACTGCAGCGACTGCCATGGCGGCAGGTAAGTTTTCTGAACTCCCCTAGTATGTTGATTTTGTTAATTATTTAGTTAGCGGAATAACTCCTCATGACCTTAACTATCAAGCTAAGAAGAGGTTCCAAAATGATGTTAAACATTATTATGGGACGAACCTCTTCTTTTCAAATATTGTGCGGATCAGGTTATCAGGAGATGCGTACCACAGGATGAACAGGAAGCTGTGCTTCAACACTGCCATGCTTCACAATATGGAGGACACTTAGGTGGTAACAAAACTACTGCCAAGGTTTTGCAGTCTTGATTCTATAGGCCGTCACTATTCAAGGATGCTCAGACATTCTACAAAAACTGTGACAAATGTCAACAGACTTGAAACATCTCAAGGAGACATGAGATGCCACTGGAAAACATTCTAGAAGTCGAGATCTTCGACGTTTGGGGGATTGATTTTATGGGACCATTCTCAGCTTCATGTGGGAACTTATATATCCTTCTGGCAGTGGACTATGTGTCCAAATGGGTTGAAGCGATCACTACTCAAAAAAATGATGCCAAGACGGTTCAAAGGTTTTTGCATAAAAACATATTTTCCAGATTTGGTATCCCCAAGGCGATCATCAGTGATGAAGGGAGGCATTTCGATAACAAGGTTATAGTTTCTGCCTTAAAAAAGTATGGTGTCAAACATCAGATCGCAACAACATACCACCCTCAGTCCAATGGACAGGCTGAAATATCCAACAGAGAGGTTAAGAACATTGTTGAAAAGATGGTTAAGCCAACTCGGAAGGATTGGTCCCTACACCTCAATGATGCATTATAAGCCTACAGAACAACATTCAAAACTCCATTGGGAATGTCACCCTACCGGCTGATTTATGGAAAAACATGCCATCTACCTGTTGAGATTGAGCACAGAGCCTACTAGGCCATTAAGGCAGTAAATATGGACTTGGAAAAGGCATGATAGAAAAGGCTGCTTGACTTGAATGAGATAGAAGAAATTCAAGCAATGGCCTATGAAAACGCAAGGATTTACAAAGACAAGACAAAGAAATGGCATGACAAAAAGTTGCTGCCACGACAGTTCTGCCCAGGGCAGCTTGTGTTGTTATTCAATTCTAGGTTGAAACTCTTCCCAGGGAAGCTGAAATCTAGGTGGTCTGGTCCATTCCAAGTGGTGCAGGATTTTCCGCATGGTGCCATTACAATCAGATGTTTAAAAGACGGGAACCAATTTAAAGTCAACGAACAAAGATTGAAGCATTATCAGGGGACTGAAGCCCCAAGAATGCAGGAAGTGGTTACTTTAGGAGATGCCCCTCTCATCATCCCTAATTTAACCTGATTTAATTTTTTATTTTTTATACTTATTTATTATTTATATATATTAGGTAATTAGAATTATTTTATTTTTAGGACCTAAGTTTTTGTTTTTATTATTTTTAGGAAATAAAGGCGGCAAGGAGAAGAGGAGAAGTGAATTTAGCCCACCATCTTTCAATCAGCCCAAAAGCCCAACATAGGAGCCTACCATTACAGCTGCCGGGATAGACGCGGAAAATCCAGCCTGTCAACACGCTTTCGCGACAGACTCGCAAACGCGTAATAGACGCGCAACAGACATGAAAACGCGTGACAGACGCGTCAGAAACCGCATAACAGTTGGCCCCGTTATTCGCGCCTGTCGTTATAGCTCCAACGGGCAGCAAAATCCTCATCTATATAAACCCCGTTTTACTATTCATTTTTCAGTTACTTTTACTCTCTCTACTTGTTTCCTCTAGAATATTATTTGCTTCATTTTCTTTTCTACAGTCCTTGCAACTTGAGTACCAGAAATACCCGCCGAAGCGCTTCCTCAGGATCTGCCCCAGCAGCATCCACTACAAGCTCCTTCCAGATCCGAGATATGTGGGAGGACAAGGGTTTTATTTACACCACCAGAACGAAGAACCTTTGGTTGCAACCGTTCATAGCCCGCAAAATCAGAGCCCTGCAGTGGTAGATATTTGCCGAGCAGCCAGAGGAAATGAACGTGACCCTCGTCTGGGAATTTTATGCTGCCATCGACAGCAGGGAAGCGACAGTAGTAACGGTCCGAGGAAAAGAGGTACCTTTTGAGCCCGAATACATCAACACGCTCTATGGGTTCTATGTTGGGAGAAAGGAAGTTGGCCACCAAAGATTCATCGAAAGCTTAGAGCCGGCAAATTACGATGTTGTGATGGCAGAACTCACAGACGAGGTTACCGAGGGGAATACCGATCCTAAACATCCAAGGACGATAAAACGAGTTCAACTCACTCCGGAGGCAAAACTTTGGAATGCATTTATCAAGAAGCGGATTATGCCCTCCTCGCACAACACAATGGTAGACCAACCCAGGTTAGCCCTCATCCATTCAATTTTAAATGAGAGGCCAATTAACGTTGGGAGATACGTTCGGGAGGGAATATTGGATTGTGCATACCGGCCGTCAGGACCACTCTTCTACCCATACCTTATCACTGCCCTCTGTCGCGGCCACAATGTACTGGAAGCTGCTGAGGATTTAAGATTCCGAGGAAAAGGCTGGACACACAAGAACATCCTCAGCCTGATGGAACTCAAAGCTGCCACGCCCCTGTCGTCCTTCGACCCCACTGCCGCGGCAGGTGAGCTGACAGAGCCCACCGACACCGAACCTGCCGCCACAGAACCCAGGCAGCCCACTGCAGGAGCTCCTCCAGTAGACACCTCAACTCAAATCCTTGCTGCCTTGTAGAAAATGGAAGAACAACAGTTGGGCCTCATGAGTTTCATCCGAGACTTCACCACCACAACGGTACATTTCATCCACACCTCTCTTAATTTTCCTGATGTACTGTCCCGTACTTTCCCCAACCATTATTTTGTTGTCCCAACACCTGCCCTATACCCCTACCCCTGTTGTTGTTGAGTGCCCCAAAGTCCTATATTTTACCCCTCATTTATCCTCATTTTTGCTGCACTCAAGCATGTATAACTGCATTTTAGGTTAAGTTTTGCATTTACATCACAAATAGATAAAATTGCACAGATGATGCTGATTTCAGTCACTTTTTACAGATATCTGTCATGGCAGCATCCAGGGTAGTAGAGGAACAGAAGATACTGTCGTGGCAGAATCCAGGGCAGCAGAGGAACATAAGATAGCTGTCGTGGCAAAATTCAGGGTAGCAAATGAATAGAAGCTGTAACAACCCAATTTTGGGCTTGGAAGTTTAGGGTCTGAGCCGGACCGGTCTAAATTTTGGTTCGAATATAAAAGGTGGTTTTAGGGAAAGCCTAGTTCAGGATGCATTAAAAATATGTAAAATATCTAAAAATCCTCTTTTAATATATATAAGAGAGTGGTGAAATCAATTTTACAAAATGAGGCTTGGAAGTATGACATTTCGAGTTAGTGACTAAAATGTAATTTTTGAAAAGTTCGTGACTGTTTTAAAAGGATTGAAGCTTTGAATCTTTAAGGAGCTAATTTACCCAAGGGAGGATTTCTCCAGATTTTTCTTGATTTTTAAAGACTCATTTAATGTTTAATTAATAAAAAGAAAAGAGGGAAAATCATGTTTTAGTTTCAAAACTGACTTTTGCTAAAATTTTCCCATTTCATTTTCTCTCAAAATTCCCTCAGCCAAACACATTTCCACAGCAACTTTTCTTTTGATTTCCACACCAAATGATGAGATTTCAATCTCCAAATGATTCCTAATCATTTCTACATCAAATCCTCTTCATTTGCTTATTGAATTTTCAAGGATTTTGGCTCTAAACAAGGAGAAATCCACATTTAGTGGTATGAACGTCCTTCTCCTCTAAATACTCTGTTCTTTACTGAAATTCCCAAGTTCTCAATCCTTAAATTAAGTTTTATTAAATGTTTTAATGTTATGATCTTGAATTTGGCTTAAAACTTGAGATTTTGATCAAATCTTGAAGAATTTCGTGGAGGTTGTTTGGTGTAACCCCCTTAACCCGGCCTAGACGGTTGACCCGAATTAAGAAAGTCACACGGGGAAAACCAAAGTCAACCCGAAAGTCAACCTTGATTAACAACCCTTTTTTTTAATCTTATCTAGATGCACATTAACTCTAATTGTGATCACACAAACAACATACTCAAAGATCACAAACATCAGAGATCAAGCAGGGACCCAATTGAACAAATTACAACTTTAGGGACCAAATTGTAATTTCTGATAAATTAAAGGACTTAACCCAAATTAATCTTACCAACTTGAAATTAGTCAAGTTTCATGCTTCTCTGTGAAATTTCAGCTCAAAAGGACTTCTCAAACTCATAATTGCACAAACAAGATTCAGGACCAAAACGCAAACATTTCAAAACATATAACTGCCCATGTCAGCCCCCAACGGTCGACCGTTCCGAAACAGGTTGACCCTTTTCCGAAACACGGGCCGTTCCGAAACCAGTGGTCTGCAGAACCACAATTCCAGCATTCAAAACCAGCTGCCGCAACAGGAGCTTGCACCTCCCTCACAGCACGAGGACAGTCACGCTTCAAGTGACCACGAGAACCACAGATCCAACAAGCACTAGGGTCAGCTCTAGCATTGCCACCCCTAGCAGGTGCACCTCCACCTCTCTTAGCTGAGGACTGATACCTCTGATCACGTCCCCTCTTGTTCCGTCCACCTCCGGAACTATATTCAGCAGCTCTCTTCCCAGAACTCGCTCCAGCACCCTTCGCAGACAAACTCAAATTCATCTCTATGTCCTTTGCTCGACCCACTAACACATCAAAATCATCATACTCAGTGGCCAGCACATACATCTTTACCTCCGTTATGAGACCATAACGAAACCTTTCGCACCTTTCCCGCTCATCAGGAATCAGCTCCGGTGCATACTGACTGAGTCGCACAAACTGCACCTCATACTCAGCCACACTCATGCTCCCTTGGGTCAGAGTCATGAATTCACGCTTTTTCTCATCCAGATATCTCACTCCCAGATATCTCCTCTTGAACGCATTCTGAAAGAATGTCCAAGTGACATCAGCTTCAGCCATTCCAGAGATTGTGGTCGTCCACCACGTATAAGCATCGCTCTGCAGCAAGGACACAACACATCCCAACTTTTGCACATCAGTGCAGCTCATCTGTCCCAAGATACGCTTGGTACTTTCTAGCCAAGCTTCCGACCTCTCAGCTGACATACCCCTAAACTCAGTCCCACCAAGACTGCGCAGACGCTCTAAGGGTAGTCTCACACCAGCATCTCCCTGATGCCCAGCTCCTTGAGCTCCAGCTACTGCTGCTCGAAAAGCACCCGCAATAGCTTGTACCAGCATCGTCATATCAGGCATAGCTTGCCCCTGACCAACCTCAGGTCCTGCAGCTCTAGCACCAGCTGCTGCAGCTTCAGCTCTCCCTCCCTCAGCACCACCACCACCAGGTGGAGGAGGAGGTAACACAGCGCTACCCGCATTCTCATCATTCTCATTCCCAACCGGGGTCGTAGCTCTCACGCTACTCCTTAACTCTCTACGTGGTGCCATACTTTTACCATGCATAACAATACAAATAAAACAAAGTCAAGCCCAGCAAGGTAAGCAATCCAAGTATTCAAGCTCAATTTCTTTCAAAATCAACATCATTTCATTAGCTTTTGTTTGGCAATGGGTACCCTCATCATGCAACATCACAGCATACATCTCAAAAGCATCAACATCTCAAGCCACTGAACATGCTTTCATACAACAAGCATACAAGCCAAACATACTTCAATCATGCATACATTCATTCCCAATTACTCGAGAACTCAGCTCTGATACCACCAAATGTAACCCCCTTAACCCGGCCTAGACGGTTGACCCGAATTAAGAAAGTCACACGGGGAAAACCAAAGTCAACCCGAAAGTCAACCTTGATTAACAACCCTTTTTTTTAATCTTATCTAGATGCACATTAACTCTAATTGTGATCACACAAACAACATACTCAAAGATCACAAACATCAGAGATCAAGCAGGGACCCAATTGAACAAATTACAACTTTAGGGACCAAATTGTAATTTCTGATAAATTAAAGGACTTAACCCAAATTAATCTTACCAACTTGAAATTAGTCAAGTTTCATGCTTCTCTGTGAAATTTCAGCTCAAAAGGACTTCTCAAACTCATACAATTGCACAAACAAGATTCAGGACCAAAACGCAAACATTTCAAAACATATAACTTCCCATGTCAGCCCCCAACGGTCGACCGTTCCGAAACAGGTTGATCCTGTTCCGAAACACGGGCCGTTCCGAAACAAGTTCCGCAACGGGGGTCTGGCAGAGGCCAAACCGTTTCGAAACGGTGCATACCGTTTCGGACCCCTGGGTTCATTCCAGGCACCCGTTCCGAAACGGTGCACACTGTTCCGAAACGCCTGCACAGATTTCAGCAAACTAGCATACCAAAACATGCAATTGATCATTCAAACATGCTCCAAATGCTACCAAACTTTACCAGCATGCAATTCAACATATATAGGACATATTTGCATCATCAATTCAACAAAACAACATCACAAGCAAAAAGCCCCAATTCTATAGGCATGCTTCCTACACAAGCTAGCTATTCAAGCACAAACTTCCAAACAAGCATGTAAGAATCCAATCCAAAAACCAGCATTCACATCATCCTTCAACATACTAGGGAGTTCCAAACACCTCCCAAAACATACACATTGGTCCCCCATTGCCAAATCATCTAAAAGCTAAAATGTTTAACAAAAACCTTCCATACATTGAGCTCTACTTGTACTTGAACTCTTGCCCTTCTTGCTGCCCTTCAAGATACTCTAGTGCTCTGCATTATTGAATTAAGAAAACGAGAGAGCGTAAGCAAAAGCTTAGTGAGGAGTGCTCTTTAAAAACCATTCAATAATGCAATTAAAAACATTTACAAATCATGCTTATAATCAACCTTTGCACATGCTCAAAAGCATACTTTTAAACAAGCAATCCCATGCTTCAAAACAAACAATAAAACAAGCATCTCATGCTTCACAATATTCTTAACATGTCATATTGGCTCAAGTGATACATTTCATTTATTAAAACAAGTTCAACAACTTTCCCAAGGACTTTTAAACACCTTGGCCCCAAGGACTTTTAAACACCTTGGCCATGGACTTTTAAACACCATGAATGAGGACCACACAAGGACTTTTAACCACCTTTGTGTCCATAACTTGAATCACCCCAAGGACTTTTAACCACCTTGGTCCCAAGGACTTTTAAACACCTTGGCCCCATGGACTTTTAAACACCATGGAAAGGATCACCTAAGGACTTTTAACCACCTTAGTGTCCGCAACAAGAATCATCCAAGGACTTTTAACCACCTTGATGTTCTTAAGTAACAAGGCTCACTCAAGGACTTTTAACCACCTTAGTGACCTTAACATTTTCAAAACATCACTTGCCAATATACATCTTTTACATCATATAATCCACTGTTTTAAAGCATTAAACCAAGCCATATTCAACATGCATTTCAAAGCATCAAACCTCATAATTTCAATGTATAAAATCAAGGAACTCCTACCTAGAGTTACCTTCAACATATGGCTTAAAACATCAGCAAATACCATGCTAAAACATGCTTTCAAAACAGTAATTAAAACATGCAATTCACCAATTTGCATCACAACAAAATCATGGCCACCACTAGAGAGAAAATCCGAAAACTTACACTTGAGCTTAGCAAAGTTGTTTAGACTTAGACTAAGCCCCCAAAACCTTCAAACCTTGGTTTTAAAATCTGAAAACCAACTTCACTCACCGATTTACACTTTGCTTCAAGCCAAAGCACCAAATCAAGCTTCCGAATCAACAACTCTTGGATCCAAGGATGCCTCCCCTGTTTTAACACATTAAAGCAGAGGATTAATGCATCATCATGCATTAACTGCTTCAATGAAAACACCTAAACTCGCTGCTCTCATCCAACCTCCATTTTCGGCCACCAAACACAACCGAAAATGCATCCAAACCACCTCTAAACAAAGCCCAGCCATAAACCAGCAAAACCTCACTTCCATTAACATCATATAACATCTAAAAACAACCTATTAACAACCTTATACCTCCAGCAACATCAGATCCACAAGATCACCACAAAAACCACCTTGAAACACAAGTTAAACTTAGGAAACTCAACCTATCCGGGATTGCATCAATCAAAACTCAATTCCTTATCAATTTAGAGATCATTTAACATCAAAAACACCTCTCAAAACACAGATTACTCAGATCTAACGAAAATCATCAAAAATCATCAAAATCTTGCATAATAAGCCAAGATCCAATTCAACACTTAAAAACCTTTAATTAATCATCAATTTCGGATTGAAAACTTAGGAATTTCAGTAAAGAACTGATAGTTTAGAGGAGAAGGACGTTCTTACCTCCAAACTTGTGTTTCTCCTCTTTTTGGAATCAAAATCCTTGTTGAAACAAGTAGCAATTGAAGAGGTTTTGAAGATACAATGATTAGGAATCAAATGAGAGTTGAAAGGAGGAATTTAGGTGAGAAAATCAGAAACAAATCTCTGGAAATGTAGTGTTTGGTTTGAGAGAAAATGAGAGAAAGAAAATGAGAAGTTAGTTATGAAAATTAGCCAAATAGCTTTTCCCTCCTTTTTGATATACTTTAAAATCAGAATTATAACTCAAAATATCTTAGAAAAATCTGGAGAAACTCCCTTTGGGTAAATAGCTCCTTAAAGATTCAAAGTTTCAACCCTTTATAAAACAGCCACCAAACTTGCGAAAATTACATTTTGGTCACTAGCCAAAATGTCACACTTCCAAAAACTCATTTTCCAAAATTGATTTCACAGTTCACTTAAATATATTAAAAGATGATTTTAGAACATTTTCCCATATTTTTAATGCATCCCGAACTAGGCTTTCCTACTTTAACCTCTTATGATTCGAACAGCACTTTGACCAACCGGTCAACGCCCAAGACTTCTAAGCCCAAAATCGGGGCGTTACAACTCTCCCCCCCTTAAGAAATTTCGTCCTCGAAATTTACCTGAAGGAAAGAGATAAGGAAACTGCTTCAGCATGTCTTCCTTCCGCTCCCACGTGGCTTCCTCAACATCGCGATGCTTCCACAGCACCTTCACCAACTCAATGGTCTTGCCACGAAGAACCTTGCTATCTGAATCCAGAACCTTCACCGGTTCCTCATCATAGGTCAAATCCGGATTCAAAACCACTTCCTCCACAGGCATCACATGCGAAGGATCAGATCTATACTTCCGGAGCATAGAAACATGGAACACATCATGAATCTTCTCCAGCTCCTGAGGTAACCTCAACCGATACGCGACAGGACCCACACGCTCAACAACCTCATACGGTCCAATGTATCTAGGGCTCAACTTACCCTTCCGACCAAACCTCATCACCTTCTTCCAAGGTGAAACCTTCAAGAACACACGGTCACCCACCGCATACTCTATCTTCTTACGCTTCAAATCCGCGTAAGATTTCTGCCGATCAGAAGCAGCCTTCAACCGCTCACAAATGAGCTTCACCTTCTCGGTGGTTCCCTTCAACAAAGCTGGCATCGAAACCAACTTTTGACCAGTTTCAGCCCAACAAAGAGGAGTCCTACACCTCCTCCCATATAGAGCCTCATAAGGTGCCATCTGTATACTCGCCTGATAACTATTGTTATAAGCGAACTCAACCAAAGGCAGATGCTTCTCCCAAGAACCTTGGAACTCAATCACGCAGCATCTCAACATATCTTCCAAAATCTGAATAACTCGCTCAGACTGACTATCCGACTGAGGATGATAGGATGTACTGAAATGCAACCTTGTACCCAGAGCTTGATGCAAACACTGCCAAAAACGCGATGTGAACCTCGGATCCCTATCCGACACAATCGACTTAGGCACACCATGCAACCTCACAACCTCGGCAATGTACAGCTCTGCCAGCTTATCCAAAGTGAACGTAGTATGCACAGGCAAGAAATGTGCACACTTCGTCAGGCGATCCACAATCACCCAAACAGAGTTCTTCTTCGATGGAGACAAAGGTAAACCAGATACAAAATCCATGGTAACCCTCTCCCACTTCCATTCAGGGATTTTCAACGGTTGCAACAAACCAGAAGGAACCTGATGTTCAGCCTTAACCCGCTGACACACCAAACACTTGCTCACAAACTCTGCAACATCCTTCTTCAAACCCACCCAATAGTACTCATCACGGAGATCACGATACATCTTAGTACTACCAGGGTGCATAGCAAAAGGACTACTATGACCTTCAGTCAGAATAGCACGCCTCAACTCAGCATCAGCAGGCACTACTATTCGACTCCCAAAACACAACACTCCATCATCATTAAAACAGAAATCCGAAGGTCTACCCTCCGCGATATCCTGAACATGAGACACCAAGGAATCATCCAGCAACTGCTTATCCTTGATCAACTGAACCAACGATGGTTTCACTTGCAACTCAGCAACAAGACCACCATCTCGCGATATGCTCAAGCTAGCAAACATAGCTCTCAACTCAACAGCTACCTTCCTACTCAAGGCATCCGCAACAACATTAGCCTTTCCAGGATGATACTCTATCGTCAGATCATAATCCTTGAGCAACTCCAACCAACGCCGCTGCCTAAGATTCAACTCCTTCTGAGACATCAGATACCTCAAACTCTTATGATCCGTGTACACAGTACACTTCTCACCATACAGATAATGCCTCCAGATCTTCAGAGCAAAAACCACTGCTGCCAGCTCAATATCATGTGTAGGATAGTTGCGCTCATGCACCTTCAACTGCCGCGATGCATAAGCCACAACCTTACCCTCTTGCATCAGCACACACCCCAAACCAACATAGGATGCATCACTGTAAACCACAAACTCTTTCCCTGATTCAGGCTGAATCAAGATAGGAGCTTGAGTCAAAGCCATCTTCAGCTTCTCAAAAGCCTGCTCTCTCGCTTCTGTCCACTCATACTTAACATCTTTCTGCAACAACTTCGTCAAAGGAGCAGCAATCTTGGAAAAACCATCCACAAACCTTCGGTAGTATCCTGCCAAACCAAGGAAACTACGGACCTCATGAACAGACTTGGGAACTTTCCAGTTCATCACCGCCTCGATCTTCTGAGGATCAACACGAATCCCCTCAGCTGAGACCACATGCCCAAGAAACACCACCTCCCTAAGCCAGAACTCACACTTGCTCAGCTTAGTATAAAGCTGATTCTCCAACAAAGCTTGCAACACAATCCTCAAATGCTCTTCGTGCTCCTCCTCAGTACGCGAGTACACGAGGATATCATCAATGAACACCACAACGAACTTGTCCAGGTATTCATGAAACACACGATTCATCATGTCCATGAAAGCAGCAGGAGCATTTGTCAAACCAAACGACATCACAAGGAACTCATAATGCCCATACCTTGTCCTGAAAGCTGTCTTAGGCACATCCACATCCTTCACCTTCAACTGATAATACCCTGACCTCAAGTCAATTTTAGAGAACACAGCAGCTCCCCGAAATTGATCAAAGAGATCATCAATCCTCGGTAAAGGATACCGATTCTTGATAGTTAACTTGTTCAGCTGACGGTAATCAATGCACATCCTCATAGTGCCATCTTTCTTCTTCACAAACAAGACCGGTGCTCCCCAAGGTGACACACTCGGCCGGATGAAACCACGATCAAGCAGCTCTTGCAACTGCGTCTTCAGCTCCTTCAGCTCCTTAGGTGCCATTCTAGAGGGAGTAATGGACACAGGAGTTGTATTCTCATACAGCTCAATTCCAAACTCCACCTCACGATTAGGAGGTAAACCAGGCAACTCCTCAGGAAAAACACCAAGAAACTCCTTCACAACCCTGATATCTTGCACCCTCAACTCCGTAGAACAAGGATTCATCACAAAAGCTAGATAAGCCTCACAGCCTTGCCTCAACATCCTACTCGCCTCCAAGGTAGAAACAACATTGGCAAGAAACTTCACATTCTCACCAACCACCACCACTTCATAATCATCCGCAAGCTTAAGCGAAACCCGCTTATTCTCACAATCCACAACAGCACGATGCTCAGCAAGCCAATCCATACCAAGGATCACATCAAAACCATAGAAGGGCAGCTCCATAAGATCAACATGAAAGACATGCTCTTGAACAACCAAAGGACACCTTCTATAAAGCTTTCGAGTCACAACAGTTTCACCAAAAGAACTATTGACACGAACACCAACATCCAAAGACTCAACAGGCAAACCAAGCAATTCAGCATGCTCACGCAAAATGTATGAATGCGTAGATCCAGAATCAATCAAAGAAAGCAATGACAAGGATTGCAAAGTAAAGGTACCTGTAATCACATCTGCATCATTCCTTCCCTCGCGCTGAGCATACACCCTCGCCTGGCCTCCACCATCGGGCTGAATAGCCACGACATGGGCTACTCCACGACCACCTTCCTCACGCCTCTGGAAATTACCACGGCCGCGCCCACGACCTCTCTGCGGTGCAGCAACAACAGGAGCACGCTCTTGGCCACCAGCCAACCTCGGACAATCTCGCCTCAAGTGGTCTGCAGAACCACAATTCCAGCATTCAAAACCAGCTGCCGCAACAGGAGCTTGCACCTCCCTCACAGCACGAGGACAGTCACGCTTCAAGTGACCACGAGAACCACAGATCCAACAAGCACTAGGGTCAGCTCTAGCATTGCCACCCCTAGCAGGTGCACCTCCACCTCTCTTAGCTGAGGACTGATACCTCTGATCACGTCCCCTCTTGTTCCGTCCACCTCCGGAACTATATTCAGCAGCTCTCTTCCCAGAACTCGCTCCAGCACCCTTCGCAGACAAACTCAAATTCATCTCTATGTCCTTTGCTCGACCCACTAACACATCAAAATCATCATACTCAGTGGCCAGCACATACATCTTTACCTCCGTTATGAGACCATAACGAAACCTTTCGCACCTTTCCCGCTCATCAGGAATCAGCTCCGGTGCATACTGACTGAGTCGCACAAACTGCACCTCATACTCAGCCACACTCATGCTCCCTTGGGTCAGAGTCATGAATTCACGCTTTTTCTCATCCAGATATCTCACTCCCAGATATCTCCTCTTGAACGCATTCTGAAAGAATGTCCAAGTGACATCAGCTTCAGCCATTCCAGAGATTGTGGTCGTCCACCACGTATAAGCATCGCTCTGCAGCAAGGACACAACACATCCCAACTTTTGCACATCAGTGCAGCTCATCTGTCCCAAGATACGCTTGGTACTTTCTAGCCAAGCTTCCGACCTCTCAGCTGACATACCCCTAAACTCAGTCCCACCAAGACTGCGCAGACGCTCTAAGGGTAGTCTCACACCAGCATCTCCCTGATGCCCAGCTCCTTGAGCTCCAGCTACTGCTGCTCGAAAAGCACCCGCAATAGCTTGTACCAGCATCGTCATATCAGGCATAGCTTGCCCCTGACCAACCTCAGGTCCTGCAGCTCTAGCACCAGCTGCTGCAGCTTCAGCTCTCCCTCCCTCAGCACCACCACCACCAGGTGGAGGAGGAGGTAACACAGCGCTACCCGCATTCTCATCATTCTCATTCCCAACCGGGGTCGTAGCTCTCACGCTACTCCTTAACTCTCTACGTGGTGCCATACTTTTACCATGCATAACAATACAAATAAAACAAAGTCAAGCCCAGCAAGGTAAGCAATCCAAGTATTCAAGCTCAATTTCTTTCAAAATCAACATCATTTCATTAGCTTTTGTTTGGCAATGGGTACCCTCATCATGCAACATCACAGCATACATCTCAAAAGCATCAA
The DNA here is from genome assembly GCA_958450335.1 of Hibiscus tridactylites. NCBI lineage: Eukaryota > Viridiplantae > Streptophyta > Magnoliopsida > Malvales > Malvaceae > Hibiscus > Hibiscus tridactylites. The sequence continues at coordinate 72,609,880 of OY288272.1, forward strand.
CATCTCAAGCCACTGAACATGCTTTCATACAACAAGCATACAAGCCAAACATACTTCAATCATGCATACATTCATTCCCAATTACTCGAGAACTCAGCTCTGATACCACCAAATGTAACCCCCTTAACCCGGCCTAGACGGTTGACCCGAATTAAGAAAGTCACACGGGGAAAACCAAAGTCAACCCGAAAGTCAACCTTGATTAACAACCCTTTTTTTTAATCTTATCTAGATGCACATTAACTCTAATTGTGATCACACAAACAACATACTCAAAGATCACAAACATCAGAGATCAAGCAGGGACCCAATTGAACAAATTACAACTTTAGGGACCAAATTGTAATTTCTGATAAATTAAAGGACTTAACCCAAATTAATCTTACCAACTTGAAATTAGTCAAGTTTCATGCTTCTCTGTGAAATTTCAGCTCAAAAGGACTTCTCAAACTCATAATTGCACAAACAAGATTCAGGACCAAAACGCAAACATTTCAAAACATATAACTTCCCATGTCAGCCCCCAACGGTCGACCATTCCGAAACAGGTTGACCCTTTTCCGAAACACGGGCCGTTCCGAAACCAGTTCCGCAACGGGGGTCTGGCAGAGGCCAAACCGTTTCGAAACGGTGCATACCGTTTCGGACCCCTGGGTTCATTCCAGGCACCCGTTCCGAAACGGTGCACACTGTTCCGAAACGCCTGCACAGATTTCAGCAAACTAGCATACCAAAACATGTAATTGATCATTCAAACATGCTCCAAATGCTACCAAACTTTACCAGCATGCAATTCAACATATATAGGACATATTTGCATCATCAATTCAACAAAACAACATCACAAGCAAAAAGCCCCAATTCTATAGGCATGCTTCCTACACAAGCTAGCTATTCAAGCACAAACTTCCACAACAAGCATGTAAGAATCCAATCCAAAAACCAGCATTCACATCATCCTTCAACATACTAGGGAGTTCCAAACACCTCCCAAAACATACACATTGGTCCCCCATTGCCAAATCATCCAAAAGCTAAAATGTTTAACAAAAACCTTCCATACATTGAGCTCTACTTGTACTTGAACTCTTGCCCTTCTTGCTGCCCTTCAAGATACTCTAGTGCTCTGCATTATTGAATTAAGAAAACGAGAGAGCGTAAGCAAAAGCTTAGTGAGGAGTGCTCTTTAAAAACCATTCAATAATGCAATTAAAAACATTTACAAATCATGCTTATAATCAACCTTTGCACATGCTCAAAAGCATACTTTTAAACAAGCAATCCCATGCTTCAAAACAAACAATAAAACAAGCATCTCATGCTTCACAATATTCTTAACATGTCATATTGGCTCAAGTGATACATTTCATTTATTAAAACAAGTTCAACAACTTTCCCAAGGACTTTTAAACACCTTGGCCCCAAGGACTTTTAAACACCTTGGCCATGGACTTTTAAACACCATGAATGAGGACCACACAAGGACTTTTAACCACCTTTGTGTCCATAACTTGAATCACCCCAAGGACTTTTAACCACCTTGGTCCCAAGGACTTTTAAACACCTTGGCCCCATGGACTTTTAAACACCATGGAAAGGATCACCTAAGGACTTTTAACCACCTTAGTGTCCGCAACAAGAATCATCCAAGGACTTTTAACCACCTTGATGTTCTTAAGTAACAAGGCTCACTCAAGGACTTTTAACCACCTTAGTGACCTTAACATTTTCAAAACATCACTTGCCAATATACATCTTTTACATCATATAATCCACTGTTTTAAAGCATTAAACCAAGCCATATTCAACATGCATTTCAAAGCATCAAACCTCATAATTTCAATGTATAAAATCAAGGAACTCCTACCTAGAGTTACCTTCAACATATGGCTTAAAACATCAGCAAATACCATGCTAAAACATGCTTTCAAAACAGTAATTAAAACATGCAATTCACCAATTTGCATCACAACAAAATCATGGCCACCACTAGAGAGAAAATCCGAAAACTTACACTTGAGCTTAGCAAAGTTGTTTAGACTTAGACTAAGCCCCCAAAACCTTCAAACCTTGGTTTTAAAATCTGAAAACCAACTTCACTCACCGATTTACACTTTGCTTCAAGCCAAAGCACCAAATCAAGCTTCCGAATCAACAACTCTTGGATCCAAGGATGCCTCCCCTGTTTCAACACATTAAAGCAGAGGATTAATGCATCATCATGCATTAATTGCTTCAATGAAAACACCTAAACTCGCTGCTCTCATCCAACCTCCATTTTCGGCCACCAAACACAACCGAAAATGCATCCAAACCACCTCTAAACAAAGCCCAGCCATAAACCAGCAAAACCTCACTTCCATTAACATCATATAACATCTAAAAACAACCTATTAACAACCTTATACCTCCAGCAACATCAGATCCACAAGATCACCACAAAAACCACCTTGAAACACAAGTTAAACTTAGGAAACTCAACCTATCCGGGATTGCATCAATCAAAACTCAATTCCTTATCAATTTAGAGATCATTTAACATCAAAAACACCTCTCAAAACACAGATTACTCAGATCTAACGAAAATCATCAAAAATCATCAAAATCTTGCATAATAAGCCAAGATCCAATTCAACACTTAAAAACCTTTAATTAATCATCAATTTAGGATTGAAAACTTAGGAATTTCAGTAAAGAACTGATAGTTTAGAGGAGAAGGACGTTCTTACCTCCAAACTTGTGTTTCTCCTCTTTTTGGAATCAAAATCCTTGTTGAAACAAGTAGCAATTGAAGAGGTTTTGAAGATACAATGATTAGGAATCAAATGAGAGTTGAAAGGAGGAATTTAGGTGAGAAAATCAGAAACAAATCTCTGGAAATGTAGTGTTTGGTTTGAGAGAAAATGAGAGAAAGAAAATGAGAAGTTAGTTATGAAAATTAACCAAATAGCTTTTCCCTCCTTTTTGATATACTTTAAAATCAGAATTATAACTCAAAATATCTTAGAAAAATCTGGAGAAACTCCCTTTGGGTAAATAGCTCCTTAAAGATTCAAAGTTTCAACCCTTTATAAAACAGCCACCAAACTTGCGAAAATTACATTTTGGTCACTAGCCAAAATGTCACACTTCCAAAACTCATTTTCCAAAATTGATTTCACAGTTCACTTAAATATATTAAAAGATGATTTTAGAACATTTTTCCATATTTTTAATGCATCCCGAACTAGGCTTTCCTACTTTAACCTCTTATGATTCGAACAGCACTTTGACCAACCGGTCAACGCCCAAGACTTCTAAGCCCAAAACCGGGGCGTTACATTTAGGCTCTGTTTTGAGATGCCTTTTTAATGTATTTTGGATGTTTAATGATGTATAATTGAGGTTTAATCAATGCAATCCCGAATAGGTTGATTTTCCTAAGTTTTTACTTGTGAAAATGGAGGTTTTTGGGGTGATTTTGGTGTTCTGTTATAACTGGAGGTATAAGGACGTGATTATGTCCTTTTTGGATGTTAATTGATGTCTAAGAATGTTTAGAAGTGTTGGATCTTGGCTGGGTAATGTTGTGGAAGTGTTTGGATGTGTTTTTGGTTGTGTTTGGTAGCCGAAATGTGAGTTTTGGTGAGAGCAGCAAGTTTAGGTGTAATGGCTGAAGATTTTAATGCATGATGATGCATTAATCCTCTGCTTTGAGGTGTTTAAAACAGGGGAGACATCTTCGGATCCTTGTTGTGTTGCTCCGGAGGCTTGGACGGCGTTTCGGCAAGCTTGCGAAACGGAATTGGTGAGTGAAGTTTGGTTTTCATCTTTGAAACCAATGTTTGAAGGTTTTGGGAGCTTAGTTTAAGTCTAAGCAACTTAACTAAGCTCAAGAGTAAGTTTTCGGAGAAACTCTCTCTTTGATGAACCATGAGATGGTTGGATGCAATATGTTTAATTTGCATGTTTAAACTCTGTTCTGAAAGCATATTTTAGCATGTTTAATGCTGGTTTTGAAAGCCATGTGTTGAAGGATGCTCAAGGTAAGAGATCCTTGATTTGACATTGATAAATGTGGTTTGATGCATAGTGATGCATGATTGTTTAATGGCTTTGTTTAATGCTTAAAAACAGTGGATTGATGATGGTAAATGATGTATATTGGCAAGTGATGTGTTGGTTTAAAAGTACTTGAATCAGATATAGTTAGCCGGCTATAGGATTGGGTGCACCGTGAATAAAGTCGCCTTGGATGTTGAGGGGTTGTAATGGTACCGTAAACTCCATCCAAGTACACTAACGAGATGTCTAAGATCATAATGGTGGTTAAAAAGCCATGTGAAGATCTTGTGTTGTGTGTCCCGTGTTTTCGTTAGTGATGTTATACAACTACCAATGAGTGATGTGGATGGGTTGTGATTGTACCGTTAGACTCCATCACGGGTGTTGAGGGGTTGTGATTGTACCGGTAAACTCCACCTTGTGTGTTTGGTAGTGTGTATGAATCGTATGGGACAACGATTGTAATCCGCGTATCCGATTGTGTTTGGAGTTGAAAATGGTTATGGATTATCACTTGAAAGCCAATATGACATGATGATGTAATGAAGCATTAGATGCTTGTTTTGTATGCATTATGCACGAGAAATGATGTTTATGAATTTAAAGGCTTTTGAAAGGTGTTTTATAACGTGCATTATTGTGTTGTTTCATTAGAGCATTTCTCACTAAGCATAAGTGCTTACGATCTCTTTCTTGAACCAATAATGCAGAGAATTGAAGTGCTTTAAGGGCAGCAAGGAGGTCAAGAATCCAAGTGAAAGACTAAGCTCATGTATGGTGACTATTTTTACAACACTTTTAGTTTTTGGTATTTGGCAATGGGAACCTAGATTGTGTTTTTGGGAGATGTTTTGGACTCCCTAAGTTTGGCATGATGCCTATGATGTTTTGGATATGTAATTGGCCATTTTTGGTGTTTGCTTTGATGGTTTGATGTTTGTTGGTTTTGGGTAATAGGATGCATGCCTATAGATTGTGGTTTTCCCTAATTGATGCCATGAATATGTTTTGATGATGCAAATATGTTCCTTTGATGCATGATGACTTGTTGGCATGATTTGGGGGTCATAGCGATGTGTTTGATGGGTTTGACCCGAACCACGAAGATTACACGGGGAAAACCAAAGTCAACCCGAAAGTCAACCTTGATTAACGACCTTTTTTTCTGTTTAAACTTGTCTAGATGCACATTTAACCTAGGCATATTCTTGAGATAAGCATACTCAAAAATCATAGCAAAAAACCTTAGAGACCACCTACTCATTCAATCTATCTTATGCATTAAACAAATGCAACATATGAACCACAAAACCAATATTTGCATCACATGCCTTTAAAAACAAGTCTTCACAAGACTTCAATGCACTAAAGAGATTTCATGCACACATGCACCACTCTCATTAGAAAATAAACTCTTGTTCAAGCTATCAAGTAAACATGCATTCATAAAACATTACACACTTCTCATGCAACCATGCATCATTTCAAGCATCTCATGCTTCATCATATTCAAGAACTTTATATTGGCTTCCAAGTGATAATTCACAAACCATCATAACGCAAGACACAATCGAATACGCGGATTACAAGCGTTGTCCCCACGCTTCATACACACTACCAATTTCAAGGTCCCCAAATGGAATTTTAACCACCATTATGACCTTACCATACACAAGGTCCTCATATGGACTTTTAACCACCATATGACCTTAACATTCACAAGGTCCTCAAATGGAATTTTAACCACCATTACGACCTTACCATCACCCATTGGTAGTTGTATAACATCACTAACGAGATCACGGGACATACAACACAAGATCCACACATGGACTTTACACCACCATTGTGATCTTAACAAACACAAGGTCCTCAAATGGAATTTTAACCACCATTATGACCTTAACATACACAAGGTCCTCAAATGGAATTTTAACCACCATTATGACCTTAACACAAGACCCACCCATGGAATTTTAACCACCATGGTGTTCTTAACCATCTCGTTAGTGTACTTGGATGGAGTTACCGGTACAATCACAACCACTCCACATCCAAGGCGTCTTTATTCACAGTGCACCCAATCCTATAGCCGGCTAACTATATCCGATTCAAGTAACCAAGAACCACTTACATCACTTGCCAATATAACCATCTTACCACATTAATCCATTATTTTACAAGCATAACCAAAATGCCAAAACCACCAATTACCATCATCAATCCACTGTTTTTGAAGCATTACACAAAGCCATTAAACCACATACAACACTATGCAAGAATTCCACAATTCCAATGTACAAAACCAAGGATCTCTTACCTTGAGCATCCTTCACACATGTCTTTCAAAACCAGCATTAAACCATGTTAGAATATGCTTTCAAAACAGTATTTAAAACATGCAAATCACATGCATTGCATCCAACAATCACAAGTGCTTTAAAAACCAATTCATAACACAACCAAGAGAGAAATTCCATTTACTTACACTTGAGCTTAGCTAAGTTGTTTAGACTTAAACTAAGCTCCCAAAACCTTCAAACCTTGATTTTAATGCTGAAAACCCAACTTCACTGACCGATACACAAAACAAGGCTAGCCAACAAGCCTTCCAAGCATCCAAAACCTTCTACGCCACCTCTATTGCTCACGGATCATTCTCCCCTGTTTCAAGCACATAACAACAGAGGATTAATGCATCATTATGCATTAAAAACACCAGCAACACACCTAAACTCGCTGCTCTTTGCAAATCCAACATTTCGGCTACCAAACACAACCGAAATCACCTCCCAACACTTCCAAGACTTAACCCAACCAAGATCCATCACTTCTAACCATTTTTAAACATCAATTAACATCCAAAATGATCCCAAACACGTCCTTATACCTCCAGTATTAACAAAACACCAAGATCACCCCAAAAACCACCATTTTCACAAGTAAAAACTTAGGAAAATCAACCTATTCGGGATTGCATTGATCAAACCTCAATTATACATCATTTAGACATCCAAATTACATCAAAAAGACATCTCAAAACAGAGCCCAATCAATTATTACGAATTTCTTCAAAATTAAATCCAAATCTTGCATTTTAAGCCAAAATCAAGATCACAACATCAAATCCTTTAATAAAACTCAAATCAAGGATTGAGAACTTGGGAATTTCAGTAAAGAACTGAGAATTTAGAGGAGAAGGACGTTCATACCTCTAAACTTGAGTTTCTCCCTTTTTGGAACCAAGATTCTTGAATAAGCTAATGCCAAGGTTTTGTTGTAGAATTGATTAGAGATCAAATGAGGATTGAAATCTCATCTTTCGTTGTCAAAATCAGAGGGAATTTTGCTGGAGAAATGTGTTTGGGTTGAGAGAAAAGTTGAGAGAAAAGAAAATGGAAATTTAGAGAAAAGTTAGTTACAAATGCCAAAATATCTTTTCCCTCCTTTTTACACTTAATTAAAACCATTAATTAAATTGATTAATATTAAGAAAAATCTGGAGAAACTCTTTTGGGTAAATAGCTCCTTAAAGATTCAAAGTTTCAATCCTTTTTAAAACAGTCACACAGTTTTCAAAAATTACATTTTGGTCACTAACCCAAAATGTCACACTTCCAAACCTCATTTTGTAAAATTGATTTCACCATTCTCTTATATATAATAAAAGAGGATTTTTAAGACATTTTTCCATATTTTTAATGCAACCCGAACTAGGCTTTCCTTAAAACCACTTTTTATATTCGAACCGAAAATCCGACCGGTCCAGTTCAAACCCAAAACTTCTAAGCCCAAAATTGGGGTGTTACAGATAAACTAGATAATTTCTGTATTTCTAGGCAGCCCGTATCGGAACGGGTACTACTGTTTCGAAACAGGGGTCTAAAATGGCCTTGGTTTTTTCTGAGGATATTTTTCTGAGTCCATTGAGTCCAATCTTGCTTTTTTCTGAGGCCGGGAGCGGAGCATAGAGCTGATCAAAGATCGATAAGTAAAGTAACTTATCTTTACTTGTTGAACAAGGATATCTACTCCAAGAAGGATTTCTACTCCAAGAAGAACTTATACTCCAAGAATGACTTAGACTAGATCTTTGCATATATATCTCTCAGCTCAGCAGCCATCTTTCTACTCAAAGCATCGGCTACCATGTTGTCCTTTCTTGGATGATATTCGATGGTCAGATCATAATCCTTAAGCAATTCCAACCATCTTCGTTGCCTAAGATTCAACTTCTTTTGCGACATAAGATACTTCAAACTCTTATGGTCAGTATAAACCACACACCTTTCACCATAAAGGTAATGTCTCCAAATCATCAAAGCAAAAACCACCATCGCGAGCTCAAGATCATGCGACGCTCATGCACCTTCAACTGTCTAGACGCATAAGCTACAACTTTCCCACCTTGCATCAATCTGCAACCCAAACCAACATATGATGCATCGCTAAAAACTACAAACTCCTTACCCGATTCTGGTTGAATCAAGACAGGAGCTTGCATCAATGCTTCCTTCAACTTCTCGAAAGCTTGTTGCCTAACACCTGTACACTCGAAGTGAACATTCTTTTGTAACAACTTGGTCAAAGGAGCAGCAATCTTAGAGAAACCTTTGACAAACCTTCGGTAGTAACAAGCCAACCTAAGGAAACTACGCACTTCCGTCACTGACTTTGGCGTCTTCCAACTCATCACCGCCTCAACCTTGTGTGGATCAACCCGGATACCTTCGGCTGACACCACATGTGCAAGGAAAACCACTTCCTTGAGCCTCATCTTAGCATAAAGTTGATTCTCCAACAGCACTTGTAACACAATCATCAAGTGCTTATCATGATCCTCCTCGGTACGTGAGTACACAGGAATATCATCAATAAACACAACCACAAATCGATCCAGAAACTCATGGAACACCCTATTCATTGTAACGCCTTAGTTTTGGGCCTAGATGTTTTGGACATCGGACTGGACCGGTCCAAAACGGTTCGAATCGCGTTAGGTTATTTATGGAAATTAAGGATCGGGATAGGATAAAAATATGGTAAAAATTGATAAAATCCTCTAAAATTATGTTTAGAAGGTTGGCCAAATCAATTTTACAAAAAGAGTTTCAGAAGAGGTACATTTTGGGTAGTGACCAAAATGTAAAGTTTCAAAATTATGAGAAAATGTGATTTTTAAAAGAGGAGCCAAAATCTTAGAATCTTTAGGGAGCTTTATGGAAATTTAGCCCTTCCATAATATGGCATGTGTTTTAAAATGGATTTTAAAGTGATTTAATAAATGGTTTTTATTAAATTAAAATTAATTAAATTAGAAAAATGAGATTTCACTTGACGCAACTACCTTCCTCTTCTCATTTTCAGCCAAACACAATTCTAACTCATTTTCTCCAGAATTCTTTTCTCCCAAACACTCTCTCAATATTTTGTAAAATTCAAGTGTTCTTTCAAGTTCTTCAAGATTTTTGCTAAGGAAAACTTGTCATTAATTGAGGAAAGCAAGGATTGGAGGTAAATATCGTTCTCAACCTTCAATCTAGGTTCTTTATTGAAATTCCCAAGATCTTTGGCTTCTAATTAATGTTTTTAGTTGAGTTTTCGGCTGTTTCAGATGGGTAAATTGGTGTAGTTTTGGAGCAACGAGTTTGTGATTGATTGATGGTGTTGAAATGCATTTTAATACATTCGGATCTCTGTTTTGATGATGTGAAAACAAAGGATCTTGATTCGGGAGCAAACGAGACGTTGATGGAGGCTCCGGAAGAGTAATTTTCGTGTCGACAAGCTAGGCTTCGCGTATCAGTGAGTGGAAATGGATTTTCCAGCTTTGTAACGCTTTGAGCGTGGTCTTATCGTGTCGACAAGTAAGTGATTTGAAAGTCTCTCTCGGAAATGTGCTATGTTTTGATAGAAATGAACTTGTGTTAATGTGGATTTGATTATTGTTTTAAAGCATGTTTTAAGCATGGTTAATGCTGGATTTTAATGCCATTATGTTAAAGATGCACTAGGTAAGTGATCCTTTGTTTTATGTGATAAATGCATATGTTAAGCATGTTTATGCTTGTGGAAAATTGTATTGTGTTTATGCTTGTAAAACAGTGGAATATTGATGTTAAATGATTATATTGGCAAGTAATGGAAATGGTTTTTGTTACTTTAATCAGATATAGTTAGTCGGCTATAGGATTGGGTGCACCTTGAATAAAGTCACCTTGGATGTCGAGGGGTTGTGATTGTGTTGTAATCTCCATCCAAGTACCCTAACGATTGAGGCTAAGATTACAACGGTGAATGGTTTAATCATGTGTGAGTCTTATGGTATGTGTCTCGTACTCTTGTTAGTGGAATTATACAACTACCGATGAGTGATGTTGAGGGGTTGTGATTGTGCCATTAATCTTCATCACGGGTGTTGAGGGGTTGTGATCGTGCAATTTACCTCTACCATGTGTAGTCTGGTAGTATGTATGAAGCGTGTGGGACAACGTTTTAATCCGCGTATCCGATTGTGTGATTTGTTTTGGTATGGTTTGAGGATTATCACTTGAGAGCCAATATGATGATTAATGATTAAGCATGAGATGTTTGTGAATGATGCAAGAATGCATGTGATGCTTGGTTTAAGAATGAGCAAAGGAATTTGCTGTAGTTTTAATGATGCAATAAGCATGTGGTTTTAAAAGTGCATTGAATGCTTAAATGAGAAAGTTTAAAAGAAAGGCATGAGTTTGCAAATGATGTTGCAATGATTAAATGAAATGCATTGATGAATGTTGTTTTAGCGATCCTCGATAAGCTATATGCTTACGCTCATTTGTTTCATCAATGCAGAGAATTGAGCTTTCAAGGTAGTCTAAAAGCAAGGGGATTCGAAGAGTTTTGACTAAGCGATATATGTGGTTCACCTTTAGTGTAATAAGTGGCAATGAGTGGGATTTCTACTCTTGTTAGTATTTGGTGATGTTAAACACCTTAAGCATGTTTGGTTTTCTTATTTTGGATTGTAAATGGCCTTTGAGGTCGATTTGTGCTTGAATGTGGCTTTTAGCTTTTGTATGGTTTTGAAGACTAGGAAGCATGCATATAGATCTAATGCTTGCATGAATGGTGCTATGTTTTAGTTTATGTTTCGTAATGTTGGTCATCGATGCTTATACATGTTGTATGTATGTTGTCACATGAATTGGAATGATTTCCGAGGTGATTGTGTGAGAAAAACCAGCAAATAGTGAAGTTGCTGGGCAAGGCGTATCGGAACGCCCTTACCTGTTTCGGAACGGTGGCCTGGAATGGTCATGGGGTTTCGGAACGGGTAGGAATGTTCCGGAATATTTTGCTATTGGAAAGCATTTTTTCGATACGGGTTTCGGAACGCACCCGCGTATCGAAACGGTCAACCTAGTTTTGAAACGACCCTTCCGATACAAGGTTTTGTGTTTCGAAACACCTTACCGTTGGATTTGAATTTGAATTGTTTCAGGTTTCTGTTTTCTTACGTCTTGGTCCCTGAGTCTTGAATTGTAACCCCCTTAACCCGGTCTAGACGGTTGACCCGAATTAAGAAAGTCACACGGGGAAAACCAAAGTCAACCCGAAAGTCAACCTTGATTAACGACCCTTTTTTTTCTTTTTAAACTTGTCTAGATGCACATTAACCTTAGTTATGATCATACAAACAGCATACTCAAAGATCATAAACATCAGAGATCAAACAGTGACCCAATAGAATAATTTACAATCTTAGGGACCAAATTGTAAATGCTGTAAATTACAAGGACTTAACCCGATTAAAAGTTACCATCTTGAAATTAGTCGAGTTTCATGCTTCGCTGTAAATTTTCAGCTCAAACGGACATGCCAAACTCACACAATTGCAATAACAAGATTCAGGACCAAAATGCAAACATTTCAAAACATATAACTGCCAATGTCAGCCCCCAACGGTCAGGTGTTCCGAAACAGGGAGGACATGTTTCGAAACGCGGGGCCGTTCCGCAACGCGTACCGAAACGAGGGCTGGCAGAGGGCTTCCCGTTTCGGAACGGTGTCTCCCGTTTCGGACGCCTGGGCTGCTACAAGGCACCCGTTCCGAAATGGCAGCGACTGTTCCGAAACGACCTGCACAGACTGCATAAATATGCTTGCTCAACATGCAATCGATCAACCAAACATGCTCCAAATGCTGCCAAACTTTACCAGCAACTCATACATCATACAAGGAACATTTATGCATCAAAATCTAGATACATGGTCACCCCTAGGTGCACCAACACATTAAACACAATCAAAACACATTCATGCTTTTAAACAAGAAGCATAACAAATCAACTTAAGCATAAAATGATCCAAACGTTGCAACTTTAATCCACATGATTCAACATCATAAACCAAACTTGTCCAACATACACAATCTCGTTATACATCCACATAAAAGATTCTCCCCCCATTGCCTTTATTAACTATAGCTATTAACCGAGACATACATCTCAAGTGGAGTTCCCCTTGAATCCCTTGCCTCTCGCTGTTCCAACTTCAAAGATCTGCATTGATGAACAAAAAGGAGCGTAAGCACATAATGCTTAGTGAGGAATGCTCAAAACCAAAACACCATCAATGTAGCGAGTCATAAATCCTCTTTGAAAAGCAACTCGATTTGTTTAACCAAGCAATGTTTGAAAAACCCCTTTTCAACAACAAGCTCAAAATCATGTATAGTTCAAACATGGAAACCAACCCTTAGCTTAGCAAGCTAAGTAACCTTTCCAAACACAATTTGAAAAACCATTAATTTAACCATTTCATGCATAAGCACCATATGCAAAGCTAAATTCAAAACCATGGAAAACTCTTCCATTGTACATCATACATTTCTCATACTTGGATATCATTTTAAGCAAGAACCCTTTTAAAACCATTTACATCAATCAATCCAACTCATGCATTAAGCAAATGCAACACATGAACCACATCATCAACTTTTGCATCAAAAGCCTTTAAAAACAAGTCTTAGCAAGACTTCAATGCACTAAAGAGATTTCATGCACACATGCACTCTTCCCAATAGAAAACCAACACTTGTTCAACCTTAATCAAGTAAACATGCATTCTCAATACATTTTACCATCTCATGCAACCATGCATCATCCCAAGCATCTCATGCTTCATTATAAACAAGAACATTATATTGGCTTCCAAGTGATTAACCACATCCACTTTTCAACTCAACATCCAATCGGATACGCGGATCACAAGCGTTGTCCCTACGCTTCATACACACTACCAATCCAAGGTCCCCAAATGGACTTTTAATCACCATTTGACCTTACCATTCACAAGGTTCCCATGTATGGACTTTTAATCACCATACAACCTTAACTTACACAAGGTTCCCATGTATGGACTTTTAAACACCATACAACCTTAACATGCACAAGGTTCCCATATATGGACTTTTAAACACCATATAACCTTAGCATGACCGATTTGTAGTTGTATAACATCACTAACGAGATCCGGGACACCCTATACAAGATCCACATATGGACTTTACACCACCATTGTGATCTTAACAAGCACAAGGTTCTCCTATATGGACTTTTAATCACCATATAACCTTTGCTTACCCAAGGTCCTCGAATGGGAATCTCAACCTCCATTATGACCTTAACCATCTCGTTAGGATACTTGGATGGAGTTTACCGGTTCACACTTAACCACTCCACATCCAAGGCGACTTTATTCACGGTGCACCCAATCCTATAGCCGGCTAACTATATCCGATCAAAGAAACCAAGAACCACTTACATCACTTGCCAATATAACCATCTTACCATATTAGTCCAATGATTCACATGCATAACCATAATGCAAAAACCATCATTTACCATCATCAATCCACTGTTTTAAAGCATTACACAAAGCCATTAGACATCATGCAACACCATGCATCAAAATCACAATTTCAATGTTCAAAACCAAGGATCTCTTACCTTGAGCATCCTTCACATATGGCTTTCAAAAACCAGCATTAAACCATGCTAAAATATGCTTTCAAAACAGAATTTAAAACATGCAAATCAAATGCATTGCAACCATCATTCACAATTGCTTTTAAAGCCAAATCACAACACAACCAAGAGCGAAAATCCATTTACTTACTCTTGAGCTTAGCTAAGTTGTTTAGACTTAAACTAAGCTCCCAAAACCTTCAAACCTTGGTTTAAAAGCTGAAAACCCAACTTCACTCACCGATACACAAAACAAGGCTAGCCAACAAGCCTTCCAAGCATCCGAAACCTTCCGCACCACCTCTAATGCTCACGGATCAAACTCCCCTGTTTCAAGCACACAATAACAGAGGATTAATGCATCATTATTCATTAAAAACACCAGCAGCACAACTCAACTCGCTGCTCATCACAAATCCAACAATTCGGCTACCAAACACAACCGAAATCACTTCCAAACACTTCCAAAACTTAACCCAGCCAAAATCCATCACTTCTAACCATTTTTAAACATCAATTAACATCCAAAATGATCACAAACACGTCCTTATACCTCCAGCTATAACAGATCATCAAAAACACTCCAAAAACAACCAAAAATTCAAGTAAAACTTAGGAAATTCAACCTATCCGGGATTGCATTAATTAAACCTCAACTTCTAATCAATTTAGCATTCATTTAACATCAATTTGACACCTCAAAACACTGCCCAAACAGATCACACGAAATTTCACCAAAAACCACCAAATCTTGCATTTTAAAGCCAAAATCAAGATTCCAATTGAAAAGCCTTTAACAAATCACAAATCAAGGATTGAGAACTTAGGAATTTCAGTAAAGAACTGAGAGTTTAGAGGAGAAGGATGTTCTTACCTCCAAACTTGAGTTTCTCCTCTTTTTGAACCAAAAACCTTGATAAATCAACTAGCAAATGGTGAGGTTTTGTTGATGTGATGATTAGGAATCAAAAGAGGATTGAAAAGAGAGATTTGAGTGACAAAATCAGAAAGAAATCTCTGGAGAGAAAATGTTTGGGTTGAGAGAAAATGAGAGAAAAGGAAAATTGGAAAATATGGAAAGTTAGTTACAAAATAGCAAAATGATTTCCCTCCACTTTTCTTTAGTTTTAAAATCAGAATTAAACATTAAAATATCTTAGAAAAATCTGGAGAAACTCCCTTTGAGTAAATAGCTCCTTAAAGATTCAAAGTTTCAATCCTTTCTAAAACAGTCACGCAACTTTCAAAAATTACATTTTGGTCACTAGCCTAAATGTCACCCTTCCAAACCTCATTTTGTAAAATTGATTTCACAGTTCACTTATATATATTAAAAGATGATTTTAGAACATTTTTCCATATTTTTAATGCAACCCGAACTAGGCTTTCCTAATTCCACCTCTTTATACTCAAACAGCACTTTGACCGAACCGGTCAATGCCCAAAACTTCTAAGCCCAAAACCGGGGCGTTACAACTCTCCCCCTCTTAGGAAGTTTCGTCCTCGAAATTTCAACTAGCGAAAAGAGCACAACCAAACTTCTCAAAGCAACACACAAAGCAACACAAAAGCCTCAACCACCACTGAACACTTTCCACACAAAATTCTACTGAAACCAACACCACCACGTACTGTTCACAAATTCCAGAACACTCAAATGTTAACCACATCTTAACCTTTCGCACTTTCGGACTGCACACAGCCCCAACAACATCCTGAAGAACCTCAAACTTTAACAGCATACAACACCTCAGCACAAAACTCCCAAACTTGTTCACACAGTGACACCCACCAATCCAATTCAGCCACCATGTAAACTACAACCTTCACTGCTTCTAAAACTCTTTACAAACTCTCCAACTTCCTTCAAAAATTTTCCAAACAAGCAAAAATTCTTAAGTACCAACTGCTTACCCAAACTTCTCAACATATTACTGTCCTTACTTCACATCCACCGCAACCTTACCATCGACTCACCAGTTTTGCTCACTCATCAACAGATAATCACATCACTAACCCCAACCTTGACTTCGCCCACCATTCCACACACCACCAGTTGTACTAAAAAAGAATTACTTAATCACAACCAACCAACCACTTCTCACAAGAACCCATCCAACCAGCAATGGTCTTCGATCTTTCATTGCCTTCCTGCTTCAAGTTCTCACCACAACACTTGCCTTACTAGAACATCACCCAGCCCAAACATACATACCATCCTCTCAACTCTTCAAAGGTTGCTAAGAACCATTACTTACATAAACAACCCTTCACTACAACATTAATGCTAAGCTATCTCAGCACTTAGAACACGTCCACTAACCTGCAACATCACTTAACACCAAGGAACCACCACTTCTACTAGCTATTCAAAACACTTGACTGATTCTAACCTCAACTGGTACCCCTCACCACCAACCCACTAAACTCTTCAAGCATCAAACACTTTCCTTCTACCAACGTGCTATACCACTCTCACTATTACTAGCAATTAGCCTAATACTTTCCATTACTCCTAACTTCCACTCAGCACCAACGCAACCTCTAAAAACCCATCATTCAACCTAACCCAATCACAACACTAACAGATTCGATTAGTTATTAGCGAGTGTGAACATTCGTATGCATGGTCACCAATATGCCCTATCAATGCCTGATGTACATGTATGCAAAACCTCTAATGTCATGCCACATGTATGCATGGACCAACACATATATAATATAGTATATAACAAATGATTTTAACTGTGCATGAATGCCAGTTCACACCCTCCAATAACATCCTCAGAATCTGTCTAAGAACAACCTCCTACCTCACTTCTAACTTGTCTAACTCCATCATTCCAACAACCATTATCCACAAGATACTCACTTAAACCTACTTCACGCTAAAGATGTTTCAAACAACAACAACAACAACTATCTCAACATGCTAACAACAAACCATACCCACTACGCAAGAAAAACTCAACCAAACCAACAGGAACCAAACTAAGGTAACTAGAGCAAAGGTCACTTAACAAGGTTACCTGAAAACACATCACCACCCTGGAGCTTAATCAGACGAGCTCTCTTCCTCACAGAACCATCATCCTCCAACCACACCACTGCAACATCAGCTAACACACTAGGGTCACCACCATCTCCTTGCGGTAAAGGACCCTGGCTATTCCGAGCCAACATCAAACAACTACGCCTCAGATGTCCAGCACATTTCTAACAGATTTCCTTTCCCAAACTCTTCACAACTTTCCGCTCTTCCTGCCACCTTCGAACTTTGTCTCGGTCGTGCCCACGACCCTTCAGAGACCCTTTGGCTACAACTGAAGCTGACTTCACCCCAAGAGGACAATCTCGCTTCACATGCTCTTTAGAACCACAGTTCAAACAAACACCTGCGCCCCAACAACCTCCAACATGGCGCCTCCCACAACGATTACACACCGGCAGTTGAACCTCCACTCCTTGTTCAAGCAGCACTTGCCCCAGATCTGCACTACCTTCACACTTCTTAACCCTTGGAAATTTCTCTCCAAGATACCTTTCATAAAAGGCAGACACAAAGAAATCCCAATCAATATCATGGATGTGCGATGCCACCGCCACAGATGTCCACCAGGCACATGCATCCTCCAACATCAAAGAGACAACGCTCCCCAGCTTACAGGCATAATCACAACCTTCCTGATCCAAAATCAGAGTCACACTGGCCAACCAGACCTCAAACATCTCCGGTGAAGAACCATGATATTCCACAGCACCCAAATCAAACAAACGCTGTTTTGACAAACCCACACATCCCACAGCTAGCACATCTACCGATTTTACTTTTGCCACAGCCTGAGATGTTCCCAACATCTTTTGAACAACAGGTGATGAACTCTTCATCACAGCACCAACTTCTCCTTCCTGTCTCAAAACCTCAACACCAAGCACAGAAGACTGAGGCAAAACACCTCCACTAAAAGGTGAATTCCAAGCCTTAACAACCTGCCCTAAAGCAGCAACCATCTCACCCAACTGCCATTCTTTCATCGATTTCGCCATACTATTAACAACAAGCAATCACAACAAAACAAACAAACCAATTAGACCAGCTTTAAGCAAGGATTCAAACTCCCACTCCAAAATAACACAATAGCTATAGTAATAAGGCAATGGGTATCCCATATTCTCCCCTTTTTCATGACATAACAGTCAACAAAAACATGGATATCACAACATCAAGCATATCATACAACACATTCGATCATGCTTTCATCAAACAACATCCATTCACAACAACATAATATCAACATATCATACTCATAGCACTTTCATCATTCACAAAACCAGCTCACAACATCAGCACACATCCACATTAGCTCAGCTAAGATTCATAACCACAAAGCATGCCTGAAAACATCAACATCTTACCTAGAAACACGTGTTTCAACCAGCTTTCATCCACACATCAGGATATACATCAAACAAATACTACAACAACTTACCGTTTTCCCCAAGCATTCGCAACTCAGCTCTGATACCACCAAATGTAACCCCCTTAACCCGGTCTAGACAGTTGACCCGAATTAAGAAAGTCACACGGGGAAAACCAAAGTCAACCCGAAAGTCAACCTTGATTAACGACCCTTTTTTTTCTTTTTAAACTTGTCTAGATGCACATTAACCTTAGTTATGATCATACAAACACCATACTCAAAGATCATAAACATCAGAGATCAAACAGTGACCCAATAGAACAATTTACAATATTAGGGACCAAATTGTAAATTCTGTAAATTACAAGGACTTAACCCGATTAAAAGTTACCATCTTGAAATTAGTCAAGTTTCATGCTTTGCTGTAAATTTTCAGCTCAAACGGACATGCCAAACTCACACAATTGCAATAACAAGATTCAGGACCAAAATTCAAACATTTCAAAACATATAACTGCCAATGTCAGCCCCCAACGGTCAGGTGTTCCGAAACAGGGAGGACCTGTTTCAAAATGCGGGGCCGTTCCGCAACGCGTACCGAAACGAGGGCTGGCAGAGGGCTTCCCGTTTCGGAACGGTGTCTCCCGTTTCGGACGCCTGGGCTGCTACAAGGCACCTGTTCCGAAACGGCAGCGACTGTTCTGAAACGACCTGCACAGACTGCATAAATATGCTTGCTCAACATGCAATCGATCAACCAAACATGCTCCAAATGCTACCAAACTTTACCAGCAACTCATACATCATACAAGGAACATTTATGCATCAAAATCTAGATACATGGTCACCCCTAGGTGCACCAACACATTAAACACAATCAAAACACATTCATGCTTTTAAACAAGAAGCATAACAAATCAACTTAAGCATAAAATGATCCAAACGTTGCAACTTTAATCCACATGATTCAACATCATAAACCAAACTTGTCCAACATACACAATCTCGTTATACATCCACATAAAAGATTCTCCCCCCATTGCCTTTATTAACTATAGCTATTAACCGAGACATACATCTCAAGTGGAGTTCCCCTTGAATTCCTTGCCTCTCGCTGTTCCAACTTCAAAGATCTGCATTGATGAACAAAAAGGAGCGTAAGCACATAATGCTTAGTGAGGAATGCTCAAAACCAAAACACCATCAATGCAGCGAGTCATAAAACCTCTTTGAAAAGCAACTCGATTTGTTTAACCAAGCAATGTTTGAAAAACCCCTTTTCAACAACAAGCTCAAAATCATGTATAGTTCAAACATGGAAACCAACCCTTAGCTTAGCAAGCTAAGTAACCTTTCCAAACACAATTTGCAAAACCATTAATTTAACCATTTCATGCATAAGCACCATATGCAAAGCTAAATTCAAAACCATGGAAAACTCTTCCATTGTACATCATACATTTCTCATACTTGGATATCATTTTAAGCAAGAACCCTTTTAAAACCATTTACATCAATCAATCCAACTCATGTATTAAGCAAATGCAACACATGAACCACATCATCAACTTTTGCATCAAAAGCCTTTAAAAACAAGTCTTAGCAAGACTTCAATGCACTAAAGAGATTTCATGCACACATGCACCCTTCCCAATAGAAAACCAACACTTGTTCAACCTTAATCAAGTAAACATGCATTCTCAATACATTTTACCATCTCATGCAACCATGCATCATCCCAAGCATCTCATGCTTCATTATAAACAAGAACATTATATTGGCTTCCAAGTGATTAACCACATCCACTTTTCAACTCAACATCCAATCGGATACGCGGATCACAAGCGTTGTCCCTACGCTTCATACACACTACCAATCCAAGGTCTCCAAATGGACTTTTAATCACCATTTGACCTTACCATTCACAAGGTTCCCATGTATGGACTTTTAATCACCATACAACCTTAACTTACACAAGGTTCCCATGTATGGACTTTTAAACACCATACAACCTTAACATGCACAAGGTTCCCATATATGGACTTTTAAACACCATATAACCTTAGCATCACCGATTGGTAGTTGTATAACATCACTAACGAGATCCGGGACACCCTATACAAGATCCACATATGGACTTTACACCACCATTGTGATCTTAACAAGCACAAGGTTCTCCTATATGGACTTTTAATCACCATATAACCTTTGCTTACCCAAGGTCCTCGAATGGGAATCTCAACCTCCATTATGACCTTAACCATCTCGTTAAGATACTTGGATGGAGTTTACCGGTTCACACTTAACCACTCCACATCCAAGGCGACTTTATTCACGGTGCACCCAATCCTATAGTCGGCTAACTATATCCGATCAAAGAAACCAAGAACCACTTACATCACTTGCCAATATAACCATCTTACCATATTAGTCCAATGATTCACATGCATAACCATAATGCAAAAACCATGATTTACCATCATCAATCCACTGTTTTAAAGCATTACACAAAGCCATTAGACATCATGCAACACCATGCATCAAAATCACAATTTCAATGTTCAAAACCAAGGATCTCTTACCTTGAGCATCCTTCACATATGGCTTTCAAAAACCAGCATTAAACCATGCTAAAATATGCTTTCAAAACAGAATTTAAAAATGCAAATCAAATGCATTGCAACCATCATTCACAATTGCTTTTAAAGCCAAATCACAACACAACCAAGAGCGAAAATCCATTTACTTACTCTTGAGCTTAGCTAAGTTGTTTAGACTTAAACTAAGCTCCCAAAACCTTCAAACCTTGGTTTAAAAGCTGAAAACCCAACTTCACTCACCGATACACAAAACAAGGCTAGCCAACAAGCCTTCCAAGCATCCGAAACCTTCCGCACCACCTCTAATGCTCACGGATCAAACTCCCCTGTTTCAAGCACACAATAACAGAGGATTAATGCATCATTATGCATTAAAAACACCAGCAGCACAACTCAACTCGCTGCTCATCACAAATCCAACAATTCGGCTACCAAACACAACCAAAATCACTTCCAAACACTTCCAAAACTTAACCCAGCCAAAATCCATCACTTCTAACCATTTTTAAACATCAATTAACATCCAAAATGATCACAAACACGTCCTTATACCTCCAGCTATAACAGATCATCAAAAACACTCCAAAAACAACCAAAAACTCAAGTAAAACATAGGAAATTCAACCTATCCGGGATTGCATTAATTAAACCTCAACTTCTAATCAATTTAGCATTCATTTAACATCAATTTGACACCTCAAAACACTGCCCAAACAGATCACACGAAATTTCACCAAAAACCACCAAATCTTGCATTTTAAAGCCAAAATCAAGATTCCAATTGAAAAGCCTTTAACAAATCACAAATCAAGGATTGAGAACTTAGAAATTTCAGTAAAGAACTGAGAGTTTGGAGGAGAAGGACGTTCTTACCTCCAAACTTGAGTTTCTCCTCTTTTTGAACCAAAAACCTTGATGAATCAACTAGCAAATGGTGAGGTTTTGTTGATGTGATGATTAGGAATCAAAAGAGGATTGAAAAGAGAGATTTGAGTGACAAAATCAGAAAGAAATCTCTGGAGAGAAAATGTTTGGGTTGAGAGAAAATGAGAGAAAAGGAAAATTGGAAAATATGGAAAGTTAGTTACAAAATAGCAAAATGATTTCCCTCCACTTTTCTTTAGTTTTAAAATCAGAATTAAACATTAAAATATCTTAGAAAAATCTGGAGAAACTCCCTTTGAGTAAATAGCTCCTTAAAGATTCAAAGTTTCAATCCTTTCTAAAACAGTCACGCAACTTTCAAAAATTACATTTTGGTCACTAGCCAAAATGTCACCCTTCCAAACCTCATTTTGTAAAATTGATTTCACAGTTCACTTATATATATTAAAAGATGGTTTTAGAACATTTTTCCATATTTTTAATGCAACCCGAACTAGGCTTTCCTAATTCCACCTCTTTATTCTCGAACAGCACTTTGACCGAACCGGTCAATGCCCAAAACTTCTAAGCCCAAAACCAGGGTGTTACATGAATGCTTAATTAAATGAGTTTGGATGATCCATGTAAGATGAAATTTGACATGTTGGCATGTTATATGATTAGATTTGGATTGATAACATTAAAACTTGTTTAGTCCTTATAATTCTAAAAATTTACAAATTAGTCCCTAAAAGACATTTGTATGCAATTGAACCCCTAATTGAGTTCTACTCGTTGTGTCGCTTTCACTAAATTTAATTGCTAATCATATAGGTTAATAATGTGCATCTAAAAAAGAAAAAAGAAAAAAAAAAGGGTCGTTAGTCGAGGTTGGCTCTTACGAGTTGATTTTAGTTTTCCTTGTGTAATCTTCTAAGTTCGGGTTAGGCGTCTAGGCAGGGCTAAGAGGGTTACATTTGTTGGTATCAGAGGCAAGTTACAAAAGAATTAGGGATGTTGGTATGGGAAATTGGTATGTATTGATGTGTTTTGATTGAAAAGCATGAATTTGGTTGAATTTTGGAGCTTATGCCATGCTTGATTGATGTGAATCGCATGAGAAATGAATACGATTGTATTTTGATTGTGTGATATTGAAATGTGTTGGTTGTGGATGATGGAAAGCATGATGAGTCTATTATGCTCGTGTATGTTATGTTATGCTTGAGGGAAATCGGGGTACCCATTGCCTTATTACACTAGTTAAATGTTTTTGTAAACTTGGATCCTTGCTTGAGGCTGGCCTAACTGGTTTGTTTTGTTTATTTGTTATACGTTGTTAAAAATAGCACTATGGGTCCAAGGAGAGAGCTAAGGTCGAACAAAATAGCGTCTGCGGCTGAGCAGGGCGACCGGGGTGAACAAGGGGTTGATGTCCCTCCTGGTGGAAACTTACCACCTCTGCCACCACTTGGAGGTGGGGAGCAGGAGCAGCAAGGACTTGTTGGTCCGGGTTTGGGTGATCTAGCATCGTTGGTCTAGGCGATCACCGAGGCGTTTCAGGCTACGGTAGCTAGAGCGCGTGTACAGGGCCATGCAGCTAGGCAGGCGGGTTTACCTTTGGAGAGGTTGAGGAGCCTAGGAGCTATTGAGTTTTTTGGTATGTCTCCTGAGGCATCATAAGCTTGGTTGGCAAGCACAATCTGTATCATGGATCAAATGGAATGCAACGGTGTGCGCAAGCTGGGATGCACAGTTTCCTTTCTTCAAGGCGACACATATAGTTGGTGGATGACTACCACCGCTAGAATGGAACCCAATGAGGTAGATTGGGAGTTTTTCAAGGGTGCCTTTAAGAGGAAGTATCTGAGAATGAGATACTTGGATGACAAGAAACGCGAGTTCACGTCGTTAGTTTAGGGAACTGTTTCTGTGGCTGAGTACGAGGTATAATTCGTACGCCTGAGCCAGTATCCCTCAAAGCTGATACCTAGTGAGAGGCACCATTGTGATCGCTTCCGGTACGGGCTCGTACAGGAAGTCAAGACGTACATGTTGGTTGTGGATTACACCGACTTTGATGTGCTGGTGTGTCGAGCCAAAGACATTGAACAGAACTTGGGTTTGTTGTCTCGAGGTGTTGGTTCTAGCTCTGGAAAGAGAGCATCTGAGTATAGTTCCGGGGATGGACGGAACAAAAGAGGTCGTGATAGGAGACACCAGCCTGTGGTGAGGCGAGGTGCTCCGAGTCGAGGAGGGCAGGTCCAGGGAGGCCGAGTGAGGTCTGAGCAACACATGTGTTGGGCATGTGGATCGAGCGACCATCTTAGGCGAGATTGTTCTCGAGCAACTAGAGAGGCTCAGGCTCCTATTATGGTTACATGGAATTCATGCTGGAATTGTCATTCAGCGGATCATATGAGGCGAGAGTGTCCATTATTGACTGGTGGAGGCCAAGGACGTGCTCCTGCTGTGGCTGCACCTCAGAGAGGTCGGGGGCGCGGCCGAGGGAACTTCCAAAGGAGAGACGAGGGTCAGTGAGGAATTGCACATGTAGTAGCAGTTCGGCCTGAAGGAGGCGGTCCTGCGAGGGTTTATGCTCAGTGCGAGGAGCACAACGATACAAATGTTATCGTATGTACCTTTGCTCTTCAGTCTTTATCATTGCTGGCTTGGATTGATTCTGGATCTACGCATTCTTATATTTTGAGTGAACATGCGCATTTGCTTGATATACATGTTGAGTTGGTCGAAGTAGGAATGCAAGTGACTAGTTCTTTTGGTGAGACTGTAGTCACTAGGAAGTTGTATAGGAGATGTCCTTTGTTTGTGCAAGGTCATGTTTTTCTTGTGGATTTGATGGAGTTACCCTTCTATGGATTTGATGTTATCCTTGGTATGGATTGGTTGATCGAGCATAGAGTGGTGGTTGATTCTGATGTCAAGCGGGTCACCTTAAAGCTTGCTGATGATTATGAAGTGGTGATAGTAGGCGAGAATGTGAAATTCTTGTCGAATGTGATTTCAGCTTTGGAAGTAAGCTGTATGCTGAGGTTGGGTTGTGAGGCTTACCTTACCTATGTGATGAATCCTGGCACAAAGGATGTACGTGTGTAGGACATCCGAACCGTTTGCGATTTTCCGGGTGTCTTTCTGGAAGAATTGCCTGGGTTACCACCAAACAGGGAAGTTGAGTTTGGTATCGAGTTGTATGAGAATATTAGTACAGTGTCCATTTCTCCTTATCGCATGGCACCTAAAGATCTAAAAGAGTTGAAAATGCAACTGCAGGAGTTGTTGGATCGAGGGTTCATCCGGCCGAGTGTGTCACCTTGGGGTGCAGCGATCTTGTTTGTAAAGAAGAAAGATGGGACGATGCGAATGTGCATAGATTATCGCCAACTGAACAAGTTGACGGTCAAGAACAAGTATCCTTTGCCTAGGATTGATGATCTCTTTGATCAGTTTCGAGGAGCATCGATGTTTTCTAAGATAGACTTGAGATTAGGGTATTATTAGCTGAAGGTGAAAGATGTGGATGTACCTAAGATGGCTTTTGAGACAAGGTACGGGCATTACGATTTCTTAGTGATGCTGTTTGGTTTGACCAACGCATCTGCTGCTTTCATGGACATGATTAATCGTGTGATCCATGAATTCTTGGATCAGTTTGTGGTGGTGTTCATCGATGATATCCTTGTGTATTCGCGTACCGAGGAGGATCATGATAGACACTTGAGAATCGTTTTGCAAGTGTTGTTGGAGAATCAATTGTATGCCAAGCTAAGTAAGTGTGAGTTTTGGCTTAAAGAGGTTGTCTTCCTCGGACATGTTGTATCAACTGTGGGTATTATCAGCTGAAGGTGAAAGATGTGGATGTACCTAAGATGGCTTTTGAGACAAGGTACGGGCATTACGATTTCTTAGTGATGTTGTTTGGTTTGACCAACGCACCTGCTGCTTTCATGGACATGATGAATCGTGTGATCCATGAATTCTTGGATCAGTTTGTGGTGGTGTTCATCGTTGATCCGCACAAAGTATAGGCTGTGATGAGCTGGAAGGTACCTAAGTTGGTGACAGAGGTACGAAGTTTCTTTGGTTTAGCTGGGTATTACCGTAGGTTTGTCGAGGGTTGCTCGAAGATCGCTACAGCTTTGACCATGTTGTTGCAGAAGAATGTTCGCTTCGACTGGACAGATGCGAGGCATCAAGATTTTGAGAAACTGAAGGAAGCTTTGACACAATCTCTTGTCCTGATTCAACCTGAGTCTGGTAAGGAGTTTGTGGTCTATAGTGCTGCGTCCATTGTTGGTTTGGGTTGTGTGTTGATGTAGGAGGGTAAAGTGGTAGCCTATGCATCTAGACAGTTGAAGGTGCATGAGCGTAACTACCCTACTCATGATCTTGAGCTTGCGGCTATGGTGTTTGCCCTGAAGAATTGAAGGCATTACCTGTACGGCGAGAAGTGTGCTGTGTTTACGGATCATAAAAGCTTGAAGTATCTTATGTCTCAGAAGGACTTGAATCTTAGGCAACGTCGCTGGGTGGAGTTGCTTAAGGATTATGATCTGACGATCAAGTATCACCCGAGCAAGGCTAATGTTGTGGCTGATGCTTTGAGCCGAAAAGTGGCCATTGAGTTGAGGACGATGTTTGCTCGTTTGAGCATATCGCGCGATGGTGGTCTTATTGCGGAATTGCAAGTGAAACCATCCTTGATTCATTTGATCAAAGATAAGCAATTATTAGATGACTCTCTTGTTCCTTATGTTCAGGACATTGCGGAGGGTACACCTTCAGTTTTCAGTTTTAGTGATGACGGTGTTCTGTGCTTTGGAAGTCGAATAGTGGTGCTAGATGATGTTGAATTGAGGCGCACTAGTAGTCCTTTTGCTACGCATCATGGTAGTACGAAGATGTATCGTGATTTGAAGGATGTGTACTACTGGGTAGGGTTGAAAAAGGATGTTGTTGAATTTGTTAGTAAGTGCTTGGTGTGTTAGCGAGTGAAAGCTGAACATTAGGTTCCTTCTGGGTTGTTGCAGCCTTTGAGAATCCCATAATGGAAGTGGGAGAGAATAACCATGGATTTTGTGTCTGGGTTGCCGTTGTCACCGTCAAAGAAGAATTCAGTTTGGGTGATTGTTGATCGCCTTACGAAGTGTGCACGTTTCCTGCATGTGCATACTACGTACACCCTAGATAAGTTGGCTGAGCTGTACATTGCTGAGATTGTGTGGTTGCACGGTGTGCCAAAGTCCATTGTGTCGGATCGGGATTCGAGATTTACAACGCGATTTTGGGAATGTTTGCATCAAGCCTTGGGTACACGGTTGAATTTCAGTACTTCCTATCATCCTCAGACGGATGGACAATCGGAATGTGTGATACAGGTGCTTCACGACATGTTGAGATGTTGCGTGATAGATTTTCAGGGTTCTTGGGATAAGCACTTGTCGTTGGTTGAGTTTGCTTACAATAATAGTTAGCATGCAAGTATTCAAATGGCTCCATACGAGGCTTTGTATGGGAGAAGATGTAGAACCCCTCTTTGTTAGGAAAGAGCTGGGCAAAAGTTGATTCCGATGCCAACTATGTTAAAGGGAACCACCGAGAAGGTGAAGCTCATTTGTGAGCGTTTGAAGGTAGCATCGGATAAGCAAAAGTCTTACGCGGACCTGAAGCGTAAAGATATTGAGTTCGCGGTTGGCAAACGTGTATTTTTGAAAGTCTCGCCTTGGAAGACGGTGATGAGATTTGGGTGCAAGGGTAAGCTTGGCCCAAGGTTCATTGGACCTTACGATATTGTGGAGCGTATTGGTCTTGTGGCATATCAGTTGAGATTGCCTTCGGAGTTGGAAAAGATACATGATGTGTTTCATGTCTCGATGCTGAGGAGGTATAGATCGGATCCTTCACATGTGATGCCTGTTGAGGGGATAGAATTGAATCTGGATCTGTCATATGATGAGGAACCAGTGAGGGTTCTGGATGTGAGTAGTAAGGTTCTTCGTGTGTGAAACCGATAAATTGATTTTGATATAACTAAAGAATTCAAGGACTAAATTGAAAATGAGAATACGAATTTTTAATTCCTCAAACCTCTCTATATGTTTAAAGGAAAATGGTTAAGTTAAAAACTCAGTTTGTCAAAACTTTTCTAAGTGTTCTTGAAGCTAAAATAATGATTTTCGAGTCACCCTTTCGGAACGTCCTTAGGTATTCCGGAACACTTTTGAAACTGTGAACCTATGTTTCGAAACGTGTATCGAAACGATTTTGAAACTGTGAACCTCTTTTTCAAAACGACTTTCGAAACGACTTAAGAACATCAAAACGGTTTGACCCGTTTCGATACGGTAGTATCGAAACGACCTCAAATGTTTCGAAACGACATTCAAACCTGATTTGAAAAATATTACCGTTGAAGTTTTTAACTAATTTTAATTGATTTTATACTTGTAGTTAAGGCGTATCGAAACGCTTCCAAGCCGTTTTGATACAGGCCTTGACAGTGGCAAAGTGTTTCGAAACATGTTTTGAAACAGGCTCTTAGCGTATCGAAACGATCGTGTCCGTTTCGGTACGGTCTCTTTAATGCACCCCAACGACTCTTTCTTTTTTTGGTCTGTTTCGAAACAGGATCGGGCATTTCGAAACGGGTGGTTGCATACTGCATTTATTGAAGGAAGATAACATCTCCAACAACTCTATTGATGAATGCAACAACCACAATGGCTAGAAATCAATGAGAATGTATAAAAGGGACCTCTAAAAGCTTCAGCAACAACTATTGATCTTAAAGCAAACATCCAAACATCAAATTCAAGCAATTGAGCCTAAATCCCATTATTTCTTGTAAACCCCAATTGTGAAATTGTATTTTCAATTCTTGTAACCCCCTTAGCCTGGCCTAGACGGTTGACCCGAACTACGAAAGTTACACGGGGAAAACCAAAGTCACCCCAAAAGTCAACCTTGATTCACGACCTTTTTTTTCTTTTTATCTTGTCTAGATACACGTTAACCCTAAGTGAGTACTCATAAAATACGATTGAGAAAGGCACATCGATCGGATAACATATAGGGACTCAATTGTATTTTAAACGAGTTTAGAGACCAAATTGTAATTTCTGTAAATTAGAAGGTCTTCATTGATTTTAAGGTTACCGATATGAAATTAGTCATGTTACATGCTTCTCTGCCAATTTTCATCTTAATCGGACATCTCAAGCTCAAGCAATTGCAATCTCAACATTTAGGACTAATATGTAAAACATGCAAACATCAGAACAATTCAAATCTGTGTCCAACGGTCACCCATTTCGAAACACCCACCTGCCGTATCGAAACGCTGGATCGAAAAAGCGTTGACCGTTTCGGTACGCGGGTGTGTTCCGAGACCAGTTCTGAAACATGGCATTCTAGTAGCCAAATCGTTTCGAAACAGCCTCTATCGTTTTGAAACACGAAGGCCATTACAGGCCCCCGTTTCGAAACACTAGAGGGTGTTTCGATACGGTTTGCCAGAAACTGCAACAAAGACTGGTTTTTCACTCAAAAACCTAATCTAACACATCCCAAGGACTCTCTAATCATACCAACAAGTCAACATACATATAAGGATCATATTTGGAACACTCAAACACAGTCATAACATCAAACATGAAATCTCAATAGTCTAGAGGCATGCTTTCTAATATCAAAACATAAATAGGCAATCCAACCTCAAAAACAAGCAATCATGGCCATTTACAATCCAACAAGCCAAAACAAACATGCCACAACCTTAGAAAGTTTAACATATCTTCCAATTACAAAACTTGGTTTCCCATTGCCAATTTATCAAAACTAAAGTGTATGAAAACTTCACCATACGTGAGCTTGGATTTCCTTGGATGGACTTAGCTTCCTTGATGCCCGAAAACACCTCAATTGTCTGCATTATTGGTAAAAGAGAGAGCGTAAGCACAAATGCTTATTGAGGCATGCTCTAAAGAAAACCAACACAATAATGCACATTTTGAAAACACTTCCGTCAAAAGCTTTTAAACCACATGCTCATCTATTTCTCATGCTTGGAAAACTTTCAAAGCAATACTAATTGAAACCACATGTACCTTCATTCTATCTCATGCATTTAAACCAATGCAAAACCCATGGCAAGGCCAAAATCATGCTTGTACTCTAAAGCATTTCATAAACAAACTACATATGTATTTCTCATAGCATAAATCATTATATCAAGGTACATGTGAATCAAACCATAACATATTTTATATTGGCATTTCACATCTATTTATTATTCGGATATGCGGACATCTCACTAGACACTTCCGGTGGCATCTCTCATCACCGTACTCACTCGTCTAGCAACATAGTTTCCGGTAGAATCTCTCATCACCGTACTCACATGGCGGAATCTCTCATCGCCACCAAGCTTGGGTATTTCCCAAGTCCTACCCGATGGAATGCCCATCATCGGAATATCTCCCTTTAGCTTAACCAAAGAGCACGTACGAATTTTTAGTTTATAGTGCACTCTCATCCTATTAATCGATCAATTATATCCGGTAAGTTTGTCAACATCTATGCCAATATATTATGTCAAATCAACATCTCACCTACTGTTTTTATGCATTAAAACTCATCATTCTCATCTATTTTCAAAATCATAACATTTGCTATACTTCAACATAAAAGCTCAAATCTCAACTATGCAAAATGTTACTTAATGAAATCATTCCAAGCATCATCTCATGCTATAATTCATGCATAAAAACAGTAGGAATTTACCAATCTAAAACCATGAGCATGTAAAAGCATTTAAGGGGCAATCACCACATTCTAGAGAGCAATCTAGCCAATACTTACTTCCGGACTTAGGAAGGTGTTTCAAACCTTTCCTGAATCCCCAAACCTTGGTTCTTTGTCCCTCAAGAACTTCTAAAACCATACGCACTCACCAATTTTATTTCGCTTGCTTGTCGAAACACCAATTAAGCTTCTGGATCAACTCCAAAAGTGTCCGAAGACGTCTCACCTGTTTTAGACACATAAAAGCAGAGGATTAATGCATCACCATGCATTGAAATCTTCAGCCAACACTCCTAAACTCGCCGCTCTACCTAAACACAACATTTCGGCTACCAAACACTACCGAAATCACCCCTAAACTCTTCCAAAACATAACCCAGCAAAGATCCATCACTTCTTATCATTTCTAAACATCAATTAACATCAAAAACAACCCTAGACTCGTCCTTATACCTCCAGCTATAACAGAACACCAAAATCACCCCAAAAGCCACCATTATCACAAGTAAAAACTTAGGAAAAACAACCTATTCGGGATTGGATTGATAAAACCTCATTTCCAACATCATTTCACATCCAAAATACAATAGAAAACCATCTCAAAACAGAGCCCAATCAATTACCACGAAAATCTTCAAGATATCTTCTAAAATCTTGAGTTTTAAGCCAAAATCTTGTTTCTAACATTAAAACCATTCATAAATCTTTAATAAAGGATTGACAATTTGGTAATTTCAGTAAAGAACTGAGTATTTAGAGGAGAAGAACAATCTTACCTCTAAAAGATGATTTCTCCTTGATTTGGATAAGTTTCCATGAAAATACAATGTAGAAATCAAATGGATTTGTTGAAGATTGATTATGAATCAATGAGTGATGGAAATCTCATCAAATGAGGTGGAAATCAAAGTAAAATTTGCTGGAGAAAAAGTGTTTGGTTGATAGGATTTTGAGAGAAAATGAAATGAGTGAAAATTAGAGAAAAGTGGTTATGAAAGTCAAAGGTAGTTTATCACCATTATTTTATTTAATTAAATCATTAATTAAA
Organism: Hibiscus tridactylites; assembly: GCA_958450335.1. Classification (NCBI taxonomy): domain Eukaryota; kingdom Viridiplantae; phylum Streptophyta; class Magnoliopsida; order Malvales; family Malvaceae; genus Hibiscus; species Hibiscus tridactylites. The sequence continues at coordinate 72,641,690 of OY288272.1, forward strand.
TCACCCAAATTAAGGAAAAATCTGATGAAAACATTTTTGGTAAATTAGCCCCTTAAAGATTCAAAGTTTCAATCCTTTACAAAACAGTTACTACTAAACTTTGTAAAAACTGCGATTTGTTCACTACATCGAAATGTAGTATTTCCAATCCTTATTTTGTAAAATTGATTTCACCATTCACTTATATATTCTAAATGAGGATTTTTTAGATATTTTTCTATATTTTTAAAGCATCCCGAACTAGATGTTCCCTAAAACTCCCTTCTATATTCGAACCATTTCTCAAACTGGTCTGGTTCAGGCCCTAAACTTCTAAGCCCAAAATTGGGGTGTTACAACTCTCCCCCTCTTAAGAAATTTCATCCTTGAAATTTACCTGGAGGAAAAAGGTAAGGAAACTGCTTCTTCATGTCATCTTTTCTTTCCCACATGGCTTTCTCAACACCATGATGCCTCCACAACACCTTAACCAACTCAATGATCTGACCTCGAAGAACTTTACTGTCCGAATCCAGAATCTCATCCGGCTCCTCATCATAGGTCAAATCTTGATTCAACTCAACTTCCTCCACAGGAATAACATGCAAAGGATCCGATCTATACCTCCGAAGCATGGAGACATGAAACACATCATGTATCTTCTCTAACTCTTGTGGTAGCCTCAGCTTATACGCAACAGGACCCACACGTTCTATCACCTCATATGGTCCAATATACCTAGGTCTCAACTTACCCTTCCGGCCAAATCTCATCACCTTCTTCCAAGGTGAAACCTTCAAGAACACGCGGTCACCCACCGCAAACTCAATCTCCTTATGCTACAAATCCGCGTAAGACTTCTGTCAATCATAAGTTACCTTTAACCTTTCACAAATGAGCTTCACCTTCTCGGTGGTTCCTTTCAACAAAGCCGGCATGGAGACCAACTTCTGACCTATTTCAGCCCAGCAAAGAGGAGTTCTGCACTTCCTCCCATGCAAGGCTTCATAAGGTGCCATTTGAATACTTGCCTAGTAGCTATTATTATAAGCAAACTCCATCAAAGGCAAATGCTTCTCCCAAGAGCCTTGAAACTCAATCACGCAGCACCTCAACATATCCTCAAGCACTTGGATAACACGCTCAGACTGTCCATCCGACTGTGGATGATAAGAAGTACTGAAATTCAGCCGCGTACCCAAAGCTTGATGCAAACACTCCCAAAACAGCGATGTAAACCTTGGATCTCTATCCGACACTATAGATTTTGGTACCCCATGTAGACGTACAATCTCAACAATGTACAACTCTGTAAGCTCATCCAAGGTATTAGTGGTATGCACAGGTAAGAAATGCGCACACTTCCTAAGGCGATCCACAATCACCCACACTGAATTCTTCTTCGAGGGTGACAAAGGTAAACCAGACACAAAGTCCATGGTGATTCTTTCCCACTTCCATTCAGGAATCCTCAACGGTTGCAACAACCCTAAAGGAAACTCATGCTCAGCTTTAACCCGCAGACAAACCATACACTTACTCACACATTCCGCAACATCTTTCTTCAAACCCACCCCATAGTACTCATCTTTCAGATCACGATACATCTTTGTACTACCAGGGTGCATAGCAAAAGGACTACAATGAGCATCAGTCAGAATAATACGCCTCAACTCCACATCATTCGGAACTACTATCCGTCTTCCGAAACATAAAACTCCATCATCATTAAAACAGAAATCCGATGGTCTACCCTCAACAATATCTTGAACATGTGGCACCAAGGAATCGTCCAACAACAGCTTATCCTTTATCAACTGAACCAGAGATGGTTTCGCTTGCAACTCAGCCACAAGACCTCCATCTCGCGAAATGCTCAAGCTAGCAAACATAGCCCTTAACTCTACCGCCACTTTCCTGCTCAAGGCATCCGCCACAACATTAGCTTTTCCCGGATGGTACTCGATCGTTAGATCGTAATCCTTAAGCAACTCCACCCACCGTCGTTGCCTAAGTTTCAACTGCTTCTAAGACATCAAATACTTCAAACTCTTATGATCCGTGTACACAGTACACTTCTCCCCATAAAGATAATGTCTCCAGATCTTCAAAGCAAAAACCACTGCAGCTAACTCACTATCATGCGTAGGATAATTGCGCTCATGCAACTTCAGCTGTCGCGATGCATAAGCCACCACCTTACCCTCTTACATTAGCACACACCCCAAACAAACGTAGGATGCGTCACTGTACACTACAAACTCTTTTCCTGATTTAGGTTGAACCAAGATTAGAGCTTGCGTCAAAGCTGCCTTAAGCTTCTCAAAAGCCAGCTGTCTTGCTTCCGTCTCATCATACTTAACATCTTTTTGCAACAACTTCGTCAAAGGGGCGGCAATCTTCGAAAATCCATCCACAAACCTCCGATAATATCCTGTCAACCCAAGGAAACTACAGACTTCATGAATGGACTTAAGAGGCTTCCAATTCATCACCGCCTCAATCTTCTAAGGATCAACACGAATCCCCTCAGCCAAAACCACATGACCAATGAACACAACTTCCTTAAGCCAAAACTCACACTTGCTCAGCTTAGCATAAAGCTGATTTTCCAGAAGCGCTTGCAAGACAACCCTCAAATGACCTTCATGCTCCTCCTCAGTACGAGAGTACACAAGGATATCGTCGATGAACACTACAACAAACTTGTCCAAGTATTCATGAAACACTCTATTCATTATGTCCATGAAAGCTGCAGGAGCATTCGTCAAGACAAACGCCATTACAAGGAACTCATAATGCCCATACCTCGTTCTAAAGGCTGTTTTCGGCACATCCACATCTTTCACCTTAAGGTGGTAGTACCCTGACCTTAAGTCAATCTTGGAAAACACAGCCGCTCCCCGAAACTGATTAAAAAGATCATCAATCATCGGCAAAGGATACCTATTCTTGATAGTCAACTTGTTCAACGGACGATAATCGATGCACATTCTCATAGTGCCATTCTTCTTCTTCACAAATAAGACCGGTTCACCCCAAGGTGACACACTTGGCTGAATAAAGCCACGGTCAAGCAACTCTTGAAGTTGCATCTTCAACTCCTTTAGCTCCTTAGGTGCCATGCGATAGGGAGAAAAGGACACCAGAGTTGTGTTTTCATACAGCTCAATTCCAAACTCCACTTCTCGACTAGGTGGCAATCCAGGTAACTCCTCCGGAAACACTCTAGGGAACTCACGTACAATTCTTATATCTTGAACACACAACTCCTTAGAACTAAGATTCATCACAGAGGCTAGGTAAGCCTCGCAACCCTGCCTCAACATTCGACTTGCTTCCAATGTAGACACCACATTGGCAAGAAACTTCACATTCTCACCCACAACCACTACTTCGTAATCATCCACAAGTTTCAACGAAACTTGATTGCTTTCAAAATCCACTATAGCTCGATGCTCAACAAGCCAATCCATACCAAGGATTACATCAAAACCATAGAATGGCAATTCCATGAGATCAACAAGAAAAACATGATTTTGCACTTTCAAGGGACATCTCCTATACAACTTTCGCGTCACAACCATCTCACCAAAGGAACTAGTCACACGCATACCAACATCGAAAGACTCAATAGGTAAACCTCTATGTGGCTCAGCTGCTCTCACTGGAGCTTGTCCCTCTCTCAGAGGCCGAGGACAATCCTTCTTCAAATGTCCACGGTTCCCACAATTCCAGCATGTCCAAAGGTTACCCCAACACTCGCCACCATGTCGTCTACCACAACGGTTACACTCAGGAGTCCTCAGAACAACATTAGGTCCTTGCTGACCTCTACCAGGGTTACCACCCCCACGCCTAGCATCATAATGTGGCCTTCTATCCTTATGCCTCTTGTTGTGATCTCTACCATAATCGCGTTCAGCCGCTCGCTTCCCGGAGCTAGATCCATTGGCTCGACTAGTCAAACCAATGTTCGATTCAATGTCCTTGGCTCTAGTGACCAAGACATTGAAATCTGTATAATCAGCCGCAAGCATAAAAGTCTTCACATCTGTTACCAACCCATAACAGAATCGTTCGCACCTCTCCCGCTCATTAGGGATTAGCTCAGGTGCATACTGATTGAGGCGGACAAACTGAATCTCATACTCAGCTACTCACATGCTACCTTGCATAAGAGACATAAACTCCCTTTTCTTCTCGTCTAGGTAACACACACCCAGATACTTCCTCTTGAACGCATTCAAGAAAAACGTCCAAGTCACCTTATCGTCCTCCATCCCAGAGATAGTGGTCGTCCACCACGTATAAGCATCACCATGCAGTAGTGATACAACACAACCCAGCTTCTGCACATTATTGCAGTTCATCTGTCCTAAAATCCGATTAGGGCTCTCGAACCAAGACTCAGATCCTTCCAAAGATAAACCCCTTCTGTCCCTCCTAGACTGCGAAGACGTTCCAAAGGTAACCTCTCATTGGCATCATCCTGATACGCAGCTCCATGAGCTCCAGCTATTGCTGCCTGGAAATCTCTAGCAATAGCCTGAATGAACATGGTCATGTCAGGAGCAACTTGCCCCTGCACACCCTCAGGTCCAGCAACCCCAGCACCAGGACCAAATTTACCAGCTCCAGCACCACCACCACTGGGGGGTCCACCACAAGGGGGAGGAGGAGGTAGATTCTCGGCATTCTCCTCATTCTCATTATGAGCCATAGCTCTTGTATTTATCCTCATCTATCTACGTGGCCCCATTATATAGAAAACAATGCACTGACAAAAATGCAATAAACACAATTAGGCACAATAAGGTTAGTAATCCAAGTACTCAAGCTCATTTTCGAAAACAATTCCTCTTCATTAGTTTTGATATGGCAATGGGATCCCCTATCACACTCCAAACATCATGCAATTACACATACATCAACAACATAACAAACCCCAATTATACGAGAACCAAGCTCTGATACCACCAAATGTAACCCACTTAGCCCGGCCTAGACCGTTGACACGAACTACGAAGGCTACACGGGGAAAACTAAAGTCAACCCGAAAGTCAACCTTGATTCACGACCCTTTTTTTTCTTTTTAATCTTATCTAGATACACGTTAACCCTAAGTGAGTACTCATAAAATACGATTGAGAAAGGCACAACGATCGAATAACATATAGGGACTCAATTGCACTTTAAACGAGTTTAGGGACCAAATTGTAATTTCTATGAAATAGAAGGTCTTCATTGATTTTAAGGTTACCGATATGAAATTAGTCATGTTACATGATTCTCTGCCAATTTTCATATTAATCGGACATCTCAAGCTCAAGCAATTGCAATCTCAACATTTAGGACTAATATGTAAAACATGCAAACATCAGAACAATTCAAATCTGTGTCCAACGATCACCGTTTTGAAACACCCATCTGCCGTATCGAAACGCTGGATCGAAACGACATTGACCGTTTCGGTACGCGGGTGTGTTCCGAGACCAGTTCCGAAACATGGCATTCTAGTAGCCAAATCGTTTCAAAATAGCCTCTATCGTTTCGAAACACGAAGGCCATTACAAGCCCCCATTTCGAAACACTAGAGGGTGTTTCGATACGGTTTGCCCAGAAACTGCAGCAAAGACTGATTTTTCACTCAAAAACCTAATCTAACACATCCCAAGGACTCTCTAATCATACCAACAAGTCAACATACATGTAAGGGTCATATTTGGAACATTCAAACACAATCATAGCATCAAACATGAAATCTCATTAGTCTAAAGCATTTCATAAACAAACTACATATGCATTTCTCATAGCATAAATCATTATATCAAGGTACATGTGAATCAAACTATAACATATTTTATGTTGGCATTTCACATCTATTTATTACTCGGATATGCAGACATCTCACTATACACTTCCGGTGGCATCTCTCATCACCGTACTCACTCGTCTAGCAACATAGTTTCCGGTAGAATCTCTCATCACCGTACTCACATGGCGGAATCTCTCATCGCCACCAAAGCTTGGGTATTTCCCAAGTCCTACCCGATGGAATGCCCATCATCGGAATATCTCCCTTTGGCTTAACCAAAGAGCACGTAAGAATTTTTAGTTTATAGTGCACTCTCATCCTATTGATCGATTAATTATATCCGGTAAGTTTCTCAACATCTATGCCAATATATTATGTCAAATCAACATCTCACCTATTGTTTTTCATGCATTAAAACTCATCATTCTCATCTATTTTCAAAATCATAACATTTGCTATACTTCAACATAAAAATCTCAAATCTCAATTATGAAAAATGTTACATAATGAAATCATTCCAAGCATCATCTCATGCTATAATTCATGCATAAAAATAGTAGGAATTTACCAATCTAAAACCATGAGCATGTAAAAGCATTTAAGGGGCAATCACCACATTCTAGAGAGCAATCTAGCCAATACTTACTTTCAGACTTAGGAAGGTGTTTCCAACCTTTCCTAAATCCCCAAACCTTGGTTCTTTGTCCCTCAAGGACTTCTAAAACCATACGCACTCACTAATTTCGTTTCGCTTGCTTGCCGAAACACCAATTAAGCTTCCGAATCAACTCCAAAAGTGTTAGAAGATGTCTCCCCTGTTTTAGACACATAAAAGCAGAGGATTAATACATCACCATACATTGAAATCTTCAGCCAACACTCCTAAACTCGCTACTCTACCTAAACACAACATTTCGGCTACCAAACACTACCGAAATCACCCCCAAACTCTTCCAAAACATAACCCAGCCAAGATCCATTATTATCACAAGTAAAAACTTAGGAAAAACAACCTATTCGGGATTGGATTGATAAAACCTCATTTCCAACATCATTTAACATCCAAAATACATTAGAAAACCATCTCAAAATAGAGCCCAATCAATTACCACGAAAATCTTCAAGATCTCTTCCAAAATCTTGAGTTTTAAGTCAAACTCTTGTTTCTAACATTAAAACCATTCATAAATCTTTAATAAAGGATTTCCAACTTGGGAATTTCAGTAAAGAACTGAGTATTTAGAGGAGAAGAACAATCTTACCTCTAAAAGATGATTTCTCCTTGATTTGGGTAAGTTTCCATGAAAATACAATGTAGAAATCAAATGGATTTGTTGCAAGATTGATTAGGAATCAATGAATGATGCAAATTCATCAAATGAAGTGGAAACCAAAGTAAATTTTGCTGGAGAAAAAGTGTTTGGTTGATAGGATTTTGAGAGAAAATTTAAGAAAATGTGTTATGAAAGTCAAAGGTAGTTTATCACCTTTATTTTAATTAATTAAATCATTAATTAAATCAATGAAAAATCTGATGAAAACATTTTTGGTAAATTAGCTCCTTAAAGATTCAAAGTTTCAATCCTTTACAAAACAGTCACTACTAAACTTTATAAAAACCGCGATTTGGTCACTACATCGAAATGTAGTATTTCCAATCCTTATTTTGTAAAATTGATTTCACCATTCACTTATATATTCTAAATGAGGTTTTTTTAGATATTTTTCTATATTTTTAAAGCATCCCGAACTAGGTGTTCCCTAAAACTCCCTTTTATATTCGAACCGTTTCTAAGACCGGTCCGGTTCAGACCCTAAACTTCTAAGCCCAAAATTGGGGTGTTACAATTCTTATCCTTTCAAATTGGGTTGAGTGTTTGTAATTGGGCTATTTTGTGTATTGAGAGATACTTGTTTAGCCATCAACTTATTTGTAATTCTTGTGTGAGGATTGTGTCAAATTTTGGATAGAAAATTTGACAGATATTGTAACGATTACCTCCTTAGCCTAGAAAAGGGGAAGAGCAATTAGTGGAATGGTTGAAAATCCTTAGTGAAGCTAAGGTAGTGGATGTAGAGTTCGATTGGAACTTGAACCACTCTAAATTCCCTTGTCTATCCTTTTATTTGTCAATTTCACCACCAAAAAGTCTAACAATCCATTTCACCCCCTCTTGGTTTATATCGATCATTTGATCCACTCAACATCGTGGCAAGAGGATAGAGCTAGTGAAGGTGTTGTGGCGACAACGAGAAGTTGAGGAGGCCACGTGGGAAAGCAAGGCATACATGCTGAAGCAGTTTCCGCACCTTTTTCCTTCAAGTAAAATTTCAAGGACAAAATTTCCTAAGTTGGGGAGAGTTGTAACGCCCTGATTTTGGGCCTAGATGTTTTGGGCATCAGGTTTGGTGATTTAAGGAAATCAAGGATCGAAATAGGATAAAAATATGTTAAAGTTGCTAAAACCCACTAAAATTATGTTTAGGAGGTTGGTCAAATCAATTTTACAAAAAGTGTAACCCCCTTAACCCGGCCCAGACGGTTGAACCGAATTAAGAAGTTTACACGGGGAAAACCAAAGTCAACCCGAAAGTCAACCTTGATTAACGACCCTTTTTTTCTTTCTTTTACTCTTGTCTAGATGCACGTTAACCTTAGATATGTTCACAAGATCAGCATACTCAAGATCATAACATTCGCAGACCAGTCAGGGACTCAATTGCACAAATTACAACTTTAGGGACCAAAATGTAAATTCTGGAAATTATAAGGACTTTACCCAAATTAATGTTACCAATATGAAATTAATCATCTTTCATGCTTCTCTGCCAAATTTCAGCTCGAACAGACATCTCAAACTCATTCAATTGCATACACAAAGTTCAGGACCAAAACGCAAGGTTTTCAAAACATTTAACCAACAATTTCAGTGCCCAACGGTCGGGTGTTTCGGAACCGGAAGGACCCGTTCCGAAACGCGGGACCATTTCGAAACCGGTACCGAAACAAGGCCTGGCAGTGGCCAAACCGTTCCGGAACAGTGCCTACCGTTTCGGAACGCCCAAGCCATTTCAGGCCCCCGTTCCTATACGGTAACACATGTTCCGAAACAGGTTGCCCAGATTGCAGAAAAATTGCTGGTTCATCATACAATTGACCCATCAAACATGCTCCAAATGCAACCAAACTTTACCAGCAAGTCATTCAACAATCAAGGAGCATAATTGCATCAACCAAACATCAACATGGCATCAATTATGAAAAACCCCAATTCTATAGGCATGCTTCCTACTTAGCAAACCATTCAAGCATCAATATGCCAAAACCACCTCATAAAGGCCAATTACATGTTCCAACATTAACAACAACATAAAACCAAACTTGTCCAACATACACAATCCCATTAAACATCAACATAAGAGATTCTTCCCCCATTGCCTTTATTATCTATAGTTATTACCGAGACATACATCTCAAGTGGAGCTCTCCTTGAATCCCTTGCTTCTCGTTGTTCCAACTTCAATTATCTGCATTGGTGGACAAAAAGGAGCGTAAGCACATAATGCTTAGTGAGGAATGCTCAAAACCAAAACACCATCAATGCAGCGAATCATAAAACCACTTTCAAAGCATCATAATTTGATAAACCAAAGCAATGTTTGAAAACCCTTATCAACAACATGCTCAAAATCATGCATTGCTCAAACATGAAAATCAACCCTTAGCTTAGAAAGCTAAGTAACCCTTTTCAAAGCATAAACTTGCAAAACCACATTTCAACCATTCCAAGCATGAACATCAAATGCAAGGTTAAATACAAGAACCTTGGAAAACACTTCCTCTTTACATCATACATTTCTCACACATTGAAAATCATTTCAAAGCAAGAAACCTTTGAAAACCACTTACTTCCTCAATTAATCACATGCATTAAGCCAATGCAACACATGAACCACAAACTCAACATTTACCTTACATGCCTTTAAAACAAGCCTTCACAAGACTTCAATGCACTAAAGAGATTTCATGCACATATTCATTGTTCTCAATAGATTATAAACACTTGTACATGCTAACAAGTAAAACATGCATTCCTTAAGCATTATTCACTTCTCATGCAACCATGCATCATTTCAAGCATCTCATGCTTCATTATATTCAAGTAAATTATATTGGCTTCCAAGTGATAAACCATATCCACTTTTCAACTCAACAACCAATCGGATACGCGGATCACAAGCGTTGTCCCCACGCTTCATACACACTACCAATCTCAAGGTCCCCAAATGGAATTTTAACCACCATTTGACCTTACCATACACAAGGCCCTCATATGGAATTTTAACCACCATATAGCCTTAACATTCACAAGGTTCTCATATGGAATTTTAACCACCATATAGCCTTAACACTCACAAGATCCTCATATGGAATTTTAACCACCATATGACCTTAACATGCACAAGGTCCCCATATGGAATTTTAACCACCATATAACCTTAGCATCAACCATTGGTAGTTGTATAACATCACTAACGAGATCCGGGACATACTTCACAAGATCCATGTTGCGTGTAAAAGAGTCTATCGCAATTGTAGTGCAAGTGTACACGACGCAAGTAGTAAGTGATACGAAGTATCAGATATCGTCTCCACAGGGATTGGGCTAATGACTTCACCTAAATTCACTGCACGAAGTAAAGAGAAATAATTGAGAGTTGTCACGAGAATAATAAAGTAAAAACGCAAATAAAAGAATGAGTTATCAAGATAGAGAGAATGGGCTGGTATTGAATTGCTCAGTAGTGCAGGTATTGGATTGCTTAGGATCTCCAGTTCTGTCGTCGCACCCGTCGCCGACAGCACCTGTCGCGGCGGCTGTCCGTTAGCTGTCGCGGCAGCGAACACTAACTCCGTACTTCAAGCTTGGCAAGAACCCCAGATCTGCCTTGTCCTATTCCTAGGTCCAAGTCTGTCGGCGATCACGTCTTTGATGATACCTCCCGGCGTGAATCGAAGGATGAACACCGATGTGTATGAATTCTTCCTTAGCCACTTAACCTCGCCCTATCCCTAGGCACGAGATGGTTCAACTATAAACTAGAGAACACGCTCTTATCTCTTTTGTATACTTAACTCTCCCGATGCTAAGTAAATGGATAACCTCACAATGCTCTCCCGATGCTCTTGCAAGATATTAAAACCAAGATAAAAGAACTTGAAGTTTATTTTATTGAACTTGGAAAATCCTAAAACAAAACAATCCTTGCAACTACTTTACAAAACAACCCGTAGCCCTAGGGGGTTTTTAGAACATGTCGGTGACAGGTAAACGGTAGGGGTTTTTGGTTTCGGTTATGGGGTAATCGGTTATGCCCTAGGTTAAATCTATGCCCTTATATAAGCTTTGGGCTCAAGTTATCTAAGGTAACAAGGATTACAACTTTAATTAAAAGTAAGATTCTAATAAAGACTAAATCTCTAAAGACTCCTACTTTCCAGCCGCATCCTTGCTTTTAGGAATTTCCTCTCCTTGGGCTTTGGCTTGACATATCTTTTGATCCGGGGCTTGGAAAAATATGTGGCTTTCACACGACAGATGAGCAGATTTTTCTCTATCTATCGAGGTCCACTTTGCTTTTCCTCTTCATAAGTCTGCTGTCACCATGCTGTCACGACAGGTCCATGACAGGTTCGTCTTCTTCGGCTGCTTGTCCAGTTCAGCTTTCCTACTTATCTGCCCTGCGCCTGCCTTCAACATCTACTATGGCAGATACCTGCAAAAATAGCCATCTTTCAGTAGAATCCGTGCCTTTTATATAATTGTGATGTTTTATTGAAAACTAACCTAAATGCAATGCAATGATGCTTGAATGCAGCAGAAATATGGGTTAAAAAGGGTGTAAATAATAGAACTTTTACACACTCAACACACCCCCAAACTCAAGTTTTTGCTTGCCCTCAAGCAATGAAGACTTAAAAGAAAACTGAAAAGTTTTGTGTTGGCCTTCAAACAGTGAACTGTCCCTTACCTGTCGCTCATTCTCTATGGCGGCAGCAACCTGTCGGAAAGGTTAGGATCTGTCCGGAATCTCCCTATAGCTCAGTGTGTGCATGCTTGTGAACAGTTATATGCTAAGACTCTCTTAGTTTCACTAGAATATTCAACTTCTTAACTTGAATTTTTATGCCAAAGTTTATTTTTTTAGAAGGCACATTTTCATGCTTCTTTTTGTTCTATTTTCAAGCTAAGTTTTTCTAGAGCCAGCTTCGGGCACCTCTAGTTAGCTTCCTAGAGCCGGTTTCGGGCACCTCTAGGTTTTTGATTTTCTTTTGCTAAACTTCTTTCCTAGAGCCAGTGTTAGGCACCTCTAGGGGCTATCCAAGTTCTAAGCTTCCTATTCTAGTTTGGCTAAAAGAAATCTAAGCAATATAACAGTCACAATGGTGTTTAAGTTTTTCAGAACTATAGAAAGGCTCTAAACTTTTCCTTAACATGTCCTAAAGATGCTGCCACGACAGAGCCGTCATGACAGGTAAGTTAACTTCAAAGTTTTAAGCCAACAGTTTAAATTTTCTGATTTTTTTAGAGAGAACTTAAGTAAAATAAGAACACAACAGATAATAAAAAGATGCAATTAAGACTCCATTTAATGATGGAGGGTTGCCACCCCCAAACTCAAGGGTTGCATTGCCCTCAATGCAAAATGACAGAAAATAAAAACATGAAAACTACATCACAAAAGATAAAAGCAGGCAGCAATAAGAGGAAAATAAGAACTTAAATTTTATTCGCTGCCCTCGCTGCTGCTGCTGAGACGGATCTGACGGCGGCGTCTGGGCTGTGGAGGGGGCTGGGCAGGTTCAGGGGCAGGTTCAGGAGCAGGTTCAGGAGCAGGCTGCTCTACAAGTTGAACATCGGAACTGTTGCCACTGTCCCACGAGCTGTTGATGGTGGTGCTAGCCTTGGGCAGTCGTTTCTTGTTTGCCATGTGCTTTATCCGCTTGACCGGCGTAAATTCCCGCTCCAAATTCCTCCTGATCAGAGGGCTGTCGTCGGTGGTAGGCCTCTTTGTTCCTCTAACAGGGGTGTCGGCCGGTTGGCTGCCTGCTGCTGCCTGGGCAGGTGATGGGGTGGAAGCGGCAGCATGTGTATGTGGAGAGACAAGTGGTGTAGGTGTAGGGGAGGGGATATGGAAATAATGGACGGGGAAGGTGGGGAAGATGACATCAGAATAATGTAAAGTATCGGTAATGAAAGTTTCCGTTGCGTTGGTGAAATCGCGAATGAAAGTCATCAATCCCATTTGCCGCTCCTCTACCCGTTGGAGTGCAGCAAGGATGTAGGCAGACTGGACTGTCGGAGCGGTGTCGGCGGCAGGCTCGGTGGCAGGTTCCTCATCGGAGTCTGCAGGAGGGGCATTTGGATCGAAGGCGTTGATGGGTGATGCGACGATGACCTCCATGAGGGTGGAGATGTTGTTGTCAGTCCAACCATTGCCCATCTTGATTTTGTCGGAGGGTTCTTCGGGCACGGCAGCACAGTGGCAGAGGGAAGTTATGGTGAACGGCAGGCAGAGGCGAGAGTCGGAGCGGAAGGCGCAATCCAGGATGTTGTCCCTCATATATCTGCCCACATTGATGGGCCTGTCGTGCATGATGGAATGAATAAGGGCAAGCCGCTGCCGGTTGACTGTCGTGTGGTGGGAAGACGGCAGGATACGCTTTTTGGTGAAAGCGTTCCAAAGTTTGGCTTCCGGTAGGAGCTGCCCCCGGTTGACGGAGTGGGGGTTCTTCTTGCTGGTTGTCCATGATGTTACCTCCTCTGTCAATTCCATCATGACAACATCATATGCGGCAACATCAATGGTGTCGAGAAATTTCTGGTGGGCATCATCATCTGGGCCAAAGAAGAGGCCAAACATATGATTGATGATGTCGACAGTGAAGGGCACTTCCACTCCTCGAACGGTGACAGATGTTGCCGTTTTGCTGTCTATGGCCGCATAGAATTCCCGGACCAATGTGTCATTGAGCTCTGTCGGTTGTTCGGCAAAGTCCTCCCATAGCTGAGACGTGATAGCCTTTACAATGAACGGCCGGAGTCCCATGTGGGGAGCTTGTCGGTTGTACAGGAAGCCACGTTCCTCCCATAACTCGTTTTTGGCAAAGGGTGTCGCTGCTGCTGAAGATGAAGCGGAGGCAGCGCTACGACGGGTCTGTCTCGACGACATTTTAGTTGCAAGGTCTGTGAAAGAAAGAAAACAAATAAAACTAGAGGAGAAAGCAAAGAAGAATAAGCAGAAGTGAGAAAAAATGAAAATGAGAGTGGGGTTTTATAGCAGTCGGGTAGCTGCCCATTTAATGCCGCAACGACACGTGTGAATAACGGGGCGGCAGATTGGATTTAGTGTGTCTGACACGTCTGACACGCATTTATGCGTCTGTTACGCGTCTGCCGCACGCTTCTGTGTCTGCCGTGTCAGTCTGTTGACAGCCTGTCATATCCGTCCGCGGCGGCAGCCGAAACGACAGGTTTCCATAGATGGGCTGTATTGGGCTGATGGATGGGCGGTCGGCTTGGCTCACTTCTCCTTTCCTTCTTGACTCCTTTATTTCCTAAAAACTGAAATTAGAAAAACAAACAAAACTTTATTCGAATAAAATAAACCTAATTTCCTAATAAATAATAATAAATAATAAAATAAATAAAGAAAAATAAAAATTAGGTTAAATTAGGGATGCCTTGTGGGGCATTTCCTAAAGTAACCACTTCCTGTATTCCTGGGGCTTCAGTCCCCTGATAATGCTTGAGGCGTTGTCCATTGACTTTGAATTGGTGCCCGTCTTTTAATGATTGAATTGTGATGGCACCATGGGGAAAAACTTGTATTACTTGGAATGGGCCAGACCATCTAGACTTTAGCTTTCCTGGGAAGAGTTTAAGTCTGGAATTAAATAACAACACAAGCTGCCCTGGGCAGAACTGTCGTGGCAGCAGTTTCTTGTCGTGCCACTTCTTAGTCTTTTCCTTGTAGATCCTTGCGTTGTCGTAGGCCATTGTCCGTAATTCCTCAATCTCATTTAGATCCAATAACCTTTTCTGGCCTGCTTTGTCCAAGTCCATGTTCACTGCCCTGATTGCCCAATATGCTTTGTGCTCGATCTCGACAGGCAAGTGACAGGTTTTCCCATAAATCAGTCGGTATGGAGACATGCCCAATGGAGTCTTGAAAGCTATCCTGTATGCCCATAAAGCATCATTCATAAGTAAAGACCAATCTTTCCTAGTTGGTTTAACCATCTTTTCAAGAATGTTTTTCACTTCCCTATTGGAAATCTCAGCCTGTCCAATGGTCTGCGGGTGGTATGCTGTCGCGATCCTGTGCTTGACACCATATTTCTTCAAGGCGGCAGCAATTACCCTATTGTCAAAATGTCTCCCTTCATCACTGATAATCGCCTTAGGGATGCCAAATCTAGAAAAAATGTTTTTGTGCAAAAACTTTTGGACCGTTTTGGCATCATTCTTTTGAGTTGCGATTGCTTCTACCCACTTGGAGACATAATACACTGCTAGGAGGATGTAAAGATTTCCACACGAAGATGGAAAAGGTCCCATAAAATCAATCCCCCAAACGTCGAAGATCTCGACTTCTAGAATGTTCTGCAGTGGCATCTCGTTTCTCCTCGAGATGTTGCCTGTCCGCTGGCACCTGTCACAGTTCTTGTAAAATTCCTGTGCATCTTTATATAGTGTCGGCCAGTAGAACCCTGACTGTAGCACCTTGGCAACAGTTTTATTGCCTCCTAAGTGACCTCCATATTGTGAAGCATGACAGTGATGGAGAATGTCTTCTTGCTCTTCTTGTGGTACACACCTCCTAATAACCTGATCTACGCACATTTTGAAAACAAGAGGTTCGTCCCAATAATAATGCTTAACATCATTTTGGAACCTCTTCCTGGCTTGATAATTAAGATCAGAAGGTAATATTCCGCTAACTATAAAATTAACGAAATCAGCATACCAGGGAAGGTCAGAAGACTTACCTGCCGCCATGGCTGTCGCGACAGCGATTGCGGCAGCGAAGAGCTGCTCATCTGGGAAGGTCTCTAGTATGTGTGTCTCATCGAACGGTAGACTCTGTCCCGTCTCCAATCTTGACAAGTGGTCTGCCACCTGATTATCTGTCCCCTTTTTGTCTTTGATCTCAAGGTCGAATTCTTGTAGTAGCAAGATCCACCGTATCAATCTAGGCTTGGCATCCTTCTTTGCGAACAAGTACCTAAGGGCAGAATGGTCGGTGTGCACTATTACTTTCGTCCCAAGTATGTAAGAACGAAACTTGTCGATGGAGAATACCATAGCTAACAGCTCCTTTTCTGTGGTGGTGTAGTTCACTTGGGCATCATTCAACGTCTTGCTGGCATAATATATGACGTGAAACAGCTTATCTCTGCGCTGCCCAAGTGCTGCCCCGACAGCATAGTCACTAGCATCACACATAATTTCAAATGGCTGTGTCCATTCTGGTGGCTGTACTATGGGGGCTGTCACTAGCTTTTCTTTCAGAACCTTGAATGCTTCAGTACATTCTTCATTAAAGTCGAAGGGTCGGTTCTGCTCTAAGAGATGACATAGGGGCTTCGTGATTTTTGAGAAATTCGCGATAAATCTCCTATAAAAACCAGCATGCCCTAAAAAACTCCTAATGCCCTTGACTGTAGTTGGCGGCGGCAGCTTCTCAATGACTTCTATCCCACGGCAGCTAATCTTATGGCCAAGGACTATCCCCTCATCCACCATAAAGTGACATTTTTCCCAATTCAGAACAAGGTTAGCTTTTTCACATCTTTCAAGTACCTTTTGAAAGTTGCCGAGGCAGCTCTCAAAATCGTCTTCAAAGACGGAAAAATCATCCATGAAAATTTCTAGGAAGTCCTCTACCATGTCGGAGAATATAGCCATCATGCATCTTTGGAAGGTGGCAGGTGCGTTACAGAGGCCGAACGGCATCCTCCTAAATGCGTATGTTCCGTAGGGGCATGTGAAAGTCGTCTTTTCTTGATCCTCTGGTGCAATAGCAATTTGGTTATAACCTGAGTAACCATCAAGAAAACAATAGTAAGGTTTACCCGCTAATCTATCAAGCATTTGATCAATAAAGGGTAAAGGAAAGTGGTCTTTTCGGGTAGCTTTGTTAAGCTTCCGATAGTCCATACAAACCCTCCAACCGGTCACAGTCCTGGTTGGTATTAACTCATTGTTTTCGTTGGTTATCACGGTCATGCCTCCTTTCTTGGGAACACATTGCACCGGGCTTACCCATTTGCTGTCGGAGATGGCGTAAATAATACCAGCATCTAACCATTTGATTATCTCTTTACGCACTACCTCCTTCATCGCAAGGTTTAACCGCCTTTGGGCATCAATAGTCGGCTTATGATCTTCCTCTAGGAGGATTTTGTGCATGCATATTGCCGGACTAATGCCCTGTATATCTGCTATCGTCCATCCAATCGCCTTTTTGTGCTGCCTTAACATGTCGATCAGCGGTCGTTCCTGTTCCTGCGGCAGCTTAGCAGAGATGATTACGGGCAGTGTGTCATCACAACCAAGATAAGCATATTTAAGCTGCCCTGGCAGGGGCTTAAGTTCTAAGACAGGTGGTTCAACAGTAGATGGCTTTTGGATTAAATGGTTATCCGAAGTATAATTCAAAGGTTCGAATAACTTACCTGGACGATTGCCCATCCAGTTTACCTCCTCTTGACCTTCAGTATCAGATGTATCGGATTCAGAGGAGTCGCTGTCGTCGGTGCTGTCGTCGTCATTGTCGTGACAGGCCTGTAAGTGGCTGTCGTGGCAGTGACCAAATTTTATATCACGGCAGCCCGACCTGATGCAGGGTTGATCAAAGGTCACCTCAATGATGGCCTTACACTCCTCGTCCACATCAGCATGTTTCATTGCTTGGAGAACATTCAACTTAATTTCTTGATCGTTCACGCGCATGGTTAGTTCTCCTTTCTCCACATCAATCAATGATCTTCCCGTGGCTAAGAAGGGTCGCCCAAGGATGACTGGTGCGTTTTCATCTGCCTCACAATCTAAGATAAGAAAGTCAGCAGGAAATATAAGCTTATCCACTCTTACCAAAATATCTTCAATTTTTCCCTCGGGGTGAACGTAAGAGCGGTCGGCTAGCTGTAGGGTAACTGTCGTGGGCCGCGCCTTGCCAATACCTAGTTTCTGAAAAACAGATTTGGGCATTAGATTAACACTAGCACCCAGATCACAAAGTGCCTTACCCACAAATTTGCCGATTACACAAGGTAGGATGAAGCTCCCCGGATCCTTCTTTTTCTGGGGTGGCTGTCGATGAAGAATGCTCATGCAACCTTCTGTCATCTTGACCGTTTCGAATTCCCCAAGTTTAGATTTTTTCGACATAACATCCTTGAGAAATTTAGCGTAACGGGGCATCTCCCTAACAGCATCTAACAACGGAATATTGATATGAACCTGTTTAAAAATATCATAAATCTTTTTAAGTTGAGATTCATGCTTAGCTTGCTGTATCCGTTGAGGGAAGGGTGGTGGGGGACGGTAATCAGCAATACGTCCTTCCCACTGCATGCGAATCTGAGGACGGTAATCATCGTTTTTCTCCTCTGTCGCTTCTGCTGTCGTGACAGGCTCATCGGCAGCAGTCTGTTTATCACCTGTCGGGGCAGCATCCTCGGCAGGTTTATCCAAGGCGGGTTCCTTCTCTGTTTCAGCTTCTTTTTCCGGCCCTGGTAACTTTTTCCCACTCCTAGTAGTAATCGCCTTACATTGCTCATGTGGGGGCGGTCTAGCATTTTCAGTATTGCTAGGGAAACCTCCATTCTGCCTTGGCATAATATGTTGCGATACCTGACCCATTTGTGTCTCTAGAGATTTCAACGTAGCCTCATGATTTGTCATTCTCATCTTGGTTTTATCCATAAAGGTTTCCGTCTTCTTGACAAACTGATTAATATTCTCCATATACGTACCGGTCTGAGACATAAAGGTGGCCAGAGTCTGTTCCAATATACTACTCGTGGCAGGTGGTGGCTGCTGTTGCTGCTGCGGCGGCAGGTTCTGCCGCGGCAGTTGCTGTCGCGTCAGCAATCTAGGACCCCCTTGATTCTGATGATGTACTTGCGGATTCAGGGCATTGTTAGGGTTACTCCAGGAAAATTTGGGATCCTTCCTCCAATTAGGGTTGTAGTTGTTGGAATTATAGTTCGGCTTGTAATTTCCAACATATTTTCCCTCTTCTATATTTATTGGGCACTCATCCCTACTATGATTTCCCACACAAGTAGCACAAACTTCCTCGACAGCAAATCCTTGTAATTCATCATCATTCAATAACTTTTTCATTGCTTTAGTAAGGAATGCTACCTGCGATTTCATAGTGCTGTCGGCCTCATAGTCCTTGACAGCAAGTACCCGTTTACCCCCTCTTCTCGCGGTCGGAAACTGCTCTTCATTCTTGGCCAGATTTTCTAAAAACTTGCAACGCCTCGTCCGGATCTTTATCCAATAATATTCCATTTGCTGCAGAATCAATTCGAATGCGAGTTTGTAAGTTAGCAGCATTATAGAACTTAGTTACATGATTCCAGACGGGGAATCCATGCATTGGGCAGTTCCGAAGAAGAGTAGTAAATCTGTCCCAGGCCTCGTGCATCGGCTCGTCATCTTCCTGTTGAAAAGTAGCAATTTCATTACGTAATCGCTCAGCTAAATGTGAAGGATTAAAACGAGATAAAAATTCACGAGTTAAATCTACCCAGGTCATAATTGAACCCGGTGTTAGTTTATTCCACCAAGTTTTAGCTCTGACCCTCAATGAATGGGGAAATAACCGAAGCCTCAGTATCTCCGGACTAACTCCTGGAAGTCTAAACGAACCATAGATCTCCTGGAACGTTTTGAGATGCTCCCTAGCATCTTCTGTCGCAGAGCCACTGAACTGTCCGGCGTTGTTGATCATACTAAACATGACAGGTTTGAGCTCGAAGTTGTCAACATCAATATCCGGCAATGTGGTCTCCAGTTCTACATGATCGTTCAGCATGTAGTCACGACATGACCGTCGTCCATCTGCCGCGGGCGGGTCACCGATAGGCGGGATATCTCCACCGGCAGGCTGATTACGGGCCATATGCTCTAGCTGTTCCTCAAGGTATTCGTTTCTGTCTAAAAGGCGGCGAAGTTGTTTCTTGAGATTGAAGGAACGTTCAATTTCCGGATCTAACTTATACTCAGGATCTTTGCCTCTTTTCGATCTGCGCATAAACAAGAAAACCTCGTGAAAAGCAAGAGTTTAAAACACAAAAGAAAAATTAAAGAAAATTTAAATAAAAACAAAAAACGAAAATAAAAACAAAAAGTGCAAGGAAAGAAAGGTGTAATTATGTTGCCAATCCCCGGCAACGGCGCCAATAACTTGTTGCGTGTAAAAGAGTCTATCGCAATTGTAGTGCAAGTGTACACGACGCAAGTAGTAAGTGATACGAAGTATCGGATATCGTCTCCACAGGGATTGGGCTAATGACTTCACCTAAATTCACTGCACGAAGTAAAAGAGAAATAATTGAGAGTTGTCACGAGAATAATAAAGTAAAAACGCAAATAAAAGAATTGAGTTATCAAGACAGAGAGAATGGGCTGGTATTGAATTGCTCAGTAGTGCAGGTATTGGATTGCTTAGGATCTCCAGTTCTGTCGTCGCACCCGTCGCCGACAGCACCTGTCGCGACGGCTGTCCGTTAGCTGTCGCGGCAGCGAACACTAACTCCGTACTTCAAGCTTGGCAAGAATCCCAGATCTGCCTTGTCCTATCCCTAGGTCCAAGTCTGTCGGCGATCACGTCTTTGATGATACCTCCCGGCGTGAATCGAAGGATGAACACCGATGTGTATGAATTCTTCCTTAGCCACTTAACCTCGCCCTATCCCTAGGCACGAGATGGTTCAACTATAAACTAGAGAACACGCTCTTATCTCTTTTGTATACTTAACTCTCCCGATGCTAAGTAAATGGATAACCTCACAATGCTCTCCCGATGCTCTTGCAAGATATTAAAACCAAGATAAAAGAACTTGAAGTTTATTTTATTGAACTTGGAAAATCCTAAAACAAAACAATCCTTGCAACTACTTTACAAAACAACCCGTAGCCCTAGGGGTTTTTAGAACATGTCGGTGACAGGTAAACGGCAGGGGTTTTTGGTTTCGGTTAAGGTGTGTTCTTATTTTACTTAAGTTCTCTCTAAAAAAAATCAGAAAATTTAACAAGCACAAGGTCCTCAAATGGAATTTTAACCACCATTATAACCTTTGCTTACCCAAGGTCCTCGAATGGAATTTTAACCACCATTATGACCTTAAAACCCACCCATGGAATTTTAACCACCATGGTGTACTTAACCATCTCGTTAGTGTACTTGGATGGAGTTACCGGTTCACACTTAACCACTCCACATCCAAGGCGACTTTATTCACGGTGCACCCAATCTTATAGCCGGCTAACTATATCCGATTTAAGTAACCAAGAACCACTTAGATCACTTGCCAATATAACCATCTTACCACATTAATCCAATGTTTTACATGCGTAATCCAAACGCAAAGACCAACGTTTACCATCATCAATCCACTGTTCTTGAAGCATTACACAAAGCCATAAAACAACATGCAACACTATGCATCAATTCCACAATTCCAATGTACAAAACCAAGGATCTCTTACCTCGAGCATCCTTCACACATGGCTTTCAAAACCAGCATTAAACCATGCTAAAATTTGCTTTCAAAACAGAATTTAAAACATGCAAAACACATGCATTGCATCCAACAATCACAATTGCTTTAAAAACCAATTCACAACACAAACCAAGAGGGAAAAATCCATTTACTTACTCTCGAGCTTAGCAAAGTTGTTTAGACTTAAACTAAGCTCCCAAAACCTTCAAACCTTGGTTTTAAAGCTGAAAACCCAACTTCACTCACCGATACACAAAACAAGGCTAGCCAACAAGCCTTCCAAGCATCCGAAAACCTTCAACGCCTCCTTTAATGCTCACGGATCAATCTCCCCTGTTTCAAGCACATAACAACAGAGGATTAATGCATCATAATGCATTAAAAACACCAGCAACACAACTCAACTCGCTGCTCTACACAAATCCAACATTTCGGCTACCAAACACAACCGAAATCACCTCCAAACACTTCCAAAACTTAACCCAGCCAAGATCCATCACTTCTAACCATTTATAAACATCAACTAACATCCAAAATGATCCCAAACACGTCCTTATACCTCCAGCTATAACAGATCATCAAGATCACTCCAAAAACCAACAAAAACTCAAGCAAAACTTAGGAAAATCAACCTATTCGGGATTGCATTGATAAAACCTCAATTTCACATCAATTTAACATTCATTTAACATCAAATTGACACTTCAAAATACTGCCCAATCAGATCATACGAAATTCCACCAAAATCAACCAAATCTTGCATTTTAAAGCCAAAATCAAGAGTTCAATTGTAAAACCTTTAATAAAACATAAATCAAGGATTGAGAACTTGGGAATTTCAGTAAAGAACTGAGAGTTTAGAGGAGAAGGACGTTCTTACCTCCAAACTTGAGTTTCTCCCTTTTTTGGAACCAAATTCTTGAAAATCCAATTAGCAAATGGTGAGGTTTTGTTGAAGAGATGATTAGAAATCAAAAGAGGATTAAAATCTCATGTTTGGACATCAAAATCAGAAGGAAATGCTCTGGAGAAAATGTGTTTGGTTTGAGAGAAAGATGAGGGAAAAATGGAAATGAAACTTTAGGAAAAGTTAGTTAAATGGCTAAAATATCTTTCCCCCCTTTTTACCTTTATTTTAAACCAATAATAAATCATTTAATATTTAAGAAAAATCTGGAGAAACTCCCATTGGGTAAATAGCTCCTTAAAGATTCAAAGTTTCAATCCTTTTTAAAACAGTCACCCGGTTTTCAAAAATTACATTTTGGTCACTAACCCAAAATGTCACTCTTCCAAACCTCATTTTGCAAAATTGATTCCACCATTCTCTTATATATAATAAAAGAGGATTTTAAGACATTTTTCCATATTTTTAATGCAACCCGAACTAGGCTTTCCTAAAAATCACCTTTTATATTCGAACCGCACTCTGACCTGTCCGGTCCAAACCCAAAACTTCTAAGCCCAAAATTGGGGTGTTACAACTCTCCCCCCCTTAAGGAATTTCGTCCTCGAAATTTCAACTGGCGAAAAGAGAACAACCAAACTTCTCAAAGCAACACACAAGGCAACACAAGAGACTTAACCACCACTAAACACTCTCCTCACAAAACTCCACCCAAACTCAACACCAACACATATGGTTCACGAATTCCAGAACACTCAGATGTTAACCACATCTTAACCTCTCACACTTCCGAACTGCACATAGCCCCAACAACAACCTGAAGAACCTCCAACTTTACATCATACACCACCTTAACTTACAACTTCCAAAACTTGTTCACACAGTGACACCAACCAGTTCAATTCAGCCACCATGTAACTCACAACCTACACTGCTTCCAAAACTCCTTGCAAAAACTACTCAACCTCCTTCAGAGATTTTCACAACAAGCAAAAATTCTTAAGCAACAACTGCTTACCCAACTTCTCAACATATTGTTGTTATTCCTTCACATCCGCCACTATTACTACCACAACAATTCACCAGGACTACTCACCCATTATCTAATAATCACGTCACAAAACCCCAACCTTGTCTCTGCCAGCCATTCCACATACCATCAGCTGACCTAAAAAGGAATTTACTTAATCACAACCAGCCAACCACTTCTCACAAGAACCCGTCCAACCAACAATGGCCTTTGATCTTACATTGCCTTTCCACTACAAGTTTTGACTACAACACTTGCCTTACTAGAACATCGCCCAACCTATACATACATATTTAGGTTACGAAACTTCTATTCTCCCGGGCTAACCCTTTTCTACAACCCACAACAAAACCTCTTCTCAACTCCTCAAAGGTTGCTATGAACCATCACCTACATAAACAACCCTTCTACTACAACATCAATGCCAAGTTACCTCAGCACTCTGGAAACACATCCACTATCTTACTACAACACTTAACACCAAGAAACCACCTCTTCTACTAGCTATTCAAAAACCACTTGACCGACACTAACACAATGGTAACCTCCTCACCACCATACCGCTAAACTCCTTAAGAGCCAAACACTTTCCTTCTACAACATGCTATACCGCACTCACCATTACTAACAACTTGCTCAATACCCTCCATCCAATCTAATCCTACCACAACTCTAACAGACCCGATTAGTTATTAGCGAGTGTGAACGTTCGTATGCATGGTCACCAATATGCCCTATCAATGCCTGATGTACATGTATGCAAAACCTCTAATGTCATGCCACATGTATGCATGGACCAGTACACATATAATATAGCATATAACAAATGATTTAACTGTGCATGTATGTCGATTCACACCCACCAATAACATGCTCAGAATCCGTCTAAGAACAACCTCCTACCTCACTTCAACTTGTCTAACTCCATCATTCTAACAACCCATTATCCACAAGATACTCACTAATGCCCTTTTCACACTAGAGTTGTTTCCAAAACAACAACAACTACTACCCCAACCATGCTAGCAACGAAACCATACTCATTACGCAAGGAAAAACCAAACCAAAACCAAACTAAGATAACTAGGGAAAAGGTTACTTAACAAGGTTACCTGAAAACACATCACCACCCCGAAGCTTCAACAGACGAACTCTCTTCCGTGCAGAACCATCATTCCCTAGCCGCACCGCTGCAGCATCAGCTAACACTCTTAGGTCATCACCATCTCCCTGCGGCAAAGAACCTTGGCTACCCCGAGCCAACCTCAAACAACTACGTCTCAGATGTCCAACAGACCCACAATTCCAGCAGACTTCACTTTCCAAGCTCCTCACAACTTTCTGCCCTTCCTTCCACCCTCGAATTTTGTCTCGGCCGTGCCCACGACCCTTCAGAGACCCTTCTGCTACCACTGAAGCTGATTTTACCACATGAGGACAATCTCGCTTCACATGCTCCTTAGAACCACAGTTCCAACAAGCACCTGCGCCCCAACAACCTCCGACATGGCGCCTTCCACAACGGTCACACACCGGTAGCTGAGCTTTCACTTCTTGACCAAGCAGCACTTGCCCCAGATTTGCACTACCACTCAGGCTTTGATCCAAGCAAAAACTTCCATCACGTAGCCTCTTACACTGCTTAACACTTGGAAATTTCTCTCCAAGATACCTTTCATAAAAGGCAGATACAAAGAAATCCCAATCAATGTCGTGGATGTGCGATGCCACAGCCACAGATGTCCACCAGGCACAAGCGTCCTCCAACATCAACGTGACAACACTTCCCAGCTTACAAGCATAATCACACCCTTCCTGATCCAAAATCAGAACCACACTGGCTAACCAAGCCTCAAACGTCTCAGGTGTCGAACCATGATACTCCACAACTCCCAAATCATATAAACGATGTTTCGACAAACCCGCACATCCCAAAACCGGCACGTCTACAGGCCTTACTGTTACCACAGCCGGAGGTGTTCCCAACACCTCTTGAACAACAGATGATGAACTTTTCATCACAGAACCAACTTCTTCCTCCTGCCCTACTACTTCAACACCAAGCACAGAAGACTGAGACAAAACACCTCCATTAAAAGGTGAATTCCACGCCTTAACAACCTGCTCTAAGGCAGCAACCATCTCACATAACTGCCATTCTTTCATCGATTTCACCATGATATTAACAGCAAACAATCACAACAAAACAAACAATAATAAGGCAATAGCTATAATACAATAGCTTTAAGCAAGGATTCAAACTCCAACTCCAAAATAACACAATAGCTATAATAATAAGGCAATGGGTATCCCGAATCCTCCCCTTTTACATGACATAACAGTCAATAAAAATATGGATATCACAACATCAAGCATATCAATCAACATATTCGATCATGCTTTCATCAAACAACATCCACTCGCAACAGCATAGCATCAAACAATAACATACCCATTACACTACCATCATTCACAAAATCAGCTCATAACACCAGCACAACATCAGCACAAATCCACATTAGCTCAATGAAGATCCACAATCAAAAAGCATGCTAAAAACATCAACAATTCACTCAATAACATGCATTTCAACCGGCTTTCAACTACTCATCAGCACAATCATCAAACACCTATTACAACAACTTACCATTTCCCCAAACATTCACAACTCAGCTCTGATACCACCAAATGTAACCCCCTAACCCGGCCCAGACGGTTGAACCGAATTAAGAAGTTTACACGGGGAAAACCAAAGTCAACCCGAAAGTCAACCTTGATTAACGACCCTTTTTTTCTTTCTTTTACTCTTGTCTAGATGCACGTTAACCTTAGATATGTTCACAAGATCATCATACTCAAGATCATAACATTCGCAGACCAGTCAGGGACTCAATTGCACAAATTACAACATTAGGGACCAAAATATAAATTCTGGAAATTATAAGGACTTTACCCAAATTAATGTTACCAATATGAAATTAATCATCTTTCATGCTTCTCTGCCAAAATTCAGCTCGAACGGACATCTCAAACTCATTCAATTGCATACACAAAGTTCAGGACCAAAACGCAAGGTTTTCAAAACATTTAACCAACAATTTCAGTGCCCAACGGTCGGGTGTTTCGGAACCGGAAGGACCCGTTCCGAAACGCGGGACCGTTCCGAAACCGGTATCGAAACAAGGCCTGGCAGTGGCCAAACCGTTCCGGAACAGTGCCTTCCGTTTTGGAACGCCCAGGCCATTTCAGGCCCTTGTTCCGATACGGTAACACCTGTTCCGAAACAGGTTGCCCAGATTGCAGAAAAATTGCTGGTTCATCATACAATTGACCCATCAAACTTGCTCCAAATGCAACCAAACTTTACCAGCAAGTCATTCAACAATCAAGGAGCATAATTGCATCAACCAAACATCAACATGGCATCAATTATGAAAAACCCCAATTATATAGGCATGCTTCCTACTTAGCAAACCATTCAAGCATCAATATGCCAAAACCACCTCATAAAGGCCAATTACATGTTCCAACATTAACAACAACATAAAACCAAACTTGTCCAACATACACAATCCCATTAAACATCAACATAAGAGATTCTTCCCCCATTGCCTTTATTATCTATAGCTATTACCGAGACATACATCTCAAGTGGAGCTCTCCTTGAATCCCTTGCTTCTCGCTGTTCCAACTTCAATTATCTGCATTGATGGACAAAAAGGAGCGTAAGCACATAATGCTTAGTGAGGAATGCTCAAAACCAAAACACCATCAATGCAGCGAATCATAAAACCACTTTCAAAGCATCATAATTTGATAAACCAAAGCAATTTTTGAAAACCCTTCTCAACAACATGCTCAAAATCATGCATTGCTCAAACATGAAAATCAACCCTTAGCTTAGAAAGCCAAGTAACCCTTTTCAAAGCATAAACTTGCAAAACCACATTTCAACCATTCCAAGCATGAACATCAAATGCAAGGTTAAATACAAGAACCTTGGAAAACACTTCCTCTTTACATCATACCTTTCTCACACATTGAAAATCATTTCAAAGCAAGAAACCTTTGAAAACCACTTACTTCCTCAATTAATCACATGCATTAATCCAATGCAACACATGAACCACAAACTCAACATTTACCTTACATGCCTTTAAAACAAGCCTTCACAAGACTTCAATGCACTAAAGAGATTTCATGCACATATGCACCGTTCTCAATAGATTATAAACACTTGTACATGCTAACAAGTAAAACACGCATTCCTTAAGCATTATTCACTTCTCATGCAACCATGCATCATTTCAAGCATCTCATGCTTCATTATATTCAAGTACATTATATTGGCTTCCAAGTGATAAACCATATCCACTTTTCAACTCAACAACCAATCGGATACGCGGATCACAAGCGTTGTCCCCACGCTTCATACACACTACCAATCTCAAGGTCCCCAAATGGAATTTTAACCACCATTTGACCTTACCATACACAAGGCCCTCATATGGAATTTTAACCACCATATAGCCTTAACATTCACAAGGTTCTCATATGGAATTTTAACCACCATATAGCCTTAACACTAACAAGATCCTCATATGGAATTTTAAGCACCATATGACCTTAACATGCACAAGGTCCCCATATGGAATTTTAACCACCATATAACCTTAGCATCAACCATTGGTAGTTGTATAACATCACTAACGAGATCCGGGACATACTTCACAAGATCCACACATGGACTTTACACCACCATTGTGATCTTAACAAGCACAAGGTCCTCAAATGGAATTTTAACCACCATTATAACCTTTGCTTACCCAAGGTCCTCGAATGGAATTTTAACCACCATTATGACCTTAAAACCCACCCATGGAATTTTAACCACCATGGTGTACTTAACCATCTTGTTAGTGTACTTGGATGGAGTTACCGGTTCACACTTAACCACTCCACATCCAAGGCGACTTTATTCACGGTGCACCCAATCCTATAGCCGGCTAACTATATCCGATTTAAGTAACCAAGAACCACTTGCATCACTTGCCAATATAACCATCTTACCACATTAATCCAATGTTTTACATGCATAACCCAAACGCAAAGACCAACGTTTACCATCATCAATCCTCTGTTCTTGAAGCATTACACAAAGCCATTAAACAACATGCAACACTATGCATCAATTCCACAATTCCAATGTACAAAACCAAGGATCTCTTACCTCGAGCATCCTTCACACATGGCTTTCAAAACCAGCATTAAACCATGCTAAAATTTGCTTTCAAAACAGAATTTAAAACATGCAAAACACATGCATTGCATCCAACAATCACAATTGCTTTAAAAACCAATTCACAACACAAACCTAGAGGGAAAAATCCATTTACTTACTCTTGAGCTTAGAAAAGTTGTTTAGACTTAAACTAAGCTCCCAAAACCTTCAAACCTTG
This sequence comes from Hibiscus tridactylites, assembly GCA_958450335.1. NCBI lineage: Eukaryota > Viridiplantae > Streptophyta > Magnoliopsida > Malvales > Malvaceae > Hibiscus > Hibiscus tridactylites. The sequence continues at coordinate 72,670,691 of OY288272.1, forward strand.
GTTTTAAAGCTGAAAACCCAACTTCACTCACCGATACACAAAACAAGGCTAGCCAACAAGCCTTCCAAGCATCCGAAAACCTTCAACGCCTCCTTTAATGCTCACGGATCAATCTCCCCTGTTTCAAGCACATAACAACAGAGGATTAATGCATCATAATGCATTAAAAACACCAACAACACAACTCAACTCGCTGCTCTACACAAATCCAACATTTCGGCTACCAAACACAACCGAAATCACCCCCAAACACTTCCAAAACTTAACCCAGCCAAGATCCATCACTTCTAACCATTTATAAACATCAACTAACATCCAAAATGATCCCAAACACGTCCTTATACCTCCAGCTATAACAGATCATCAAGATCACTCCAAAAACCAACAAAAACTCAAGCAAAACTTAGGAAAATCAACCTATTCGGGATTGCATTGATAAAACCTCAATTTCATATCAATTTAACATTCATTTAACATCAAATTGACACTTCAAAATATTGCCCAATCAGATCATACGAAATTCCACCAAAATCAACCAAATCTTGCATTTTAAAGCCAAAATCAAGAGTTCAATTGTAAAACCTTTAATAAAACATAAATCAAGGATTGAGAACTTGGGAATTTCAGTAAAGAACTGAGAGTTTAGAGGAGAAGGACGTTCTTACCTCCAAACTTGAGTTTCTCCCTTTTTTGGAACCAAATTCTTGAAAATCCAATTAGCAAATGGTGAGGTTTTGTTGAAGAGATGATTAGAAATCAAAAGAGGATTAAAATCTCATGTTTGGACATCAAAACCAGAAGGAAATGCTCTGGAGAAAATGTGTTTGGTTTGAGAGAAAGATGAGGGAAAAATGGAAATGAAACTTTAGGAAAAGTTAGTTAAATGGCTAAAATATCTTTCCCCCCTTTTTACCTTTATTTTAAACCATTAATAAATCATTTAATATTTAAGAAAAATCTGGAGAAACTCCCATTGGGTAAATAGCTCCTTAAAGATTCAAAGTTTCAATCCTTTTTAAAACAGTCACCCAGTTTTCAAAAATTACATTTTGGTCACTAACCCAAAATGTCACTCTTCCAAACCTCATTTTGCAAAATTGATTCCACCATTCTCTTATATATAATAAAAGAGGATTTTAAGACATTTTTCCATATTTTTAATGCAACGCGAACTAGGCTTTCCTAAAAATCACCTTTTATATTCGAACCGCACTCTGACCGGTCCGGTCCAAACCCAAAACTTCTAAGCCCAAAATTGGGGTGTTACAAAAAGAGTTTCGGAAGAGGTACATTTTGGGTAGTGACCAAAATGTAAAGTTTCAAAACCTTGGAAAATGTGATTTTTAAAAGAGGAGCCAAAATCTTAGAATCCTTAGGGAGCTTTATTGCCATTTAGCCTTTCCTTAATATGACATGTGTTTTAAAAGGGATTTTAAAGTGATTTAATAAATGGTTTTTTTTAAATTAAAATTAATTAAATTAGAAAAAATGAGATTTCACTTGACGTAACTACCTTTCTCTTCTCATTTTCAGCCAAACACAATTCTAACTCATTTTCTCCAGAATTCTTTTCTCCCAAGCACTCTCTCAATATTTTCTACACAAATTCAAGAGTTCTTTCAAGTTCTTCAAGATTTTTGCTAAGGAAAACTTGTCATTCATTGAGGAAAGCAAGGATTGGAGGTAAATCCCTTCTCAACCTTCAATCCAAGTTCTTTATTGAAATTCCAAAGATCTTTGGCTTCTAATTAATGTTTTTAGTTCAGTCTTCAGTTGTTTCGGATGGGTAAATTGGTGTAGTTTGGGTGAGCAACGAGTTTGTGATTGGTTGTTGGTGTTGAAATGCATTTTAATGTATTTGGATCTCTGTTTTGATGATTCGAAAACATAGGATCTTGATCCGAGAGCAAACGAGACGTTTATGGAGGCTCCAGAAGAGTAATTTTTGTGTCGGTAAGCTAGGCTTCGCGTATCGGTGAGTGGAAATGGATTTTCCTGCTTTGTAACGCTTTGAACGTGGTCTTAGGAGCTTAGTGTAAGTTTGAAAAACTTAGCTAAGCTCAAGAGTAAGTGATTCGAAAGTCTCTCTCGGAAATGTGCTATGTTTTGATAGAAATGAACTTGTGTTAATGTGGATTTGATTATTTTTTTAAAGCATGGTTAATGCTGGATTTTAATGCCATTATGTTAAGGATGCACTAGGTAAGTGATCCTTGGTTTTATGTGATAAATGCATATGTTAAGCATGTTTATAATTGTGGAAATGGTATTGTGTTTATGCTTGTAAAACAGTGGAATATTGATGTTAAATGATTATATTGGCAAGTAATGGAAATGGTTTTTTGTTAGTTTAATCGGATATAGTTAGTCGGCTATAGGATTGGGTGCACCGTGAATAAAGTCGCCTTGGATGTCGAGGGGTTGTGATTTTGTCGTAATCTCCATCCAAGTACCCTAACGATTGAGGCTAAGATTACAACGGTGAATGGTTTAATCCTGTGTGAGTCTTGTGGTATGTGTCTCGTACTCTTGTTAGTGGAATTATACAACTACCGATGAGTGATGTTGAGGGGTTGTGAGCCATTAATCTTCATCACGGGTGTTGAGGGGTTGTGATTGTGCAATTTACCTCCACCATGTGTAGTCTGGTAGTTTGTATGAAGCGTGTGGGACAACGCTTTTAATCCGTGTATCTGATTGTGTCATTTGTTTTGGTATGGTTTGAGGATTATCACTTGAGAGCCAATATAATGATAGTGATTAATGATTAAGCATGAGATGTTTGTGAATGATGCAAGAATGCATGTGATGCTTGGTTTAAGAATGAGCAAAGGAATTTGTTGTAGTTTTAATGATGCAATATGCATGTGGTTTTAAAAGTGCATTGAATGCTTAAATGAGCAAGTTTAAAAGAAAGGCATGAGTTTGCAAATGATGTTGCAATGATTAAATGAAATGCATTGATGAATGTTGTTTTAGCGATCCTCACTAAGCTATATGCTTACGCTCATTTGTTTCATCAATGCAGAGAATTGAGCTTTCAAGGCAGTCCAAAAGCAAGGGGATTCGAAGAGTTTTGACTAAGCGATGTATGTGGTTCACCTTTAGTGTAATAAGTGGCAATGAGTGGGATTTCTACTCTTGTTAGTATTTGGTGATGTTAAACACCTTAAGCATGTTTGGTTTACTTATTTTGGATTGTAAATGGCCTTTCAGGTTGATTTGTGCTTGAATGTGGCTTTTAGCTTTTGTATGGTTTTGAAGACTAGGAATCATGCATATAGATCTAATGCTTGCATGAATGATGCTATGTTTTAGTTTATGTTTCGTAATGTTGGTCATCGATGCTTATACATGTTGTATGTATGTTGTCGCATGAATTGGAATGATTTCGGAGGTGATTATGTGAGAAAAACCGGCAAATAGTGAAGTTGATGGGCAAGGCGTATCGGAACGCCCTTACCTGTTTCAGAACGGTGGCCTGGAATGGTCATGGGGTTTCGAAACGGGTAGGAACATTCCGAAACATTTTGCTACCAGAAAGCATTGTTTCGATACGGGATTCGAAACACACCCCTGTATCGAAACGGTCAACCTGGTTTCGAAACGACCGTTCCAATACATGGTCTTGTGTTTCGAAACACCTGACCGTTGGATTTGAATTTGAATTGTTTTAGGTTTCTGTTTTCTTACGTTTTGGTCCCTGAGTCTTGAATGCTTAATTAAATAAGTTGGGATGATATGTTTAAGATGAAATTTGACATGTTTACATGTTATATGATTAATTTTGGATTGGTATCTTTAAAACTTGTTTACTCCTTATAATTCTGGAAATTTATAAATTAGTCCCTAAAAGTCGTTTGTATGCAATCGAACCCCTAATTGAGTTCTGTTCGCCGTGTCGCTTTTGCTAAATTGAATTGCTAATCATATAGGTTAATAATGTGCATCTAGAACAGATAAAAAGAAAAAACGGTCGTTAATCGAGGTTGGCTCTTACGAGTTGATTTCAATTTTCCCCGTGTAATCTTCTAATTTCGGGTCGGGCGTCTAGGCCGGGCTAAGGGGGTTCCATTCATCTTGTCCACGACTGCAGTCAGTGCTTTTGTCAAGCCAAACGACATCACCAAGAACTCATAATGGTTGTACCTCGTCCAAAAAGCTGTCTTAAGTACATCCATATCCTTAACCTTAAGCTGATAGTACCCTGACCTCAAATCTATATTTGAAAACACCGAAGCACCACAAAACTGGTCGAACAAATCATCGATCCTCGGCAAAGGGTACTTGTTCTTAATTGTCAACTTGTTCAATTGCCGATAATCAATGCACATACGCACGATACCATCCTTCTTCTTTACAAACAAGACTGGCGCACCCCAAGGTGCAATACTCGGCCTTATGCACCCTAAGTCAAGAAGCTCCTGAAGTTGCGTCTTCAACTCCTTCAACTCCATAGGTGCCATGCGATAAGGAGAAATGGACACCAGAGTCGCATTCTCATACAACTCAATACTAAACTCAACCTTTCGATTGGGTTGCAATCCAGACAACTCTTTCGGAAAGATACCCAGAAACTCATATACGGTTCGTATGTCTTGCACACGCACTTCCTTCGTGCCAGGATTAATCACATACGCCAAGAAAGCTTCGCATCCCAACTCCATCATATGGCTCGCTTCAAGAGCCGAAATTATGTTAGACAAGAACTTCACGTTCTCACCTATGATTACCACCTCGTAATCATCTGCAAGCTTCAGGGTAACCCGCTTAACATCAAAATCCACCACAGCTTGGTGCTCAACCAACCAGTCCATCCCAAGAATCACATCAAAATCATAAAAGGTAGTTCCATCAAATCAATAGAGAACACATGACCATGAACAGACAATGGGCACCTCTTATACAATTTCCTTGTAACCACGGTTTCACCAAAAGAACTTGTTACTTGCATTCCTACATCAACAGGAATATCAAACAAATGCGCATGCTCAGTCAAGATGTATGAATGCGTAGATCCAGAATCAATCAATGCTAGCAAAGACAATTATTGTAAGGTGAAGGTACCTGCAATAACATCGGTGTCGTTGTGTCCCTCGTGATCTGCAAACACCCTCGCGGGACCACCTATATCTGGCTGGACATCAACTACATGGGCCACACCTCTCTGGCCATCATATCTCCTCTGAAAGTTGCCACGACCATGCCTACGACCTCTCTGCTGTGCAACAACTGGTGCATGACCCTGACCACCTCCCGCTAATAGGGGACACTCAGGCTTACACCTCATGAGCCTCACGAGGGCAATCCTTCCTCAAGAGCTCCCGTGAACCACACATCCAACATGCATTCGGCTCAAATCTTTGCCTGTTGCCCTGAACCGGTCCACCTCATCCAAAGTTACCACACCTAACCGTAGGCTTATATCTATGGTCTCGGTTCCTCTTATTCTGTTCACCACTAGGGCCAGCATTAGCAACTCTCTTGCCAAAACTAGAACCACCCCCACATGAGGTCAGACCCAAACTCAGCTCTATATCTTTGGCTAGTCACGAGCACATCAAAATTAGTATAATCAGTGGCTAGCATGTACGTCTTCATGTCTTGCACCAAGCCATACTGAAAATGATCGCATTGGTACCTATCACTTGGCACCAACTCCGAAGCATATTGGCTCAACCGTACGAACTGAACCTCATACTCAGCTACGGTCATACTCCCCTGAACCAGAGACATAAATTCTCTCTTTTTATCATCCAAGTACCTAACTCCAAGGTACTTTCTCTTGAAAGCAAGCCGAAGAATGTCCAATCTACCTCTTCCGGCTCCAATGCTGCGGTCGTAGTCGTCGACCATGTATATGCATCACCATGCAACAACGATACTGCGCAACCCGGCTTCCATGCATCATTGCACCCCATCTGATCCAATATCCGGATCGTACTGGCCAACCACGCCACGGACGCCTCGGGGGATAATCCACAAAATTCTACTCCTCCCAAACTCCTCAGTCGCTCTAGTGGCAATCCCACTTGCCCAATAGTAGGAGCATGTACATGCACTCCAGCAACAACAGCCTGAAATTCTCCCGTCATCGCCTGTACCAAAGGCATCCAATCTCTAATGCCCGGACCAGAATGTCCTTGTTGTTCCTGCTCCCACCCCCAGGTGGTGGTGGCGGAGGAGAAGGTAAATTTCCACCAAGCAGAACCTCGTTCTCCTGGTCACGTTGCCCTTCAGTAGAGCTATCGCTCCATAACGTAACTCATGTCTCGGTCCCATTGTGCTAGTTAACATTTAAACATGAACATAAAACAAACAAATTATAAGGCCAGCTCTTAACAAGGATCCCAAGACTTTCAAAACCAATTTAAAACATTTCACTAGGTAATAAGGCAATGGGTATCCCAATTTCCCCCCAACATAGCATAAAGCATACTACATGCATACTTCAACCATCAACATTCAGCCCAATCATCATTGTAGAATTGTTCACTTCCATATTCATTCATCATGTACAACATCACTATCACACATTCGACATAAACATACTTAAACATTCACCAGACAAAGCAAATATCACCAAAATACATATCCACATCACAAATCACTTACCCACAACTTACCATCATCCCAACCTTTCGTAACATGGCTCTGATACCACCAAATGTAACCCCATCGGCCCAGCCTAGCCGATAGACCGATTCGAACGGGTCACACAGGGAGTATTGAAGTAAACCGAGATGGTTTACCTCAATAAACAACCTATTTTTTCATTTTATCTTGTCTAGATGCAACTTAGGTTCCTATGTGTTCGTACACAAGCAGCAGATGAAACATCAACGCAACAGCCAATTAATTAAAGCCGATTAAGATTTAGGAACCATTTTGTAAATTTGATAAATTATAAGGACTTTTGTCAAATTCTAGTTACCAACCTTTAATTAGGTTCATTACATGCTTCTCGGTGAAATCTCAGCTCAGAATGAGATTTAGAACTCATCCGATTGCATACAAGGCAAATAGGGACAAAAATGTAAGAAACAAAAACTCAGAACAATTCAAAAATAGGTCCAACGACCAAACATTTCAAAACAGAAAGCCTAGTATTGGAATAGCCGTTTCGAAACACAGCTGACCGTTTCGATACGCAGGCTCGTTTCGAAACTCCTCAAGAAACGTTTGGGCACGATGGTTCACAGAGGCAAAATGTTCTGAAACATGCCTCATCGTTCTGAAACACCAAAGCCATTTCAAGCCATCGTTTTGAAATAGGCAACGAAACACCTAGGCCTGCAATGTTCTAAAAAGCTGGTATAAATCACTTTATGCCCTTTGAAACCATCCCGACACATGTCCTAACATATTGGCAACTTATTTACACATCAATGACCACATATACGAAGCATAAGCAATATCATAACATCATTCTCATAAGCTACGGAACTAAAGGCACGCTTCCTAGAAGTTAAAAGAACCAAAATGCTAAAATCGATATGCAAGCACAAAACCAAACTCAAAGGCCATTTACAAGTCCAAATATGCATCTCAAACTTGCACAAAACCTGAAAATACAAAACTAACAACATTCAAGCATCGGACACCCCCATTGCCCTTATTACACTAGTTCAAAAGCAAAACGTACTTTTAGCAAAATGTCTTGGTATGATTCCTTGAAGATGCTACCTCCAAAAGCCTAATTATCTGCATGGATGAACAAAGAGAGAATAAGCATGCAAGCTTAGTGAGGATTGCTCAAAACCACACACATCATCAATGTTCAAAACCATTTTTCATTCCTTCGAAACCAATATACCTTTCTTGACAAAACATGCACTTTTGCATCAATCCCATTGTATTAAATATCATGCATCATGATTCATCTAAATTTAGGAATTAAACCATTGATACTCATATTCCAAGCTTTCCAAGCATAAACACCATTATGCTAAGCTTTAACCAAAACATGCATATTTCAAAATATGCATTAACAAAATTTTCCACAATAACACATTTCATCATATTGGCTCACAAGTGATAAACAACAATCTCAAAAACATATATCGGATACACGAATTACCAAGGGTTGTCTCACACCCTACATACACTCTACCGACATTACAAGGCTCACACACGAGAGCGACACTCCATCATTGTGACACCCATGGTGGAGTATTCGGTACAATCACAACCCCTCAACACCACTCATCGGTAGATGTATAATCCACTAACGAGAGACGGGACACATACAAGGTTCGCACCCGAGAGCTACCCTAAGCCGTTGCAACCTTAAGCAATCCTCAATCGTTAGGTTACTTGGATGGAGTAATCGGTACAATCACAACACCACAACATCCAAGGAGACTTGTTTATAGTGCACTCAATCCTATAGCCGACTAACTATATCCGATTTCATTTATAAAACATTTTATTCAACATCACTTGCCAATATAACCCATACCTCATGCATAACTCATTGTTTTTACAAAGCATTTATGATAAGCCATCAACAAGCATTAAACCATGCTTAAAACCTCATGCATCAACACATGCATACAAGGACCACTTACCTAATGCATCTTTTAACCACATGGCATCATCAAACACCATTTATATTCTCAAAAACATGCTTTAAAATAGTAGGTAAATGCAATTAAAATCAAGTGCAACCAAAGGCTCAAAACTAGCACAACTGAGGGAGAAATTTCGATTTACTTACTTCTGAACTTAATAAAGTGTCTAAAGCTCTTATTAAGTTCCCCAAACCTTTTTTAAAATGTTTCCACGCTGGAAAACTAAATACCACTCACCGACTCGTGAAACCACGCTTGCTGACGCGACTACTGATCTTTGAAGCCTCCAAAAACACTTCATTTGCTTCCAGAATATTATCCCATGTTTGTAACACATCAAAACAGATATTCAATGCATTAAAGTGCATCCAATACTCCAGCACACACAAGAAATCTCGTAGCCTTGCTCTAAAGCACCAAAACACCCATCTGAAACAGCTGAAAACTCAATCGATTGACCTCTAACGTCATCCCAGCCATTACCCAACTCATCCAACAAATATTAGGCATTAATCACCATTCAAAAACAACCTACAACCATCCTTATACCTCCAACAACTCAAATTCCTCAAGAACACCTCAAAAATTCACCCAAAAGCACTTCAAAAACTAAGGATCTCAAGGATTTTGGGATCTATATTATTAAGACTCCACTTAAACACAAAAAAAAACCTTTCAAAACTCATTTAGAAACAAACTCAAGCCAACCACTTAAATAAAACTCCGAAAATCACCTTAAAATCTATTTTCAATCAAGATTTCAGGAGTTTAACAATCTAACAACAAAACCTCAATCAAAATCAGTATTAAAGAGTCAAATATCTTTGGAATTTCATTAAAGAACTTAGATTAGAGGGATAACATGAAAATGGCCTCCAGTCCTTGCTTCTCCTCTAATTTGGCAAAATTTGCTTGAAGAAACTTAAAGGAGAATGGAAGAAATCAATAAAGAAAATATAGGAATCAAGAGAGGTTTTGAGAGAAAAAGATTTTTGGAAAATTGAGAGAAAAGGGAGAGTGTTTGACTGAAGTGAATGTGAGAAGTGAAAAGCTCATCAAAAATTTCATTAACCGATTAACTAACTTTCTTTAATTAAACAAATAAAACCTTTTTAATTATTTAATAAACATTTAAAACACTGGCCAAATTAGGGAAAATGCATAATTTCCTAGTAGCTCCCTAAGGATTCTAAGATTTTTCACTGTTCTTGAAAAACACATTTTCCAACTTTTAAATCTTTACATTTTTGTCACTGCCCAAAATGTACACTTTAGAAAACCCATTTTGTAAAATTGATTTGACCAACCTCTTAAATACCATTTTATATGATTTTAGGATTTTTTATCATATTTTTATCCTATAACGCCCTGGTTTTGGGCCTAGATGTTTTAGTCTTTGGATCGGACCAGTCGATAGTGGTTCGAATCGTGTAAGGTGATTTTAGGAAATCAAGGATCATGATGGGATAAAATTTTGATAAAAATTGCTAAAATCCTCTAAAAATATAATTAAGGGGTTGGTCAAATCAATTTTACAAAAGGGGTTTTGGAAAACAGACATTTTTGAGTAGTGACCAAATTGTAAACTTTCAAAACTGGGAAATGTGATTTTTAAGGTGGAAGCCATAATATTAGAATCTTTAGGGGGATTTAAGTCAATTTGACCTTTATTCAACATGACATGTGATTTAAATGGGTTTTAATTAAATGATTTTAATCAGAATTTGATATTAATTAATTGGTCGTTAATGGATTTTCATTCTACATAACTACCAATTCCCTCTCAATTTAGCCAAACACCATTTTCTCTCATCTTTTCCAGAATTCTTTCTCCAAAAAATCCTCTCAACATTTCCTAAATCTTTTCTAAGAGATCTTCTTTAATTCTTCAAAATTTTTGCAAGGAAAACTTGTCATCTATTGAAGGAAACAAGGATTGGAGGTAAATCCCGTTCTCAACCTCTAATCTAACTTCTTTATTGAAATTCTCAAGATATTTGGCTTTTAATAACTATTTTTTTATTGAGTTTTCAATATAGTTTTGATTTGAGATCAAAATCTTATGAAAATGTGGATGAAATATTGATTTTCGGACATGATGAGTTGGGCACTGTTTTGTGTTGATTTTAATTGATTTCTAAGTTGGTTTATATGTTAAAATGAGGTGTGGTTAATATAGATCCTGAAATCCTTGAGATCCTTGAGTTTCTTGGTAGTTTTAAGTGTGAATTTGGGGTGTAATGGTGGAATTTTGATTGCAGGAGGTATAATGATGAGTTAGGATGTTTATTAGATGTGTTTTGATGTTGATAATGCTTTGGAAGTGATGTATGATGGCTGTGCTTGGTTTAGGAAGAAATTGATTGAGTTTTCGGTTGTGGGAAGGGTATTTTGGTGTAGTTTGAGTGGGCAATGAGTTTGTAAATTGTTGTTGGTGTTAGAATGCATTTTAATGCATTTAGATATCTGTTATGATGATGTGAAAACAGGGGATCTTGATTCAGAAGCAAACAAGGTGATTTTGGAGGCTCCGAAGGTGTAATTTTCGTGTCGGCGAACAAGGATACGCGTATCGGTGAGTGGAAATGCAAATTTCTACTTTGTAATGCTTTGAGCATGCTCTTGGGAGCTTAGTGTATGTTTGATACACTTAACTAAGCTCAAGTGTAAGTGTTTCGGTAATCTCTCTCTTGGAAATGTGCTAAGTTTGATGAAAATGCATTTGATGTAAGAGTGGATTTGCTTACTGTTTTTAAGCATGTTTAAGAATGGTTTAATGTTGGATTTTAATGTCATTATGTTAAAGATGCACTAGGTAACTGATCATTGGTTTTCATATGAAAATGCATATGATGTTAAGCATGTGTGCTTGTGGAAATGACATTGTAGTTATGCTTGAAAAAAGTGGATTAATGTGGATAAATGATTATATTGGGAAGTGATGAAAATGGTTTTTGGTTACTTTAATCGGATATAGTTAGTCGGCTATAGGATTGGGTGCACCGTGAATAAAGTCGCCTTGGATGTTGAACGGTTGTGATTGTACCGTAACCTCCATCCAAGTACCCTAACGGTAAAGGTTAAGATCACAACGGTGAATGGTTAGTTCCGTGTGTGAGTCTTGTGTATGTGTCCCATACTCTCGTTAGTGGAATTATACAACTACCGATGAGTGATGTTGAGGGGTTGTGATTGTGCCATTAATCTCCATCACGGGTGTTGAGGGGTTGTGATTGTGCCATTTGTCTCCACCTTGTGTAGTCCGGTAGTTTGTATGAAGCGTGAGGGACAACACTTGTAATCCGCGTATCCGATTGTGTCTTGTGTTGAAATGGTTTATAGATTATCACTTGTGAGCCAATATAATGTAAATGACAATGTGAAGCATGAGATGCCTGTATATGATGCAAGGGTGCCTGAGATATATGTGTATGATGCAAGAATGCATGTGATGCTTGCTAAAGCATGAGCTAAGGTCTATTTGATGTTGTAAATTGATGCATATGTGCATGAGGTTTCAAAAGTGCATTGAAGTCTTGGGAAGACATGTTTTATAAATGGCATGAGATGTAAAGTGTTGATTTTGCAAAAAAAAAAAATGAGATATGCATTGATGAATGTTGTTTAGCGATCCTAACTAAGCTTATTGCTTACGCTCATTTGTTTCATCAATGCAGAGAATTGAACCTTTGAAGGCAGCCCAAAAGCAAAAGGAATCCAAAGCTTTGTTCAAGAGATGAATGTGGTTCATCCTTAGTCTAATAAGTGGCAATGGGTGGGATTTATACTTTGGATTGTTTGAGGTTGTTTCCTATACTTTGAACATGTTTGATTTCCTATACTTGAGTTGTAAATGACCTATGGAGTTTGGTTTTTGGTTTATTTGGTGTTATAACTTGTTATGGTTTTTGTAAACTAGGGAGCATGCCTTTAGTGCCTTTGCTTATGTGTTTGTTGCCATGTTTAAGCTATTGCCTCGGTATGATGAATGTTGATATGTATCCATGTTGTATGCATGTTGTGGTATGTCTCGGGGATGACCCGAGTGTGGAAATGCATGAAAAACTAGCAAAATCTGATGTTGCAGGGCAAGGAGTAACGGAACGCCCTTGTCTATTTCGGAACAGGGGCCCGAAATGGCCTTAAGGTTTCGGAACGGGTGAAGGCGTATCGAAACACTTTGGCTACTGGAAGGGGGTGTTTCGATAGGGTCTCAAAATGCACTCGAGTATCAAAACGGTCAACCTTGTTTCAAAACGACCGTTTCGGTACAGGGTCATCCGTATCGAAACACTGTACCATTGGTTTTGAATTTTGAGTTGTGCTGAGTTTTTCTTTCTTACATTTTGGTCCTTAAATGTTGGCTGCTTAATTAGCGGGTTTGAATGATCCGTTTGAGTTGAAATCTATCCAGATGGCATGATATGTGTTTAATTTAGGAATGGTAACTCTGGAACTCGTTTAATCCTTATAATTTTTGAAATTTATGTTTTAGTCCCTAAAATACATTTTTATCCAATTGAGTCCCTGTTTGAGGTCCGTTCGCTGTGTCACTTCCGCTGGAGTAATATATTAAACATATATGCTAATACTGAGCATCTAGACCGGGCTAAAGGGGTTACATATCCCATCCCGAACCTTGATTTCTCTAAACCACCTTTTAACAGTTTGAATAATCGACACCGATTTCACCAGCCCAACCCGACTCACCAAAACACCTAAGCCCAAAATCAGGGCATTATACATGTGATCCCTTGTGAGGTAGCAGCTAGTGTCCAAGATCTCCCGTTAATGTGTCGCGACAGTTGTCCTGGCAGGGTCCTACATGCTTGTCCCGGCATTGTTGCGATCTGGTTTAAGTGTGGCCTGGAATGTTTGGCATTTCTCTGAATCCTCCCCATGTTTTCTTGTGTTTAGTACGTGAAGTTTCACATGCTCGTCATTGATTCACATTGTCAACTCTCCCTTCTCAACATTGATTATCGTCCATATGGTAGCAAGGAATGGCCGTCCCAGAATGAGTGGTACTTTCTCATCTGTATCGTAATCTAAAACGAGGAAATCAGTAGGGAAAATAAATTTATTGACTTTTACTAGTATGTCCTCAATTTTCCCCTCAGATTGTGCATGTGATCCATCAGTAAGCTGTAGCATTATCGTTGTCGGTCTGGCCGTCCCAATCCCCAATTTTTGGAAGACTGACTTGGGCATGATGTTTATGCTTGCCCCTAGATCACAGAGTGCTTTCCCCTCGTAGTGGTTCCCGATTGCGCATGGTATGAGAAAACTTTCGGGTTCCTTTAGCTTGGGCGGAGCTCAGTTGTGTAATGCGGTAATGCATTCCTCCGTTACAGCCACCGTTTCAAATTCTCCAATCAATTTCTTTTTTGATATGATGTCCTTGAGGAACTTGGCATAGTTTGGGATTTCCTTGATTGCCTCCACCAAAGACAGATTAGTGTGTACTTGTTTTATAATGTCTACGAAGTTCTTAAACTGGCACTATTTCTTTTGTTGTTTTAGTCTTTTTGGGAATGGTGGAGCTGGTGTGCTGTTTCTGGGTTCTGTCATGGGTGCTACCACAGGTTCTACCGGCGCAACATTGTTTTTGGTTGCTGTCGCAGCCCTATTGTCTTTGGTCTATGTTGTGGCAGTTAACTCCTCTAATTTCTCCGGTGTTGTATGCTTGTTCTTAGGTCCCTCAAATTGGATACCACTCCTGGTGGTTACGACTTTGCACTGTTCATACGATGTCCCCTTAGTGGCTTTAGTGTCACTAGGAAAACCTCCTACTGGCTTAGTGTTAAGAATTTGTGCTATATGCCCCACTTGAGTTTCTAGGGATTTCAATGTTGCCTCGTTGTTCTTGTAACCAATTAGACCGGCCTAGATGCTCAGCCCGAACTAAGAAGATTACACGGGGAAAACCAAAGTCAACTTGTGAAAGTCAACCTCGATTAACGACCCTTTTTTAAATTTTCTAAATGCACATTATTAACCTATGTGAATAACAAATCAAATTAGCGGAAGCGACACAGCGAACGGAACTCATTTAGGGGTTTAATTGCATACAAACGTCTTTTATGGACTAATTTGTAAATTTCCAGAATTTTGAAGACTAAACAGGTGTTAAAGTTACCAAACCAAAATTAATCACAAATATGCCAACATGTCAAATTTCATCTTAAATGGATCAACCAAACTCATCTAATTAAACATTCAAGACTCAGGGACTAAAACGTAAGAAAACAGAAACCTGAGGCGATTCAAATTCAACTGCAACGGTCGGGTGTGTCGAAACACAAGACCCTGTATCAAAATGGTCGTTTCGAAACCAGGTTGACCATTTCGATACTCGGGTGCGTTCCAAAACCCGTATCGAAACACAGCTTTCCAGTAGCAAATCGTTCCAGAACGTTCTTACCCGTTCCGAAACCTCATGACCATTCCAGGGCACCGTTCTAAAATAGGTAAGGGCGTTCCGATACAACTTGCCCTGCAACTTCACAATTTGCTGGTTATATCACTCATAAACACCTCCGAAAACATTCTAATTCACACCACAACATATATACAATATGTTCAAACATCAAAGATCAACATTACGAAGTACAAGATAAAACATAGCATCATTCAAGCAAGCATTAGATCTATAGGAATGCTTCCTAGTCTTCACAACCATACAAAAGCTAAAAGTCACATTCAAGCACAAATCAAACCTCAAAGGCCAATTACAACCCAAAATACCAAACCAAACATGAACAAAGTAATTAACATCATCTTCAAACATCCAAGAGTAGAAATCCCACCCATTGCCTCTTATTACACCAAAGTAAAACCACATACTTTTCTAAACCAAAGTGCTTGGATTCCCCTTGCTTTCTTGTTGCCTCAAATCCTAATTCTCTGCATTGATGAAACAAATAAGCGTAAGCATGAAGCTTAGTGAGGATCGCTAAAAAAACATTCATGTAACCCCCTTAGCCCGACCTAGACGCTTGACCCGAACTACGAAGATTACACGGGGAAAACCAAAGTCAACCCGAAAGTCAACCTTGATTAACGACCTTTTTCATTTTAATCTTGTCTAAATACATATTAAACTGAAGTGAGTACTCACGAAACGTGAATGAGAAAGACACATCGATGAGATGTCATTTAGGGACTCAATTTCACTTTAAATGAGATTAGGGACCAAATTGTAATTTTTGTAAACTAGAAGGACTTCATTAATTTTAGGGTTGCCAATATGAAATTAATCATGTTACATGCTTCTCTGCCAAATTTCAGCTTAAAAAGACATCTCAAGCTCTAATAATTGCAATCACAACATTTAGGACTAAATTGTAAAGCATGAAGACTCAAAGCAATTCAAAACTGTGTCCAATGGTCACCCGTATCGGAACACCTACCCACCGTACAGAAACGCATGTATCAAAACGGTGTTGACCGATTCAATATGCGGGTATGTTCCGAGACCAGTACCGAAACATGGCATTCCAGTAGCCAAACTGTTTCGAAACAGCCTTAGTCGTTTCGAAACTCAAAACCATTTCAGGCCCCCGTTTCGAAACACTAGAGGGTGTTTCGATACACCTTGCCCAGAAACATCAACTATTGCTGGTTTTCATGCTTTAGTCTAATCAAACATGCCTCAAAGACTCCCAAATCATACCAACAAACCATTTAACACATAAGGAACATATTTAGGACATTCTAACACGAACATAGCATCAAACACAATTTCACATAGTCTAGAGGCATACTCCCTAATCACAAAACCAATATAAGCAATCCAACCTCAAACAAAACATTTAAGGCCAATTACAACCCAAACATGCCAACATAATCATGCCACAACCTTAGGTAGTTCAAACATATCTCCCAAATACAACCTTGGTTTCCCATTGCCATTATATCAAAATTAAAGTGTATGAAAACTTCACCATACGTCAGCTTGTACTTCCTTGGATGATCTTATCCTCTTTGATGCCCGGAAACACCTCAATTATCTGCATTATTGGTAAAAGAGAGAGCGTAAGCATAAATGCATATCTTGAAAACACTTTCTCAAAGGCTTTTTAACAACATGCTCATTCTATCTCATGCTTTAAAACCTTTCAAAGCAACTTCTCATTGAAAACACATGTACCTTCATTCTATCTCATGCATTAAAACCAATGCAAGTCTCATGGCAAAGCCATACTCATGCTTGTAACACCAAAGCATTTCATAAACAAATCTCATATGCATTTCTCATAGCATAAAATCATTTCATCAAAGGTACATGTGAATCAAAAGCATTTTCATATATTATATTGGCATTTCACATCTCATTATTACTCGGATATGCGGACATCTCACTAGACACTTCCGATGGAATCTACCATCACCGTACTCACTCGTCTAGCAACACAAATTCTGGTGGAATCTTGCATCACCGTACTCACATGGTGAAATCTCTCATCGCCACAAAGCTTGGGTATTTCACCAAGTCCTACCAGATGGAATGCACATCATCGGTTCTCTCCCTTTGGCTTAACCAAAGAGCACGTACGAATTTTTAGTTTATAGTGCACTCTCATCCTATTGATCGATCAATTATATCCAGTAAGTATCTCAACATCTATGCCAATATATTATGTTAAAATATCATCTCACCTACTGTTTTTCATGCAACATTTCTCAAACATTCTCACTTTATATCAAAACCATGACATGTGCCATGCTTTAAACAAAAGCTCAAATCTCAACCATACAACATGTTATTTCATGAAATCATTTCAAGCATCATCTCATGCTACAAAATATGCATAAAAATAGTTGGAATTTATCAATCTCAAATGATGAGCATGTAAAAGCATTTTAGGGGCAATCACCATCTATGAGAGCAATCTAGCCAATACTTACTTACGGACATAGGAAGGTGTTTCAAACCTTTCCTAAATCCCCAAACCTTGATTCTTTGTCCCTCAAGGACTTCTAAAACCATACGCACTCACCGATTACGTTTGGATTGCTCGCTGAAACGCTATTTAAGCTTCTGGATCAACACCAAAGGCGTCCGAAGATGTCTCCACTGTTTTAAACACATAAGAGCAGAGGATTAATGCATCATCATGCATTGAAATCATCAGCCACAAACCTAATCTCACTGCTCTACCCAAAAACCACATTTCGGCTATCAAATACAACCGGAATCACCTCCAAACTCTTCCAAAACAAAATCCAGCCAAGATCCACCACTTCTAATCATTTCTAAACATTAATTATCATCGAAAACCAACACAACCACGTCCTTATACCTCTAGCTATAACAAAACACCAAAACCACCCCAAAAACCATCATTCTAACAAGCAAAACTTAGGAAAACAATCCTATTCGGGATTTGATTGATAAAACCTCATTTGTAACATCAATTAACATCCAAAATACATTAGAAAATCATCTCAAAACAAAGCCCAATCATTCACCACGAAAATTTCCAAGATCTCTTCCAAAATCTTAAGTTTTAAGACAATTTCTTGTTTTTAACATTAAACCCACTTAAAAATCATTAACAAAGGATTGATAACTTGGGAATTTCAGTAAAGAACTGATCATTAGAGGAGAAGGACGAAGCTTACCTCTAATGGATGATTTCTCCTTGATTTAGGCAAGTTTTCTTGAAAATTCAATGTAGAAATCAAGTGGATTTGATGAGGAATTGATTAAGAATCAAAGGAAGATTAAAATCCCATCAAATGAAATGAAAATCAAAGTATATTTGCTTGAGAGAATGTGTTTGGTTGAAAGGAATTTGAGAGAAAATAAAATGAGGGAAATTTTTTGAAAAATAGTTATGAATAGTCAAAGGTAGTTTCTAAATTAATTAACCTTCATTTCCTTTAATTAAAACATTAATTAAATCACCCAAATTAATGAAAAATCTGATGAAAACATTTTGGTAAAATTAGCTCCTTAAAGATTCAAAGTTTCAATCCTTTACAAAACAGTCACTACTTAACTTTGCAAAAACTGCGATTTGGTCACTACACCGAAATATAGTATTTCCAAACCTTATTTTGTAAAATTGATTCCACCATTAACTTTCATGTATTAAATGAGGATTTTTAGATATTTTCCTATATTTTTAAAGCATCACGAACTAGGTATTCTCTAAAACTCCCTTTAAGATTCGAACCGTTTTCTGACTGGTCCAAATCAGACTCTAACATCTAGGCCCAAATTTGGGGTGTTACAATTCATCAATGCAATTCACACAACCGACAATTCACCGTTTCTCAACACATGCCTTTACTTAAGACATGCCCTCTCAAGGCATCAATGTACTTTTTAAAACACGTGCTCATATGCATCACTTAAAAATAGCAAATAAACCTTTGATCATGCTTTACCAAGCATCACATGCATTTTAGCATAATTCTCAAGTATCGCATGCTTAAACCATTAGTCAACTACATTATATTGGCTTACAAGTGATCATTTCTCAAACCATATCAAAACCAACTTAATGACACAATCGGATACGCGGATTACAAGCGTTGTCCCACACGCTTCATACATACTACCGGACTACACAAGGTGGAGATCAATGGCACAATCACAACCCCTCAATACCCGCGATGGAGATTAATGGCAAAATCACAACCCCTGAAGATCACTTATCGGCAGTTGTATAGCCCACTAGCGAGGGTCGGGACACCAAACAAGGCTTACACATGGGAGCTACCTCAACCATTGTAATCACCTTAACCAAGCTCACACACGGGAGCATTCCTCCACCGTAGTGACGCTTAACTAAGTCTACCCACGGGAGTCATCCTCCATCGTGGTGATGCTAATTCCTCAATCGCTAGGATACTTGGATGAAGATTAAGGCACAATCACAACCCCTCGACATCCAAGGCGACTTTATTCACGGTGCACCCAATACTATAGCCGGCTAACTATATCCGATTAAAAGTAACCAAAAACCACTCTCATCACTTGCCAAAATAATCATTTAACATCAATATTCCACTGTTTTACAAGCAAAAACACAATGCCATTTCCACAACCATAAGCATGCTTAACATCATATGCATTTATCACATAAAACCAAGGATCACTCACCTAGTGCATCCTTAACATAATGACATTAAAATCCAGCATTAACCATGCTTAACACATGCTTTAAAACAGTAATCAAAACCACATTTAACTCAAGTGCATTTCTATCAAAACATAACATATTTCTGAGAGAGACTTCGAATCACTTACCCTTGAGCTTAGCCAAGTGTTCCAAACTTACACTAAGCGCCCAAGACCATGCTCAAAGCATTAAAAGCTTGAAAATCCATTCCCACTCACCGATACGTGAAGCCTCGCTCGCCGACACGAAAATTACTCTTCCGGAGCATCCAAAAACGCCTCGTTCGCTCCCGGATCAAGATCCCCTGTTTTCACATCATCAAAATAGAGATCTAAATGCATTAAAATGCATTTGAATACCAGTAACAAATCACAAACTCGTTGCTCACCCAAACTACACCATTTTACCTATTCGAAACAACTGAAAACTCAATCGATTGCTTCCTAAACCAAGCCCAGCCAACATACATCACTCTCAACCATTTATAAACATCAAAACACATCTAATAAACAACCTAACCCATCCTTATACCTCCAGCAAGCATGAGTCCACCATTTCACCTCAAAAACTCACTTAAAACTATAAAAAAACTCAAGGACCTCAAGGATTTTGAGATCTATGTTATCAAAACCTCATTTCAACATAATAACCAACTTAAAACTCAATTAAAATCAATCCAAAACAGAGCTTAACAAAACAAATCCGAAAATCAAGATTTCAATAATATTTTTACAAGATTTTGATCTCAACTAAAAACTATAATGAAAACTCAACCAAAAACATTAATTAGAAGCCAAAGATCTTGAGAATTTCAATAAAGAACTTTGATTAGAGGCTGAGAACGGGATTTACCTCCAATCCTTGCTTTCCTCAATGAATAATAAGTTTTCCTTAGCAAAATCTTAAAGAACTTGAAAGGATTCTTGAAAATTGTTTAGGAAATATTGAGAGAGTGCTTGAGAGAAAAGAATTCTGGAGAAGAATGAGTTAAAATTGTGTTTGGTTGAAAATGAGGAGAAAATTGTAGTTACGTGATGGAATCTCACTAATTAACTACCTAATTAATTAAATAAAATAAAAGCCAATTAAATCTATTTAATTAAAACCATTTTAAATGCATGTCATATTAAGAAAAGGCTAAATTAGCATAAAGCCCTCTAAAGATTCTAAGATTTTGGCTTCTCCTTTAAGAATCACATTTTCCTTAGTTTTGAAACTTTACAATTTGGTCACTACTCAAAATTAACCACTTCTGAAACTCTTTTTGTAAAATTGATTTGACCAACCTCTTAAAAATATTTTTAGAGGATTTTAGCAAAATTTACCACATTTTTATCCTATCCCGATCCTTGATTTCATTAAATCACCTTACGTGATTCGAACCATTCTCGACCGGTCCGGTCCGATATCCAAAACATCTAGGACCAAAACCAGGGCGTTAAACCTCTCCCCCACTTAGGAAATTTTGTCCTCAAAATTTTAGCTGAAGGAAAAAGGTGCGGAAATTGCTTCAGCATGTCCGCCTTGCTTTCCCACGTGGCCTCCTCAACTCACCGGTGTCGTCACAACACCTTCACAAGCTCTATCGTCTTGCCACGAAGAACTTTACTACTCACATCTAGAACCCTCACCGGTTCCTCATCATAAGACAGATCCATATTCAACTATATCTCCTCAACAGGCATCACATGCGAAGGATCCGCAGGCAATCTCAACTGATATACCACAGGACCAATACGCTCTACAACCTCGTAAGGTCCAATGAAGCTTGGGCTAATCTTTCCCTTATGCCCAAATCTCATCACCTTCCTCCAAGGTGATACCTTTAAAAACACATGTCCGTCAACCGCGAACTAAATCTTTTTACGCTTCAGATCCACGTAAGACTTTTGCCGATCTGATGCTGCCTTCAAACGCTCACAAACGAGCTTCACCTTCCCGGTGGTTCCTTTCGACATAACCAGCATTGAACCAACTCTCGCCATGTTTCTGCCCAAAAAAGTGGCATTCTACACTTTCTCCCATACAAAGCCTCGTATGGAGCCATTGAATACTTGCCCGACAACTAATGTTACAAGAAATCTCAACCAAGGGTGAATGCCTTTCCGAAGAACTTTTGAAAACTATACACAACATCTCAACATATCCTCAAGCACCTGGATAACACAGTCCGACTTTCCATCTGTCAAAGGATGATAAGAAGTACTGAAATTCAACCGTGTACCAAAGGCTTGATGCAAACATTCCCAAAACCTCGACGTGAATCTCAGATCTTTATCCGATACAACAAACTTCAGCACTCCGTACAAACGCACAATCTTAGCAACAAACAGCTCAGCCAACTTATCCAACGCATACGTAGTATGCACTTCGAAGGAATGTGCACTCTACGTAAAACGATCAACAACCACCCAAAAAAATTCCTCTCTGATAGAGTCCAAAGTAATCCAACCACGAATCCACGGTAATCCTTCCCCCTCAATTCCCTTTTTAGGATCCCCAACGGTAACTACACCTAGAAGGAAACCAAAACTCAGCTTCCACCCGATAACAAACATTTGCCTACAAACCTGTTAACATCCTTTTTCACCTTATCCGGCATCACCCAACTCTTAAATTACGATACAACTTCGTACCACTAGGGTACACTATGGGAGAACCACGAAGGGCTTCATCCAGAATAGAGCATCTCAACCCATCATCATTTGGCACCACTATTCAATTCCCAAAGCTCAAAACACCAACATCATTGAAACCAAATAATAAAAGCCTTCCACCAACGATATCTTGAACACACGGTACAAGAGTATTGTCAAGCAATTTCTTATCCATGATCAACTAGTTCAGGGATGGTTTCACCCACAATTTGGCAACAAGACCACCATCCCATGATACGCTCAAGCGAGTAAACATCGCCCTCAACTCCACATCCACTTTCCTGCTCAAAGCATTGGCCACAACGTTGGCCTTTCCAACATGATACTTTATCATCATGCCATACTCTTTAAGCAACTCCACCCGTCGATGTTGCCTAGGATTCAACTTCTTTTTGAAACATTAGATATTACAAACCCTTGCGATACGTGATCCTTACACTTCTTAACAAGAAAACCCAAAATCCCCATCACAAAACTCTAACACCATCTCCAACTGTTACTTCACTTACATCCACTATTCCAAGAAGATTTACATACACACAGCCAACAGACCACCCTCACACAAGGACTCATCCAAACAACACGACCATCTTAACCACTATTCTTACAACACATCCAAGCCATGAATCCTCTACTCAACTCAAGCTAAAACTCGACTAGAACTTCCTTCCAACTCTTCCAAGGTCACCGTCAAAACGTTATCCACCTAAGACGACCATCTTGCTATAACTATTCAAGCAAGAATGCAACTACACTTCAAAACCACATCCGAAACCTACAACAACCGTTCAACCCAGAGAAACTACAACACCCCACGACTACTTCAAAATGCTTTTAACTACACACTACATGACCTCGGCCGCATTCTAACCAAAACAACCTCCTCTTCACCATTAAGCCGCCAAGGCCCTTAAAACACCTAGTAATATTTCTTTCGGCCAGCCAAGCTAGCCCATACTCACTCCTAATGGTAAACTTACCCACTTCCTAAACTCACACCCACTCTTCAACTAGCACCAAAACAAAAATTTAAGCCCAAAAACTACCCTAATCATAACTCATCACTATCGGGTCCAATTAGCTATTAGTAAGTAAGAACATTCATATGCATGACTGCTTACATGCCCTTACAAATGCCTATGCACATGTATGAATACTTCTAATGTTATGCCAAATGTATGCATGTACCAATATATGTAATATGTATATACAAATGATTTTAATTGTGCAAGTATGCATGTTCACACTTACTAACAACGTCCTCGATCCCGACCAGAAACAACCTTTTATCCTACTCCCAAATTTTCCTGCTTCACCATTCTTACAACTCATTACAACAACTACTTAAACTACTATTCCTCTTCACCAATGTTGTTCTTATAGTAACGACGACACTATTCAAAACTCACTAACTAATGGACCCTAACAACTACCTAAGAGGATGCAAAACAAAACTAAGAAAAGATAACAATAACAAGGATTGCACAGTAAAGATACCTGCAATCACATCATTGTACTCCAAGCGACGAAAAACCACACCCTCTTCTGAAGAGCCATCATGGTCTCCTTGTTGAAATAAACCATAACTGCACTCGCGACCACGTGGAGTTTCAATAGACATCTCACCTTGACCACCTTGAGCTAACACCGGACAATCTTGCCTCAAATATCCAACATGCCAACAACTCCAACAAGATCAAACCATCAAACACCCTGCATCTCTCTGCCCTTCTCGCCACCTTTGACTCTATCTCGGCTGTGCTCACGGTTTTTCTAAGGTGCAGCTATAGCAGGTGCACGTCTCTGGCCTCCACCGGCCAACAGAGAACACTCACGCCTTAAATGATCTGCTGAACCACAGTTCCAGCCAGAATTCCCCGTAACTTCAACAGGAGCCTATACCTCTCTGGCCGCACGAGGACAGTCCCTCCTCAAGTGCTTTCGAGAACCACATGTCCAGCACGTGTGTTGCTCCGCCCTAGTTCTGTTCCCCTGAACTAATGCACCATGTCCAAGGTTACCTCGCCTAACAGTAGGTTGATTCCTCCTATCTCGGCCTTTCTTGGCATGTCCACTTCCAAAACCGAATTCAACATCTCTTTTACTCGAGCTAGAACCACCTCCAGGAGATGCCAGACCCAAGTTCTGCTCATCAACATAAACTAAAGCCATACCCCGCGCTTCAGGTTATCCAGAGACGTATCTCCAAGATATCTCCTTGTAAAGGCAGCTAGAAAGAACTCCCAATCCACCTCATAGATGTTTAGCGATGCTGACACAACTGCCCACCAACTACAACCATTGTCCAACATTAATGAGACAACGCTTCATAGCTTACAGGCGTTATCACACCCTTTCTGATCTAGGAGTGGAATCATATTGGATAATCAAGCTTCGAACGCCTCTGGCGTCGACCCATGATACTCAACAACTCCTAAATCATGCAGACGCTGTTTTATCAAACTAGTCTGTCCGATAGACGGTACATGCGCATGCTCTTCATTCATTGCGACCTGAGATGCTCTAGACATCTCCTGAACCACTGATGATAAAACTTTCACCACAAGACTAGCCTCTTCATGCTGCCCTATCGCCTCAACTCCAGATAAGAACGACCAAACATACACACTCTCAACAGATGGAACATCGTTCCCTTGGTTACACTGCTCACCCGCATGTACGATCATATATGATCCCAACTCTCTCCTCAGACTCATTGTGCTATTTTTAACAAGGCATAATAACAAAAACAAATCAAACCATGATTTAGGCCAGCCTCAAGCAAGGATTCAAGTTTACAAATCCAGTTTGAAACATTTATCTAGTGTAATAAGGCAATGGGTACCCCAATTTCCCTCAAGCATAACATAGCATACAAGAGCATATAAAACTTATCATGCTTTCCATCATCCTCAATCAACACATATCAATATCACATTATTATCACACAATCATATTCATTTCGCAAGCGAACCACGTCAATCAAACATGGAATAAGCTCCAATATTCAACGAAAATCATGCTTTTGAATCAACAGACATCAATACATACAAATTCCACATACCAACATCCCCAATTCTTTCGAATCATGGCTCTGATACCAAAAAATGTAACCCCCTTAGCCCGGCCTGGACGCTCGGCCTAGACGCCCGGCCCGAACTAAAAAGATTACACGGGGTTTTTATTGCCTTTGGCATTCTGATTGCGAATTAAATGTGGCATTGCTCTTTTCAGTTTTTGTCTAAGTTTTCGATAGGTGTGTTCAATTTCCTGATCAAGGGGATTACTTGATTCCTTGGATTTTCCCTGGTCATACACCTATGCAAAACCAAATATTGTTAGCCCTTGAAAAACTGAATAAAAATAAAAGTGCAAGAGAATGAAACAAAGGTTGCTAATGTCAATCCCCGACAACGACGTCAAAAACTAGTTACGTGTGTTAAGTGCCCCGCAATTGTGCAAGTATACACGTCTCAAGTAATAAAGGGATGAGTTGTAACCCCCTTAACCCGGCCTAGACGGTTGACCCGAATTAAGAAAGTCACACGGGGAAAACCAAAGTCAACCCGAAAGTCAACCTTGATTAACGACCTTTTTTTTCTTTTTATCTTGTCTAGATGCTCATTAACCTTAATTATGATCATACAAACAACATACTCAAAGATCATAAACATCAGAGATCAAACAGGGACCCAATTGAACAAATTACAACTTTAGGGACCAAGTTGTAAATTCTGATAAATATGAGGACTTAACCAAAATTAAAGTTACCAACTTGAAATTAATCCGGTTTCATGCTTCACTGTGAAATTTCAGCTCAAAAGGACTTCCCAAACTCAATTAATTGCACAAACAAGATTCAGGACCAAAACGCAAACAATTCAAAGCATATAACTGCCAGTGTCAGCCCCCAACGGTCACCCGTTCCGGAACACGTAGAACCCGTTTCGAAACACGGGCCGTTCCGCAACGCGTACCGCAACACGGGCTGGCAGAGGCCAAACCGTTTCGGAACGGTCCCTCCCGTTTCGGACGCCTGGGCTTGTTTAAGGCACCTGTTCCGAAACGGGTGGCTCTGTTCCGAAACGCCCTGCACAGATTTGCCCAAATTGCATTCTTAAACATGCAATTAAACGTTCAAACATGCTCCAAAAGATACCAAACTTTATCAGCATGCAATTCAACATATATAAGACATACTTGCATCATCAATTCATCAAAACAACATCATATGCAAAAAGCCCCAAATCTATAGGCATGCTTCCTACACAAGCAAGCCTTTCAAGCATAAACTTCCAATTCAAGCATATAAAAGCCAAACATTTAAACCAGCATTCACATCAACATTCAACATACTTAGGGAGTTCAAAACCTCTCCCAAAACATATACATTGGTCCCCCATTGCCAAATTACCAAAAGCTAAATGAACTTAGGAAAACCTTCCATACTTTGAGCTTTTCTTTCACTTGAATACTTGCCCTCCTTGCTGCCCTCAAAGAGCTCTAATGTTCTGCATTATTGAATTAAGAAAACGAAAGAGAGCGTAAGCAAAAGCTTAGTGAGGAATGCTCAATAAAACCATTCAATAATGCATTTATAAAACATTTATAAATCATGCTTCAAATCATCAATTGCACATGCTCAAAAGCATACTTTAAACAAGCATCTCATGCTTCATATAATACATGTCATATTGGTCACAAGTGATAAGTTCCATTTCAATAAAAACAAGTTTATCAACTTTCACCCCAAGGACTTTTAAACACCTTGGCCCCAAGGACTTTTAAACACCTTGGCCCATGGACTTTTAAACACCATGGAAGAGGACCACACAAGGACTTTTAACCACCTTTGTGTCCACATCAAGTATCACCCCAAGGACTTTTAAACACCTTGGCCCCATGGACTTTTAAACACCATGGAAAGGATCACACAAGGACTTTTAACCACCTTTGTGTCCATACAAGAACCATCCAAGGACTTTTAACCACCTTGATGTTCTTAAGTAAACAATGCTCACTCAAGGACTTTTAACCACCTTAGTGACCTTAACCTTTTCAAAACATCACTTGCCAATATACATCATTATCATCAATTTATCCATTGTTTTAAAGCATTAAACCAAGCCATATTCATCATGCATTTAAAAGCATCAAACCACATTTTATCAATGTACAAAAACAAGGAACTCTTACCTTGAGCTTCCTTCAACATATGGCTTACAACAACAGCAAAAACCATGCTAAATCATGCTTTCAAAACAGTAATTAAAACATGCAATAAACCACATTGCATCACAACAAAATCATGGCCACCACTAGAGAGTACTTTCCGAAAACTTACACTTGAGCTTAGCAAAGTTGTTTAGACTTAAACTAAGCTCCCAAGACATTGGTTTCAAAGCCGAAAACCATTTTCCACTCACCGATTCCACTTCGCCTCAAGCCAAAGCACCAATTCAAGCTTCCGGATCAACAAATCTTGGATCCAAAGATGCCTCCCCTGTTTTAACACATCAAAGTAGAGGATTAATGCATCATCATGCATTAATAGCTTCAATGAAAGCACCTAAACTCGCTGCTCTCATCCACACTCAATTTTCGGCCACCAAACACAACCGAAAATGCATCCAAACCACTTCTCAACAAAGCCCAGCCATAAACCATCAACACTAAACATCTTTCAACATCATATAACATCTAAAAACAACCTATTAACATCCTTATACCTCCAGTAACATCAGATCCACAAGATCACCTCAAAAACAATCAAGAATCACAAGCTAAACTTTGGAAACTCAACCTATCCGGGATTGCATTGAGCAAAGCTCAATTCCTTATCAATTTAGTGTTCATTTAACATCAAAAACACATCTCAAATCACAGATTAATCAGATCAAACGAAAATCATCAAAAATCACCAAATCTTGCATTATAAGCCAAGATCCAATTCACATCTTAA
Source organism: Hibiscus tridactylites (assembly GCA_958450335.1). Lineage (NCBI taxonomy): Eukaryota > Viridiplantae > Streptophyta > Magnoliopsida > Malvales > Malvaceae > Hibiscus > Hibiscus tridactylites. The sequence goes on from OY288272.1 coordinate 72,699,018, forward strand.
AAGCCTTTAATAAAACATCAATTAAGGATTGAAAACTTAGGAATTTCAGTAAAGAACTGATAGTTTAGAGGAGAAGGACGTTCTTACCTCCAAACTTGAGTTTCTCCTCTTTTTGGAATAAAAAACCTTGATGAAACAAGTGGCAAATGATGAGGTTTTGTAGATATGATGATTAGGAATCCAAAGAGAGTTGAAAGGAGGAATTTAGGTGAGAAAATCAGATCAAATTCTCTGGAAAAGAAGTGTTTGGGTTGAGAGAAAATGAGAGAAAGAAAATGGAAAAGTTAGTTAACAAAAATAGCCAAATGGCTTTTCCCTCCTCTTTTAACATGTTTTAAAATCAGAATAATTCTCAAAATATCTTAGAAAAATCTGGAGAAACTACTTTTAGAATAATAGCTCCTTAAAGATTCAAAGTTTCAACCCTTTCTAAAATAGTCACCAAACTTTCAAAAATTACATTTTGGTCACTAGCCAAAATGTCACCCTTCCGAAACTCATTTTCCAAAATTGATTTCACAGTTCACTTAATTATATTAAAAGATGATTTTAGAACATTTTTCCATATTTTTAATGCAACCCGAACTAGGCTTTCCTAAATTCACCCTCTTAGATTCCAACAGCACTTTGACCGAACCGGTCAACGCCCAAGACTTCTAAGCCCAAAACCGGGGCGTTACAACTCTCCCCCCCTTAAGAAATTTCGTCCTCGAAATTTACCTGAAGGAAAGAGATAAGGAAACTACTTCAGCATGTCTTCCTTCCGCTCCCACGTGGCTTCCTCAACACCTCGATGCTTCCACAGCACCTTCACCAACTCAATGGTCTTGCCACGAAGAACCTTGCTATCCGAATCCAGAACCTTCACCGGTTCCTCATCATAGGTCAAATCCGGATTCAATTCCACTTCCTCCACAGGCATCACATGCGAAGAATCAGATCTATACTTCCGGAGCATAGAAACATGGAACACATCATGAATCTTCTCCAACTCCTGAGGTAACCTCAACCGATACGCAACAGGACCCACGCGCTCAACCACCTCATATGGTCCAATGTATCTAGGGCTCAACTTACCCTTCCGGCCAAACCTCATCACCTTCTTCCAAGGCGAAACCTTCAAGAACACACGGTCACCCACCGCATACTCTATCTCCTTACGCTTTAAATCCGCGTAAGACTTCTGCCGATCAGAAGCAGCCTTCAACCGCTCACAAATGAGCTTCACCTTCTCGGTGGTCCCTTTCAACAAAGCTGGCATCGAAACCAACTTTTGACCAGTTTCAGCCCAACAAAGAGGAGTCCTACACTTCCTCCCGTACAAAGCCTCATAAGGTGCCATCTGTATACTCGCCTGATAACTATTGTTATAAGCGAACTCAACCAAAGGCAGATGCTTCTCCCAAGAACCTTGGAACTCAATCACGCAACACCTCAACATATCCTCCAAAATCTGGATAACTCGCTCAGACTGACCATCCGACTGAGGATGATAGGATGTACTGAAATTCAACCTTGTACCCAGAGCTTGATGTAAACACTGCTAGAAACGCGATGTGAACCTCGGATCCCTATCCGACACAATCGACTTAGGCACACCATGCAGCCGCACAATCTCAGCAATATACAGCTCTGCCAGCTTATCCAAAGAGAACGTAGTATGCACAGGCAAGAAATGCGCACACTTCGTTAGGCGATTTACAATCACCCAAACAGAATTCTTCTTTGATGGAGACAAAGGTAAACCAGATACAAAATCCATGGTAACCCTCTCCCACTTCCATTCAGGGATTCTCAACGGTTGCAACAACCCTGAAGGAACCTGATGTTCAGCCTTAACTCGCTGACACACCATACACTTGCTCACAAACTCTGCAACATCCTTCTTCAAACCCACCCAATAGTACTCATCACGAAGATCACGGTACATCTTAGTACTACCAGGGTGCATAGCAAAAGGACTACTATGGCCTTCAATCAGAATAGCACGCCTCAACTCAGCATCATTGGGCACTACTATTCGACTCCCAAAACACAGCACACCATCATCATTAAAACAGAAATCCGAAGGCCTACCCTCCGCGATATCCTGAACATGAGACACCAAGGAATCATCCAACAACTGCTTATCCTTGATAAACTGAACCATAGACGGCTTCACTTGCAACTCAGCTACAAGACCACCATCTCGTGATATACTCAAGCTAGCAAACATAGCCCTTAGCTCAACAGCTACCTTCCTACTCAAGGCATCCGCAACAACATTAGCCTTTCCAGGATGATACTCGATCGTCAGATCATAATCCTTGAGCAACTCCAACCAACGCCGCTGCCTAAGATTCAACTCCTTCTGAGACATCAGATACCTCAAACTCTTGTGATCCGTGTACACCGTACACTTCTCACCATACAGATAATGCCTCCAGATCTTCAGAGCAAAAACCACCGCAGCCAACTCAATATCATGCGTAGGGTAATTGCGCTCATGCACCTTCAACTGCCGCGACGCATAAGCCACCACCTTACCTTCCTGCATCAGCACACATCCCAACCCAACATAGGATGCATCACTATAGACCACAAACTCTTTCCCTGATTCAGGCTGAACCAAGATAGGAGCTTGCGTCAAAGCCGCCTTCAGCTTCTCAAAAGCCTGCTGTCTCGCTTCCGTCCACTCATACTTAACATCCTTTTGCAACAGCTTCGTCAAAGGAGCAGCAATCTTGGAAAAACCATCCACAAACCTCCGATAGTATCCCGCCAAACCAAGGAAACTACGAACCTCATGAACAGACTTAGGAACTTTCCAGTTCATCACTGCCTCAATCTTCTGAGGATCAACACGATTCCCCTCAGCTGAGACCACATGCCCAAGAAACACCACCTCCTTAAGCCAGAACTCACACTTGCTCAGCTTAGCATAAAGCTGATTCTCCAACAAAGCTTGCAAAACAATCCTCAAATGCTCTTCATGCTCCTCCTCAGTACGCGAGTACACAAGGATATCATCAATGAATACCACAACGAACTTGTCCAGGTATTCATGAAACACACGGTTCATCATGTCCATGAAAGCAGCAGGAGCATTTGTCAAACCAAACGGCATCACAAGGAACTCATAATGCCCATACCTTGTCCTGAAAGCTGTCTTAGGCACATCCACATCCTTCACCTTCAACTGATAATACCCTGACCTCAAGTCAATCTTAGAGAACACAGCAGCTCCCCGAAATTGATCAAAGAGATCATCAACCCTCGGCAAAGGGTACCGATTCTTGATAGTCAACTTGTTCAGCTGACGGTAATCAATGCACATCCTCATAGTGCCATCCTTCTTCTTCACAAACAAGACTGGTGCTCCCCAAGGTGACACACTCGGCCGGATGAAACCACGATCAAGTAGCTCTTGTAACTGCGTCTTCAGCTCCTTCAGCTCCTTAGGTGCCATTCTATAGGGAGTAATGGACACAAGAGTTGTATTCTCATACAGCTCAATTCCAAACTCCACCTCGCGATTAGGCGGTAAACCAGGCAACTCTTCAGGAAAAACACCAAGAAACTCCTTCACAACTCTGATATCATGCACCCTCAACTCCTTAGAGCTAGGATTCATCACAAAAGCTAGATAAGCTTCGCAACCCTGCCTCAGCATCCTGCTCGCCTCCAAGGTAGAAACAACATTGGCAAGAAACTTCACATTCTCACCAACCACAACCACTTCATAATCATCCGCAAGCTTAAGCGAAACACGCTTATTTTCACAATCCACAACAGCACGATGCTCAGCAAGCCAATCCATACCAAGAATCACATCAAAACCATAAAAGGGCAACTCCATAAGATCAACATGAAAAACATGTTCTTGAACAACCAAGGGACACCTTCTATAAAGCTTTCGAGTCACAACAGTTTCACCAAAAGAACTAGTGACACGAACACCGACATCCAAAGACTCAACAGGCAAACCAAGCAATTCAGCATGCTCACGCAAAATATACGAATGCGTAGATCCAGAATCAATCAAAGAAAGCAATGACAAGGATTGCAAAGTAAAGGTACCTGCAATCACATCTGCATCATTCCATCCTTCCCGCTGAGCATACACTCTCGCTTGGCCTTCACCTTCAGGCTGAATAGCCACAACATGAGCCACTCCACGACCACCTTCCTCTCTCCTCTGAAAATTACCACCACCGCGCCCACGACCTCTCTGTGGTGCAGCAACAGCAGGAGCACGCACTTGGCCACCAGCCAACATAGGACAATCTCGCCTCAGATGGTCTGCGGATCCACAATTCCAGCACCCATTACCAGCAGCCGCAACAGGAGCTTGCACCTCCCTCACAGCACGAGGACAGTCACGCTTCAAGTGACCACGTGAACCACAGATCCAACAAGCACTAGGGTCAGCTCTAGCATTGCCACCCCTAGCAGGTGCACCACCACCTCTCTTAGCTGAGGACTGATACCTCAGATCACGTCCCCTCTTGTTCCGTCCACCTCCGGAACTATACTCAGCAGCTCTCTTCCCAGAACTTGCTCCAGCACCTTTCGCAGCCAAACCCAAATTCATCTTTATATCCTTGGCTCGGCCCACCAACACAGCAAAATCATCATATTCAGTGGCCAGCACATACATCTTTACCTCCGTTACAAGACCATAACGAAACCTTTCGCACCTCTCACGTTCATCAGGAATCAGCTCAGGTGCATACTGACTGAGTTGCACAAACTGCACCTCGTACTCAGCCACACTCATGCTCCCTTGGGTAAGAGTCATGAACTCACGTTTCTTCTCATCAAGATATCTCACACCAAGATATCTCCGCTTGAACACATTCTGAAAGAATGTCCAAGTCACATCAGCTTCAGCCATCCCAGAAATGGTGGTCGTCCACCACGTATATGCATCGTCCTGCAGCAAGGACACAACACAGCCCAACTTTTGCACATCTGTGCAACTCATCTGACCCAAGATTCGCTTGGTACTCTCTAGCCAAGCCTCAGAACTCTCAGCAGACATACCCCTGAATTCAGTCCCACCAAGACTGCGCAGACGCTCCAAGGGTAGTCTAACTCCAGCATCTCCCTGATGCCCAGCTCCTTGAGCTCCAGCTACTGCTGCTCGAAAAGCACCCGCAATAGCTTGTACCAACACAGACATATCAGGCATAGCTTGCCCCTGACCAACCTCTGGTCCAGCAGCTCCAGCACCAGCTGCTGCAGCTCCAGCTCTTTCCCTCTCCGCACCACCACCACCAGGTGGAGGAGAAGGTAACACAGCACTACCCACATTCTCTTTGTTCTCATTCCCATCCGGGGTCGTAGCTCTCACGCTACTCCTTAACTCTCTACGTGGTGCCATACTTTTACCATGCAATATCAATACAAATAAAACAAAGTCAGGCCCAGCAAGGTAAGCAATCCAAGTATTCAAGCTCAATTTCTTTCAAAATCAACATCATTTCTTTAGCTTTTATTTGGCAATGGGTACCCACATCATGCTACAACACAGCATACATCTCAATTACATCCAAATCACAAGCCACTAAACATGCTTTCAAACAACAAGCATACAAGGTATACATACTTAAACCATGCATACAAACATTCCCAATTACTCGAGAACTCAGCTCTGATACCACCAAATGTAACCCCCTTAACCCGGCCTAGACGGTTGACCCGAATTAAGAAAGTCACACGGGGAAAACCAAAGTCAACCCGAAAGTCAACCTTGATTAACGACCCTTTTTTTTAGCTGCATTATTGAATTAAGAAAACGAAAGAGAGCGTAAGCAAAAGCTTAGTGAGGAATGCTCAATAAAACCATTCAATAATGCATTTATAAACATTTATAAATCATGCTTCAAATCATCAATTGCACATGCTCAAAAGCATACTTTAAACAAGCATCTCATGCTTCATATAATACATGTCATATTGGCCACAAGTGATAAGTTCCATTTCAATAAAAACAAGTTCATCAACTTTCACCCCAAGGACTTTTAAACACCTTGGCCCCAAGGACTTTTAAACACCTTGGCCCATGGACTTTTAAACACCATGGAAGAGGACCACACAAGGATTTTTAACCACCTTTGTGTCCACATCAAGTATCACCCCAAGGACTTTTAAACACCTTGGCCCCATGGACTTTTAAACACCATGGAAAGGATCACACAAGGACTTTTAACCACCTTTGTGTCCATACAAGAACCATCCAAGGACTTTTAACCACCTTGATGTTCTTAAGTAAACAAGGCTCACTCAAGGACTTTTAACCACCTTAGTGACCTTAACCTTTTCAAAACATCACTTGCCAATATACATCATTATCATCAATTTATCCACTGTTTTAAAGCATTAAACCAAGCCATATTCATCATGCATTTAAAAGCATCAAACCACATTTTATCAATGTACAAAAACAAGGAACTCTTACCTTGAGCTTCCTTCAACATATGGCTTACAACAACAGCAAAAACCATGCTAAATCATGCTTTCAAAACAGTAATTAAAACATGCAATAAACCACATTGCATCACAACAAAATCATGGCCACCACTAGAGAGTACTTTCCGAAAACTTACACTTGAGCTTAGCAAAGTTGTTTAGACTTAAACTAAGCTCCCAAGACATTGGTTTCAAAGCCGAAAACCATTTTCCACTCACCGATTCCACTTCGCCTCAAGCCAAAGCACCAATTCAAGCTTCAGGATCAACAAATCTTGGATCCAAAGATGCCTCCCCTGTTTTAACACATCAAAGCAGAGGATTAATGCATCATCATGCATTAATAGCTTCAATGAAAGCACCTAAACTCGCTGCTCTCATCCACACTCCATTTTCGGCCACCAAACACAACCGAAAATGCATCCAAACCACTTCTCAACCAAGCCCAGCCATAAACCATCAACACTAAACATCTTTCAACATCATATAACATCTAAAAACAACCTATTAACATCCTTATACCTCCAGCAACATCAGATCCACAAGATCACCTCAAAAACAATCAAGAATCACAAGCTAAACTTTGGAAACTCAACCTATCCGGGATTGCATTGAGCAAAGCTCAATTCCTTATCAATTTAGTGTTCATTTAACATCAAAAACACATCTCAAATCACAGATTAATCAGATCAAACGAAAATCATCAAAAATCACCAAATCTTGCATTATAAGCCAAGATCCAATTCACATCTTAAAAGCCTTTAATAAAACATCAATTAAGGATTGAAAACTTAGGAATTTCAGTAAAGAACTGATAGTTTAGAGGAGAAGGACGTTCTTACCTCCAAACTTGAGTTTCTCCTCTTTTTGGAATCAAAAACATTGATGAAACAAGTGGCAAATGATGAGGTTTTGTAGATATGATGATTAGGAATCAAAAGAGAGTTGAAAGGAGGAATTTAGGTGAGAAATTCAGATCAAATTCTCTGGAAAAGAAGTGTTTGGGTTGAGAGAAAATGAGAGAAAGAAAATGGAAAAGTTAGTTAACAAAAATAGCCAAATGGCTTTTCCCTCCTCTTTTAACATGTTTTAAAATCAGAATAATTCTCAAAATATCTTAGAAAAATCTGGAGAAACTACTTTTGGAATAATAGCTCCTTAAAGATTCAAAGTTTCAACCCTTTCTAAAACAGTCACCAAACTTTCAAAAATTACATTTTGGTCACTAGCCAAAATGTCACCCTTCCGAAACTCATTTTCCAAAATTGATTTCACAGTTCACTTAATTATATTAAAAGATGATTTTAGAACATTTTTCCATATTTTTAATGCAACCCGAACTAGGCTTTCCTAAATTCACCCTCTTAGATTCGAACAGCACTTTGACCGAACCGGTCAACGCCCAAGACTTCTAAGCCCAAAACCGGGGCGTTACATGAGTATTGAGTATCGTCTCGACAAGGATTGGTGTGACTTCCAAAGTTTATTGTCTCACACTGAAAAGAAATAAAAGTAAAGAACACATGTGATTTGATTAGGTTTTTTAGAATAACCTAATAAACATAAAATAAAATAAGCAAGTAAAGTAAAGAATTGAGTAATCAAGATGAGAGAATGGGCCATATTATATTGTGTCGTAGTGTAAAAATCAATTGGAAATGTCTCGGTTTTTTAATGCAACAAACACCAAATTGCCTCGGTAATGACCTAAGCTATTCTCGCGGCAACAGGTTAAGTAACTGCCTTAGTAATCCCCTGCTTGGGCAGCAACCAACAACGTCAAGGTTCGACAAAGCGTCCTTTAGTGGCTCCTCCTCATCCCTAAGTCGAAACATTGTTGTTGTGTGTAACGCACTGATTTTGGACCTAGGTTTTAGCCGAGTTTTGTTAGGCGGTTCAGTTCAAACCAATTTAGCAGTCTAATCTAGTTTTGAGAAATGATTAAATTAAAAGGTTTTTGGTCAGATAAAAATATGGAAAATTTTCCTAAAATCATAATTATATATATGATTAATTTTGGTAGAGGTAATTTAAAGAAAACAATTTTTGAAATTGGACATTTTGGTTTATTGACCAAAATGTAAAAATGGTAAAGTTTGATTTAAGGGTAAAAATGTAAAAGGGTAATGCTTTGAATCTTTAAGGAGCAATACCAAGGGCTAATAGAGACTTTTCCTCTTCTTTTACAATTTTAATTAAATAATTATAATAAAAAAGATGGAGGGAATTTGTAGAGACGGGTACTCATTTTCATTTGATGATAGTTTTCTTCTCTCATTTCTCTCAAGTTTCCTTCACCCAAACATCAAGATTTTCAAGGTAAACTCTAGATTTGATTTTTATTTTAAAGAATTATCTATTTTCTATTGATTTCCTATCGAATCTACTCTTTTCTCTTTGGTTTCCTTTTGGTTTCTTTTCAAAAATGGAGGAAGAGCTCATCATTAGAGGTAGGCTCGTTCTTCTCCTCTAATGACATATTCCTTACTGAAATTCTCAAGTATTTAGTCTTTTACATATTCTTTTTAATGGGTTTTTAGATATTAATTGATGAAATCATGTTTAATTGAGGTTTCTCGAAGATTTATGGTGGTTCTTTGGATTTGATGTTAATTTCTGAGTTAATGATTGATTGTTAACATGTTGTTAATGGCTAATAATGTTAACTTGATGGATTTTGTTTAGTAATCCCGAAACTAGTTGGATTGCTAGATGTTAGTGATGAAATCTTGAGTTTTAGGGGTTGTTGTTGTGATTGCTTGATAGCTGGAGGTTTATAGAGGTTGGGGAAGTGTTTTAGGTTGTAAATGGATGAAGATTGATGGTTGCTTTTACTGGGTAATGATTGGGAACGATTTAGAGTGGTTTTGCAGATGTTTTTGGGTTGTATCGGTTGTTAATTGCTTGGAAAATGTTGGAGTTGAGTGGGAGTTTGGGTTGCTGGAGGTTTTGGAGCAAGAGTGTGCATTAATCCTCTATTTTCCCTTGGTTGGAAGCCGGGAAAGACGTTGCTTGATCGTTGGATGGCAGCTTTTTGGAGTTTTGAAAGCTTGGAATAGGTTCGGCAAGTGAGGCGAAGTTGTATCGGTGAGTGGATGTGGTTTGAACAATTTCATAAGCTTGGAAACAAGGTTTTGGAAGGTTAGTGCAAGCTTGAAACGCTTAGATAATCTCGAAAGTAAGTATGGTTACTAAGCTCTCGGTTTTCGGTTTAAAGTCCATGTGGGTTATCATGCTCAAATTTTGGATTTATATTTTGTTACTCATTGTTATGCATGTTATATAAGCATGGTTTTGCTTATTTATATCCCATGAAATGATTTGGTTTTGTTTCAAGAGGTTATATTCTTGATGAAATGTTATGCTATATTTGAAGCATGTTTTTCAGATGGGATATGTGGTGATTTTATTAATGCATTGAAAGTAGTGAGTTAACATGGATTTTAATTATATATTGGCTTAGTGATGAGATTTCTATTATTGGATATGTTGGTTCACCAATAGGATATAAAATGCACTATAATATATAAAATTCGCGCGTGTGATAAATTCTTCGGTTACACAATATGGGTAGATTCTATTGTGTTGCGAGTGATAGGGGTAGATTCTATCACCACAGGCAATGCGGGTAGTGGCATCCCGGCCGAAGTGAGATTATGGCGAGGGTTGATTTCACCATGTGACTTGATAGGGGTTGATTCTATCAAGGGCTTCCGGAGGTAGATTCTATCCGGTTCACTTGAAAAGCCAATATATGAGTTGAACATGTATCATGGTCTTGAAATGCTTTTGTATAATGACATTTATACATGATGTGTATGCTTTCTGAGATTTAAGCATGAGAAGCTAGATTTGGTTTTGCATTGAGTTATGCCTGAGATAATGATATATGTGGTTTGTAAATATGCTTTTAATTGTGGTTTCAAAAGCATGATAAAGTTGAGCATGATGTGGATGTGTTTTGAAGGAAACATGGTTTTGAAAAATGCATTGTTGTTGTTTAATTGAGCTTCCCCTCACTAAGAAAATATGCTTACGCTCTCCTTTCCAACAATGCAGATTAGTGAGCTCATTGGCAGCAAATTAGCAAGGAATTTCACCCAAGATGACACTCGATATACAAGTATGGGTTTTGCCACTTTTAATAAGGTAGAAATGGCAATGGGGAGGATACCTCGGTATTTGGAAGATGTTTGTTTAAATTCACTGGTTTGGCAAGTGTTTTTTTTGCCTTTTGAGACTTGTAATGGGCCTTTATTTGTTATTATGCTTTGTTTTGTGAATTTTGATGCTCTATGTAGATTGCTTATAGGTTGCATGCCTCTAGAGTAATCACGTTTTGCAATTCTTGATGATAGATGCCTTTGATGATGCTTGGTGGCCATATGGTGTGATTTAAGATGCATAAATGTTGAGGTGTTAGTGTAGTTATGGTATGTGTTTCGAAACAGTAGTAGTTGTTTCGATAGAACTTGCATATTTGGCCTTAATGTTTTGGAACACTACTAGACCATTTCGAGACCTCTAGTTATATTTTGGTCCCGTATCAAAACTCCTGGTCATTTCGATACGGATTTGTGTTGTCTGAATGCAAGGGAGATCAATTTGGGTATTTGGTTCTAAAACAGGTAAGGGTTGTTTCGAGATCAAATGCTACTAGAATGCATGTTTTTGAAACAGGGTGACTGTTTCGAAACGGGGTCGTTAAGTTAGTCAAAATGACATAATCTATCAGTTTTGAATGTTTATATTTTAGTCCATGTTTGTATGATTTGCAATTATGGATGATTGAATGATTGTATGACGCGGATATTTCACCTACAAGCATGTAATGAACCTAATTAAAGGTTGGAAACAATAAATTTTGTGTTTTGACCTTAATCAGATTGTTGCAAATGAATGAATAGTTGATGTTCGATTTAATCTGAAATATATTTGTTGCGCGAGTAAACACTATAGGACTTAAGTATGCATCTAGACAAGTTAAACGAAAAAAGGGTTGCTAATCGAGGTTGACTTCAATTTTCCCCGTGTGATTCTCTTTGTTCGGGTCAAAAGCCTAGACCGGGCTAAGGAGGTTACAATGTGCAGGCCTTGATAATACCTCCCAGCGTGAACGAAGGATGAACATCAACCAATCTTACGCTTCTTTTAGCCGTTAAAACTCGAACTTATCCCTAAGTTAAATTAGTTTTCACCAATTAGGATGAAAACCATGCTTATCCATTGCATGAGTCTAACTCTCCCGATATTAGACAATAGATGCAACTACAATTTTCTCTCCCGATTCAGTTGCAAAAAAACGTAAACACCAAGAATAAGCAAACCTTGAACTAAAATTGCATTAACAAAAACTTAAACAAAATCAGAATGTTTTCTCACAGCTACTAAACAATACAATCTAAACCCTAAGAAGAACTTAGAACATGATATCGATGTAAGCTCACTACAAAGTCTCTCAACTCTCGATTACTTCGTTGATTCTTTTCTCTTTCTTTTTTTGTCCAGTTCTGGCTTCTTATTTATATAGGAGGTTTATGTCAAGTCCTTTTTGAGGAGGAAGTCAAGTTAGAATTAAATACATTAAAAGAAAAGATATTCTTTTAAGTATTATGTTATTCTTCCTTAAAATCCTACCACATGCGTGGAATCTTATCTTGAACTTCCTTCAGTGTTTTCATGATCTTCTCGCAGTCCGATATTCATTCAAAGTTCATAGAAAAATTTAGCTTCTCATGATCTTAAAAATGCGTACCACTTTGCATATTTTCTCCCTTGTCGCTTATGTCTGGGCATTGCCTTGGCAGTGGCTTGGCTATTGCCTCGACAATGGTCTGTCTGTCTTTTCCACTCAGTAGGGCTCTATCTCATGGTTCACCTTCCTTCAGTAGAAACTGAAATCTACAACTGGCTTGATCTGGAACGTCGAGAGATGGTTCTGCTTCGTTCCTTCCTTTCTTTCACTACCGCGACAGTGCTTGCGCAGGGAGTGAGTAACGAAATTTGCACCTGCACCAAACACACATTAAAGCAGTACCTTTTCCACCAAATAAACAAAATATAAGGATCAAACATGGTAAAGATGACATCAGTGTGATTGATGCATGGAAGGCTACAATGTGACTCAAATGGGTGTAGATTTAACAATAATTGTCATAGAAAAAAGGTGAAATTATAGTACTTTTACACACCTAACATAATTATCACATAATTGGCTACTTTAACCAATTTGGTTAAAAACATGCATCTACCAAGCAACACATAAGACATCAAGGTAGTAGATTCAATTTGTGATTTATGTAACGGTAATCATGATTCTTCTAAGTGTCTATAGAACCCAGAGCCTAGTTTTTATGTTGGAAACTACAACAAAAACAATAATGCAATGTCCAACACATACAATCCGGCCTAGAAGAAGCATCTTATATTTTCATGGAGTAATCCCATCAATGTCCTCAACCAGAACAATCAGAATGCACAAGCATTGGGATTCCAGCAGAACATGCCAGGGGAACAGATGTCGCCGCAACAATCAACACCATCCAGTTCTTTGGAAAATTCTCTTAATGCTTTCATGTTACAAACTCAATCTTATATGGCAAAAACCAGGAGGCAACTCTCCAATCATTGGAGACGCAATTCGGGAAATTTGCACAAGTCTTGAACACTAGACCTATGGGCGGTATACTTAGCGATACTGAAGTCGCAAGAGGAGCAAACCATGATCATTGCAAAGAAATCAACACTTGAAGTGACCTACATTTTAAGGAAGCTCAAACCCATTTAACGGAGAACACTCAACCAAAGGAGCAATCCCATATCCAGGAGGATGAATCCATCAACCAAACCTATGGGGAAACCGGTGAATCAGAAAGTTCTAAGGCAAGTCCTGATGCCTCGGCAACATCAACTGCTCATGCCGCGACAAGACCTAATGCCTTGACAATGCCATCAGTCAAGTTCCAAACCAATGAAAAGATTGAGGACATTCGACTTCCACCACCATTCCTCTATAGGTTGAAAGGACAAAAGCAAGAATACTAGCTCAAGAAGTTCCTTGACATCTTGAAGAAAGTCCACATCAACTTGCCATTGGTTGAAGCGATAGAACAAATGCCAAACTATGCTAAGTTCCTTAAAGACATTGTCTCTAAGAGAACTAGGCTAGGGGAAGTCAAAAATGTTGCTGTGGCGGAAGGTTTTATGACCATGTTGCATAACCGAATGCCGCCTAAGCTAAAAGATCCCGGTAGTTTCACAATACCTTGTGCAATCATAAATCATAATGTAGGGAAGGTGTTATGCGATATTGGGGCAAGCATAAATTTGATACTGTAACGCCCCGGTTTTGGGCTCAGAAGTTTTGGGTGTTGACCGGTTCGGTCAAAGTGCTGATCGAATATATAAGAGTGAATTTAGGAAAGCCTAGTTCGGGTTGCATTAAAAATATGGAAAAATGTTCTAAAATCATCTTTTATTATATAAAAGTGAACTGTGAAATCAATTTTGGAAAATGAGGTTCGGAAGGTTGACATTTTGGCTAGTGACCAAAATGTAATTTTTGAAAGTTGCAGGACAGTTTTATAAAGGATTGAAACTTTGAATCTTTAAGGAGCTATTATTCCAAAAAGGATTTCTCCAGATTTTTCTAAGATATTTTAAGGCTCAAATCTGATTTTAAAGATTAAGAAAAGAGAGGGAAATCATTTTAACCAATTTCCAACTAATTTTCCATTTTCTCTCAAATTCTCTTTTCTCTCATTTTCTCTCAACCCAAACAAGATTCTCCAGATTTCTTTCTTTGATTTTGACATCTTAATCTCTCATTTCAATTCTCATTTGATTCCTAATCATCTCATCATCAAAACCTCTCAATTTACAAGTTGATTCATCAAGCTTTTTGGCTCTAAAATGGAGAAATTCAAGTTTGGAGGTAAGAACGTCCTTCTCCTCTAAACTATCAGTTCATTACTGAAATTCCTAAGTTCTCAATCCTTGATTTATGTTTTATTAATGGCTTTTCAATTGAGATCTTGATTTTTGGCTAAAATGCAAGATTTGGTGATTTTGGTGAAATTTTCGTGTGATCTGTTTGGGCAGTGTTTTGAGGTGTCAAAATGATGTTAAATGAATGCTAAATTGATTAGAAGTTGAGGTTTAATCAATGCAATCCCGGATAGGTTGAATTTCCTAAGTTTGGCTTGAGTTTTTGGTTGTTTTTGGAGTGTTTTTGGTGATCTATTATACCTGGAGGTATAAGGACGTGGTTGTGATCATTTTGCATGTTATTTGATGTATAAAAATGGTTAGAAGTGATGGATCTTGGCTGGGTTAAGTTTCGGAAGTGTTTGGAGGTGATTTCGGTTGTGTTTAGTAGCCAAATTGTTAGATTTGTGATGAGCAGCGAGTTGTGTTGTTGTTGCTGGTGTTTTAATGCATAAGGATGCATTAATGTTCTGTTTTTATGTGCTTGAAACAGGGGAGGTTGATCCTTGAGCTTTGGAGGTGTTTTCGGAAGGTTTCGGAAGCTTGGAGGGCTTGTTGGCTAGCTTTGTTTGGTTATCGGTGAGTGAAGTTGGGATTTCAGCTTTTGAAACAAGGTTTGAAGGTTTTTGGGAGCTTAGTTTAAGTCTAAACAACTTTGCTAAGCTCAAGAGTAAGTGAAGGGGTTTTCGCTTTTGAATTGTGACTGATTTGGTTTCAAAATCAAATGTGGTTGATGATTGATATGCATGTGTTTTTGCATGGTTTAATTCTGTTTTGTAAGCATATTTTAGCATGGTTTAATGCTGGTTTTGAAAGTCATTTGAAAAGGATGCTCAAGGTAAGAGATCCTTGGTTTAATACATTGAAAATGTGGTTTTGATGCATAGTGTTGCATGTGGTTCATTGGCTTGTATGATGCTTAAAAACAGTGAATTGATGATGAATAATGATGATAATTGTTACCTTTTTCATATGGTTTATGCATGTGAATCATTGAGCTAATGATGTGATGGCTTTGCATTATGTGTATGCATGTGAATCATTGAGCTAATGATGTGATGGCATTGCATTATGTTTATGCATGTGGAACATTGGATATTATGGTAAGATGGTTATATTGGCAAGTGTTGTAAGTGGTTCTTGGTTCGTTGATCGGATATAATTAGCCGGCTATAGGATTGGGTGCACCGTGAATAAAGTCGCCTTGATGGTGGAGTGGTCAAGTGTGGACCGGGTAAACTCCCCTCAAGTATTCCTAACGAGATGAGGTCAGTTGAGGGTGTGCCCACGGGAGGACCTCGGTTGCTTAAGGTCAGTGGAGGTTGTTGCCCACGGGAAGACCTTGGTTGAGTAAAGGTTATAAGGTGGTTAAAAGTCCTTATGTGAGAACCTTGTACTTGTTGAGATCACAATGGCAATGGTTAAGTCCATGTGTGGATCTTGTGTGTGATGTCCCGTATCTCGTTAGATGATGTCTACAACTACCAATCGGTTATGCAAAGGTTGTATAGTGGTTGAAAGTCCATACGGGAAGACCTTGTGCATGTCAAGGGTGTATGGCGGTTGGAAGTCCATACATGGTAACCTTGAGGAAAGGCTAAGGTTGTATGGTGTTTAAAAGTCCATACATGGGAACCTTAGGAGGTTGAGGTCAGTGGAGGTTGTTGACCACGGGAAGACCTTGGATTGGGTAGTGTGTAGGAAGCGTTGGGACACGCTTGGAATCCGCGTATCCGATCGGGTGGAAAAGTGGAAAGTGAATATGGTTGATCTCTTGGAAGCCAATATAATGTTCTTGATCATGTTGAGCATGGGATTGCTTGAAATGATGCATGGTTGCATGTGAAGCATGAGATGCTTGAATGGATGCATGTTTGCATGAGAAGCATGAGATGCTTGGTAAGATGCATTGTTGCATGAGATGTGTATGATGCTAGTGAAAGCATGTTACTTGTATGTTGAACAAGTGTTGGTTATCATTTGATAAATGATGCATGTGAGCATGAATTACCTATGATGCATTGGAGTCATGTATGACTTGTTGTTAAAGGCATGTGATGATGATGTTATGGTTTTATGTGGCCTTGTTTAAATGCATGAAATGGTTTGATTGAACTATGGTTTTAAATGGTTTCTTGCTTGATGTGGTTTCCAAGTTAAAGAAAGGTATGTTGTGGGAAGGATGTGTTTTCCATGGTTTTGTTTAAGCTTGGCATATGGTGTTTATGCATGATTTGAGTTTGATGTTGAAAAGAGTTTTCGATCATGGTTTTGGAAAGCAAATCGGGTTGGTTTTAAAGTGTTTTAAAGACCCGCTGCATTGATGGTGTTTTGGTTTTGAGCATTCCTCACTAAGCATTATGTGCTTACGCTCCTCTTTGTCCGTCAATGCAGATTCTTGAAGTTTGGACAGCAAGGAGCAAGGGATTCAAGGTGGACTCCAAAGGAGATGTATGTCTCGGTGAATAGCTATAGTTAATAAGGGCAATGGGGTAGAATCTCTCGGGTTTTTGTGTATGTGATCGTATATGTTGATCATGAAGGTTTAAATGCTGTTGTTAATGTTGTTGAAACATGAATTGGGTTAAATGTGATTGAATTGGAAGGTTTGTGCTTAAATGGTTGCTTGTGTAGGAAGCATGCCTATAGATTTGGGGCTTTCCTTACATGTTGAGTATATGTTGAATTGTTGATGCAAGTATGTCTCTTTTATGTTGAATTGCATGTTGGCAAAGTTTGGTGGCTTTTGGAGCATGTTTGAATGATCAATTGTGTGTTTGAATGAGCAAAATGCAACATTCTGGGCTAGGCGTTTCGGAACAGGTAACACCGTTTCGGAACGGGTGCCCTGCATGAACCCAGGCATCCGAAACGGGTGCCACCGTTCCGAAACGGAAGGCATTCTGCCAGACCCCCGTTGCGGAACGTGTTGCGGAACGGCCCGTGTTTCGGAACGGGCTTGGCCTGTTTCGGAACGGGTGACCGTTGGGGGCTGACATGGGCGGTTAAATGTTTCAAAATGTTTGCATTTTGGTCCTGAATCTTGTTTGTGCAATTGTATGAGTTCGGGATGTCCGTTTGAGCTGAAATTTGGCAGAGAAGCATGAAACCTGATTAATTTTAGGTTGGTAACTTAAAATCTGGTTAAGTCCTTAAAGTTTTCAGAAATTACATTTTGGCCCCTAAAGTTGTAATTTGTCCAATTGGGTCCCTGTTTTATCTCTGATGTTTGTAATCTTTGAGCATGGTGCTTGTGTGATCACATCTAAGGTTAATGTGCATCTAGACCAGATTAAAAAGAAAAAAAAGGGGTCGTTAATCAAGGTTGACTTTCGGGTTGACTTTGGTTTTCCCCGTGTAATCTTCGTAGTTCGGGTCAACCGTCTAGGCCGGGCTACGGGGGTTACAGATACCCAAGTTGGTAATCCAAAAATTAGGAATCGGGAAGGCAAGACCGACAATGGTCATGCTACAACTTGCCGACAGATCCTACATCCAACTTGAAGGGAAGATCGAAGATATTTTTGTAAGAGTGGATAAATTTATTTTTCCCGCTGACTTCATTGTTGTAGATTGTGAAGAAGATGAGTTTGGCACCTACCATTCTTTGAAGACCATTCTTAGAAACGGGTCGTACATTGATTGATTCAAAAATTGAGAACTCACAATGCAGGTGAGTGACTTGCAAGTTAAGCTAAATTTGTTCCAAACCTTAAAGCATGCCGACAATCCAGAAGAATGCAAATTCATCCACGCCACACCTGAATTCAACTTTGACATGGAAGAGAATTTCCTTGGCAATTGCCTTGCCAGACCGAAGGAACTTGAAGAACCGATCGAGGAAGAGCAAGAAGAATCAAATTGGACAGTAAGTCGACCGAGTAAATATTTCGAACCATTGGATTACTTAGGTAAGTAAGGTAAACTCGAAAAACCTTATATTGAACAACCTCCCATTCTCAAGTTAAATCTACTGCCAGGGCAAGTGAGTTATGGTTATTTACGAAAGGATAACACCTTGAAAGTAACATTGTCGTTTGAGTTGCAATCTGAGCAGGGAAATAGGTTGATTGACACCTCGGAACGACACAAGAAAGGCATGAACTGGAAGATCCATGATGAAGCTCCAGATAAAAAGCTACTACCACTTGCCACGACAAGCGAAAGGAAGATTTTGCCAAGACACGATAACAGAAAACGGTTGAAGTACTATACTGTTGCACAAGTGACCCGCGATAAGGAGCCTATCACTTTAGGAGATGCATGATCATGCTCTCCTTCCGTATTTTTATTTTTAGTTTTAGTTTTGTTTTTATTTTTGAAATGAATTTAGGTTTTATTTTTAGTCCCAGTTATTTTAGGATAGTTTTATTTATTGTTGGTTGTCTTTTTTAGACTCTAGTAGTTTTCTTTGTTTTTCCACATCAAGACTCACAACTACCATGCTAAGGAAATCCTGCACCGACCACTGACCAAGCAACCAAAATTGCCTCGGCAATTCCTGATGCCTCGACAAGTTCTGATGCCTAGGCAACTGACTCTATTTCGGTAAACATGGATCAAATCAAAGCAATGTTCTGCCCCTGACACACTAATACTATTCACGTGATACCAGCCACATGCATCCAACCACCGTGAACCGGACAAAGAAGCAAGTAAACGGCCCGAAAGAAACTCATCATACATGGTGACAAACTTTTCCAACTAACTCATTTGAATTTTGTTTCATTTTTAATTTTAGTACTTGCATGCATTGAGGACAATGCTTCTCCCGAGTTTGGGGGTGCTTGTTTTTAGTTAATTTCCTGTCTAGTTGCATCCATCTTTAGAAATCCTATATAGGATGCATATGTTATTTTCCATGCCTTTGATTTGAAAAGAACTTAGAATTTTACTATGATGCTGAAATTTTTCTACACGGTTGTGACTTGTTGATTGAAAGAAAGATAGTGAACTTAGGTTGCTTAAATTTTGGGTAAATTAAAATTGAAAATTAAAAGTTAATTTCTTGCTAGAGGTGCCCAAAATTGGCTCTAGTAGTTAATACACATTAAAGAATCACTAAAGGTGCCCGAAATTGGCTCTAGTGAAATCAAAAAAATACCCCGATAATGAAATTGTTAAAACATATTGTTCACATGGAATGTTGAAAATTAACTTGTACACAACTATGCACACATATTGTCACGAGTATTACGTGTAAAAGAGTCTATCATAGTGTAGTGCATGTGTACACGACGCAAGTATTAAAGTGATATATAGGTATCAGATATCGTCTCCATAGGGACTAGGCTAATAGCTTTAACCTTGGATTGTTGCACAAGAGGGAAAAGAAAGAGTTTAATTGTTTGTCACGAGATAATAAAGAAGACTGATAATAAAAGAGTGGGCCGATATTGATTTGCTCCGTAGTGCAGGTGTTTGCACTGTCTAGGATTTCTCTATTCTGTCATAGCGCCTGTCGCGGCAGCACCTGCTGCGGTAGCGGTCTGTTGTTGTCGCGGCAGCGAACAAACAACTTAGTACTTCATGTTTGTCAAGAATCCCTGCTGTGCCTTGGCCTACCCTAGGTCCAAATCTGTTGATGAACACGTCTTTGATGATACCTCCCGGCGTGAATCGAAGGATGAACACTGTTTTTGTTGAATTCTTCTTTTGCCACTTAACCTCGTCTTATCCCTAGGTCCGAGATAGTTCAACCATAAACTGGAGAACCCATACTTATTCTTTTCGCATAATTAACTCTCCCGATATTAAGTAAATGTATAATCTCACAATGCTCTCCCGATACTCTTGCAAGATGTTGAAAATCAGAATAAGCGAACTTGAAATCTATTTTATTGAACAGAAAAAAATCCTAAAACAATGCAATCCTTGCAACTACTTTACAGAATCAACCCTTAGCCCTAGGAAAAATTTAGAACATGATGAGAAGGGGGGAAACGACTAGGGTTTTAGGGGAAGACGACTAGAGAGTAAGTTATCCTTGCCTAGGTCAAATTACATGCCTTTATATAGGCCTTGGGTTCAAGTTTTCTAATATGGCAAGAATACAAGTTTAAATTAAAGTACAACTCTATTAAAGACTAAATCTTGAGAGTAGATGTGTTTAATTCGTCCTCTCTTCTTGCTTGGAGTTTCTTCCTTGAACTTTGGGCTTGGCCTTCATTCTGATCTAGGGCTCAAAAAATATATGAGTGTTCCACGATAGACCGTCTTAGTTTCCATTTCTGTCGAGCTCCACATCACTTCTTCCCTTCACCATTGCTGCCGTCATTAGTTGCCACGGCAGCAGCCATGGCAGCATCCTTTTTCTCGTCTGCAGTCCTGTGTTCCAGCTCTGCTTCTCCACTACCCTGCATCTGCTACAACAGCTACCTGCAAAAGTAACCAATTTCGATAGAAACTGTGCCATTTAATATAATTGTGATGTATGAATGGAATCTATCCTAAATGCAATGGATTATGCTTGAATGCAGCAGAAATATGGGTTAAATAGGGGGTAAAATATATAACTTTTACACACTCAACAACGAGCATTGAAGTTTGGTTCTGAGTAACTTTTGTGCCATCCGAAAAATTTAAAAGGTGATCATACTTTGTGCCACGGTTCTGAGGATTGAATTCAAGTTTGAAGCATGTCTTTGATGATTAAATACTTGGCATGTAATTTCTAGTTTGCATTGCTTGAGGACAAGCAATAGTTTTAGTTTGGGGGTGTGTTAAGTGTTCAAAAGTACTATTTTGATTACCTTTTTTACTCATATTATTGTTAGAATTAAGCCAGTCATTGCATTTATTTACTAAAAATTGATATCTGAATATTCTACATCATCTGTAATTAAATTTCAGTGATCTAATGAAAACTTAAAAGTTTGCTGACTAAAATGTAAAAGCTTCATTAAATTTCAGGGATAATTTGTGATTAGTTTAAACCCTAACTAAAATTGATACAATTAAAAATATAATTAATTTTTTTATTATTGACAGTGACAACATATTTTGGACACTATTTAAATTTGTATTTCTGATAGAATGTTTGTCACTAATAAGAATAACATTACTGTCTAAATTTTAGTCACTAATAATAATCTTTTGTGTCAAATAGTGTGGTCATAAAAAATATAACTATTGTGACGAAATCATGAAAGTTGTCACTAATATAATAGTGACGGAGTTATTAGTGACGACTGGTGACGACTTAGAAAAATAGTCACTGTAAATTTCAGTGACTAAATTTAACACTTTTTGTGACTATTTTCAATGTCACTAAAAATGCATTTTCTTGTAGTGTCACCGTTATGCTTGAGTTCATATTTTGATTAATTTTGGTGGAAAAGAGGTGATGCTGGACTATCTTGTGCATGTGCAGGTCATGGCCAATCATGAAGATTGATGTTGAGGCAACTAAGAATGAGGTAAAGTGGTAGCCGAAGAGATGACCAAAAAATCATGACTTGATGGAGGTGGTTGACGTGAAGATTTGAAGCTAGAATTCTAAGAAGAAGTCGAGAGAAGATTAGGGGAAGTTTTGGGGGAATAAAAAGATAATAAAGAAGATTTATCCCTTTTAAAAGTATTTAATTCCAACTTAACTCCCTCCTCAAGAAAGACTTTGACCTAGCCATCTTCTATATAAAGAACCCCTAGCTGTCTATTTCAACAAGTAGAAGAGGGGAAAGAAATCAGTCAAGAGAGAGTTCAAGAAGGGTCTGTCAAAATCTTCATCTTTTCTTCTTTGTTTTTGGTTTTGTTTATGTTGGGGATCAATTAAATTGACTTTATTTTAAACCCAACCATGAATTGGGATTTTTTTTAGGTTTTTGAGTTTGCAATTTTACTTCAATGTTTCTTCATTCTTTGTTTTTAAATCTTGTTTGCGAGTGAATTGAGAGAGGATCTCGTGAAACTATCTATTTATCCAACATCGGGAGAGTTAGATTTATGAAACAAATGAATATGGTCATTATTCAATCTATCGATGGTGAAGACTAATTCGGCTTAGGGATAAGTCACGAATTTTAATGGCTAAAAGGAGTGCAAGATCGATTGTTGTCTACCCTTGGTTCACGCTGGGAGGTACTATCAAGGCTTGCACAATTAACTAGTATTTCGTCTTAGGGATAAGAAGAAATCATTGAAGAACACTTCACCGGACCTTGAAGGTTTTTGAACGTTGGTCAGACAAGCACGTCATTTCCACATTGCCTAGGCATACGCTTTACGTATTTCCTATGCAATCACTATGTTTCTTCATTGCCCGGGCATTGGCTTCACTCATTGCCCTGGCATTAGCTTCATTCCTTCATTGCCTTGGCTTCAGCTTAACACATTGCCCTGGAAATACGATTGCGGCCACTACCCAAGCAATTGAGTCATTTTTGCACTTAAATACCAATACAGGCCATTCAAATTTTCACTCCTCAAACTCACGATAACCTGGCGTCTTCTCTCTTATATGATCTCTTTTATCTTTTACTTTTATTGTTCTTTAGTTTACTTGTTAATTAGAACTCCTACAATAACCTATTTGTGTTTTTTTTTCTTTTCAGTGCGGGAATTTAGATTCCCGAAGTAGCACCAACCCTTGTGGAGATGATATCTTTCTATATTATAACTTGCAACGACTACACTTGCACCGATTGTGAAGCACTTATTACGCGCAACCGTAGTCAATGACAAGATCGAAATCTTTAAGGGGTTCCATCCATCTCCGTTGTTGAAGATTTAACTCCTTATGGGTCAAAAGATACTTGAGACTCTTATGGTTAGTGAAGAGATAACACTTTTCTCCGTAGAGATAATGTCTCCAAAATTTCAATGGAATGACAACCACAACCAACTCTAGGTCATGAGAAGGGTAGTTCATCCCATGCGGCTTAAGTTGTCTCGAAGAATAAGCAATGACCTTGTCGTCTTGCATCAATACACATCCTAACCCGAGATGCGATGCATCACTGTAAGCTGTGTAGTCCTTTCCAAACTCAGGTCAGGTTAGGACTGGTGCACAAGTCAAGACTTGTTTTAATTGATCGAAACTTCGTTGAAGTTCCTCGGCCCAAACAAATGGAGCTTCTTTTCTCAACAACTTAGTCAAAGGAGTCGCTATCATAGAGAACCCTTTTACAAGCATTCTATAATAGCCAACAAGACCAAGAAAGCTTCTAACTTCTCCAATGTTCTTCGGTGGATGCCAATTTACGATGGACTGGATTTTCTTTGGATCTACCTAGATACCCAGAGCCTATACGATATGCCTAAGGAAAGCAACTTTGGTGAGCCAAAACTCACACTTAGAGAATTTGGCATACAATTGCTTCTCTCGTAGGGTTTGAAGCACTATGCGGAGATGATATCGATATTCTACATCATCCTTGGAATAGATCAATATATCATCTATGTCACCACTTCGAATTTGTCAAGATAGGGTCTAAAGACCCGGTTCAGTAAATCCATAAAAGTCGTTGGACCATTGGTTAGCCCAAAGGGCATTACCAAGATTTTGTAGTGTCCGTATCTCGTACGGAAAACAATTTTTGGTACATCACATTCTTTAACTCGCATTTTATAGTAGCTCGACCTCTAATCGATCTTGGAAAACATGGAGGCATCCTTTAGTTCATCGAACATGTTGTCTATTATGGGCAATGGATACTTGTTCTTGATGGTTACTTTGTTCAACTATCAATAATCAATGCATAATCGCATAGAACCATCATTCTTTTTTACAAAGAGAACCGGAGCTTCCCAAGGTGAAGAGCTTTGTTGAATGAAGCCTTTTTTCTTGCAATTCTTGAATTTGAGCTTTGAATTCTTTCAACTCAACGACATCCATTCGATAAGGTGCAATGGAAACTGGGGCAGTCCCTGGTTGTACTTCAATGCTAAATTCTACTTCATGGGTTAGGGGTAACCCTGGAAGTTTATTAGGAAAGTCATCATGAAATTCACAAACAGTGTCGATGTTTCGTAATTGAGGTTCATACATGGCTTCCAGCATCAAGGCACACATTGAAGGATTCCTCGCATTTATCATAACAACGCTCTCCTTGCCAAGGCCTCAAAGATACAGCTTCCTCTTACAACGATCTACCCAAGCTTTATACTCACTAAGCCAATCTAAGCCTAGTATAACATCAAACTCATGGATCGGTAAGGCCAACAAATTGGACGGAAAAGGAATCTTATGGATCATTAAGGGATAATTCATACATGCTAGACTCACGGTTACACAATCACCTAAAGGATTGGTTACAGAGATTCTCGATGCTATGGGTTCAGAAGACATCTTATACTTCTTGACTATTACAGTTCTTATAAAAGAGTGAGTAGAACCATGATCAATCAATGCGTATAAATAATATGAATACAACTTAATGGTACCTGCAATGACATCAGGTTCATCCTCCTCTTCCCTACTCCTCACATGATACATTTGGGCAGAACTTTTGGAATCTTGCTTGTTAGACGGTTTCCCCGAGCCACATGGTCTTCCAATGGTCCCCAATGAAACTTGCCTCGATCCCTTACCTCAAAAACATTGAGCAGGAGAAGCAGCAGTATTCATTGTAGCAGCACACTTTGTAGCATTGAGAGGACAATCACGAATAAAGTTGCCTTGCTCACCACAATAGAAACAAGCTCCAGTCTGCTTTCGACATTGTCGTGCTGGGTGCTTATTATGATAGTAGTTGCATACTGGACATTGAGTACTTCGATTCGAGCCTCTGGTGCTAACAATGGAAGTAGCTTTAGCGAAAGATTGAGTCACGGATTGAGGCCTATCAATATTTCCAGAACGGTAAGGTTGTGGATAAACATTCTACTTAGGACCTTGATACTTTCCTTTCTTGTCATTTGGTAGGTCGAGAATCATCTCTGAACCTCTTCTCGGATTTATCGAACCCACTAGTCCGTTGAACTTTCTCTGCAACCTCAGCAGCCTTGACTCGATTCACGAAGTCTTGGAAATCAACAATGCTCAATGCAGTGAACATGGGGCATAATTCATCATTGAGCCCGACAATGAACATTCGGCACTTCTCTTCCTCCTTCTTAATGTACTCCACAGCATATCTGCAATACTTATAAAAATCATGAATGTACTGCTCAATCGGTCGCCCACCTTGCTTGAGATGGAGGAAGATACTTCGCCTTTCAGTGAGATAAAACTCACTGATGTACTTCTTTAAGAATTCTTTAAGGAAGAACTCCCATGTTACAGAGTCTTTAGAGATGGTCAAAGTAGTAGTCTCCCACCAGTGAAGTGCCTCATCAGCCAGCAACACGAGGGTGCACTAAAGCTTGTGCTTGTCCGAGCACTAAAACAACTTGTTTAGGATTCGGAGAGTGTTATCCAACCAATACTCGGAAACTTTAGGGTTGTCATAATCTTGATCGGTAAAGGTGGAAGCTCGGTACTAGACCAATTTATCGATAGGAGCCCGAATATGTTGAATAACAGGAGCAATGGGTTGTACAACCTGCTCAGCCCTCATTGCAGTCATAAACTGCTTGAACATATCAACCATGTTCTTATAACACTCAGCCTGAGCTGTGGGAGCTACAGGCTCAACATCCTGAGCAAAAAGATCTTGTGGATTTAGAGAATTTGGTGGATTCGAAGGATCTCCTTCTCTTATCTCCATGCCATGAGTCGAGGAGCCGGGGGTAGGCTCGTCAATATGAGCTTTATTGGTTTCAGACATATCTATATTACAAAGAGATCGAATGTAACCCCCTAGGCCAGGTCTAGACGCTCGACCCGAACTACGAAGATTACACGGGGAAAACCAAAGTCAACTCGAAGGACAACCTTGATTAGCGACATTTTTTTTCTTTTTATCCTATCTAAATGCAACATTAGTCCTATGTGAACACCCAAGATCACGGGAAGGATAGGCATAGTGATCGAAAATCAACTAGGGGTTTAATTGCACAAAGTAGACATTTAGGGACCAAAATGTAAATTCCATAAATTATAAGGACCTTGCAGATTTTTAGGTTACCAATATTTAATTAATCCTATTTCATGCCTCTCTGTCAAATATCAACTTAAACAAACATTCCAAACTCATCCAATTGCATCCATAAACATCAGGGACTAAAATGTAAGGAACAAGAACTTGATACAGTTCAAAATCCAGGCCAACGTCGGGTGTTTCGATACGCTGACCCTTGTATCGGAATGGAGTTGACCGTTTTGGTACTCGGGTACGTTCCGAAACCCGTATCGAAACATGGCTCTCCAGTAGCCAAAACATTCCAGAACGCTCTTACCCATTCCGAAACCTTATGACCATTTCAAGCCCCTGTTCCGAACTAGATAAGGGTGTTTCGATATGCCCAACCCTACAACTACATACTTAGCTGGTTTTTCTCACATAAACATGTCCAGAAATGTCCCAAAGCATACCACAACATACTAGCAAAATATATAAGCATCAGAGATCATCAATATGAAGCATAAACCAAAGCATGACATCAATCAAGCAATCATTGAGTCTATAGGCATGCTCCCTAGTCATAAAAACCATATAAAAGCCACAAGCCACAAACCAAACCGTAAATGATATTTACAAACCTCAAATGCTATAACAAACTTGCAACACCCACAGGGAGTTCAAAATATATCTCCCAAAACCAACCATAGGTCCCCATTGCCAATTATCATTACTAAAGTATATGCAAATGTCACCATACTTTAGCTTTACTCTTCCTTGGATACCCTTAGCCTCCTTGCTGCCAAAAGTGTATCAATTATCTGCATTGTTGGTAAAAGAGAGCGTAAGCACATTTTCTTAGTGAGGCAAGCTCTAAGAAAAACCAACGCAATAATGCAACTTTAAAACTCTATCTCAAAAACCATTTTCTACAACATGCTCTTTCTATCTCATGCTTGAAAACCATTTCAAAACCATTCACCATTTTAAAATCACATGTACCTTCAATCTATCTCATGCACTTAACCAATGCAAATCTCATGGCAAAGCCATACACATGCTTAATGAAAACAAAAGCATTTTTATAAACTACCAATCTCATATGCATTTCTCATAGCATAAAATATTTCAAACTTTGGTACATGTGAATAAAATACAATCTCATATATTGGCATTTCATATTACATCTTTACTCGGATATGCGGATTAGCTTGACTTAAAGCCAAGTCCTTCCCCGGTGGAATCTCACATCACCGGACTCTCATGGCGGTATCTCTCTTCGCCACAAAGCTTGGGCGTTTCAACAAGACCTACCCCGATGGTATCTCTCATCATCGGATTCTCACTTTGGATCGGGATGGCACTACCACCATTGCCCGACTCCAAAGAGCACGTACGAATTTTTAGTTTATAGTGCATTTTCATCCTATTGCTCGACCAATTATATATGGTAATTATCTCATCATTTATGCCAATATATTACATTAAAATCATCATCTCACCTACTGGTTTGATGCAACATTTCTCAAATCTTTCTCATCTCATTTCAAAATCATATCTCATGCTTTGCATTAAATCAAAATCTCAAAACTCTTTACAACAACATGTTTTTTTCATGGATTCAACACATAACATCATCTCATGCTACAAATCATGCATAAAACGGTAGGATTTTGTCTAACACAAATCAAGAGCATGTTAAAAGCATTTAGGGGCATCAACCACATATTATGAGCAATCTAGCCATACTTACTTCCGGACTTAGGATGGTGTTTCAAACAAAACCTAAATCCCCAAACCTTATTTCTTTGTCCCTCAATGACTTCTAAAACCATTCGCACTCACCGATTACGTTTCGCTTGCTTGCCGAAACGATATCTAGGCTTCCGACACCCCCTGATCAACACCAACAGCGTCTGAAGATATCTCCCCTGTTTATTACACATAAGAGCAGAGAATTAATGCATCATCATGCATTGAAATCACCAGCCACTTATTCAAACTCGCCGCACTACCCAAAACCACCATTTCGGCTATCCGAAATAACCGAAATCACCTATGAACTTCCTCAAAACAAAGCCCAGCAAAGATCTAACAATTCTAAACACTTCTAAACCTCAATCAAAAACAAAAATCACCACAAGCACGACCTTATATCTCCAGCAACAACAAAACACCAAAAACCAGAAATCTAGCACCTAAAACATAGGAATCCAAACTATTCGGGAATCATTTGATAAAACCTCATTTTCAAAATCATATATCATCCAAAATACATTAGAAATTAACCTCAAAACAGAACTTAACAAAGAGTTATGAAAATCATCAAGATCTCACCAATAATCTTGAATTTTAAAACAATTTCATGCTTCTAACATTAAAGCAACTCAAAAATCATTAACAAAGGATTGATAACTTGGGAATTTCAGTAAAGAATATATCATTATAGGAGAAGGAAAAAGCTTACCTCTAATGGCTAATTTCTCTTCAATTTGGGCAAGAGTTCTTGAAAATCCAAAGTAAAAACAAAAGGATTTGATGAAGTAAAGATTGGAAATCCTTAGGAGAATGAAATCTCAGCAAAAGAGATGAAGATTAGAGATTATTTGGTGAGGGAAATGTGTTTGGCTGAGTTGAAGTTGAGAGAAAATGGAATGAGAGAAAACTAACGTAAGGTAGTTATGAAAAAGTCAACTTCGATTTCCTTTTTAGTTCTCCTTTATTCCTTAATTAAAACATTATTAAAAACCCCAAATTAAAGAGAAATCTGATGAAAAACAATTTGGTAAAATTAGCTCTTTAAAGATTCAAAGTTTCAATCCTTTACAAAACAATCACTGGTCAACTTTTGTAAAAACTGCAATTTGGTCACTACACCGAAATGTAGTATTTCCAAATCACATTTTGTAAAATTGTTTTCACCATAACCATTTATATAATAAATGAGGATTTTTAGATATTTTTCCATATTTTTAAAGCATCCCGAACTAAGTGTTCCCTAAACCACCCCTAAAGGATTCGAATTGTTCTTGGTCGGCCCAACCCAACCTCCAAAACATCTAGGCCCAAACCCAGGGCGTTACATCGAATTAGTCGACAAGTCACAATATACACAATATATAACCCCTAGGTGGCAAAGTAACATAATAACAATGCAATAAGCTTCGGTTTAGTCCTAGAATCGACTAAACTATAGTTGTGATACAGCAAATATAACACTATCTACCTGGCCTGGTCGTGAACCGGGTCGGGAAGTGTTACTGATAAACTATACGGTGATCGGTGCCATAAATTTCAGCCTTAATATCGGTGCATGAACAATACTAGTATTTTTAAACTTTACCGGATAACATTTATTGATCAAATTGCGCTATACGATATTCGATGACCATTTTATAAAACAAGTAAAATCATGTTCAATGACTTTTATTTAATTTAACTCGCCCTGTATCGATACGCCTTAAGTAGTTTCGATACGGGTGCATAAAAATTAAGCCTGAATTTGTTTCTGCCAATTCCTATGTCGATATACCATCACCCTGTATTGATACAGGTTGACCAATGTTGACCTTTTTCATCAGGACCGTATCAATACACCTATGTCTGTATCGATACACTTTGACCAAAAGTTGATCATTTCGATACTCCCTAAAGGTCGTATCGATGCAATTATTTTTCCAGACTTCACTGCCAAATTTTGTATCGAAACACTATCAGGGTGTTTTGATATGCCTCATTTCAACTTAGCCAATTAAGCAAGGCCGTATCGATACACCATGACCCGTATCGATACGTCTGACCTGTAATGAAATAATTTTTGCTAGTTATTACACAATTTGACCAATCAAACATAATCCAAATACAATGAGACTTTGCATGCAATATTTTAATGCCATAAACAACTAGCATGCCAAATTTTAGGGTCATTTGAATTCGTTTACTATGTTTTCATCTTTAATATCCATATATGTATTTTTGGGGTAACTTTTAGGCCATTTTACAAGGGCATTATAAGCCTTAAGCACCATATGGTTCAAGCACAAAACATATATGTCAAAAGAGCCATATTTAACTAGTTCAAGTACTTTGCCACCCTACTAGGAGTCCATAGGTTCGATATACATTACTTTAAGCTCGCTTGTGACTTGCGCAACACCGCTACCTCTCTGATCTCCAATGGTGAATCCATTAACCTAAAATGTATGAAAAGTGAACACATTAGACTTACATAGTCTAAGTGAGATAGCCATAAGCAACATCTAAATCAATAATATGCACTTCAAATTCAAGTACTCAATATTATCAATGATATTAGTCTACGATAACAATGCAATGCTCATATTCAACATCAATTTCTTCATATTTATTTATTAACCCTTTGATCGAATTAAGATAATGGATACGCGAATTCCTACTCCTCGCCAAATCAATGTATGGTCTAGTCCCTCCGCCTTGCCAATATGACCAATCACATAACACATCCCTCCGCCTCACCAAATCAACATAGGCCGTAGCCTTAGGGCCGTAGTCCACCCGTACACTGAGCTCATGAATTCCATGGTACGCCAACTGTATCCAATGTCCTTTAGAATCCAAGGTATGGTAACAACATTAACAACCAAAAATTTAATGATAATTACAATGTTTAATGTTTCCAATGAATATATCAATAAACAATGTTCTGATATTAATGTTCCTTGACAAATACATTAGCTATATCAATATTTAAAGATTTCAATGCCAACTTCCATGATCAATGATTTATTTACAATGCTTCTATAACAATATCAATAGAAATAATAATGTACAATGACGATAACAATTCCAATATCCAATATTTGTTGCTATACTTTCCAATGCTTACCAATGTATCCATCTAATGATTTGGGTGCAATATCCCTTAGAGCAAGGTTAGATAAATCAATAAAATCAATAACAATGAATTTGGGAAGGCTCCTCGCCTAATCCCGAGACTTTGACTACACTCACCTCGACAATCTGAAGCTTTCAAGGCTCTCGGATAGCAATCCCCTTATTCCTAGCTTTTGTTGGTGATGGTGGATGATTTCTTTCCACTTCTTGAGCTAGGAGAATCGAAAGGGAAATTATTAGAATTAGTAGTAGGACATCAAAACAATATAACGATATCAAATCCAACATCTAAGCTCGATGTAGCTATCAACTAACGATTTTCCATGGATAGCCAAAACCTAGTTTGAGAATAAACCCAAAGTATCCATATAATTCAACAATAGTTTAGGGGATTTAGCTTACCCAATTAGTAACTATGTTTTGGTCACAATAGACTGAAGAAAGATCAAACATGAATTTAGACTCCAATATAGGTGTTAGCTTAGATGAAGAAGACAATGGGTGAGGTTGTTGCTTCTTTTCTTAATCGGGCAAGTTCTTTCATTCATTTATTTTCCTCTTTTTTATCAATTGTCAAACGAAACTTTCAATCTTATGAAGGAAGCTAATCTTTCCTATCCACGCAGGTGGTAATTGAATTCAAAGAGAAGCTAATCGCAAGGTTAGTCATTTGACTCTTGGTATATTAAGCCTTATCCCCAAACTTCCAATTAACACAAATTAGTCACTAAACGAGTTTCAATGTTATTTGATAAGGTCCATGAACGATGAATTATCTCGATTAAAGTTTATTGTCGATATAATCAATCACTCCAACATTGTTAGAGATATATTTAGACCTTCTCGGTGTAGGGTTTTCGATTGCCGGAATCTAATTCTGACTAGAACAGATTTCGGGGTGTTACATGTTGGGCGTTAGTAGCAGGGTCAAAACATGTTTGATTGTCCGTAGTTTGCTAGAGATGGACAGGCTCCTGCACCTGTTGTTGTGCCGCAAAGAGGTCGTGGGCGCGGTCGAGGTAATTTCCAGTGTAGGGAGGAAAGTCAGAGTGTTGTTGCACATACTGTAGCTATTGAGCCTGACGGTGGTGGTCCTGTGAGGCTGTATGTGCATCGCGAGGGAAGGAATGACACGAATGTGGTTGCAGGTACTTTCACTTTTCAATCCTTGTCACTACTTTCTTTGATAGATTCTGGTTCTACACATTCATATATTTTGCGCGAGCATGCACAATTTCTTGATATACATGTAGAATTGTTGGATGTGGGGATGCGAGTGACACATTCTTTTGGAGAAATAATTATTGTTAGGAGGTTATTTAGGAGATGTCCTTTAATGGTCCAAGGTTATATATTTGCGATTGATATGATGGAGTTAACGTTCTATGGCTTTGATGTGATTTTGGGTATGGATTGGTTAGCTAAATATAGAGTAGTGGTTGATTTTGAACCAAGCGAGCTTCATTAAGACTTGTCGATGATTATGAAGTTGTGATGGTGGCTGAGAATGTCAAATTCTTATCCAATGTTGTTTCGGCTTTGGAAATGCGGAAGATGTTGTAGTGTGGGTGTCAAGCTATAACGCCTCGATTTTGGGCCTAGATATTTTAGACATCGGATCGGGTTAAGTGAACCGGTTTGAAACGGTTCGAATCGTGTTAGGTGGTTCAGGGAAATTAAGGTTTGGGATAGGATAAAAATATGACAAAATTTACTAAAATCCTCTAAAATCATGTTTAAGAGGTTGGTCAAATAAATTTTACAAAGTGGGTTTTGGAAAAGGTACATTTTGGGTAGTGACCAAAATGTAAAATTTTAAAACTGTGGAAAAATGCAATTTTCAAACGAAGAGTCAAAATCTTAGAATCTTTATGGAGCTTTTAAGCAATTAAGCCTTTCCTTAATATGACATGTGTTTTAAATGGATTTTAAATAATTGATTTATTAGTTTTATTTTTTAATTAATAAAAGTTAATTATTTTGGAGAACAAAAATCCACATTAGTTATCATTTTCAGCCAAACACATTTCTAAACCAATTTCTCCAGATTTCTGTTCTCCCAAACACTCTCTTTTTGATTTCTCATCCATTTCAAGGAATCCTTTTCAATTTCTTCAAGATTTATGAAGCAAAAACTTGTCAAATACTGAGGAAAGCAAGGATTAGAGGTAAATCTCGTTCTCAACCTCTAATCAAGGTTCTTTATTGAAATTCCCAAGATCTTTGACTCTTAAATGTTGTTTTTGATTGGGTTTTGGTTATAGTTTTGATTTAAGATCAAAATCTTGTAAAATGATGTGTAAAATCTCAATTTTCAGAGTGATCTTGATGTGCTCTATTTGAGATGGATATTAATTGAGTTTTGAGTTAGTCTTGCTGTTGAAAATGAGTTTTAATGATATAGATCCCGAAATCATTGAGATTCTTGAGTTTTATGTTGGTTTTAGTTGGGGGTTTAGGTGAATTGATGCTTATATGCTTGTCGGAGGTATAAAAAAGTTTTTAGGTTGTTTTTAGATGTGGATTGATGAATCTAATTGGTTGGAAGTTTTAGTAGATGGTTGGGCTTGGTTTAGGAAGTAATCGATTGAGTTTTCGGTTGTTTCGGATGGGTAATTTGGTGTGTTTTTGCTGGGCAACGAGTTTGTGTTAAGTTGCTGGTATTAGAATGTATTTTAATGTATTGAGGCTCTATTTTGATGTGTTGAAAATAGGCGATTATAATCCGGAAGAAAAAGAAGTGGATTTGGAGGCTTCGAACAATCGATAATCGCCTCGGAAAGTGAGCGAATGCGAGTCGGTGAGTGGATTTTTGTTTTTTAGCAAGGAAACGTTTTAGAAAAGGTTTTGGGAAGTTAATAAGAGCTTGAAACGCTTTATTAAGTTCAGAAGTAAGTAGATAAAAAAATTTCCCTCGGTTGTGCTAGTTTTGAGCCTTTGGTTGCACTTGATTTTAAATGCATTAATCTACTATTTTAAAACATGTTTTGAGTACATGAGATGTGTATGATGATGCCATGTGGTTTAAGGATGCACTATGTAAGTGGTCCTTGTATGCATGTGTTGATGCATGAGGTTTTAAGCATGTTTAATGCTTGTTGACGGCTTATCATGGAGGCTTTGTAAAAACAATGAGTTATGTGTGAGTTATGGGTTATATTGGCAAGTGATGTTGAATAAAATGTTTTATAAATGAAATCGGATATAGTTAGCCGGCTATAGGATTGAGTGCACTATAAACAAGTTACCTTGGATGTTGAGGGGTTGTGATTGTACCGAATACTCCATCCAAGTACCCTAACGATTGAGGACTGTTTAAGGTTGCAACGGTTGAGGGTAGCTCCCGAGAGCGAACCTTGTGTTTTGTCCCATCTATCGTTAGTGGATTATACACCTAACGATGAGTGGTGTTGAGGGGTTGTGATTGTACCGAATACTCCACCACGAGTGTCACAGTGATGGAGGGTCGCTCTCGTGTGTGAACCTTGAGATGCCGATAGAGGGTGTGAAGAGTGTGGGACGACTCTTGGTAATCCGTGTATCCGATACTTTGTTTTGAGATTGTTGTTTATCACTTGTGAGCCAATATAATGAAATGAAACATTGTGGAAAATATTGTTGATGCATAATTTGAAAGAGGCATGTTTTGGATTAAGCTTAGCATAAAGGTGATTATGCTTGGAAGGCTTTATTATGGAAAGCAATTGTTTAATTGCTGCATTTTGTGTATCATGTTACATGATGTCCATCACAATGTTTTTGAGGTTAAAGTCATGTTTTGTCAAAGGAAGCTTGATGGTTTTGAAAAGAGTGAAAAATGGTTTTGTGCATTGATGATGTTTTTGGTTTGAGCAATCCTCACTAAGCTTGTATGCTTATGCTCTATTTGATCATCAATGTAGCCAATATGAACTTTGGAGGCAGCACTTGCAAGTGGATCGGAGGAAGACTTTGATTGAAGGTAAGTCTTGGTTTTGGGACTAGTGTAATAAAGGCAATGGGGGTGTCCAATGTTATGCATGTTGTTAGTTTGGTATTTTCTTATCTTAAGCAAGCTTATTATGCGTTCGTGATATTGAACATGGCCACTATGTGGTTTTTGGACCTTTAATTGGTGTTTTGGTCACGTTTCGGTTTGTGGTTGAAGGCATGCTTTATTAGTTGCTTGTTCAATACGAATTGATGTGCCTAATTCTTGCTATGTGGCTAGTTTGTGATGCATATATGTTTGATGTGATTATATATGCATATATATTGAGTTATGGGTGTGATTAGATGATGATTGATGCGTTTAAGAGGTTGTTCCTTGTGCACTTCTAGTATGATTATCGATACTCGGGCCTTAGTATCGATACTCATAGACTAATTTTGGCCAGATTGGTGCATGTGTATCAATACGATTTGGAAGTGTATCGATACGACTTGGTAATCGTATCGATACCCCAAAGCAAAATGCTCACCTATACCGATTTGGAAGTGTATCGATACGACTTGGTAAGGGTATCAATACCCTCTCTCAAACTTTGGTTACTACCTTCTCGAGTATCGATACGGACTATAGGTGTACCGATACCTAACCGTTAAAATAGTTAGATGGAATCTTTAAAAGTCTGAAATGTTACATTTTAGTCCCTAAACTTTGCGTATGCAAATGGATGTGTTTGGATGGTTCGTTTGTGCTGAAATTTGTCAGAGAAACATGTTTTATGATTAATCAAATGTTGGTAACCTTTAAATTGGAAAGGTCCCTGTAATTTACAGAAATTATGTTTTGGTCCCTAAAAGCCTAAAATGTTAAATTGAACCCCTAAATGTTATTCGTTTGCTACGTCTTTTCCTTCTAAATATTTTGTTGATCACATAGA
The DNA here is from genome assembly GCA_958450335.1 of Hibiscus tridactylites. Lineage (NCBI taxonomy): Eukaryota > Viridiplantae > Streptophyta > Magnoliopsida > Malvales > Malvaceae > Hibiscus > Hibiscus tridactylites. Next base: position 72,735,136 of record OY288272.1, read on the forward strand.
GTTTTAAATTGCATCCAGAGAAGATAAAAAAAAAAGGTCGTTAATCAAAGTCGGCTTTAACGAGTTGGCTTTGGTTTTCCCCGTGTAATCTCCTTGGTTCGAGTCGGACGTCTATGCCGGGCTAAGGGGGTTATATTTGGTGGTATCAGAGCCAGGTTACGAAAAGTTGGGATGATGGTAAGTTTTTGGTAAGTGACATTGTTGTAATCATATGTATTTTGGTGATGTATGCTTTGGTTCGTGAACATTAAAGCATGTCAATGCTAAGCATGTGATGGAAATGTAATTCATATGATAAATGAATATGAATACAAGTTGTTATGATGTTTGATTGGGCTGAATCTTGATGCTTGAGTTGCATGATGTTTGAGATATGCATGTATTATGCTTTGTGCGATGCTGAGGGGGAAATTGGGATGCACATTGCCTTATTACCTAGGGAAATGTTTTAAGTTGAAATCAAGGTCTTGGATCCTTGCTTGGAGCTGGCCTGAGCAATTTGTTTTGTTTGTTTTGTAAGTTGTTTTCATGCATTAAAAATAGTAGCACAATAAATCGAGGAGAGAGTAGCAATCTGGTATGATTGTTGTTGCCTTTGAGAAGGAATAGAGGAGTGTGTAAAGTCTCCTGAGGCTAGACGCCTCGATGTGCCTCGATGTAAGTACAACCTGTGTTGGTTGGGTAAGTGTTGGATTGCATAGCGTCAGGTATATAGACGATGTTTGGAGCTTGTGAAGATGTTAATGCTAAGATGCATGTGACTGCACTAGCTGGTGGATGTTTGTAAGCTGCGGTTAGTGCTTACGCAAGTCGAGTAGAAGTTGAGCTCGAAGGTTGGTACCAGAGGTATCTAGGAAGTAGATGACCTGTATAAATAAGATTGTGGAATAAATGGAGTGTAGTGATGTCCCTAGTGTAAAGATGAGTTGTATCTCGATTGTGTAGAGATGTGTTTAGTTGGTGGACAACTGTGGTTGTGGGCATAGAACCTGATGTTGTGTTTTGAGAGTTCTTTTGAACTGTTTTAAAAGAGAAGTATGTGGTGCTTAGATACTTGGATCTTGAGAAATGTGAATATGTGGTTTGGGATCGGAAATCGTAAGTGGTGGTTTAGTTAAGGTACAAATTGATTAGTTGAGCATGTGTGCTCCTAGATTGGAAGTGGATACGAGACATCGTTGTGTTGGAACCTTTATGTATTGATGACTATTGATAAGCCATAATTGTTGATATATTGTCTAAAATGTTTTCGACGTGTTGGTAACACGGGCGGGGTATTTTAGCGGAACCTGAGTTTAATAGCTCGTGCAAGAGGTTCAAGAGCTAGGAAGTGATTTGTGAACTCTAGTTTAGTGGTAGCCAGTGTATGAATTGTTATGTTTTAAGAGTATCGCCTGGGTTGAGGCGAGGCGCTAGTACTGTTGGACGTGTGGTTCGAAGGAGCCCTTGAGAAGGGATTGCCCTCGTGCGGCTCGTGAGGTGCATACTCTTGTGGCTGGAATTAGTTCATGTTGGAACTGTGGGTTTCCTAACCATATGAGGCTTGAGTAACGTTTGGTACCTAATAAATAGGTGGATCGTATGACCATGTTAGGTGAAACTTTCCATGTTTGATCAGTGGTGAATAGCTTTTCGCGCTTGTTGTTGTAAGTTGCTTTGGAAGTTGCGACTCGGATGTTTGTTGTGGAGGCGTTAGATGTGAGGGTAAGAGTGGTTAGTTTCTTGGTGAAACTATTGGTACATGAAAACTGGATAGAAGATGTGCATTATCTGTTCCAGGTCATGTATTTCCTGTTGATCTAATGGAATTGCCTTTTTATGGTTTTGACTTGATTCTTGGAATGGACCGGTTGCTTGAACACCAAGCTGTGGTGGATTTTGACGTTAAGCGTGTTACTTTAAAGGTTGCGGATGATTACGAGGTAGTAATCATGGGTGAGAATGTGAAGTTCTTGTCTGATGCAATTTCGGCTCTTAAAGCGAGTCAGATGATGGAGTTGGGATGCGAAGCTTTCTTGGCATACATGATGAATTCCGGCACGAAGGAAGTGCATGTGCAAGACATATGAACTGTAATTGAGTTTCCGGAGGAGTTTCCAGGGTTGCCACCCAACCGGGAAGTTGAGTTTGGCATAAAATTGTATGAGAATACGTCTCCGGTGTCCATTGCTCCCTATCACATGGCACCTAAGGAGTTGAAGACGCAGTTCCATGAGTTGTTTGACCCAGAGTTCATAAGGCCGAGTATTTTGCCTTGGGGTGCGCCCATCTTGTTTTTGAAGAAGAATGATGGTACCATGCGTATGTGCATTGATTATCGGCAACTGAACAAGTTGACGATTAAGAACAAGTTCCCTTTGCCGAGGATCGATGATTTGTTCGATCAATTTAGAGGTGCTTCGGTGTTTTATAAGATAGACTTGAGGTCTTGGTACTATCAGCTTAAGGTTAAGGATGTGGATGTGCCTAAGATAGCTTTTTGGACTAGGTACTGCCATTATGAGTTTCTGGTAATGTCGTTTGGGTTGACAAATGCACTGGCTGCATTCATGGACATGATGAATAGCGTGTTCCATGAATATCTGGATCAGTTGTGGTTGTGTTCATCGATGATATTCTTATGTACTCGTGTACCGAGGAGGATCATGACAAGCACTTAAGTATTGTGTTGCAAGTGCTGTTGGAGAATCATCTATATGCTAAGCTGAGCAAGTGTGAGTTTTGGTTCAGGATGGTGGTTTTTCTTGGACATGTGGTGTCGGATGAAGGTATTCAGGTTGATCCTCATAAGGTTGAGGCGGTGATGAATTGGAAGACACCTATGTTAGTGACGGAGGTGCGTAGTTTCCTTGGCTTGACTGGTTACTACCGAAGGTTTTTCGAAGGGTTCTCTAAGATTCCCTCCCCTTTGACTAAGTTGTTACAAAAGAATGTTCGCTTCGAGTGGACGAATGATAGGCAACAAGCTTTTGAGAAGTTGAAGGAGGCTTTGACGCAAGCTCTTGTCTCGATTCAACCAGAATCGGGTAAGGAGTTTGTAGTGTATAGTGATGCGTCATATGTTGGTTTGGGATGCATATTGATGCAAGGTGGAAAGGTTGTGGCTTATGCGTCTAGACAGTTGAAAGTTCATGAGCACAATCATCCTACGCATGATCTCGAGCTCGCGTCGGTGGTGTTTGCTCTAAAGATTTGGAGACACTATCTTTATGGTGAGAGATGTGTAGTTTAAACCGACCATAAGAGTTTGAAGTACCTTATGTCTCAGAAGGATTTGAATCTTAGGTAGCAAAGATGGGTGGAGTTTCTTAAGGATTATGATATGACCATTGAGTATCATCCGGAAAAGGCCAACGATGTGGTCGATGCTTTGAGTAGGAAGGTGGATGTTGAGTTAAGGGCTATGTTTACTCTGTAACCCCCTTAGCCCGGCCTAGACGGTTGACCCGAACCACGAAGATTACACGGGGAAAACCAAAGTCAACCCGAAAGTCAACCTTGATTAACGACCTTTTTTTTCTTTTTAGATCTTATCTAGATGCACATTACCCTAAGATCCTTCTTGAGAAACACATACGAGAAAAGCACAGCGATCAAACCATGATAAGGGACTCAATTGCACAACATACAAAGTTAGGTACCAAATTGTAAATTCTGGAAAGATGGAAGACTTAACTGATTTTTAAGTTACCAAAATCAAATTAATCATATTACATGCTTCCCTGTCAAATTTCAACTTAAATGGACATCTCAAACTCGAGCAATTGCATATACAAAGTTCAGGACTAAAACGTAAAGCTTGCAAACCTCAAAACCATTCAAGTCAATGCCCAACGGTCACCTATTTCGGAACGAGGGTTGACTGTTCCGAAACGTGGGTTCGTTTCGAGACATGTATCGAAACAGGGCCTGCCAGTGGCCAAAACGTTTCAGAACGGCCCTATCCGTTTCGATACACGAAGGCCATTACAGGCCCCCGTTTCGAAACGCTAGTGCCCGTTCCGATACGGACTGCCCAGAAAAATGTAGAATTTGCTGTTTTAACACCATACATGAGCTTAGCTTTCCCTTGGATTCTTAGCCTCCTTGCTTCCCTCAAACACCTCAATTATCTGCATTATCGGTTCAAGAGAGAGAGCGTAAGCACAAATGCTTAGTGAGGCATGCTCTAAAGAAACAACACAATAATGCATTTTGTAAAACACCTTTCACAAGGACTTTTTAACACATCACACAATTTCTCATGCAACAATGCATACACATCAAGCATCTCATGCTTCATTAACCTCAACATGTCATATTGGCCTCCAAGTGATAAACCATAACCTTTTACAACATAAAACACAATCGGATACGCGGATTACAAACGTTGTCACATACGCTTCATACACACTACCGAACACACAAGGTGGAGTTTACCGGTACAATCACAACCCCTCAACACCCGTGATGGAGTTTAACGGTACAATCACAACCCCTCCAAATCACTCATCGGTAGTTGTATAACATCACTAACGAGAACACGGGACACAACACAAGATCCACACATGGACTTTCAACCACCATTGTGATCTTAACCATCTCGTTAGTGTACTTGGATGGAGTTTACGGTACAATTACAACCCCTCAACATCCAAGGCGACTTTATTCACGGTGCACCCAATTCTATAGCCGGCTAACTATATCCGATTCAAGTACTTTAAAACCTCATATCACTTGCCAGTATACATCATTTATTATCAATAATCCACTGTTTTAAAGCATTAATCAAAGCCATTAAACCATCATGCATCACTATGCATCAAAACCACATTTACTAATATCAAACCAAGGATCTCTTACCTTGAGCATCCTTCAACAAATGGCTTACAAAACCAGCATTTAACATGCTAAAACATGCTTTCAAAACAGAATTTAAACATGCAAATTAAATACATTGCATCCAACCATCTCATGGTTCATCCAAGAGAGAGAGTTCTCCGAAAACTTACTCTTGAGCTTAGTTAAGTTGTTTGGACTTAAGCTAAGCTCCCAAACCATCAAACACTCATACAAAGCTGGAAATTCAAACTTCACTCGCCAATTCCGTTTCGCAAGCTTGCCGAAACGCCGTTCAAGCCTCCAGATCAACACCACAAGAATCCGAAGATGCCTCCCCTGTTTTAAACACATCAAAGCAGAGGATTAATGCATCATCATGCATTGAAATCTTCAGCCATTACACATAAACTCGCTGCTCTCACCAAATCTAACATTTCGGCTACTAAAAACACCCGAAGTCACCTCCAAACTCTTCCTCAACATTACCAAGCCAAGATCCATCACTTCTAAACATTCCTAAACATCAATTAACATCCAAAAAGAACTTGAACTCGTCCTTATACCTCCAGCTATAACAGAACACCAAGATCACCCAAAAAACCACCATTTTCACAAGCAAAAACTTAGGAAAATCAACCTATTCGGGATTGCATTGATTAAACCTCAATTACACATCATTAAACATCCAAAATACATTAAAAATCCATCTTAAAACAAAGCCCAAACAATCACCACGAATTTCTTCAAGATTTAATCCAAATCTTGAGTTTTAAGCCAAAATCAAGATCATAACATTAAAACCTTTTATAAAACTTAATTTAAGGATTGAGAACTTGGGAATTTCAGTAAAGAACTGAGTATTTAGAGGAGAAGATCATCCTTACCTCTAAATGTAGATTTCTCCTTGATTAGAGCCAAAATCCTTGAAAATTCAATAAGCAAATGAAGAGGATTTGATGTAGAAAGGTTTAGAAATCAATTGATGATTGAAACCTCATCATTTGGTGTGAAAATCAAAAGAAATGTTGATGTAGAAATGTGTTTGGCTGAGGGAATTTTGAGAGAAAATGAGATGAGAAAGTTTTTCAGAAAGTTACGAAAATCTAAAATATGGTTTCCTTCTTTCCTTTAATTAATTAAACATTAAATGAATCATTAAAATCTAATAAAAATCTGGAGAAATCCTTTCTTGGGTAAATTAGCTCCTTAAAGATTCAAAGTTTCAATCCTTACAAAACAGTCACCACTGAACTTTTCAAAAATTATATTTTAGTCACTATTTCGAAATGTCAAACTTCCAAACCTTATTTTGTAAAATTGATTTCACCACTCTCTTATATATATTAAAAAAGGATTTTTAGATATTTTCCCATATTTTTAATGCAACCAGAACTACGCTTTCCCTAAAACCACCTTTTATATTCGAACCAAAAATCAAGTCGGTCCGGTTCAGACCCTAAACTTCCAAGCTCAAAATTGGGGTGTTACAACTCTCACCCCTTAAGAAATTCCATCCTCGAAATTTACCTAGAGGAAAGAGATACGTAAACTGCTTCTTCATGTCATCCTTTCGTTCCCACGTGGCTTCCTCAACACCACGATGCTTCCACAACACCTTTACCAACCCAATGGTCTTGCCTCGAAGAACTTTACTGTCTGAATCCAGAATTTCCACCGCCTCCTCATCATAGGTCAAGTCTGGATTCAACTCCACTTCCTCCACAGGCATAACATGCGAAGGATCCGATCTATACCTCCGAATCATAGAAACATGAAACACATCATGAATCTTTTCCAACTCTTGCGGCAACCTCAACTTATACGCAACAGGATCCACACGTTCAATCACCTCGTATGGTCCAATGTACCTAGGGCTCAACTTATCCTTTCGGCCAAATCTCATCACCTTTTTCCAAGGAGAAACTTTCAAAAACACACGGTCACCTACCACATACTCAATCTCCTTACGCTTCAAATCCGCGTAAGACTTTTGTCGATCAGAAGCTGCCTTCAATCGCTCACAAATGAGCTTCACCTTCTCAGTGGTTCTTTTCAACAAATTTGGCATTGAAACCAACTTCTGACCTGTTTCAGCCCAACAAAGAGGAGTTCTGCACTTCCTCCCGTACAAGGCTTCATAAGGTGCCATTTGAATACTTGCCTAGTAGCTATTGTTATGAGAAAACTCCACCAAAGGCAAATGCTTCTCCGAAGAGCCTTGAAACTCAATCACACAACACCTCAACATATCCTCCAGCACTTGGATAACACGCTCAGATTGTCCATCCGACTGTGGATGATAAGAAGTACTGAAATTCATCCGTTTACCCAATGCTTGATGCAAACATTCCCAGAAACGCGATGTAAACCTCAGATCTCTATCTGACACTATCGACTTTGGCACACCATGCAGTCGTACAATCTCAGCAATGTACAGCTCTACAAGCTTATCCAAAGTGTACGTAGTATGCACGGGTAAGAAATGAGCACACTTCGTAAGGCGATCCACAATCACCCACACCGAATTCTTCTTCGATGGCGACAAAGGCAAACCAAACACAAAGTCCATGGTAATCCTTTCCCACTTCCACTCAGGAATCCTCAACAGTTGCAACAACCCAGAAGGAAACTGATGTTCAGCCTTAACTGGATGACATACCATACACTTACTCACATACTCCGCAACATCTTTCTTCAAACCCACCCAATAGTACTCATCTCTAAGACCACGATACATCTTAGTACTACCAGGGTGCATAGCAAAAGGACTACTATGAGCTTCAGTCAGAATAGCACGCCTCAACTCAGCATCATTGGGCACTACTATCCGACTCCCAAAACATAAAACTCCATCATCATTAAAGCAGAAATCCGAGGGTCTATCTCAGCAATATCCTGAACACGTGGCACCAAGGAATCATCCAACAACTGCTTATCCTTTATCAACTGAACCAAAGATGGTTTCACTTGCAACTCAGCCACAAGACCTCCATCTCGCAAAATGCTCAAGCTGGCAAACATAGCTCTCAACTCCACTGCCACTTTCCTACTCAAGGCATCCGCTACAACATTAGCTTTGCCCGAATGGTACTCGATCGTTAGATCGTAATCTTTAAGCAACTCCACCCAACGTCGTTGTCTAAGATTCAACTCTTTCTGAGACAGCAGATACTTCAAAATCTTGTGATCCGTGTACACAGTACACTTCTCACCATACAGGTAATGTCTCCAAATTTTCAAAGCAAAAACCACCGCAGCTAACTCTATATCATGCGTAGGATAGTTGCACTCATGCACCTTCAACTGACGTGATGCATAAGCCACCACCTTACCCTCTTGCATCAACACACACCCCAAACCAAAGTAGGATGCGTCACTGTACACCACAAACTCTTTCCCTGATTCAGGCTGAACCAAGATAGGAGCTTGCGTCAAAGCTGCCTTAAGCTTCTCAAAAGCCTGATGTCTTGATTCCGTCCACTCATACTTGACATCCTTCTGGAACAACTTCGTCAAAGGTGCATCAATCTTAGAAAATCCATCCACAAACCTCCGATAGTATCCCGCCAAACCAAGAAAACTACGGACTTCATGAACAGACTTAGGAGGCTTCCAATTCATCACGGCCTCAATCTTCTGAGGATCAACACGAATCCCCTCAACAGAAACCACATGACCAAGGAACACAACTTCCCTTAGCCAGAACTCACACTTGCTTAGCTTAGCATAAAGTTGATTCTCCAACAACGCCTGTAACACGATCCTCAAATGCCCCTCATGCTGATACTTCCGCTTGAACGCGTTCAGAAAGAACGTCCAAGTCACATCAGCATCCTCCATTTCGGAGACAGTGGTCGTCCACCAGGTATACGCATCATCATACAACAGCGATACCACGCAACCTAACTTCTGCACATCATTTCAGTTCATTTGTCCCAATATCCTCTTGGTACTTTCCAACCAAGATTCGGAACCCTCAGCAGACAAACCTCTGAACTTAGTCCCTCCCAGACTGCACAGACGTTCCAAAGGTAATCTCGCATTAGAATCACCCTGATGCCCAGCTCCATGAGCTCCAGCTACTGCCGCCTGAAAGGCTCCAGCAATAGCCTGTATCAAAACTGTCATGTCAGGAGCAGCTTGCCCCTGCCCAGCTTCAGGTCCAGCGACCCCAGCACTAGCACCAACACCAGCTCCATCACCTCCAGCACCACCACCACCGGGCGATCCACCACCAGGAGGAGGAGGTAAATCCACTACATTATCAACATTGTTCTCATTCTCATTCTGAGCCATAGCTCGCGTATTAATTCTCGTCTCTCTACGAGGTCCCATTCACTAAACAATGCACTAACACAAATGCAAAAGCATAATTAGGCTCAACAAGGTAAGTAATCCAAGCACTCAAGCTCATTTTTCGAAAACAATTCATTTCATTAGTTTTGATATGGCAATGGGTCCCTCTAACATGCTTCAACATAGCATAGCATCACAATTGCAACATGCTTACAACTCACACATCATACTTTCATTTAAAAAGGCATATCATGCAATCATACATACATCACTCACATAACCATTCCCGTTTACTAGAGAACTCAGCTCTGATACCACCAAATGTAACCCCTTAGACCGACCTAGACGGTTGACCCGAACCACGAAGATTACACGGGGAAAACCAAAGTCAACCCGAAAGTCAACCTTGATTAACGACCTTTTTTTCTTTTTAGATCTTATCTAGATGTGCATTACCCTAAGCGCCTTCTTGAGAAACACATACGAGAAAAGCACAGCGATCAAACCATGATAAGGGACTCAATTGCACAACATAAAAAGTTAGGGACCAAATTGTAAATTCTGGAAAGATGGAAGACTTAACTGATTTTTAAGTTACCAAAATCAAATTAATCATATTACATTCTTCGCTGTCAAATTTCACCTTAAACGGACATCTCAAACTCGAGCAATTGCATATACAAAGTTCAGGACTAAAACGTAAAGCTTACAAACCTCAAAACCATTCAAATCAGTGCCCAACGGTCACCTGTTTCGGAATGGGGGTTGACTGTTTCGAAACGCGGGTTAGTTTCGAAACCTGTATCGAAACAGGGCCTGGCAGTGGCCAAAATGTTTCGGAACGGCCCTATCCGTTTCGATACACGAAGGGCATTACAGTCCCCCGTTTCGAAACGCTAGTGCCCGTTCCGATACGGACTGTCCAGAAAATGCAGAATTTGCTGGTTTAACACACATTTATCCACTCAAACACATTCTAATGACCTCGTAACCATGCCAACAAGTCATCATACATATAAGGTACATATTTGCATCATCAAAACACATTCATGGCATCAATTAGGAAAATCCACAAATCTATAGGCATGTATCCTAATAACCAAGCCAAACAACCATTAAAGCATCAAAGCAAGCACCAAAATGGCCATTTACAAGTCCAAATCATTTAAGGCATCATGCCAAAAATATGGAGTCCAAAACATCTCCCAAAACACATCCTAGGTTCCCATTGCCAAATATCAAAAACTAACAATGTTGTGAAATAGTCACCATACATGAGCTTAGCTTTCCCTTTGATTCTTAGCCTCCTTAATGCCCTCAAACACCTCAATTATCTGCATTATCGGTTCAAGAGAGAGAGCTTAAGCACAAATGCTTAGTGAGGCATGCTCTAAAGAAACAACAGAATAATGCATTTTGTAAAACACCTTTCACAAGGACTTTTTACCACATAACATCATTTCTCATGCAACAATGCATACACATCAAGCATCTAATGCTTCATTAACCTCAACTTGTCATATTGGCCTCCAAGTGATTATCCATAACCTTTTACAACATAAAACACAATCGGATACGCGGATTACAAGCGTTGTCCCATATGCTTCATACACACTACCGAACACACAAGGTGGAGTTTACCGGTACAATCACAACCCCTCAACACCCGTGATGGAGTTTAACGGTACAATCACAACCCCTCCACATCACTCATCGGTAGTTGTATAACATCACTAACGAGAACACGGGACACAACACAAGATCCACACATGGACTTTCAACCACCATTGTGATCTTAACCATCTCGTTAGTGTACTTGGATGGAGTTTACGGTACAATTACAACCCCTCAACATCCAAGGCGACTTTATTCACGGTACACCCAATCCTATAGGCGGCTAACTATATCTGATTCAAGTACTTTAAAACCACACATCACTTGCCAATGTACATCATTTATCATCAATAATCCACTGTTTTAAAGCATTAATCAAAGCCATTAAACCATCATGCATCACTATGCATCAAAACCACATTTACTAATATCAAACCAAGGATCTCTTACCTTGAGCATCCTTCAACAAATGGCTTACAAAACCAGCATTTAACATGCTAAAACATGCTTTCAAAACAGAATTTAAACATGCAAATTAAATACATTGCATCCAACCATCTCATGGTTCATCCAAGAGAGAGAGTTCTCCGAAAACTTACTCTTGAGCTTAGTTAAGTTGTTTAGACTTAAGCTAAGCTCCCAAACCATCAAACACTCATACAAAGCTGGAAATTCCAACTTCACTCGCCAATTTCGTTTCGCAATCTTGCCGAAACGCCGTTCAAGCCTCCAGATCAACACCACAAGAATCCGAAGATGCCTCCCCTGTTTTAAACACATCAAAGCAGAGGATTAATGCATCATCATGCATTGAAATCTTCAGCCATTACACATAAACTCGCTGCTCTCACCAAATCTAACATTTCGGCTACTAAACACACCCGAAGTCACCTCCAAACTCTTCCTCAACATTACCCAGCCAAGATCCATCACTTCTAAACATTCCTAAACATCAATTAACATCCAAAAAGAACTTGAACTCGTCCTTATACCTCCAGCTATAACAGAACACCAAGATCACCCCAAAAACCACCATTTTCACAAGCAAAAACTTAGGAAAATCAACCTATTCGGGATTGCATTGATTAAACCTCAATTACACATCATTAAACATCCAAAATACATTAAAAGGCCATCTCAAAACAGAGCCCAAACAATCACCACGAATTTCTTCAAGATTTAATCCAAATCTTGAGTTTTAAGCCAAAATCAAGATCATAACATTAAAACCTTTTATAAAACTTAATTTAAGGATTGAGAACTTGGGAATTTCAGTAAAGAACTGAGTATTTAGAGGAGAAGAACATCCTTACCTCTAAATGTAGATTTCTCCTTGATTAGAGCCAAAATCCTTGAAAATTCAATAAGCAAATGAAGAGGATTTGATGTAGAAAGGTTTAGAAATCAATTGATGATTGAAACCTCATCATTTGGTGTGAAAATCAAAAGAAATGTTGATGTAGAAATGTGTTTGGCTGAGGGAATTTTGAGAGAAAATGAGATGAGAAAGTTTTTAAGAAAGTTATGAAAATCTAAAATATGGTTTCCCTCTTTCCTTTAATTAATTAAACATTAAATGAATCATTAAAATCTAAGAAAAATCTGGAAAAATCCTTTCTTGGGTAAATTAGCTCCTTAAAGATTCAAAGTTTCAATCCTTACAAAACAGTCACCACTAAACTTTTCAAAAATTACATTTTAGTCACTATTTCGAAATGTCACACTTCCAAACCTTATTTTGTAAAATTGATTTCACCTGTAACCCCCTTAACTCGGCCTAGACGGTTGACCCGAATTAAGAAAGTCACACGGGGAAAACCAAAGTCAACCCGAAAGTCCACCTTGATTAACGACCCTTTTTTTTCTTTTTAAACTTGTCTAGATGCACATTAGCCCTAATTGTAATCACACAAACATCATACTCAAAGATCACAAACATCAGAGATCAAACAGGGACCCAATTGAACAAATTACAACTTTAGGGACCAAATTGTAATTTCTGATAAATATGAGGACTTAACCCAAATTAAAGTTACCAACTTGTAATTAGTCAGGTTTCATGCTTCACTGTGAAGTTTCAGCTCAAAAGGACTTCCCAAACTCATACAATTGCACAAACAAGATTCGGGACCAAAACGCAAACAATTCAAAACATATAACTGCCAATGTCAGCCCCTAAGGGTCACCTGTTCCGAAACAGGTAGAGCCCGTTTCGAAACACGGGGTCGTTCCGCAACGCGTACCGCAACACGGGCTGGCAGTAGCCAAACCGTTTCGGAACGGTCCCTCCCGTTTCGGACGCCTGGGCTTGTTTAAGGCATCTGTTCCGAAACGGGTTGCACTGTTCCGAAACGCCCTGCACAGATTGCCCCAAAATGCATTCTTAAACATGCAATTAATCATCCAAACTTGCTCCAAATGCTACCAAACTTTACCAGTACGCAATTCAACATATATAAGACATACTTGCATCAACAATTCATCAAAACAACATCACATGTGAAAAGCCCCAAATCTATAGGCATGCTTCCTACACAAGCAAGCCATTCAAGCATAAACTTCCAATTCAAGCATATATAGGCCAAACACTAAAACCAGCATTCTCATCAACATTCAACATACTTAGGGAGTTCAAAACCTCTCCCAAAACATACACATAGGTCCCCCATTGCCAAATTACCAAAAGCTAAAAGTGTACTTAAGAAACCTTCCATACTTTGAGCTCTACTTTCACTTGATTGCTTGACCTTCTTGCTGCCCTCAAGGTACTCTAATGTTCTGCATTATTGAATTAAGAAAACGAAAGAGAGCGTAAGCAAAAGCTTAGTGAGGAATGCTCATAAAACCGTTCAATAATGCATTTATAAAACATTTATAAATCATGCTTCAAATCATTAATTGCACATGCTCAAAAGCATACTTAAAACAAGCAACTCATGCTTCATATCATAACATGTCATATTGGCAACAAGTGATAAGTTCCATTTCTTTAAAAACAAGTTCATCAACTTTCACCCCAAGGACTTTTAAACACCTTGGCCCCAAGGACTTTTAAACACCTTGGCCCATGGACTTTTAACCACCATGGAAAGGACCACGCAAGGACTTTTAACCACCTTTGTGTCCGTATCAAGTTTCACCCCAAGGACTTTTAAACACCTTGGCCCCAAGGACTTTTAAACATCTTGGCCCCATGGACTTTTAAACACCATGGAAAGGATCACACAAGGACTTTTAACCACCTTTGTGTCCATACAAGAACCATCCAAGGACTTTTAATCACCTTGATGTTCTTAAGTAACAAGGCTCACTCAAGGACTTTTAACCACCTTAGTGACCTTAACCTTTTCAAAACATCACTTGCCAATATACATCATTATCATCAATTTATCCACTGTTTTAAAGCATTAAACCAAGCCATATTCATCATGCATTTAAAAGCATCAAACCACATTTTATCAATGTACAAAAACAAGGAACTCTTGCCTTGAGCTTCCTTCAACATATGGCTTACAAATACAGCAATTACCATGCTAAATCATGCTTTCAAAACAGTATTTAAATCATGCAATAAACCACATTGCATCACACCAAAATCATGGCCACCACTAGAGAGTACTTTCCGAAAACTTACACTTGAGCTTAGCAAAGTTGTTTAGACTTAAACTAAGCTCCCAAGACATTGGTTTCAAAGCCGAAAACCATTTTTCACTCACCGATTCCACTTCGCCTCAAGCCAAAGCACCAATTCAAACTTCCGGATCAACAATTCTTGGATCCAAAGATGCCTCCCCTGTTTTAACACATCAAAGCAGAGGATTAATGCATCATCATGCATTAATTGCTTCAATGAAAGCACCTAAACTCACTGCTCTCATCCACACTCCATTTTCGGCTACCAAACACAACCGAAAATGCATCCAAACCACTTCTCAACAAAGCCCAGCCATAAACCATCAACACAAAACATCTTTCAACATCACTTAACATCTAAAAAGAGTCTAACAACATCCTTATACCTCCAGCAACAACAGATCCACAAGATCTCACCAAAAACAACCTACAAACACAAGCTAAACTTAGGAAACTCAACCTATCCGGGATTGCATTGATCAAAACTCAATTCCTTATCAATTTAGTGTTCATTTAACATCAAAAACACATCTCAAATCACAGATTTAACAGATCAAACGAAAATCATCAAAAATCACCAAATCTTGCATTATAAGCCAAGATCCAATTCAAATCTTAAAAGCCTTTAATAAAACATCAATTAAGGATTGAAAACTTAGGAATTTCAGTAAAGAACTGATAGTTTAGAGGAGAAGGACGTTCTTACCTCCAAACTTGAGTTTCTCCTCTTTTTGGAATCAAAAACCTTGATGAAACAAGTGGCAAATGATGAGGTTTTGTAGATATGATGATTAGGAATCAAAAGAGAGTTGAAAGGAGGAATTTAGGTGAGAAAATCAGATCAAATTCTCTGGAGAGAAAGTGTTTGGGTTGAGAGAAAATGAGAGAAAGAAAATGGAAAAGTTAGTTATCCAAAATAGCCAAAATGGCTTTCCCTCCACTTTTAATATGTTTTAAAATCAGAATAATTCTCAAAATATCTTAGAAAAATCTGGAGAAACTACTTTTGGAATAATAGCTCCTTAAAGATTCAAAGTTTCAACCCTTTCTAAAACAGTCACCAAACTTTCAAAAATTACATTTTGGTCACTAGCCAAAATGTCACCCTTCCAAAACTCATTTTCCAAAATTGATTTCACAGTTCACTTATTTATATTAAAAGATGATTTTAGAACATTTTTCCATATTTTTAATGCAACCCGAACTAGGCTTTCCTAAATTCACCCTTTTAGATTCGAACAGCACTTTGACCAAACCGGTCAACGCCCAAAACTACTAATCCCAAAACCGGGGCGTTACATCACCACTCTCTTATATATATTAAAAGAGGATTTTTAGATATTTTTCCATATTTTTAATGCAACCCGAACTAGGCTTTCCCTAAAACCACCTTTTATATTCGAACCGAAAATCAGGCCGGTCCGGTTCAGACCCTAAACTTCCAAGCCCAAAATTGGGGTGTTACATACTCATTTGAGTATATCGCGTGATGGAGGCTTGATAGCAGAGTTGCAGGTGAAACCCTCCATAATTCAATTGATTAAGGAAAAGCAGTTGTTGAATAACTCATTGGTGCCTCACGTTCAAGATAAGGCCGATGGAAAGGCTACATATTTCATCTTTAGTAATGATGGAGTTCTATCTTTTTAAAGTCGGATAGTGGTGCCGGAAGATGCTGAGTTGAGACGCACCATCTTGACTGAGGCTCATATCAGTCCTTTTGCTATGCACCCTGGTAGTACCAAGATGTATCGTGGCTTAAAGGATGAGTACTACTGGATGGGGTTGAAAAAGGATGTGGCGGTTTTTGTTAGCAAGTGTATGGTTTGTCAGCGGGTGAAGGCCGAGCATCAATTTCCTTCAGGTTTGTTACAGCCTTTGAGGATACCGGAGTGAAAATGAGAGAGAATTACGATAGATTTCGTATCTATAATCCCCTTGACACCATCGACGTAGAACTCAGTGTGGGTGATTGTGGATCGCCTTACGAAGTGTGCACATTTCTTTGCTATGTATACTACGTATACGTTGGACAAGCTAGCTGAGTTGTATATTGCTGAGATTGTGCGGTTGCACGGTGTGCCCAAGTCCATAGTGTCGAATAGAGATTTGAGGTTTACAGCGAGGTTTTGGGAATGATTGCATCAAGCATTGGGTAGGCGCTTGAATTTCAGCACTTCATATCATCCTCAATCGGATGAGCAGTCAAAACGAGTTATCCAAGTGCTTGAGGATATGTTGCGATGCTGTGTAATTGATTTCCAGGGTTCTTGGGAAAAGCATCTGCCGTTGGTTGAGCTTTCCTATAATAATAGATTTCAGGCAAGTATTCAAATGGCACCTTATGATGCCCTGTATGGTAGAAAGTGTAGAACGCCTCTTTGTTGGGCTGAGGCGGGGCAAAGGTTGCTTTCCTTGCCGGAGATGCTCAAGGGAACAACAGAGAAGGTGAAGCTCATCTGTGAGCGGTTGAAGGTTGCATCGGATCGCCAAAAGTCTTACGCAGATTTTAAGCGTAAAGAGGTTGAGTTCACGGTTAGGGATTGCATGTTCCTTAAAGTATCACCTTGGAAGAAGGTAATGAGGTTCGGACAAAAGGGAAAGCTTAGTCCGAGGTTTATTGGACTCTATGAAGTTGTGGAGCGAGTTGGTCCTGTGGCTTATCTGTTGAGGTTGCCTCCCTAGTTGGAAAAGATCCATGATGTGTTTCAAGTTTCTATGTTGCGGAGGTATAGATCGGATCATTCGTATGTGATGCCAGTTGGGGAGATAGAGTTGAATCCGGATTTGACCTATGGTGAGGAACCGATGAAGATTCTTGACTCGAGCAGCAAGATTCTTCGTGGCAAGACGATAGAGCTTGTGAAGGTGTTGTGGCGACACTAAGGAGTTGAGGAAGCCACGTGGGAAAGCAAGGTGGACATGTTGAAACAATTCCCGCATCTTTTTCCTTCAGGTAAAATTTCGAGGACGAAATTTTCTTAAGTGGGGGAGAGTTGTAACGCCCCAATTTTAGGCCTAGATGTTTTAGACATCGGATCGGGTTAAGTGAACCAGTTGGAAACGGTTTGAATCGTGTTAGGTGGTTCATGAAAATCATGGTTCGAGATAGGATAAAAATATGACAAAATTTACTAAAATCCTCTAAAATCAGGTTTAAGAGGTTGGTCAAATCAATTTTACAAAGTGGGTTTTGGAAAAGGTACATTTTGGGCAGTGACTAAAATATAATGTTTTAAAACTGTGGAAAATGCAATTTCCAAAGGAAGAGTCAAAATCTTAGAATCTTTAGGGAGTTTTGAAGCAATTAAGTCTTTCCTTCATATGACATGTGTTTTAAATGTATTTTAAATAATTGATATATTAGTTTTATTATTTAATTAATAAAAGTTAGTTATTTTGGAGAACAAAAATCCACGTTAGCTGTCATTTTCAGCCAAAAACATTTCTAAACCAATTTCTCCAGATTTCTTTTCTCCCAAACACTCTCTTTTTGATTTCTCATCCATTTCAAGGAATCCTTTTCAATTTCTTCAAGATTTGTGAAGAAAAAACTTTTCAAATATTGAGGAAAGCAAGGATTGGAGGTAAATCACTTTCTCAACCTCTAATCAAGGTTCTTTATTGAAATTCCAAAGATCTTTGACTCTTAAATGTTGTTTTTGATTGAGTTTTGGTTATAGTTTTGATTTGATATCAAAATCTTGTAAAATGTTGAGTAAAATCTCAATTTTCAGAGTGATCTTGATGTTCTCTGATTGAGATGGATTTTAATTGAGTTTTGAGTTAATCTTGCTGTTGAAAATTAGTTTTAATGATATAGATCCCGTAATCCTTGAGATTCTTGAGTTTTATGTTGGTTTTACTTGGGTTTTTTAGGTGAATTGATGTGTATATGCTTGCTGAAGGTATAAGGAAGTGTTTAGGTTGTTTTTAGATGTGGATTGATGAGTTTAATTGATTGGAAGTGTTAGTAGATGGCTGAGCTTGGTTTAGGAAGCAATCGATTGAGTTTTCGGTTGTTTCGGATGGGTAATTTGGTGTGCTTTTGATGGGCTACGAGGTTGTGTTAAGTTGCCGGTGTTAGAATGCATTTTAATGCGTTGAGGTTCTGTTTTGATGTGTTGAAAATAGGGGATTATAATCTGGAAGCAAACGAAGTGGATTTGGAAGCTTCAGACAATCGATAGTCGCGTCGGTAAGTGAGCGAACGCGATTCGGTGAGTGGATTTTGGTTTTCCAGCAAGGAAACGTTTTAGAAAAGGTTTTGGGAGTTTAATAAGAGCTTGAAATGATTTATTAAGTTCGGAAGTAAGTAAATCAAAATTTCTCCCTCGGTTGTGCTAGTTTTGAGCCTTTGGTTGCACTTGATTTTAAATGCATTAATCTACTATTTTAAAGCATGTTTTGAGTACATGAGATGTGTATGATGATGCCATGTGGTTTAAGGATGCACTAGGTAAGTGGTCCTTGTATGCATGTGTTGATGCATGAGGTTTTAAGCATGGTTTAATGATTGTTGATGGCTTCTAATGAATGCTTTGTAAAAATAGTGAGTTATGCATGAGTTATGGGTTATATTGGCAAGTGATGTTTGAATAAAATGTTTTATAAATGAAATCGGATATAGTTAGTCGGCTTTAGGATTGAGTGCACTATAAACAAGTCGCCTTGGATATTGAGGGGTTGTGATTGTACCGAATACTTCATCCAAGTACCCTAACGATTGAGGATTGCTTAAGGTTGCAACGGCTGAGGGTAGCTCCCGGGTGTGAACCTTGTGTTTTTTCTCGTCTCTCGTTAGTGGATTATACACCTACCGATGAGTGGTGTTGACGGGTTGTGATTGTACCACAAACTCCACAATGGGTGTCACAACGATGAAAGGTTGCTCTCGTGTGTGAACCTTGTGATGCCGGTAGGGGTAGGGAGGATGTGGGATGACCCTTTGTAATCTATGTATCCGATACTTTGTTTTGAAATTGTTATTTATCACTTGTGAGCCAATATAATGAAATGAAACATTATGGAAAATGTTGTTGATTCATAATTTGAAAGATGCATGTTTTGGTTTAAGCTTAGCATAAAGGTGATTATGCTGGGAAGGCTTGTATTATGGGAAGCAATGGTTTAATTGCTGGATTTATGTGTATCATGTAACATGATGTCCATCACAATGTTTTTGAGGTTAAAGTGCATGTTTTGTCAAAGGAAGCTTATTGGTTTTGAAAAGAGTGAAAATGGTTTTGTGCATTGATGATGTTTTTGGTTTGAGCAATCCTCACTAAGCTTGTACGCTTATGCTCTCTTTGTTCATCAATGCAGCCAATCTAAACTTTGGAGGCAACACTTGCAAGGGGATCGGAGGAAGACTTTGATTGAAGGTATGCCTTGGTTTTGGGACTAGTGTAATAAAGGCAATGGAGGTGTCCAATGGTATGCATGTTGTTAGTTTGGTATTTTCTTGTCTTGAGCAAGCTTATTATGCATTTGTGATATTGTAAATGGCCTATATGTGGTTTTTGGACCATTAATTGGTTTTTTGGTCATGTTTCGGTTTATGGTTGAAGGCATGCTTTATTAGTTGCTTGTTCAATACGAATTGATGTGCCTAATGCTTGCTACGTGTCTAGTTTGTGATGCATATATGTTTGATGTGATTATATATGCATGTATATTGAGTTACGGGTGTGATCGGATGATGATTGATGCGTTTAAGAGGTTGTTCCTTGTGCACTTCTGGTATGAGTATCAATACTCGGGCCTCAGTATCGATACTCATACACTAATTTTGGCCAAATTGGTGCAGGTGTATCGATACGATTTGGAAGTGTATCGATACGACTTGGTAAGCGTATCGATACCCCAAAGCAAAATGCACACATGTACCAATACTTGGTGAAAGGTATCGATACCCTCTCTCAAACTTTGGTTATTGCCTTCCCAAGTATCGATACGGGCTATAGGTGTAACAATACTTGACCGTTAAATTAGTTAGATGTAATCTTTAAATGTCTGAAATGTAACATTTTAGTCCCTGAACTTTGTGTATGCAATTAGATAGGTTTGCATGGTTCGTTTGTGCTGAAATTTGTCTGAGAAGCATGTTTTATGATTTATTAAATGTTGGTAACCTTAAAATTGGAAAGGTCCCTATAATTTACGGAAATTTCGTTTTGGACCCTAAAAGCTTAAAATTTTAAATTGAACCCCTAAACGTTATACGTTTGCTGTGTCGTTTCCTTCTAAATGTTTTGTTGATCACATAGAGTTTTAAATTGCATCCAGAGAAGATAAAAAGAAAAAAGGGTCATTAATCGAAGTCGGCTTTAACGAGTTGGCTTCGGTTTTCCCCATGTAATATCCTTGGTTCGGGTCGAAAGTCTATGCCGTGCTAAGGGGGTTACACAAGCATATTTAGCTTGTGTGATGAACCCGAATATGAAGGAAGTACGTCCCCAGAATATACTTAATGTTTGTTATTTTCCCGGGGGGTTTCTGGAATAGTTGACTGGTTGACCGTCGGATAGGGAGGTAGAGTTTTTTATTGAGATGTATGTGGATACGGCTTCGGTGTCAATTGCTCTGTATTGCATTGCGCCAAAAGAGTTGAAATAGTTAAAGAAATAGCTACAGGAATGGTTGGATCGTGGTTTCATCCGACCTAAAGTTTCGCCCTGGGGAGCTCTTGTGTTGTTTGTGAAGAATAAGGATGGAACAATGAGGATGTGCATAGATTATCAGCAACTAAACAAGTTGACGATCAAGAACAACTATCCCCTCGCGCAGATTGATGACCTATTTGATCAATTCTGAGGTGCTACGATATTTTCTAAGATCGGTTTAAGATCGGGAAGCTATCAGTTGAAGGTAAAGGATAAAGATCTACCGAAAATGACTTTTCGCACTCGTTACAGGCATTATGAGTTCGTACTGTTACCGTTTGGGTTGACGAATGCGCCTGCAACTTTTATGGATTTGATGAATATGTTGTTCCATAAGTTTTTTGATCAACTTGTAGTGGTGTTTATTGATGATATCCTTGTGTACTCACGTACCGAGGAGGATAATGATAAACATTTGCGAATTTTGTTGAATTTTTTTTTGATAATCAGATTTATGCTAAGTTGAGCAAGTTTGAGTTTTGGATTAAGGAAGTGGTTTTTCTTTGTCATGTTGTTTCGACCGAAGGTGTTCGTGTGGATCCGCAGAAGATTGTGGCGGTTGTAAATTGGAAACAACCTTTGTCAGTAATGGAGGTTCATAGTTTCTTGGGGTTAGCGGGTTACTATTGTCGCTTTGTTGATGGATTCTCAATGATTGCAGCCCCTTTAACTAATTTGTTACAAGAGGATGCACGTTTTGAGTGGACAGAAGCGAGACAACAAGCTTTTGAGAAGTTGAAGAAAGCTTTGATGCAAGCTCCTATCTTGATTCAACCCGAGTCGAGAAAAGAGTTTATGATATATAGTGATGCATCTTATGTTGGGTAAGGGTGCATGTTAATGCAAAATGGGAGAGTTGTGGCTTATGCATCTAGGAAATTGAAGGTGCACATGTGCAACTATCCTACGCATGATATTGAATTAGTCGTAGTTGTGTTTGCATTGAAGATTTGGAGACATTATCTTTATGGCGAGAGGTGTGTTGTATACATAGATCATAAGAGTTTGAAATATTTGATATCGCAAAAGGAGTTGAATCTTTGGCAGCGTAGACGGTTGGAGTTGCTTAAGGATTATGATATGACGATTGAGTATTATCCGGGAAAAGCCAATGTTGTGGTCGATACCTTGAGTAGAAAAGTTGTTGTGGAGTTGACGGTAATGTTTGCGGTTGAGTGTGACACGAGATGGAGGCTTGTTGGCTGAATTCCAAGTTAAGCCGTCATTAGTACAATTGATTAAGGAGAAACAATTGTATGATTATTTTTTTGTATCGCATGTTAAGGACATAGCGGATTGTAATCTAAGGGACTTTTGTTTCAGTGATGAGGTTGTTTTGTGCTTTATGACTGGATAGTTGTGCTTGAGAATGAGGAGTTAAGGCGCACTATTTTGGTCGAAGCTCATTCTAGTCCTTTTTTCCATGCATCCGGGAAATACAAAGATGTATCAAGATTTGTAGAAAGAATATTATTGGGTTGGTTTGAAAAAGGATGTAGCGGATTTTGTATCGGGGTTTCCTTTGGCGCCATCTAAAAAGGATTTCATTTGGGTAATTGTTGATCGGTTTATGAATTGTGCACATTTTGTACCGGTGCATACGACGTATACCTTGGATAAGTTGGTAGATTTGTATATTGTTGAGATAGTGCGTTTGTAGGGGTGCCTAAGTCTATAGTTTCTGACAAAGATCCGCGGTTTACTGCAAGGTTTTGGGAGTGTTTGCTTCAAGCTTTCGGAACAAGGCTTAATTTCAGTACTTCGTATCATCCTCAAACGGATGGTCAATCTGAGTGTGTGATCTAGATTTTGGAGGATATGTTGAGATGTTGGATCATTGAGTTCCAAGGAACATGGGAGAAACATCTACCTTTGGTAGAGTTTTCTTGTAATAATAGTTACCAAGCCAGTATACAAATGGCACCATATGAAGCTTTTTATGGTAGGAAGTGTCGTACGCCAATGTGTTGGGCTGAAGTTGGGCAAAAGCATATTTCTTTACTGGATGTGTTGAAAAACACAAATGAGAAGGTGAAGCTTATATGTGATCACTTGAAAGCGGCCTCAGATCGTCAGAAACCCTACATAGATTTAAACCATAGAGAGATCGAATATGTTGTTGGTGACCGTGTGTTCTTGAAGGTGTCGCCTTGGAAGAAGGTGATACAATTTGGACGTAAAGGAAAGCTTAGTCCGAGGTTTATTGGACCATATGAGTTTGTAGAGCGTGTAGGTCTTGTGGCTTATCGGTTGAGGTTGCCTCCCGAGTAGGAAAAGATTCATAATGTGTTTCATGTGTATATGTTGCGGAAGTATCGCTCGGATCCTTCGCATGTTATGCCAGGGGAAGATGTTGAGTTGCGACTGGATTTGACTTATGACGAAGAACCTATAGAGATTCTTGATTATAGTAGTAAGGTCCTTCGTGGTAAGACGATCGAGCTTATAAAGGTGTTTCGGCGACATTGTGGCGTTGAGGAGGCAACATGGGAGAGCAAAGTGGACATGTTGAAACATTTTCCGCATTTGTTTCCTTCTTGTAAATTTTGAGGACAAAATTTTGTAAGTGGGGGAAATTGTAACTTGCCGATTTTGGGCCTAGACGTTAACCAGAAAGATTAGACGGTTCAGAAGAACCGGGTTAGTGATTCGAGTTAGTTTTGGGATTTAAATTGGAAAAAGTATTTTTTTAGAATGATAAAAATATGGAAAAATATTCTAAAATCCTCATTTAATATTTCAATGATTTTGGTGAAATCAATTTTGGAAAATGGGTTTTGGAGATTTGACATTTTTGGACTAGTGACCAAAATGTAAAATATTAAAACTAGTTTAGTAACTGTTTTTTAAAAGGGTCAAAACTTTGAATCTTTAAGGAGCTAGTATACCTAAATGTTTTTATCAGAATTTTCTCTCAATTGGATTAGTTCTAACGTTTTTAATGAAAGGAATTAAAAGGATTTAATTAAGAAAGGTGGCTATTTCTTATATCACAAATTGACGTAACTTTCTTTTCTCAAGATTTTCTCTAAACTTCTCTTCAGCCAAAGACTTATTTTTCCAGCAAGATTTGAAGTAATGATCTTGTTTTCTTAGACTAAAGATTTCTAATTGATTTCTTAACTTGCTTTTACTAAATCTCATTGATTGTAACACCTCGGTTTTAGGCCTGAGAGTTTTAAAGACGATTTAGGGTTCGTAGAACCTAGACTAGAGATTCATATTAGTTCGGGAGTGGTTCAGGGAAAACATGGTTCGAGATATGATAAAATTATGAGAATTTGCTAAAATCCTTTTAAAATATTTATAAAGGATTGGAGAAGTCAATTTTAGAAAATGATTTTTAAAAGAGGGACATTTTGTTTTTGTGTCTAATTTGTAAAAATGTAAAAACTGGTTTTAAAGGATTGTTTTGAAAGAGGTCCAAAACTTAGAATCTTTAGGGACCTAAGTCAAAAGTAATCAACTATTCCTTTAATTGAGCACATTTTAATTGTGGTTTACTTCAAAGATTAAAAAAAGTATTATTAAAAAGGGGATTTAGTTTCACAAATTCATTTTTGACGTAACTTCCATTTTCTTTCTTTTCTCTTCAGCCAAACATCTCTTTTCTCTCATAACTTCCAGAGATTTTCATCTTTCCAATTCTTTTTGATTTACAAATGATTTCCTTGGTGATTCCTTAATTTGTCTTAAAGGATTCTTGAAGGTTTACAACAAAATCTTATCAATTGAATGAATAGGCAAGGATTAGAGGTAATTTTCGTTCAACTCCTCTAATCAAGGTTCTTTATTGAAATTCTCAAGTACTTGGCTCTCTAATTATGTTTCTTAACAAGGTTTCATGTTTAATTTGATGAAAAATGGTTAAATCAAGCTTAAATGATGATTTTGAATGATTTTCGTATTGGATCTGATTTGGCTGAGCTATGATTGATTTTAATATTGGATATTGAATAATGTTAAAATAAAGGTTTCATCATATTAATCGGAAACATGTTGGACCTCTAGTTGTTTAGGTTAGTAGATTTAGGTTTTTGAGGTCTAAAAGTGAAATTGGAGTTGCTGGAGATATAAGGATGCCAATAGGTTGATTTTGGATGTTATTTGATGATTAAAAATTGATGGAAGTGTTAGGTTTTGGATGGGATGAGTTTTTAATGCAATCGAAGGTGTTTTCGGTTGTTTCAGATAGGTGTTTTGCTGTTTTTGGGCAGAGCAGAGTGGTAGGTTTGTTTGCTGGAGATTTTAGTGCATTGAGATGCATTAATCCTCTGTTCTTGTGTGGTATAAACATGGGAGAATGTACCAAAAGAAATCGGTAAAGTTTCGTGAGCTTCAGACGCTTGGTTTCGCGTCGGCTAGTAAAGGTTTCACATGTCGGTGAATGAGAACGTGGATTTCAGTTTTGAAATGCTTCAAAAGTTGATTTGGGAACTTAGTGGTAAGCTTGAAATGCTCAACTAAGTTCAGAAGTAAATGAAAGGAATTTCTCTATCGAATTGTGCTATTTTGTGAAGTTTCATGCAATATTTTGATTTAATGGTTTTACTTATTGTTAAAGCATGTTTGAAGAATGCGATTACAATTTTTAATGATGTGATGTTGAAGGATGCACATGGTAAGTGATCCTTGTAAGTATATGTCTTATAGTTGTGATTTTAAGCATGGTTTAATGCTTGGAAAGGTGATTTGCGGATGATGCTTTGAAAACATTGAGGTATGTGTTAAAATGTGAATTATATTGGCAAGTGATGTTGTGAAATGGTTTATGAATGATCTTGAATATAGTTAGCTGGATATAGGATTGAGTGCACTATAAAGAGTCGCTTTGGATGTCGAGGGGTTGGTGTCTCGTGTCTCCGTCCAAGTACCCTAACGATCGAGGAGGTTGGTGCCTCGTCTCTCATTAGTGGTTAAGCATCTAACCGACGATAGGGTTGGTGTCCCTATGGGTTGTAATTGTACCCGGTTGATATAGTACATTTGGTTGTGAATGTACCAATTCTGGTTAAGATGGCTTGAAGCGTCAAGTTGACACTTGTTGAATCCATGTATCCGATATGTGGTTTTGTGTTGTGAACTTATTTAATGATCACTTGTAAGCCAATATAATTGATGATGTATCATGGAACGATTTATGTTGCATAATGTGGTTTATGCATGATTTACTCTTTAAGCTTTGCATTGGAAGGCTTAAATAGTGTGTTGAAGTGGAATGTGTTGGTGATTCATGATACATTAGCATGAGGTTTAGTATGTTGATTTTTGTTTAAGGAAAGTGCATGGTTTAAAAAAGGGCGTGATGGTTTTCAAATGGTGTTTTAAGAAATTGAAATGAGGTTTCAATGTGAGCATGGAAAATGGTTTTTATGCACTGATAGTATTTTGTTGTGAGCCTCCTCGCTAAGCTTTGTGTGCTTACTCTCTCATTTGTCCATCAATGCAGATAATTGAGGTTTTCAAGGTAGCAAGGGATCTCAAGAGACTTCGTTTAAGAAAGTATGTTTCAGTTTAGACTAAAGTAATAAGGGTACTGGAGGATCCGTTGTGTTTTTGAGAGATTTGTGCAAACTCCCTTTTGATCAAGTTTTACTTGTGTTTTTTTACTTGTAAATGGCTTTTGGTATTTGGTTTATGCTTTGCTTTGCATTTTGGTATCTTACTTGGCTTGTAACTAGGTTGCATGCCTATAGTTTACCTTTGATGGAAATTGCCATGTTATGATGATGATTATGCCATGAATGATTGAGGATTGATGTTTAGATATGTTGGAAGCATGTCGAAATGTTTTTGATTGCACTAAAGTGTGAAAAACTAGCAAAAAGTGTCATTACAGACCCAAGTGTTTCAGTACACCTAAGGCTGTACCGAAACGATGAGCCTGGAATGGCTTAAGGGTTCCAAAACAGGGATGAGGTGTTTCGATAAATTTGGCTACTGGAATCTCGTGTTCTGAAACACCATAGAGGGTGTTTCGATAAGAGCCCGAGCTTCGAGATGCTTGACCCTGTTCCGAAATGGGTGTTCCAATATAGGGCAACATGTACCGAAATACCTAGCTGTTAAGTTGGTTATTGGAATCTTCTGAAGTTCTGTTTGTTTACGTTTTAGCCCCTAAATGTTATGGGTGCAATTAAATGAGCTTGGATGATTGTTTTGAGTTGAGATTTGACAGAGAGACATTTAATATGACTAATTAAAGATTTATAATTTAAAAAGTGAAGGAGTCCTTGTAATTACATGAAATTACAAAATGATCCCTAAAATGTGTTTGTATTTAATTAAGTCCCTAAATGTTGTCGGATTGAGTTGTAAATTGTTCCACACTGATGTTTATCACATAAGGTATTGAAGAGCATCTAGAAAAGATAAAATGAAAAATAGGGTCGTTTATTAAGGTAAATTTATCGGTTTACTTTAATATTCCCCGTGTGATCCGTTTGGTTCGAACTTTCGCCCAAACCGGGTCGAGTGTAACCCCCTCGACCCGGCCTAGCTGATAGACCGAACCGAACGAGTCATACAGGGAATATTGAAGTAAACTATGAAAGTTTACCTTAATAAATGACCCTTTTTTCTTTTTATCCTGTCTAGATGCAAGTTAGGTTCCTATGTGTTCAATCGAAGAAGCGGATCAAACGACAACATGAACGCTCAACGTTTAGCACCATTTTTGGGTTTAGGGACCATTTCGTAAATTTGAAAATTAGTAAGGGTTTTTACCAAATTAGGATTACCAAGCTTTAATTAGGTTCATTACATGCTTGTCTACAAAAATACAACTCAAGACTACCTTTGGAACTCATCTAATTGCATACACAAGAAACATAGACTAAAACACATACAAACATAAACTCAAAATATTCCAAAAATTGAATTAACAGCCACACGTTTTGAGAACAGTGGGCCCCGTATCAGAACGATCTTATCGAAACATTGTTAACCGTTTCGAAACACGGGTTAGTTTCAAAACTTTCTAAGACCCGTTTCGAAATAGGGTTTCATAGAGGCAAAATGTATTGAAACATGCCTCACTGTTTCGAAACCACAATGCATTTCCAAGCCACCGTTTCGAAACAGGCAAGGGTGTTTTGAAACACTTGGGCCTGCAAAATTTTAATTTGTTTGTTTAAACCTGATTTCAACCATCCGAAACTAACTCGACATATGACTAAACATGCTTGCAACTCAAATACATATCAACAATCAAGGATTCATGGCAGAACTATCATCATAGCACCATTCACAATATCAAAAGAACTAAAGGCATGCTTCCTATGAGAAATAAGCACCAATAGGTCAAATCTCAACCCAAGCATAAACCAACAGTTAAAAGGCCTTTTACATAACCAAAAAAATGCATATCACACTTACACCAAAACGGAAACTCTAAATCAACCAACATTCAAAGTATTGGACACCCCAATTGCCTTTATTACACTAGTTAAAAACCTCACATACAATTAGAGATGTCCCTTGGAAAACCCGTTTTAGAATGCTACCCCAAATAACCTAATTATCTGCATTGATGAACAAAGAGAGCATATGCATACCAGCTTAGTGAGAATAGCTCAAAACAAAAAACATCATCAATGCACAAAACCATTTTTCATTCTTTTCAAGACCTTCATTCCTTTTTGATAAACCATGCACATTGTCTTTAAAATCAGCATGCTAAACATCATGCAACATGATTCATACATTTTCCAGCAATTAAACCATTGCTACACATCATCAAGCCTTCCAAGCATGAACACCATTATGCTAAGCTTAAAGTAAAACATGCAATTTTCATAATGTGCATCATCAACATTTCCATAGCATTTCATTCCATTATATTGGCTCACAAGTGATAAACAACATTCTCAAACGCATATTGGATACACGGATTACCAAGGGTTGTCCCTAACCCTTTATAGACTCTATCGACATCTCAAGGCTCACACACGGGAGCAACCCTCCACCGTTGTGACACCCGTGGTAGAGTATTCGGTACAATTACAACCCCTCAACACCACTCATCGGTAGATGTATAACCCACTAAAGAGAGACGGGACACACAAAAGGTTCGCACCCGAGAGCTACCCTCAACCGTTGCAACCTTAAACAATCCTCAATCATTAGGGTACTTGGATGGAGTTTTCGGTACAATCACAACCCCTCAACATCCAAGGCGACTTGTTTATAGTGCACTCAATCCTATAGCTGACTAACTATATCCGATTTCATTTACAAAACACTTTATTTAACATCACTTAACAATATAACCCATGTTTCATGTATACCTCATTGTTTTTACAAAGCATTCATGATAGCCATAAACTCAAGCATTAAACCATGCTTCAAAACTCATGCATCAACACATGCATACAAGGATCACTTACCTAGTGCATCCTTAAACCACATGGCATCATCAAACACATTTATATACTCAAGAACATGCTTTAAAAGAGTAGGTAAATGCAATTAAAATCAAGTGCAACCAAAGGCTCAAACTAGCACAATCCGGGAGAGAAATTCACTTTACTTACTTCTGAACTTAGTAAAGCGTTTCAAGCTCTTACTAAGTTCTCAAAACCTTTTGTAAAACGTTTCCACACTGGAAAACCAAGTTCCACTCACCGACTTGCGAAACCACACTAGCCGACGCACAAATCACACGTCCGAAGCCTCCAAAATCACCTCGTTTGATTCCGTAACACTATCCCCTGTTTTCAACACATTAAAACAGAGGTTCAATGCATTAAAATGCAACCAAAACATCAGCACTCAAAAGGAAACCCGTAACCTGGCTCTAAAGCATCAATTTACCCAATCGATACAACCGAAAACTCAGTCGATTGATCTCTAAACTCAGCCCAGCCATCTACCAACACATTTTAAGCATCAATCAACATCCAAGAGCAACCTAAAATCATCCTTATACCTCCAGCAACTCAGATTCCACATAACACCCGAAAAACCCAACTAAAAATACCTTAAAAACCAAAGATCTCAAGGATTTCAGGATTAATATGATTTAGGCCATATTTCAACATCATTAACCTTTTAAAAATCATTTAGAAATCATCTCAAACAAACCAAATCAAAAACAACTCCGAAATCACATTTTAATCATCTTTTTCAACAAGATTTCAACATTTTATTAAAACAATAACAAAACCTCAATAAAAATGAATAAAGAGTCAAATATCTTTGGGATTTCATTAAAGAACCTTGATTAGAGGGTTAGCGCGAAATTTACCGCCAATCCTTGCTTCTCTTCTAATTTGACAAGTTTAGCTTTCAAGAAACTTGAGGAAATTTGAGAGAAATCACAAAGATGAAGTTGGAAATCAAGAGAGAATTTGAGAGTGAAGAAAATCTTGAATTTGAGAGAAAATGAAGGTTGTTTGGCTGAAGTTAAATGGTGAGAAAGAAAAGGTCGTCAAAAATCTTTTAACCAATTACGTAACTCCTTAATTAAATTAATTAAAGCCATTTTAATATTTATTAAACCATTTAAAACACATGCCAAATTAGAGAAAAGACTTAAATGACAATTAGCTCCCTAAGGATTTTAAGATCTTGAAAAACACATTTTTTTACAACATTAAAACTTTACATTTTGGTCACTGCCCAAAATGTATACTTTCCAAAACTTATTTTGTAAAATTGATTTAACCAAACTCTTCAATATAATTTTAGAGGATTTTAGGAATTTTTATCATATTTTTATCCGATCCCGAACCTTGTTTTCCCTAAACCACCTCTTAACGATTCGAACAATCGACTACCGGTTCCACCGGCCCAACCTGACTCGCAAAATACCTAGGCCCAAAACTAGGACATTGCAACTCTCCCCCACTTAGGAAATTTCATCCTCGAAATTTTTACCTAAAGAAAAAAGATGCGGAAACTGCCTCAACATTTCCGCCTTGCTTTCCCACATGGCCTCCTCAATTCCTCGGTGTCGCCACAACACCTTTGTAGAGCGTTTTGGGTGTTCTGTAAATATGAGCGCAAGTGCACACTCCTTTCAAGTTATAGTATAAAAGATATCGTCTCCCACAGGGATTGGACAGCTTGATTCGATTCGTAGTTCTGCACAAGAGTAGTAAATGTACAATTAAGTTGGTTGTTTGAGAAGAAAAATAAAATAAAAACACATGTAAATAAAAGAGACGAAATCAGATTAGTGGAATGGGCATGGTTATGCTGTTGTTTAGTGTGAAACTGTGTTGAATAGAATAAGTTGCTTTGCGCTGCCAGACTCTGCTGCCTCGGCGGGGGATGGCAGGTAAGCTGCTGAGACCCTCTCACTGCCTCGGCAGGGGAATGGACTTGTGTCTCAGCGGCAAACTCGGCAGAACTACAAGGCTCGTAGAACGCTTCGAAAGTGATCCCGCTTATGTCTATGTCAGAATTTTGTTGATGCCCACTACAAATAATACTAGTCTCGGTGTGAATCGTGCAAAGATAGCAATGTTAACTCGTCCTCTTTTAGCCGCCTAAAACCATAACCTATGTCTAGGTTGGATTGATTGCATCGTCTATAGATGAAATCGTACGTACTCCTTTCGTTAGTTCGATTCTCTCGATATCGAACTAATGGATAGTAATCAACTAATCTTTCGCCTTAATTGAAAACTATGAAGCACATGGAATAAGTAAACCTTGAATATTTATTGCAAAAACAAAATTAAAATCCTAAACAATCGTTCTAACACTAATTACAACATAACCCAAACCCAAAGAGAAATTTAGAACATGATGGCGACAAGAAAACCTAAACTATGCCTAAGGGAAAACCTAAGTTGTTTTGAAGTGCAATTACAATTAGTATATATAGGCATTAGCTAGGTCTAGTCCTTCTTGGAGTAGAAGTCTCCAAAGTAGCTTTTTGCATTAAATGCAACTCTAAATGCTGACTTCTTTGTGTTGAATGTGGACTTTATCACGTTGCCTTGCTCTGCAAGTAAGCTCGAGTTCCTCCTTCTGCGGTTCTGACTGCTGCTACAGTCATCAGAAAATTGAGTGAACAACATCGATAGAATCAAGATTTTCTACTCTAAAGATCGCACTCTCGTTCTCCAATTCCACAACTTGTTGTCTTGGGTGGCAAGTAGGGCGGCGACAGCTAATGTCTCTATCTGGAACTGCATCAGTACAGCTCCTCAGTTTGCTACCTCAGCATCATGTCTTTAGCTCCTCTTTCCCCCTTTCAGCCTTCAGTACCTGAAACTAAAACTAAGCTAAAACAATACCTTTTCCTCACCAAATAAAAGATAATCAATATAAAGCATGGTAAAGTAATGAATACTGTAAAATGTAATGCATGGTCCTAATTATGCCTAAATTGTATTAAAAACGACAATAATATGAGGTGGAATGTGCATGAAATATAGAACCTATGGACACTTTACAACCTTCACAAGTTCAATCGTCTTCCCACGAAGAACTTTGCTACTCGAATCCAGAATTCTCATTGGTTCCTCATCATAGGATAAATCCGGGTTTAACTCAATCTCCTCAACTAGCATCACATGAGATGGATCTGATCTAGACATCTGCAACATAGAAACATGAAACACGACATGGAACCTTTCCAACTCGGGAGGCAACCTCAACCGATAGCCACACGACCAACTTGCTCCACAACCTCATAAGGTCCAATAAACCTCAGACTGAGCTTTCCCTTAAGTCTGAACCTCATCACCTTATTCCAAGGCGATACTTTAAGGAACACACGATCTCCAACCGCAAACTCAATTTCCCTACGCTTTAAATCCGCGTAAGATTTCTGACGATCTGATGCAACCTTCAATTGCTCACATAAGAGCTGCACTTTTTCAGTTGTTCCCTTAAGCATATCCGGTATGGAAACCAAATTTTTCCCCGCCTCAGCCCAACAATGAGGTGTTCTACACTTCCTCCCATACAATGCCTCAGACGGAGCCATTTGTATACTTGCCTGAAAACTGTTATTATAAGAAAACTCAACCAAAGGAAGATGCTTTTCCCAAGAACCTTGGAAATCAATCACACAACATCACAACATGTCCTCCAGGACCAGGATAACTCGTTCCGATTATCCATCCGACTGAGGATGATATGAAGTGCTAAAATACAACCGCGTACCCAATGAATGATGTAAACATTCCCAAAACCTTGGTGTACACCTCAGATCCCTATCCGACACTATGGATTTAGGCACACAATGCAACCGCACAATCTCAGCAATATACAACTCCACCAGCTTATCCGACGTATACGTAGTATCCACAGCCAAGAAATGTGCACATTTCGTAAGACGATCCAGAATCACCCACACAGTGTGCTTCTTAGATGGCGAAAAAGGAAGATCAGATACAAAATCCATCATAATCATTTCCCATTTCCACTCTGATATCCTCAACGGTTGTAACAAACCAGAAGGAAACTGATGCTCAACATTCACACGCTGGCAAACCACACACTTGCTTACGAAATCAGCAACATCCTTTTTCAACCCCACCCAACAGTACTCATCCTTCAAACCACAATACATTTAAACAGAAGACCATCATCAACTATCTAGATGCATAGAATTCCACCATCATTGAAACAGAATCCACTACATTACCATCAATTATATCTTGAACATGAGGCACCAACGAATCATCAAGATACTGCTTCTCCTTGATCAGCTAAATCAAGGAAGGTTTCACCTGCAAATCGGCTATCAACCCACCATCATGCGATAAACTCAACCGAGCAAACACCGCTCTCAGCTTAACAACTACCTTCCTACTCAAAGCATTGGCCAAAACATTGGCATTTTCAGGATAATACCAAATCGTCAAACCATAATCCTAAAGCAACTCCAACCACCTTCGTTGCCTAAGATTCAACTCCTTTTGGGACAAGATACTTGAAACTCTTATGGTCGGTGTAAACCACACACTTCTCACCATAAAGATATTGCCTCCAAATCTTCAATGCAAACACCACCGCAGCTAGCTCTAGATCATGAGTAGGATAGTTGCGCTCATGCACCTTCAACTATCTAGACGCATAAGCCACAACCTTCCCACCTTGCATCAACACCCAGCCTAAACCAACATACGATGCATCAGCACCCGATTCTAGTTGAATCAAGACAGGAGCTTGCGTCAAAGCTTCTTTCATCTTCTCGAAAGCTTGTTGCCTAATATTCGTCCACTCAAAGCGAATATTCTTTTGCAACAACTTGGTTAAAGGTGCAGCGATCTTAGAAAAACCCTCGACAAATCTTCGGTAATAACCAGCCAAACCAAGGAAAATTCACACCTCTGTCAACGACTTAGGCGTTTTCCAACTCATCACCGCCTCAACCTTGTGTGGATCAACCCGAATACCTTCGACTGACAACACATGTCCAAGAAAAACTACCTTCCTAACCTAAAACTCACACTTGCTTAGCTTAGCATAAAGTTGATTCTCCAACAGCACTTGTAACACAATTCTCAAATACTTATTATGATAATCCTCGGTACGCGAGTACACGAGAATATCATCGATAAACACTACCGCGAACTGATCCACAAACTCATGGAACACTATATTCATCATATCCATAAATGCAGCCGGTGTATTTGTCAACCCAAACGACATTACCAAAAACTCATAATGGCCATACCTAGTCCGAAAAATTGTCTTAGGTACATCCACATCCTTAACCTTTAATTGGCAATACCCTGACGTCAAATCAATCTTTGAAAACACCGAAGCACCACGAAACTGGTCAAACAAATCATTGATCCTCGGCAAAGGGTACTTGTTCTTAATCCTCAACTTGTTCAGTTGCCAATAATCTTTGCACATACGCATCGTACCATCCTTCATCTTCACAAACAGAACCGATGCACCCTAAGGTGAAATACTCGACCTTATGAATCCTCGGTCAAGCAACTCCTGAAGTTGCATCTTCAACTCCTTAGGTTCCATGTGATAAAGAGAAATGGACAAAGGAGTCATATTCTCATACAATTCAATGCCTAACTCAACCTCTCGGTTCGGTGGCAACCCCGGTAACTCCTCTGGAAAAACACCCAGAAACACATATATTGTTCGAATG
Organism: Hibiscus tridactylites; assembly: GCA_958450335.1. Classification (NCBI taxonomy): domain Eukaryota; kingdom Viridiplantae; phylum Streptophyta; class Magnoliopsida; order Malvales; family Malvaceae; genus Hibiscus; species Hibiscus tridactylites. Next base: position 72,770,245 of record OY288272.1, read on the forward strand.
TCTTGTACTCGTGCTTCCTTCATACCAGGATTCCTCACATAAGCCAAGAAAGCTTCACAACCCAACTCCATCATCCGACTCGCTTCAAGAGCCGAAATCACATTAGACACACTACAACAAAAAAATTCTTTAGCAGCATTTTTTTAACCCTATAGCGGCATTTTTTAGCGTCGCTAAAAACTTTCCCGGCGCTTAAGAAAGCACTGCAAGAAATGCCGCTTAAAGCAATGCCGTAATAGTTCGCGACGTTTTTAGGTAAAAAAAACACCACAAAAAGTTGGGATCTATAGTGGCGTTTGCAAATACAAACACCGCGAGTAAGTGTTCATTAGTGGCGTTTGTTTTCACAAACGCTGCAAAAAGTCAAGTTATATAGTGGCGTTTGTGTTTACAAACACCACGAGAACATGTTCTTTAGTGTCGTTTCTAAATACAAACGCCGTGAATAAGTGTTCTTTAATGGCGTTTGTTTTTGCAAATGCCACAAAAGGTTAAGTTCTATAATGACGTTTGTAAACGCAAACACAGTGAGAATATGTTCTATAGTGGCGTTGTTTTACAAACATCGCGAATAACATCATGTTTCCAAAAAAAATCAAATAAAGCATACATATTATATAATAATTTAAAATGCATTACATTAAAGTCTATCCTTAAACTAAAAGAGAAAAATGTCAATTTATTTAAGAACTGATAATATTGTATGAAAAAAGAATAGGAACATTAAAGTCCATCCTTAAACTAAAGAAATTAAAAAAAAAAAGTTTCATAATGACAACATGCTCGCTTGCCTCTTTTCTTCTTTCAACTCATTCACCGAATATTTCTTTATTCAAATAACGTAAGAATTTCACCAAATATCAAGCTAATAATTAAGCAACTGAAAGGATAAGTAGGCATCATCTTCTACGGGAGTCATCCAAATGAATTGCTAACAGCTACATCTACAGCTTTACCCACACTTGTTTTGCCTGCAACAAACTCTTTTCTTCCTTACGATTCTTCGGTATGGCCAGTGAAGTACCTAAGTCAATTGAAGAATGTAACGCCCCGGTTTTGGGCTTAGTAGTTTTGGGCGTTGACCGGTTTGGTCAAAGTGCTGTTCGAATCTAAAAAGGTGAAATTAGGAAAGCCTAGTTCGGGTTGCATTAAAAATATGGAAAAATGTTCTAAAATCATCTTTTAATATAATTAAGTGAACTGTGAAATCAATTTTGGAAAATGAGTTTTGGAAGGGTGACATTTTGGCTAGTGACCAAAATGTAATTTTCGAAAGTTTGGTGATTGTTTTATAAAGGGTTGAAACTTTGAATCTTTAAGGAGCTATTAATCCAAAAGTAGTTTCTCCAGATTTTTCTAAGATATTTTAATGATATATTCTGATTTTAAAACATATCAAAAGAGGAGGGAAAGCCATTTTGGCTATTTTGTTAACTAACTTCCTATTTTCTTTTCTCTCATTTTCTCTCAACCCAAACACTTTCTTTCCAGAGAATTGTTTCTGATTTTCTCACCTAAATCTCTCCTTTCAACTCTCTTTTGATTCCTAATCAACATATCTACAAAACCTCATCATTTGCTACTTGATTCATCAAGGTTTTTGATTCCAAAAAGAGGAGAAACTCAAGTTTGGAGGTAAGAACGTCCTTCTCCTCTAAACTATCATTTCTTTACTAAAATTCCTAAGTTGTCAATCCTTAATTGAGGTTTTATTAAAGGCTTTTAAGATTTGAAATGGATCTTGGCTTATAATGCAAGATTTGGTGATTTTTGATGATTTTCGTTTGATCTGATTAATCTGTGATTTGAGATGTGTTTTTGATGTTAATTGAACAATAAATTGATAAGGAATTGAGTTTTGATTAATGCAATCCCGGATAGGTTGAGTTTCCTAAGTTTAGCTTGTGTTTCTTGTTTGTTTTTGAGGTGATCTTGTGGATCTGATGTTGCTGGAGGTATAAGGATGTTAATAGGCTCTTTTTAGATGTTGAATGTTGTTAAAGGATGTTAGGTTTTGATGGTTTATGGCTGGGCTTTGTTGAGAAGTGGTTTGGATGCATTTTCGGTTGTGTTTGGTGGCCGAAAATGAAGTGTGGATGAGAGCAGCGAGTTTAGGTGCTTTCATTGAAGCAATTAATGCATGATGATGCATTAATCCTCTGCTTTGATGTGTTAAAACAGGGGAGGCATCTTTGGATCCAAGAATTGTTGATCCGGAAGCTTGAATCGGTGCTTTGGCAAGAGGCGAAGTGGAATCGGTGAGTGAAATTGGGTTTTTTTGGCTTTGAAACCAATGTCTTGGGAGCTTAGTTTGAGTCTAAACAACTTTGCTAAGCTCAAGCGTAAGTTTTCGGAAATACTCTCTAGTGGTGGCCATGGTTTTGTTGTGATGCAATGTGGTTTATTGCATGATTTAAATACTGTTTTGAAAGCATGATTTAGCATGGTATTTTCTGTTTTTGTAAGCCATATGTTGAAGGAAGCTCAAGGTAAGAGTTCCTTGTTTTTGTACATTGATAAAATGTGGTTTGATGCTTTTAAATGCATGATGAATATGGCTTGGATTAATGCTTTAAAACAGTGGATTAATTGATGAAAATGATGTATATTGGCAAGTGATGTTTTGAAAAGGTTAAGGTCACTAAGGTGGTTAAAAGTCCTTGAGTGAGCCTTGTTTACTTAAGAACATCAAGGTGGTTAAAAGTCCTTGGATAGTTCTTGTTATGGACACCAAGGTGGTTAAAAGTCCTTGTGTGATCCTTTCCATGGTGTTTAAAAGTCCATGGGGCCATGGTGTTTAAAAGTCCATGGGGCCAAGGTGTTTAAAAGTCCTTGGGGCCAAGGTGTTTAAAAGTCCTTGGGGTGAAACTTGATGCGGACACAAAGGTGGTTAAAAGACCTTGTGTGGTCCTCTTTCATGGTGTTTAAAAGTCCATGGCCAAGGTGTTTAAAAGTCCATGGGGCCAAGGTGTTTAAAAGTCCTTGGGGTGAAAGTTGTTGAACTTGTTTTTAAAGAAATGGAATTTATCACTTGAAGCCAATATGACATGTTATGATATGAAGCATGAGATGCTTGTTAAAAGTATGCTTTTGAGCATGTGCAATTGATGATTTGAAGCATGATTTATAAATGTTTATAAATGCATTATTGAATGGTTTTATGAGCATTCCTCACTAAGCTTTTGCTTACGCTCTCTTTCGTTTTCTTAATTCAATAATGCAGAACATTAGAGTACTTTGAGGGCAGCAAGAAGGGCAAGCAATCAAGTGAAAGTAAAGCTCAAAGTATGGAAGGTTTCTTAAGTACATTTTTAGCTTTTGGTAATTTGGCAATGGGGGACCTATGTGTATGTTTTGGGAGAGGTTTTGAACTCCCTAAGTATGTTGAATGTTGATGAGAATGCTGGTGTTTGTGTTTGGCCTTTATATGCTTGAATTGGAAGTTTATGCTTGTATGGCTTGCTTGTGTAGGAAGCATGCCTATAGATTTGGGGCTTTTTGTATATGATGTTGTTTTGATGATTTGTTGATGCAAGTATGTCTTATATATGTTGAATTGCATGCTGGTAAAGTTTGGTGGCAATTGGAGCATGATTGGATGTTTAATTGCTTGTTTAAGAATGCATTTTGGGGCAATCTGTGCAGGGTGTTTCGGAACAGTATCACCCGTTTCGGAACAGGTGCCTTAAACAAGCCCAGGCGTCCGAAACGGGAGGGACCGTTCCGAAACGATTTGGCTACTACCAGCCCGTGTTGCGGTACGCGTTGCGGAACGGCCCCGCGTTTCGAAACGGGCTCTGTCTGTTTCGGAACGGGTGATCGTTGGGGGCTGACATTGGCAGTTAAATGTTTTGAAATGTTTGCATTTTGGTCCTGAATCTTGTTTGTGCAATTGTATGAGTTTGGAATGTCCATTTGAGCTGAAATTTCACAGAGAAGCATGAAACATGATTATTTTCAAGTTGGTAACTTTAATTTGAGTTAAGTACTCATATTTATCAGAAATTACAATTTGGTCCCTAAAGTTGTAATTTGTTCAATTGGGTCCCTGTTTGATCTCTGATGTTTATGATCTTTGAGTATGTTGTTGTATGATCATATCTAAGGCTTAATATGCATCTAGACAAGATTAAAAAGGAAAAAAAGGGTCGTTAATCAAGGTTGACTTTCGGGTTGACTTTGGTTTTCCCCGTGTGACTTTCTTAATTCGGGTCAACCGTCTAGGCCGGGTTGAGGGGGTTACATTTGGTGGTATCAGAGCCAGGTTCTCGAGTAATTGGGAATGAATGTGTGCATGATTGAAGTATGTATGCCTTGTGTGCTTGTTGGTTGAAAGCATGTTTAGTGGCTTGTGATTTGGATGCAATTGAGTTGTATGTTGTGATGTAGCATATTGTGGGTACCCATTGCCAAATCAAAGCTAATGAAATGATGTCGATTTTGAGTGAAATTGAGCTTGAATACTTGGATTGCTTACCTTGTTGGGCCTGACTTTGTTTTATTTGCATTGTTATTGCATGGTAAAAGTATGGCACCACGTAGAGAGTTAAGGGGTAACGTGAGAGCTACGACTCCTATCGAGAATGAGAACGAAGAGAATGCGGGTAGTGCGGTGTTACCTCCTCCTCCTCCACCTGGTGGTGGTGGTGCTGAGAGGGAGAGAGCTGGAGCTGCAGCTGGTGCTGGAGCTGCTGGACCAGAGGTTGGTCAGGGGCAAACTATGCCTGATATGTCTATGTTAGTGCAAGCTATTGCGGGTGCTTTTCGAGCAGCAGTAACTGGAGCTCAAGGAGCTGGGCATCAGGGAGATGCTGGAGTTAGACTACCTTTGGAGCGTCTGTGCAGTCTTGGTGGGACTGAGTTCAGGGGTATGTCTGCTGAGAGTTCGGAAGCTTGGCTAGAGAGTACCAAGCGAATCTTGGGACAGATGAGCTGCACGGATGTGCAAAAGCTGGGTTGTGTTGTGTCCTTGCTGCAGGACGATGCGTATACGTGGTAGACGACCACCATAGCTGGGATGGCTGAAGCTGATATCACTTGGACATTCTTTCAGAATGTGTTCAAGAGGATATATCTTAGTGTGAGATATGTTGATGAGAAGAAATGTGAATTCATGTCTCTTACCCAAGGGAGCATGAGTGTGGCTGAGTATGAAGTGCAGTTTGTGCGACTCAGTCAGTATGCACCGGAGCTGATACTTGATGAGCGGGCAAGGTGCGAGAGGTTCCGTTATGGTCTTGTGAAGGATGTTAAGAAGTATGTGCTGGCCACCGAATATGATGATTTTGATGTGTTGGTGGGCCGAGCCAAGGACATAGAGATGAACTTGGGTTTATCTGCTAGGGGTGCTGGAGCAAGTGCTGGGAAAAGATCAGCTGAGTTTAGTTCCGGTGGTGGACGGAACAAGAGGGGACGTGATTCTGGGAGGCCAAGCGAGAGTGTATGCTCAGCGTGAGGGAAGGAATGATGCAGATGCGATTGCAGGTACCTTTACTTTGCAATCCTTGTCATTGCTTTCTTTGATTGATTCTGGATCTACGCATTCATACATTTTGCGTGAGCATGCTGAATTGCTTGGTTTGCCTGTTGAGTCTTTGGATGTTGGCGTTCGTGTCACTAGTTCTTTTGGTGAAACTGTTGTGACTCGAAAGCTTTATAGAAGGTGTCCCTTGGTTGTTCAAGAACATGTTTTTCATGTTGACCTTATGGAGTTGCCCTTTTATGGTTTTGATGTGATCCTTGGTATGGATTGGCTTGCTGAGCATCGTGCTGTTGTGGATTGTGAAAATAAGCGAGTTTCGCTGAAGCTTGCGGATGATTATGAAGTGGTTGTGGTTGGTGAGAATGTGAAGTTTCTTGCCAATGTGGTGTCTACCTTGGAGGCGAGCAGGATGCTGAGGCAAGGTTGCGAAGCTTATCTAGCTTTTGTGATGAATCCTAGCTCTAAGGAGTTGAGGGTGCAAGATATCAGAGTTGTGAAGGAGTTTCCTGGTGTTTTTCCTGAGGAGTTGCCTGGTTTACCTCCTAATCGCGAGGTGGAGTTTGGAATTGAGCTGTATGAGAATACAACTCCTGTGTCCATTACTCCCTATAGAATGGCACCTAAGGAGCTGAAGGAGCTGAAGACGCAGTTGTAAGAACTGCTTGATCGTGGTTTCATTCGGCCGAGTGTGTCACCTTGGGGAGCACCGGTCTTGTTTGTGGAGAAGAAAGATGGCACTATGAGGATGTGCATTGATTACCGTCAGCTGAACAAGTTGACTATCAAGAATCGGTATCCTTTGCCGAGGATTGATGATCTCTTTGATCAATTTCGGGGAGCGGCTGTGTTCTCTAAGATTGACTTGAGGTCAGGGTATTACCAGTTGAAGGTGAAGGATGTGGATGTGCCTAAGACAGCTTTCAGGACAAGGTACGGGCATATGAGTTCCTTGTGATGCCGTTTGGTTTGACAAATGCTCCTGCTGCTTTCATGGACATGATGAACCGTGTGTTTCATGAATACCTGGACAAGTTTGTTGTGGTGTTCATTGATGATATCCTTGTGTACTCGCGTACTGAGGAGGAGCATGAAGAGCATTTGAGGATTGTTTTGCAAGCTTTGTTGGAGAATCAGCTTTATGCTAAGCTGAGCAAGTGTGAGTTCTGGCTTAAGGAGGTGGTGTTTCTTGGGCATGTGGTTTCAGCTGAGGGGATTCGTGTTGATCCTCAGAAGATTGAGGCAGTGATGAACTGGAAAGTTCCTAAGTCTGTTCATGAGGTCCGTAGTTTCCTTGGTTTGGCGGGATACTACCGAAGGTTTGTGGATGGTTTTTCCAAGATTGCTGCTCCTTTGACAAAGCTGTTGCAAAAGGATGTTAAGTATGAGTGGACGGAAGCGAGAAAGCAGGCTTTTGAGAAGCTGAAGGTGGCTTTGACACAAGCTCCTATCTTGGTTCAACATGAATTAGGGAAAGAGTTTGTGGTCTATAGTGATGCATCCTATGTTGGTTTGGGATGTGTGCTGATGCAAGAGGGTTAGGTGGTTGCTTATGCGTCGCGGCAGTTGAAGGTGCATGAGCGCAATTATCCTATGCATGATATTGAGTTGGCTGCAGTGGTTTTTGCTCTGAAGATCTGGAGGCATTATCTGTATGGTGAGAAGTGTACGGTGTACACGGATCATAAGAGTTTGAGGTATCTGATGTCTCAGAAGGAGTTGAATCTTAGGCAGCGTCGTTGGTTGGAGTTGCTCAAGGATTATGATCTGACGATTGAGTATCATCCTGGAAAGGCTAATGTTGTTGCGAATGCCTTGAGTAGGAAGGTAGCTGTTGAGCTGAGAGCTATGTTTGCTTGCTTGAGTATTTCGCGTGATGGTGGCCATGTGGCTGAGTTGCAAGTGAAGCCGTCTATGGTTCAGTTGATCAAGGATAAGCAGTTGCTGGATGATTCCTTGGTGTCTCATGTTCAGGATATCGCGGAGGGTAGACCTTCGGATTTCTGCTTTAATGATGATGGTGTGTTGTGTTTTGGGAGTCGGATAGTAGTGCCCAATGATGCTGAGTTGAGGCGTGCTATTCTGACTGAAGGCCATAGTAGTCCTTTTGTTATGCACCCTGGTAGTACTAAGATGTATCGTGATCTTCGTGATGAGTACTATTGGGTGGGTTTGAAGAAGGATGTTGCAGAGTTTGTGAGCAAGTGTTTGGTGTGTCAGCGAGTTAAGGCTGAACATCAGGTTCCTTCTGGGTTGTTGCAACCGTTGAAAATCCCTGAATGGAAGTGGGAGAGGGTTACCATGGATTTTGTATCTGGTTTACCTTTGTCTCCATCGAAGAAGAATTCGGTTTTGGTGATTGTGGATCGCCTGACGAAGTGTGCGCATTTCTTGCCTGTGCATACTACGTTTCCTTTGGATAAGCTGGCAGAGCTGTACATTGCTGAGATTGTGAGGCTGCATGGTGTGCCTAAGTCGATTGTGTCGGATAGGGATCCGAGGTTCACATCGCGTTTCTGGCAGAGTTTGCATCAAGCTCTGGGTACAAGGTTGCATTTCAGTACATCCTATCATCCTCAGTCGGATGGTCAATCTGAGCGAGTTATTCAGATCTTGGAGGATATGTTGAGGTGCTGCATGATTGAGATCCAAGGTTCTTGGGAGAAGCATCTGCCGTTGGTTGAGTTCGCTTATAACAATAGTTATCAGGCGAGTATACAGATGGCACCTTATGAGGCTTTGTACGGGAGGAAGTGTAGGACTCCTCTTTGTTGGGCTGAAACTGGTCAAAAGTTGGTTTCGATGCCGGCTTTGTTGAAAGGAACCACTGAGAAGGTGAAGCTTATCTGTGAGCAGTTGAAGGCTGCCTCTGATCGGCAAAAGTCTTATGCGGATTTGAAGCGTAAGGAGATAGAGTATGCGGTGGGTGACCGTGTGTTTTTGAAGGTTTCGCCTTGGAAGAAGGTGATGAGGTTTGGCCGGAAGGGTAAGTTGAGCCCTAGGTACATCGGACCATATGAGGTTATTGAGCGTGTGGGTCCTGTTGCGTATCGGTTGAGGTTACCTCAGGAGTTGGAGAAGATTCATGATGTGTTCCATGTTTCTATGCTCCGGAAGTATAGATCTGATCCTTCGCATGTGATGCCTGTGGAGGAAGTGGAATTGAATCTGGATTTGACCTATGATGAGGAACCGGTGAAGGTTCTGGATTCGGATAGCAAGGTTCTTCGTGGCAAGACCATTGAGTTGGTGAAGGTGCTGTGGAAGCATCGAGGTGTTGAGGAAGCCACGTGGGAGCGGAAGGAAGACATGCTGAAGCAGTTTCCTTATCTCTTTCCATCAGGTAAATTTCGAGGACGAAATTTCTTAAGGGGGGAGAGTTGTAACGCCCCGGTTTTGGGCTTAGTAGTTTTGGGCGTTGACCGGTTTGGTCAAAGTGCTGTTCGAATCTAAAAAGGTGAAATTAGGAAAGCCTAGTTCGGGTTGCATTAAAAATATGGAAAATTGTTCTAAAATCATCTTTTAATATAATTAAGTGAACTGTGAAATCAATTTTGGAAAATGAGTTTTGGAAGGGTGACATTTTGGCTAGTGACCAAAATGTAATTTTCGAAAGTTTGGTGATTGTTTTATAAAGTGTTGAAACTTTGAATCTTTAAGGAGCTATTAATCCAAAAGTAGTTTCTCCAGATTTTTCTAAGATATTTTAATGATATATTCTGATTTTAAAACATATCAAAAGAGGAGGGAAAGCCATTTTGGCTATTTTGTTAACTAACTTCCTATTTTCTTTTCTCTCATTTTCTCTCAACCCAAACACTTTCTTTCCAGAGAATTGTTTCTGATTTTCTCACCTAAATCTCTCTTTTCAACTCTCTTTTGATTCCTAATCAACATATCTACAAAACCTCATCATTTGCTACTTGATTCATCAAGGTTTTTGATTCCAAAAAGAGGAGAAACTCAAGTTTGGAGGTAAGAACGTCCTTCTCCTCTAAACTATCAGTTCTTTACTGAAATTCCTAAGTTGTCAATCCTTAATTGAGGTTTTATTAAAGGCTTTTAAGATGTGAAATGGATCTTGGCTTGTAATGCAAGATTTGGTGATTTTTGATGATTTTCGTTTGATCTGATTAATCTGTGATTTGATATGTGTTTTTGATGTTAATTGAACACTAAATTAATAAGGAATTGAGTTTTGATTAATGCAATCCCGGATAGGTTGAGTTTCCTAAGTTTAGCTTGTGTTTCTTGTTTGTTTTTGAGGTGATCTTGTGGATCTGATGTTGCTGGAGGTATAAGGATGTTAATAGGCTCTTTTTAGATGTTGAATGTTGTTAAAGGATGTTAGGTTTTGATGGTTTATGGCTGGGCTTTGTTGAGAAGTGGTTTGGATGCATTTCCGGTTGTGTTTGGTGGCCGAAAATGAAGTGTGGATGAGAGCAGCGAGTTTAGGTGCTTTCATTGAAGCAATTAATGCATGATGATGCATTAATCCTCTGCTTTGATGTGTTAAAACAGGGGAGGCATCTTTGGATCCAAGAATTGTTGATCTGGAAGCTTGAATCGGTGCTTTGGCAAGAGGCGAAGTGGAATCGGTGAGTGAAATTGGGTTTTTTTGGCTTTGAAACCAATGTCTTGGGAGCTTAGTTTGAGTCTAAACAACTTTGCTAAGCTCAAGCGTAAGTTTTCGGAAATACTCTCTAGTGGTGGCCATGGTTTTGTTGTGATGCAATGTGGTTTATTGCATGATTTAAATACTGTTTTGAAAGCATGATTTAGCATGGTATTTGTTGTTTTTGTAAGCCATATGTTGAAGGAAGCTCAAGGTAAGAGTTCCTTGTTTTTGTACATTGATAAAATGTGGTTTGATGCTTTTAAATGCATGATGAATATGGCTTGGATTAATGCTTTAAAACAATGGATTAATTGATGAAAATGATGTATATTGGCAAGTGATGTTTTGAAAAGGTTAAGGTCACTAAGGTGGTTAAAAGTCCTTGAGTGAGCCTTGTTTACTTAAGAACATCAAGGTGGTTAAAAGTCCTTGGATAGTTCTTGTTATGGACACCAAGGTGGTTAAAAGTCCTTGTGTGATCCTTTCCATGGTGTTTAAAAGTCCATGGGGCCATGGTGTTTAAAAGTCCATGGGGCCAAGGTGTTTAAAAGTCCTTGGGGCCAAGGTGTTTAAAAGTCCTTGGGGTGAAACTTGATGCGGACACAAAGGTGGTTAAAAGTCCTTGTGTGGTCCTCTTTCATGGTGTTTAAAAGTCCATGGCCAAGGTGTTTAAAAGTCCATGGGGCCAAGGTGTTTAAAAGTCCTTGGGGTGAAAGTTGTTGAACTTGTTTTTAAAGAAATGGAATTTATCACTTGAAGCCAATATGACATGTTATGATATGAAGCATGAGATGCTTGTTAAAAGTATGCTTTTGAGCATGTGCAATTGATGATTTGAAGCATGATTTATAAATGTTTATAAATGCATTATTGAATGGTTTTATGAGCATTCCTCACTAAGCTTTTGCTTACGCTCTCTTTCGTTTTCTTAATTCAATAATGCAGAACATTAGAGTACTTTGAGGGCAGCAAGAAGGGCAAGCAATCAAGTGAAAGTAAAGCTCAAAGTATGGAAGGTTTCTTAAGTACATTTTTAGCTTTTGGTAATTTGGCAATGGGGGACCTATGTGTATGTTTTGGGAGAGGTTTTGAACTCCCTAAGTATGTTGAATGTTGATGAGAATGCTGGTTTTTGTGTTTGGCCTTTATATGCTTGAATTGGAAGTTTATGCTTGTATGGCTTGCTTGTGTAGGAAGCATGCCTATAGATTTGGGGCTTTTTGTATATGATGTTGTTTTGATGATTTGTTGATGCAAGTATGTCTTATATATGTTGAATTGCATGCTGGTAAAGTTTGGTGGCAATTGGAGCATGATTGGATGTTTAATTGCTTGTTTAAGAATGCATTTTGGGGCAATCTGTGCAGGGTGTTTCGGAACAGTATCACCCGTTTCGGAACAGGTGCCTTAAACAAGCCCAGGCGTCCGAAACGGGAGGGACCGTTCCGAAACGGTTTGGCTACTGCCAGCCCGTGTTGCGGTACGCGTTGCGGAACGGCCCCGCGTTTCGAAACGGGCTCTGCCGGTTTCGGAACGGGTGATCGTTGGGGGCTGACATTGGCAGTTAAATGTTTTGAAATGTTTGCATTTTGGTCCTGAATCTTGTTTGTGCAATTGTATGAGTTTGGAATGTCCATTTGAGCTGAAATTTCACAGAGAAGCATGAAACATGATTAATTTCAAGTTGGTAACTTTAATTTGAGTTAAGTCCTCATATTTATCAGAAATTACAATTTGGTCCCTAAAGTTGTAATTTGTTCAATTGGGTCCCTGTTTGATCTCTGATGTTTATGATCTTTGAGTATGTTGTTGTATGATCACATCTAAGGATTAATATGCATCTAGACAAGATTAAAAAGGAAAAAAAAAGGGTCGTTAATCAAGGTTGACTTTCGGGTTGACTTTGGTTTTCCCCGTGTGACTTTCTTAATTCGGGTCAACCGTCTAGGCCGGGTTGAGGGGGTTACAAAGAACTTTAAGAACAGACCAAATAGCAGGGAGACTGAAAAACAGAAAATCAGGGAAGCAAAAGTTTCCTAACTAATAGGACAAAACTAGTGAATATATACAATGTGGTAATAGAAAGCAAAATGAAAATAAAAATTGTAGACAACCAATTGCCAATCCCCGACAACGCCGCCAAAAACTTGTTGCATTCGTGCAATGACTATAAATGATACGCAAATGGTGCAAGTATACACGTCGAACGAGTAATACAGTGATGAGTGAGTATCGTCTCCACGGGGATTGGAGGTGAACATAGTTTCGTTTCCAAATTGCTATAGTAACCAAATTGTAATGAGAGTATGCTGAGACATAATGAATGATGGAAAAGTGCTGTAACAAAACAAGCAAAAAGAAAAGAGATAATCAAATGGCAGATAGGTCCTCTCTCGGATACGAAGCTCTCTATGGAATGGCTGGCTAGCTTCTGAAGTATAATCCTCTAAAACCTCTTCACACTGCTAACGAATCCTAGTTCTCTACACTATGCTCAGCGGGATTTACTCAGGCTGCTTCTAAACTATCTCTAGCAAGAAGGCTGGGAGACTAAAATGATACAGCAATACCTCTCATCTTAATTCCAACACATTACTTTCCTAATATCTATCCCTCTTAGCCGTTTAAACCTATCACTTATCTCTAAGGTAGGTTGGAGTCCTTCCCCTTGGTGGTTACTCCATTGTTTATGAAGATCTAAGGCTAGTTCTTTTGATCACTCCCCCTAGCTAATGCTAAGGCAATGCCCTTCTCTCGAAAGTTGTCACACACTACTCTAACTGTCACTATTGGCTAGGGCTTACTCTCTTAATCACTACCCCCATTTGTACCTAGGGAACAACCATCAACCGAAGGCATCATAAGGAATAGCCTGTCTCTCGAGGCACTAACATCCCTAATCTCTTACAACCCTGGGTTGTTCTTAAAGAAAGGCTAACTCTCGAAGGCGCTTAAGGCAGGGCCTATATCTCAAAGCACTGACAACCCTAAGCTCTTACAAATTTAAGGAAATTAAGTATACCATAAACAAAGCAAAGATCAAGAGAGAACAGTAAACATGAACATGAGATTAAGAAAATAAAGTTCGAGAAACAGTTCATGTGCACAGATAAATAAATGTAATTAATGCTATAGCAAAAAGGCAATCCAAAGTTCAAAGCTTGAACATAAAGTAGGATTCAACAAAATCCTATGGAACTTGTGCCATTGCACTTAAACCCAGAAATGATACGGCGATGAAATACGAGCCGAATAAACGTGCAATGCATCATACTATAGAAATAAAATAGGCAAAACTATAGAAAGGGCTTCCATTGTGATCCTAAACAGAGCAGAAAGTGAAAAACAATGTACGTACCTTGGTTGTGGGATTATTGAGGGAAGAGAAATGGTAGACGATGTGTTGATCTACTGTTGATCTATATGTAAATATTTATAGCATGGGGAGGTGTTGAAAGTTTGGACAGGAGACAAAACAGGTTGGTCAATGCTTCAAGGCAAGCAGTTGCATTGAGGATGAAGAAGAATCCATTGGAAGAGGGTTGGTTGGAGCTCTTCACAGAACAGCAAGTTATGGTGCAGATGATGATGTTAACTAAAGGGTGGAGATTTTTATCTCCAATTTCCGTCGCCAGCTTTGGTTAGAACGCCAAGTTTCTTTGGAGATAAGGTATCGCCGATCCAGGAGTTTGGAGTCGGACAGAGACTAATCTCCAATAGTGAACCGGATAGTAAGCGTGCTCTATAAGATTTAGCAACAACGAAATTTGCATTATAATTATTGTTATTTTTTTTAAAAAAAGAAAAAAAACAGAAGATGTTTTTATATCGTATTTATACAGCTAGATTGTTTGAATTTCCGATATTGCTTGAGCTTTGATTGTTTTATTTTTGTTTACATGTTGTATCTGTTTGCTTTTTGATCAAGGGGTACATTGCTTCAAAAACAACGCTCCTTGTTCGTAAACGGATCTAGGATCGTAGCAAACATTTCTCTGCAATAAAACACAAGAATGGACGTTTTTAGATAGTTAAAATAACAAGATAAATATAAAGAAATAAAAAGAAACAAAGAAAAAGGGTGTAGGAATTTCTGGGCAGATTTGGACGACGAAAAAGGACGAATGCTTCAAGTAGCGTTCATGGCTGTTTCGGTGTCCAAAAATGGCAGAAACGTTGCTGGAAAAATCAGCGAAAGTTTGGCAACGTTAAACTCGAAAGAACTCGAACAATCTGCTGAACGAACCCGAATCAAATCTGTCTAACGTCAAAGACGGAAAGCTCGAAAGAACCTGCACAATCTACTGAGCAAACCCGAATCGAATATGCTTCACGCCGGAGGACTTGGACCCACTAGATAGCGATCTAGGAACCCGAAGTATCAAGTAAATTTGACAATTCAAAACAAAGTCTGAAATGTCAAAAGATAGTTCTAAAAAGAACCGAACAAGAGAAACTCTCTCAAAAATTTTATTTCCAAAAAATATCTTCTCAAATTACATTGTTTAAACACATATATATAGGTACAAGGGCTGCCAAAGTCGTTTAAGTTGTGTGGCTGATATTAAAAGGAGTTTAAAAATTGAATTTGAGTGAAAATAACTCCTTTTGGGCGGACTCAATTGGCAGCCACAAGTTTAGGCGCCCAAAACACATGAAAATCACATTTAATGTGATTTTCATGTTTGAAATTCAAACATAACCACTCGGGCTTATCCTTTCTTGCAAATGGCATATAATGAAGGAGAAAACGAGCTTATTCGGCTGCACATTCACACACATGTGTCAAGCTGCCACGTGGGTGCTGGAGATGACCGGATGCCACCTAGGCTGCCACATGTGCACTAGCACATTCCCCGATATGCAAGACGCTTTTCAGCTACTTCTGGACTTATCAGCTGAAGTTGAGCTAGTGGAGCTAAAGTTGAGCTGACTGGAAATGAGCTGAGCTGAAACGAACTAGCTGAAAGTGTGATGAGCTGAAAATGAGCTGGTTGCACTCTCCTGAGCTGGATTTGAGCTGCATATGCTCACTTGAGCTGAAGTGGAGTTGCATATACTCACTTGAGCTAGTGTCCTCCTACGTACCTATGTCAAAAGGCAACAAACTTCCATCAAAGCATTGTAAACTTAATGGAAACAATAATACAAATCGTAAACAAGTGCACAATTATTTATTAACACACAAACAAATATAAACACACCATAAGTTATATCAAACTTATTCAAAACACACCAAACATACTATATACATAGTAAACACACTGATATAAATAATATAAGTATAAGAAATGTTACACATCAGTATGTAACAAATGAAAAAGCAAACTTCCCTGAAAGTTTGAAGTTGCATCGTTGGTAGGCATAAACGTGCTCACATCATCTCCCCCTTCTTTAATGCGATTTGTCCCCAAATCGACCCTCTTTACAAAAGGGAACAATTTCGAATTTCGCTTGGCAGGGAACTTCTTCAGTCGTCTTGCTCGGCACATATGCCATCCTTTCGAACCAAGTTCTTTTACAAAGAACACAAATGAAAATGCCTTCTTTCTTGTACCTTTCTGAATAATGCACAACATAAAGTCAGACAATGTTCGTCGTGCATCTTTAAACCTGAAAAAAATGACATACAAAGGCAACTCCAAAGAACAACAAGAATCTCGAAGATCATCCATAATCACAACACAATGTTGTTCACAATCCAATGTACAACCAAGGAAATCAACATATAAAAATGAAAAATCAATAGTACAATGGAAAGGAACGCCAAACCGTGGTAAAGAAGGTTGCTGAATTTTTGAAAAGGACATAGATGCACTAGACATATCAACAGTTGCAACATTGGGAACTTCACATGGTATCACCTTATTAACCTGCAAGTTAGAAGAAGAAATAGAAGAAAATGTCGAATCAGATAATACATGTGAATTTGCTTTCTTCTTTTCGCATTCATTCTTCTCTTTGTTGGCCTTCCAAGCTGCAGTACTCACTTTCAAACGAACTTCGTCTTCATATACTTCACTTGGAGTCATAGGTGCCAAAGTTACCTTTTTGCCCTCATGAGTAAAAGAGTATTGATTGGTGTAACAATCGTGTAAAACTCTCTTATCATACTGCCACGGTCTTCCTAACAACAAATGACAAGTATCCATAGAACAAACATCACAAGTTACCTCATCCTTGTATTTGCCAATGAAAAATGGTATAACAACTTGTTCAGTAACTTCGATTTCAACACCATCATTCAACCATTGTAACTTGTACGGATTGGGATGCGTGGTTGTCTTCAGTCCTAACTTGTCAACCATGAGAGTACTAGCAACGTTAGCACAACTACCACTATCAATAATCACAATACATACCTTTCCGTTCACGTTGCATCTCGTATGGAAGAGGTTGTTTTGTTGTGGTTCATCCTGTGATGGTTGATCATTCAGACTTCTCTTGTCAAAAAGTGCTTCATCGGTAGCCAATGTCCGCTCATTGTCATCATTTATCTCTTCATGGACAGAATGGGAACCACCCCCATCTAATCTATCTAATTGAGAATGTATAGGTTTCAATGCATTAGCAATCACTCGTTGCATCATCCGCTCTAAGGCTTGCATATTGAGATCCAGTGGTTGTTGTTCACCCGAATTATTGTCAGAACCTGCCATTTTCAAACACTAAAACAAACAAAAGAAAAGATGTTATAGGTTAGTAAAATAAAGAACAAGGACCTCACAATAACACGCTCAACAAAGTCTCACGGATCACTCCAAAGAACAGTGTAGTCATAAAATAACACTCAGCGCTCGTGTTTCACTCGGGAGAATGCTTGAATGGCTTTTTTGTCTCCCCTGCTATTCTCACACGCTCAAATGCCTTTTCCACTCGTTCTCTCGTAAATAGTTCTTTAAGGAACTAACTCGATCCTTCAGACTTGTTAACTGTGTCAACTTTCAAGAAAACTTAAAGAGGTGAAGAAAACAAAGGTTAGAAATAATTTAGGGGCTGTTAAAATAAAAATAAAAGGTTAGAGAATAAAAGAAAGGTGACTGGATATTTGGTGATGAAACGAAGAACAAGGCTGAAAAATGAAATGAAGGAACAGAAACAAAGAACTTACTGCAATAGGAATGCTTGCAGCGACCCTATCACCGAACAAACAAGAAGAAGTTGTTTCGGGCAATTTCGAAGCATTCCATGGCAAATTTGATCATCCTTCATCATTTTCACGAACCAACAGCACATATGAATGTAAAAATACACCAAATATTCGAATCTGATTTTTTTGAATTTTTTTTGAATTTTTTTCCGATTTTTTTGTTAACTTTGACTTTTTGGTCAAACTTTGACTTTTTTTTCCCAGAATTTCGAATTTTTTTTACTTTTGTGTTTTTTTATTTCTTGTAGTGCAGAAAACGCTATAATCCGACCAAAGCTCTGATACCATATGATCAAGGGGTACATTGCTTCAAAAACAACGCTCCTTGTTCGTAAACGGATCTAGGATCGTAGCAAACATTTCTCTGCAATAAAACACAAGAATGGACGTTTTTAGATAGTTAAAATAACAAGATAAATATAAAGAAATAAAAAGAAACAAAGAAAAAGGGTGTAGGAATTTCTGGGCAGATTTGGACGACGAAAAAGGACGAATGCTTCAAGTAGCGTTCATGGCTGTTTCGGTGTCCTAAAATGGCAGAAACGTTGCTGGAAAAATCAGCGAAAGTTTGGCAACGTTAAACTCGAAAGAACTCGAACAATCTGCTGAACGAACCCGAATCAAATATGTCTAACGTCAAAGACGGAAAGCTCGAAAGAACCTGCACAATCTACTGAGCAAACCCGAATCGAATATGCTTCACGTCGGAGGACTTGGACCCACTAGATAGCGATCTAGGAACCCGAAGTATCAAGTAAATTTGACAATTCAAAACAAAGTCTGAAATGTCAAAAGATAGTTCTAAAACGAACCGAACAAGAGAAACTCTCTCAAAAATTTTATTTCCAAAAAATATCTTCTCAAATTACATTGTTTAAACACATATATATAGGTACAAGGGCTGCCAAAGTCATTTAAGTTGTGTGGCTGATATTAAAAGGAGTTTAAAAATTGAATTTGAGTGAAAATAACTCCTTTTGGGCGGACTCAATTGGCAGCCACAAGTTTAGGCGCCCAAAACACATGAAAATCACATTTAACATGTGATTTTTATGTTTGAAATTCAAACATAACCACTCGGGCTTATCCTTTCTTGCAAATGGCATATAATGAAGGAGAAAACGGGCTGATTAGGCTGCACATTCACACACATGTGTCAAGCTGCCACGTGGGTGCTGGAGATGACCGGATGCCACCTAGGCTGCCACATGTGCACTAGCACATTCCCCGATATACAAGACGCTTTTCAGCTACTTCTGGACTTATCAGCTGAAGTTGAGCTAGTGGAGCTAAAGTTGAGCTGACTGGAAATGAGCTGAGCTGAAACGAACTAGCTGAAAGTGTGATGAGCTGAAAATGAGCTGGTTGCACTCTCCTGAGCTGGATTTGAGCTACATATGCTCACTTGAGCTGAAGTGGAGTTGCATATACTCACTTGAGCTAGTGTCCTCCTACGTACCTATGTCAAAAGGCAACAAACTTCCATCAAAGCATTGTAAACTTAATGGAAACAATAATACAAATCGTAAACAAGTGCACAATTATTTATTAACACACAAACAAATATAAACACACCATAAGTTATATCAAACTTATTCAAAACACACCAAACATACTATATACATAGTAAACACACTGATATAAATAATATAAGTATAAGAAATGTTACACATCAGTATGTAACAAATGAAAAAGCAAACTTCCCTGAAAGTTTGAAGTTGCATCGTTGGTAGGCATAAACGTGCTCACATCACTTTTGGATGCATGATTGGTTGTAAATACTTGAGTAGTGTCTTTTATTATGGAGTAATAAATATTATTTTTCTCAAACAGTTCATGGTTGGGCAATAATCAAACGTATCATTCTCATACAACCCTTCAGATAAATAAATGCTATAGCAAAAAGGTAAGATAAACTCCCAGTTCGCCAGTGGACCTCCATGACCGCCTTAGGCTCACCACCTCATAAGAGGACGGTGAGGCCACACCTCGAGCTCCCCGATGAAGGACACCAAGTCTGACCGACGATGAAATGCTTCTCCCCTCTGGTTGTGCTTTCTCTTGCACACTTTTTTTCTCTCACCTCCTCCCCTCGCCTTTGAAGAGATAAAGTCTTTATATAGTGGGGTGGTCTTCTAGGGTTTTTGTGTCTTGGTATCTCGTTGGGGATCCCAAGGAATATCCTCCGACAAGCTCTGTCCACCAGGGGACAAGAGGACGGTTGCAGATGGAGTGCGGCAGCTGCATAAAGCTGTCTGACAGTGTCAGGCGTCCTTTCCTGCACTTCACGTGCTTGTACTTTCATGCGCTAGCTAGCCTTCTTTCTCTCCCTTGCTATAGCATTTTTTTCCTTGTTTCGTCCCTCGCATTCTGCTCTGTCATCCTGCACACAAACAGCCAAAAACTACCTTTCACGCAGTACCAACTCCACACGAGCAATAAATTGAAAAACACCAATAATATACTAAAAATGCAGCCTACATGCAATGTAATGCACTTGAAAACAAGCAGTTGCTATAATAAAAGGCATAAATATAGAGGTAATATCATAGCTATCACACCCCCAAACTTAAGCTATTGCTTGTCCTCAAGCAATGAGTAAAAATAAACAAAAGGGATGCTATGGCAAAGATTTAACGAGGAATTAATACTACAACAGTGTTCCATCTTTCAAAAAAATATAGGCATTCAATATTAACAACATCTATTTGAGACTGGCAAGAATTTCTCTTAAGAGCAAGCATCTAGTGAGTGTGTGTGTAAGATTACTTTCGAGCTATGCAAGATATGCGAAGAAATATTTTCAAGAAAGCTCAATAATAATGCCTTAGCAATGAATTTTCAAGTATTATAGACTTCCACAAAAATGTAAAGGGTACTGTTGCGAAGGGTGTCAGCTCATCACACCTACCGTCCTTAACTCTAGATGAGTAGGGAGCATACCTCTCACCCTGAGCTAGTAGGTAGAGTCATCCCGTGACAACTTTCATTCACTCATGTGCTTTTCATTGCCACTTATTTATTTTGTTTCTTTTTTCATCTCTTTTCTTCTTCTTCTTTTTCTTCTTCTTCTTCTTCTTCTTTTAAGAGAGATCAAATGGCCAAAAGACTGCACAACGGAGTGTCCTTCTACAGTTATGCTATAGCATTTATTCATTTCCAATTTTAGGCACAAGGGAGTCTATTTTCTTTTATGCTCATTTTTCATTCTTTCATGCAAGGCAGTACTAAAGTCCTTCTTAAAAAGTTTTTTTCTAAAATTACCAAGCAGAGAAAGAAAGCAATATGTGTCTAAAATTATTTTCTATAGCAAACTCACTCCTAAGATAGTTCTTTAAGTCTCATGCAGTTGTAAAATGTTTAGTTCAGGCCTATTGAATTTCAAATGATCATACTTTTATCTAATCTTATGATGCAAATGCTATGGTCCTCATGTGTGCTGATGCAAAAATAAACTAAAAAGAACGACAAATGCTAAAAAAATTTGTACCTCATGTGTGCTGAGGTCAATTGTCACTTGTGTCGTCTATGGAGTTGTAGTCGTGAGCCATTGGAACTGTTGAGGTTGCACTGTCATCAGATAGGGCAGCGGCTGGATCGGTTGGTTTGACAGTGCGCCCTACTGTGCATTTATAACGTTTTAGCTTGGATGTCGTAGCATCCTCAGATTGTGGCGCAACGAGGTTGGTTCTAGTGGTGGGGGTCGCCTCAGCCATAGGTTGATCATCGTTACTCAAGGTGGTGGTTGTCTCCCTTTGCAATTCAGGTGGTTGTGATGTTGCTATAGCAGGCTTGTTACTTCGTGTTCTCTTCCTAGTGGGTGTGGAAGCAGGATCGATTTGCTGTGACTTTTGGGCAGGGTTTATTCTTCTTGAGTTGAGGGGTCTAGAGTGTCTGGTTCATGGGCGGGCGTCAGATTGACTTTCTTCCTTGCCGTCAACTTCCTCATTTGGGCTGGTGGTCGGGGCGTACTTGTTGCAGCATTTTGGTCTTGAGGTTCAGGAGTGATGAGGAGTTCCTTTTGAAATGGGGGAAACTGAATTGCAATTCCCGGCAAGACCTCAGAGAAGCATTGTGAGATGGTCACATCCCTTTTGTTGGCATATTTGAAATAGGTGCCCAGTTGCACCCTCGGATTGTGAAGCTCTGTGGCTAGGTGGGTTGCTTTAGCAACCAATGCTGCGGTCCATGCTGCAGTAAAGCTCTTGGATCCTCCCTTCAGGGTCTTGTTTGGAGCATCCTCATCAAATCCCTTCAGCTGAGGAATCTGGGCAGGTGTTAACCCCTTTTTGCCCTACATTTGCTCATCCTTGGCCGGGTTTTCAAAAACTTCCTTCCTTCGGCACAGGGCGGTTATCAAATTTGGGAAGATCAAAGGGCTCTTGCTCCTCTTGAGGCATGCATAGACCTCATCCACCACCAGTTTCCATACATCAATTTGTCGCCCATTAATTATGGAGTGAATAATCAGCAAACGAGATAGGTGTACCGTAGTTGTGTGCAATGTGGGCATTAGTATCGTTCGGAGCAGATGATTCCATAATTTTACTTCAGGCTTTAGTCTCCCCCTCTCAACTGTCATGGTGTTCCGGTTGAGTTTTATCCCTCGAAAGCATAGTTCCTTTACGATTTCTTCTTGTGCTTTGTCGTCTAGCCCAGCAACAAAGCTTCCATGCTCATATACTACATTCTTCAGACCGTAAAATTTGTTCACTACTGTAGCAGTGAATTTCACTTGTTCTCCTCTAACGTGGACACTTGACTGTGTTGGGCTCGTCAAGTGCGCATAGAATTCCTTCACCAATGGAACACGTATACCTTTGGGATGCTCAGCTAGCTTCCTCCAGTTGTTCTTGGCTATGACATCTAGCAGGGCTGACTCGAAGTTCTCCTTATTTTCCTCGGGGTATCAGAGTCCTTGCTCTGGCAGTAGTTTTCTATCTTTTAGATTTAGCCATCTTTCTTGGGCTGCTTCATCGTAGAAGAGTTTGATCTTGATGACGGGTGGGTTCTGTGAACTTCATGCCGCACTGGAAACACTTTTGCAGCGAACCATGGTTGGAGGCTTGAAGGTAGGTCTTTTGGTCTTTTTAGGGAACAAATGTTTTTGTGGGAAGAAAAGAAAAAGAAAAGGTGAATGGTTTGAGGTTGATTGAAGAAGATGAAGCGTGAGGACGGTTTGAGTGGAGAGTGGGGGAAGACGTGTGGGAGGTTTTCTTGGGAAATGGCTAACCATTGACTCTTTTTAATGAGGAGAGAGGGTTGAGGTTGATGGGAGCTGTCTTTTGTTAGGAAAGAGAAAAGGGTTCTTAATTGCTTGAAGAAAAAGTAGGAGAGAGAACTAGGTTATATGTGGCTAGGGTTTAATCTTCAAATATTCTCTCTATTAATTCCCCCTTTTTATAATGTCCTTTTTATTTCCCTCATTTTCCAATGTCGTTCCAACTCCCAAGTAAAGAAAAATTGCGTTCCCTACGAACTCTAATCTCCTTTATCAACCAATAAAATAAACCCCTTTTTGATGTACCACATGCACGACTGATCAACACTACAGAGGACACGTATTATGTACGGAATTCGCAGGATAATAAATTTTAAAAAAAAAGGACAAACAAAAGATAAGATCAAAGCTAAAAATACTCAAAAACAAACTAACTATTGTTTATTGAAAATGCTAAAACAAAAAGAAAAATTTAGGAGGCATTCTATCAAGGGTCGGGAAGGCTGAGGTGAGACGTGGCTACCCCCACTTCGTTTGAGTGATTTTCAGCATCTGGGTTCCCTTCCCTGGTCAGGTCCTTAAATTCTTCCTCTTGAACTTGTTCAACAGAGGCTTTCTTCAGAATGTTCATGCTACAACAAAGTTCTTGTAGCTCATCCCATGCTATAGTATTGTAGTGCCTATCTTCCATTGACCTCCCATGAAGGATGTTATATATGTTG
Organism: Hibiscus tridactylites; assembly: GCA_958450335.1. Classification (NCBI taxonomy): domain Eukaryota; kingdom Viridiplantae; phylum Streptophyta; class Magnoliopsida; order Malvales; family Malvaceae; genus Hibiscus; species Hibiscus tridactylites. The sequence goes on from OY288272.1 coordinate 72,793,435, forward strand.
ATGGTGACTTTCTCTTCACCCACTCTCATTGTGACTTCACCCTTCTCACAGTCAATCAAGGCTCGACATGTAGTTAAAAATGGACTTCCTAGAATGATAGGAGCATCGTTGTCTTCCTCGCAATCCAGGATCAAGAAATCAGCTGGGAAAGCAAAACGATCCACCTTTCCTATAACATTTTCAAATTTTCCTTCGGGTCGGACTTCAGAGTGATTAGCAAGCTGTAGCGCAACCCCGGTAGTCTTGACATCTCTTAACCCTAGTTTCTGAAATACGGATTTAGGCATCAGGTTCACACTCGATCCCAAATCACACAATGCTCTTCCAACAAACTTGTAACCCCCTTAGCCCGGCCTAGGCGTTAGACCCGAACTACGAAGATCACACGGGGAAAACTAAAGTCAACCCGAAAGTCAACCTTGATTAGCGACCCTTTTTTGTTTTATCTTTTCTAGATGTGCATTAAGCCTATGTGAATGCTCAAGAACCTTGGAAGAGAAAAGCACAACGATCGGAAAATGTTTAAGGACTCAATTGCAAGAAATACACATTTAGGGACCAAAATGTAAATTTTGGAAACATAAGGACTTTGTACTGTTGCGTGTAAAAGTGTCTATCGCAATGTAGTGCAAGTGTAAACGACGCAAGTAGTAAAGTGATATGGAAGTATCGGATATCGTCTCCACATGGGCTGGGCTAATAGCTTCACCTTGGATTACTGCACGAAGGTAAAAAGAATAGTTTAAATTGTTGTCACGAAAATAATAAGAGAACTGGAATATAAGATTAAAGTAATCAAGATAGAGAGAATGGGCCGGTATTGAATTGCTCAGTAGTGTAGGTGTTCCAAAGTCTAGGGAAATTTGTTCTGTCGTCGTCCTTGTCGCGGCAGCACCCGTCGCGGCAACAATCTATTGTTAGTCGCGGCAGCGATCACACAACTCTGTACTTCAAGCTTGGCAAGAATCCCTGCTATGCCTTGGCCTATCCTTTGGTCCAAGTCTGTTGATGAACACGTCTTTGATGATACCTCCCGACGTGAATCGAAGGATGCACACAGATGTTGTTGAATTCTTCTTTAGCCACTTAACCTCGTCCTATCCCTAGGTTCGAGATAGTTCAACTATAAACTAGAGAACCCGCACTTATTCCTTTCGTATACTTAACTCTCTCGATATTAAGTAAATAGATAATCTCACAATGCTCTCCTGATACTCTTGCAAGATGTTGAAAACCAAAATAAGCGAACTTGAATTTTATTTTATTGAGCAGAAAATTCCTAAAACAAAAGCAATGCTTGCAACTACTTTACAAATCAACCTGTGGCCCTAAGGGGAATTTAGAATATGTTGAGAAAGGGAAAACGGCTAGGGTTTTGAGAAGAAGGCTAGAGATAGATGATGTCCTCCCCTAGGTCGAATTACATCCCTTTATATAGGCCTTGGGTTCAAATTTTCTAATATGGCAAGAATACAAGTTTAAATTAAAGTACAACTCTATTAAAGACTAAATCTTCAGAGAATATATCTTTAATTCGTCCTTCCTTCTTGCTTGGAGTTTAATCCTTGAACTTTGGGCTTGGCCTTCATTCTGATCTAGGGCTTGGGAAAATATAAGGGTATTCCATGACAGATCGACATAATTTTCTCTTTCTGTCGAGGTCCACTTTGCTTCTTCTCCTTAACAATGTTGTCGTCCTTGACTGCCATGGCAGCGGCCATGGCAGCATCGTCCTTCTTGTCTGCATATCCATTCTAGCTCTACTTTATCACTGCCCAGCGCCTACTTCTCCATCTGCTATAGCAGCTACCTGCAAAAGCAACCAATTTCAGTAGAAACTGTGCCATTTAATATATTTGTGATGTATAATTGAAATCTAACCTAGATGCAATGAATTATGCTTAAATGTAGCAGAAATATGGGGTACATATGGGGTAAATTATAGAACTTTCACACACTCAACACACCCCCAAACTCAAGTTTTTTCTTGCCCTCAAGCAATTCAGACCTTAAAAAGAAAAACATAATTTTTGTTTGGCTTAAAACAGTGAACATTTCCTTACCTACCATTCATTCCCTATTGTGAGCAACACCTTGTCGGATAATTTAGGCTTCATCCGGAACCTTGCTATAATCCTTGTGCAGTGTGGCCAAGACTCTCTTAGATTCACTAGAATATTTCAGCCTCTAACTTGAATTTTTATGCCGAAGTTCATCTTTTTAGAGGCAATTCTTAACTATAGTCTGTTTATTCAGACTCGATTTTATTTTCTCAAGCTTAAGTTTGACTAGAGCCGATTTCGGGCACCTCTAGCTAACTTCGTAGTGTCGGTTTCGAGCACCTCTAGGTGTATTGAGTCTATTTTTCTTAACTTCTTTTCCCAGAGCCAGTGTTAGGCACCTCTAGGGGCTATTCAAGTCCTAAGCTTCCTATTCTAGTTTACTAGTAGAGTTCTAGGCAGTATAAAAGTCACAAATGGGTTTAAGTTTCAGAACTATAGTAAGGCTCTAAACTGCTCCTAAAACTATCCTAAAGGTACTGCCACGACAGAGGTTGTCACGACAGGTAAGTTCAGTTCAAAGATTTAAGCCAAAATTTTCATCATTTTTTTAGCAAGAATAAACTATGTAAAAGACGTAATTTTTTTAACTTAATAAGACTCCATTAATGGAGGGATGCCACCCCCAAACTCAAGGGTTGCATTGCCCTCAATGCAAATGACAGTTAAAAGAAAATAAAAAGTACATCACAAAATATTAAAAGGCAGACATCAATATAAGGTAAGAAACTTAAAATTTAGCCGCTGTCGTCGCTGCTGCTGCTCAGTCGGATCTGTCGGCGGGCAGGGGCTTTCTTGGCTGGCTGGCGAATGAGGGAAGCAGAGGTATTCTTCATTTTGGCCTCCCTTGGAGGTTGAATACGAGTAGGGGAGATATGAGGAGGTTTCTTCACTACCTGAACCTCGGAGCTGCTGCTGCTGCTACTGCTGCTGCCACTGCCGCTATCTTTCTTGCTCTTGTCTGCCACTGTTTTCTGCCGCTTTACTGGTGTGAACTCTTTGGACAAATTCCTCTTGACAGAGGGTTCATCTTCGGATTCCTCCTAAATCGAGGAAGAGGAGAAACCGGCTATGAAGGCATCAAGTTCTTCTGAAGGCATCCTTCTCTTGGTTCCTCGGGCAGAGGTGTTAGCTGCGCGGTTGATGCCTGCAGCTGTTGTGGCAGGGGTTGGTGTGGATGCTACAGATGGCGTCTTGGGCGTGGCAGTAGGTGTAGGGGTATGGGCAGGGGTGGTGGCAGCAAAGTATTGATTTGAAAAGGCAGGGAATACAGCATCAGGGAAATTTAAAGAGGTATGGATGATATGTACCGTGCAAGAGGTGAAATCTCTGATGAAACTCATGAGGCCGATCTGTCGTTCCTCCATTTTTTGTATGGCAGCAAGGATCTGGGAGGAGGTGTCGGCCGGAGGTGCTGCTGCTGGCTTAGTGTCGGTTGGCTCTGTCAGCTCTGCTGCTGTGGCAGTAGGGTCGAAAGATGATAGCGGGGTGGAAGCAGTGAGTTCCATCAGGTTGAGTATATTTTTCTCAGTCCAGCCCTTCCCTTGGACTCGTAAGTCAATGGCAGCTTCTGGTACATGATGGCCGCGGCATAGGGCAGTGATGAGATAAGGGAAGTAGAGTGGTCCTGTCGGTCGGTGTGTACATTCCAAAATACTCTCCCGGATGTATCTGCCAACGTTAATTGGCCTCTCATTTAATATAGAATGAATTAGGGCTAACCTGGGTTGGTCCACGGTGAGTTGGACTCTATTCACCATCCTTGGGTTTTTCGGATCAGTGTTCCATTGTGTACCTTCGTCCGTGAGTTCTACCATGACAGCGTCGTAGGCAGCAGGGTCTAAACTATCGAGAAATTGCTGGTGGCCATCTTCGTTTCTGCCCACATAAAATCCATAGAGAGTGTTGATATATTCTGGCTCGAAGGGCACCGCTCTCCCTCTGACTGTGACTACTGTCGCGTTCCTACTGCTGATGGCAGCATAAAAATCTCAGACAGGAGACACATTCAACTCCTCTGGTTATTCAGCGAATATCTGCCACTGCAGGGATTTGATTCTCCTAGCTATAAATGGCTGCAGTCCCAGGTTCCCCTCCTTGGAAGTGTAAATAAAGCCCTTTTCCTCCCACATGTCACGGATCTGGAAGGATTGTGGGGTTGATGCTGTCGGGGCAGAGCCTGAAGCAACACTTCTGCGGGTGTTTCTGGAAGACATTGTTGCAAGGATTATGTCAGAAAAATGAAAGCAAGTGAAAATTCTAGAAAGAACAAGTAGGAAGAGTAAAAGTGAGTGAAAAATGAATAGTAAACGGGGTTTATATAGGGAAGAGTTTGCTGCCCGTTGGAGCTGTAACGGCAGGCGCGAATAACGGGGCCAACTGTTACGCGGTTTCTGACACGTCTGTCACGCGTTTCCGTGTCTGTTGCACGTCTGTTACGCGTTTGCGTGTCTACCGCGACAGCTTGTCAACAGGCTGGATTTTTCGCGTCTGTCGCGGCAGTTGTAACGACAGTCTCCAAAGTTGGGCTTTTTGGGCTGATGGAAGGATGGTGGGCTGAATCCACTTCTCGTCTTCTTCTTGTCTCCTTTATTTCCTAAAAGTAATAAAAATAAAAGACGTTATTTCCTAAAAATAAAATAATTCTATTTTCCTAATATATAAATAATAAACATAAAAATAAAACTTAGGTTAAATTAGGGATGCTAGGTGGGGCATCTTCTAAGGTAACCACTTACTGTATTCTTGGGGCTTCAGTCCCCTGATAATGCTTCAATCGTTGTCCATTGACTTTGAATTGGTGCCCTTCTTTTAAAGATCTGATCGTGATGGCACCATTAGGGAAAAACATGTACCACTTGGAATGGGCCAGACCTTCTAGATTTCAGCTTCCCTGAGAAGAGTTTCAACCTAGAGTTAAATAGGAACACAAGCTACCATGGGCAGAACTGTCGTGGCAGAAACTTCTTGTCATGCCACTTCTTGGCCTTGTTCTTGTAGATTCTTGCGTTGTCATAGGCCATTGTTCGAATTTCCTCAATTTCGTTCAGATCAAGTAGCCTTTTCCGCCCTGCTTTTTCCAAGTCCGTGTTAACTGCCTTGATTGCCCAGTATGCTCTGTGCTTAATCTCGACATGTAAATGGCACGTTTTCCCGTAAATCAGCCGGTAGGGGGACATTCCCAATGGAGTTTTGAATGATGTCTTGTAGGCCCATAATGCATCGTTGAGGTGTAATGACCAGTCCTTCTGAGTTGGCTTGACCATCTTTTCAAGAATGTTCTTGACCTCTCTGTTGGATATTTCAGCCTGTCCATTGGTCTGAGGGTGATATGTTGTTGCAATCTGATGTTTGACACCATACTTTTTCAAGGCAATAACTATAACCCTATTGTCAAAATGTCTCCCTTCATCACTGATGATCGCCTTAGGGATGCCGAATCTAGAAAAAATGTTTTTATGCAAAAACCTTTTGACCGTCTTGGCATCGTTTTTCTGTGTGGCGATTGCTTCAACCCATTTGGACACATAGTCCACTACCAGGAGGATATATAAGTTCCCACTTGAAGTTGGGAATGGTCCATAAAATCTATCCCCCAAACGTCGAAGATCTCGACTTCGAGAATATTTTGCAGTGGCATCTCGTGTCTCCTTGAGATGTTTCCAGTCCGTTGACACTTGTCACAGTTCTTATAGAATATTTGGGCGTCTTTGTACAGTGACGGCAATTAAAATCAAGACTGCAAAACCTTGGCAGCAATTTGGTTGCCTCCTAAGTGTCCTCCATATTGTGAAGCATGACAGTGATGAAGTATATCTTCCTGTTCATCCTGTGGTACACATCTCCTTATCACCTGATCTGCACAAATTTTGAAAAGAAGAGGTTCGTCCCAATAATAATGCTTAACATCATTTTGGAACCTCTTCCTAACTTGATAATTGAGGTCATGAGGGGTTATTCCGCTAACTAAATAATTAACGAAATCAGCATACCAGGGGAGTTCAGAAGACTAACCTGCCGCCATGGCTGTCGCGGCAGTGGTTGTGGCAGCAAACAACTGCTCATCAGGGAAGGTCTCCAGTATGTTTGTCTCATCTGCCGGTAGACTCTTTCCTTTCTCCAACCTTGACAAGTGATCTGCAACTTGATTCTCTATCCCTTTTTTGTCTTTGATTTCAAGGTCGAACTCTTGCAGTAGCAGAATCCAACGTATCAGTCGAGGCTTTGCATCCTTTTTGGTAAACAAATACTTTAATACAGAGTGATCTGTGTGGACTATGACCTTCGTTCCAAGTATGTAAGAAAAGAACTTGTCAATGGAGAATAGCACAGCTAATAGTTCCTTCTCTGTGGTGGTGTATTTCACTTGGGCGTCGTTCAATGTTTTGCTGGCGTAGTATATTACATGAAAAATTTTGTCCTTCCTCTGCCCAACTGCTGCCCCGACAGCATAGTCACTAGCATCACACATGATCTCAAACGGCAGTGTCCAATCTGGTGGTTGTACTATTGGGGCTGTTACCAGCTTTTCTTTCTGAACCTTGAATGCCTCAGTACATTCAGCGTTAAAGTCGAAGGGTCGGTTCTACTCCAAAAGATGGCATAAGGGCTTGGTGATCTTTGAAAAGTTCACAATGAACCTCCGATAAAAACCAGCATGTCCTAAGAAACTTCTGATTCCCTTGACTATGGTGGGTGACGACAGCTTTTCGATCACTTCTATTTTAGCTCTGTCGACTTCTGTGCCACGGCAGCTAATTTTATGTCCAAGGACTATCCCTTCATCCACCATGAAGTGACACTTTTCCAGTTCAATACCAAGTTTGTTTTTTCACATCTCTCGAGCACCTTCTATAGGTTGCCTAGGCAGCTTTCAAAGTTGTCTCCAAAGACTGAAAAATCATCCATAAATATTTCTAGGAAATCCTCCACCATATCGGAGAATATTGCCATCATGCACCTTTGAAAGGTGGTTGGTGCATTACAAAGTCCAAATGGCATTCTCCGAAAAGCATAAGTTCCGTAAGGGCATGTGAATGTCGTCTTTTCTTGATCTTCCGGTGCGATGGCTATTTGATTGTAACCTGAGTAACCATCAAGAAAACAATAGTAATGTTTACCCGCTAATCTGTCAAGCATTTGATCAATAAAGGGTAGAGGAAAGTGGTCCTTCTGAGTAGCTTTGTTAAGCTTCCGGTAGTCCATACAAACCCTCCAACCGGTCACAATCTTTGTTGGGATTAGCTCGTTTTCTTTGTTGGTTACCACAGTTATTCCTCCTTTCTTGGGAACGCACTGCACTGGGCTCACCCACTGGCTGTCCGAGATGGCGTAAATTATTCCAGCATCTAGCCATTTGATTATCTCTTTACGCACTACTTCTTGCATAGCACGGTTCAGACGTCTTTGTGCATCAATGGTCGGCTTATGATCATCTTCTAAAAGAATTTTATGCATGCATAATGTCGGACTGATGACTTGGATATCAGCTATCGTCCATCCAATAGCCTTCTTGTGCTGCTGCATCATCCCTATCAGTTGTTGTTCCTGTTCCTGCATCAACTTGGAAGAGATGATTACGGGCAACGTATCATTTAAACCAAGGAAAACATATTTTAGCTACCCTGGAAGGGGCTTAAGATCTATAGCAGGAGGCTCAACAGTTGATGGCTTTTGAATTACATGGTTATCCGAGGTATAGTTTAAGGGCTCGAACAACTTACATGGACGATTTCCAATCCAATTTACCTCCTCTGGATCTTCAGTATCATATGTATCAGATTCTGAGGGGCTGCTGTCGTCGGTGCTATCATGACAGTATTCTAAATGGCTGCCGAGGCAGTGGCCAATTTTGATGTCGTGGCAGCCCAACCTGATGCAGGGTTGGTCAAGGGTAGCTTCAGTGATAACCTTGCATTCTTCTTCTGCATCAACATGTTTCATTGCTCAGAGAACATTCAACTTGATTTCTTGATCGTTCACTCTCATGGTGATTTCTCCTTTTTCCACATCAATCAGTGATCTTCATGTGGCTAAGAAGGGTCGCCCCAAGATGATTGGTGCGTTTTCATCTGCTTCACAATCTAAAAAAAGAAAGTCAACAGGAAAAATAAATTTATCCACTTTTACCAGAATATCTTCAATTTTTCCTTTTGGATGAACGTAAGAGCGGTCTGCCAGCTGCAGTAATACTGTTGTGGGCCGAGCTTTTCCAATACCTAATTTCTGAAAAATAGATTTGGGCATTAAATTTATACTAGCACCAAGATCACATAGTGCCTTACCCACAAATTTATCTCCGATTACGCATGGTATGATGAAGCTCTCATGATTCTCCTTTTTCTAGGGTGGATGCTTGTGCAGAATACTCATGCATCCTTCTGTCATCTTCACCGTTTCAAATTCCCCAAGTCTGGATTTCTTCGACATGACATCCTTGAGAAATTTGGCATAACCAGGCATCTCCTTTATGGCATCTAACTTTGGAATATTGATATGAACCTGATTAAAAATATCATAAATTTTCTTAAGCTGGGATTCCTATTTTAATTTCTGTAACCGCTGAGGAAAAGGAGGTGGAGGACGATAATCAGCAATATGTCCTTCCCACTGCATACAGATCTGGGGAGGTTTAGGTTCATCATCTTTCTCCTCTGTCCCTTCTGCTGTCGTGACAGGCTCATTGGCAGCAGGCTGTTTATTATCTGTTGGGGCAGCTTCCTCGACAGTCGACTCCAAGGCTGGTTTCTTAACTCATTCGGCTTCCTTCTCAGGCCTTGGTAGTTTCTTCCCACTCCTAGTAGTGATGGCTTTACACTGCTCATGTGTGGGTTGTCTAGCGTTTTCAGTATCGCTAGGAAATCCTCCATTCTGCCTTGGTTTAATATGCTGGAAAACCTGACCCATATGTGTCTCCAATGATTTCAGAGTAGCTTCATGATTGGTCATCTGCATCTCTGTTTTGTCCATGAATGTTTTCGTCTTCTTGACAAAATGATTCATGTTCTCAATATAGGTTCCTGTTTGAGACATAAATGTAGCCAAAGTCTGTTCCAGTATACTAGTTGTGGCAGCTGGTGGCTGTTGCTGCTGCTGCTGCGGTTGCTGTCGAGTCTGCAATCTAGTTCCTCCCTGGTTCTGGTTATTCTGTGCTTGAGGATTTAGGGCATTATTAGGATTGCTCCAAGAGAACTTGGGATCCTTTCTCCAGTTGGGATTGTAGTTGTTGGAGTTATAATTTTGATTGTTGTAGTTCCCAACATTCATCCCTTCTTCTAACTGTATTGGACATTCCTCCGAACTGTGATTTCCTTCACAAGTTTCGCATACCTCTTCAGCAGAGTAGACAAGCTGTGAATCTTCTTTCAAAAGCTTTTTCATTGCCTTAGTGAGATATGCCACCTGTGATTTTAATGAACTGTCGGCCTCATAATCTTTTACAGCTAGAACTCGTTTACCCCCTCTTTTTGCTGTAGGAAACTGTTCCTCATTATTCGCCAAATTTTTCAATACTGCCATTGCCTCTTCCGGGTCTTTGTCCAACAGTAATCCATTTGCTGCTGAATCAATTCTGATACGAGTTTGTAAATTGACAGCATTATAGAATTTAATTACCTGGTTCCAAACGGGGAATCCATGCATCGGGCAGTTCCTTAGCAGAGTGGTAAATCTGTCCCAGGCCTCGTGCATTGGCTCGTCATCTTCCTGTTGAAAAGTAGCAATTTCGTTACGTAATCGCTCAGATAAGTGTGAAGGATTAAAACGAGACAAAAATTCATGGGTTAAATCTACCCAAGTTCGTATTGAACCCGAAGTTAGTTTATTCCACCAAGTTTTTGCCCTGTCCCTCAATGAATAAGGAAATAACCGAAGCCTCAATATCTCCGGATTAACTCCTGGTAGTCTAAACGAACCACAGATTTCCTGGAACGTTTCAGATGCTCCCTAGCATCCTCTGTAGCAGCAGCACTAAATTGGCCATCGTTGTTGATCATGCTGAACATGACAGGTTTCAGCTCAAAGTTGTCAAAATCTATGTCTGGCAGGGTTGTCTCTAGTTCTACATGATCATTGAGCATGTAGTCTCGACATGACCGGCGTGCAGCAGCGGCAGGAGGGTCGGCAGGTGGATCGTTCCCTCCCTCTTCGGCAGGATTGTTATTATCATGGGGATTCCTTTTGTTGTTCATGGCCTCTAACTGTTCTTTATGGTATTCGTTTATGGATAGTACGTGGCGAAGTCGGTTCCTAAGATTGCACGAACGTTCTATTACAGGATCTAACAGATACTCAAGTTCCTCTCCTCGTCTCGATCTGTGCATAAACAAGAAACCTTGTGAAAAGCACATGTTGAACAATCCAAGATAAAACAGAAAAATAAAAAGAGTGTAGTAAAAGGTAGGGTAAAGTTATGTTACCAGTCCCCGGCAACGGCGCCAAAAACTTGTTGCGTGTAAAAGTGTCTATCGCAATGTAGTGCAAGTGTACACGATGCAAGTAGTAAAGTGATACGGAAGTATCGGATATCGTCTCCACAGGGACTGGGCTAATAGCTTCACCTTGGATTACTGCATGAAGGTAAAAAGAATAGTTTAAATTGTTGTCACGTAAATAATAAGAGAACTAGAATATAAGATTAAAGTAATCAACATAGAGAGTATGGGCCGGTATTGAATTGCTCAGTAGTGTAGGTGTTGCAAATTCTAGGGAAATTTGTTCTGTCGTCGTCCCTGTCGCGACAGCACCCGTCGCAGCAGCAGTCTGTTGTTAGTCGCAGCAGCGATCACACAACTCTGTACTTCAAGCTTGGCAAGAATCCCTGCTATGCCTTGGCCTATCCCTAGGTCCAAGTCTGTCGATGAACACGTCTTTGATGATACCTCCCGGTGTGAATCGAAGGATGAACACCGATGTTGTTGAATTCTTCTTTAGCCACTTAACCTCGTCCTATCCCTAGGTCCGAGATAGTTCAACTATAAACTAGAGAACCCGCACTTATTCCTTTCGTATACTTAACTCTCCCGATATTAAGTAAATAGATAATCTTACAATGCTCTCCCGATACTCTTGCAAGATGTTGAAAACCAGAATAAGTGAACTTGAAGTTTATTTTATTGAACAGAAAATTCCAAAAACAAAAGCAATCCTTGCAACTACTTTTAAAATCAACTCGTGGCCCTAGGCGGAATTTAGAACATATTGATAAAGGGAAAACGGCTCGGGTTTTGAGAAGAAGGCTAGAGATAGATGATGTCCTCCCCTAGGTCGAATTATATGCCTTTATATAGGCCTTGGGTTCAAGTTTTCTAATATGGCAAGAATACAAATTTAAATTAAAGTACAACTCTATTAAAGACTAAATCTTCAGAGAATATATCTTTAATTCGTCCTTCCTTCTTGCTTGGAGTTTATTCCTTTAACTTTGGGCTTGGCCTTGATTCTGATCTAGGGCTTGGAAAAATATAAGGGTATTCCACGACAGACCGGCATAATTTTCTCTTTCTGTCGAGGTCCACTTTGCTTCTTCTCCTTAACATTGTTGTCGTCCTTGGCTGACACGGCAGCGGCCATGGCAGCATCGTCCTCCTTGTCTGCATATCCAGTTCTAGCGCTACTGTATCACTGCCCAGCACCTGCTTCTTCATCTGCTACAGTAGCTACCTGCAAAAGCAACCAATTTCAGTAGAAACTGTGTCATTTAATATATTTGTGATGTATAATTGAAATCTAACCTAAATGCAATGAATTATGCTTAAATGCAACAGAAATATGGGTTAAATAGGGGGTAAATTATAGAACTTTTACACACTCAACATGTACATTTTAGTCTTACCGAACCTTAATTAATCATATTACAAGCCTCTCTGCCAAATTTCATCTTAAAAAGACATCTCAAGCTCAAGCAATTGCAATTACAACTTTCAGGACTAAAATGTAAAGCATGCAGAATCTGTGTCCAACGGTCACCCGTTTCGAAACACTGACAACCGTACCGAAACACCCATGTCGAACGCCCGTATTGAAACGATGTTGACCGTTTCGATACGCGGGTATATTCTGAAAACCAGTTCCGAAACAGACACTTCCAGTAGCCAAAGTGTTTCGAAACACTTCTAGCCGTTCCGAAATGCCCAAGCCGTTTCAGGCACCCGTTTCGTAACAGCTAGGGGTGTTTCGATACACCCTGCCCTGAAACAGCAGAAACTTCTGGTTTTTCACTTCAAAACACCATCAAACATACTTAAAATCATTCCACAACATATCAGCAACATGTTAAGCATTAAAGCCATCATTTTGCATCAGAAGCTAAATACATTACAAGTATTAAGAACACCTACTCATTTATCACATTCAACACATGATCTTACTTTTAAACAAAGAACATAGCTATATCAATATATGGAGAAGAAGATCCAAATATCGCAAAACGATCATCAACAAGTATTAAACCAAAAACCGAACTTGCTCAAGATAAACAATCTCATTACACATCAACGTAAAAGACTCTCCCCCATTGCCTTTATTATCTATAGCTATAAACCAAAACATACTTCTCAAGTGGAGCTCTTCCTGAATCCCTTGCTTCTTGTTGTCCCAAATTCATTTATTTGCATTGATGGACAAAAAAGGAGCGTAAGCACATAATACTTAGTGAGGAATGCTCAAAACCAAAAACACCATCAATGTAGCAAACCTTAAAACCCATTTCAAAAGCAATCACACCTTTATAAACCAAGTATTGTTTGAAAACCTCATATAAAACATCAACACCTTATAATTAAGCATTACTTAACATAAGATCAACATTAAACTCAAATGCATTAAGCAACTCAACCCCAAACAACATTCTTGCAAAAACTTCCACTTAAACCATTTCATACAATAGTGCTTAGTGCAAAGTTTAAACCAATTTCCTTGGAAACCATTCCCATTCCACACTCTTCCTTTCTCATGTTTGAAAACCATTTCTAACAAAACACCATTTGAAATCTTATGTATCAAATGTCTATATCGTGCATTCTACCAATGCAAAACTCATGGTAAGGTCACACATGCTTGTTACTCAAAAGCATTTCATAAACTCAATACTCTTTTGCATAAGCAAATCACCATTTGAAAACCACATGTACCATCTAGCTATCTCATGCATACAACCTATGCAAAACTCATGGCAACGCCACCCATACTTGTTTACACAAAAGCATTTCATAATTTCATTATCTCATATGCAAACCTCATAGCATAAAACATTTCAAGCATTGGTACATGTGACACACATTCTCATATATTGGCATTTACATACTCTATTGTACATGGATATGCAGACAATTCACTAGACACTTCCGGTGGCATCAACCATCACCGTACTCACCCGTCTAGAACATAATCTTCCGATGGCTTCCAACACACCGTACTCTCATGGCGATTCTACTTTCTCCAAAAGCTTGAGTATTTCATCAAGTCCTACCCCGATGGTATGCCCCTCATCGGTCTCATGGCAATAACTCTTGTTGCCAAAAAGCTTCGTTGTTTCACCAAGTCCTACTCTGATGGAATTCCCATCATCGGTCTCATGGCAATAACTCTTGTTGCCAAAAAGCTTGGATATTTCACCAAGTCCTACACCAATGGAATGCCCATCATTGGTCTCTCTCTTTGGAATGAATCCCAAGAGCACGTACGAATTTTAGTTTATAGTGCACTCTACATCCTATTGATCGATCAATATATCCTGTAATGTTTACATCATCTATGCCAATATATCATGTTAAAATCATTAACACACTCGCTGTTTTTAAAGCATGCAACACCTTCAAGGCCAAAATATCGTACATTGCCTTAAGACGCAAACTAAAAACACATACTCTCAAGGAATATTAATTTCATGCATCCTTCTTCAAAACAAGTTTGACAACCAACTCACATGCTTTAAAACCATGCTCAAACAACAAATTAAACCACATTGTCAAATAAATCACATCAAAACCCATTTTGATAGTTTTCAAAACAATAATAGCACAATTGAGAGAGAATTCCACTTTACTTACTTCCGAACTTAAACCGGCGTTTCAAGCCTAAATTTAAGTTCCCAAACCTCTTTTCAAAATCATTCTAAAGCTGGAAAACACGATCTCACTCACCGATACACAACACTATGCTAGCCGACAAGCCTCTCAAGCGTCCGAAACCTCCAACGCCACCTCAATTGCTTCTGAATCACTCTCCCCTGTTTTTAACACATAAGAATAGAGGATTAATGCACTTCCATGCATTAAAATCACCAGCCACACAACCCAACTCGCTGCTCTACCAAAGAACCTAATTTCGGCTACCAAAAACAACCGAAATCACCTCCAAACTCTCCCAAAACAAAGCCCAGCCAAGATCTATCAATTCTAACCTTTTATAAACATCAATTAACATCAAAAAGCAACATAAACATGACCTTATACCTCCAGCAACAGCAGATCACCAAAACCACCCCAAAAACCACCATTTCCACAAGCAAAAACTTAGGAAAAACAACCTATTCGGGATTGGATTGATAAAACCTCATTTCTAACATCATTTAACATCCAAAATACATTATAAAACCATCTCAAAAAGAGCCCAATCAATTACCACAAAAATCTCCAAGATCTCTTCCAAAATCTTGAGTTTTAAGCCAAAATCTTGTTTCCAACATTAAAACCATTCATAAAACTTTAATAAAAGATTGACAACTTGGGAATTTAAGTAAAGAACTGAGTATTTAGAGGAGAAGAACAAGTTTACCTATAAATGATGATTTCTCCTTGATTTGGGCAAGTTTCCATGAAAATACAATGTAGAAGTCAAGTGGATTTGTTGAAAGATTGATTAGGAATCAATGTGTGATGAAAATCTCATCAAATGAAGTGGAAATCAAAGTGAATTTTGCTGGAGAAAAAGTGTTTGGTTGATAGGATTTTGAGAGAAAATGAAATGAGAGAAAATTAGAGAAAAATAGTTATGAAAGTCAAAGGTAGTTTATCTCCTTTATTTTATTTAATTAAATCACCCAAATTAAGGGAAAATCTGATGAATTTTTTTTGGTAAATTAGCTCTTAAAGATTCAAAGTTTCAATCCTTTACAAAACAGTCACTACTAAACTTTGCAAAAATTGCGATTTGGTCACTACATCGAAATGTAGTATTTCCAAACCCTATTTTGTAAAATTGATTTCACCAATCACCTTTATATATTAAAAGAGGATTTTGAGATATTTTTCTATATTTTTAAAGCATCTCGAACTAGGTGTTCCCTAAAACTCCTTTTTAGATTCGAACCGTTTTCCAGACCGATCCAGTTCAGACTCCAAACATCTAGGCCCAAATTTTCGGTGTTACAAAACTCATCTCCGATAGAGCAGGTGATAATAAAGCTTCATGGGTGTTTTCTTTTGGGTGGGAGTTTTCTCCAAATGTAGTAGCATTCCTTTGCTATAACAACCATCTCGTGTTTTCCACTTTTCTCTTCTTTATAATGATATTCCTTCCAAATTGGAGATCTTCTTGCTTTTTGAGTCTTTTAGAGAATAGTGGAGGCGGTTTGGCCAGATCTGCTGTGGCTCGTGAGGCCGTGTCTTTTGTTGTAACACAAGTTGGCCCTTCCTTGATTGGCCTTTTGGCTTTGCCCTCCTCCTTCATTCATTCTCCTTGCTGTGGTTCCTGAAGATTTTCTTGCGGTGGCAGTAAGCTGGGTTGGGTTTCGTCCTTCTCTCCACCCCAAACTTATCACCTTGGTTAATCTTCGTGCCTCTCCTTAGTGTGAGGGCACTGCATTGTTCCTTGCCATGGTGCTTAGTGGCTTCAGTGTCGCTAAGCAGACTGGCTTGTGGTCACATGTGCAACGTTTGAGCAATCTGACCCACTTGAGTTTCTAAAGCTTGTAAGGATGCACTATGACTTTGTAGAAGGGCTCCCTGATTTTTAATGTGTGATGCTTGATCCTGTAGCATAACTTTAGTGGTTCCCATGAAGTCCTTTGTCATAGCCATGAACTCCTTAAAAGTAGACTCAAATGAACTACTTGATGAAGGTGCTGCTCCCTTTTGATTTTGCCATGGCTTATTCTGGCCGGAATGGTGTACCTCTTGCGTATTTTACTGTGACATTTGATTGGCCGAAATGTTATCCTGCCCCTGACTATCCCAACTCAGGTTTGTGTGCTGACTCCATCCTGGGTTGTTGTTGCTATGGTTGTAGTTCCTCACATAGTTGGCGAGTTCTGGATTATCGGGACAATCATTAAGGTGGTGATTGCCACCGCATCTTAGGCATGACCTTACTACCTTAACTTCCTTCACTTCGTTGGAACGCTGGAGATTCTTTAGCAAATTTGTGATGTTGGCCAACTGATTCAGTATCGAGTTGCCAACTTCACTCTCCTTGGCAGCTTGTCTTCTCCTCCCCGTTCCAAGCCTTGCTGTTGGGAACTAATAATCGTTGTTGGCTACCTTGTCGAGGATGTCAAATGCTTCTTCTGGTGACTTGCCCAACAATGTCCCATTTGCTGCAGCATCTATCAACATCCTTGTGGGCGTATTGACACAAATATAAAATATAACCACTTGGGTCCACTCATGATACCCATGGTTAGATCATTTCCTCAACAATCCCTTAAATCGGTCCCGGCACTCATGCATAGATTCGTCATCAGACTGACGAAAGGAAGTGATATCATTCCTCAACTGAGTGCTCACTATTGGCGGACTATAACATAGCAAAAAGTTCTTGCATAAGTCGGTCCAACTTTGAATTGATCCGGCTGGCACCCCATTTAGCCATGCTCTAGCACGATCTCTTAACGAATATGGAAACAGCTTTAATTTCAACACATCCTCATGCACCCCTTGCTGCTTGAAAGAATCACAAAAACCCAAGAAAGCACGGATATGCTGTCTAGCATCTTCATGAGGCAAACCACCATATTGTCCAATGTTGCTCAACATGTTGAACATGACGGGATTAAGCTCGAATTGGGCTGCCTGAATTTCTGGAGCTACTATTCCGGGATGGAGATCATCAAAACTAGGAGTTAAATGATCCCTAATAACTTGTGGTAGAGCCGCTTCTCTCTGACCATTTGCCATAGCATCTGCGTTAACAAGTGCTGGTTCCAAGACTCTAGCTTCTGCTTGCTCGTGTCTTCTCAAACGAAATAAACGATAAGCTTCTGGAACAATGGGCTGAATAGGTCCTCTTGGTCTTCTTCGTATGGTCATAAACTAGAAAAATACCTGAAAAGAAAAATAAACCAACCAAAAACAAAACTAGTGAATATATACAATATGGTAATAGAAAGCAAAATGAAAATAAAAATTGTAGACAACCAATTGCAAATCCCCGCCAACGGCGCCAAAAACTTGTTGCGTTCATGCAATGACTATAAATGATACGCAAGCGGTGCAAGTATACACGTCGAACGAGTAAAAAAGTGATGAGTGAGAATCGTCTCTACAGGGATTGGAGGTGAACATAGTTTCGTTTCCAAATAGCTATAGTAACCAAATTGTAATGAGAGTATGCTGAGACAGAATGAATGATGGAAAAGTGCTGTAACAAAGCAAACAAAAAGAAAAGAGATAATCAAATGGCAGATAGGTCCTCTCTCGAATACGAAGCTCTCTATCGAATGGCTTGCTAGCTTCTGAAGGATAATCCTCTAAAACCTCTTAACACTGCTAACGAATCCTAGTTCTCTACACTATGCTCGACGAGATTTAGTCAGGCTGCTTCTACACTATCTCTAGCAAGAAGGCTGGGAGACTAAACTGCTACAACAATACCTCTCGGCATAACTCCAACACTTTAGTTTCTTAATCTCTATCTCTCTTAGCCGTTTAAACCTATCACTTATCTCTAAGGCAGGTTGGAGTCCTTCCCCTTGGTGGTTACTCCATTGTTTATGAAGATCTAAGGCTAGTTCTTTCGATCACTCCCCTAGCTAATGCTAAAGCAATGACTTTCTCTCGAAAGTTGTCACACACTATTCTAACTGTCACTATTGACCAAGGCTTACTCTCTTAATCACTACCCCCATCTGTACCTAGGGAATGACCATCACTCGAAGGCATCATAAGGAATGGCCTGTCTCTCGTGGCACTAACATCCATAATCTCTTACAACCCTGGGTTGTTCCTAAAGAAAGGCCAACTCTCGAAGGCGCTTAAGGTAGGGCCTATATCTCAAAGCACTGACAACCCTAAGCTCTTACAACTTTAAGGAAATTAAGTATACCATAAACAAAGCAAAGATCAAGAGAGAACAATAAACATCAACATGAGATTAAGAAAATAAAAAGAGTATCATCCAGCAAAACCCACGCCATCTAAAACAGTTCATGGCTGGGCAATAATCAAACGTATCATTCTCATACAACCCTCCAGATAAATAAATGCTATAGTAAAAAAGAAAGATCAACTCCCAGTTCGCCAGTGGACTGCCATGACCGCCTTAGGCTCACCGCCTCATAAGAGGACGGTGAGGCCACACCTCGAGCTCCCCGATGAAGGACACCAAATCTGACCAACGGTGAAGTGCTTCTCCCCTCTGGTTTTGCTTTCTCTTGCACACTTTTTTCTCTCACCTACTCCCCTCGCTTTTGAAGAAATAAAGCCTTTATATAGTGGGGGTGGTCTTCTAGGGTTTTGGTGCCTTGGTATCTCGTTGGGGATCTCAACAAATATCATCCGACAAGCTCTGTCCACCAGGGGACAAGAGGACGGTCTGCAGATGGAGTGCGACTGCTGCATAAAGCTGTCAGACAATGTCAGGCGTCCTTTCCTGCACTTCACATGCTTGTACTTTCGTGCGCCAGCTAGCCTTCTTTCTCTCCCTTGCTATAGCATTTTGTTCCTTGTTTCTTCCCTCGTATTCTGCTCTGTCATCCTGCACACAAACAACCAAAAACTACCTTTCACGCAGTACCAACTCCACACGAGCAATAAATTGAAAAGCACCCATAATATACTAAAAATGCAGCCTACATGCAATGTAATGCACTTGAAAACAAGCAGTTGCTATAGCAAAGAGGCATAAATATAGAGGTAATAGCATAGCTATCAACAACCAAGACAACTAAAGCAACACTGAGTCCAACAAAACCAATGAAAGTCCCATTCAAACGCACCTAAAATATTTAACTAGGGTAAAGATAACAATAAAGCCTAAAATTCCATCAACAGGAACCTAAAGAGAAGATCTATAAAATATTTTAAATAATGCATTCAAAAGACAACAACGTAAAAAGAAAATGTTAAAGCCACATACCTGATCACAAATGTTGAGGGGTACGACATAACCAACGACAATATCATATATTGAAATTTCAATTCTTCTGCCTCCTCTTACAACTTGACAGGTTGCATTCAAGCATAAATTCCTGAAGCATATTTTTCATACTCAATTCAATGGTTAACCAGTGGATACCAACCTCTAAATGTATGTTTCTTTTCTCTTCATCAAGTTTTTGGAACTGAAGTGACTGTTTATAATCAATGATAGCTGCAAATTTAAAAACTCAAGCTAATAAGAACAAAAGGGAGAAAATATCCACACATTATGCAAAACTACATAGATCTACTCCATCAGTTCCGTCCATATCATGTAGTATTTTACTAGATAACAACTTGTTCATATTCACAAACAAAACTAGCAACTATTTTTTCTGATTATAACAAAAGATACAGAAAAAGAAAAATGGAACTCTTGACCCTTGGGAGCATTCTTTAAAGAAACAAATTACTTTAGTTACCTTGTTAATAATAAGATCTGCATGCTTCATCAGCAACAACAAGGTTTCTCTTGCAGTAGTGCTCAGGACAGACACAAGAGCTGGGAATGTAACTAACTCGAAATCAGTGTTATCCTACAATACATTTGAAGCCATCAGTTCACTGGTAAAACAAGATTAAAAAGGATAATTAATGCAAAATCATATCAGATATAACCAATATTAGATTTAGTACTACATGTGTTTTTATCACTATTCAAATTGTGTTAACAAAAATAAGAGATCAATTAAGGGAAAAATTGTTCTTCAGCATTACCAAATGATAAAGCTCAATCATACCTCAAATAGATGAGAGAAAATGCAAGACAGCAAGCCAACCAAATGCAGCAGCTTTTGGAGCAAAAAAGTTTACATGGTTTTTAACATTGTCTTTTGGCGTTAGATTACATTTGGTATGTGATAAATGGAATGTTGAATTTATTACAAGCAGCTAAAGGTATAATCCAAATGACTCGAAAAAATTACCTCCAAAAAAATGTGATTCATATTTATAATCTAAAATTAAAGACGAAGTCTAGCATTCATATTTGAACACTTGAAGAAATCACCTCCACAAAAACATCGATTGCAGTGGCATGATTTAAGAAGTTAATAAAAAGTAGGCATCTTGATAGAGAGACAACATACTGAAGCATAAGTTAAAACAATAATTAAGCAATAATTAAGACTACAATTAAGCATAATTTAAAACACCACTTAATTATAATTTAATCTATTCAAATCAAATAATTTCCAAAAATCGATAGGATTTATATATTAAAACATGAAAAGAAAAATGTTTCAAGTTTCAGGGGAAAAAAGAGTCAAAGTCATCTGAGCTAAATTTGACTAGAAACTAAGAACTTTAATTGACATGAAGCTAGGAGAATTCTAAGATTTGTTTGAATGAAATAAGCTCAATCAATAAAGTGAGATTAAAGAAGCCAAAACAAACATATCAGTTCAATAAGCTAACCTTTAAGATTGAATCACGACCATTACTACAAGGAACCGAGTGTTGAAGAGCTGAAGAAGCAAAAGGTTGACAAAAACAACCAAAACTTAAAGAAGTCTAAAATCTGAGATTGAATCACAATCATTCATACAAATGAAGCAGCTAAGGTTGACAAAAATAGCCAAAACATTAAGCGAGAAAAGGAGAATAAACGGGGCTTTATAATGGTCATCGAGAGGATAAGCCCCTAATCATAACGCTTCTCCTGTAGCATGTCATTTCCATTTAATTCAAAAGGAACCTAAATTATCCTTTACCCATGTACAAACACCAAGCATTTGTTTGAAACATATTCAACCAATCTATTTTCAAATATTGGCATTGTGTTGTATAATTTCTGCTATACTGCAACAAGAACCTAGGTAGTAGTAATGAAGCAAATTAATTAGGGTTTACGGATTCATCAACACATGAGATTAATGCAACCACTAGGAAGTATAATTAAGCTGAAAAACAATAATTAACACTACAATTAAGCATAATTTAAAGCACCACTTAAGTAATTAGCAAGCACACCAGGTCAGGTTCCTCTCAATGTTCTTCATTCGCATCTCCAGGAAGCAATGCCTCTGGAAACGCCAATAACCTGAACAATGAAAATGAAACCAAAATCCAAAAAGTAGGTAAATAAACAAATATTTCAAAAGAGTGAAAAATATAAAACATAAGTTAATGAAACCTATACCAATTTATCGCTGGCCATTTGAATGCGGACATGTTTGCCTTTTAAATCAGTGATTTAACACTGCAACCGAGACCAATCTCTTATAGCCAACCCTCCTAGTTCTTGCGTCGTAGCGCATATTCATGTTTGGTACCTGAAGAAGTTACCTCTCTAGAAGTACAATCTGCTGACGGATGTATTTGCGATCCATTGATAGAGAAGGAGCCCTTTCATTTTCCTGTGAGATCCCCGAACGTCTGATGAAGACACGACCTAAAGGAACATTGTAGAGCGTTTGAGTGTTCTCTATTTGTGAGCGCAAGTGCACACTCCTGTCAAGTTATAGTATATAAGATATCGTCTCCCATAGGGATTGGACAGCTTGATTCGAATTGTTATTCATGCACAAGAAAAGTAAATGCACAAGTAAGGTTGTTGTTTGAGAAGAAAAGTAAAATAAAAGCACAAGTAATAATAAGGAAGTGATCATGTTGATAGAGAGGGCAAGGTTATGTTGCTGCTTAGTGTGAAACTGTGCTGAATTGGTCAAGTGTCTTTTGCGCTGCCACGATCTGATGCTTTGGCTGGTAATGGCGGATTGAGGTGGCGGCAACTTTTGCAGCCACAACGGCACTCTACTCTTGCAACTTTTGATGTCCCGGCAGGTGAAATGAAGAGAAGTCTCGGTGGCAAGTCCGGCAGATACTGCAAATTCGGCGAAGCAATTCTAAAGTGATCCTACCTATGTCTAGGCAAGGATTTTGTTGTTGCGTGATGTAGGTAATACCTAACAATCTTAGCATAAACCTAACACATACAGTCAATGTTTGGTTGCTCCTTTTTGCCGCTGAAATCCGAACTTATGTCTAAGCTAAATTAGTCAACACCTCTTCATGATGAGACTGTGCTTAATTCTTTCGTGAGTTTGACACTTTAGCCGCTGAAATTCTAACTTATGCCTAAGCTAAATTAGTCAACACCTCTTCATGATGAGACCGTGCTTAATTCTTTCGTGAGTTTGACACTATCATGCCCAACAAATGGATTCTTCAACTAGACTTTTGGAACTAATAGAAAGAAGTGAAGCACGTGAATTAAACAAACTAAGAGTATTTTATTGCAAAAACAAACATGAAAACCAAAACAATCGTTCTCACAACTAATTACTACATAACCCAAACCCAAAGAGAGAATTAGAACATGTCAGCGGCAAGAAAACCTAAGCTATGCCTAAGGAAAACCTAACTTATGTCTTTTTTTATTTGCTAAATAAGTGAGGTTTATATAGGCAAAGGTCTAGTCTAAGTCCTTCTTGGAGTAGAAGTCCTCAAAATGCTTTTTCATTAAATGCAACATTAAAATCTGACTTCTTTGAGTTGAATATGGACTTCTTTTCATGTTGCCTTGTTCCGCAAGTAAGCTCGTTCTTCTCCTCCGGCAGCTTTGTCTGCTGCTCTAGGCGTCAGAAAATTGTGTGGACGGCATTGGTATAATCCAGATTTTCTACTCTGTCGATCGCACTCCAATTTTCCAACTCCTCACTTTGCTGCCCTGGACGACAGACTCACTTTGCTGTCCTGGGCGGCAGGCTCACTTTGCTGGCCTGGGCAATATACTCACTTTGTTGTCCTGGGCGGCTGACTCACTTTGCTATCTTGGGATGCAGGCTCATTTTTCTGCCCTGGGCGGCAGTTATGGCGGCATCAGGTCCTCTGCAGCGGCTCTCTCTGTGTGGAACTGTTTTAGTACAGTTCTCTGGTCTGCTGCCTCAGCATCCTCTCCTCTGGTCTACTTTGCTTCTAACAGCTTCTAGACCTGGAAAACTAAATCTACACTAAAAAAAACATATTTACTTTACCAAATAACAAATATTCAACAAAAGCATGACAAAACAAAGAATATTGTATTTATGCAATGCATGACCTAATTATGCCTAAAATGCACTTGAAAACAGCAATAATATGAGATGGAATGTGCATGAAATATAGAACTTATGGACACTTTACACACCCCCAAACTCGAACTATTGCTTGTCCTCAAGCAATGCAACCTAAACATACTTGCCCTTACATTAACAAGAAACAAAAACTTGTTTTCAACTTGATTCCGCACCTCAAGGCTGTGGCACATATATATATAACACACATTCAACGGACATGTCTCAACCTTTCGTAACAAAGCCACAAAGCCGATAGACAAAACCGAACGAGTCACACGGGGAATATTGAAGTAAATCGGGAAAATTTACGTCAATAAACGACCCTTTTTTTCTTTTTTATCTTGTCTAGATGCAAGTTAGGTTCCTATGTGTTCAATCAAAATAGCGGATCAAATGACAACACGAACGCTCAACGTTTAGCACCAATTTTGGGTTTAGAGACCATTTCGAAAATTTGACAATTAGTAAGGGTTTTTACCAAATTAGTATTACCAACCTTTAATTAATTTCATTACATGCTTCTCTGCAAAAATACAACACAAGACTACCTTTGGAACTCATCTAATTGCATACACAAGAAATAGGGACTAAAACACATAAAAACAAAAACTTAGAATATTCCAAAAACAGAATTAACAACCACACGTTTCAGAATAGTGGGCCTCGTATCAGAACGGTCATATCGAAACATTGTTGAATGTTTCGAAACGTGGGTTCTTTTCGAAACCTTCTAAGACCCGTTTCAAAACAGGGTTTCATAGAGGCAAAATGTATTGAAATAGGCCTCACCATTTCAAAACCACAACGCATTTCTAGGCCACCGTTTCGAAACAGGCAGGGTGTTTCGAAACACTTGGGCCTGCAACATTTAAATTTTTTGTTTAAACCCGATTTCAACCATCTGAAACTAACCCAACATATGACTAAACATGCTTGCAACTCAAATACATATCAACAGTCAAGGATTCATGGCAGAACTATCATCATAGCACCATTCACAATATCAAGAGAACTAAAGGCATGCTTTCTATGAGAAATAAGCACCAATTGGTCAAATCTCAACCAAGCATAAACCAACACTTAAAAGGCCTTTTACATAACCAAAAATGCATATCAAACTTGCACGAAAACGGAAAAATCTAAATCAGCCAACCTTCAAAGTTTTGGACACCCCCATTGCCTTTATTACACTAGTTAAAAACATCACATACATTTAGAGAAGTCCCATGGAAAACCCCTTGTAGGATGCTGCCCCCAATCGCCTAATTATCTGCATTGATGAAAAAAGAGAGGATAAGCATACAAGCTTAGTGAGGATAGCTCAAAACCAAAACATCATCAATGTACAAAACCATTTTTTAGTCTTTTCAAGACCTTCATGCGTTCTTGATAAACTATGCACCTTGCCTTTAAAATCAACATGCTAAACATCATGCAACATGATTCATACATTTTCCAGCAATTAAACCATTGCTACACATCATCAACCTTCCAAGCATGAACACCATTATGCTAAGCTTAAAGTAAAACATGCATTTTTCATAATGTGCATCATCAACATTTCCATAGCATTTCATTCCATTATATTGGCTTACAAGTTATAAACAACATTCTCAAAAACATATCGGATACACGGATTACCAAGGGTTGTCCCTAACCCTTCATACACTCTACCGACATCTTAAGGCTCACACACGGGAGCAACCCTCCACTGTTGTGACACCCGTGGTGGAGTATTTGGTACAATTACAACCCCTCAACACCACTCATCGGTAGAGGTATAACCCACTAACGAGAGACGAGACACACACAAGGTTCGCACCAGGGAGCTACCCTCAACCGTTGCAACCTTAAACAATCCTCAATCGTTAGGGTACTTGGATGGAGTTTTCGGTACAATCACAACCCCTCAACATCTAAGGCGACTTGTTTATAGTGTACTCAATCCTATAGCCGGCTAACTATATCCGATTTCATTTACAAAACACTTTATTTAACATCACTTTCCAATATAACCCACGTTTCATGCATACCTCAATGTTTTTACAAAGCAATCATGATAGCCATAAACTCAAGCATTAAACCATGCTTCAAAACTCATGCATCAACACATGCATACAAGGATCACTTACCTAGTTCATCCTTAAACCACATGGCATCATCAAACACATTTATATACTCATGAACATGCTTTAAAATAGTAGGTAAATGCAATTAAAATCAAGTGCAACCAAAGGCTCAAACTAGCACAATCCGGGAGAGAAATTCACTTTACTTACTTCTGAACATAGTAAAGCGTTTCAAGCTTTTACTAAGTTCTCAAAACCTTTTCTAAAATGTTTCCACACTGGAACACCAAGTTTCACTCACCGACTTGAGAAACCACACTAGCCAACGCACAAATCACAAGTTCAAAGCCTCCAAAATCACCTCGTTTGATTCTGGTACACTATCCCATGTTTTCAACACATTAAAACTGAGGTTCAATGCATTAAAATGCATCCAAAACACCAGCAATCAAAAGGAAACCCATAGCCCTGCTTTAAAGCATCAATTTACCCAATCAATACAACCGAAAACTCAATCGATTGATCTCTAAACTCAGCCCAGCCATCTACCAACACATCCAACAAATTTTAAGCATAAATCAACATCCAAAAGCAACCTAAAACCATCCTTATACCTCCAGCAACTCGGATTCCACATAACACCCCAAAAACCCACCTAAAAACACCTTAAAACCCAAAGATCTCAAGAATTTTCGGGATTAATATGATTTAGGCTATATTTCAACATCATTAACCTTTCAAAACTCATTTAGAAATCATCTCAAACAAACCAATCAACACAACTCTGAAAATCACATTTTAATCATCTTTTTCAACAAGATTTCAACATTTTATTAAAACAATAACAAAACCTCGATAAAAAACATGAATAAAGAGTCAAATATCTTTGGAATTTCATTAAACAACTTTGATTAGAGGGTCAGCATGAAATTTACCTTCAATCCTTTCTTCTCTTCTAATTTAACAAGTTAACTTTCAAGAAACTTGAGAAAATTTGAGAGAAATCACAAAGATGAAGTTGGAAATCAAGAGAGAATTTGAGAGTGAAGAAAATTTGGAATTTGAGAGAAATGAAGGTTGTTTGGCTGAAGTGAAATGGTGAGAATGAAAAGATCATCAAAAATCTTTTAACCAATTAACTAACTACTTAATTAAATCAATTAAAGCCATTTTTATATTTATTAAACCATTTAAAACGCATGCCATATTAGAGAAAAGGCTTAATTTCTAATTATCCCCCTAAAGATTCTAAGATCTTGACTCTTTTTGACAAACACATTTTTTTCACAACATTAAAACTTTACATTTTGGTCACTGCCCAAAATGTATACTTTCCAAAACTTATTTTGCAAAATTGATTTAACTAACCTCTTAAATATAATTTTAGAAGATTTTAGGAATTTTATCATATTTTTATCCCATCCTGAACCTTCTTTTCCCTAAACCACCTCTTAACAATTTGAACAACCGACTACCGGTTCCACCGGCCAAACCCGACTCGTAGAACACCTAGGCCCAAAACCGGGGCGTTAGATCGAGGGGGTTACATTTCCTTTGTTTTTCAAGAATAAATCATACAATTGATAAGGATTTCAATCATTGGAGGTGAGATATAATTGTGGAAATTTGGTTTAATTTAGATATAATTGGTGATATAATTCTCAAGTTCTTGATCCTTTATATATGTTTTTTAATGGGTTTTGATGATATAATTGTGGAAATTTGGTTTAATTGAGATATAATTTGTGAAATTGATTGTAATTTGTTTTGGATATGTTTTGTTGGATTCTTGTCCAGATTAGAACATGATAATGATATTCTATAATGTTAAAAAGTTGGTTTTAATATTGGAATCCCGAAACTAGGTGAATATCTAATTTTCTTGGTTGTTAGTATTGTGTTTTTTGAGGTGTTATGGAGGTTCATTGATTGCTGGAGGTATAAGGTTGATATTGAATGGTTTTTGGATGTTAATTGATGCGTCAAATTAGTAGGTTTTGGTTGGGTTACGTTTGGAGGGTGTTAGATGTTGTTTTATGTAGTTTTGCTGAAGTTTCGGTTATTGTTTGAAGGGGATTGTTGAGGATTCATGTTGTTGGGTTTATGAATGCATTTTGATGCATTGGAACCTTAGTTTTTGTGTGGTTAAAACAGGGGAGATCGATCCTCAAGTTTGTAGCTTTGTTTCGGAGGCGTCGGAAGGGTAATTTCGCATAGGGAAGCGACGCTTTGTGTTTTCGGTAAGTGGAAACAAGATTTTCAGCGTTCTAAAGGTTTGAAAGTGATTTTTGGGTGTTTAGATTAAGCTTGAAACGCTTGTTGTATAGCGTTTGGGTGTTCTCTATTTATGAGCGCAAGTGCACACTCATGTCAAGTTATAGTATAAACGATATCGTCTCCCACAGGGACTAAATAGCTTGATTCGAATTGTTATTCATGCACAAAGAATAGTAAATGCACAATTAAGTTGAATGTTTAAGAATAAAAATAAAATAAAAACACAAGTAATTAAAGATGAAGAAATCAGGTTGATAGAATGGGTAGGGTTATGCTGCTACTTAGTGTGAAACTGTGTTGAATAGGACAAGTTGTTTTGCGCTTCCAGACTCTGATGCCTCGGCGGGGATGGCAGGTAGACTGCAAAGACCCACTCGCTGCATTGGCAGGGGAATAGAACAGTGTCTCGGCGGCAAACTCGGCAAAACTACAAGGTTCGACAGAACACTTCTAAAGTGATCTCGCTTATGTCTAAGTCAAAATTTTGTTGATGCCCACTGTAGATAATACCAGTTGTAGCGTGAATCGTGCAAAGACAACAATGTTAACTCGTCCTCTTTTAGCCGCCTTGAACCCTAACCTATGTCTAGGCCGGATTGATCGCATCGTCTATAGATGAAATCTTACTTACTCCTTTCGTGAGTTCGACTCTCTCGATATCGAACAAATGGATAGAATTCAAATAATCTTTCACCTTAATTGAAAACTATGAATAACATGGAATAAGTAAACCTTGAAGTTTTATTTGCAAAAACAAACTTAAAATCCTAAAGAATCATTCTCACAATAATTACAACATAACCCAAACCCAAAGAGAGAATTAGAACTTGATGGCGGCAAGAAAAACCTAAACTATGCCTAAGGAAAATCCTAACTTCTTTTGAAGTAATATTACAATGAGTATATATAGACATTAGCTATGTCTAGTCCTTCTTGAAGTAGAAGTCTTCAAATTCACTTTTGCATTAATTGCAACTCTAAATGCTGACTTCTTTGAGTTGAATGTGGACTTTCTCACATTGCCTTGCTCCGCAAGTAATCTTGTGCTCCTTCTTCGGCGGCTCTGCCTGCTGCTACAGACGTCGAAAAATTAAGTGGACATCATCGATAGAATCAAGATTTTCTGCTCTACAGATCGCAGTCTGGTTCTCCAACTACATAGTCTGTTGTCTTAGGCGGCGGCAACTACTTGGCAGCTATTGTCTCTGTCTGGAACTGAATCAGTACAGCTCCTTGATTTGCTGCCTCAACATCATATTCTCAGCTCCTCTTTCCCTCTATCAGCCTGTAGTACCTGGTACTAAAACTAGGCTAAAACAATATATTTTCTTCACCAAATAACAAATAATCTATAAACGCATGGCAATGTAAAGAAATAATGTGAAATACAATGCATGGTCCTAATTATGCCTAAAATGTACTAAAACAGCAATAACATGAGATGGAATGTGCATGAAATGTAGAACTTGTGGACACTTTACACACCCTAAAACTTGAACTATTGCTTGTCCTCAAGCAATGCAACCTAAACATACTTGCCCTTATATTAACTAGAAAGAAAGACTTGTTTTCAACTTGATTCAGTACCTCAAGGTCGTGGCACCTATATCAGATTAGTGAAGGGAAAATAGCAAGAAAATTACTCAGAATTAATTTTTATGATGCCAGTGCAGTGTGTGCGGAACTGTGTACAGGCTGAATATGCAAAATAACTAGATAAACAAAGATGTTGTTATGATATATAACGTTGTTGCCGAGACAGCACAGTTAAGCACATGTTTTTAATCATTGCAATGAGGGCTTCAACTTATCAGAACTACTCTTCTAGGTCTGAAATTAAGATAGGAGCAAACTACAAAACCCCGAACCCATGGAGTAGAGTTATCCCGTGAAGACTTTCATTCACTCTTGCTAATTTGTCTGTCACATCAAAATTTCAGATTCATGGACTTTGATAGCAATGGAGTGTCCTCGCACATGATTCTTCCTAGAGCCTGTTTCGGGCACCTCTAGGGAAAAACATCAATTTTCTTTGTTTTTTTTTTCTACTACCGTGGCAGTGCTGCATTTTTCTGTTTCTATTTCCTGCCTCAGCGGCTACCTGCAACCATTTGTTAGAACTTTGCAAAGAATTCTAAAAACAAGCAGGCAATGTTCATTAGATATTCTAGCAAATTCAGCAAGTAACAGAAGTGTTTGACAGTTTTGGCAATTTAAAAAAAATTCTAAGTCATTTTTCATGCTTTCCCCAAATTAAGTTCAATTTTTTATTGGTGCAAAAATAATTTATCGGCTAACTATCATAGGCACACGTCATAATATTTTTTTTCTATTCCGATTAATATTAAGGCAAGTACAATGCAACCTATATAATACTAAGTATGCCTAAACAAAAATATGAGAGCTACTACCCCCCATACTCGAGATTGGCATTGCCCTCAATGCACAAAATAAAAATAGAAAATAAAACACAGAAAAATAAATACAAGTGATAAAAACAGAAAAATAACATAAAAGAGAATAAAGAGAAAGAAAAAACTAGAAATTGGCTGAGGGTTGAGAAGAGGCTTGAGTCTTTGCTGGTAAGGATGAGGAGGATGATTGGATGATTAGGGGGCGACCAACTGATATTCGGGCAGCAGACTTGGCAGGGGAGACCTTGGCTCAGCGACTATGATGTGTCGCTTCCGCTTCCTTGTTCCTTCCTTTGTCGGTGTTTCCGGAGGGTCTATCGCCATTGGGATGGCTGCTGCTACTGTTGCTGGTACTTCTGTTACTGGCGGCTGCTACTGCACATCCTCTGATGCGGATGTGTTGGCCACTGTTGTTACTGTGCAGATGAGGGAATGATGTTGTTGATGTCGCTCTGGGGAGTCTGCCACCGTGTTGGAGGCAGAGGTGGCTGAGTACGATGGGTAGTGCGTTGGAGACGACATCTGTCTACAGAAGGCGGCGTGGCGGGCAACGGCGGCTGATGGCATTCCTTGTGCTGGGGCATCTGTGGCAGCTAAATCTGTAGAGTAGGGTGGCAAGGTGGGGCCATCATCGGGATACTTCTCCAGGAGATAAGCCAAAAATGCTTCTTGGACCTCCCCTATATATTTCATGAACGTCAACTGCTGCTGCTCGATTCACTTGTTGTTGTCGACGAGGGTGCACAGCAGTGTGAGGACTTCACTTGTAGGGGCAGCTTCAGTACTGTTGGGGGCGGCTGGAGTAGTAGGCTTGGAAGTAGAGGGCTGGCTGGGGGTGATGGGCTCTATCTCTGGGGCATGAATCATCTACATGCGGACTCTCCTGGTCCACCCCTCCTTTGCTATTGTCATCTCATCCCCGGGGTTGTTTGAGATGTTGAAATTGGCACAAAGGCCGTGATGAGTGATGGGAAGTCTAGCCTGCCCTTCGTCTTACGGAAGCAAGTGTGGATCTCCTTACAAATGATCTCCCCAACGTTGATGGGCTTGTTCGTCATGATGTTGTGGATGAGTGCAAGGTGCGGCCGGTCGATGGTGGAGTTGTGGGAGGTGGGCAGCAGACACTTCTTGATGAAGGTAATCCATAGCATTACATCGGGCAGCAGGTGACGGCGTTGGATAGAGCCGCCATACTTTCCTGCCAACCAAGGTGTGTTGGGCTTGCATAGCTTAGCCTTGAACCTATCATAATCGGCAGCCGTCAGTGACTGCCTCCACTCCTGATGAGGGTTGTCATCCATCTCTAGGCCGTAAAAGTTATTGGTTATGGTGGCGTTCAGCTTGACAGGCTCTCGTCGGACATAGACGAACGACAGATCTGGGCAGGGATGATGGGCATAAAATTCTCTGACCAAAGTGATGTTGGCCATCCCTGGCTGCCGTGCGAACATCTCCCATCCCTTGCTATGGATGGTTTCCAACAGGGCAGGTTCTAAACCAAAGTCTCATGTTTGCTTCGTGTAGTGGAAACCTTGCTCCTACCAAATCGCCTATTTGGCAAACTAATATATGTATCTTTTCGCATCTACCCTAGAGTAAAATCTTTGGAAGGTGGGTGCGGTTTGGGAAGCGGATGCCATGTGTGAGACGGTTGTAATTAACTGAAAGTTGAAAGAAAATAATGTGAGGTGAGAGAGCAATGGTTTCAAGAAGAATATAGCAAGGAGATGAAAGTAAAGTAAATGAATGGGGTGAGAAGGGTTTAAATAGAGGCTTCCAAGAGGTGTCGTGGCGGCATTAAATGCCCAACAATCTAGTTGTCTCGCGCATGTTACGAGATTTCTACCCATTACTTTTGTACCCGTTGGCAGCTAGCCGTTAGCGGGCTACTAGCCATTACGCGTTGTTTGCGTTGGGCCGCCTTTGGCTGTCTTGGCGGGATGGTGGGCGGGCTCCTTGTTGGGCCTTCTTCTTGATCCAACTCCTTTATTCATAAGCCTTAAATAAAAATAAAGATAATTAAACACTAAAATAAGTTATGAGAAATAAAAATGTGAAAAATAAATTCTAAAATCTAATCCTAACGAAAATAAATTGCAAAAAATTAAACTCTAATCCTAATACTTAAAAATAAAAATAAAGAAAATATAAAAATGAACTTTAAGTTATGTTGGGAGTGCATTTGGGTGCATCTCCCATACATAACCACTTCCTGGGGTGATTTGGCTTGTCCTTCTCTCCCGGGGGTCCTCTTCTTCTTTTAGGTGGTGTGCTACTGGGTCCTTCAGCCTGCCCTTGGGTCTGTCATGACAGCTGTTGCGTTGACCTGTCTCTATGCTGATTTTGGCAGCCTGAGCCTCTCGACATCCTTCCTTTTCCTATTCTGAGGATTGTAACACATTTAACTTTATGCTCTAGTTGTCTACCCTCATGGTCCGCTCCCCATGTTCCACATCTATCAGAGTTCTGCCCGTGGCCAAGAATGGTCGCCCAAGGATGATAAGGGGTTTTTCATCAGCCTCACAATCTAGTATGAAGAAATCAGCTGGAAGAATAAGGTTTCCCACTTTCACTAGGATGTCTTCGATCTTTCCCTCCTATTGCACAAAAGAATGATCTACAAGTTTCAGCATGATGGAGGTAGGTTTGGCTTGCCCAATTCCCAGTTTTTCGAAGACTGCCTTAGGCATTAGGTTGATGTTGGCTCCTAAGTCGCATAGGGCTCTTGTTTCATGCTTGTTGCCTATTCTGCATGGAATAACAAAGTTGCTTGGGTCTATTTACTTGGGCAGCATTTTGTTGTGCAGCATGGCCATGCACTCCTCTGTTACGGCAATTGTTTTGAACTTCCCAATTCTCTTCCTTTTAGAATCCATGTCCCTGAGGTATTTGGCATAGTTGGGCATGTTCTGAATGGCTTCTATGAGAGGGATGTTGATATGCACTTGCATCAGTATATCCAAGAATTTCTTGAACTGGTGCTCTTATTTTTGTTGCTCAAGCCTCTGGGGAAACATGCTGGCAGATGGATGTCCTCTATACGTTCATTGCAGGGGAACTTTATCTCTGGAGGATCATCTGTCTTAGAACTGCTGTTATGTTCAGCTGCCGGGGCGGCTGGTGTTGATGATGCCACGACAAGCTGTTCTTTCTGTGTTGGTTGTGTTTTTGGTTGCTTTTCCACCCTGGGTTCATCCAACTGCTTCCCACTTCTGGTTGATATGGCTTTGCACTGCTCATAAGTGGGCTTGGCTCCTGCCTCTGTACTGTTGGATGCTGCTCCCATTGTTCTGCTGCTAAAGATCTCCGTGAACTGCCCAAATTAGGTTTCCAAGTTCTTTATCGCAGCCTCTTGGTTGTTCATCTTCATCAATGTCCTGTCCATGAAAGACTCAGTTTTATCAATAAATTTATTAATGCGAACAATATAATCACTAGTTCTAGACATAAAAGTATGAAGATTTACTTCTAGTGAATTATTGTTTTGCGACTGTTGAGCCTGCTGTCTGGACAGGTTTTGCTGGTAGCCTCCCTGTTGTTGTGGGTTGGCAGCAGTTTTGGGGTTGCTCTAGGTGAAGTTGGGATGATTCTTCCATCCAGGGTTTTGCTGGTAGCCTCCCTATCTTCTCATAAAGTTGGCAGATGTGGTGCACTCAGAGGAATCGTGGTTGCCCCCATACTCATCACATAATGGCTCCACAACCTTGGCCTCATAGACTTGCCCAATGGGTTTCAGTATGCTCATAACCAGCTCTGCAAGCTTGTCGAGGCGGGCATTGACAGATTCTGAGGCTTGCACTTAATTCACAGCAGCTGGCCGCCTAACGCCACCTCAACAGCTTGGTTCAGGATCCGCAGTGCCTCCTCTGGTGGTCTGTCAAGGATGATTCCGTTGGCTGAGGCATCAATCATCATTCGAGTTGGGTAGTTCACCCCATTGTAGAACATTGACACTTGTGTCCAAGCCGGGAAACTATGGAGCGGGCAGTTGTTGAGCATTTGT
The DNA here is from genome assembly GCA_958450335.1 of Hibiscus tridactylites. Classification (NCBI taxonomy): domain Eukaryota; kingdom Viridiplantae; phylum Streptophyta; class Magnoliopsida; order Malvales; family Malvaceae; genus Hibiscus; species Hibiscus tridactylites. The sequence continues at coordinate 72,827,670 of OY288272.1, forward strand.
TGGTACATCTCCCATGCCTCATATATCGGCTCATCATCCCCTTGACGGAAGGTTCTTATCTCGTTTCTCAATCCGTCTATGACATTGGATTTGCTGAAATGATCTAGGAAATCCTTGCATAGCTCTATCCATGTGTCGAATGACCATGTTGGCTTGTTGTTTAACCACTGCTTTGCCCCATCTCTCGGTGAATAGGGGAATAACCTTAGCCTAAGCACGCCTTGGTGGACTTCGTGTATTTTGAATGCCCTGTTGATGTCCAGGAATCCTTTTAAGTGTTGCTGAGCATCTTCTGTAGCAGTCCCTCCAAATTTCCCCAACGTGTTGATCATGCTGAACATCGCGGGCTTCATCTCAAAGTGATCCGCCTCAATCTCAGGTTTTGTCACTGTCGGATCAAACCCTCTGAAGTCATGCTTCAAGTAGTCCATGGTGGTTCAAACATACCTTTGCTTTTCTTTCTTCTTTGGTTTTTTCTAGGGCTGATATGAGTTCCTTCTTTAGCTCTCTTACTCTTCGTTCTATATCATCGTAGAGAACGATTTCTCCTTTTGGATTTGCCCTGGTCATGCACTAGCAAAGGAAACCGAAAAGTTCTATTTTTTCGATTAAAAATAAAATTAAATGCAAAGAAATAAAATTGAAGAAATTGAAAATGAATTTCACTTTTACCAATCCCCAGCAACGATGCCAAAAACTTGTAGAGCGTTTGGGTGTTCTCTATTTATGAGCGCAAGTGCACATTCTTGTCAAGTTATAGTATAAAAGATAGCGTCTCCCACAGGGATTGGACAGCTTGATTTGAATTGTTGTTCCTGCACAAAGAAAAGTAAATGCACAATTAAGTTGAATGTTTAAGAAGAAAAATAAAATAAAAACACAAGTAATTAAAGATGAAGAAATCATGTTGATAGAATGGGCAGGGTTATGCTGCTGCTTAGTGTGAAACTGCGTTGAATAGGACAAGTTGTTTTGTTCTGCCAAACTATGCTGCCTTGGCGGGGGATGGCAGGTAGACTGTTGAGATCCTATCGCTGCCTCGGCAGGGGAATCGAACCGTGTCTCGGTGGCAAACTAGGAAGAACTACAAGGTTCGGTAGAATGCTTCTAAAGTGATCACACTTATTTCTAAGTCAGAATTTTGTTGATGCCCACTGCAGATAATACCAGTCGCGGTGTGAATCGTGCAAAGACAACAATGTTAACTCATCCTCTTTTAGCCGCCTTAAACCCTAACCCATATCTAGGCCAGATTGATCACACCGTCTATCGATGAAATCGTACTTACTCTTTTCATGAGTTCGACTCTCTCGATACCGAACAAATGGATAGAATTCAACTAATCTTTCACCTTAATTGAAAACTATGAAGAACATGGAATAAGTAAACCTTGTAGCTTTATTTGCAAAAACAAACTTAAAAACCTAAACAACTGTTCTCACACTAATTACAACATAACCCAAACCCAAAAAGAGAATTAGAACATGATGGCGGCAAGAAAAACCTAAACTATGCCCAATTAAAACCCTAACTTCTTTTGAAGTAATATTACAATGAGTATATATAGGCATTAACTAGGTCTAGTCCTTCTTGAAGTAGAAGTCTTCAAAGTCACTTTTGCATTAATTGTAACTCTAAATTCTGACTTCTTTGAGTTGAATGTGGACTTTATCAGGTTGCCTTGCTCCGCAAGTAATCTTGTGCTCCTCTTTCATCGGAAAGTTAAGTGGACATCATCAATAGAATTAGGATTTTCTTCTCTACAAATTGCACTCTGATTCTCCAACTCCATAGTCTGTTGTCTTGGGCGACAGGTTGGGCGACAGTAGCTACTCGGCAGCTGTTGTCTCTGTCTAAAACTGCATCAGTACAGCTCCTTGATTTGTTGCCTCAGCATCATATCCCCAGCTCTTCTTTCCCTCTGTCAGCCTGTAGTACCTGAAACTAAAACTAAGCTAAAACAATACCTTTTCTTCACCAAATAACAGATAATCTATGAAAGCATGGCAAAGTAAAGAAATACTGTAAAATGCAATGCATGGTCCTAATTATGCCTAGAATCTACTCAAAACAACAATAACATGAGATGGAATGTGCATGAAATATAGAACTTATGGACACTTTACACTTGTCTAAGCTCGGAAGTAAGTATTTTAAGTTTTCGCTTTCATTTTCGGTTTCATTGTTTACAATCTCATGCTCTTTTAAATAGATATGTTTACATATTGTTATATGCATGTTTTAGAATTGAAAGATGTTGCAAAAGTTTATATGATGATTATTTATTAGATTAGAAAATGATTTGCAACATGATTTGGAAAAGCTATGTTCATGGTTTAAAGCATTTGAAATGAGATATTGGAATTGTTTTGATTGATGCATATGAAAAACAGTGAGGGAATGTGGTTTGAGACTATATATTTGCTAGTGACAAATAGTTTAAAATGTTATCAAATATAGTTGGCCGACCATAGAGTTAAAGTGCACTATAACAAGTCCCCACATGTGTGTCGAGGGGTTAATTGTGTTGTTTTCTCCACCATGTGAACCACAACGGTCGAGGGGTTAATTGTGTCGTATCCTCCCGCTTGTGGATTTATAAATCATAATCGCAAAGTGTTAAGTGTCTGATACTATGGTTCGAGGATGTATGTTAAGTGGGAAGAGTAACCACTTGAGAAACTCGTGTATCCGATAAGAGTTTTGTGTAAGGAAATGGTCTTTGTTTTGGTCACTTGTTAAGCCAATATATGAGAACAAATGTATCATGATTTGTGTTGAGATTTTGTATAATGTGATTTATAAATGAGATACTCTATAAGCTTTGCTATTTGAGAACAAGAATGCGGGGGCTCAAATTGAGGTTTTGATTTTTGGAGCATGTGATGGTTCATGATACATGTTGGGATAATGATTTATCTGATGTGTTTTGGAATGAGAATGAAGGATGAGATGATTTTTGACATGAAAATGGTTTACATGTTTTAGAACAAATGGTTTTAATAGCATTGTTGAGTGTTTTCTTCAGCGTCCTTCACTAAGTGTTATGCTTACGCTCTCTTTTCTCATCAATGTAGATAAGTAAGTGTTTCAGGCAGCAAGCGAGCAAGAAAGAGGAATTCCAAGTGTTGTTTTGTTCACAAGTATGGTTTTCAAACTAGTTAAGTAGTAATAAAAGGCAATGGGTGCTCATTGTGTTTTAGGAGTAGGTTAAATGAAACTCCTTGTTTTGATGCAAGTTTTGTTGGTATTTCATATTGTAAATGGCCTATAATGTTTGATATATGCTTTGAATTGCATTTTAGGTATTGATGGGTTTTTTGCTTAGGATGCATGCCTCTAGATCAACATGAAGAGTTTGATGCTACGGGTGAAGTATGTTTTGGTGGTTTGAAATGTGGTTTAATCCCTTGTATGCTTAGTAATGTGTTAGAAGCATGATATGATGTTTGTGGATGATTCAAATCATGTAAAATTAGTGTTTTTGGACATTACAGGTGTAAACCAAGAAGGTTTACCTCAATAAACGACCCTATTTTTTTCTTTTTATCTTGTCTAGATGTAAACCCTTAGCCTAAGTGTAAAGACTCGTTGCGAAACAACTAACATCTCAAACAAACATCGATTAAGCAATCAATTGAATACAAACACATTTTAGGGACCATTTTGTAATTTTAGCAATTTACAGGGACTTATTCAATTTTTAAGTTACCATTCATTAATAAGTAACATTGCATGCCACTCTTTCTTAACTCAGCTCAAAATGATCATTCAAGCACATTTAATTGCATCCACAGCATACAAGGACTGAAACGAATCAGAACATCAAGGGATTTCATCAACTAACCTAACAACTTGGTGTTTCGGTAATCAGAGCACTGTATCGAAACACTTTGCTTCGGAGCAAGACCTAATGTTTCAGAACACGTGCCCGTATCGAAACACCCTCTAAAATGCTTCGGTACATGAAATTCCTGTAGCCAAACCTCACGAGCTTGTTCTAATACACCATGCCATGTTTCGAATCCTCATGCCTATTTTAGAGACACCGTTTCGATACAGCCTTATGCGTATCGAAATGCCTGACCTGAAATGTCGCATTTTTGCTGGTTTTTATCACTTCTAAGCAACCATAAACATCCAAGCATGCTTCTAACTTATATATAACATATCCAAACATCAATCTTCAATCATTCCAAGCATGATCAATATCATTCCATGGAAATTAGCAACATAAGTAAACTATAGGCATGCAACATAGCAAATAAGTCAAGCAAGATACCGAAATGCATAACCAAGCATAAACCGAATACCAAAGACCATTTACAAGTCAAAAACCACATATAAAACTTGCTCAAAAAGGGAGTTTGCACAAATCTCCCAAACCACAACGGATCCCCTATTGCCCTTATTACATATAGTCTAACCGAAACATACTTTTACAAATGAAGTCTCTTGTGATCCCTTGCCACATGCTGCCTCCAAAACCACAATTATCTGCATTGATAGACAAATGAGAGCGTAACCATAGAAGGCTTAGTGAGGAGGCTCAAAAACAAAACACCATCAATGCGTTAAAACCATTTTCAATGTCCACATTGAAATCTCATTTCAATTTCTTCAAAACATCATTTGAAAACCATCATGCCTTTAAAACCATACACTGTCCTTAACCAAAAATCAGCATATTAAACCTCATGCTACATGTATCATGAATCAACAGCAAGTTCCATTGATACACTCAATTTAAGCCTTCCCATGTATAACTACCATATGCAAAGCTTAAAGAGTAAAACATACATAAACCACATTATGCAACATAAACCATTTCATAATACATCATCAATTATGTTGGCTTACAAGAGATCATTAAGCAAGTTCATATCTCAAAACCACATATCAAATACACAGATTCAACAAGTGTTCGCACAACACTTCAAGCCATCTTAACCGAAATTGGTATATTCACAAGCAAAGGTACAATATCAATCGAGTACAATCACAACTCACGGGGACACTAACCCCATCATCGGTTAGATTCTTAACCCACTAACGAGAGACGGGACACCAACCTCCTCAATTGTTAGGGTACTTGGACGGAGACACGGGACACCAACCCCTCGACATCCAAGACGACTTTTTATAGTGTACTCAATCCTATAGCCGGCTAACTATATCCGATATCATTTATAAACCATTTTCACAACATCACTTTCCAATATAATTCACATTTAACCACATACCATATTGTTTTAAAAGCAACATCAATAAATCATTTTCCAAAGCATTAAACCATGCTTTAAATTACAAGTATAAAACATATTCTTACAAGGATCACTTACCTTGTGCATCCTTCATCATTTCAACATTAAAACCAGCAAACCACATGCTATAAACATGCTTTAACAAAAGGTAAACATGTATTCAAAACCAAGTGCATAAAAACCATTTCGTAAATAGCACACAAGAGAGAGAAATTCCTTATACTTACTTCTGAACTTAGACAAGCATTTCAAGCTTACATCTAAGTTCCCAAAGCCACCTTTATAACATTTCAAAGCTGAAATCCACATTCTCACTAACTTACACGCGAAACCTCGATTATCTTACGCGAAACTAAGCGTCCGAAGCTCCCAAATCTTCACTGGTTGCTTCCAAAATGTTCTCCCTTATTTTAACCACATAAAAATAGAGGATTAATGCATCTCAATGCATTAAAATCTCCAGCAGACAAACCTATCTCGTTGCCTTGCCCAAATCCACCAAAACACCCATCCGAAACAACTGAAAACATCATCGATTACTCTACAAGCTCAACCCAGCCAAAATCTAACACTTCCAACCATTTATCATCATGATTAACATCCAAAATAATCTATTAACAACCCTATACCTTTAGCACCCCTAAAATCACATTAACACCACAAAAACCAAATTCTAACAACCTAAACAACTAGAGATCCAAATAGTTTTGGGATTACCATGATCAAACCTCAATCTCAACATTATTAATCTACCAAAACATGATTAAATTCAATCATAAACTAGTCAAAACAGTTTCAATACGAAAAGTGCACAAAATCACCATTTAAAGCTTCATTTAGCCATTTTCATCAAATTAATTACAAAACCTTATTAAGAAACACAATTAAAGAGCCAAATACTTGAGAATTTCATTAAAGAACCTTAATTAGAGGAGAAGCATGAAAATTATCTCTAATCTCTTGTTATTCCTTCGTTTGACAAGATTTGATGAAAATTCATCAAGATTCCAATTAGATAAGTTGAGAAAATTCTATAGAAATCATTTGAAAATCAAAATAAAATGGGAAGGAAAAGATCTCTAGAAGTTTTGAAAGAAAAGAGTGATTGGCTGATGAGAAAAGAGAGAAAATGGAAGTTACGTCAAAAATGGATTTGTAAATCTTAATCACTTTTTAACCAAAACTCTTTTTAACCTTTTTAATTAAATCATAATTAAAACATGTCAATTAATGGAATAGCTGATTATTTCAACATTAGCTCCCTAAAGATCCTAAGTTTCAGCTCTTTACAATTTAGTCATGAAACACAGTTTTACACTTTTTACATTTTAGTCACTAACCTGAAATGTTAACCTTCCAAAAGCCATTTCCCAAAACTGACTTCACCACCCGCGTTTACATATTTAAAAAGGATTTTAGAAATTTTACTCATATTTTTATCACTTCTCGAACCACATTTACCCTGAACCAATCCTTGAACTAACTCGGATCTCTAATCTACGATCTACGAACCCCGAACCCAACCTACAAACTTCTATGCCCAAAACTGGGGAATTACAACAGGCCCAAGTGTATTGAAATGCAGGCTAGCGTTTTGGTACGATGCGCTTGGAAATGCCCAAGTGTTTTGGTATGCGAGCAAATGTACCGAAACGGGCCAAGGCAAATTTGAGGATCGTTTCAATACACGACATTGTGTTTCGGTATGCTTTTTGGTTACTGGAATCTGGAGTTTTGGAATAGCTTAAGCGTACCGATATGCCGAGCAGTTTTGTTAGTTAAAATGGAATTTGTGGATTGCATTTCTTTCGTTTTGGTTCTCGTTTTTTAAGCATTTAATTGTAATATGATTAAACGCAGAATGGTAACTTAAAACTTGGTAAAGTCCTCGTAGTTTACTTGTTTTGTAATCCAATCCCTAACTCGCTTAATTAAACATGTGAGTGTTGAACCGTTGATCGTTGTATTGAGTTTTAACCCGATGCCTTAAACTTCACCATAGGTTAATTAAATGCATCTAGATAAGATAAAAAATGGTTGTTTATCGAGGTGAACCTTTCACGGGTTTTCGTTGGTAAACCTAATGTAACTCACTCGGTTTAGTGTAGCGGTTAGACCGGGTCAAGGGGGTTACAAAACATGAGCAGTGAGGCTAAGGTGTCAACTTAGTTTTAATTCGGCTTAGACATAAGTTTAGGGTTTCAACGACTAAAAGAGAGTTCTTAAATAAATAATAGAATTGTTACGGTTAACACATAAATGTATCACCTTAACTACAATGTTATTAACTTCTAGGCATCAAGAAAGTCAGAAGTTCATTAGAAAATCATGTCGAGTAGATGAAGAACTTATGGGTTTACACAGACATGTATTGCCCATCGCTATAGCATTGGTCTAGGTAATCAAGCATATATCGTTAGCAATAATCACAACCTCCATAATTAATTGTTAAGTTGCTGCAGATGTTTATATTTATCATAGTTATCTTTTAATTTAGTTTTATTTAAACCAACATTCACCATTACTTGCAAACACATTCCTAAGTAAAAAACTCGTAGTTATTGATCCAATCCTCGTGGGTTCTAAACTCTACTCTTCACTTTATTACTTGATACGGCGAGTATACTTTCTCTAAAGTGCATCACTATTCGACAAGCATCAAGCTTTTCGCACCGTTGTCGGGGATTGGAAATTGATAATTACGTTGTAGTTGCGCTTAAGACTTTTATTTTTATTGCATTTAATCTTTATTTTTTGTTTTTATCCTCGGGTACGTTTTAGTGCATGACCAAAAGGTCCAATACACAACCTCTCTTTCCATATGATCTAGAGCTCGAAAGAACTTTGAGAAAACTGTGACAAGAAAACATGAATATGTTAAATGAAAACGAGAACCCCCTAAGGATGCGCTTAGCAATTGCATACCTCTAGTCGATGGACAGCGAGTTAGAGCGGGTAATAATGGTCAGTAGGATAAAGACCACTGCATAAATTGGCATTTTACCAAATCCAAGAGTGAAGACACACAAGTAGGCAGACACAAGGCACCGATTGCTAATGATTTTAGCACCTCAATCACAGCAAAGCTTACACCAACCATGAAAATCATGCTCATACAAGAAGTCATCAAATGGTGTGGAGCTGGGATTCTTCCTTCTATCACAAAATGGCATGTCAAGAAACCTAACTTAAGTAATCAACCAAAACAGGATGCCATCAGATCAATGAGCGACGCTAACAAATGTCCCTCCTCTCCATTCATAAACCTGACCTCATTTCCTTATCGACATCTCAACTACAATGGAAATGGCACTCCAATGGTTGCAGATGTACAACGAGGCACCATTCTTTCGTGATGAGCATGTTGAGTTAGCTTTAGAAAATTAGAATATCTATTCCCCACACTTTTTTTATTTTATGCATTATTTTCTTTTAGCATTTAGCTTTTGTTTCGAGTTTACTATTGTTATGTATTTCATTTTATTTTTGCAGTTATCAGAATAATGACAGCAAGCAGGTCGAGCGACTCATGGACTCTTTGACAAGTGATAAGCCAAAATATCAGGACTCAATATTATGCCACCCCTTTCAGTGGTTAAATTCTAGTACCTTAACCCTTTCGTTCCTTCTTCCAAATTGCCACACATCACCACTATTCATCACGCCGCTCACAACTCAATTTCCATCACAAGTCGGGACTCTACATTGATAACCGATGTGACCCCTCATGATTACCCTATCTCTTTCCCTTTTGACCCTTCCTTCTTTCCCACAAAAGACATAGCATTAAGACCCCATTTGACCTCTTGTCTCCTACAATCAAACAACCTCAAACCCTAGAGTTCCCAACCAATTCATCTCTTCCTCAATCTAAATCATGGTCTGACAATTCACCGTCACCCATCGATCTCAACAGCCACCCCGAATGGAAAGAAATAGCAGCCCTTTGTCTTCTCCATCTCCTTCGAACTCTATATATGAGATCCAGTAACGCTTAGAGGATATGTCATATGAGGAGATTGACGAACTTAATAATCGATTCTACCCAATAGACGGTGTCATGATAACAAGGTATACACACATGACACAACAAGACCTGTTCCTGGAGGAAGGTTTGGAGTTCACCCCAATGTTTGTCACAAGTTTGAAACAAACGTTCACGTGGTCGTAACCACACAAGGGTGGGAGGACTTTGTTCGACAACTGGGACAGGTTAACACTGACTAGGTACATTAGTATTACGCTCATGTAGGGCACAGACCAATTGAGACGTCCCTTGTGCATGGAAAAACAATTATGTTCTTGGTCAAGGCATTTGCAGGCCATTTCAACCTTTTCGTGATCGACGGTGGTCAACAAAATATTTTCGCCGCACATATAGCAGAAACATATGCTGAGTTTCTGACAAACCTAGACCTTCCCGGAACCACATGGAACCATGATGATTTATATGTCCAGAAGATACACTGGGCACCACTTAATCCAGTGTAAAAGTTCTGGATGCACTTCATCAACAATCGCATCCTCCCAACTCGTAATCGATCTACAGTCTTTTTTTCTTCGGCTAATGCTCCTACACTCTATTCTCCACAACCGAAACATTAACATGTAAGAGTACATTTACGAAACTGTCATAAATCAGGCAGCGTCAACAAGAAAGCACAAGGACCTCCTCTTCCCTAATTTCATCACCGTTTTATGTCAGAAAGCAAGAGTTAAAGAATAGGGAATGAATGATATCATGGAGCGTCACACTGGCTGACTTGTCGACTTAATGTTGCATGGCAAAAGATTAAGTATTTAGTGTAAATAAGCAAGTAAAAAAACACCAACAATATGTCTTTTACGTGCAAGTATACACGATCAGCAAGTAATATTGTTGTAAGTTGAGTATAGTCTGCACAGGGATTGCCTAGGAATTAATTTCCACGATTAATACTTATAAATTGAATAATTGAGTGGATATGAAATTTGGATTTAAGATTAAGAATATGACTAAGGAAAATAAGATAAAAGTTCAGGAAATTTGGAAAACAATTATATTCAAATGGACATGAGCGTTAGCAAGGGATGCCTGGTTTTTTACGATATTCATGCCAGCCTTTAATAACGTCCTGCCTTGGGATTACTGTCAACCGGATTCAAGGATGGATTTACCTCTATCGATGGAAATGCCCGAAATGAACCATGTAAACCCCTAAATGTCTATAGTGGAGTTTTTCATTAATTTATTTGATTAAGTTCCAACCTATACTCCTAAGGGGTAGATTCACTTCAAAAGTAAGCTCATGTACTTGAACATATTCTTTCGAGGCTTCTCTCCTTAGTATCTGGCAACTAATCGTTATCCCTCAAGTATGTTAAGATATTAAGGTGTAATAAGAAAATAATGACAGCAGTCACATGGCAAAGAATTTAGAAAACTAAAGTACATGCCAAATAGAAAAAAACAATGCCAAAGCAATTGAATTATTAAAAATCAAACATAAAACCAACATTAAACGCAAACATCCCCCAAACAACTGTAAAAGTTTAGTTCGTGGTTGGGGGTTCCATCCACACCAAATTGTTTTCAAACAACATCACCATAAAAACTAAATTAAACCGAATGAGAAATGGGTAATGAAGGAGACCCATCGATGCAGGCCTTCAATAGCTCCAAATCCCTTGGTCTAGCCTGGCCGAACCATAAGTCACTCTCTTCACCACAGTTTAACCTCTTATTGATTAAGTTGTTCTTGACCGATCTCTTCTCTTCCTTTAAATAGGCATGCATGAAAAGCCTAGGATAAGCATTTGTGTTTGAATTTTGAATACGCAAGGGATAAGATGTGTTATCATCTTATTCAAATTTGAATTTGAGCTTATCAGGTTTTTACTAGGGCTGGCATCATCGACCGTCATTACTTTGCCAATTAAGCTTGGCATCGTCTCGTCCATCTATGCCAACCAAGCTTGGCATTCTTTTGCCGCCATCTTATCTGATACTATTTTTTGTAGTTTAATCCAACGTTATTTTCTCACAGTTTGATTTTGTCCTATTTTCTCGGGTTGGTATTACCAAGGGTTCTTGGGAAAACTCCTCTAACGTCCTATTGCCAAGGATGCTTGGAATTTCTCTTCTGGTCTTCTTGCTTTCTGCACATGCGCTGCTCTGTAATGTCTTCATGCATGTGTTCTGCATCAAAACCAGCAAAATAACCCATCACACTAGCAAAACAAACAACTACTAACTCGTTAATGCAAATGCATGATTTTAACAACTAAATGCACAATTATGTACTAAAAGGCAAGCAAAAACATTGTAATATATGCATGGGAATTAGTACTTTTGAGGAGTTAAAACACCCTCAAACCTAGCTCATTTCTTGTCTTCAAGTAATGCAACTAAAAATATAATAAGAGAAAAATAAGAAAGTACCTCGACAAAAATTTGGTTGGAATGCCAACAAGTGCTAGCAAGAAAAATCTGGCCCCAACTCCTTCCTCAGATATCCCAGTGCAATAATGCCAAGCATATAATCAAATTCAAGTGCAACAATATAACTCTAGTCTAAGGTCATGAAAAGTGCATGAAGTGTAGGCAATATGAATCAATTATCCTTTTACCCCCTTAGTCAAATTTACTACCTAAACTCGGAATCTTTTTATTCCTGTCAAGGGTTTCTACTAGCAATATTTTAAGCTTGATTCGTAACATTGTTTGGCGTGAGAAATAGGAGGGAGCATATCACAAACCCCCACGTTAATCCAGACATTACTAGGCTTTTACTCTTCAACTCATACCCTAAAGTTTTTGACTTGAGAACTAAAAGGGAGCAAACTATGAAGCTCCAAGTTACTTATTATCCCTAAGGTAGAGTAGAGTTCTATATTTTTTTCTTTCCTTGGCAAACATTGTTGCCTTATTCTTACCCTAGCATAAAAATTTTCTCTTTTTTTAGTTTGAGCTTAGATTCAAAATTTCTAAGTTTTCTTAGGATCTAGATGCATGCTACGTGTTGAGTGAAAGTTTAATTCCCTAAACTAGAGATCAATTGCCATGAAGACATGATGTTACTCTATTCTACTATCATAAGAAAACTAAGGAATTCAAATTTCATCATTGGAAAGAATATTCCTGAGCATATAATACTAAACTAGGAACAAGTTAGCATACCTCCAAAAATTCAACCGAGGCAAAATGATTTTTTTTATTTTTTTAGCAGTCAGGTATGCATGGCTAATCTACATGGCATGGCAACAGAATGCAAACAAAAATATAACCATGAATGCATGGCATGGCAATAGATGTGAGGCAACACACACCCTAAAACCAAAGGTGTGCATTATCCTCAATGCATGAACACATGTAACCCCCGTAGCCCGGTCTAGACGGTTGACCCGAACTACGAAGATTACACGGGGAAAACCAAAGTCAACCCGAAAGTCAACCTTGATTAACGACCCTTTTTTTTTCTTTTTAATCCTGTCTAGATGCATATTAACCTTAAGTGTGACCATACAGACAACGTATCAAAAGATCACAAACATCAGAGATCAAACAGGAACCCAATTGAACAAATTACAACTTTAGGGACCAAATTGTAAATTCTAACAAATTAAAGGACTTAGCCCAAATTGAAGTTACCATCTTGAAATTAATCAGGTTTCATGCCTCTCTGCCAAATTTCAGCTCAAACGGACATCCCAAGCCCATACAATTGAACAACATGATTCAGGACTAAAACGTAAACAAAGCAAAACATATAAAGATACCTTTAACTGAATTTAACGGTCAGGTATCGATACACCTGATGTCGTATCGATACGCGGGGAAGGCAGTAACCAAACTCGAGCAACGGTATCGATACGATATCCCCTGTACCGATACGGCATTCAAACTTTACCCAGATGAGTATCGATACCCCCACAACCGTACCGATACGCATGGGCAGAAAAGAGCATATTTGGCTCAGGCGTATCGATACGCGAGCCCGAGTACCGATACCCCTGTCTGAAATCGACTTGAAATTCATACCATTCATGCTTCAAACCTCAGATTAACATCACCAAATCATACCACATAGATATACAACATGCAGGGATCATAAATGCATCAACATTTCAACTCATAACCATCACACATGAAAAGCCCCAATTTAAATGACATGCTTCCTACTTAAGCTACCTTTCATGCATAAACCTTCATAGCCAAGCATATAAGAGATCAATCCAAAAACCAACAACCACAGCAACATTTAACATACTTAGGGAGTCTTAAACACCTCCCAAAACAAATACATTGGTCCCCCATTTCCTAATCGACCAAAAGCTAAAATGTTTAACAAAACCTTCCATACATTGAGCTTTACTTGAACTTGTGTGCTTGCCTCCTCTTGCTGCCCTCAATGCACTCTAATGCTCTGCATTATTGAATCAAGAAAACGAGAGAGCGTAAGCCAAAGCTTAGTGAGGAGCGCTCTTTAAAAACCATTCAATAATGCATTTAAAACCATTTGTAATTCATGCTTGTAAACAACCTTTACACATGCTCAAAGCGTACTTTAAATCAAGCAATAACATGCTTCCACATTTCATTTAAACTAGCATCTCATGCTTCAACATAAACATCAAATCATGCATCTCATGCATCTCATGTACAAAACATGTCATATTGGCTCAAGTGATACATTTCATTTATGAAATCAAGTTCAACAACTTTCCCCAAGGACTTTTAAACACCTTGGACCCCAAGGACTTTTAAACACCTTGGCCATGGACTTTTAAACACCATGAATGGACCACACAAGGACTTTTAACCACCTTTGTGTCCGTAGCTTGAAATACCCCAAGGACTTTTAAACACCTTGGCCCCAAGGACTTTTAAACACCTTGGCCCCATGGACTTTTAACCACCATGGAAAGGAGCACCTAAGGACTTTTAACCACCTTAGTGTCCGCAACAAGATTCATTCAAGGACTTTTAACCACCTTGATGATCTTAGATAACAAGGCTCACTCAAGGACTTTTAACCACCTTAGTGACCCTCACTTTTACAAACCATCACTTGCCAATACACACTTTATACATCTTGTAATCCACTGTTTTAAAGCATTTAAATCAAGCCATTTCATCATGCATTTCAAAGCATTAAATCATCATTTAACAACGCATAAAAACAAGGCACTCTTACCTAGAGACACCTTCAACACATGGCTTAAAACATCAGCATAAATCATGCTAAAACATCAGCAATTAACATGCTCAAACATGCTTTCCAAACAGTAGCAAATCATGCAAAAACATCATTTCACATTTCATCAAAACATGGCCACCACTTAAAGAGAGTAATCCGAAAACTTACACTTGAGCTTAGCAAAGTTGTTTAGACTTAAACTAAGCTCCCAAAACCTTCAACCTTTAGTTTAAAAGCTGAAAATCCATTTTCACTCACCGATTACCAAACAAGCCTAGCCAACAAGCTTTCCAAGCTTCCGAAACCTTCCGAAAACACCTCCAAAACTCAAGGATCAACCTCCCCTGTTTCAAGCACATAAAAACAGAACATTAATGCATCCTTATGCATTAAAACACCAGCAACAACAACACAACTCGCTGCTCACCACAAATCTAACAATTTGGCTACCAAACACAACCGAAATCATCTCCAAACACTTCCAAAACTTAACCCAGCCAAGATCCATCACTTCTAACAATTTTTATACATCACATAACATGCAAAAAGATCACAACCACGTCCTTATACCTCCAGGTATAACAGATCACCAAAAACACTCCAAAAACAACCAAAAACTCAAGCCAACCTTAGGAAATTCAACCTATCCGGGATTGCATTGATTAAACCTCAACTTCTAATCATTTTAGCATTCATTTAACATCAATTTAACACCTCAAAACCCTGCTTAAACAGATCACACGAAATTTTTACCAAAATCACCAAATCTTGCATTTTAGCCAAAAATCAAGATCTCAATTGAAAAGCCTTTAATAAAACATGAATCAAAGATTGAGAACTTTGGAATTTCAGTAAAGAACTGATAGTTTAGAGGAGAAGGACGTTCTTACCTCCAAACTTGAATTTCTCCCTTTTAGAGCCAAAATGCTTGATGAAACAATTTGCAAATTGAGAGGTTTTGATGATGAGATGATTAGGAATCAAATGAGAGTTGAAATGAGAGATGTAGATGTCAAAATCAGAGAAAGAAATCTGAGGAAATCTTGTTTGGGTAGAGAGAAAATGTGAGAAAAGAGAATTTGAGAGAAAATAGAAAAATTAGTTAAGATTTGGTTAAAATGATTTCCCTCTCTTTTCTTAATCTTTAAAATCAGATTTTAGACTTAAAATATCTTAGAAAAATCTGGAGAAATCCTTTTTGGAATAATAGCTCCTTAAAGATTCAAAGTTTCAATCCTTTATAAAACTGTCCCGCAACTTTCAAAAATTACATTTTGGTCACTAGCCAAAATGTCAACCTTCCGAACCTCATTTTCCAAAATTGATTTCACAGTTCACTTTTATATATTAAAAGATGATTTTAGAATATTTTTCCATATTTTTAATGCAACCCGAACTAGGTTTTCCTAAATTCCCTCTTAATATTCGATCAGCACTTTGACTAAACCGGTCAACGCCAAAACTTCTGAGCCCAAAACCGGGGCGTTACAACACATGTATACAAAAAATGAAATGCATGAAAACACATATATAGACGGAATGCAATGCATGATTAAAATTGAAAAATATGAATGAAAGGAGTTAATGGGATGAGGACTCCCTTGAGGAATGGTTTTGGCGCTCCACTACTATGGTGGCATCATATTGCTGGGCTGGAGTATGATCAGGCTGAGGGCTGGCTAGCATTCCTTCTATTGAATGGAGCTCCGTTGGGAACTCTATCTCCCTACGCTTCAAATCCGCGTAAGACTTCTGCCGATCAGAAGCAGCCTTCAACCTCTCACATATGAGCTTCACTTTCTCGGTGGTACCTTTCAACAAAGCAGGCATCGAAACCAACTTTTGACCAGTTTCAGCCCAACACAGAGGAGTCCTACACCTCCTCCCATACAGAGCCTCATAAGGTGCCATCTGTATACTTGCCTGAAAACTGTTGTTATAAGCGAACTCAACCAAAGGCAGATGCTTCTCCCAAGAACCTTGGAACTCTATTACGCAACATCTCAACATATCCTCCAAAATCTGAATAACTCGCTCAGACTGGCCATCCGACTGAGGATGATAGGATGTACTGAAATGCAACCTTGTACCCAAAGCTTGATGCAAACACTGCCAAAAACGCGACGTGAACCTCGGATCCCTATCCGACACGATCGACTTAGGCACACCATGCAACCTCACAACCTCAGCAACGTACAGCTCTGCCAGCTTATCCAAGGAAAACGTAGTATGCACAGGCAAGAAATGTGCACACTTCGTCAGGCGATCCACAATCACCCAAACAGAATTCTTCTTCGACGGAGACAAAGGCAAACCAGATACAAAATCCATGGTAACCCTCTCCCACTTCCATTCAGGGATTTTCAACGGTTGCAACAAACCAGAAGGAACCTGATGTTCAGCCTTAACTCGCTGACACACCAAACACTTGCTCACGAACTCTGCCACATCCTTCTTCAAGCCCACCCAATAGTACTCATCACGAAGATCGCGATACATCTTTGTACTACCAGGATGCATAGCAAAAGGACTACTATGACCTTCAGCTAGAATAGCATGCCTCAACTCAGCATCTGCAGGCACTACTATCCGATTACCAAAACACAACACCCCATCCTCATTAAAACAGAAATCCGAAGGTCTACCCTCCGCGATATCCTGAACATGAGACACCAAGGAATCATCCAACAACTGCTTATCCTTGATCAACTGAACCAACGAAGGTTTCACCTGCAACTCAGCAACAAGATCACCATCCTGCGATATACTCAAGCTAGCAAACATAGCTCTCAGCTCAACAGCTACCTTCCTACTCAAGGCATCCGCAACAACATTGGCCTTTCCAGGATGATACTCTATCGTCAGATCATAATCCTTGAGCAACTCCAACCAACGTCGCTGCCTGAGATTCAACTCCTTCTGAGACATCAGATACCTCAAACTCTTGTGATCCGTGTACACAGTACACTTCTCACCATACAGATAATGCCTCCAGATCTTCAGAGCAAAAACCACTGCAGCCAACTCAATATCATGCGTAGGATAATTGCGCTCATGCACCTTCAATTGCCGCGACGCATAAGCCACAACCTTACCCTCTTGCATCAGCACACACCCCAAACCAACATAGGATGCATCACTGTAGACTACAAACTCTTTCCCTGATTCAGGCTGAATCAAGATAGGAGCTTGCGTCAAAGCCAACTTCAGCTTCTCAAAAGCTTGCTGTCTCGCTTCTGTCCACTCATACCTAACATCTTTCTGCAGCAACTTCGTCAAAGGAGCAGCAATCTTGGAAAAACCATCCACAAACCTTCGGTAGTATCCTGCCAAACCAAGGAAACTACGAACCTCCTGAACAGACTTAGGAACTTTCCAGTTCATCACCGCTTCAATCTTCTGAGGATCAACACGAATCCCCTCAGCTGAGACCACATGCCCAAGAAAAACAACCTCTCTAAGCCAAAACTCACACTTGCTCAACTTAGCATAAAGCTGATTCCTCAACAAAGCTTGCAACACAATCCTCAAATGCTCTTCGTGCTCTTCCTCAGTACGCGAGTACACAAGGATATCATCAATGAACACCACAACAAACTTGTCCAGGTATTCATGAAAAACACGATTCATCATGTCCATGAAAGCAGCAGGAGCATTTGTCAAACCAAACGGCATCACCAGGAACTCATAATGCCCATACCTTGTCCTGAAAGCTGTCTTAGGCACATCCACATCCTTCACCTTCAATTGATAATACCCTGACCTCAAGTCAATCTTAGAGAACACAGCAGCTCCCCGAAATTGATCAAAGAGATCATCAATCCTCGGCAAAGGATACCGATTCTTGATAGTCAACTTGTTCAGCTGACGGTAATCAATGCACATCCTCATCGTGCCATCTTTCTTCTTCACAAACAAGACAGGAGCACCCCAAGGCGAAACACTCGGCCGGATGAACCCATGATCAAGCAACTCTTGCAACTGCGTCTTCAGCTCCTTCAGCTCCTTAGGTGCCATTCTATAGGGAGTAATGGACACAGGAGTGGTATTCTCATACAGCTCAATACCAAACTCCACCTCGCGATTAGGAGGTAAACCAGGCAATTCCTCAGGAAAAACATCAGGAAACTCCTTCACAACCCTGATATCCTGCACCCTCAGCTCCTTCGAACTAGGATTCATCACAAAAGCCAGAAAAGCTTCACAACCTTGCCTCAGCATCCTGCTCGCCTCCAAGGTAGAAACAACATTGGCAAGAAACTTCACATTCTCACCAACCACCACCACTTCATAATCATCCGCAAGCCTAAGCGAAACCCGCTTATTCTCACAATCCACAACAGCACGATGCTCAGCAAGCCAATCCATACCAAGGATCACATCAAAACCATAAAAGGGCAACTCCATAAGATCAACAAGAAAGACATGCTCTTGAACAACCAAAGGACACCTTTTATAAAGCTTACGAGTCACAACAGTTTCACCAAAAGAACTAGTGACTCTAACACCAACATCCAAAAACTCAACAGGCAAACCAAGCAACTCAGCATGCTCACGAAGAATGTATGAATGCGTAGATCCAGAATCAATCAAAGAAAGCAATGACAAGGATTGCAAAGTAAAGGTACCTGCAATCACATCTGCATCATTCCTTCCTTCGCGCTGAGCATACACCCTCGCTTGGCCTCCACCCTCAGGTTGAATAGCCACAACATGAGCTACACCGCGCCCACCTTCCTCTCGTCTCTGAAAATTACCACGGCCGCGCCCACGACCTCTCTGCGGTGCTGCAACCACAGGAGCACGCTCTTGACCACCAGCCATCCTCGGACAATCGCGTCTCAGATGATCAGCTGAACCACAACTCCAGCACTCATAACCAGCTGCTATCACAGGAGCTTGCACCTCCCTCCCAGCACGAGGACAGTCACGCTTCAAGTGACCACGTGAACCGCAAATCCAACAAGCACTAGGGTCAGCTCTAGCATTGCCACCCCTAGCAGGTGCACCTCCACCTCTCTTAGACGAGGACTGAAACCTCTGATCACGCCCTCTCTTGTTCCGTCCACCGGAACTATACTCAGCAGCTCTCTTTCCAGAACTAGCTCCAGCACCCTTAGCAGACAAACTCAGGTTCATCTCAATGTCCTTGGACCGACTAACCAGCACATCGAAATCATTGTACTCAGCAGCTAACATATAAGTCTTAACCTCCGTCACCAAACCATAACGGAACCTTTCGCACCTTTCGCGCTCATCAGGTACCAACTCAGGTGCATACTGGCTAAGACGTACGAACTGTACCTCATACTCAGCCACACTCATGTTCCCTTGGGTCAGAGACATGAATTCACGCTTCTTTTCATCCAGATATCTAACTCCCAGATATCTCCTCTTGAACGCATGCTGAAAGAACGTCCAAGTAACATCAGCATCAGCCATCCCAGAGATTGTGGTCGTCCACCACGTATAAGCATCACCTTGCAGCAATGACACCACACATCCCAGCTTCTGCACGTCAGTGCAACTCATTTGTCCCAAGACACGCTTAGTACTCTCTAACCATGCTTCAGACCTCTCAGCTGACATACCCCTAAACTCAGTCCCACCAAGACTGCGCAAACGTTCCAAGGGTAGTCTAGCACCAGCATCTCCTTGATGCCCAGCTCCTTGAGCTCCAGCTACTGCTGCTCGAAACGCACCCGCAATAGCTTGTACAAGCACAGACATGTCAGGTATCGCTTGCCCCTGACCAGCTTCAGGTCCTGCAGCTCCAGCACCAGCTGCCTCAGCTCCAGCTCCAGCTCTTTCCCTCTCCGCACCACCACCACCAGGTGGAGGAGGAGATATCACAGCACTACCAGTGTGCTCATCATTCACATTCCCCTCCGGGGTCGTAGCTCTCGCGCTACTCCTTAACTCTCTACGTGGTGCCATACTTTACCATGCATAACAATACAAAATAAACAAATCAGGACCAGCAAGGTAAGCAAATTCCAAGTATTCAAGCTCAATTTCTTTCAAAAACAACATCATCCCTTTAGCTTTTGTTTGGCAATGGGTACCCTCATCATGCATCATCACAACATGCATCACATACACATCATCATGTCATAACACTGAACATGCTTTCACTCAACAAGCATACCAACCAAACCATGCTTCAATCATGCATTCACACATTCCCAATTACTCGAGAACTCAGCTCTGATACCACCAAATGTAACCCCCGTAGCCCGGTCTAGACGGTTGACCCGAACTACGAAGATTACACGGGGAAAACCAAAGTCAACCCGAAAGTCAACCTTGATTAACGACCCTTTTTTTTTCTTTTTAATCCTGTCTAGATGCATATTAACCTTAAGTGTGACCATACAGACAACGTATCAAAAGATCACAAACATCAGAGATCAAACAGGAACCCAATTGAACAAATTACAACTTTAGGGACCAAATTGTAAATTCTAACAAATTAAAGGACTTAGCCCAAATTGAAGTTACCATCTTGAAATTAATCAGGTTTCATGCCTCTCTGCCAAATTTCAGCTCAAACGGACATCCCAAGCCCATACAATTGAACAACATGATTCAGGACTAAAACGTAAACAAAGCAAAACATATAAAGATACCTTTAACTGAATTTAACGGTCAGGTATCGATACACCTGATGTCGTATCGATACGCGGGGAAGGCAGTAACCAAACTCGAGCAACGGTATCGATACGATATCCCCTGTACCGATACGGCATTCAAACTTTACCCAGATGAGTATCGATACCCCCACAACCGTACCGATACGCATGGGCAGAAAAGAGCATATTTGGCTCAGGCGTATCGATACGCGAGCCCGAGTACCGATACCCCTGTCTGAAATCGACTTGAAATTCATACCATTCATGCTTCAAACCTCAGATTAACATCACCAAATCATACCACATAGATATACAACATGCAGGGATCATAAATGCATCAACATTTCAACTCATAACCATCACACATGAAAAGCCCCAATTTAAATGACATGCTTCCTACTTAAGCTACCTTTCATGCATAAACCTTCATAGCCAAGCATATAAGAGATCAATCCAAAAACCAACAACCACAGCAACATTTAACATACTTAGGGAGTCTTAAACACCTCCCAAAACAAATACATTGGTCCCCCATTGCCTAATCGACCAAAAGCTAAAATGTTTAACAAAACCTTCCATACATTGAGCTTTACTTGAACTTGTGTGCTTGCCTCCTCTTGCTGCCCTCAATGCACTCTAATGCTCTGCATTATTGAATCAAGAAAACGAGAGAGCGTAAGCCAAAGCTTAGTGAGGAGCGCTCTTTAAAAACCATTCAATAATGCATTTAAAACCATTTGTAATTCATGCTTGTAAACAACCTTTACACATGCTCAAAGCGTACTTTAAATCAAGCAATAACATGCTTCCACATTTCATTTAAACTAGCATCTCATGCTTCAACATAAACATCAAATCATGCATCTCATGCATCTCATGTACAAAACATGTCATATTGGCTCAAGTGATACATTTCATTTATGAAATCAAGTTCAACAACTTTCCCCAAGGACTTTTAAACACCTTGGACCCCAAGGACTTTTAAACACCTTGGCCATGGACTTTTAAACACCATGAATGGACCACACAAGGACTTTTAACCACCTTTGTGTCCGTAGCTTGAAATACCCCAAGGACTTTTAAACACCTTGGCCCCAAGGACTTTTAAACACCTTGGCCCCATGGACTTTTAACCACCATGGAAAGGAGCACCTAAGGACTTTTAACCACCTTAATGTCCGCAACAAGATTCATTCAAGGACTTTTAACCACCTTGATGATCTTAGATAACAAGGCTCACTCAAGGACTTTTAACCACCTTAGTGACCCTCACTTTTACAAACCATCACTTGCCAATACACACTTTATACATCTTGTAATCCACTGTTTTAAAGCATTTAAATCAAGCCATTTCATCATGCATTTCAAAGCATTAAATCATCATTTAACAACGCATAAAAACAAGGCACTCTTACCTAGAGACACCTTCAACACATGGCTTAAAACATCAGCATAAATCATGCTAAAACATCAGCAATTAACATGCTCAAACATGCTTTCCAAACAGTAGCAAATCATGCAAAAACATCATTTCACATTTCATCAAAACATGGCCACCACTTAAAGAGAGTAATCCGAAAACTTACACTTGAGCTTAGCAAAGTTGTTTAGACTTAAACTAAGCTCCCAAAACCTTCAACCTTTAGTTTAAAAGCTGAAAATCCATTTTCACTCACCGATTACCAAACAAGCCTAGCCAACAAGCTTTCCAAGCTTCCGAAACCTTCCGAAAACACCTCCAAAACTCAAGGATCAACCTCCCCTGTTTCAAGCACATAAAAATAGAACATTAATGCATCCTTATGCATTAAAACACCAGCAACAACAACACAACTCGCTGCTCACCACAAATCTAACAATTTGGCTACCAAACACAACCGAAATCATCTCCAAACACTTCCAAAACTTAACCCAGCCAAGATCCATCACTTCTAACAATTTTTATACATCACATAACATGCAAAAAGATCACAACCACGTCCTTATACCTCCAGGTATAACAGATCACCAAAAACACTCCAAAAACAACCAAAAACTCAAGTCAACCTTAGGAAATTCAACCTATCCGGGATTGCATTGATTAAACCTCAACTTCTAATCATTTTAGCATTCATTTAACATCAATTTAACACCTCAAAACCCTGCTTAAAAAAATCACACGAAATTTTTACCAAAATCACCAAATCTTGCATTTTAGCCAAAAATCAAGATCTCAATTGAAAAGCCTTTAATAAAACATGAATCAAGGATTGAGAACTTTGGAATTTCAGTAAAGAACTGATAGTTTAGAGGAGAAGGACGTTCTTACCTCCAAACTTGAATTTCTCCCTTTTAGAGCCAAAATGCTTGATGAAACAATTTGCAAATTGAGAGGTTTTGATGATGAGATGATTAGGAATCAAATGAGAGTTGAAATGAGAGATGTAGATGTCAAAATCAGAGAAAGAAATCTGAGGAAATCTTGTTTGGGTAGAGAGAAAATGTGAGAAAAGAGAATTTGAGAGAAAATAGAAAAATTAGTTAAGATTTGGTTAAAATGATTTCCCTCTCTTTTCTTAATCTTTAAAATCAGATTTTAGACTTAAAATATCTTAGAAAAATCTGGAGAAATCCTTTTTGGAATAATAGCTCCTTAAAGATTCAAAGTTTCAATCCTTTATAAAACTGTCCCGCAACTTTCAAAAATTACATTTTGGTCACTAGCCAAAATGTCAACCTTCCGAACCTCATTTTCCAAAATTGATTTCACAGTTCACTTTTATATATTAAAAGATGATTTTAGAATATTTTTCCATATTTTTAATGCAACCCGAACTAGGTTTTCCTAAATTCCCTCTTAATATTCGATCAGCACTTTGACTAAACCGGTCAACGCCAAAACTTCTGAGCCCAAAACCGGGGCGTTACAACACATGTATACAAAAAATGAAATGCATGAAAACACATATATAGACGGAATGCAATGCATGATTAAAATTGAAAAATATGAATGAAAGGAGTTAATGGGATGAGGACTCCCTTGAGGAATGGTTTTGGCGCTCCACTACTATGGTGGCATCATATTGCTGGGCTGGAGTATGATCAGGCTGAGGGCTGGCTAGCATTCCTTCTATTGAATGGAGCTCCGTTGGGAACTCCAATTATGGTCGCAAAAGATTGGTGAATATTGCTTCAAGAGTTGTCCGCAAGGCATGGTCTTTTGGAACTTATGAAGGATGAGTTCTTGGCGTTTATATATATGAAGAGTAATGCTACAACATCAGCTGACAATTGAATGGTTTATTCAGCCTTGGGTGACTTAGCAAAGAACTCGGCATGGTCTCTTGGTATATTTTCATGTGATAAAAATCAAAGAAACCTTTCAAAAAAGAAAAAGAAATAAAAAAACTAAAAATTAAAACAGAGATATCCTAACTACTAAAAACAAAATAACTCTCTTAAACTATTTACAATGATCATACTGGGTTGGCAAAAATTTAATGAATGTCCACAAGTAGAATGGTCTCATTGGCATTATTCTGACTTCCTTCCTAGTAGTGCTTAAGTTTGTGGCCCTTGGTTGGTAGATGATAGATTGTGGCAATTTTTTGTTTGAATAACCAACGTATAAAGCCGAAGAATTGCTTTCCTTTGAGTATGTCACACTCTCGATTGCACAATGAAGGATAATGTTTTGCCATGGTTGCTTTGAACAACCTCCTTAGAAAACTGAAGTATATCTTTCTTATAGGTCTCGAGAACCTTTGATCGAACTCAACACCCCAGTAGTACTTATGCACTGTTGCTCTATTCTCCTTTGATGCATAGGCATGTTTGAGGTGACTTGGAAATTGTTTTAGTCCCAAGTTTGACGGCTCCTTACTAGATGACTTTGGTGCTCCGATCTCTCAGCCATCCAACTCGAGTGGTTCACTTCTCTTGTGGTGGTGGCTCGTGATTTCCTTTAGCTTGGTCGAATCTTCCAACTCCTTAAAGGTTTTACTAGCCAGGTCATCACACTCTTGTTCTATGGTCTCTGCTTTCATTCCTTGGCAATTCAATGCCAGGTTCTCATACAAAATGGATTCGACTAGCTCAACTGCATGGCATTCTTCAATTTCATCAACACACTTAAGATCTTTGAAAACGTCAAAAGTAATACTTGTTTGTTTTACCAAGGTAGGGTTGGCATCAAGTTGTTTTCCATGCACTAATTTATTCTCGTGGCAAAAATTGGCTATTTTCCATGCATTAATATCTCAACTTGTTTTCCACTTAGGAGAGTGTCAGCTTTGGTTAGTTCTCTCCCTTTTTGCCAAGCATGCTCTGTATCACATGGCAGAGTCCCTGGAGGTCTGGCATTAACTGCGGTGGCAATCTGTCCTATCTGAACTTCAAAGTTCCTCATGGATGCGACGAGACTTTGGATAGTTGCATGGTTATGCTCCATATAATCCTTCAAGGTGTTCTCATCGGAAGATTTTTATCTTGGATGTAAATTTTTATGGGCTCTCTGTGGCATGGCATTCTGCTTGAATCCTGACAGTGCATTATTGCTTTGTCGATGGGCATTGAATTTGTTATTACCTTCGTTCGCCCAAGCAAAATTTGGGTGATGCTTCCAACATGCATTGTAAGTATTGAAATGTGAGTTAAAATTTTGATTGAAATTGCCAACAAAATTTACCAATTCAGGGTTTGTTGGGCAATCATCCACACGATGATCCTCTCCGCAAATAGTGAAAAATGATTCCAATGCTTTGACTTCTTGGGATTCATTACTCTTTTGCAATGTTTTCACAATGTTAGTAAGATTGGAAATTTGAGCGTTGATGGATGTTAGGGCATCAAGCTCTAATTTCCGAACAACCTTCGTTTCGGTTCTCAATCTAGCCGTATGCTATTGGAGATCATTGGTGGGAATCCTTTCTATGATAACATAGTCCTCCATGTATTTCTTGTCTAGCAATGAACCGTTTGCTGAAGCATCAACAATAGTCTTGGCATGATCATTGAGTCTGATGTAAAAAATTTCCATCAAGATCCATGTATGGAATCCATGCATGGGACATCTTCTCAATCGGTTTTTGAATTGCTCCCAAGTATCATAGAAAGTCTCATCATCGGCTTGCCTAAAGGTAATGATTTCGCTTTGTAACTTGGCATTAAGTTTAGGTGGCTTGAATACATAAGGAACTTTTGGAATAAATCTACCCATGTAGTGACTGAACAATGTGGCAATGAATTTAGCCACAATTTTGCCCTATCTCGCAAGGAAAATGAAAAATGTTTTAGCTTTATTGTCTCTTTAGTCACATCAGGCTCGCAAAATAGTTGTCAAACCTCCATGAAATGCTTCAAATGCTTCACTGGGTCTCCATTAGGTGATCCATCAAATTGACCTTCATCCATTAGCAATTGAATCATTATCAGTTTAAGCTCAAAGTTAGCCATATTTACCTCTAGAATGATCAGTGCTACATCAAATCAACTATGGTGGGTGCTAGGTGTTCATTGATGGATAGTACTTTAGGTATCTGAGCATCAATAGCAGAAGATGGCGATAAAACTACAGGTATTGTCGGAATCTCCTGGTTATTGGCATTATTTAGGACACTTCCTAGCTTACCATTTCTATCACGAGCCTTTTCTCGACGTTCTCTTCTTAATCTGCGTAGGGTTGGGTCATATTGTAAATCTCGTTGCAATCCTCAAAAATGGCTCCAAAAACTTGTCGACGTAATATTGCATCGCAAAAGATTAAGTATTCAATGTAAATAAGCAAGTAAAAAACAATGCCGAGAATAAGTCTTTTACGTGCATGTATACACAGCCAGCAAGTAAAATAGTAGTAAGTTGAGTATCGTCTCCTCAGGGATTTCCTAGGAATTATTTGCAACGATTAATACTTATAAAGTGAATAATTGAGTGGATATGAAATTTGGATTTAAGATTACGATTATGACTAAGGAAAATAAGATAAAAGTTCATACAGTTTGGCAAACAAGTGTATCAAAATGGTGATGAGCGTTGGCAAGGGATGACTGGTTTTCACGCTATTCATGTCAGCCTTTAATAACACCTTGCCTTGGGATTATTGTCGAGCGGATTCAAGGATGGAATTACCTCTGTTGATGACAATGCCCGAAACTAACCGTGTAAACCCCTATATGTTTATAGTGAAGTTTTTCATTAATTAATTTGATTAAGTTCCAATATATACTCCTAAGGGGTAGATTCATTTCAGAAGTAAGCTCATCTACTTGAACATCTTCTTTCGAAGCTTCTCTCCTTAGTATCTTGTAACTCATTGTTACCCCTCAAATCAGTTAAGGTACTAAGGTGTAATAAGAAAATAATGCCAACGATTGCATGGCAAAGAATTTAGAAAACTGAAGTACATGCCAAATAGAAAAAAACAATTCCAAGGCAATTAAATTAATAAAAACCAAACATAAAACTAGCGTTAAACGCAAACATCCCCCAAACAACTGTAAAAGTTTAGTTCATGGTTGGGGGTTCCATCCACACCAAATCATTTTCAAAGAACAACGCCATAAAAAATAAATTAAACCGAAGGAGAAATGGGCAAAGAAGGAGATCCATCGATGTAGCCCTTCAATAGCTCCAAAGCCCTTAGTCTAGCCTGGCCGAACCACAAGTCGCCCTCTTCACCACGGTTTAGCCTTTTCTTGATTGAGTTGCTATTGATCGATCTCTTCTCTTCCTTTAAATAGGAATGCATGAAAACCCTAGGATAAGCATTTAAGTTTGAATTTTGAATGCGCAAGGGGATAAGATGTGTTATCATCTTATTCATATTTGAATTTGACCTGATCAGGTTTTTACTAGGGTTAACGTCATCTATCGTCATTACTTTGCCAACTGAGCTTGGCATCATTTCGTCCATCTATGCCAAACAAGCTTGGCATTCTTTTGCTGCCATCTTATTTGATACTATTTTTTGGTAGTTTAATCCAACGATATTTTCTCGCAGTCGGATATGGTCCTATTTTCTCGAGTTGGTATTCCCAAGGGTTCTTGGAAAAACTCCTCTTGGGTTCTATTGCCAAGGGTGCTTGGCATTTCTCTTATGGTATTCTTGCTTTTTGCACCTACGCTGCTCTGCAATTCCTGCGTGCATGTGTCTTGCATCAAAACCAGCAAAACAACCCTTCACACGGGCAAAAAAAAACAACTTCTAATTCCTTAATGTAAATGCATGATTTTAACAACTAAATGCACAATTATGTACTCAAAGGCAAGCAAAAACATCGTAATATATGCATGAGAATTAGTACTTTTGAAGAGTTAACAAATGCA
Organism: Hibiscus tridactylites; assembly: GCA_958450335.1. Taxonomy (NCBI): domain Eukaryota; kingdom Viridiplantae; phylum Streptophyta; class Magnoliopsida; order Malvales; family Malvaceae; genus Hibiscus; species Hibiscus tridactylites. Next base: position 72,856,047 of record OY288272.1, read on the forward strand.
TGATTTTAACAACTCCTAATCCCATATCATCGCATGACCTCCACCAAATCGATTAAGGTGCGATCGCCAATTTCATGGAACCATACCTACAGTATGCCCATCAAATGGCCACAATGGAGACAACCTTGGTTAACAAGCTCCAACCCAACAATCAGGACGACCCTATTATGTCGGAACAAGAGGAACCCACCACCACCGAAAAAAGGCCGCATATAGATACTAACGATGGCGCCTCCACCCACTCTGCCAAGAAATAGGTGTCCCCCGGGACAAAGGCAAGGGCATCATCATCCAAAAACCACCACCCCACTAACTCCCTAGGTTAGTTTTATCTTTTAATTTAGTTTTTCATATTTTTCAATTGCATTTTTCTTTCAATTTGCTTTTCCTTGATTTGTTTTGCTTTTTGTTTTATTTTCTTTTTGCATTGGAGACAATGCCCTTATATATATATATAAATGAATTTTACTTAGCCTAATATATCTGATAGGTTCCCTTTTCTATGATTCCTTTGATTCTAAAACTGATGTTACGTTGATTATGACTTCCTATGATGAATCTATGTTGATGCTTTGCAAGGTGTTAAGAGCTTTCAAGTTTTTGAACTTTATGATAAATCTATTGTAGCTCTTAAAACCACAAGTTGCATGCAATCAAACACTTAAGAAACCTTAAGGGTGCTCTAGGTCGACTTTCTGATGCTTAAGCATGAATCAAAAGAAAAAGAACTTAAATGCTCAATATAGCAAAACAAAGGCTAAATCCTCCTTGAAAAAACAAGAAAATAAATTAAGAATTGATAAACTAAACTGTTGAGGGACACTCTTCTATGCGTCTTGATATCTTAGTACACTAGGTGAGTTGTGTTTGCTCCATTCAACTTTCCCTGGTAAGAATGATAGTACTGGAAAAGAGTGAATGAAAGTCTTCATAGAATGACATTGCTCGTAGGGCTCAGGGATGATTTGTTTGCTCCACTCCATCTTCATGTACGTAAGGGCAGACCCGTTTCTGAGATTTTTGTGGCCCATGGGCGAACTTAAAAAATAGGCCCCTAATTAAAGGTGAGCGTTCGATCGAGTTAAATTGAGTAAAAAAATTCAAGTTATGCGAGTTTACGAGTCCTTACGACTCGAACTTAAAAATTTATCTACTAAATACTAAAATTTTGAGTTATTAGAATTTTTAATTTACAACTCAAACTTTATTTGAAATATTTTTCGAGTCAAGACGAGTCGAGTTGAAAAAATCAATTTTTTCGAGTCGAGTGGAGGTTTGCTCACCCTTTCCCCTAATAACGAGTATTGGAAAAAATAAATTTTGAAATTATACCCTTAGTAACAAGTGATATATAAAAAATGGGTCTCTATTAACAAATTTTGAAAAAAAATGAATTTTAAGAGTATTCTTGTAATAACAAATATATAAAAAAATGAAACCCTAATAACAAGTATTGAAAAATGAATTTTAAGAGTATGCATGTAATAACAAATATTAGGTAAAATAGACCATACATAACAAGTATTGAAAAAAATTGGACTCGTAATAACAAATATCGAAAAAAAAATATTAAGAGTAGAGCCCTAATAACAAATATTAAAAAAGATAGGCCCCTAGTAACAAGTATTGAAAAATTGGCCTCATAATAACTATTATTGAAAATTTTGTACCATAATAACAAGTATTGAAATAACAATAAATAATAAAAATGGGCCCCCAATTACAAGTATTCAAAAAAGTAAGCCTATAATAACAAATATTGAAAAAAATTATACCACTAATAAAAAAATATCGAAAAAAATAAATTTGAAGGATAGAACTCTAATAACAATTATTAAAAAATTAATTTTTAAATATTAAATATTAAAACATATTAAATATTAACTATAAATATTCGAAAAAAATGGGCCCTGTGCAGGGTAGGGGCCCTGGGCGGGCGCCCCTATTGCCCATGCCCAGGGACAGCTCTGCGTAAGGGTTAGTGTGATAAGCTGAAGCTAGGGTGTTCAAAATTACCCGACCTGAATAACCTGACCCGATTACCTAACTAATCGAACATAAATAACCAGGTATTTACCCGGAAATTTTTTTACCCAGGTCAAGCCCGGGTCAAAAGATATGATTTTTTCGGGTACTCGGTTCCTATTTTTTAATTAGATTACTTAATATATTTACTTTCGAACTATATTTAAATCCCTAAATTCATTCTATAGTTTTTATTATATAGTTTCATATTTTTAAATTTTTCAAAAAAATATATTAATTTGTGAATATATATAAGATTCAATATGAAACAAACAACATGGTTTCTCTATTGCATTTGTGCATTAGTAGGTTTCTTTAAAAAATATGAGGTTCGAAAAAAATCACAATCGAGATTAATATTTTTAATGTCTTTCTTATGGTTATAAACTTCAAATCATTAATTTTTTGTTTGGATCATGTGTTATGAACTTTAAGTTTTTTTAATAAAAAAATAAAAAAAATGAGAATCAGATACCTAGTACCCGATTTTACGAGTACCCTGGTTTAACGAGTGCCCGATTATCGAGTACCCGGTATTTACGGGTCCAGAAAAGGGCCGACAAATTTAATACTTGAAGGTCCGGGTACTGGTTTTTCGGGTACCCGAAAACCCGGGCACCCGGATTTGAACACCCCTAGCTGAAGCCCCAAGGATATAGTTTTCCAATGTAAAAAGAACAGGGGGTAAAGATGTGCTGAAAAAGGAAAAACAATATGCCAAAGCAGAAAAAGAAAGCAACCTTTAAGCTTCTCTAAGGTTATTAAGTGGTGAATGCATGTAACCAAGCACACACTACACTTACAGTAGATTTAATCTTTTGAATAAAACTATAAGCTCTAATACCCTCACTCATCATCAACATAGCTGAGGAATGAATTACTACTGCAGTATAACTTAGAATCCTTGTAATCATAGCTTAGTGGAACCTTAAGACTTCTGGGCTATTTATTGTTCTTATTTTCTATTTTTATTTTTCTTGCTTTCATTTTGCTTCGATTTAGGACAAGCAATAGTTCAAGTTTTGCGGTATTTGATGAGTGCTTAATTAACCTATTTTATATGTCCTTAATCCTTGTCGTTTGCATGTTTTCCAGCTCATTTAGGATAGATTGTACATATTGTCATATAGTTAGGGAGTTACACCGCATGTGCTTAAATTATCATATATTGGTGCTTTTCACGGGAAATGTGGTGTTTTGTGGTGGATGCTGGAGCAGGAGAAGAGTAGATCACATGGCTAGAGCTGACGAGGCATAAAGAGTTGGAGATGAATCTGCCTTTACCCACATGGAATTTCCTCTAGATACGCAACATTTAATGAAGCGGGAAACATTGGCTTTCTTTAATGAAGTCGTGATCACTTTAGGGTACTGAAACCCTAGTTTCACCGCCTATATAAGGAAGACTTGGACGATAATCAAAGAGAGACGATTCAGACTATAGTCCTAGTCTGATCTTGCGGAGAACCATCGGGGCGAAGCTAGACGATTATCCTTATCGAAAGACTTCATTGCGAGAGGTTGACGGAGAGGAGGCCTGTAGCACAGGTTGATAGCACAGATAGAGCTTTGTCGAGGATGCTCGGCTTCTTTCTTTTCCTTGTTTGATAAATTGTCATACTTTATGCTTTTAATTATGGTTAACTTAGACTCATACATGAGCTAAACCTTTTTAATTGGGATTATTACATCCAATGATTTTATGTTTCGATTATTTATTTCAATGCTTTAGTTGCTTTCATCTTCATCTATTTTGATCATGTCCTTAATGCGTAGTTAATTGTAAGAGCTATTCGAGAGAGGTCTATTAACTATTGATTCGTGGCTTAATATTCGAGAGAGTTAAGTTAGACAAGCATGAACAATGGGGCTAAACTGTCAACGTAGTCTTAATTTGGCTTAGACATAAGTTTAGGGTTTCAACAACTAAAAGGGAGTTCTTAAACAAATAATAGAGTTGTTAGGGTTAACGCAGACATGTATCACCTTAACTACAATGCTATTAACTTCTAGGCATCGAGAGAGTTAGAAGTTCATTAGAAAATCCTATCGAGTAGATGAAGAACTTAAGGGTTTACGCATACATGTATCGCTCGTCGCTATAGCATTGGTCTAGGTAATCAAGCATATATCCATAGCAATAATCCCAACCTCCATAATTAATTTTTATGTCGATGTAGTTGTTTGTCTCTATCATAGATATCATTGGATTAGTTAATTTAGTTTTATTTAAACCAACATTCGCCATTACTTGAAAATGCATTCATAAGTACAAAAACCTCGTAGTTACTGATCCAATCCTCGTGGGTTCGACACTCTACTCTTCACTTTATTACTTGATAAGACTAGTATACTTGCTCTAAAGTATATCACTATTCGAGAAGCATCACTTCCCGTGTGTTGGATGGTGGTTGCATGTTCTTGAGTAGGTTTTGCGATGGTGGAAAGTTGAGCTGCCACACTTTGGGAATCATCCAATTGGATCATTACAAAAGATTTAGGTTCGGGATTAATCCCCTCATAGGAAGTTAGTAGTCATTAGTGGCTATCTGATTGATAATGTCAAATGCCTCTTCAAGATCTTTGTCGAGCAAAATACCAGTCACTAAAGAGTCAATCATCATTCTCGTTAGAGCATTCATGACATTATAAAATGTCACCACTTGTAGCCAATCATGGAATCCATGAATCGAGCACTTGTGTAGCATATCTTTGTATCTATCCTAGCATTCATACATGGATTCATCATCATGTTGCTTGAATGCTATGATGTCACTCTGCATCGAATTGTGCATGTTCGGTGGACCGTATCTGTGTAAAAAGCACCAACACAATTCATCCCAAGATGTAAAAGATCATGAGGGTATGGTCTTCAACCATGCTCGAGCTCAATCTCCCAAGGAATAAGGGACCATTTCGTTCTCAACACATCGTCAAGGACTTCATGTTGTCTAAAGCGGTCACAGGCTTCCAGGAAAGCTTGAATGTGCTTGGACAGGGTGGTGGTGGAACACCTTGATGTCCATTCCATACTCCATTAGCATTTGCATCATCAACAATTACTCCTCCGCCAAGTGGTGGATCATCTTGGCCATTGCGTGCATTGTTTAGGCCATTATTGTTAACTCGGTCTCCCATTATGATTTTTTTCTCTGCATATTATTCGCAAGTATCTTTCCATCTCTTTATTATAAAGGATAACTAGCTCTTCTCTATTGTTGCGTCTAGTCATGCACTATAACACACATAAAAAGAAAATTAAAAACAAAATAAAATAAAATAAAATAAAAGTTAGAATGAAATTAAAAGAAAATCTTAAGCGCAATTACTAAGTAATTATCAATTTCCAATCTCTGGGAATGACGCCAAAAACTTGATGGCTTGCAAAATAGGTATGCAAATTAGAGCAAGTATACTCTTCGATCAAGTAATAAAGTTATAGAGTAGAGTATCGAACCCATAGGGATTGGATTAACAAATACAAAGTGATCGTACTTAAGAGCTAGTGAGCAAATAATGGTTTGATGGATTATCAAAACTAGATGCAATAAAAGTAAAGATAGAAATGATCAAGACAAGCATATGTTGTAGCAACTATTTAGATGATTATGGAAGTTGGGTTTATTGTTTGGGAAATATGCTTAATTACTCTTCGAATGCTATAGCGGTTGGTGATTCATGTCTGCATTAACCAATTATGTCTTTACCTATTTGGCATGGTTTTCTAATTAACTTCTTGACTCTCTCGATACCTAGAAGTTGATAACAAGGCTTCTATGGCAATACATGTCTGCGTAAACCCTAACAACTTTATTATCTATTTAAGTTCCCCTTATTAGTTGTTGAAATCTTAAAATTATGTCTAAGCTGGATTAGAACCTAAGTTGACAGCTTAAGTTCCACTTTACACGTTTGTATAACCAAACTCTCTCGATATGAAGCCATAAATCAATAGTTAAAAGGTCTCTTTTGATAGCTCTTACAATAACTACGCATGAAGAACAATGAACAAAATAGATAAAGGAAAATTGTAACACCCACAAAGAGGTATAATTATATAAAAAAATGGGAGACGTGTTGCCATGGGGTTTTGAACCCATGGCCTATGGTTGGTAAACTCAAACCTTAGCCATCTCAGCCAAGGTTCTTTTCTGATATTTGTCCTCACCGTTTTAATTTTAATCTTTGTTTTATTTTGTATGAACCAATATAAGTCAAGTTTGACTCTTCACCTGCCATTTTTTTTGAAAATGGAAAACAAATCAGAGAGATTCTAGAGTTCTCTCATACCGTCACCTCAGCCACCACCGTTCGACCTCTCCAATCTCACTCACCGGGCCGTTGTGGACACCACCGCCACCATTGGCGTGTGCGCCGTCCCACCCCGTTCTGTTCGCCGTCGGTCACGCGCGCTCCCGTGCCGTCGTTCGCAGTTAAACTGAGCCAAAAGTTCGGCGAGTTTGGCCTCTGTTCTCCCTCTTTTCCAGCCGTGCCGTCGCCATTTCGCCTCACCGTCGGTACGGCCGAGCTTCCCACACCGAGTAGAGCAAAACCCAGGCGCTCCCTTGTTCGATCGACGCCGGCAAAGCCACCATCGGAGCTACGTAAGTTCCGGTGAACCTTTTTATTTCGCAAGGATTTTCGGTTCATTTCCGGCTTGTTTTACGTTGATAAGGTATGGGTTGAAACCATGGTTGACTGATCTACATTTTTCTGGCAGAAATGGTGCATTTCGGGACTCCGACGACCACTCCGGCGACCGTCCGGTGACCGGAATATTTGGGTAAGTAAACTGGGTTCAACCCGGTCTATATTGGTCCGAACCGGTTTGGCCCAAAGCCCAAACCTAGTTAACTCGTCCGACCCGACCCGACTCGCCCGACCCGTCCGACCCGACCCGTCCCGTCCGACCTGACCCGTCAACCCGAGTCAACTCAGTCCGAGTCAGCTCAATGAGTCAGCCGAGTCAACTCAGTGAGTTGACTCACCGAGTCAACACAGTTGACCCTGTTGGTTGCTAACGTCATCATGACGTCATCGGTTGACCTGGCCCCGTTGACTTTGACCTACTGACATCAGCGTTGACTTTGACCAAAAAGTCAAATTTTCCGAAAACTCCTATTTTATGTTTTTCGACGTTCTGAGTCCGTTTTTGAAGCCCGTTTTGCAAAATTCCAACCCGAAAGCCACCGAATCTGACTTTGAATCCGAGTTTGCTTATATGTATTTAATTTTGGTTATGAGCTCTGAATAAGGACTGAAATGTGAATCTATGTCGTTGAAGGTATCAAGGTACCCTTATACCTTGGTGTTCGTGATGTCGTGGGACGTCCATTTTGGGATTCGAGTGCGGTTGAATAAAGTTTCATGAGTCGGCCGATGTAGCTCGGAGTTAAGGTAATACATTACTACCCCTTGTATGCTTTATGTACATGTTGATATCTGGTTATAGCATGCATGCTTTTGATGAGTGTTTTGTGAACTCTGCTTAAGGTGAATTCGATACGGAAAATAAGTATGAGAGTCAGTAAGAGTAAAATACTCGGATAAGAATATTAATAGACCAGGAGTGTCGAAAGTGCTAATGATAATAATAATACAGTTAATTCTGAATCTCTATCAATGGTGTCTAAGAACCAATGTTCAGAATGCGGAGTATGAGATGTTGGATATGAAATTACAAAAATACCCTTAGAGCATAAGTATGACTAAACTACCCCTCCGATAAAGGAAATGACCTAAAATTTGCATTCGTCCTGATTATGCAATTTACACTACCCAAGATGTATGTTTTAATGGAAAGACTTCAGCATCATTATGCAATACGTACGATACAAACTTGGATAATCCCTCAAACTCTGTATAACACATGAATGAGAATTTTCTGAAAATATTGTTGAAATCCTAAGTCGATCCTTATGACAGTAGTGCGTGAATTAAATGAGAATGATCGTAATGACAAAAAGGACGGTAATGCCCTCGAGCACCGAAATGTCTGATTATTTTGAATGACGATATACCCTCAAGTTCTGTAATGAATGAATCGTCTGTAAAGGGTCGGAGAGTTAGGACGCCTTAATCTCGTTTGAGTACGTGAATGATAAAGGTACCAAATGGTAATTCAGAAAGAAATGGTAGATTTTATCTCAGTCTAAAATAACCGAAATACCCTCATGAGTTAATCGGTAGCTATGTATTTGACGAAATTCTGGATTTGTTAATAAGACTTAAATAGCTAAGGCTTCCTTAAGTGTTGAGAAATACGACACGTGTATGCTCATCGCTCACCATATCGATGTAAGGTAAGAAGATCCGCTTGGATTGTATGTTCGATTACTCAAAATTAAACCGTATAGTAAAGTATGAGGGCGACTTTTCAGACATATAATACAGTCAGTGTTAAGTTCTGATGCACGCTAATTACTCATATCTGAACGTTGGTAAGTATTGTCAAGTTGGATTACGCCGCATTAAACAAATTCTGGAGATATAATAAATTGTTAGAGCCCTTGAGAATTATAATTTTCGTTCTGATATGATTGTGCCATAGTATAAAATTTGTCATGACAGTCAAATAACTAAAAGGCCATGATAGCCTAAATAATCGGAACATCACTGAAAATATCTGATAACTTAAAAGACTTTAATTTAGAAATTCTTGAATGTCCGATTAGAAAACTAATGAGCAAATAGGATACCTGGGTTCTGTGAACCATTGCTTATTCAATGTTGGTATAATTATCAGATTGTCCAGGAATGTCGAAATGACCATAATGCCCTTATATGCTTAAATGACTAAAGTACTCATAAAATATCTGAACCTTCTAAGATCTTGATGCATCAATTCTTGAATACATGATATGAATTGTTTTACGAACCCCCTTTGTAATAGGGACCTCGTTTCAGAAATCTGTTCAAATTGTCAAAAGTTTAATGTGTCCCCTTTCTGTAAATGCCAAGTATCTTCAGGAAATAAAATATTTCATCTAGTGTGTTCCGTGTGTGATATATTTTGTTTAATAGATTGTATAATTGTTTAATCGTGAATAATATTATGTTTGATAAACTTGATATATGATGACATTCTCTGCCTACCTGATATATGTCTGCTCTATATGTATACTTGGTATGTGATCGTTTGATCCGTGATGGTATTGTCTGACTGTTTGATGAATTTGTTAGTATGATCTGTTAGTTTGACCTATGATGGTACAATCTGTGTGCATGATGAATGCTGAAAATGTTTGCTCTGTTCAATAGTATGCCCATTTATCTGTCAAAAGCATGAATTCTTCCGTTTCTGATGTTCTGAATAAAATATATCTGTCGCATGTATTCTGTTACCCATGTCTGGAATCTGAACACTGATTACTATCTGGGGTATACTGTTGGGTTATGTTATGAAGTCTCTGTTGGTACAGCCCTGATCAAGCTGGTAAATCCTTATGGACTCAAGGTCTCCCCTTGAGTGGCACCTACGCCCATCGGGCCTAGGGTAAGTCCTTATGGACTCAAGGTCTCCCCTTGAGTGGCACCTATGCCCATCGGGCCTAGGGTAAGTCCTTATGGACCTAAGGCAGCCCCTTAGGTGGCACCTATGCCCATCGGGCCTAGGGTAAGTCCTTATAGATGCAGTTCTGGGGGACTGCATATTGGTGTAAGGTTGGAGGGTAGTTCTTGTAAATTTTTGTATGAACATTGAACATTTGCATTTAATATGTTAGGTGCTCATATGATATGATGTTAAGTACTTATGTATGTTGATCTGCGCTTATTGGAACACACTAGACGTCACATCTCTGATTCCTACTTCGTATGTTACCAGCCTATATAATTTCTGTCTAATTTCTCAAGGTATGATTAGAGAACAAATACCATTATTCTTAGGGATGATGTAACCTCGAAATAGTAGAACAGAAATAGAGGTCTATCACTGCTTGAAACATCATGAAAATGTCATGCCTACCATATGTCTGCATGAGCTTATAGCATCTTTTGGTAGTTCTGTATTACTGAGCTTTCCCAAGCTCACGTTGTTTTTTTACCATCGCAGGTTAAAAAGAAAATATCATGACCTAATGTTTGACATCAGTGTTCGGAGTTCTCTCGGTGTTGCATCTGGAGTACGGTATTGTATAGTTAGTGGGCATGTATGTCGTGTATGTCATGTATGGTTCTGTGATAGAGTCTGTAAAGCATTTTCTGAAAATTTTTGTTATGCGTTTAAATGTTTTCCTGAATTGTATTTTAAACAGAAGTTAATTTTACAGTTTAATAAGTGTTTTGAGAAAGAAAAATCTTTTCATGTGTATTTTCATTGTGGGTCGCTCTTGTGACCCTAATGTGGCTTCCTAGGACCCGTTGTAACGCATAGGCGGGTCTAGGGGGTTACATTTAGTGGTATCAGAGCTTAGAGTTGCGTCATTCTGGGTAGATCGGCCGATCATCTGTCATAGGGTGTCTGGTCTGTGCATGCCCCTAGATCATAACCGTACTCCTCCGAGCCGAAACTCTGATGTCGAATCCTTTTTCTGAAATAACTGAATCTAAGCTTTCTGTCCGCTGTATCTCGAATTGTAATGACAAGGAATGTCTGTAACATTCGTCTGTGAATTGGATTAACTTAATGGATTTAAATCTGGATAAAGAGCCTGAGGTGGTTTATGTTTGTGAAATTGAAGATCTGGTTTAGATTAAGAATAAATGTTTGATCATGTGAGGAACCGATATAAGATTTTATGAAAGGCCATTTGATGATAATGATCATGTTTGAGAATACCCTAACGGGAATGTAATATATATATATATATGGACTTAAAAGAAAAGTGTTCGTGAATGTGTCGAAAGTGTATATTCTGTGGTGCCTCTATCATATACAAGGGGAAACAAGTGCCTGAATATTGTGCTAAAGGTAAGAGGTATCCATTCAAGACCTTGGTTATGATTGGTTGATATAAAGAAAGACATTTCTTTGAAATTTGAGACATGGTAGACTGTTATGTATCATTTCTGACTGAAGTTTAATGTTTACATCTTGAATTCTGGAAAGCCTTGCAGGAGTCCTTGGGTACTTATTTAAATTACAGTTAAAGTTCTTCGTCCGTATACTGATGGGCAACTTGAAAGAGAAATTCAGATTCTTGAAGATATACCTTTGGGTTGTTTGATTGACTTCTGTGGAAGTTTGGAATGTCTCTTGTTCTTGACTAAGACTGGTTATAATAAAAGATATGAGACAAGTGTTTGCTTGGCACCGTATGAAGGATGGTATGAATCTAAATTTTGTACTTCAATTATATGGCTTGAGATGTATCCTGAATGACATTGGGTCCAAAGATAGTTCGAGTGACTAGGGATATAATCAGATTGATATATGATCGTATGAGAGTCCTGAGAAACAATGATGCTCTAATGGATATGTTTCAGTACGAGAATGGATGAAAGAGCAATTTCTGCATTTGTCCACTCTGGTAAATTTCGAGGACGAAATTTCTTCTAAGGGGGGAGGAGTTGTAACACCCACAAAGAGGTATAATTATATAAAAAAAGGGAGACGTGTTGCCATGGGGTTTTGAACCCATGGCCTATGGTTGGTAAACTCAAACCTTAGCCATCTCAGCCAAGGTTCTTTTCTGATATTTGTCCTCACCGTTTTAATTTTAATCTTTGTTTTATTTTGTATGAACCAATATAAGTCAAGTCTGACTCTTCACCTGCCATTTTTTTTTGAAAATGGAAAACAAATCAGAGAGATTCTAGAGTTCTCTCATACCGTCACCTCAGCCACCACCGTTCGACCTCTCTAATCTCACTCACCAGGCCGTTGTGGACACCACCGCCACCATTGGCGTGTGCGCCGTCCCACCCCGTTCTGTTCGCCGTCGGTCACGCGTGCTCCCGTGCCGTCGTTCGCAGTTAAACTGAGCCAAAAGTTCGGCGAGTTTGGCCTCTGTTCTCCCTCTTTTCCGGCCGTGCCGTCGCCATTTCGCCTCACCGTCGGTACGGCCGAGCTTCCCACACCGAGTAGAGCAAAACCCAGGCGCTCCCTTGTTCGATCGACGCCGGCAAAGCCACCATCGGAGCTACGTAAGTTCCGGTGAACCTTTTTATTTCGCAAGGATTTTCGGTTCATTTCCGGCTTGTTTTGCGTTGATAAGGTATGGGTTGAAACCATGGTTGACTGATCTACATTTTTCTGGCAGAAATGGTGCATTTCGGGACTCCGGCGACCACTCCGGCGACCGTCCGGTGACCGGAATATTTGGGTAAGTAAACCGGGTTCAACCCGGTCTATATTGGTCCGAACCGGTTTGGCCCAAAGCCCAAACCTAGTTAACTCGTCCGACCCGACCCGACTCGCCCGACCCGTCCGACCCGACCCGTCCCGTCCGACTTGACCCGTCAACCCGAGTCAACTCAGCCCGAGTCAGCTCAATGAGTCAGCCGAGTCAACTCAGTGAGTTGACTCACCGAGTCAACACAGTTGACCCTGTTGGTTGCTAACGTCATCATGACGTCATCGGTTGACCTGGCCCCGTTGACTTTGACCTGCTGACGTCAGCGTTGACTTGCTGACGTCAGCGTTGACTTTGACCAAAAAGTCAAATTTTCCGAAAACTCCTATTTTATGTTTTTCGACGTTCTGAGTCCGTTTTTGAAGCCCGTTTTGCAAAATTCCAACCCGAAAGCCTCCGAATCTGACTTTGAATCCGAGTTTGCTTATATGTATTTAATTTTGGTTATGAGCTCTAAATAAGGACTGAAATGTGAATCTATGTCGTTGAAGGTATCAAGGTACCCTTATACCTTGGTGTTCGTGATGTCGTGGGACGTCCATTTTGGGATTCGAGTGCGGTTGAATAAAGTTTCATGAGTCGGCCGATGTAGCTCGGAGTTAAGGTAATACATTACTACCCCTTGTATGCTTTATGTACATGTTGATATCTGGTTATAGCATGCATGCTTATGATGAGTGTTTTGTGAAGTCTGCTTAAGGTGAATTCGATACGGAAAATAAGTATGAGAGTCAGTAAGAGTAAAATACTCGGTTAAGAATATTAATAGACCAGGAGTGTCGAAAGTGCTAATGATAATAATAATACAGTTAATTCTGAATCTCTATCAATGGTGTCTAAGAACCAATGTTCAGAATGCGGAGTATGAGATGTTGGATATGAAATTACGAAAATACCCTTAGAGCATAAGTATGACTAAACTACCCCTCCGATAAAGGAAATGACCTAAAATATGCATTCGTCCTGATTATGCAATTTACACTACCCAAGATGTATGTTTTAATGGAAAGACTTCGGCATCATTATGCAATACGTACGATACAAACTTGGATAATCCCTCAAACTCTGTATAACACATGAATGAGAATTTTCTGAAAATATTGTTGAAATCCTAAGTCGATCCTTATGACAGTAGTGCGTGAATTAAATGAGAATGATCGTAATGACAAAAAGGACGGTAATGCCCTCGAGCACCGAAATGTCTGATTATTTTGAATGACAATATACCCTCAAGTTCTGTAATGAATGAATCGTCTGTAAAGGGTCGGAGAGTTAGGACGCCTTAATCTCGTTTGAGTACGTGAATGATAAAGGTACCAAATGGTAATTCAGAAAGAAATGGTAGATTTTATCTCAGTCTAAAATAACCGAAATACCCTCATGAGTTAATCGGTAGCTATGTATTTGACGAAATTCTGGATTTGTTAATAAGACTTAAATAGCTAAGGCTTCCTTAAGTGTTGAGAAATACGACATGTGTATGCTCATCGCTCACCATATCGATGTAAGGTAAGAAGATCCGCTTGGATTGCATGTTCGATTACTCAAAATTAAACCGTATAGTAAAGTATGAGGGCGACTTTTCAGACATATAATACAGTCAGTGTTAAGTTCTGATGCACGCTAATTACTCATATCTGAACGTTGGTAAGTATTGTCAAGTTGGATTACGCCGCATTAAACAAATTCTGGAGATATAATAAATTGTTAGAGCCCCTGAGAATTATAATTTTCGTTCTGATATGATTGTGCCATAGTATAAAATTTGTCATGACAGTCAAATAACTAAAAGGCCATGATAGCCTAAATAATCGGAACATCACTGAAAATATCTGATAACTTAAAAGACTTTAATTTAGAAATTCTTGAATGTCCGATTAGAAAACTAATGAGCAAATAGGATACCTGGGTTCTGTGAACCATTGCTTATTCAATGTTGGTATAATTATCAGATTGTCCAGGAATGTCGAAATGACCATAATGCCCTTATATGCTTAAATGACTAAAGTACTCATAAAATATCTGAACCTTCTAAGATCTTGATGCATCAATTCTTGAATACATGATATGAATTGTTTTACGAACCCCCTTTGTAATAGGGACCTCGTTTCAGAAATCTGTTCAAATTGTCAAAAGTTTAATGTGTCCCCTTTCTGTAAATGCCAAGTATCTTCAGGAAATAAAATATTTCATCTAGTGTGTTCCGTGTGTGATATATTCTGTTTAATAGATTGTATAATTGTTTAATCGTGAATAATATTATGTTTGATAAACTTGATATATGATGACATTCTCTGCCTACCTGATATATGTCTGCTCAATATGTATACTTGGTATGTGATCGTTTGATCCGTGATGGTATTGTCTGACTGTTTGATGAATTTGTTAGTATGATCTGTTAGTTTGACCTATGATGGTACAATCTGTGTGCATGATGAATGCTGAAAATGTTTGCTCTGTTCAATAGTATGCCCATTTATCTGTCAAAAGCATGAATTCTTCCGTTTCTGATGTTCTGAATAAAATATATCTGTCGCATGTATTTTGTTACCCATGTCTGGAATCTGAACACTGATTACTATCTGGGGTATACTGTTGGGTTATGTTATGAAGTCTCTGTTGGTACAGCCCTGATCAAGCTGGTAAATCCTTATGGACTCAAGGTCTCCCCTTGAGTGGCACCTACGCCCATCGGGCCTAGGGTAAGTCCTTATGGACTCAAGGTCTCCCCTTGAGTGGCACCTATGCCCATCGGGCCTAGGGTAAGTCCTTATGGACCTAAGGCAGCCCCTTAGGTGGCACCTATGCCCATCGGGCCTAGGGTAAGTCCTTATGGATGCAGTTCTGGGGGACTGCATATTGGTGTAAGGTTGGAGGGTAGTTCTTGTAAATTTTTGTATGAACATTGAACATTTGCATTTAATATGTTAGGTGCTCATATGATATGATGTTAAGTACTTATGTATGTTGATCTGCACTTATTGGAACACACTAGACGTCACATCTCTGATTCCTACCTCGTATGTTACCAGCCTATATAATTTCTGTCTAATTTCTCAAGGTATGATTAGAGAACAAATACCATTTTTCTTAGGGATGATGTAACCTCGAAATAGTAGAACAGAAATAGAGGTCTATCACTGCTTGAAACATCATGAAAATGTCATGCCTACCATATGTCTGCATGAGCTTATAGCATCTTTTGGTAGTTCTGTATTACTGAGCTTTCCCAAGCTCACGTTGTTTTTTTACCATCGCAGGTTAAAAAGAAAATATCATGACCTAATGTTTGACATCAGTGTTCGGAGTTCTCTCGGTGTTGCCTCTGGAGTACGGTATTGTATAGTTAGTGGGCATGTATGTCGTGTATGTCATGTATGGTTCTGTGATAGAGTCTATAAAGCATTTTCTGAAAATTTTTGTTATGCGTTTAAATGTTTTCCTGAATTGTATTTTAAACAGAAGTTAATTTTACAGTTTAATAAGTGTTTTGAGAAAGAAAAATCTTTTCATGTGTATTTTCATTGTGGGTCGCTCTTGTGACCCTAATGTGGCTTCCTAGGACCCGTTGTAACGCATAGGCGGGTCTAGGGGGTTACAAAAATACTATAGCATTAATCAAGTAATTAAAACATAATATCATAAAAACATAATACCCTAAACCCAACAAAAGTATTTAGCTCATGTATAAGCCTAAAACATCCATAATAAATGTATAAGAGATTATGTCAATTTATCAAGAAAGGAAAAAGAAAAAAATCAAGTGTCCTCGACGTTCTCCTCCAAGCCTTCTAACTATGTTGCAGGTCCCTCACTCCTCAAGACTCTCTCGATGGCTCTCGTCATGTGGAGATTCCTCTAGACTTTCGACTCTGGTGGTTCTCCGGTAGCTGAAGACTAAGGGATGTTGTCTAAGATCGAGCTCCCTTTGTTTGTGGCTCAAGTGTAACGCCCCGATTTTGGGTTTAGAAGTTAGTCGTGTTCGGCTAAGAGGTTCGGGTGAACCGGTTTGAGTGAGTTATGCTAGTTTCAGGATTATTTTGAAATAAATGGTTTTTAGGGAGAGAAAATATTGAAAAAATTATATTATTAAAATAAGGTTTTAAAAGTTTTGGAGAGTTCAATTTGGTGAAATTGGACCGATTTTATTGGATTTTGAAAACGGTGACTAATTTGTAGAAATTGGAAAATTTCGTTTTAATGAAAAAATTGAAGAGGGCCAAAACTTAGAATCCTTAGGGAGATATTACACCAACGTGTTATCAGCTATTCCCTTGATTTTGTGTTTTAAAATGATTTAATTAATAGATTTATTAAATGTGAAGTGATAAAAAAGGATTTTTAAAAAAGGTTAAACATTTTATTACGTAACTAATTTTCTTCTAAACTTTTCTCTCATCTTTCCCACCAGCCAAACTACATTTTCATCACTAAAGTCTCCAGATATTTATCTCATTTCATCTACTTTTGATTTCTAAATGATGCTCATGGATTTCTACATCAACTAGCTAAAGTTTTCTTGAAGCATTTCTTCAAAATCATTGCAAATCAAGGGGAAAGCTTGTGTTAGAGGCGATCTTTCTTTTCTCTCCTCTAATCAAGGTTCTTTATTCAAATTCCAATTCTCTCCTCTAATCAAGGTTCTTTATCCAAATTCCCAAGTCTTTGGCTCTCTTATTATGTTTAATAAAACGATTTTATAATTTAATTGATGAAAATGACTAAATCAATTTTGCAAGGTGATTTCTCAATATTTTCGTTAGGGTACTGTTTTGATTGATTTGAGATTGATTTTAATCATGATTTGGATGTTAAATGATGTTAAAATAAAGGTTTTATAATATTAATCCCGAATCAAGATGGATCTCTAGTTGTTAGGTTGTTAGATTTTGGGTTTTTGTGGTGCTTGTGTGAAATCTTAGTTGTTGGAGATATAAGAATGAAATTAGGTTGATTTTAGATGTTGATTGATGATAAAAATTGTATGGAAGTGTTAGATTATGGCTGGGCTGAGTTTAGAGAGTGATCAAAAGTGATTTCGGTTGTTTTGAATGGGAGTTTTGGTGTTTATGGGCTGAGCAGTGAGATTGTATAAGTTTCTGGTGATTTTAATGCATTGTGATGCATTAATCCTATGTTCTTGTGTGGTATAAACATGGGATAGCACATCAGAAACAATCGGTGAAGTTCCGGGGGCTTCAGACACTTATTTCGCGTCGACTAATCTTTGTTTCGCGAGTCGGTGAGTGAGAACGTGATTTTGTAGCACCCTAAATCCTAGCCTAATAGTAATAAGGATCTATGTAACGCCCCAGTTTTGGGCTCAGAAGTTTTAGGCGTTGACCGGTTCGGTCAAAGTGCTGATCGAATATATAAGAGTGAATTTAGGAAAGCCTAGTTCGGGTTGCATTAAAAATATGGAAAAATGTTCTAAAATCATATTTTAATATATAAAAGAGAACTGTGAAATCAATTTTGGAAAATATGGTTCGGAAGGTTGACATTTTGGCTAGTGACCAAAATGTAATTTTTGAAAGTTTGGTGACTGTTTTATAAAGGATAGGTTGAATTTCCTAAGTTTGGCTTGAGTTTTTGGTTGTTTTTGGAGTGTTTTTGGTGATCTGTTATACCTGGAGGTATAAGGACGTGTTTGTGATCATTTTGGATGTTATTTGATGTTTAAATATGGTTAGAAGTGATGGATCTTGGCTGGGCTAAGTTTTGGAAGTTTTTGGAGGTTATTTCGGTTGTGTTTGGTAGCCGAAATGTTGGATTTGTGATGAGCAGCGAGTTGTGTTGTTGTTGCTGGTGTTTTAATGCATAATGATGCATTAATCCTCTGTTGTTGTGTGTTTGAAACAGGGGAGTTTGATCCGTGAGCTTTGGAGGTGTTTGCGGAAGGTTTCGGATGCTTGGAAGGCTTGTTGGCTAGCCTTGTTTTGTGTATCGGTGAGTGAAGTTGGGTTTTCAGCTTTAAAACCAAGGTTTGAAGGTTTTGGGAGCTTAGTATAAGTCTAAACAACTTTGCTAAGCTCAAGAGTAAGTAAATGGTTTTCGCTCATGAATTGTGTTGTGAATTGGCTTTTAAAGCAATTGTGGTTGTTGATTGATATGCATGTGTTTTGCATGATTTAAATTATGTTTTGAAAGCATATTGTAAGCATGGTTTAATGCTGGTTTTGAAAGCCATATGTAAAGGATGCTCAAGGTAAGAGGTCCTTGGTTTTGTACATGGAAAATGTGGTTTTGATGCATGATGTTGCATGATGTTCAATGGCTTTGTGTAATGCTTAAAAACAGTGAATTAATGATGGTAAATGATGGTTTATGCATTGTGGTTATGCATGTGAATTAAATGATGGTTTATGCATTGTGGTTATGCATGTGAATCATTGGACTAATGATGGAAAGTTGGTTATATTGGCAAGTGAGGAAAATGGTTCTTGGTTCGTTGATCGGATATAGTTAGCCGGCTATAGGATTGGGTGCACCGTGAATTAAGTCGCCTTGGAGGTGGAGTGGTCAGGAGTGGACCGGAAAGCTCCCTTCAAGTATCCTAACGAGATGGTTAAGGTCATAATGGAGGTGGATGCCCATTCGAGGACCTTGATTGAGCAAAGGTTATATGGTGTTTAAAAGTCCATATGTGAGAACCTTGTGCTTGTTGAGATCACAATGGAGGTGTAATGCCCATGTGTGGATCTTGTGTAGGGTGTCCCGGATCTCGTTAGTGATGTTATACAACTACCAATCGGTGATGCAAAGGTTGTATGGTGTTTGAAAGTCCATACAAGGGAACCTTGTGCATGTCAAGGTTGTATGGTGTTTAAAAGTCCATACATGGGAACCTTGGGAAAAGTTGAGGTTGTGTGGTGTTTGAAAGTCCATACATGGGAACCTCGGGAAAAGTTGAGGTTGTATGGTGTTTGAAAGTCCATACATGGGAACCTCGGGAAAAGCTAAGGTTGTATGGTGTTTAAAAGTCCATACATGGGAACCTTAGGGTGTTGAGGTCAAATGGTGTTTAAAAGTCCATTTGGAGACCTTGGATTGGTAGTGTGTATGAAGCGTAGGGGACAACACTTGTTATCCGCGTATCCGATCGGGTGTTGAGTTGGAAAGTGGATGTGTTGGTCACTTGGAAGCCAATGTAATGTTCTTGATTATAAAGAAGCATGGGATGCTTGAAAAGATGCATGGTTGCATAAAAAGTGGTTAATGCTTGTGAATGCATGTTTACTTGTTAAGTTGAACAAGTGTTGATTATCATTTGGTAAATGATGCATGTGTACATGAAATCTCTTAAATGCATTGGAGTCTTGTTAAGACTTGTTTTAAAAGGCATGTGATGATGATGATGTGATTCATAAGTTGTCTTTGTTTAATGCATGATTTGGATTGCTTGAATTAAGGGTTTAAAAGGGGTTTCTTGCTTGATATGATGTTCAAGTTTATGAATGGGTAATATGAAATGGAAGTGTTTTCCCAAGGTTTTGATTTAACTTGCATAAGGTGTTTATGCAAGGTTTGGTTAAATGGATGATTTTGAAAGTTGTGCTTTGAAATGGTTTTCTTAGTTTGCTAAGCTAAGGGTTGGTTTTCATGTATGTGCAATGCATGGTTAAAGCATGTTGTTGAAAAGGGTTTTCAAACATGGTTTTGGTGGTCAAATCGGGTTGTTTTAAAAGTGTTTTGTAACCCGCTGCATTGATGGTGTTTTGGTTTTGAGCATTCCTCACTAAGCATTATGTGCTTACGCTCCTTTTTGTCCATCAATGCAGATTCTTGAAGTTGGGACAGCTAGGAGCAAGGGATTGAAGGTGGACTCCATTTTGAGATGTATGTCTCGGTGAATAGCTATAGTTAATAAAGGCAATGGGGGTAGAATCTCTTGGAATGTGTTTTTGTGTTCGTATATGTTCGGACAAGTATGTTTTAATGTTGATGATGTTGCTGAATCATGTACTGGCTTTAATGAGATTGAATTGGAAGTTTGTGCTTAAATGGTTGCTTGTGTAGGAAGCATGCCTATAGATTTGGGGCTTTTTGCTTATGAGGTTAAATTGTTGATTTGATGATGCCTATAAGTCATATATATGTTGAATTGCATGCTGGTAAAGTTTGGTGACTTTTGGAGCATGTTTGAATGATCAAATGTGTGTTTGAGTGATCAAAATGTTGCAATCTGGGCAGGGCGTTTCGGAACAGATGACACCGTTTCGGAACGGGTGCCTTGCATAAACCCAGGCGTTCGAAACGGGTGCCACCGTTCCGGAACGGTTTGGCTACTGCCAGACCCCCGTTGCGGAACGCGTTGCGGAACGGGCCCGTGTTTCAAAATGTTTGCATTTTGGTCCTCAATCTTGTTTGTGCAATTGTATGAGTTTGGGATGTCCGTTTGAGCTGAAATTTGGCAGGGAAGCATGAAACCTGATTAATTTTAAGTTGGTAACTTAAAATCTGGTTAAGTCCTTAAAGTTTTCAGAAATTACAATTTGGTCCCTAAAGTTGTAATTTGTTCAATTGGGTCCCTGTTTGATCTCTGATGTTTGTGATCTTTGAGTATGATGTTTGTGTGATCACAATTAGGGCTAATGTGCATCTAGACAAGATTAAAAAGAAAAAAAAGGGTCGTTAATCAAGGTTGACTTTCGGGTTGACTTTGGTTTTCCACGTGTGACTTTCTTAATTCGGGTCAACCGTCCAGACCGGGTTAAGGGGGTTACATTTGGTGGTATCAGAGCTGAGTTGCGAATGTTTGGGGAAAACGGTAAGTTGTTGTGATGTGTGTTTGATGTTTACCTTGTTGTGTGGTTGAATGTTGGTTGAAACATGTGTTTTTGAGCATGTTGCTGATATTTTCAAACATGCTGTATGGTTATGAATCTTGGTTGAACCTATGTGGTTTTATGCTAATGCTGTGAGCTGGTGATATGCTTGATGAACTTGTAATGAGTATGTTATGTTGCTAATATGCTGTTGCAAGTGGATGCTGTTTGGTGTAAGCATGATCAAAGTATGTTGTTTGATATGCTTGATGTTGTGATATTCATGTTTGTGTTGACTGTTATGTCATGTAAAAAGGGGAGGATTCGGGATACCCATTGCCTTATTAATATAGCTATTGTGTTATTTTGGAGTTGGAGTTTGAATCCTTGCTTAAAGCTGGTTTAACTGGTTTGTTTGTTTGTTTGTTGTGAATGTTTGTTGTTGTTAGTAGTATGGCAAAATCGATGAAAGAATGGCAGTTGGGTGAGATGGTTGCTGCCTTGGGGCAGGTTGTTAAGGCATGGAATTCACCCTTTTGTAGAGGTGTTTTGTCTCAGTCTTCTGTGCCTGGAGTTGAGGTGTTAAGGCAGGAGAAAGAAGCTGGTTCTGTGGTGAAGAGTTCATCACCTGTTGTTCAAGAGGTGTTGGGAACATCTCAGGCTGTGGTAAAGGTAAAGTCAGTGGATGTGCTGGCTGGATGTGTGGGTTTGCCGAAGCAGCGTTTGCTTGATTTGGGTGCTGTGGAGTATCATGGTTCTTCACCGGAGATGTTTGAGGCCTGGTTGGCCGATGTGATTCTGATTTTGGATCAGGAAGGTTGTGATTATGCCTGCAAGCTAGGAAGTGTTGTTTCTCTGATGTTGGAGGATGCTTGTGCCTGGTGGACATCTGTGGCGGTGGCGTCACATATCCATGATATTGATTGGGATTTCTTTGTATCTGCTTTTTGTGAAAGGTATCTTGGAAGGGACTTTCCAAGGGTTAAACAATGTGAAGGCAGCGCTGTTGTGGAGCAAGTGTTGCTTGAGCACGGAGTGGAAGCTCAGCTACCTGTGTGTGATCGTTGTGAAAGGCAACATGTTGGAAGTTGTTGGGGCGCGGGTGCTTGCTGGAACTGTGGTTCTAAGGTGCATGTTAAGCGTGATTGTCCTCATGGAGTGAAGTCAGCTTCAGTGATAGCCAAAGGGTCTCTGAAAGGTCGTGGGTACGGCCGAGGCAAGGTTCAGAGGTGGCAGAAAGAGCAGAAAGTTGTGAAGAGTTTGGGAAGTGATTTTTGCTGGAAATGTGGGTCTGCTGGACACATGAGTCGTGATTGTTTGATGTTGGCTCGGAATAGCCAAGGTTCCTTACCACAAGGAGTCGGTGGTGATCTCAGTGTGTTAGCTGGTGCCGCAGTGGTGCGGCAGGAGGATGATGGTTCCGCGAGGAAGAGAGCCCTTCCGATGAATCTTCAGGGAGGTGTTGTGTTTTCAGGTAACCTTGTTAAGTAATCTTTGCTCTAGTTACCTTGGTTTAGTTTCTGTTGTTTTTCCTTGCGTGGTAAGTTTAGTCTTGTTGCTAGCATGTCTGGGGTAATGGTTGTAGTTTTGGAAGCATCTTTGGTGTGAAGAAGGTTTAGTGAGTATCTTGTGGTTAATGGTTGTTGGAATGATGGAGTTAGATAAGTTAGGAGTGAGGTAGGAGGTTGTTCTTAGGCAGATTTGAGGATGTTATTGGAGGGTGTGAACTGGCATTCATGCACAGTTAAAATCATTGTTATATGCTATATTATATATGTGCTGGTCCATGCATACATGTGGCATGACATTAGAGGTTTTGCATACATGTACATCAGGCATTGATAGGGCATGTAGGTGATCATGCATACGATGTTCACGCTCGCTAATAACTAATCGAATCTGTTAGTATGGTGGTTGGGCTAGTTTGGATGATGGGTTTTTAGAGGTTGTTTTGGTGCTGAGTGAGGGTTAGAAGTAATATTAAGCTAGTTGCTAGCAGTGGTGAGAGTGGTATAGCCTGTGGTAGAAGGATAGTGTTGTTGCTTAAAGAGTTTAGTGGTTTGGTGGTGGAGAGTACCGGTTGAGGTTAGAATCAGTCAAGTGGTTTGAATAAGCTAAGTGGAAGGGGTAGTTCCTTGGTGCTAAGTGATGTTGCGGTTTAGAGGTTGTGTTTTCAAGTGCTGAAGCAGCTTAGCTTTTAAGTTGTTGTGGAAGGGTTGTGTTTGTGAGTGTTGGTTCTTAGCAACCTTTGAAGAGTTGAGAAGATGATCTGTATGTTTAAGCTGGGTGATGATCTAATAAGACAGGAGTTGTGGTCAAGCTTGTGGAGGATAGGCTGTGAAAGATCGAAGGTTTTGTTGGTTGTATGGGTTCTTGTGAGAAGTGGTTGGTTGGTTGTGAGTTTGTGAGTTTCTTTTGGAGTCAGCAGGTGGTGTGTGGGATGGCTGGCGGAGTTGAGTTGGGGTTGTGATGTAATTTTGGAATCTGGGTGAGTAGTCCTTGTGAGTTGTTATGGTAATGATAGCGGCAGATGTGAAGGAATGTCAGCTTTCGTTGAGAAGTTTGGGTAAGCAGTTGATGCTTAAGAATTTTTGCTTGTTGGGAAAATTCTTGGAAGAGGTTTGGGAGTTTGCAAGAGTTTGGAAGCAGGGAAGTTTGCATAGTGGCTGATTTGGTTTGGTTGGTGTCACTGTGTAAACAAGTCTTGGGAGTTGTGTGTTGCAGTGTTGTGTGCTGTAAGGTTGAAGTTCTTCAGGTTGATGTCGGGGCTGTGTATGGTCCGGATATGTGAGAGGTTAAGTGGTGGTTATCTTTGAGTGTTCTGGATTTTGTGAACAGCGTGTGGTGGTGTTGAGTTTGGTGGAGTTTTGTGTGGAATGTGTCCAGTAATGGTTGAGGCTGTTGTGTTGCCTTGTGTGTTGGTTTGAGAAGGTTGTGGTTCTCTTGTCGCCAGTTGAAATTTCGGGGACGAAATTTCCTAAGGGGGGAGAGTTGTAACGCCCCGGTTTTGGGCTCAGAAGTTTTAGGCGTTGACCGGTTCGGTCAAAGTGCTGATCGAATATATAAGAGTGAATTTAGGAAAGCCTAGTTCGGGTTGCATTAAAAATATGGAAAAATGTTCTAAAATCATCTTTTAATATATAAAAGAGAACTGTGAAATCAATTTTGGAAAATGAGGTTCGGAAGGTTGACATTTTGGCTAGTGACCAAAATGTAAATTTTGAAAGTTTGGTGACTGTTTTATAAAGGATTGAAACTTTGAATCTTTAAGGAGCTATTATTCCAAAAAGGATTTCTCCAGATTTTTCTAAGATATTTTAAGGCTTTATTCTGATTTTAAAGTTTATGAAATGTGGAGGGAAATCATTTTACCATTTCATAACTAACTTTTCTATTTTCTCTCAATTTTCCTTTTCTCTCATTTTCTCTCAACCCAAACACAATTCTCCAGATTTTCTTCTCTGATTTTGTCATCTAAATCACTCATTTCAACTCTCCTTTGATTCCTCATCATCTTATCAACAAAACCTCTCAATTTGCAAGTTGTTTCATCAAGCTTTTTGGCTCTAAAAAGGAGAAACTCAAGTTTGGAGGTAAGAACGTCCTTCTCCTCTAAACTATCAGTTCTTTACTGAAATTCCTAAGTTCTCAATCCTTGATTTGTGATTTGTTAAAGGCTTTTCAATTGAGATCTTGATTTTTGGCTTAAAATGCAAGATTTGGTGATTTTGGTGAAATTTTCGTGTGATCTGTTTAAGAAGGGTTTTGAGGTGTCAAATTGATGTTAAATGAATGCTAAATTGATTAGAAGTTGAGGTTTAATTAATGCAATCCCGGATAGGTTGAATTTCCTAAGTTTGGCTTGAGTTTTTGGTTGTTTTTGGAGTGTTTTTGGTGATCTGTTATACCTGGAGGTATAAGGACGTGTTTGTGATCATTTTGGATGTTATTTGATGTTTAAATATGGTTAGAAGTGATGGATCTTGGCTGGGCTAAGTTTTGGAAGTTTTTGGAGGTGATTTCGGTTGTGTTTGGTAGCCAAAATGTTGGATTTGTGATGAGCAGCGAGTTGTGTTGTTGTTGCTGGTGTTTTAATGCATAATGATGCATTAATCCTCTGTTGTTGTGTGTTTGAAACATGGGAGTTTGATCCGTGAGCTTTGGAGGTGTTTGCGGAAGGTTTCGGATGCTTGGAAGGCTTGTTGGCTAGCCTTGTTTTGTGTATCGGTGGGTGAAGTTGGGTTTTCAGCTTTAAAACCAAGGTTTGAAGGTTTTGGGAGCTTAGTATAAGTCTAAACAACTTTGCTAAGCTCAAGAGTAAGTAAATGGTTTTCGCTCATGAATTGTGTTGTGAATTGGCTTTTAAAGCAATTGTGGTTGTTGATTGATATGCATGTGTTTTGCATGATTTAAATTATGTTTTGAAAGCATATTGTAAGCATGGTTTAATGCTGGTTTTGAAAGCCATATGTAAAGGATGCTCAAGGTAAGAGGTCCTTGGTTTTGTACATGGAAAATGTGGTTTTAATGCATGATGTTGCATGATGTTCAATGGCTTTGTGTAATGCTTAAAAATACTGAATTAATGATGGTAAATGATGGTTTATGCATTGTGGTTATGCATGTGAATTAAATGATGGTTTATGCATTGTGGTTATGCATGTGAATCATTGGACTAATGATGGAAAGTTGGTTATATTGGCAAGTGAGGAAAATGGTTCTTGGTTCGTTGATCGGATATAATTAGCCGGCTATAGGATTGGGTGCACCGTGAATTAAGTCGCCTTGGAGGTGGAGTGGTCAAGAGTGGACCGGAAAGCTCCCTTCAAGTATCCTAACGAGATGGTTAAGGTCATAATGGAGGTGGATGCCCATTCGAGGACCTTGATTGAGCAAAGGTTATATGGTGTTTAAAAGTCCATATGTGAGAACCTTGTGCTTGTTGAGATCACAATGGAGGTGTAATGCCCATGTGTGGATCTTGTGTAGGGTGTCCCGGATCTCGTTAGTGATGTTATACAACTACCAATCGGTGATGCAAAGGTTGTATGGTGTTTGAAAGTCCATACAAGGGAACCTTGTGCATGTCAAGGTTGTATGGTGTTTAAAAGTCCATACATGGGAACCTTGGGAAAAGTTGAGGTTGTGTGGTGTTTGAAAGTCCATACATGGGAACCTCGGGAAAAGTTGAGGTTGTATGGTGTTTGAAAGTCCATACATGGGAACCTCGGGGAAAGCTAAGGTTGTATGGTGTTTAAAAGTCCATACATGGGAACCTTAGGGTGTTGAGGTCAAATGGTGTTTAAAAGTCCATTTGGAAACCTTGGATTGGTAGTGTGTATGAAGCGTAGGGGACAACGCTTGTGATCCGCGTATCCGATCGGGTGTTGAGTTGGAAAGTGGATGTGTTGGTCACTTGGAAGCCAATGTAATGTTCTTGATTATAAAGAAGCATGGGATGCTTGAAAAGATGCATGGTTGCATAAAAAGTGGTTAATGCTTGTGAATGCATGTTTACTTGTTAAGTTGAACAAGTGTTGATTATCACTTGGTAAATGATGCATGTGTACATGAAATCTCTTAAATGCATTGGAGTCTTGTTAAGACTTGTTTTAAAAGGCATGTGATGATGATGATGTGATTCATAAGTTGTCTTTGTTTAATGCATGATTTGGATTGCTTGAATAAGGGTTTAAAAGGGGTTTCTTGCTTGATATGATGTTCAAGTTTATGAATGGGTAATATGAAATGGAAGTGTTTTCCCAAGGTTTTGATTTAACTTGCATAAGGTGTTTATGCAAGGTTTGGTTAAATGGATGATTTTGTAAGTTGTGCTTTGAAATGGTTTTCTTAGTTTGCTAAGCTAAGGGTTGGTTTTCATGTATGTGCAATGCATGGTTAAAGCATGTTGTTGAAAAGGGTTTTCAAACATGGTTTTGGTGGTCAAATCGGGTTGTTTTAAAAGTGTTTTGTAACCTGCTGCATTGATGGTGTTTTGGTTTTGAGCATTCCTCACTAAGCATTATGTGCTTACGCTCCTTTTTGTCCATCAATGCAGATTCTTGAAGTTGGGACAGCTAGGAGCAAGGGATTCAAGGTGGACTCCATTTTGAGATGTATATCTCGGTGAATAGCTATAGTTAATAAAGGCAATGGGGGTAGAATCTCTTGGAATGTGTTTTTTTCTTCGTATATGTTCGAACAAGTATGTTTTAATGTTGATGATGTTGCTGAATCATGTACTGGCTTTAATGAGATTGAATTGGAAGTTTGTGCTTAAATGGTTGCTTGTGTAGGAAGCATGCCTATAGATTTGGGGCTTTTTGCTTATGAGGTTAAATTGTTGATTTGATGATGCCTATAAGTCATATATATGTTGAATTGCATGCTGGTAAAGTTTGGTGACTTTTGGAGCATGTTTGAATGATCAAATGTGTGTTTGAGTGATCAAAATGCTGCAATCTGGGCAGGGCGTTTCGGAACAGATGACACCGTTTCGGAACGGGTGCCTTGCATAAACCCAGGCGTTCGAAACGGGTGCCACCGTTCCGGAACGGTTTTGCTACTGCCAGACCCCCGTTGCGGAACGCGTTGCGGAACGGGCCCGTGTTTCGAAACGGGCTTTGCCTGTTTCGGAACGGGTGACCGTTGGGGGCTGACATGGGCGGTTAAATGTTTCAAAATGTTTGCATTTTGGTCCTGAATCTTGTTTGTGCAATTGTATGAGTTCGGGATGTCCGTTTGAGCTGAAATTTGGCAGGGAAGCATGAAACCTGATTAATTTTAAGTTGGTAACTTAAAATCTGGTTAAGTCCTTAAAGTTTTCAGAAATTACAATTTGGTCCCTAAAGTTGTAATTTGTTCAATTGGGTCCCTGTTTGATCTCTGATGTTTGTGATCTTTGAGTATGATGTTTGTGTGATCACAATTAGGGCTAATGTGCATCTAGACAAGATTAAAAAGAAAAAAAAGGGTCGTTAATCAAGGTTGACTTTCGGGTTGACTTTGGTTTTCCCCGTGTGACTTTCTTAATTCGGGTCAACCGTCCATACCAGGTTAAGGGGGTTACAATCTATTTCCTAAATTGCAAATTAAATTGAACTTAAACCAAGATTAACTGAATTAATTAAGGACTTAATTGAAAGAGAGTGCAAAATTGAGATTTAAATTTAAATGACTAAATCGAATTAAAGGATAAATAAGAAGATTGCATGCTAATTAATTGAATTCCAATAATTGCCCCTCCACTATCTCATGCTTAAGACATAATTAGAAGGGCAAATTAGAGGTTTACATGTCTAAAATAGGATGACACTAAGTCATCTCCTTCATTTCACTTAGCCAGGCAAACTAACTTAGAGAGAGAGGGAGAGATTGAAAGACAAACAACCATGGAAAGCTTGATTTCTTTTGCATGATTGGGAATTTGAGATTTGAAATTTAGTTTGAGAAGCTTGGTAAGCTCCACACTCTTAGCCGAATTGAATTGTAGCTTTAAACTCTTGAATGTTGATTCCTTTCATGTTATTTTGATTTGAGTATGATGCTGGAAAATTTATTTGACTGATTTATAGACTATAACCATGTTAGATTATCAAACGGATAATGAAATTAAAGTGGGAATCAGCTTAACCGAATCATAAGAACATGCATAGGGGCACTCTACTAATGTGTTCATAAAATTGGTGAAATAGATGATGTTATAATGAAATCTGGAAAATTTAGTGTAGGAGAAAGTTGCTGGAAATTGGGTTTACTAGTGAATTGATGTGTTTAAACAAGTGAAAGTACTATTAAATTGATGAAACCTGACCTTAGGGTGAAACTGGTCACATAGAAAACTTAGTTGATAATTTAGGGAGTGTTTTGAACAAACTGATGAATTTGATACTAAATTATAGTAATTAAGGCAGTGGAAATTTTAGTAAAATGTAGGGAAAACTTTAAAGTAAATGTTAGAAACTTAGGTTGGCATGAATTAAGGTTAAATGAATAGCTTTAATGAGAATAATTGCAGGATAGGTGAAATGGAACTGTTCTCGATTACTGTTAAATTAAGGATCTCAATGAACTCTTTAGAGGTTAAACTCAATATGTAAAAACATGAGATTAACAAGATAATTAAGGGTTTAAAGGCCTAAAATGAACTAGTAAAGGTCCTAGGTGAATAAACTCGTAAATGTGGACTAAAATGAAACCTAGGTAGTTTCAAGACTGTAATTTGACCTGACTTTGAATGCTAATCATTATTGATCTAGAATTGAGAAAAATATGATCCTTATATAGTTGAAAATATAATTGAATTAGCTTTCTAACCAGGTAAATTAATTGAAATTCCAATGTGTAAATTAAAACATATGAATATATTTGTAACTAGGGTGGAAACTGCCAGAACAGGAAACATAATTGTATTGAACTGTGTTTGGACTTGCTTGACTGAAGTTATGTGATTGAACTGATAGCTAATATGCTCTCTTTGTGTTTATGTGTGGATTGTTAGACCAAGAAATTGAGGATACTTTGGAAGAAGCAAGGATCGGCCAAGCATCTAGGAAGAACAAAGGGATATACATCAAGGAACAAGAATAGCTAATTGCTTGGAGTTTTGTGAGTGTAGTTAATCTTAGGGTTGGGACTAGTGTCCTAACCATTGTTATATGTTTAAAATTATATTATAGATGAAAGCATGAAATGAATCTAATTCATATTGGTAAATTATCATAAGGGAAGAAATGGTTAAAAGGAAATGAGTTAGTATGAACAATGGTTGATAGTTAGTTAGCTTTACATGAACTTGTTGTGGATTGCCATTGATTTGATAATTATATGAATGATGAAATGAATGATATTCTACTTCCAATGGATGTGAAATGATGCTTGAGAATATTGAATGTTGATTTCTAGGAATTATGAAAGCATGAATACGAAATATGGACTATTTACTAGAGATATGAAGTGTGAAATGAAGTCACTAGGTTTGACTGCTTAGTCACTTGTATTGTGTTTGCTTAATCTAAAAGACACGGAAAGCCCTTGGTTGACTAGTTGGTCTTAGGTAGAATGTCATGCCTTAGAGTTTAGAGCTTGATTGTCCTGGTACGTTAGTGTACCCTACTGATTAGTGTTGTAGACACCCTACTGTTAGATACTTTGAGTATCGAGTTGATTTGATACGTATGTGTCCTACTGATTGGTGTTGGATACACCCTACTGTTTTGGTACTTTGAGTACCCTACTAAGACTTGATTACCTAGTCCTACTATCTACCAAGGCAAAACAAACTATTAAGCTTGAATAAGACATGTTACATGAACAATGAATGAACAAGGTGATACTTGCCATTGAGCTGCTATGAAATGAAATTACAAATATAAAATGATAGAAATGCTATTTTGATTTGCTCATTAATTGAAAGACAAGCCTTATTTAATATTGACCCCATTCGAATAGGGGATTGATGAACATTGTGCTCATTTGTTTGATCTTTGATGCACCTTGTTGCTTGATTGTTTAAAATAGTAATTGGCTACTTGCTTAATGTGCGACTTTTGAACCTTGAAATGAATTTTTTTTCCCTTTGATGTGTATATTTTATTGGTGTATGAACTAGCTAGGTATGGACTCTTCTTAATTAAAGCTTAGTAAGAATAAACCTGATTAAAATGTATATGAACACTTAAATAACAATCTTGATAATTTGTTAAGTAGCTGCTACCTCACTAAGTACTTAAAGTACATATCGCTCTTGTTTTTCCTTCTTCCCAAAACACAGGTTTAGGTGGATCAAAGTTTCCCAAAACCTTGTTTCGAGCAATTCACAAGTGAAGAATTCAAGTATGGCTTGTTTTGTTCTTATGGTACTCCTAATTGGTGGCCTAGTCTTATGTTTAGTGGTCCAAATATCATGTGTTTGGCTTATAATGAAAATGTATATGGAATGTATGTAAAACGCTTGAGGCTTAGGATGTCATGTTTTATGGTACTTTGGCTATGTAAATATAACTAAGATGGTTGTATGAACTTAATTGGCTTGATAGCCACCTTTTGATTTGTGTGTGTGTGTGTGTGTGCAGTTCTTAAGTAATTCTTGTTTAGATGTCATAATGGATGAATGGAACTATCCTTGTAAATTATAAGAACTTTAATACTTGTGATCTTTCTTGATAAAGAAGTAACCTATTCGAAAGTCGTTAGGAGTCTACTTGACTAATCTAATACGAATTAAATGAATTGTGCCCTAAGTTACATGAAGTGTTTGACTGTAATAATTTTAGAGAAATAATATATGGTTTCTTGATTGATAAGGGGTAAATCGAATGAGAGATGATATTGTTTAGAATGAATTGAATTTGGTAACATCTTTACTAAGTAATTATAAGAAAAGTTCAAATTGGCCCCTAAATTCTCATGTCGATGTTTGGCTATAAGCTCCGACAATCCTCGCTCCTAACCCGTGTGAGGGGTGTTACATAAAGTGGTAATCAAGGCTAAAGGACTAGATCCTACGAATAAACCGAGTCTACATGCATTATATAGGATTGAGTTATGCCACCTAGGAGTTGTGTTCTCAATATACTTGTGTAATTGCTCTTCTAACTCCTTTCTTTCGTTCAATCGTAGTATGTTTGAGACAAGAGAAGCTCAGGACGATCAAAGTCCCTGAGAATCCTCTAGCGAGGGCAATAGTGTAAGGCTCGATCAGAATCTTCCAAGATAAATAGAACATCAAGAAACTGATTAACCGCGAACTTAAGCTCAGCCTCAACAGGATGCCCCTGCCATCCAAGCAGTTCAAAGGGAATGTCTCTTAAGCATGAAAGAGATGTTCGACCATCTCGTATTGAATTTAAAATAAGACCGCCCTGTTGCCCCTGCAACTGTTACATCAAACTGAGCCCCAATTGACAAATTAGCCCAGCATAGAGCTTACACTTTTACAGGAGCAAATGAAGACAAGCCATAGGATGACGACTACTAGCTGGAACGTACTACTCAAATCCTGACCAAGTAGTTACAATTCTCGGATGAGCATAAATTCGAGTGTGCCATCGCTCTGTTGGTAGAGAAAGCGTTAAGCTGGTGGGAAACCACTACTTTAATTGCCCCGGCTGAATCGATGACATAGAAGTTCTTTGTTGAAGAGTTCAATAAGAAGTATGTAAGTGAGCAATACTTGACGGATCACCAAAGACTTTTCTTGTACTTAAAGCAAGACAACCGACCTATTGAACAATACGTTGTTGACTTTTGCAAGTATTGTAAATATGGTTCGGAATACATTAAGACCGAGAAAGACAAGTGTCGGATGTTCATGGACAGCTTGAATGAAGAGTTGAGTTTGATGTTTACCGCCCTGGGAATCACGGACTTTCAAACTCTAGTGAACAGAGCTATCACGACCGAGGAAAAGATAAAGGCCGCGGAAAAGAGGAAGGGTGGATATCGAAGTGATAAGAAGTGGAAACATGATAACAAATCTAGCTGGCAGTATAAGAAGGGTAAATCTCAGAAGGAAGGATCCTCAACTTACACTCCTGCTCCTAGATGCAACTACACTGAGACCCCAATCAGTGAACAAGTTAGCAGTCCTGGTTGTTTCTGTTAACAGGACAGGAAGTTCTGAAAAAGCTCCTACCTGTAAATATTGTCAAAAACCACATCACGATTAATGCAGAGTCCAGTCCAATCTTTTCATTACGTGTGGTGGTGGTGATCACTACATCAAGGATTGCCCATGAAAATCAGATAAAGCTTCAGCTTGTAATGCTGCTAATCTGAGCTCGGTTCCTTCTGGCATAAATAAAAATTAGAGGAAAGCTCAATCCAGAAACCAAGGGAGAGGAAAAGGCTCCTATTTGAAATCTTCCACTCATCAAGAGTTTCAAGCCCTGCTTGTGTTTACCATATTCGTGGTAAGGAGGACAAACAGTCTCCTGACGTCATTGCCGGTACTATTGAACTAAACCTTAAACTTGTTTATTCTTTGATAGATTCAGGATCAACCCATTCATTCATATGTTGTTACTTGCTTGATAAGTTAGATTTGAAACCTGAAGTTGTTAAAACAAGCCTTGTTGATACGTATCCGGCTGTGTGATGACTGAATTCGTATGTGATGTTGCCCGATCGTGATTCTACTATGAAGTTGCAAACTTGAAACTTGAGTGTGGAAGTGATGTATATGGAATGAAGATGGTGAAAGTTGTTGTTTTAATAGGTGCTGGAATGATTGGTGATTATGGTTTGAAAGATAAATGTAAGGGGAAAAAATGGATAGAAGTTGATATGGATATATGGAATAGAATCGGTGTGGAACAAAGAAGAACCAACAAGATAGTGAATGTTGACCCAAACCTTACACGTTCTTACCCTTTTCAAATGATGGAAGAAGGTTGGATTGTGACCCTTTAGCTATAATTGAGCTAAGAACCAACAATATAATCAAGTGGAAGTGATGGTGGAATGGTTGAACGTGACCCGCTAGCTAGAAAGCTAGGAACCAACGCTATAAATAGAATGAAATGAAAACGGAAAATTTGCCACAAGACTAGCTTGAAAGCTGATAAAGTTCTTAAAGAACAATGAAGAGAACACTCTCATATATTTTCATCAAAAAAAAGGTCCCCTACAAAGGCAAATGAGCATCCTATTTATAGTACATGACAACCTAGAATTTGAATGGACAAAACAATGCATTAAGGCTCCAATTTATGACATTCAATGGTTTGTCTTCAATCCTATCAAGTGTGGCTGGCCATTTGTGTAATTTAGAATGAATTTGGACATAATAAGGCTTGAATGAAGACTTATACACGTCCAAGTGATGGATCCTTTGATATTCCACTTGCTTGGCTCTTAAAAGTGCATGTAGATGACTTGGAATGAATCTGCCCATGTTTGCATCTAAGTGGATGTGTCTCTTCCACTTCCTTTCTTTATTTCTCAACTTTATTGGCTGAATAAAAGCATAATAAAGTCTTTTAAATGCTTCATCCCCCATGGAATTCAAAAAGACTCTCTCTTTGAATGGTGATAAAGATGGCATGTCTCTTTGAAGAAGATGAAAAGTCTTCAATTGTTTCCATCTTAATCCTAACGTATAATGACACTAAAAACACATAAAATATTAATCAAAATATGATAAAAATGTTATGCAAACTTAAAGAATTAATTGAACAAGTTTAATGAATGAACTAGTTTAATTAATGAACCTACATGCTTAAATGAAACACATACATAAGTGAAGTATTTTCATAAATGAAGTGCTTGCATAAATGCATAAACAAGCATATTTATTCTCATGGAATGAATGAACTATTATGCAACTACTCATGCAAATTCTTATGCAACTACTCATGCAAATTCTTATGCAACTACTCATGTAAATTCTTATGCAACTTATTTCAACTTTCCAACAAACTCAAAACGTTGCAAGATCTAATTGTTGTTGTCATTTCTTCATTCATTTTCCAGCATTGACAAAGCAAACTTTCCACAACATCTTGAATCATTTTAGCTCTTGCACGAGTCATAGGACCTCTAGGAAATTCATTGGAATTCTTGCTGGTTGTGGTCACATCAGTCCCTCCCTCTTGAAAGCGATTTGCCCCCAAATCGTCACCTGCATCATAAGGAGATAGATCAGCAACATTGAAAGTAGCACTCACATTATACTCACCGGGAAGGTCTATTTGATAAGCATTATCATTAATCCTCTTGACCACTTGGAAAGGACCATCTCCTCAAGGCATAAGATTCGATTTGCGTTGGGCTGGAAACCTCTCTTTCCTCAAGTGCAACCAAACCCAATCTCTGGGCTCAAAAGTTATTCGTTTCCTCCCTTTGTTAGCTTGCTGCTCATATTGCTTTGTTCTCCTCTCAATGTTCTCCCGCACTTGTTGGTGAAGCTTCTTCACAAATTCAGCTCTATTTTGTCCATCCTTATTTTTGAATTGATCAATAGGCAAAGGAAGCAAATCAATTGGGGTCAAAGGATTGAAACCATATACCACTTCAAATGGAGAACATTTAGTGGCAGAATGCATGGAGTGATTGTATGCAAACTAAACATGTGGCAAGTCCTCTTCCCAAGTCCTTAGATTCTTGCATATAATTGTCCTAAGAAGCATGGACAATACACGATTGACAACTTCAGTTTCGCCATCCGTTTGTGGATGACAAGTTGTAGAAAACAACATCTCCGTTCCAATCTTACTCCATAGCGTCCTCCAAAAGTGACTCAAGAACTTCACATCTCGATCAGACACAATAGTTCTTGGAACTCCATGTAATCTCACAACTTCCCTAAAAAACAGATTAGCAATATGTGAAGCATCATTAGTCTTGTTGCATGGAATGAAATGAGCCATTTTTGAGAATCTATCTACTACAACAAAAATGGAATCTTTGTTATTCCTTGTGCGTGGAAGTCCTAGCACAAAATCCATGGAAATATCCTCCCACGGAGCATTTGGAATTGGTAATGGTGTGTAAAGTCCATGGGGCATGATTTTGGACTTTGCCTTCTTACATGTGATGCAATGCTCACACCACTTCTCCACGTCTCGTTTCATCTTTGGCCAATGCAAATGTTCTTGCAATATAGAGTGCGTTTTGGCCACTCCAAAGTGTCCCATTAGTCCTCCACAATGGGCCTCTTTGATAAGCGATTCTCTAATGGATCCTTGAGGGATACAAAGCTTTCCTTCCTTGAAAAGATAGCCATCAACCCTACAAAACTTCTCATATGTTCCTTTTTCACAAGCTTTGTAAATTTCACCAAAATCATAATCAGATTCATAAAGCTCTTTGATTAAGGCAAAACCTACCAATCTAGAATCCAAAAGGTTAAGAAGAGTATACCTTCTTGATAAAGAATCAACAACAACATGGAATTCAACCCACTTGGCATGTCTCTTATTAAGCTTGTGTTGTCCCTTCAAGTGTTTCAGCGCCTCATGATCCGTGTGGATGAGAAACTCCTTAGGCCATAGATAGTGTTGCCACGTTTCTAATGCCCTTATGAGAGCATACATCTCCTTGTCATAAGTTGAATAATTTAGAGTTGCTCCACTCAATTTCTCACTGAAATATACAATAGGACGTCCTTCTTGAGATAATACAGCTCCAACTCCTAAACCTGATGCATCACATTCAATTTCAAAAACTTTATCAAAATCAGGTAAAGATAATAAGGGTGCATTGGTTAAAAGTTGTTTAATCAAACAAAAATACTTCTCTTGTTCGTCTCCCCAAAAGAAGCTAGAGTTCTTTTTGATAACTCCGGTCAAAGGTGCGGCTATGGTGCTGAAATTGGGAACAAACCGGCGATAGAAACTAGCAAGTCCATGAAAACTCCTCACTTGACTAATGTTAGTAGGTCTCGGCCATTCCTCAATTGCTTTAATCTTTTCTTGATCAACCTCCAAACCCTTTGAACTAACAACAAAACCTAAGAACACAACTTTGTTAGTGCAAAATGTACATTTTTGTAGGTTAGCATACAACTTTTCTTTTTGCAAAACATCCAATACTAACCTTAAATGTTGAGCATGATCATTCAAAGTTTGGCTATACCCAAGTATGTCATCAAAATACACCACACAAAACTTACCCAAGAATGGTCGAAGTATATGATTCATTAACCTCATGAATGTACTTGGTGCATTAGTTAAGCCAAATGGCATAACCAACCACTCATACAAACCTTGCTTGGTTTTGAATGTTGTCTTCCACTCATCTCCTTCTCGCATTCTTATTTGGTGGTACTCACTCTTAAGATCAATCTTAGAAAAGATGTTAGAACCACTTAATTCATCAAGAATATCATCTAATCTAGGAATAGGATGACGATACTTTACCGTTATCTTGTTCACTGCTCGACAGTCCACACACATACGCCAAGTTCCATCCTTCTTAGGTACAAGTAAAACAGGCATGGCACATGGACTAAGGCTCTCTCTCACATAGCCTTTTTCCATTAACTCGGATACTTGTCTTTGCAACTCCTTAGTTTCCTCCGGATTGCTTCTATATGCTGGTCGATTTGGAATGATGGCTCCGGGAATGAAATCAATTTGATGCTCTATTCCTCGAATTGGTGGAAACCCATTCGGAATCTCCTCCGGAAACAAAACATCAAATTCTTGCAATAAAGAGACAATAAAAGATGGCAAACCATGATCAAGATCATTAGTGTTCAAAAGATTTTCCTTGTACATGAGTACAAGTGCCCATTTCTCTGAAAGCAAACACTTTTTGATCTCTTTCTCTCTTGCAAAAAGAATTGTTTGTTTTCCCTTATTTTTGTCACTCTCTTTGGATTTAAACTTTTTTTCTTTCTCTTTGGCTGTTTTGAAACTCTCTCTCAAGTGGATTTGGTCTTTATGGACTTGTTTTGGTGAAAGAGGGGCTAAAGTGATCTTTTTGGTTTGATGGGTGAAAGTGTAATGATTGGTACCATCATGTATAGCCTTTTTGTCAAATTGGCACGGTCTCCCCAACAAGATATGGCTAGCGTGCATTGGTACAACATCACACAACACCTCGTCTTTGTATTTTCCAATGGAAAATGGCACAAGAACTTGCTTGGTGACTTTGAGTTCTCCCTCATCATTGAGCCATTGTAGCTTGTAAGGATGAGGATGCATTGTTGTTGCCAATCTAAGCTTCTTTACCATCAAAGTACTAGCAACATTAGTACAACTTCCTCCATCAATAATGACAATGCATACCTTTCCGTTTACATGGAAACGAGTATGGAAGATGTTCTCGCGTTGATCTTCTCCTTCTATGGCTTGCACGCTTAGGCTTCTTTTTACAACAAGAACCTCACCATCTACAGCATGTTCCATCTCTTCTTCTTCTTGGATAGGAACATCATCTTCTTCCTCCTCTTGGTTAGTTTCGATCTCTCCATCTTCTTGAATGAGCATTGTGTTGCGATTTGGACATTGGCTAGCAATGTGACCTTGCCCCAAGCATTTGAAGCATTGCACATCACGGGATCGAACTGGCATAGCGGTGCTTTTTCCCTTACTAGTTTCGGCAATGGGTTTGGCACTCTTTGTTGGAACGCTTCGTTCTTTAGGCGTAAAGGATGCCTTCTGTTTATAGGTACCCTTCCCCCATTGAGAAGAAGAGCCTCCATAGGCACAAGTTGTGCCCTTCCTTTTGAGTTGCCTCTCGACCTTCATGGCCATATGAACCATGTCTTCGATCTCCACATAATGTTGCAACTCAACAGTGGCCGCAATATTATGATCAAGGCCGGATAGAAATCTGGCCATGCTGGCTTCTCTATCCTCATCAATGTTGGCTCGAATCATGGCTACTTCCATCTCTTTGAAGTAATCCTCATCAGTATGGTTGCCTTGGGTGAGACTTTGAAGCTTGTTGAACAACTCCCTATGATAGTAAGTTAGAACGAACCTCCTACGCATAACGGCCTTCATCTCATTCCAAGTAGAAATTGGATGTTCGCCATTGCGTCTCCTGCTAAATGTCAACTGATCCCACCATATTAGTGCATAATCTGTAAATTCAATGGCTGCAAGTTTTACCTTCTTAAGCTCGGAGTAGTTGTGGCACTCAAAGATGTGCTCAACTTTTTTCCCATGCAAGATAAGCTTCATGATCCGTTCTTCCTTGGAAAGAAGGAATGGTTATTTTGATGTTGCTAAGATTATCATCAACTCTTGGCCGAGCTCTTTGGTACCTAGGTTCTCGACGCCTCAAACTTTGCTGGGAGGCTCGCTCGTCTATGAGTTCTTCACCCACCTCTCCCTCATACTCTTCCTCGTGATCTGAATTATGCCTTCGTTGAGATCTTTCCTCCAAATGATCTAATCGTTCTTGCATCGGCCCCAACCTTTGTTGCAACAACCTGTCCATCTCTCGGATAATATCTTGAAGATTGGAGTTAGTTGCATCTATGTTTACATTATTACTAGCACCAATAGTGTTTCTCACGGAATCTTGAGACATGATTAACTAATAAACCTCACTAGCACAAATTCTCACCGTTACACTCCAAGGAAAACACTCACACGTGTTTCACTCGGGATGGCTTTTACCGCTCTTGTTCTCCTATCAAAGTCCTTAGAGAACTTACTCAAGGCTTAACAAGTTTGCTTGTGGAAATTGGCTGGAAGAAAGGGTTTAGAAAAAAAAGGCTATAGGTAGAAAAGTAGAATGATTAGAAAATAACAAGGCAATAGGAAATAATATTTTGCTGAACTGAGTAATACCAACAACAACCAAACATCCTTTTTCTCTTTTTTTTCTTTTTTTTTTCTTTTTTTTCTTTTTTTCTTTTCTTTTTTTTATGCAAACCGGGAGAGAGAAACACTTAACTTACTGAATCAAAATAGCTCTGATGCCAAATGATACGTATCCGGTTGTGTGATGACCGAATTCGTATATGATGTTGCCCGATCGTGATTCTAGTATGAAGTTGCAAACTTGAAACTTGAGTGTGGAAGTGATGTATATGGAATGAAGATGGTGAAAGTTGTTGTTTTAATAGGTGCTAGAATGATTGGTGATTATGGTTTGAAAGATAAATGTAAGGGGAAAAATGGATAGAAGTTCATATGGATATATGGAATAGAGTCGGTGTAGAACAAGGAAGAACCAACAAGATAGTGAATGTTGACCCAAACCTTACACGTTCTTACCCTTTTGAAATGATGGAAGAAGGTTGGATTGTGACCCTTTAGCTATAATTGAGCTAAGAACCAACAATATAATCAAGTGAAAGTGATGGTGGAATGGTGGAGCGTGACCCGCTAGCTAGAAAGCTAGGAACCAACGCTATAAATAGAATGGAATGAAAAGGGAAAATTTGCCACAAGACTAGCTTGAAAGCCGATAAAGTTCTTAAAGAACAATGAAGAGAACACTCTCATATATTTTCATAAAAAAAGGTCCCCTACAAAGGCAAATGAGCATCCTATTTATAGTACATGGCAGCCTAGAATTTGAATGGACAAAAAAATGCATTAAGGCTCCAATTTATGACATTCAATGGTTTGTCTTCAATCCTATCAAGTGTGGCTGGCTATTTGTGTAATTTAGAATGAATTTGGATATAATAAAGCTTGAATGAAGACTTATACACGTCCAAGTGATGGATCCTTTGATATTCCACTTGTTTGGCTCTTAAAAGTGCATGTAGATGACTTGGAATGAATCTGCCCATGTTTGCATCTAAGTGTATGTGTCTCTTCCACTTCCTTTCTTTATTTCTCAATTTTATTGGCTGAATAAAAGCATAATAAAGTCTTCTAAATGCTTCATCCCCCATTGAATTCAAAAAGACTCTCTCTTTGAATGGTGATAAAGATGGCATGTCTTCTTGAAGAAGATGAAAAGTCTTCAATTGTTTCCATCTTAATCCCAACGTATAATGACACTAAAAACACATAAAATATTAATCAAAATATGATAAAAATGTTATGCAAACTTAAAGAATTAATTGAACAAGTTCAATGAATGAACTAGTTTAATTAATGAACCTACATGCTTAAATGAAACACATACATAAGTGAAGTATTTTCATAAATGAAGTGCTTGCATAAATGCATAAACAAGCATATTTATTCTCATGGAATGAATAAACTATTATGCAACTACTGATGCAAATTCTTATGCAACTACTCATGCAAATTCTTATGCAACTACTCATGAAAATTCTTATGCAACTTATTTCAACTTTCCAACAAACTCAAATCGTTGCAAGATCTAATTGTTGCTGCCATTTCTTCATTCATTTTCCAGCATTGGCAAAGCAAACTTTCCACAACATCTTGAATCATTTTAGCCTTTGCACGAGTCATAGGACCTCTAGGAAATTCATTGGAATTCTTGCTGGTTGTAGTCACATCACTTGTAGTATCAAATGTTATAGGGGGAAACTTGCCAATCAATTTGCTTTGTAGAGCTTGTCCTATAGCTATTCGAAACATACATTTTCTTATTGATCTTTATGTCTTGCCCAATTGTGAATTCGATCTAGTGTTAGGCTTATACTAGTTGAGTAAACATGATACTAACCATATATTACTAAGTTCCCATGTTTCATAAAAATTCTCCAAAATTTTAAAATCATCAAATAACCCCTAAAACAATTTCAGAATTCAAATTTAATCTAAACAGTTTCAAGTTTCATTTTGAATGTGACAAGTTTACTTCTAACTCAATTTCCAGCAAACCCATCATTATTTCATGCTTCCAAGACCACTAACTCATAGTATTTTTCATTCTCTACAACTTTTTCCTATGGAAATGTTTCCAGATTTGCCTCTAACATATTCAAAATTGCAGTTTAATCCAGGGCAGTTTACAAGTCCTAATCTGGGCAGATTTGAACCCTAAACTAAAATCAATCATTTTTTTTCTAGATTTCTTTCAACAAAAACATGAGCTCAGAAACATAACAACTATAGGAAGC
Organism: Hibiscus tridactylites; assembly: GCA_958450335.1. Taxonomy (NCBI): domain Eukaryota; kingdom Viridiplantae; phylum Streptophyta; class Magnoliopsida; order Malvales; family Malvaceae; genus Hibiscus; species Hibiscus tridactylites. Next base: position 72,897,587 of record OY288272.1, read on the forward strand.
ATCTAACATGATTTTTCCAGGAACCAATGCACAAGAAAATCAACTAAACAAACCCTATACTTCAAAGATACAATCGAGTAACTTATAAAATCACTTACTTGATTATCCAATGAACATGCATGTAATCCTAATGAATTTCCAGCCCAAACTTCTTAAATTCTCATCTCACTCTCTCAATTAGATTTTCGATGGTTTTGGTTTGATGAAAGATGGAGAAGAAGCAAATGGGATGACAAATGGTTATCCTTTCAATAGCTGGCCGGTTTTGCTTCATGCCCATTGACACATGGAGTAGTTCTTAACCACGTAATCCCACAAAATTTCCACTAACTTTATATGTTTTATAACTTTATTTGTTAATTATCCATTTATTTCATATATATATATATATATATATATATATATATATATATATATATATATCAATATGCACATTACATTATTAATCAAACCGAATGTATGTATATAATTTACATTATATTTCTTTTTTTTACTTAACACACACACACACACAAACACACACACACACACACACACACACACACACACACACACACACACACACACACACACACACACACATATATATATATATATATATATATATATATTCTATGTTAATTAACTTTTCCACTTAACTTATAATGTATAATTTCTAATTAACATATCATTTATACTTATAATTATATATTCTAAATACTTTCAATCTTATAACTCATGTTAAGTTTAGAAAAATGTTTACACTTTTCATTTTAATTACTATGATTTCTTCTAGGGTGTTTTTAGGGTGTTACAACTCCTCCCCTTAAAAGAAATTCGCCCTCGAATTTACGTGAATCGAACAGATGATGATATTCCTTCTTCATCTTGTCCTCAAGTTCCCATGTTGCTTCTTCGACGTTATGATTCCTCCATAGAACTTTGACGAGGGAAACGTTCTTGTTCCGAAGTTTTTTGACTTCCCAATCAAGAATTTGGACAAGCTCTTCTTCGTAAGAAAGATCAGGATTAAGCTCGACTTCTTCAGGTTCAAGAATGAGAGACGAATCGGATCGATAACGTCTGAGCATTGAGACATGAAAGGCGTTGTGTATCTTATCAAATTCGGGAGGAAGTGCGAGTCGATAAGCTACAAGACCAATTCTTTCAATCATTTCAAATGGTCCGATAAACCGAGGACTTAGCTGTAACGCCCCGGTTTTGGGCTTAGAAGTCTTGGGCGTTGACCGGTTTGGTCAAAGTTCTGTTCGAATCTAAAAGGGTGAATTTAGGAAAGCTTAGTTCGGGTTGCATTAAAAATATGAAAAAATGTTCTAAAATCATCTTTTAATATAATTAAGTGAACTGTGAAATCAATTTTGGAAAATGAGTTTTGGAAGGGTGACATTTTGGCTAGTGACCAAAATGTAATTTTTGAAAGTTTGGTGACTGTTTTAGAAAGGGTTGAAACTTTGAATCTTTAAGGAGCTATTTACCCAAAGGGAGTTTCTCCAGATTTTTCTAAGATATTTTAAGACTAAATTCAATTTTTAAATGATATTAAAAGTGGAGGGAAAGCTATTTGGCTATTTTGGGATTTTGTAACCAACTTTTCTCAATTTTCTTTCTCTCATTTTCTCTCAACCCAAACACTTTCTCTCCAGAGAATTGGATCTGATTTTCTCACCTAAATCCCTCCTTTCAACTCTCTTTTGATTCCTAATCAACATATCTACAAAACCTCATCATTTGCCACTTGTTTCATCAAGGATTTTGATTCCAAAAAGAGGAGAAACTCAAGTTTGGAGGTAAGAACGTCCTTCTCCTCTAAACTATCAATTCTTTACTGAAATTCCTAAGTTTTCAATCCTTAATTGATGTTTTATTAAAGGCTTTTAAGATGTGAATTGGATCTTGGCTTATAATGCAAGATTTGGTGATTTTTTGGTGATTTTCGTTAGATCTGTTTAATATGTGTTTTGAGATGTGTTTTTGTTGTTAAATGAACATTAAATTGATAAGGAATTGAGCTTTGATCAATGCAATCCCGGATAGGTTGAGTTTCCTAAGTTTAGCTTGTGATTTAAGGTTGTTTTTGAGGTGATCTTGTGGATATGAGGTTGCTGGAGGTATAAGGATGTTAATAGGTTGTTTTTAGATGTTATATGATGTTGAAAGATGTTTAGTGTTGATGGTTTATGGCTGGGCTTTGTTGAGAAGTGGTTTGGATGCATTTTCGGTTGTGTTTGGTGGCCGAAAATGGAGTGTGGATGAGAGCAGCGAGTTTAGGTGCTTTCATTGAAGCAATTAATGCATGATGATGCATTAATCCTCTGCTTTGATGTGTTAAAACAGGGGAGGCATCTTTGGATCAAAGAATTGTTGATCCGGAAGCTTGAATTGGTGCTTTGGCTTGAGGCGAAGTGGAATCGGTGAGTGAAAAATGGTTTTCGGCTTTGAAACCAATGTCTTGGGAGCTTAGTTTAAGTCTAAACAACTTTGCTAAGCTCAAGTGTAAGTTTTCGGAAATACTCTCTAGTGGTGGCCATAATTTTGTTGTGATGCAATGTGGTTTATTGCATGATTTAATTACTGTTTTGAAAGCATGATTTAGCATGGTATTTGCTGTTGTTGTAAGCCATATGATGAAGGAAGCTCTAGGTAAGAGTTCCTTGTTTTTGTACATTGAATAAATGTGGTTTGATGCTTTTAAATGCATGATGAATATGGCTTGGTTTAATGCTTTAAAACAGTGGATTTAATGATGAAAATGATGTATATTGGCAAGTGATGTTTTGAAAAGGTTAAGGTCACTAAGGTGGTTAAAAGTCCTTGAGTGAGCCTTGTTTACTTAAGAACATCAAGGTGGTTAAAAGTCCTTGGATGGTTCTTGTTGCGGACACTAAGGTGGTTAAAAGTCCTTAGGTGATCCTTTCCATGGTGTTTAAAAGTCCATGGGGCCATGGTGTTTAAAAGTCCATGGGGCCAAGGTGTTTAAAAGTCCTTGGGGCCAAGGTGTTTAAAAGTCCTTGGGGTGAAACTTGATATGGACACAAAGGTGGTTAAAAGTCCTTGTGTGGTCCTCTTTCATGGTGTTTAAAAGTCCATGGCCAAGGTGTTTAAAAGTCCTTGGGCCCAAGGTGTTTAAAAGTCCTTGGGAAAGTTGATGAACTTGTTTTAAAGAAATGGAATCTATCACTTGAGCCAATATGACATGTTATGTTATGAAGCATGAGATGCTTGTTTTAAGTATGCCTTTGAGCATGTGCAATTGATGATTTGAAGTATGATTTATAAATGTTTTATAAATGCATTATTGAATGGTTTTTAAGAGCATTCCTCACTAAGATTTTGCTTACGCTCTCTTTCGTTTTCTAAATCAATAATGCAGAACATTAAGAGGATTTGAGGGCAGCAAGGAAGGCAAGCAATCAAGTGGTGATTAAGCTCAAAGTATGGAAGGTTTTCCTAAGTTCACTTAGCTTTTGGTAATTTGGCAATGGGGGACCAATGTATATGTTTTGGGAGAGGTTTTGAACTCCCTAAGTATGTTGAATGTTGATGTGAATGCTGGTTTAAATGTTTGGCTTTTATATGCTTGAATTGGAAGATTATGCTTGAAAGGCTTGCTTGTGTAGGAAGCATGCCTATAGATTTGGGGCTTTTTGCATATGATGTTGTTTTGATGAATTGATGATGCAAGTATGTCTTATATATGTTGAATTGCATGCTGGTAAAGTTTGGTAGCATTTGGAGCATGATTGGATGTTAATTGCATGTTTAAGAATGCATTTTGGGCAAATCTGTGCAGGGCGTTTCGGAACAGTGCAACCCGTTTCGGAACAGGTGCCTTAAACAAGCCCAGGCGTCCGAAACGGGAGGGACCGTTCCGAAACGGTTTGGCCTCTGCCAGCCCGTGTTGCGGTACGCATTGCGGAACAGCTCCGTGTTTCGAAACGGGCTCTGCCTGTTTCGGAACGGGTGACCGTTAGGGGCTGACATTGGCAGTTATATGTTTTGAATTGTTTGCGTTTTGGTCCCGAATCTTGTTTGTGCAATTGTATGAGTTTGGGAAGTCCTTTTGAGCTGAAATTTCACAGTGGAGCATGAAACCTGACTAATTTCAAGTTGGTAACTTTAATTTGGGTTAAGTCCTCATATTTATCTGAAATTACAATTTGGTCCCTAAAGTTGTAATTTGTTCAATTGGGTCCCTGTTTGATCTCTGATGTTTGTGATCTTTGAGTATGATGTTTGTGTGATCACAATTAGGGCTAATGTGCATCTAGACAAGATTAAAAAGAAAAAAAAAGGGTCGTTAATCAAGGTTGACTTTCGGGTTGACTTTGGTTTTCCCCGTGTGACTTTCTTAATTCGGGTCAACCGTCTAGGCCGGGTTAAGGGGGTTACATTAGCTTTCCTATTTTTCCGAGACGGAATACTTTCTTCCACGGGGAGACTTTAAGAAAGACCTTGTCTCCAATTTAATGTTGGATATCCCTGCGCTTCAGATCAGCGTATAACTTTTGTCTATCGAAGGCTTGCTTCAATCGGGAGTGAATGTTCTGAACTTGTTCTTCGGTTTCCCGAAGCAATTGTGGTCCTAACACTTTGTTATCTGCAAGTTCGGACCAACATAGGGGAGTTCAGCATCTTCTGCCATGCAACGCTTCAAAAGGAGCCATTTGTATCGAAGATTGGAAACTATTGTTTTAGGCGAATTGGACTATCGGTCATGATTTTTCCCAGTTCTTTCCGAAGTCGATGATATAGGCTCGAAGCATGTCTTCAAGAACTTGGATTACTCACTCTAATTGTTCGTCACTTTCCGGATGGAAAGTTGTACTCAGGTTCAACTTTGTGCTAAGAGCTCGTTGAAGAGTCCTCCAAAAACGAGCTGTGAATCGGGGATCTCGATCTGAAACAATTGAGATAGGAACTTCATGCAAACGGATTATTTCCCGAATGTAAAGATTGGCCAGAATTTCCAGACTATAATTCATACGAATTATAATGAAATTGGCAGACTTGGTGAATCTATTGACGATTACCCAAATAGCATCACATTTTCTTGGGAAGCAAGGAAGACCGGATATGAAGTCCATTGTGATTCGTTCCTATTTCCATTGTGGAAATTCAAGAGGTTGAAGCAAACCAGTAGGGACACGGTGCTCGGCTTTAACCCGTTGACAATTCAGACATTTCAATACAAAGTCCTTGATAGCCGTTTTCATTCCCGGCTACCAATACAAGGGCTTGAGATCCTTGTACATCTTAACTGATCCAGGGTGGATCGAAAAAGAACTTTCATGGGCTTCTTATAGAATTTCATCTTGTAATTCCTTATCATTAGGAACACATATTCGATCTTTTAAGTATAGAAGACCATTCGATTTAACGGAGAAATCAGGATTAGAATCAAGCTTAGAAATGATTTTCTGAAGTTTCGGATCAACTTGTTGGAGTTCTTTGATGTTAGTGATTAGAGTAGATTGAATTTGAAGTTCATTCAAATAATTTCGAGCCTTGTACAGTCAAAAATGTGCATTGATAGCCAAAGAAGCTACGAACAAACAAATCGAAGACGTTACTTAGAATAAATGATATCATTTGAAGACTTCCTTGCTAGACAAGAGAGTGTTTGAATTCTTTCTTGATAATCAAGAAATAATTCGAATAGTTTTTATGGATTCAAAATTGAACATTTTCGGATTTTCATGAATTTTTGAATGACATACCAAGGTTCGGTTTTCAACTCAGAGCGTCGGCGACCACATTGGCTTTTTCGGGATGATAATCGATGGTCAGGTCATAATTTTTGAGTAATTCCAACCATCTTCTTTGTCTGAGATTTAAATCTTTCTGAGTGAGCAAATATTTCACACTTTTGTGATCGATGAACAACTTGCATCTTTCACCGTACAAGTAGTGCCGCCAAATTTTGAGTGCAAACACAATGGTCGCAAGCTTGAGATCGTGTGTAGGATAGTTCAATTCGTGTAGATTCAATTGTCGAGAGGCATATTCGATCACGTTGCCTTCTTGCATCAAAATGCATCGGAGGCCCGAGTGTGATGCATCGCTATACACAACGAACTCTTTACCTGATTCGGGTTGAATAAGAACTGGGGCATGTGTCAGAGCTTGTTTGAGTTGGTCGAAGCTTCGTTGCTGCTTTTCCGACCACTCGAATGTTTCATTCTTTCGGAGGAGTTTGGTTAGCGGTGCGACAATCACCGAGAACCTGTAACCCCCGCAGCCCGGCCTAGACGGTTGGCCCGAACTACGAAGATTACACGGGGAAAATCAAAGTCAACCCGAAAGTCAACCTTGATTAACGACCCTTTTTTTTTCTTTTTAATCTTATCTAGATGCACATTAACCTTAGATGTGATCACACAACCACCATGCTCAAAGATCACAAACATCAGAGATCAAACAGGGACCCAATTGAACAAATTACAACTTTAGGGACCAAATTGTAATTTCTGAAAACTTTAAGGACTTAACCAGATTTTAAGTTACCAACTTGAAATTAATCATGTTTCATGCTTCTCTGCCAAATTTCAGCTCAAACGGACATCCCGAACTCATACAATTGCACAAACAAGATTCAGGACCAAAATGCAAACATTTTGAAACATTTAACCGCCCATGTCAGCCCCCAACGGTAACTCGTTCCGAAACAGGCCAAGGCCGTTCCGAAACACGGGCCGTTCCGCAACGCGTTCCGCAACGGGGGTCTGGCAGAATGCTTTCCGTTTCGGAACGGTGACACCCGTTTCGGACGCCTGGGTTCATGCAGGGCACCCGTTCCGAAACGGTGTTGCCTGTTCCGAAACGCCTAGCCCAGAATGTTGCATTTTGCTCACTCAAACACACAATTGATCAATCAAACATGCTCCAAAAGCCACCAAACTTTGCCAACATGCAATTCAACATAAAAGAGACATACTTGCATCAACAATTCAACAAATAACCATCACATACGGAAAGCCCCAAATCTATATGCATGCTTCCTACACAAGCAACCATTTAAGCACAAACCTTTCAATTCAACCTCAATTAAGCCAATTCATGTTTCAACAACATTAACAACAGTATTTAAACATTCATGATCATCACATACGATCACAATAACAACAAATCGAGAGATTCTACCCCATTGCCCTTATTAACTATAGCTATTCACCGAGACATACATCTCCATTGGAGTCCACCTTGAATCCCTTGCATCTTGCTGCCCAAACTTCAAGAATCTGCATTGATGGACAAAAAGGAGCGTAAGCACATAATGCTTAGTGAGGAATGCTCAAAAACCAAAACACCATCAATGCAGCGGGTCTTTAAAACACTTTAAAACCAACCCGATTTGCTTTCCAAAACCATGTTTGAAAACTCTTTCAACATCAAGCTCAAATCATGCATAAACACCATATGCCAAGCTTAATCAAAACCATGGAATACACATCCTTTTCACAACATACCTTCTTTAACTTGAAAACCCCATCAAGCAAGAAACCATTTAAAACCATAGCTCAATCAATCCATTTCATGCATTAAATCAAGACAACAAAAACCACTACATCATTCATCACATGCCTTTAAACAACAAGTCTTACAAGACTCCAATGCAACATAGATAATTCACACTCACATGCATCATTTATCAAATGATATCCAACACTTGTTCAACATACAAGTAACATGCTTTCACTAGCATCAAACACATTTCATGCAACAATGCATCTTACCAAGCATCTCATGCTTCTCATGCGAACATGCATCAACTCAAGCATCTCATGCTTCACATGCAACCATGCATCATTTCAAGCAATCCCATGCTTCACATGCAACCATGCATCATTTCAAGCAATACCATGCTTAACATGATCAAGAACATTATATTGGCTTCCAAGAGATCAACCAAATTCACTTTCCAACTTTTCAACCCGATCGGATACGCGGATTACAAGCGTGTCCCAACGCTTCCTACACACTACCCAATCCAAGGTCTTCCAAATGGGCAACAACCTCCATTTGACCTTAACAACCTAAGGTTCCCATGCATGGACTTTTAAACACCATACAACCTTAGCTTTTCCTCAAGGTTACCATGTATAAACATACACCCTTGACATGCACAAGGTCTTCCCGTATGGACTTTCAACCACCATACAACCTTTGCATAACCGATTGGTAGTTGTAGACATCATCTAACGAGATCCGGGACATCACACACAAGATCCACACATGGACTTAACCATTGCCATTGTGATCTTAACAAGTACAAGGTTCTCACATAAGGACTTTTAACCACCTTATAACCTTTACTTAACCAAGGTCTACCGTGGGCAACAACCTCCACTACGACCTTAAGCAACCGAGGTCCTCCCGTGGGCACACCCTCCACTGACCTCATCTCGTTAGGAATACTTGAGGGGAGTTTACCCGGTCCACACTTGACCACTCCGCCATCAAGGCGACTTTATTCACGGTGCACCCAATCCTATAGCCGGCTAATTATATCCGATCAACGAACCAAGAACCACTTACAACTCTTGCCAATATAACCATCTTACCACAATATCCAATGTTCCACATGCATAAACATAATGCAAGGCCATCACATCATTAGCTCAATGATTCACATGCATACACATAATGCAAAACCATCACATCATTAGCCCAATGATTCACATGCATACACAATATGCAAAAGGCACAATTATCATCATTAATCATCATCAACTCACTGTTTTTAAGCATAATACAAAGCCAATGAACAACATGCAACACTATGCATCAAAACCCCATTTTCAATGCACTAAACCAAGGATCTCTTACCTTGAGCATCCTTTTCAATTGACTTTCAAAACCAGCATTAAACCATGCTAAAACATGCTTACAAAACAGAATTTAACCATGCAAATCACATGCATATCAATCATCACCCACTTTTGATTTTAAAACCAAATCACACACAATTCAAAGGCAAAAACCCCTTCACTTACTCTTGAGCTTAGCAAAGTTGTTTAGACTTAAACTAAGCTCCCAAAAACCTTCAAACCATGTTTCAAAAGCTGAAATCCCAACTTCACTCACCGATTACCAAACAAGCCTAGCCATCAAGCTTTCCAAGCTTCCGAAACCTTCCGAAAACACCTCCAAAGCTCAAGGATCAACCTCCCCTGTTTCAAGCACACAAAAACAGAACATTAATGCATCCATATGCATTAAAACACCAGCAACATCAACACAACTCGCTGCTCATCACAAAACTAGCAATTTGGCTACCAAACACAACCGAAATCACCTCCAAACACTTCCAAAACTTAACCCAGCCAAGATCCATCACTTCTAACCATTTTTATACATCAAATAACATGCAAAATGATCACAACCACATCCTTATACCTCCAGGTATAACAGATCACCAAAAACACTCCAAAAACAACCAAAAACTCAAGCCAAACTTAGGAAATTCAACCTATCCGGGATTGCATTGATTAAACCTCAACTTCTAATCATTTTAGCATTCATTTAACATCAATTTAACACCTCAAAACCCTGCTTTAACAGATCACACGAAAATTTCACCAAAATCCTCAAATCTTGCATTTTAGCCAAAAATCAAGATCTCAATTGAAAAGCCTTTAATAAAACATAAATCAAGGATTGAGAACTTAGGAATTTCAGTAAAGAACTGATAGTTTAGAGGAGAAGGACGTTCTTACCTCCAAACTTGAATTTCTCCATTTTAGAGCCAAAATGCTTGATGAAACAATTTGCAAATTGAGAGGTTTTGATGATGAGATGATTAGGAATCAAATGAGAGTTGAAATGAGAGATGTAGATGTCAAAATCAGAGAAAGAAATCTGGAGAATCTTGTTTGGGTAGAGAGAAAATGAGAGAAAAGAGAATTTGAGAGAAAATGGAAAATTAGTTGGAAATTTAGTTACAAATGATTTTCCCTCCTTTTCTAAATCTTTAAAATCAGATTTGAGTCATAAAATATCTTAGAAAAATCTGGAGAAATCCTTTTTGGAATAATAGCTCCTTAAAGATTCAAAGTTTCAATCCTTTATAAAACTGTCCCGCAACTTTCAAAAAATTACATTTTGGTCACTAGCCAAAATGTCAACCATCCGAACCTCATTTTCCAAAATTGATTTCACAGTTCACTTATATATATTAAAAGATGATTTTAGAACATTTTTCCATATTTTTAATGCAACCCGAACTAGGCTTTCCTAAATCCACTCTTATATATTCGATCAGCACTTTGACCGAACCGGTCAACGCCAAAACTTCTGAGCCCAAAACCGGGGCGTTACAACTCTCCCCCCCTTAGGAAATTTCGTCCTCGAAATTTCAACCGGCAAAAGAGAACAACAACCTTCTCAAGCAACACACAAGGCAACACAAAAGCCTTAACCAACACCACTGATCACTTTCCACACAAAACTTCCACCACTCACTGTTCATAAATCCACACTCTCAAGGGTAACCACAACCCAAACTTCCACACAACCAAATTATGCACAATCCCAACATCAATCTGAAAACTTCAACTCTTACAGCAAACAACACTGTAATACACATCTTCCAAGACTTGCCTACACAAAGACAACAACCAAACCAACTCAACCTCTAGGCAACCTCCAGCCTCTAAAACTCTTGCGATTCCAAACCTCTTCCAAAGATTTCCCAACAAGCAGAAATCCTTAACATCAACTGTTTACTCAAGCTCTTCAACGAAGCTGACCACCCTTCACATCCGCCAAAGACACTACCATAACAGCTCACCAGCACTATTTACCCAAATATCAAAAATTACATCTCAAACCCAACTTGAAACCTTCAACTGTTCTACATACCATCAACAGACTTCAACAGAACTTTCTTAACCACAACTAGCCAACCACTGCTTCACAAGAATCCAAACAACCAACGAAAACCGTCGATCTTTCACAGTCCTTTCATTACAAACTCAACCAGAACACTTGCACTACCAGAACATTACTGAACCAAAACACACATAACAGCTTCAGAACTCTTCAAAGATTGCCAAGAACAAACACAACCCTTTCACAACAACTTAAAAGCTAAACCACTTCAGCACTTGGAAACACAACCTCAAACTGCAACATCACTTAGCACCAAGGAACTACCACTTCCTTTAAACTCAACAAACCACTTAACCGATACTAACCTCAAACAGATACCCTTCATCACCAAACCACTAAACTCTCAGAGCATCAAACACTTTCCTTTCACCAACAGGTCATTCCACTCTCACTATCACTAGCAACTAGATAACAAACTCCAGCACTTCTAACTCCCACTCAGCACCAACAACCTCTAAAAACCATCATCCCACCTAATCCAACCACAACACTAACAGATTCAATTAGTTATTAGGGAGTGTGAACATCGTATGCATGATCACCTACATGCCCTATCAATGTCTGATGTACATGTATGCAAAACCTCTAATGTTATGCCACATGTATGCATGGACCAACATATATAATATAGTATATATCAATGCTTTTAACTGTGCATGAATGCCAGTTCACACCCTCCAATAACATCCTCAAAATCTGTCCAAGAACAACCTCCTTACTCATCTTTAACTTATCTAACTCCATCATACCAACAACCACTAACCACAAGATACTTACCCAAGCCTTCTTCACACCCAAGATATTACCAAACCACAACTACCATTACTCCAAACATGCTAGCAACAAGACTAAACTTACCACGCAAGAAAAAACCAACAGAAACCAAACTAAGCAACTAAAGCAAAGATCACTTAACAAGGTTACCTGAAAGCACAACACCACCCTGAAGCTTCATCGAACGAGCTCTCTTCCTTGCGGAACCAACATCCTTCTGTCGCACCCCTGCAGCACCAGCTAACACACCAGGGTCACCACCAACTCCTTGCAATAAGGAACCTTGGCTATTCCGAGCCAACATCGAACAATCACGCTTCATGTGTCCAGCAGACCCACACTTCCAGCAAACTTCATTTCCCAAGCTCTTCACAACCTTTTGCTTTTTCTGCCACTTCTGAACCTCGCCTCGGCCGTGCCCATGACCTTTCAAAGATCCTTTAGCCAACATCAAAGCTGACTTCACTCCAAGAGGACAGTCACGCTTAACATGCAACTTGGAACCACAATTCCAACAAACACCTGCGCCCCAACAATTTCCAACATGTTGCCTTTTACAACGGTCACAAACAGATGACTGAGCTTCCACTCCTTGCTCAGGCAACACTTGCTCACCAACAGCATCAGCCGCACCTTGATCAACCCTTGGAAATTCCCTTCCCAGATACCTTTCATAGAAAGCAGATACGAAGAAATCCCAATCAATATCAAGGATATGTGACGCCACAGCCACAGATGTCCACCAAGAACAAGCATCCTCCAGCATCAGAGAAACAACACTCCCCAGCTTACAGGCATAATCACAGCCTTCCTGATCCAAAATCAGAACTACATTGGCCAACCAGGCCTCAAACATTTCCGGGGAAGAACCATGGTACTCTACAGCACCCAAATCAAGCAAATGCTGCTTCGGCAAACCCACACATTTAGCCAGCGCATCCACTGACTTTACCTCAACCGCAGCCTGAGATGTTCCCAACACCTCCTGAACAACAGATAAAGAACTTTCCATCCCGGAACCAGCTTCTCTCCCTTGCCTTACCATCTCAACTTCAGTCACAGAAGACTGAGACAAAACACCTCTACAAAAGGGTGAATCCTTTGACTTAACAACCTGCCCCAAGGCAGCAACCATTTCACTCATCCTCCATTCTTTCATCATCTTTGCCATACCACTAACAACAAACAACATACAATCACAACAAACAAACAAAACCTGTTAGACCAGCATTAAGCAAGGATTCAAACTCCAACTCCAAAATAACACAATAGCTATATTAATAAGGCAATGGGTATCCCGAATCCTCCCCTTTACATGACATAACAGTCAACACAATATGGATATCACAACATCAAGCATATCAACAACATACCTTGATCATGCTTACACCAAACAACATCCAATAGCACCAGCACATTGGCAACATAACATGCTCAAAACACATTCATCATGCATAGCATCAGCTCATAACATCCACACATATCCATATGATCTCAACCAAGATTCATAACCAAAAATCATGTTTGCATACACCAGCAACATGCTCAAAACATCAACAGCATATACAGAAACACATGCTTCAACCAGCTTTCAACCATACAACAAGGTAAACATCAAACACACTTACCACAACAACTTACCATTTTCCCCAACCTTCGCAACTCAGCTCTGATACCACCAAATGTAACCCCCGCAGCCCGGCCTAGACGGTTGGCCCGAACTACGAAGATTACACGGGGAAAACCAAAGTCAACCCGAAAGTCAACCTTGATTAACGACCCTTTTTTTTTCTTTTTAATCTTATCTAGATGCACATTAACCTTAGATGTGATCACACAACCACCATGCTCAAAGATCACAAACATCAGAGATCAAACAGGGACCCAATTGAACAAATTACAACTTTAGGGACCAAATTGTAATTTCTGAAAACTTTAAGGACTTAACCAGATTTTAAGTTACCAACTTGAAATTAATCATGTTTCATGCTTCTCTGCCAAATTTCAGCTCAAACGGACATCCCGAACTCATACAATTGCACAAACAAGATTCAGGACCAAAATGCAAACATTTTGAAACATTTAACCGCCCATGTCAGCCCCCAACGGTAACTCGTTCCGAAACAGGCCAAGGCCGTTCCGAAACACGGGCCGTTCCGCAACGCGTTCCGCAACGGGGGTCTGGCAGAATGCTTTCCGTTTCGGAACGGTGACACCCGTTTCGGACGCCTGGGTTCATGCAGGGCACCCGTTCCGAAACGGTGTTGCCTGTTCCGAAACGCCTAGCCCAGAATGTTGCATTTTGCTCACTCAAACACACAATTGATCAATCAAACATGCTCCAAAAGCCACCAAACTTTGCCAACATGCAATTCAACATAAAAGAGACATACTTGCATCAACAATTCAACAAATAACCATCACATACGGAAAGCCCCAAATCTATATGCATGCTTCCTACACAAGCAACCATTTAAGCACAAACCTTTCAATTCAACCTCAATTAAGCCAATTCATGTTTCAACAACATTAACAACAGTATTTAAACATTCATGATCATCACATACGATCACAATAACAACAAATCGAGAGATTCTACCCCATTGCCCTTATTAACTATAGCTATTCACCGAGACATACATCTCCATTGGAGTCCACCTTGAATCCCTTGCTCCTTGCTGCCCAAACTTCAAGAATCTGCATTGATGGACAAAAAGGAGCGTAAGCACATAATGCTTAGTGAGGAATGCTCAAAAACCAAAACACCATCAATGCAGCGGGTCTTTAAAACACTTTAAAACCAACCCGATTTGCTTTCCAAAACCATGTTTGAAAACTCTTTCAACATCAAGCTCAAATCATGCATAAACACCATATGCCAAGCTTAATCAAAACCATGGAATACACATCCTTTTCACAACATACCTTCTTTAACTTGAAAACCCCATCAAGCAAGAAACCATTTAAAACCATAGCTCAATCAATCCATTTCATGCATTAAATCAAGACAACAAAAACCACTACATCATTCATCACATGCCTTTAAACAACAAGTCTTACAAGACTCCAATGCAACATAGATAATTCACACTCACATGCATCATTTATCAAATGATATCCAACACTTGTTCAATATACAAGTAACATGCTTTCACTAGCATCAAACACATTTCATGCAACAATGCATCTTACCAAGCATCTCATGCTTCTCATGCGAACATGCATCAACTCAAGCATCTCATGCTTCACATGCAACCATGCATCATTTCAAGCAATCCCATGCTTCACATGCAACCATGCATCATTTCAAGCAATACCATGCTTAACATGATCAAGAACATTATATTGGCTTCCAAGAGATCAACCAAATTCACTTTCCAACTTTTCAACCCGATCGGATACGCGGATTACAAGCGTGTCCCAACGCTTCCTACACACTACCCAATCCAAGGTCTTCCAAATGGGCAACAACCTCCATTTGACCTTAACAACCTAAGGTTCCCATGCATGGACTTTTAAACACCATACAACCTTAGCTTTTCCTCAAGGTTACCATGTATAAACATACACCCTTGACATGCACAAGGTCTTCCCGTATGGACTTTCAACCACCATACAACCTTTGCATAACCGATTGGTAGTTGTAAACATCATCTAACGAGATCCGGGACATCACACACAAGATCCACACATGGACTTAACCATTGCCATTGTGATCTTAACAAGTACAAGGTTCTCACATAAGGACTTTTAACCACCTTATAACCTTTACTTAACCAAGGTCTACCGTGGGCAACAACCTCCACTACGACCTTAAGCAACCGAGGTCCTCCCGTGGGCACACCCTCCACTGACCTCATCTCGTTAGGAATACTTGAGGGGAGTTTACCCGGTCCACACTTGACCACTCCGCCATCAAGGCGACTTTATTCACGATGCACCCAATCCTATAGCCGGCTAATTATATCCGATCAACGAACCAAGAACCACTTACAACTCTTGCCAATATAACCATCTTACCACAATATCCAATGTTCCACATGCATAAACATAATGCAAGGCCATCACATCATTAGCTCAATGATTCACATGCATACACATAATGCAAAACCATCACATCATTAGCCCAATGATTCACATGCATACACAATATGCAAAAGGCACAATTATCATCATTAATCATCATCAACTCACTGTTTTTAAGCATAATACAAAGCCAATGAACAACATGCAACACTATGCATCAAAACCCCATTTTCAATGCACTAAACCAAGGATCTCTTACCTTGAGCATCCTTTTCAATTGACTTTCAAAACCAGCATTAAACCATGCTAAAACATGCTTACAAAACAGAATTTAACCATGCAAATCACATGCATATCAATCATCACCCACTTTTGATTTTAAAACCAAATCACACACAATTCAAAGGCAAAAACCCCTTCACTTACTCTTGAGCTTAGCAAAGTTGTTTAGACTTAAACTAAGCTCCCAAAAACCTTCAAACCATGTTTCAAAAGCTGAAATCCCAACTTCACTCACCGATTACCAAACAAGCCTAGCCAACAAGCTTTCCAAGCTTCCGAAACCTTCCGAAAACACCTCCAAAGCTCAAGGATCAACCTCCCCTGTTTCAAGCACACAAAAACAGAACATTAATGCATCCATATGCATTAAAACACCAGCAACATCAACACAACTCGCTGCTCATCACAAAACTAGCAATTTGGCTAACAAACACAACCGAAATCACCTCCAAACACTTCCAAAACTTAACCCAGCCAAGATCCATCACTTCTAACCATTTTTATACATCAAATAACATGCAAAATGATCACAACCACATCCTTATACCTCCAGGTATAACAGATCACCAAAAACACTCCAAAAACAACCAAAAACTCAAGCCAAACTTAGGAAATTCAACCTATCCGGGATTGCATTGATTAAACCTCAACTTTTAATCATTTTAGCATTCATTTAACATCAATTTAACACCTCAAAACCCTGCTTTAACAGATCACACGAAAATTTCACCAAAATCCTCAAATCTTGCATTTTAGCCAAAAATCAAGATCTCAATTGAAAAGCCTTTAATAAAACATAAATCAAGGATTGAGAACTTAGGAATTTCAGTAAAGAACTGATAGTTTAGAGGAGAAGGACGTTCTTACCTCCAAACTTGAATTTCTCCATTTTAGAGCCAAAATGCTTGATGAAACAATTTGCAAATTGAGAGGTTTTGATGATGAGATGATTAGGAATCAAATGAGAGTTGAAATGAGAGATGTAGATGTCAAAATCAGAGAAAGAAATCTGGAGAATCTTGTTTGGGTAGAGAGAAAATGAGAGAAAAGAGAATTTGAGAGAAAATGGAAAATTAGTTGGAAATTTAGTTACAAATGATTTTCCCTCCTTTTCTAAATCTTTAAAATCAGATTTGAGTCATAAAATATCTTAGAAAAATCTGGAGAAATCCTTTTTGGAATAATAGCTCCTTAAAGATTCAAAGTTTCAATCCTTTATAAAACTGTCCCGCAACTTTCAAAAAATTACATTTTGGTCACTAGCCAAAATGTCAACCTTCCGAACCTCATTTTCCAAAATTGATTTCACAGTTCACTTATATATATTAAAAGATGATTTTAGAACATTTTTCCATATTTTTAATGCAACCCGAACTAGGCTTTCCTAAATCCACTCTTATATATTCGATCAGCACTTTGACCGAACCGGTCAACGCCAAAACTTCTGAGCCCAAAACCGGGGCGTTACAGAACCCTTTAACAAATTTTATGTAATACCCGGCTAAACCGAGGAAACTTCAGACCTCGCTCACATTTCTCAGAGGTCTCTAATCAAGAATAGCTTGAATTTTCTTGGAGTCAACTTTGATTCCATCGGCGGAAATGACGTGTCCGAGGAATGAGACTTTGGATAACCAAAATTCACACTTAGTGAACTTGGTGAATAGTTGGTGATCTTGGAGCGTCTGAAGCACAATCCGGAGATGATCATCATGTTCTTCCTTGTTTTGGGAGTATACAAGGATATCATCTATGAATACGACCACGAACTTGTCAAGTTAAGGCTTGAATACTCGATTCATCAGGTCCATGAATGCAGCAGGGGCATTCGTTAACCCGAATAGCATTACTAGGAACTCGTAATGTCCATATCGAGTTCGGAAGGCTGTTTTGGGCACATCTTCTTCCTTCACCTTCATTTGATAGTAACCGGATCGAAGATCAATCTTAGAGAACACGGCTGCGTTTTTTAGTTGATCAAACAAATCTTTGATCCTTGGCAGAGGATATTTATTCTTGATGGTTACTTTGTTCAATTACCGATAATCGATACACAGCCGCATCGTACCGTCTTTCTTTTTCACGAACAGAATAGGAGCACCCCATGGAGAAATATTGGGTCGTATGAATCCCTTATCATCGAGTTCTTGAATTTGCTTCTTTAGTTCTTTGAGTTCAACAGGTGCCATCCGATAAGGCGTAATGGATACAGGATTAGTTCTGGGTTGAACTTCGATCTTGAATTCGACTTCCCGAGTTAGAGGTAGGCCAGGGAGTTCCTTGGGAAAAACATCGGTAAATTCAGATACAACAGGTATTTGAATTAAACCAAAATCAAGCTCATCTTGTAGTTCCAATAGTGGCGAAAATAGAGGTTGGTTTCTTGTCTATCAACAGAATGGATTCCTTTCCTAAACCCCGTAAGTATAACCTACGATTTTGACAGTCTACCCAAGCTTCATGTTTTCCCAACCAATCTAGTCCTAACAATAGATCGAATTCACATTTAGGCAACACACATATATATTACAAGAGAAAGAAACATTTCGAATAGTGATTTGGCAGTCTCTACAAATCAAGTTAATTGGCAAATTTCCTCCTATCGGGTTTGAAACTACAAGGCTTGATTTTACTATTTCAGGTTTCAAATTCAGTTCATCTAACAGATATGAACAAATAAATGAATGTGTTGATTCTGAGTCTATCAAAGCGTAAACAGGTTTAAGGTTCAGCTCAACTGTACCCGCAATTACGTCGGGAGACTCTTCTTCTTCTTGGCCACAATGTGATAGACACGAGTTGGGGCTCGTGATTCTTGATAAGTAGTAGCTTTCGAATGGGAATCCTTACCTTTCCCCTGATTACCCACCTGAGCTTGTCTTGTAACCCCCTTAGCCCGGCCTAGCCGCTAGACCCGAACTACGAAGATTACACAGGGAAAACCAAAGTCAACCTGAAAGTCAACCTTGATTAACGACCATTTTTTCCTTTTTATCTTTTCTAGATGCGTGTTAAGCCTATGTGGATACTCAAGAATCAAGGGAAAGAAAAGCAGAGCGATTGGAAAGCATTTAAGGACTCAAACGCAAAACATAAACTTTTAGGGACCAAAATGTAAATTTTGGAAAATATAAAGACTTTACAAATTTTAGTTTTACCAAACTAAAATTAGTCATATTACATGCCTCTCTATCAAGTTTTAGCTTAAAAGGACACCCCAAACTCAAGAAATTGCATCCACAACATTCAGTACTAAATTGTAAGACTTGTAAACTTGAAGCAATTCAAATGCACAGACCAACGGTCAACCGTTTCGGAACGCTGACACCCGTACCGAAACACCCGTATCGAAACGGTGTTGACCGTTTCAGTACTCGGGTACATTCCGAGACCCGTATCAGAACAGGACCTTCCAGTAGCCAAAGTGTGCCGAAACACCTCCAGTCGTTCCGAAACGCCCTGGCTATTTTAGGCACCCGTTTCGAAACAGTTAAGGGTTTTTCGATACACCCTGCCCTGTGACAGCATAAATTGTTGGTTTTACACCTTTAAGCCCACCCAAACATGCTTCAAACATTCTACAACATAATCACAGCATGTTTAAACATCAAAGCTATCATATTCAACAAAGATAGACACATTGCAAGCAATAGGCACATCAACACATTTACCTCAAATAATCCAAACAAACATGCTTCTAACCATAAAGCATAGCAATATCAAGATACAAAAAGAAGATCCAAATATTGCAAATTGATCATCAACAAGTATCGAACCATAAACCGAACTTGCTCAAGGTAAACAATCTCGTCCCACAATAACGTAAAGGATTCCCCCCCCCCCCCCATTGCCTTTATTATCTATAGCTATAAACCAAAACATACTTCTCAAGTGGAGCTCTTCTTGAATCCCTTGCTTCCTGATGTCCCAAATTCATTTATCTACATTGATGGACAAAAAGGAGCGTAAGCACATAATGCTTAGTAAGGAATGCTCAAAACCAAAACACCATCAATGTAGCAAAACCATAAAACAATCTTTATTCACAATCACATCTAAATAAACCCAAGTATTGTCTGATAACTTCATTTGAAACATCATCGCCTTAAATCATGCATTACTCGACATATAAATCAACACAAAACTCAAATGCAAAGAGCAACTCAATCTCAACAACATTCTTGCAATTATTTCCGTTTAAACCTTCACATGCATAAATCTTCATGCAAAGCTTAAACCAATTTTCTTAAACCAATTTTCTTAAAAGCCAATTCCACATCACATTCCTCCTTCCACATGCTTGAAACTCTTTTCAAAGTAAAACACCAATTGAAAACCACATGTACCACCTTTCTATCTCATGCATTCAACCAATGCAAAACTCATGGCAAAGCCACCCATGCTTGTTACTCAAAAGCATTTCATAAACTCAAACCTTATTTGCATAAGCAAATCCCATTTGAAAACAACATGTACCATCTAGCTATCTCATGCATACAACCTATGCAAAACTCATGGCAAAGCCACCCATGCTTGTTACACAAAAGCATTTCGCAATCTCAATATCTCATATGCATTTCACAACGCATAAAACATTTCAAGCATTGGTACATGTGACACACATTTCATTCTCATATATTGGCATTTACATTTTCTATTGTACACGGATATGCGAATAGCTTGATTCGAGGTCAAGTACTACCCCGATGGGATCTCGCCACCAGATCTCATGGTGGTATCTACCTTCGCCACAAAGCTTGGGTATTTCACCAAGTCCTACTACGATGGAATGCCCCTCATCGATTTCTCATGGCAATAACATCAAATGCCATAAAGCTTGGGTCTTTCACCAAGTCCTACTCCGATGGAATGCCCCTCATCGGTCTCACATGGCGGTACCATTCAAGGCCACAAAGCTTGGGTTTTTCACCAAGTCCTACTCTGATGGTATGCCCCTCATCGGTCTCTCTTTTTGGAATGAATCCCAAGAGCACGTACGAATTTTTAGTTTATAGTGCACTCTACATCCTATTGGTCGATCAATTATATCCGGTAATCTTCTCATCATCTATGCCAATATATCATGTTAAATTTATTAACACATCTACTGTTTTCAAAGCATGCAACACCATTAAGGCCAAATTGCTAAACAATGCCTTTAAAACACAAGTCAACAATTCATACACTCAAGGAACATTAGTTACATGCTTCCTTCACCAAACCAAGTTTGATAACCAACTCTCATGCTTAAAAACCATGCTCAACAGCAAATTAAACCCTATTTCCAACCAAAGACATCAAAATCCATTTTGATACTTTTAAAAACAATATTAGCACAAATCGAGAGAGAAATCTACTTCACTTACTTCTGAACTTAAACCGGCGTTTCAAGCCTAGATTTAAGTTCCCAAACCTCTTTTCAAAAACATTCCAAAGCTGGAAAACGCGGTCTCACTCACTGATACATAACACTATGCTAGCCGACGAGCCAACCAAGCGTCCGAAACCTCTAATGTTACCTCGATTGTTTCCGAATCATTCTCCGCTGTTTTAACACATAAGAGCAGAGGATTAATGCATCACCATGCATTAAAATCACCATCCATTCAATCTAATCCGCAGCTCCCCTCAAAACAAGCATTTCGACTATCCGAAATAACCGAAAACACCATCAAACATTCACCAAACAAAGCCCATCAATGATCAACCCATTCTAACCTTTTCTAAACATCATCATTTAACATTAAAAATCACCATAAACTCGTCCTTATACCTCCAGCTATAACAAGACACCAAAACCACCACAAAACCACCATTCTAGCATGCAAAACTTAGGAATCCAAACCTATTCGGGATTTATTTGATTAAACCTCACTTATAACATCAATTGCCATCCAAAATACTTTACAAAACATCCTCAAAACATAGCCTAAGAAAGAACCACGAAAATCATCAAGATCTCTCCAAAAATCTTGAGTTTTAACACAATTTCATGTTTCTAACATTAAAGCAACTCAAAAATCATTAACAAAGGATTGATAACTTGGGAATTTCAGTAAAGAATTGATCATTAGAGGAGAAGGACGAAGCTTACCTCTAATGGTTGATTTCTCCTTGTTTTGGGTAAGTTTTCTTGAAAATCCAATGTTAAAATAAGAGGATTTGATTAGGAAAAGATTAGGAATCAAAAAGAGATTAAAATCTCATAAAAGGAATGAAAATCAGAGGCTAAATGATGAAAGAATTGTGTTTGGCTGAAAAGAAATTGAGAGAAAATGAGATGAGAGAAAATTGACGTAAAGTAGTTTTGAAAAGTCAAAGATAGTTTCCTTTTAATTAATCTTTATTTCCTTTAATTAAAACACTATTAAAATCACCCAAAATAAGAAGATATCTGATTAAAAACATTTTGGCAAAATTAGCTCCTTAAAGATTCAAAGTTTCAATCCTTTACAAAACAGTCACTATTCAACTTTTGGAAAAACTGCGATTTGGTCACTACACTGAAATGTAGTATTTCCAAACCTTATTTTGTAAAATTGATTTCACCATAATCATTCATATAATAAATGAGGATTTTTAAGTATTTTTCATATTTTTAAAAAATCCCGAACTAGGTGTTCCTTAAATCTCCCTCAAAGATTTGAACCGTTCTCAACCGGCTCGATTCAACCTCTAAACTTCTAGGCCCAAAACTGGGGCGTTACATGTCTCGGGTTCTTGTTTTAGCTAGGTGGCATAGAGTTTGGATTAGAGCGTCGAGCAGATGATTGGTCATTTCTTTTCGGGCAATCCCGAATATAGTGGTCATCACCACCACAAGCAAAACAAAGGTTGGATTGGATTCGACACTGGCCGAAGTGCTGCTTCTGACAGAACTTGCAAGTAGGAGCTTTTTTCGCATTTCTCGTGCTGTTGACAGAGAAAACTGGGATAACCATCTTACTCGAGTGTTAAGATTGGAAATTACTTCGAGTAATATGAGTATAATTGGAGGACGCTTCCTTCTGATGTTTAGGTTTCTTCGACCACCGTGACTTATTGTCATTCTTTCGTTTCTTATCAGCCCGATAACCGCTCTTCCGTTTTTCCATGATTCTCATTTTGGATTCGGTGGTGATAGCTCGATTCACGAGAGTTTGGAAGTCCTTAATACCGAGGGCGGTAAACACCGAACTTAATTCATCGCTCACACCATCGATGAAAATTTTGCACTTGCCTTTCTCGGTTTTGATGTATTCTGAGGCATATTTGCAGAAATCAGTGACGTATTGTTCAATCGGCCGATTGGCCTGCATCAGATATAAGAACTTCCTTCGATGATCAGCCAGATACTGTTCGTTGATGTACTTTTTCTTGAACTCCTCGATAAAGAATTTCCATGTGACTGACTCGGTAGGAGCGGTCAGGATCGTGGTTTCCCGCCAGCTAAGAGCTTAGTCAGCTAATAGTGCGACTGTGCACTGAAGTTTATGCTCGTCCGAGCACTAAAGTTGTTTAGTCAAGATTTGAGTCATTCTTTCGAGCCAATGCTCAACTTCTTCCGGCTTCTCTTCATTTGCGTCGTTAAATATGAAAGCTCGATGTTGTGCGAGCTTATCGATCGGGGCTCGTTGTGGGGCAGCAACAACCATGGCTGGTTGTTCTCGTCTTATGTTCAATACTAATTGATCGAACATCTCTTTCATACTAAGGAGACATTCCCGTTGAGCTGACTGAAGTGTCGGATTTTCTGGTTTTTGTGGAGCTGGTTCTCGAGGTTGTTCGGGTTGAACGGGTGGCTGCATTCCAACCCTATCCCCGTTGTTATTTGATGATCTGTTGGGACTTTCATCGTCTCGGGCTAGATTAGTCGCAGATATTCTATTAAGATTTCAGAAAATATCGGGGTTAGAGAGCGAAATCACAAGCAGTTCGATATAAGACTCCTAGGTGGCATAGTGCAATCCTATATGATGCATGACATGTTTCATACGACTTTAGGAAGTATATCCTAAAGCTCGCATACCAATTTATGTAACACCCCACGTCTGGTTTAGGAGCGAGAGACGTTACTCGAATAGAACACATAACATATAACAAATAGAACATGTAAACAATAAACAGGACATACAACATCGATCATTTAGAATTGCGCAGCTTATAACACATTAATATTCTATAACAAACAAGACACTTAGGTGAGCCATTTCAAAACTTTTATCATATAATCTAATTACATAACCTAACTTGTGAACTAGCATATCATTCAAACATTTAACTTTCACTTAGTTGAGGCATTTAAAAACTTTTATCATATAATCTAATCACATAACCTAACTTGTGAACTAGCATATCATTCAAACATTTAACTTAAACAACCTAATAACATTTGGCAATCAACCATAATCTTATACACATTTACATCAACACATATAAGATTCATGTCACTTTCAATCTTCCTATTAAGCACTCAGTTATTACACTTGAAACCATACATATGCATGATACATACACTAATATCAACCTCAAGCTATCATACTAATCAATATTCGATCAAGCTAACTCACATCAAGCTTGCAAGCATTCGACTTCCATGTTATAAATCTAGATAAAATTTAACTATCACATGTAATCATCTATCATAGCATCATGAAACTTTTTAAAGTAAGTACAAAAACATGATCATAAACATTTAACCAAACTAAATACAATGGTTCACAACTAGGATCATGTCACCTAACATATGCAATCTTTAATATTAAATGCCATACACACAAACAACTTAGCATATCATCCTTTACTCATTACCATTCGAATACACCACCTACTCATGACGAACTCTAGATGCAATTCTCCTAATCAAGCATTCATATCAATCCCAAACATCAAGCCATTTGAATCAATCATATACTTAAACAACATATAACATTTCAAGATTTTCATTAAGACATAATCAACCATATTCATATATATACACATCTACAAACAAAGTCATATATATAAACTTTAAACATTAAATTCATCCTTTACATAACATGAACACTATGTCTTAAACATATAAACCAAACTAACATATACATTTTCTCAAAATGCATGTGACATAATCTAGTCATATAACTATGCTACCATCTAGGAGTCTAAGCAAAAACTATATCATACTTGAGTTATGGCTTATGACTGCTCCCGGATCAAAATAGATAGCTTTCGGATATCAGAGACCTGTTATTTGGAAGAAGGATATAGAAGAGTGATAAGTACAAATTGTACTTAGTGAGGCAGTTCCTATAGCTTACTAATTGAGTCTTTTAATTTCTTATCCATATAATCAAGGTTACCTAGCTAGGCTTAGAACACATTAGCTCACTTAACTAGTTCATACATATCATGAAATCAAGACATGTAAACAACTCATATAACATACCAACCAATCATGTCATTGAATGATACATTTAAAAACAAGATCATAACATATCATTGATCACATTTTCATGTCACTCAAATATGGTCACTACCCATCTCAATCATATCATTTCATGTAGCATGTAAACATGTATCATTTCACCATTTCATTAATCATATAAGTCTTATTGGAAGTACATTATGTTTTGCCTTGGATGATTAAGTGGACTGGGTAATCAAGTCAATAGGTACCAAGTTCCAACATATAATAGTAGATGCTCAAAGCACCAAAGATCAGTAGATACACAATGTATCAATGTGTCTAACTACACCATTCAACATGTAACTTTTAACAGTAGATGCCCAATCCATCAATAGGTGACTAACCACCTTTAAATCAGTAGAGCTCAAACTCTAAGGCATGCCCTTCTACCTAAGAACCACTAGTAAACCAAGGACTTATTATGTCTTTTAATGTTTCAACAAGATCAAACAATTGTTTAACAATCACATTACAAGGCCAAGTAGAATGTTCATATCAACTTTGCATTACAAACATTCAACATCATGTTCACTCAAATTTCCAGCAAGCATGTAATACCATTTCTATAACCCCCTTAGCCCGGCCTAGACGTTTGACCGATGCACCCCAAGGTGACACACTTGGCCGGATGAAACCTCGATCCAATAACTCCTGCAATTGCGTTTTCAACTCTTTTAACTCTTTAGATGCCATGCGATAAGGAGCAATGGACACCAGAGTTGTGTTCTCGTACAACTCTATACCAAACTCAACTTTCCTGTTTGGTGGCAATCCAGGCAATTCTTCCGGAAAGACACCCGGAAAATCGTGAACCGTTCGAATGTCCGACACGCGCACATCCTTGGTACCAGGATTCATCACATAAGCAAGGTAAGCCTCACAACCCCACCTCATCATACGGTTTACTTCCAAGGACAAAATCACATTCGACAAGAATTTCACATTCTCGCCTACTACAACAACCTCATAGTCATCAGCCAACTTTAAGGTGACTCGCTTAACATCAAAGTCAACCACCGCCCTATGCTCCGTCAACCAATCCATGCCAAGGATTACATCAAATCCGTAGAAAGGAAATTCCATCAAATCGACAAGGAAAACATGACCTTGCACAGACAGAGGACACCTCATATACAACTTTCTAGTGACTACACTCTAACCAAAAGAACTAGTCACTTGCATTCCCACTTCAAGCATCTTAACATGTATATCAATAAAATGTGCATGCTCACTCAAGATATAAGAATGTGTGGATCCAGAATCAATCAAAGCCAGCAAAGAGAAAGACTGGAGAGCAAAGGTACCTGCAATCACATCGATGTCGTTGCGCTCCTCGCGCTGAGCACACACCCTCGATGGTCCACCTCCCTTAGGTCGAACGGCTACAACGTGAGCAATACCTTGTTGCCCCTCATCTCTCCTCTGAAAATTTCCACGGCCGCGTCCATGGCCTCTCTGAGGTGCAACTACCACAGGAGCACGTCTGTAACCCCCTTAACCCGGCCTAGACGGTTGACCCGAATTAAGAAGATCACACGGGGAGAACCAAAGTCAACCCGAAAGTCAACCTTGATTCACGACCCTTTTTTTTTCTTTTTTACTCTTATCTAGATGTACGTTAACCCTAGATATGTTCATAAGATAATCATACTCAAACATCATAACAATCAGAGAACATTCAGGGACTCAATTGCACAAATTACAACTTTAGGGACCAAATTGTAAATTCTGAAAAATATAAGGACTTAATCCAAATTAAAGTTACCAATATGAAATTAATCATCTTTCATGCTTCTCTGCCAAATTTCAGCTGAATTGGACATCTCAAACTCACACAATTTCATAAACAAGTTTCAGGACCAAAACGCAAGCATTCCAAAACATATAACCATCAATTTCAGTGCCCAACGGTCGAGTGTTTCGGAATAGGAAAGACCCGTTCCGGAACGCGGGACCGTTCAGAAACTAGTACCGAAACATGGCCTGGCAGTGGCCAAACCGTTCTGGAACAGTGCCTCCCGTTTCGGAACGCCTAGGCCATTTCAGGCCCCCGTTCCGATACGGTAGCACCTGTTCCGAAACAGGCTGCCCAGATTGCAGAGAATTTGTTGGTTTATCATGCAATTGACTTATCAAACATGCTCCAAATGCCACCAAACTTTACCAACAAGTCATTTAACATACAAGGAATATAATTGCATCAACCAAACATAAACATGGCATCAATTATTGAAATCCCCAAATCTATAGGCATGCTTCCTACTTAGCAAACCATTCAAGCATCCAATCTCCAAACAAACCACATAAAGGCCAATTACAAGTACCAACATTATCAACAACATAAAACCAACTTAGGGAGTCCAAAACATCTCCCAAATCCACAACATAGGTTCCCATTGCCAAATGTCAAAAGCTAATAGTGTTTAAGAAACCTTCATCATACTTGAGCTTAGTTCACCACTTGGATTCTTCACCACCTTGCTGCCCTCAATGCACTTTAATGCTCTGCATTATTGGTTTAAGAAAAGAGAGAGAGCGTAAGCAAAAGCTTAGTGAGGAATGCTCATTTAAAACCACACAACAATGCATTTACGAAACACATTTATAAACCTTAAATCCAATCATCATTTGCACATGCTCATAAGCATTTTAAAACAAGCAATTCATGCTTCAAGTTCATAACATGTCATATTCGCAACAAGTGATACATTCAACATAAGATCCACACATGGACTTTTAAACACCATTGTGATCTTACACTTTCCAAGGACCACACATGGACTTTTAAACACCATTGTGTCCTTAACCCCATGGACTTTTAAACACCATGTCAAGGACCACACAAGGACTTTTAAACACCTTTGTGTCCTTAACAAGAATCTCCCAAGGACTTTTAAACACCTTGGAGTTCTTAAATAACAAGGCTTACACAAGGAATTTTAACCACCTTTGTAACCTTAACCAAGGACCAACCATGGACTTTTAAACACCATGTTGTCCTTAAATACACAAGACTCACCCAAGGAATTTTAACCACCTTTGTGATCTTAACCAAGAACCAACCATGGACTTTTAACCACCATGTTGTTCTTAAATAAACAAGGCTCACACAAGGACTTTTAACCACCATTGTGAACTTAACCATCACTTGCCAATATGCATCATTAACAACAATAATCCATTGTTTTAAAGCATTTATCCAAGCCATAAATGTCATGCATCTTTAAGCATCAAACCACATTAAAACAATATTCAAAAACAAGGATCTCTTACCTTGAGCATCCTTCAACACATGGCTTATAATCTCAGCAAATAAACATGCTAAATATGCTTTCAAAACAGGATTTAAAACATGCAAACAAACCACATTGCATACAACCAATCCATGGTTCATCATCAATAGAGTTTTTCCGAAAACTTACTCTTGAGCTTAGCTAAGTTGCTTAGACTTAAACTAAGCTCCCAAACCTTCAAATCAATGGTTTCAAAGCTGAACACCAAAATCCACTCACCGATTCCGTTTCGCCTCTTGCCGAAACACCAATCAAGCTTCCGGATCACCACCACTTGGATCCAAAGATAACTCCCCTCCAAACTTGAGTTTTCTTCCTTTTTGGAACCAAAATCTTGAAAATCCAATTAGCAAATGGTGAGGTTTTGTTGAAGAGATGATTGAAGATCAAAAGGGAATTGAAATGAGTTATTTAGGTGACAAAATCAGAGAGAAAAGCTCTGGAGAAAAGGTGTTTGGTTTGAGAGAAAATGAGAGAAAATGAAAATGGAAGATTTGAGAGAATAGTTAGTTATGGCCAAAATATCTTCCCTCCACTTTTGTTTTATTTAAAAACCATTAATTAATCATTTAATATCTTAGAAAAATCTGGAGAAACTCCCATTGGGTAAATAGCTCCTTAAAGATTCAAAGTTTCATTCCTTTTTAAAACAGTCTAACAGTTTTCAAAAATTACATTTTGGTCACTAGCCAAAATGTCACCCTTCCAAACCTTATTTTGTAAAATTGATTTCACCACACTCTTATATATATTAAAAGAAGATTTTAAGACATTTTTCCATATTTTTAATGCAACCCGAACTAGGCTTTCCTAATTTCACCTTTATATATTCGAACCGCACTCCGACCGAACCGGTCCGAAACCCAAAACTCCTAAGCCCAAAATTGGGGCGTTACAACTCTCCCCCCCTTAAGAAATTTCGTCCTCGAAATTTACCTGAAGGAAAGAGATACGGAAACTGCTTCAGCATGTCATCCTTTCGTTCCCACGTGGCTTCCACAACACCACGGTGCTTCCACAACACCTTCACCAACTCAATGGTCTTGCCACGAAGAACCTTGCTGTCCGAAACCAGAATCTTCACCGGTTCCTCATCATAGGTCAAATCCGGATTCAATTCCACTTCCTCCAAAGGCATCACATGCAAAGGATCTAATCTATACTTCCGAAGCATAGAAACATGAAACACATCATGAATCTTCTCCAACTCTTGAGGTAGCCTCAACTTGTACGTAACAGGACCCACACGCTCAATCACCTCGTATGGTCCAATGTACCTAGGGCTCAATTTACCCTTACGGCCAAACCTCATCACCTTTTTCCAAGGCGAAACCTTCAAAAACACATGGTCACCCACCGCATATACAATCTCCTTACGCTTCAAATCCGCGTAAGACTTTTGCCGATCAGAAGCTGCTTTCAAACGCTCACAAATGAGCTTCACCTTCTCGGTGGTTCCTTTCAACAAAGTCGGCATCGAAACCAACTTCTGACCCGTTTCAGCCCAACAAAGAGGAGTCCTACACTTCCTCCCGTACAAAGCCTCATAAGGTGCCATTTGAATACTTGCTTGATAACTATTGTTATAAGCAAACTCCACCAAAGGCAAATGTTTCTCCCAAGAGCCTTGGAACTCAATCACACAGCACCTCAACATATCCTCCAAAATCTGGATAACACGCTCGGACTGACCATCCGACTGAGGATGATAAGATGTACTGAAATTCAACCGTGTACCTAAAGCTTGATGCAAACACTGCCAGAAACGCGATGTAAACCTCAGATCCCTATCCGACACAATCGACTTAGGCACACCATGCAGCCGCACAATCTCAGCAATGTACAGCTCCGCAAGCTTATCCAAAGAAAACGTAGTATACACAGGCAAGAAATGCGCACACTTCGTCAGGAGATCCACAATCACCCACACCGAATTCTTCTTCGATGGCGACAAGGGCAAACCAGAGACAAAATCCATGGTAATCCTTTCCCACTTCCATTCAGGGATTCTCAACGGTTGCAACAACCATGAAGGAACCTGATGCTCAGCCTTAACTCGCTGACACACCATGCACTTGCTCACAAACTCCGCAACATCTTTCTTTAAACCCACCCAATAGTACTCATCACGAAGATCACGATACATCTTAGTATTACAAGGGTGCATAGCAAAAGGACTACTATGACCTTCAGTCATAATAGCACGCCTCAACTCAGCATCATTGGGCACCACTATCCGACCCCCAAAACACAACACTCCATCATCATTAAAACAGAAATCTGAAGGCCTACCCTCCGCGATATCCTAAACATGCGGTACCAAGGAATCATCCAGCAACTGCTTTTCCTTGATCAACTGAACCAAAGATGGTTTCACTTGCAACTCAGCCACAAGACCACCATCACGCGAAATACTCAAACTGGCAAACATAGCCCTCAGCTCAACAGCCACCTTCCTGCTCAAGGCATCCGCTACAACATTAGCTTTTCCAGGGTGATACTCGATCGTCAAATCATAATCCTTGAGCAACTCCACCCAACGTCGCTGCCTAAGATTCAACTCCTTCTGAGACATCAGATACTTCAAACTCTTGTGATCCGTGTACACAGTACACTTCTCACCATACAGATAATGTCTCCAGATCTTCAACGCAAAAACCACCGTAGCCAACTCAATGTCATGCGTAGGATAATTGCGCTCATGCACTTTCAACTGCCGCGATGCATAGGCCACCACCTTACCCTCTTGCATCAACACACATCCCAAACCAACATAGGACGCATCACTATACACCACAAACTCTTTCCCTGGTTCAGGTTGAACCAAGATAGGAGCTTGCGTCAATGCTGCCTTAATGTAACGCCCCGGTTTTGGGCTTAGTAGTTTTGGGCGTTGACCGATTTGGTCAAAGTGCTGTTCGAATCTAAAGAGGTGAAATTAGGAAAGCCTAGTTCGGGTTGCATTAAAAATATTGGAAAAATGTTCTAAAATCATCTTTTAATATAATTAAGTGAACTGTGAAATCAATTTTGGAAAATGAGTTTTGGAAGGGTGACATTTTGGCTAGTGACCAAAATGTAATTTTTGAAAGTTTGGTGACTGTTTTCGAAAGGGTTGAAACTTTGAATCTTTAAGGAGCTATTAATCCAAAAGTAGTTTCTCCAGATTTTTCTAAGATATTTTGTGATATATTCTGATTTTAAAAGATGTCAAAAGAGGAGGGAAAAGCCATTTGGCTATTTTGTTAACTAACTTTCCAATTTTCTTTCTCTCATTTTTTCTCAACCCAAACACCTTATTTCCAGAGAATTGTTTCTGATTTTCTCTCCTAAATCTCTCCTTTCAACTCTCTTTTGATTCCTAATCAACATATCTACAAAACCTCATCATTTGCTACTTGATTCATCAAGGTTTTTGATTCCAAAAAGAGGAGAAACTCAAGTTTGGAGGTAAGAACGTCCTTCTCCTCTAAACTATCAGTTCTTTACTGAAATTCCTAAGTTTTCAATCCTTAATTGATGATTTATTAAAGGCTTTTGAGTTGTGAATTGGATCTTGGCTTATAATGCAAGATTTGGTGATTTTTATGATTTTCGTTTGATCTGATAAATCTGTGATTTGAGATGTGTTTTTGATGTTAATTGAACATTAAATTGATAAGGAATTGAGTTTTGATTAATGCAATCCCGGATAGGTTGAGTTTCCTAAGTTTAGCTTGTGTTTCTTGGTTGTTTATGAGGTGATCTTGTGGATCTGATGTTGCTGGAGGTATAAGGATGTTTGTAGGCTCTTTTTAGATGTTAAATGATGTTAAAGGATGTTAGGTTTTGATGGTTTATGGCTGGGCTTTGTTGAGAAGTGGTTTGGATGCATTTTCGGTTGTGTTTGGTAGCCGAAAATGGAGTGTGGATGAGAGCAGCGAGTTTAGGTGCTTCCATTAAAGCAATTAATGCATGATGATGCATTAATCCTCTGCTTTGATGTGTTAAAACAGGGGAGGCATCTTTGGATCCAAGAGTTGTTGATCCGGAAGCTTGATTTGGTGCTTCGGCAAGAGGCGAAGAGGAATCGGTGAGTTAAAATGGTTTTCGGCTTTGAAACCAATGTCTTGGGAGCTTAGTTTAAGTCTAAACAACTTTGCTAAGCTCAGGTGTAAGTTTTCGGAAAGTACTCTCTAGTGGTGGCCATGATTTTGTTGTGATGCAATGTGGTTTATTGCATGATTTAAATACTGTTTTGAAAGCATGATTTAGCATGGTATTTGCTGTTGTTGTAAGCCATATGTTGAAGGAAGCTCAAGGTAAGAGTTCCTTGTTTTTGTACATTGATAAAATGTGGTTTGATGCTTTTAAATGCATGATGAATATGGCTTGGTTTAATGCTTTAAAACAGTGGATAAATTGATGATAATGATGTATATTGGCAAGTGATGTTTTGAAAAGGTTAAGGTCACTAAGGTGGTTAAAAGTCCTTGAGTTAGCCTTGTTTACTTAAGAACATCAAGGTGGTTAAAAGTCCTTGGATGGTTCTTGTTATGGACACAAAGGTGGTTAAAAGTCCTTGTGTGATCCTTTCCATGGTGTTTAAAAGTCCATGGGGCCATGGTGTTTAAAAGTCCATGGGGCCAAGGTGTTTAAAAGTCCTTGGGGCCAAGGTGTTTAAAAGTCCTTGGGGTGAAACTTGATACGGACACAAAGGTGGTTAAAAGTCCTTGTGTGGTCCTTTCCATGGTGGTTAAAAGTCCATGGGCCAAGGTGTTTAAAAGTCCTTGGGGCCAAGGTGTTTAAAAGTCCTTGGGTGAAAGTTGATGAACTTGTTTTTTTAAAGAAGTGGAACTTATCACTTGTGGCCAATATGACATGTTATGATATGAAGCATGAGATGCTTGTTTAAAGTATGCTTTTGAGCATGAGTAATTGATGATTTGAAGCATGATTTATAAATGTTTTATAAATGCATTATTGAATGGTTTTATGAGCATTCCTCACTAAGCTTTTGCTTACGCTCTCTTTCGTTTTCTTAATTCAATAATGCAGAGCATTAGAGTACCTTGAGGGCAGCAAGAAGGGCAAGCAATCAAGTGAAAGTAAAGCTCAATGTATGGAAGGTTTCTTAAGTACACTTTTAGCTTTTGGTAATTTGGCAATGGGGGACCTATGTGTATGTTCTGGGAGAGGTTTTGAACTCCCTAAGTATGTTGAATGTTGATGAGAATGCTGGTTTAAGTGTTTGGCTTTTATATGTTTGAATTGGAAGTTTATGCTTGTATGGCTTGCTTGTGTAGGAAGCATGCCTATAGATTTGGGGCTTTTCACATATGATGTAGTTTTGATGAATTGTTGATGCAAGTATGTCCTATATATGTTGAATTGCATGTTGGTAAAGTTTGGTAGCGTTTGGAG
Organism: Hibiscus tridactylites; assembly: GCA_958450335.1. Classification (NCBI taxonomy): domain Eukaryota; kingdom Viridiplantae; phylum Streptophyta; class Magnoliopsida; order Malvales; family Malvaceae; genus Hibiscus; species Hibiscus tridactylites. The sequence continues at coordinate 72,931,679 of OY288272.1, forward strand.
CATGATTGGATGTTTAATTGCATGTTTAAGAATGCATTTTGAGGCAATCTGTGCAGGACGTTTCGGAACAGTGCCACCCGTTTCGGAACAGGTGCCTTAAACAAGCCCAGGCGTTCGAAATGGGAGGGACCGTTCCGAAACGGTTTGGCTACTGCCAGCCCGTGTTGCGGTACGCGTTGCGGAACGGCCCCGCGTTTCGAAACGGGCTCTGCCTGTTTCGGAACGGGTGACTGTTAGGGGCTGACATTGGCAGTTAAATGTTTTGACTTGTTTGCATTTTGGTCCTGAATCTTGTTTGTGCAATTGTATGAGTTTGGGAAGTCCTTTCGAGCTGAAATTTCACAGTGAAGTATGAAACCTGACTAATTACAAGCTGGTAACTTTAATTTGGGTTAAGTCCTCACATTTATCAGAAATTACAATTTGGTCCCTAAAGTTGTAATTTGTTCAATTGGGTCCCTGTTTGATCTCTGATGTTTGTAATCTTTGAGTATGATGTTTGTGTGATCACAATTAGGGCTAATGTGCATCTAGACAAGATTAAAAAGAAAAAAAAGGGTCGTTAATCAAGGTTGACTTTCGGGTTGACTTTGGTTTTCCCCGTGTGACTTTCTTAATTCGGGTCAACCGTCTAGGCCGGGTTAAGGGGGTTACATTTGGTGGTATCAGAGCTAGGTTATCGAGTAATTGGGAATGAATGTGTGCATGATTGAAGTATGTATGCCTTGTATGCTTGTTGTTTGAAAGCATGTTTAGTGGCTTGTGATTTGGATGCAATTGAGATGTATGCTGTGATGTAGCATGTTGTGGGTACCCATTGCCAAATAAAAGCTAATGAAATGATGTTGATTTCGAATGAAATTGAGCTTGAATACTTGGATTGCTTACCTTGCTGGGCCTGACTTTGTTTTATTTGCATTGATGTTGCATGGTAAAAGTATGGCACCACGTAGAGAGTTACGAGGTAGTGTGCGAGCTACGGCTCCTAATGAGAACGAGAATGAGGAAAACACGGGTAGTGCAGTGTTACCTCCTCCTCCACCTGGTTGTGGTGGTGCTGAGGGAGGAAGAGCTGAAGCTGCAGCTGGTGCTGGAGCTGCTGGACCTGAGGTTGGTCAGGGGCAAGCTATGCCTGATATGACTGTAACCCCCGTAGCCCGGTCTGGACGGTTGACCCGAACTACGAAGATTACACGGGGAAAACCAAAGTCAACCCGAAAGTCAACCTTGATTAACGACCCTTTTTTTTCTTTTTAATCTTGTCTAGATGCACATTAACCTTAGATGTGATCACACAAACACCATACTCAAAGATCACAAACATCAGAGATCAAACAGGGACCCAATTGAACAAATTACAACTTTAGGGACCAAATTGTAATTTCTGCAAACTTTAAGGACATAACCAGATTTTAAGTTACCAACTTAAAATTAATCAGGTTTTATGCTTCCCTGCCAAATTTCAGCTCAAACGGACATCCCGAACTCATACAATTGCACAAACAAGATTCAGGACCAAAATGCAAACATTTTGAAACATTTAACCGCCCATGTCAGCCCCCAACGGTCACCCGTTCCGAAACAGGCCAAGCCCGTTCCGAAACACGGGGCCGTTTCGCAACGCATTCCGCAACAGGGGTCTGGCAGAATGCTTTCCGTTTCGGAACGGTGGCACCCGTTTCGGACGCCTGGGTTCATGCAGGGCACCCGTTCCGAAACGGGGTCATCTGTTCCGATACGCCTCGCCCAGAATGCTGCATTTTGCTCACTCAAACACACAATTGATCATTCAAACATGCTCCAAAAGCCACCAAACTTTACCAACATGCAATTCAACATAAATGAGACATACTTGCATCAACAATTCAACAGAAACACAACATATAAGAAAAGCCCCAAATCTATAGGCATGCTTCCTACACAAGCAACCATTTAGGCACAAACCTTCCAAAACAATCTCATTTAAGCCAATTCATGTTCCAACAACATTAGCAACAACATTTAACCATTCTTGATCAAACATAAACGATCACATACACATAAACCCGAGAGATTCTACCCCATTGCCCTTATTAACTATAGCTATTCACCGAGACATACATCTCCATTGGAGTCCACCTTGAATCCCTTGCTCCTTGCTGTCCAAACTTCAAGAATCTGCATTGATGGACAAAAAGGAGCGTAAGCACATAATGCTTAGTGAGGAATGCTCAAAACCAAAACACCATCAATGCAGCGGGTCATTAAAACACTTTTAAAACAAACCCGATTTGATTACCAAACCCATGTTTGAAAACCCTTTTCAACATCAAGCTCAAATCATGCATAAACACCATGTGCCAAGCTTAAACAAAACCATGGAAAACACTCCCATTTCACAACATACCTTTCTTAAACTTGAAAGCCATATCAAGCAAGAAACCTTTTAAAACCATAGCTCAAATATTCTATCACATGCATTTAACCAAGGCAACATAAGAACCATAACATCATCTCACATGCCTTTAAAAACAAGTCATACAAGACTCCAATGCAACATAGATATTTCATGCTCACATGCATCATTTACCAAATGATAACCAACACTTGTTCAACTTAACAAGTAACATGCATTCACTAGCATCATACACTTTTCATGCAACAATGCATCTTTTCAAGCATCTCATGCCTCACATGCAATTATGCATCATTTCAAGCATCCCGTGCTTCACATGCAATCATACATCATTTCAAGCATCTCATGCTTCACATGCAACCATGCATCATTTCAAGCATCCCATGCTTCACATGCAATCATGCATCATTTCAAGCATCTCATGCTTCTCTATGATCAAGAACATTACATTGGCTTCCAAAAGATCAACCACATTCACTTTTCAACTCAACAACCCGATCGGATACGCGGATTCCGAGCGTTGTCCCTACGCTCCATACACCCTACCAATCCAAGGTCTCCCAAATGGACTTTTAAACACCATTTGACCTTACAAGCCTAAGGTTCCCATGTATGGACTTTTAAACACCATACAACCTTAGCTTTTACCGAGGTTCCCATGCATGGACTTTTAAACACCATACAACCTCAACATGCACAAGGTTTCCACGTATGGACTTTTAACCACCATACAACCTTTGTATAACCGATTGGTAGTTGTATAAATCACTAACGAGATCCGGGACACCCCACACAAGATCCACACATGGACTTAACACTGCCATTGTGATCTTAACAAGCACAAGGTTCTCACATATGGACTTTTAACCACCATATAACCTTTGCTTAACCAAGGTCCTCGAATGGGCAACAACCTCCATTATGACCTCATCTCGTTAGGATACTTGAAGGGAGCTTTTCCGGTCCACTCTTGACCACTCCACCTCCAAGGCGACTTAATTCACGGTGCACCCAATCCTATAGCCGGCTAACTATATCCGATCAACAAACTAAGAACCATTTACATCACTTGCCAATATAACCATCTTACCATATTAATCCAGTGTTCCACATGCATAAACATAATGCAAAGCCATCACAACATTAGCACAATGATTCACATGCATAACCAATATGCAAAACCATTACCTCATTAATCCAATGATTCACATGCATAACCAATATGCAAAAGGTAACATTTACCATCATCAATTCACTGTTTTAAAGCATCATACAAAGCCATTGATCAACATGCAACACTATGCATCAAAATCACAATTACCATATACAAAACCAAGGATCCCTTACATTGAGCATCCTTCACAAATGACTTTCAAAACCAGCATTAAACCATGCTAAAACGTGCTTACAAAACAGAATTAAACCATGCAAAACACATGCATTTCAAACATCAACCTCTCTTGCTTTTAAAGCCAAATCACAACACAATTCAAGAGCAAAAATCCATTCACTTACTCTTGAGCTTAGCAAAGTTGTTTAGACTTACACTAAGCTCCCAAAAACCTTCAAACCTTGTTTAAAAGCTGAAATCCCAACTTCACTCACCGATAACCAAAACAAGACTAGCCAACAAGCCTTCCAAGCATCCGAAACCTTCCGCAAACACCTCCAAAGCTCACGGATCAAACTCCCCTGTTTCAAGCACACAAAAACAGAACATTAATGCATCCTTATGCATTAAAACACTAGCAACAACAACACAACTCGCTGCTCATCACAAATCCAACAATTTGGCTACCAAACACAACCGAAATCACCTCCAAACACCTCCACAACTTAACCCAGCCAAGATCCATCACTTCTAACCATTTTTATACATCAATTAACATCCAAGATGATCACAAACACATCCTTATACTTCCAGGTATAACAGATCACCAAAAACACTCCAAAAACAACCAAAAACTCAAGCCAAACTTAGGAAATTCAACCTATCCGGAATTGCATTAATTAAACCTCAACTTCTAATCAATTTAGCATTCATTTAACATCATTTTGACACTCCAAAACACTGCCCAAACAGATCACACGAAAATTTCACCAAAATCACCAAATCTTGCATTTTAGCCAAAAATCAAGATCTCAATTGAAAAGCCATTAACAAAACATAAATCAAGGATTGAGAACTTAGGAATTTCAGTAAAGAACTGATAGTTTAGAGGAGAAGGACGTTCTTACCTCCAAACTTGAATTTCTCCATTTTAGAGCCAAAAAGCTTGATGAAACAACTTGCAAATTGAGAGGTTTTGTTGATGAGATGATTAGGAATCAAATGAGAGTTGAAATGAGAGATTTAGATGCCAAAATCAGAGAAGGAAATCTGGAGAATTGTGTTTGGGTTGAGAGAAAATGAGAGAAAAGGAAAATTGAGAGAAAATAGAAAGTTAGTTAAGAAATTGGTTAAAATGATTTCCCTCCCTTTCATAATCTTTAAAAAATCAGAATAAAGCCTTAAAATATCTTAGAAAAATCTGGAGAAATCCTTTTTGGAATAATACCTCCTTAAAGATTCAAAGTTTCAATCCTTTATAAAACTGTCCCGCAACTTTCAAAAATTACATTTTGGTCACTAGCCAAAATGTCAACCTTCCGAACCTCATTTTCCAAAATTGATTTCACAGTTCACTTTTATATATTAAAAGATGATTTTAGAACATTTTTCCATATTTTTAATGCAACCCGAACTAGGCTTTCCTAAATTCACTCTTATATATTCGATCAGCACTTTGACCGAACCGGTCAACGCCCAAAACTTCTGAGCCCAAAACCGGGGCGTTACAATGACGATGTTGGTACAAGCTATTGCGGGTGCTTTTCGAGCAGCAGTAGCTGGAGCTCAAGGAGCTGGGCATCAAGGAGATGCTGGAGTTAGACTACCTTTGGAGCGTCTGCGCAGTCTTGGTGGGACTGAGTTCAGGGGTATGTCTGCTGAGAGTTCGAAAGCTTGGCTAGAGAGTACCAAGCGAATCTTGGGACAGATGAGTTGCACGGATATGCAAAAGTTGGGTTGTGTTGTGTCCTTGCTGCAGGACGATGCGTATACGTGGTGGACGACCACTACAGCTGGGATGGCTGAAGCTGATGTGACTTGGACATTCTTTCAGAATGTGTTCAAGCGGAGATATCTTGGAGTGAGATATCTTGATGAGAAGAAACGTGAGATCATGACTCTTACCCAGGGGAGTATGACGGTGGCTGAGTATGAGGTGCAGTTTGTACGACTCAGTTAGTATGCACCTGAGCTTATTCCTGATGAACGGGAGAGGTGCGAAAGGTTTCGTTATGGTCTTGTAACAGAGGTAAAGATGTATGTGCTGGCCACCGAGTATGATGATTTTGATGTGTTGGTGGGCCGAGCCAAGGACATTGAGATGAACTTGGGTTTATCTGCGAAAGGTGCTGGAGTAAGTTCTGGCAAGAGAGCTGCTGAGTATAGTTCCGGAGGTGGACGGAACAAGAGGGGACGTGATCAGAGGTATCAGTCCTCAGCTAAGAGAGGTGGTGGTGCACCTTCTAGAGGAGGCAATGCTAGAGCTGACCCTAGTGCTTGTTGGATCTGTGGTTCACGTGGTCACATGAAGCGTGACTGTCCTCGTGCTGTGAGGGAGGTGCAAGCTCCTGTTGCGGCAGCTGGTTATGGGTGCTGGAATTGTGGTTCTGCAGACCACTTGAGGCGAGATTGTCCGAGGTTGGCTGGTGAGCAGATGCGTGCTCCTGTTGTTGCTGCACCGCAGAGAGGTCATGGGCGCGGCCGTGGTAATTTCCAGAGGCGTGAGGAAGGTGGTCGTGGAGTAGCTCATGTTGTGGCTATTCAGCCTGAAGGTGGAGGCCAAGCGAGGGTGTATGCTCAGCGTGAGGGAAGGAATGATGCAGATGTGATTGCAGGTACCTTTACTTTGCAATCCTTGTCATTGCTTTCTTTGATTGATTCTGGATCTACGCATTCATACATTTTGCGTGAGCATGCTGAATTGCTTGGTTTGCCTGTTGAGTCTTTGGATGTTGGTGTTCGTGTCACTAGTTCTTTTAGTGAAACTGTTGTGACTCGGAAGCTTTATAGAAGGTGTCCCTTGGTTGTTCAAGAACATGTTTTCCATGTTGATCTTATGGAGTTGCCCTTTTATGGTTTTGATGTAATCCTTGGTATGGATTGGCTTGCTGAGCATCGTGCTGTTGTGGATTGTGAAAATAAGCGTGTTTCGCTTAAGCTTGCGGATGATTATGAAGTGGTTGTGGTTGGTGAGAATGTGAAGTTTCTTGCTAATGTTGTTTCTACCTTGGAGGCGAGCAGGATGCTGAGGCAAGGTTGCGAAGCTTATCTAGCTTTTGTGATGAATCCTAGCTCTAAGGAGTTGAGGGTGCAAGATATCAGGGTTGTGAAGGAGTTTCCAGGTGTTTTTCCTGAGGAGTTGCCTGGTTTACCTCCTAATCGCGAGGTGGAGTTTGGAATTGAGCTGTATGAGAATACAACTCCTGTGTCCATTACTCCCTATAGAATGGCACCTAAGGAGCTGAAGGAGCTGAAGACGCAGTTGCAAGAGCTGCTTGATCGTGGTTTCATCCGGCCGAGTGTGTCACCTTGGGGAGCACCGGTCTTGTTTGTGAAGAAGAAAGATGGCAGTATGAGGATGTGCATTGATTACCGTCAGCTGAATAAGTTGACTATCAAGAATCGGTATCCTTTGCCGAGGATTGATGATCTCTTTGATCAATTTCGGGGAGCTGTTGTGTTCTCTAAGATTGACTTGAGGTCAGGGTATTATCAGTTGAAGGTGAAGGATGTGGATGTGCCTAAGACAGCTTTCAGGACAAGGTATGGGCATTATGAGTTCCTTGTGATTCCGTTTGGTTTGACAAATGCTCATGCTGCTTTCATGGACATGATGAACCGTGTGTTTCATGAATACCTGGACAAGTTCGTTGTGGTGTTCATTGATGATATCCTTGTGTACTCGCGTACAGAGGAGGAGCACGAAGAGCATTTGAGGATTGTTTTGCAAGCTTTGTTGGAGAATCAGCTTTATGCTAAGCTGAGCAAGTGTGAATTCTGGCTTAAGGAGGTGGTGTTTCTTGGGCATGTGGTCTCAGCTGAGGGGATTCGTGTTGATCCTCAGAAGATCGAGGCGGTGATGAACTGGAAGGTTCCTAGGTCTGTCCACGAGGTCCGTAGTTTCCTTGGTTTGGCAGGATACTACCGAAGGTTTGTGGATGGTTTTTCCAAGATTGCTGCTCCTTTGACGAAGTTGTTGCAGAAAGATGTTAAGTATGAGTGGACGGAAGCGAGACAGCAGGCTTTTGAGAAGCTGAAGGCGGCTTTGACGCAAGCTCCTATCTTGGTTCAGCCTGAATCAGGGAAAGAGTTTGTGGTCTATAGTGATGCATCTTATGTTGGTTTGGGGTGTGTGCTGATGCAAGAGGGTAAGGTGGTGGCTTATGCATCGCGGCAGTTGAAAGTGCATGAGCGCAATTACCCTACGCATGATATTGAGCTGGCTGCAGTGGTTTTTGCTCTGAAGACCTGGAGGCATTATCTGTATGGTGAGAAGTGTACCGTGTACACGGATCACAAGAGTTTGAGGTATCTGATGTCTCAGAAGGAGTTGAATCTTAGGCAGCGTCGTTGGTTGGAGTTGCTCAAGGATTATGATCTGACGATTGAGTATCATCCAGGAAAGGCTAATGTTGTTGCGGATGCCTTGAGTAGGAAGGTAGCTGTTGAGCTAAGGGCTATGTTTGCTAGCTTGAGCATATCGCGAGATGGTGGTCTTGTTGCTGAGTTGCAGGTGAAACCATCGTTGGTTCAGTTGATCAAGGATAAGCAGTTGTTGGATGATTCCTTGGTGTCTCATGTTCAGGATATCGCGAAAGGTATACCTTCGGATTTCTGTTTTAATGATGATGGTGTGTTGTGTTTTGGGAGTCGGATAGTAGTGCCTGCTGATGCTGAGTTGAGGCGTGCTATTCTGACTGAAGGCTATAGTAGTCCTTTTGCTATGCACCCTGGTAGTACTAAGATGTATCGTGATCTTCGTGATGAGTACTATTGGGTGGGTTTGAAGAAGGATGTTGCGGAGTTTGTGAGCAAGTGTTTGGTGTGTCAGCGAGTTAAGGCTGAACATCAGGTTCCTTCTGGGTTGTTGCAACCGTTGAAAGTCCCTGAATGGAAGTGGGAAAGGGTTACCATGGATTTTGTATCTGGTTTACCTTTGTCTCCTTCGAAGAAGAATTCTGTTTGGGTGATTGTGGATCGCCTGACGAAGTGTGCGCATTTCTTGCCTGTGCATACTACGTTTTCTTTGGATAAGCTGGTAGAGCTGTACATTGCTGAGATTGTGAGGCTGCATGGTGTGCCTAAGTCGATTGTGTCGGATAGGGATCCGAGGTTCACATCGCGTTTCTGGCAGTGTTTGCATCAAGCTTTGGGTACAAGGTTGCATTTCAGTACATCCTATCATCCTCAGTCGGATGGTCAGTCTGAGCGAGTTATTCAGATCTTGGAGGATATGTTGAGGTGCTGCGTGATTGAGTTCCAAGGTTCTTGGGAGAAGCATCTGCCTTTGGTTGAGTTCGCTTATAACAATAGTTATCAGGCGAGTATACAGATGGCACCTTATGAGGCTTTGTACGGGAGGAAGTGTAGGACTCCTCTTTGTTGGGCTGAAACTGGTCAAAAGTTGGTTTCGATGCCGGCTTTGTTGAAAGGGACCACTGAGAAGGTGAAGCTCATCTGTGAGCGGTTGAAGGCTGCCTCTGATCGGCAAAAGTCTTACGCAGATTTGAAGCGTAAGGAGATAGAGTATGCGGTGGGTGACCGTGTGTTCTTGAAGGTTTCGCCTTGGAAGAAGGTGATGAGGTTTGGCCGGAAGGGTAAGTTGGCCCTAGGTACATTGGACCATATGAGGTTGTTGAGCGTGTGGTTCCTGTTGCGTATCGGTTGAGGTTACCTCAGGAGTTGGAGAAGATTCATGATGTGTTCCATGTTTCTATGCTCCGGAAGTATAGATCTGATCCTTCGCATGTGATGCCTGTGGTGGAAGTGGAATTGAATCCGGATTTGACCTATGATGAGGAACCGGTGAAGGTTCTGGATTCGGATAGCAAGGTTCTTCGTGGCAAGACCATTGAGTTGGTAAAGGTGCTGTGGAAGCATCGAGGTGTTGAGGAAGCCACGTGGGAGCGGAAGGAAGACATGCTGAAGCAGTTTCCTTATCTCTTTCCTTCAGGTAAATTTCGAGGACGAAATTTCTTAAGGGGGGAGAGTTGTAACGCCCCGGTTTTGGGCTTAGTAGTTTTGGGCGTTGACCGGTTTGGTCAAAGTGCTGTTCGAATCTAAAGAGGTGAAATTAGGAAAGCCTAGTTCGGGTTGCATTAAAAATATGGAAAAATGTTCTAAAATCATCTTTTAATATAATTAAGTGAACTGTGAAATCATTTTTGGAAAATGAGTTTTGGAAGGGTGACATTTTGGCTAGTGACCAAAATGTAATTTTTGAAAGTTTGGTGACTGTTTTCGAAAGGGTTGAAACTTTGAATCTTTAAGGAGCTATTAATCCAAAAGTAGTTTCTCCAGATTTTTCTAAGATATTTTGTGATATATTCTGATTTTAAAAGATGTCAAAAGAGGAGGGAAAAGCCATTTGGCTATTTTGTTAACTAACTTTCCAATTTTCTTTCTCTCATTTTCTCTCAACCCTAACACCTTATTTCCAGAGAATTGTTTCTGATTTTCTCTCCTAAATCTCTCCTTTCAACTCTCTTTTGATTCCTAATCAACATATCTACAAAACCTCATCATTTGCTACTTGATTCATCAAGGTTTTTGATTCCAAAAAGAGGAGAAACTCAAGTTTGGAGGTAAGAACGTCCTTCTCCTCTAAACTATCAGTTCTTTACTGAAATTCCTAAGTTTTCAATTCGTAGTTGATGATTTATTAAAGGCTTTTGAGTTGTGAATTGGATCTTGGCTTATAATGCAAGATTTGGTGATTTTTGATGATTTTCGTTTGATCTGATAAATCTGTGATTTGAGATGTGTTTTTGATGTTAATTGAACATTAAATTGATAAGGAATTGAGTTTTGATTAATGCAATCCCGGATAGGTTGAGTTTCCTAAGTTTAGCTTGTGTTTCTTGGTTGTTTATGAGGTGATCTTGTGGATCTGATGTTGCTGGAGGTATAAGGATGTTTGTAGGCTCTTTTTAGATGTTAAATGATGTTAAAGGATGTTAGGTTTTGATGGTTTATGGCTGGGCTTTGTTGAGAAGTGGTTTGGATGCATTTTCGGTTGTGTTTGGCAGCCGAAAATGGAGTGTGGATGAGAGCAGCAAGTTTAGGTGCTTCCATTGAAGCAACTAATGCATGATGATGCATTAATCCTCTGCTTTGATGTGTTAAAACAGGGGAGGCATCTTTGGATCCAAGAGTTGTTGATCCGGAAGCTTGATTTTGTGCTTCGGCAAGAGGCGAAGAGGAATCGGTGAGTGAAAATGGTTTTCGGCTTTGAAACCAATGTCTTGAGAGCTTAGTTTAAGTCTAAACAACTTTGCTAAGCTCAAGTGTAAGTTTTCGGAAAGTACTCTCTAGTGGTGGCCATGATTTTGTTGTGATGCAATGTGGTTTATTGCATGATTTAAATACTGTTTTGAAAGCATGATTTATCATGGTATTTGCTGTTGTTGTAAGCCATATGTTGAAGGAAGCTCAAGGTAAGAGTTCCTTGTTTTTGTACATTGATAAAATGTGGTTTGATGCTTTTAAATGCATGATGAATATGACTTGGTTTAATGCTTTAAAACAATGGATAAATTGATGATAATGATGTATATTTGCAAGTGATGTTTTGAAAAGGTTAAGGTCACTAAGGTGGTTAAAAGTCCTTGAGTGAGCCTTGTTTACTTAAGAACATCAAGGTGGTTAAAAGTCCTTGGATGGTTCTTGTTATGGACACAAAGGTGGTTAAAAGTCCTTGTGTGATCCTTTCCATGGTGTTTAAAAGTCCATGGGGCCGTGGTGTTTAAAAGTCCATGGGGCCAAGGTGTTTAAAAGTCCTTGGGGCCAAGGTGTTTAAAAGTCCTCGGGGTGAAACTTGATACGGACACAAAGGTGGTTAAAAGTCCTTGTGTGGTCCTTTCCATGGTGGTTAAAAGTCCATGGGCCAAGGTGTTTAAAAGTCCTTGGGGCCAAGGTGTTTAAAAGTCCTTGGGGTGAAAGTTGATGAACTTGTTTTTTTTAAAGAAGTGGAACTTATCACTTGTGGCCAATATGACATGTTATGATATGAAGCATGAGATGCTTGTTTAAAGTATGCTTTTGAGCATGAGTAATTGATGATTTGAAGCATGATTTATAAATGTTTTATAAATGCATTATTGAATGGTTTTATGAGCATTCCTCACTAAGCTTTTGCTTACGCTCTCTTTCGTTTTCTTAATTCAATATTGCAGAGCATTAGAGTACCTTGAGGGCAGCAAGAAGGGCAAGCAATCAAGTGAAAGTAAAGCTCAATGTATGGAAGGTTTCTTAAGTACACTTTTAGCTTTTGGTAATTTGGCAATGGGGGACCTATGTGTATGTTCTGGGAGAGGTTTTGAACTCCCTAAGTATGTTGAATGTTGATGAGAATGCTGGTTTAAGTGTTTGGCTTTTATATGTTTGAATTGGAAGTTTATGCTTGTATGGCTTGCTTGTGTAGGAAGCATGCCTATATATTTGGGGCTTTTGACATATGATGTTGTTTTGATGAATTGTTGATGCAAGTATGTCCTATATATGTTGAATTGCATGTTGGTAAAGTTTGGTAGCGTTTGGAGCATGATTGGATGTTTAATTGCATGTTTAAGAATGCATTTTGAGGCAATCTGTGCAGCGCGTTTCGGAACAGTGCCACCCGTTTCGGAACAGGTGCCTTAAACAAGCCCAGGTGTCCGAAACGGGAGGGACCGTTTCGAAACGGTTTGGCTACTGCCAGCCCGTGTTGCGGTACGCGTTGCGGAACGGCCCCGCGTTTCGAAACGGGCTCTGCCTGTTTCGGAACGGGTGACCGTTAGGGGCTGACATTGGCAGTTAAATGTTTTGACTTGTTTGCATTTTGGTCCTGAATCTTGTTTGTGCAATTGTATGAGTTTGGGAAGTCCTTTCGAGCTGAAATTTCACAGTGGAGTATGAAACCTGACTAATTACAAGCTGGTAACTTTAATTTGGGTTAAGTCCTCACATTTATCAGAAATTACAATTTGGTCCCTAAAGTTGTAATTTGTTCAATTGGGTCCCTGTTTGATCTCTGATGTTTGTGATCTTTGAGTATGATGTTTGTGTGATCACAATTAGGGCTAATGTGCATCTAGACAAGATTAAAAAGAAAAAAAGGGTCGTTAATCAAGGTTGACTTTCGGGTTGACTTTGGTTTTCCCCGTGTGACTTTCTTAATTCGGGTCAACCGTCTAGGCCGGGTTAAGGGGGTTACACTTAATCTTCTCAAAAGCCTGCTGTCTCGCTTCCGTCCACTCATACTTAACATCTTTCTGCAACAACTTCGTCAATGGTGCAACAATCTTAGAAAACCCATCCACAAACCTTCGGTAGTATCCCGCCAAACCAAGGAAACTACGAACCTCATGAACAGACTTAGGAACCTTCCAATTCATCACCGCCTCAATCTTCTGAGGATCTACACGAATCCCCTCGGCAGATACCACATGCCCAAGAAACACCACCTCACTTAACCTGAACTCACACTTGCTTAGCTTGGCATAAAGCTGATTCTCCAACAAAGCTTGCAGCACAATCCTCAAATGCTCTTCATGCTCCTCCTCAGTACGTGAGTACACGAGGATATCATCAATGAACACCACAACGAACTTGTCCAGGTATTCATGAAACACACGATTCATCATGTCCATGAAAGCAGCAGGAGCATTTGTTAAACCAAACGGCATCACAAGGAACTCATAATGCCCATACCTTGTCCTGAAAGCTGTCTTAGGCACATCCACATCCTTCACCTTCAACTGGTAATACCCTGACCTCAAGTCAATCTTAGAGAACACAGCTGCTCCCCGAAATTGATCAAAGAGATCATCAATTCTCGGCAAGGGATACCGATTCTTGATAGTCAACTTGTTCAGCTGACGGTAATCAATGCACATTCTCATAGTGCCATCCTTCTTCTTCACAAACAAGACCGGTGCACCCCAAGGTGACACACTTGGCCGAATGAAACCACGATCAAGCAATTCTTGCAATTGCGTCTTCAGCTCCTTCAACTCTTTAGGTGCCATTCTATAAGGGGTAATGGACACAGGAGTTGTATTGTCATACAGCTCAATCCCAAACTCCACCTTGCGATTAGGAGGTAATCCAGGCAACTCCTCAGGGAACACACAAGGAAACTCTCGCACAATCCTGATATCTTGCACACGCAACTCCTTAGAGCTAGGATTCATCACAAAAGCTAGATAAGCTTCACAACCTTGCCTCAGCATCAGGCTCGCCTCCAATGTAGATACCACATTGGCAAGAAACTTCACATTCTCACCAACCACAACCACCTCATAATCATCCGCAAGCTTCAACGAAACTCGCTTATTCTCACAATCCACTACAGCACGATGCTCAGCAAGCCAATCCATAACAAGGATTACATCAAAACCATAGAAAGGCAACTCCATAAGGTCAACATGAAAAACATGATATTGAACAACCAAAGGACATCTTCTATAAAGCTTTCGAGTCACAACAGTCTCACCAAAAGAACTAGTGACACGCACACCAACATCCAAAAACTCAACAGGCAAACCAAGCAATTCAGCATGCTCACGCAATATGTATGAGTGCGTAGATCCAGAATCAATCAAGGAAAGTAATGACAAGGATTGTAAAGTGAAAGTACCTGCGATCACATCCGCGTCATTCCTTCCCTCCCGCTGAGCATACACCCTAGCTTGGCCGCCACCCTCAGGCTGAATAGCCACAACATGAGCCACACCCCTACCACCTTCCTCTCTCTACTGAAAGTTACCACGGCCGCGCCCACGACCTCTCTGTGGTGCAGCAACAACAGGAGCACGCACTTGGCCACCAGCCAACATAGGACACTCTCGCCTCATGTGATCCGTAGATCCACAGTTCCAGCACCCATTACCAGCTGCCGCAATAGGAGCTTGCACTTCTCTCACAACTCGAGGACAATCACGCTTCATGTGACCACATGAACCACATGTCCAACATGCACTCGGATCAACTCTGGCGTTGCCTCCCCGAGCAGGCGCACCACCACCTCGCTTAGCTGAGGGATGATACTTCTGATCACGTCCCCTCTTGTTCCGTCCACCACCGGAACTATATTCAGCTGCTCGCTTACCAGCACTTGATCCAGCACCTCTAGCAGATAAACCCAAGTTCATCTCAATATCCTTTGCTCGGCCCACCAGCACATCAAAATCATCATACTCGGTAGCCAGCACATACATCTTTACATCCATTACCAACCCATATCGGAACCTTTCACACCTTTCCCGCTCATCCGGAACAAGCTCAGGTGCGTATTGACTGAGACGAACAAACTGGACCTCATACTCAGCCACAGACATGCTCCCTTGTGTAAGAGACATGAACTCCCTCTTCTTTTCATCTAGGTACCTCACACCTAGATACCTTCTCTTGAACGCATTCTGAAAGAATGTCCAAGTTACATCAGCTTCTGCCATCCCAGAGATTGTGGTCGTCCACCACGTGTATGCATCATCCTGTAGCAAGGATACTACACAACCCAACTTTTGCACATCAGTGCAACTCATCTGACCCAAGATTCTCTTGGTACCCTCTAACCAAGATTCCGAACCTTCAGCAGACAACCCTCTAAACTCAGTCCCTCCCAGACTGCGCAGACGTTCCAAGGGTAGTCTAACTCCAGCATCTCCCTGATGCCCAGCTCCTTGAGCTCCAGCTACTGCTGCTCGAAAAGCACCAGCAATAGCTTGCACTAACATCGACATGTCAGGAATAGCTTGCCCCTGACCAGCTTCAGGTCCAGCGACCCCAGCATCAGCTGCAGCTCCAGCTCCTTCACCCCCAGCACCACCACCACCAGGTGGAGGAGGTAAAACCGCACTTTCAACATTCTCTTCATTCTCATTCTCATTTTGAGCCGCATCTCGCACATTACTCCTTAACTCTCTACGAGGTGCCATACTCTAACAATACAATCACAATACAAATAAACAAAGTCAGGCCCAGCAAGGTAAGTAATCCAAGTACTCAAGCTCATGTTCACTTAAAAACAACATCATTTCATTAGCTTTGATTTGGCAATGGGTACCCACAACATACTTCATCATAGCATACAACTCAATTGCATCACATTTACAATTCACTCAACATGCTTTCACTCAACAAGCATACAAAGCATACATGCTTAAATCATTCACATAAACCATTCCCAATTACTCGAGAACCTGGCTCTGATACCACCAAATGTAACCCCCTTAACTCGGCCTAGACGGTTGACCCGAATTAAGAAGATCACACGGGGAGAACCAAAGTCAACCCGAAAGTCAACCTTGATTCACGACCCTTTTTTTTCTTTTTTTACTCTTGTCTAGATGCACGTTAACCCTAGATATGTTCATAAGATAATCATACTCAAACATCATAACAATCAGAGAACATTCAGGGACTCAATTGCACAAATTACAACTTTAGGGACCAAATTGTAAATTCTGAAAAATATAAGGACTTAATCCAAATTAAAGTTACCAATATGAAATTAATCATCTTTCATGCCTCTCTGCCAAATTTCAGCTCAATTGGACATCTCAAACTCACACAATTTCATAAACAAGTTTCAGGACCAAAACGCAAGCATTCCAAAACATATAACCATCAATTTCAGTGCCCAACGGTCGACTGTTTCGGAACAAGAAAGACCCGTTTCGAAACGCGGGACCGTTCCGAAACTGGTACCGAAACATGGCCTGGCAGTGGCCAAACCGTTCCGGAACAGTGCCTCCCGTTTCGGAACGCCCAGGCCATTTCAGGCCCCCGTTCCGATACGGTAGCACCTGTTTAGAAGCAGGCTGCTCAGATTGCAGAGAATTTGCTGGTTTATCATGCAATTGACTTATCAAACATGCTCCAAATGCCACCAAACTTTACCAGCAAGTCATTTAACATAAAAGGAATATAATTGCATCAACCAAACATCAACATGGCATCAATTATGGAAATCCCCAAATCTATAGGCATGCTTCCTACTTAGAAAACCATTCAAGCATCCAATCTCCAAACAAACCACATAAAGGCCAATTACAAGTACCAACATTATCAACAACATAAAACCAACTTAGGGAGTCCAAAACATCTCCCAAATCAACAACATAGGTTCCCATTGCCAAATGTCAAAAGCTAATAGTGTTTAAGAAACCTTCACCATACTTGAGCTTAGTTCACCAGTTGGATTCTTCACCACCTTGCTGCCCTCAATGCACTTTAATGCTCTGCATTATTGGTTTAAGAAAAGAGAGAGAGCGTAAGCAAAAGCTTAGTGAGGAATGCTCATTTAAAACCACACAACAATGCATTTTTGAAACACATTTATAAACCTTAAATCCAATCATCATTTGCACATGCTCATAGGCATTTTAAAACAAGCAATTCATGCTTCAAGTTCATAACATGTCATATTGGCAACAAGTGATACATTCAACATAAGATCCACACATAGACTTTTAAACACCATTGTGATCTTACACTTTCCAAGGACCACACATGGACTTTTAAACACCATTGTGTCCTTAACCCCATGGACTTTTAAACACCATGGCAAGGACCACACAAGGACTTTTAAACACCTTTGTGTCCTTAACAAGAATCTCCCAAGGACTTTTAAACACCTTGGAGTTCTTAAATAACAAGGCTTACACAAGGAATTTTAACCACCTTTGTAACCTTAACCAAGGACCAACCATGGACTTTTAAACACCATGTTGTCCTTAAATACACAAGACTCACCCAAGGAATTTTAACCACCTTGGTGATCTTAACCAAGAACCAACCATGGACTTTTAACCACCATGTTGTTCTTAAATAAACAGGGCTCACACAAGGACTTTTAACCACCTTTGTGACCTTAACCATCACTTGCCAATATGCATCATTAACAACAATAATCCATTGTTTTAAAGCATTTATCCAAGCCATAAATGTCATGCATCTTTAAGCATCAAACCACATTAAAACAATATTCAAAAACAAGGATCTCTTACCTTGAGCATCCTTCAACACATGGCTTATAATCTCAGTAAATAAACATGCTAAATATGCTTTCAAAACAGGATTTAAAACATGCAAACAAACCACATTGCGTACAACCAATCCATGGTTCATCATCAAGAGAGTTTTTCCGAAAACTTACTCTTCAGCTTAGCTAAGTTCCTTAGACTTAAGCTAAGCTCCCAAACCTTCAAATCAATGGTTTCAAAGCTGAAAACCAAAATCCACTCACCGATTCCGTTTCGCCTCTTGCCGAAACACCAATCAAGCTTCCGGATCACCACCACTTGGATCCAAAGATAACTCCCCTCCAAACTTGAGTTTTCTCCCTTTTTGGAACCAAAATCTTGAAAATCCAATTAGCAAATGGTGAGGTTTTGTTGAAGAGATGATTGAAGATCAAAAGGGAATTGAAATGAGTTATTTAGGTGACAAAATCAGAGAGAAAAGCTCTGGAGAAAAGGTGTTTGGTTTGAGAGAAAATGAGAGAAAATGAATGTAACGCCCCGGTTTTGGGCTTAGTAGTTTTGAGCGTTGACCGGTTTGGTCAAAGTGCTGTTCGAATCTAAAAGGGTGAAATTAGGAAAGCCTAGTTCGGGTTGCATTAAAAATATGGAAAAATGTTCTAAAATCATCTTTTAATATATATAAGTGAACTGTGAAATTAATTTTACAAAATGAGTTTTGGAAGGGTGACATTTTGGCTAGTGACCAAAATGTAATTTTTGAAAGTTGCGTGACTGTTTTAGAAGGGATTGAAACTTTGAATCTTTAAGGAGCTATTTACCCAAAGGGAGTTTCTCCAGATTTTTCTAAGATATTTTAAGGTTTAATTCTGATTTTAAAACAAAAGAAAAGAGGAGGGAAGGCTATTTTGTAACTAACTTTCTATTTTCTCAATTTTCCTTTCTCTCATTTTCTCTCAACCCAAACACTTTCTCTCCAGAGAATTTCTTCTGATTTTGTCACCTAAATCTTCCCTTTCAACTCTCTTTTGATTCCTAATCAACATATCAACAAAACCGCATCATTTGCAAGTTGATTCTTCAAGCTTTTTGGTTCTAAAAGAGGAGAAATTCAAGTTTGGAGGTAAGAACGTCCTTCTCCTCTAAACTCTCAGTTCTTTACTGAAATTCCTAAGTTCTCAATCCTTAATTTATGTTTTATAATTGGCTTTTAAGTTGTGTAAATGAATCTTGGCTTAAAATGCAAGATTTGATGATTTTTGATGAATTTTCGTTGGATCTGTTAAAGCTGTGATTTGAGATGTGTTTTTGATGATTAATGAATGTAAATTTGATAAGGAATTGAGTTTTGATTAATGCAATCCTGGATAGGTTGAATTTCCTAAGTTTAGCTTGTGATTCTTGGTTGTTTTTGAGGTGATCTTGTAGATCTGATGTTGCTGGAGGTATAAGGATGTTATTAGGTTCTTTTTAGATGTTGAATGATGCTAAAGGATGTTTAGTTTTGATGGTTTATGGCTGGGCTTTGTTGAGAAGTGGTTTGGAGGCATTTTCGGTTGTGTTTGGTGGCCGAAAATGGAGTGTGGATGAGAGCAGCGAGTTTAGGTGCTTTCATTGAAGCTATTAATGCATGATGATTCATTAATCCTCTGCTTTAATGTGTTTAAAACAGGGGAGGCATCTTTGGATCCAAGTGTTGGTGATCCGGAAGCTTGATTTGTGCTTCAGCAAGAGGCGAAGTGGAATCGGTGAGTGAAATTGGGTTTTCAGCTTTGAAACCAATGTCTTGGGAGCTTAGTTTAAGTCTAAACAACTTTGCTAAGCTCAAGTGTAAGTTTTCGGTAAAACTCTCTAGTGGTGGCCATGGATTGATTGTTGTGCAATGTGGTTTATTGCATGTTTTAGATTCTGTTTTGAAAGCATGATTTAGCATGGTTATTGCTGATTTTATAAGCCATATGTTGAAGGAAGCTCAAGGTAAGAGTTCCTTGTTTTTGAGCATTGTTAAAATGTGGTTTGATGCTTATATATGCATGATGTTTATGGCTTGGCTTAATGCTTTAAAACAGTGGGTTGTTTGATGATAATGATGTATATTGGCAAGTGATGTTTTGAAAAGGTTAAGGTCACTAAGGTGGTTAAAAGTCCTTGAGTGAGCCTTGTGGTTTCTAAGAACTTCATGGTGGTTAAAAGTCCATGATGATTCTTGTTAAGGTCACTAAGGTGGTTAAAAGTCCTTGAGTGAGCCTTGTTACTTAAGAACATCAAGGTGGTTAAAAGTCCTTGGATGGTTCTTGTTAAGGACACAAAGGTGGTTAAAATTCCTTGTGTGGTCCTTGCCATGGTGTTTAAAAGTCCATGGGCCAAGGTGTTTAAAAGTCCTTGGGGCCAAGGTGTTTAAAAGTCCTTGGGAAGAACACTAAGGTGGTTAAAAGTCCTTAAGTGGTTCTTGAAAATTGTAAGATCACAATGGTGTTTAAAAGTCCATGTGTGAGTCTTATGTTGATCTTGTTTTTAAAAGATCGAACTTATCACTTGTGGCCAATATGACATGAATTGAGATGGAAGAATGTATTGCTTGTTAAAGAATGCTAGTGAGCATGTATATATGGTGCTTTGAAGTATGTTTTATAAAGTGGTTTTATAAATGCATTATTGAATGGTTTTTAAGAGCATTCCTCACTAAGCTTTTGCTTACGCTCTCTTTCGTTTTCTTAAACCAATAATGCAGATCATTAAGGTGCTTTGAGGGCAGCAAGGAAGGCAAGCAATCAAGTGGGATTAAGCTCAAAGTATGGAAAGGTTTTCTTATACACTTTAGCTTTTGGCATTTGGCAATGGGGGACCTATGTGTATGTTTTGGGAGATGTTATGAACTCCCTAAGTATGTTTAATGTTGTTAGAAATGCTGGATTTGTAATTGGTCTATATGTGTTTGGTTTTGAAGGTTTTATGCTTGAATGGTTGCTTGTGTAGGAAGCATGCCTTAGATTTGGGGCTTTTCTTATGTGATGTTAATATGTTGAATTGTTGATGCAAGCATGTCACTTATATGATGAATTTCATGCTGGTGAAGTTTGGTAGCATTTGGAGCATGATTGGATGTTTAATTGCATGTTTAAGGAGGCCTTTTGCTACATTCTGTGCAGGGTGTTTCAGAACAGAGGCTGCCGTTTCGGAACGGGTGCCTTAAATCAGCCCAGGCGTCCGAAACGGAAAGGCCACTGCCAGCCCGCGTTTCGGTACGCGTTGCGGAACGGCCCCGTGTTTCAAAACAAGCTCACCCTATTTCGGAACAGCCGACCGTTGGGGGCTGACAATGGCAGTTAAATGTTTTGGAATGTTTGCATTTTGGTCCTGAATCTTGTTTGTGCAATTGTAAGAGTTTGGGAAGTCCTTTTGAGATGAAATTTCACAAAGAGGCGTGAAACCTGATTAATTTCAAGATGGTAACTTTAATTTGGATGAAGGCCTTGTAATTTGTAGAATTTACAATTTGGTCCCTTAAGTTGTAAATTGTTCAATTGGGTCCCTGTTTGAACTCTGATGTTTATGATCTTTGAGTACGATGTTGTATGATCGTAACTAGGGTTAATGAGCATCTAGACAAGAGTAAAAAGGAAAAAAAGGGTCGTTAATCAAGGTTGACTTTCGGGTTGACTTTGGTTTTCCCCGTGTGACTTTCTTAATTCGGGTCAACCGTCTAGGCCGGGTTAAGGGGGTTACATTTGGTGGTATCAGAGCTGAGTTATCGAGTAATTGGGAATGAATGTGTGCATGATCGAAGTATGTATACCTTGTATGCTTGTTGAGTAAAAGCATGTTGAGTGGTTTGTGATTTGATGCAATTGAGTTGTATGCTGTGATGTAGCATGTTGTGGGTACCCATTGCCAAATCAAAGCTAATGAAATGATGTTGATTTTGAGTGAAATTGAGCTTGAATACTTGGATTGCTTACCTTGCTGGGCCTGACTTGTTTTATTTGCATTGTGTTTGCATGGTAAAAGTATGGCACCACGTAGAGAGTTGAGAAGTAATGTGCGAGTTACGGCTCCTAATGAGAATGAAAATGAGGAAAATGCGGGTAGTGCGGTGTTACCTCCTCCTCCACTTGGTGGTGGTGGTGCTGAGGGAGAAAGAGCTGAAGCTGCAGCTGGTGCTGGAGCTGCTGGTCCTGAGGTTGGTCAGGGGCAAGCTATGCCTGACATGTCTATGTTGGTGCAAGCTATTGCGGGTGCTTTTAGAGCAGCAGTAGCTGGAGCTCAAGGGGCTGGGCATCAGGGAGATGCTGGTGTTAGACTACCTTTGGAGCGTTTGCGCAGTCTTGGTGGGACTGAGTTCAGGGGTATGTCTGCTGAAGGTTCTGAAGCTTGGTTGGAGAGCACCAAGAGGATCTTGGGTCAGATGAGTTGCACGGATGTGCAAAAGCTGGGTTGTGTTGTATCCTTGCTGTAGGATGATTCTTATACGTGGTGGACGACCACTATTGCTGGAATGGCTGAAGCTGATGTGTCTTGGACATTCTTTCAGAATGTGTTCAAGATGAGATATCTTGGTGTGAGATATCTTGATGAAAAGAAGCGTGAGTTCATGTCTCTTACCCAGGGGAGCATGACTGTGGCTGAGTATGAGGTGCAGTTTGTGCGACTCAGTCAGTATGCACCTGAGCTGGTACCTGATGAGCGGGAGAGGTGCGAAAGGTTCCGTTATGGTTTAGTGACGGAGGTGAAAATGTATGTGCTGGCCACTGAGTATGATGATTTTGATGTGTTAGTGGGTCGAGCCAAGGATATTGAGATGAACTTGGGTTTATCTGCTAAGAGTGTTGGTTCAAGTGCTGGAAAGCGAGCAGCTGAATATAGTTCCGGTGGTGGACGGAACAAGAGGGGACGTTATCAGAAGTATCAGTCCTCGGCCAAGAGAGGTGGTGGTGCATCTGCTAGAGGAGGCAATGCTAGAGCTGATCTGAATGCTTGTTGGATATGTGGTTCACGTGGTCACATGAAGCGTGATTGTCCTCGTGCTGTGAGGGAGGTGCAAGCTCCTGTTGCGGCAGCTGGTAATGGATGCTGGAATTGTGGATCTGCGGATCATTTGAGGCGAGATTGTCCTGTGTTGGCTGGTGGCCAAGTGCGTGCTCCTGTTGTTGCTGCTCCGTAGAGAGGTCGTGGGCGCGGCCGTTGTAATTTCCAGCGGAGAGAGGAAGGTGGCCGAGGAGTGGCCCATGTTGTGGCTATTCAGCCTGAAGGTGGTGGTCAAGCTAGGGTGTATGCTCAGCTTGAGGGAAGGAATGATGCTAATGTGATTGCAGGTACCTTTACTTTGCAATCCTTGTCATTACTTTCCTTGATAGATTCTGGATCTACGCATTCATATATTTTGCGTGAGCATGCTGAATTGCTTGGTTTGCCTGTTGAGTCTTTGGATGTTGGTGTTCGTGTCACTAGTTCTTTTGGTGAGACTGTTGTGACTCGAAAGTTGTATAGAAGGTGTCCTTTGGTTGTTCAGGACCATGTTTTTCATGTTGACCTTGTGGAGCTACCTTTCTATGGTTTTGACGTAATCCTGGGTATGGATTGGCTTGCTGAGCATCGTGCTATTGTGGATTGTGAGAATAAGCGAGTTTCGTTGAAGCTTGCGGATGATTACGAAGTTGTTGTGGTTGGTGAGAATGTGAAGTTTCTTGCCAATGTGGTGTCTACCTTGGAGGCGAGCAGGATGCTGAGGCAAGGTTGTGAAGCTTATCTAGCTTTTGTGATGAATCCTAGTTCTAAGGAGTTGAGGGTGCAAGATATCAGAGTTGTGAAGGAGTTTCCTGGAGTGTTTCCTGAGGAGTTGTCTGGTTTACCTCCTAATCGTGAGGTGGAGTTTGGAATTGAGCTGTATGAGAATACAACTCCTGTGTCCATTACTCCATATAGAATGGCACCTAAGGAGCTGAAGGAGCTGAAGACGCAGTTGCAAGAGCTGCTTGATCGTGGTTTCATCCGGCCGAGTGTGTCGCCTTGGGGTGCACCGGTCTTGTTTGTGAAGAAGAAGGATGGCACTATAAGGATATGCATTGATTACCGTCAGCTGAATAAGTTGACTATCAAGAATCGGTATCCTTTGCCGAGGATTGACGATCTCTTTGATCAATTTCGGGGAGCAGCTGTGTTCTCTAAGATTGACTTGAGGTCAGGGTATTAACAGTTGAACGTGAAGGATGTGGATGTGCCTAAGACAGCTTTCAGGACAAGATATGGGCATTATGAGTTCCTTGTGATGTCGTTTGGTTTGACAAATGCTCCTGCTGCTTTTATGGACATGATGAATCGTGTGTTTCATGAATACCTGGACAAGTTTGTTGTGGTGTTCATTGATGATATCCTCGTGTACTCGCGTACTGAGGAGGAGCATGAAGAGCATTTAAGGATTGTTTTGCAAGCTTTGTTGGAAAATCAGCTTTATGCTAAGCTGAGCAAGTGCGAGTTTTGGCTTAAGGATGTGGTGTTTCTTGGGCATGTAGTTTCTGCTGAGGGGATTCGTGTTGATCCTTAGAAGATTGAGGCGATGATGAACTGGAAGGTTCCTAAGTCTGTTCATGAGGTTCGTAGTTTCCTTGGTTTGGCAGGATACTACCGGAGGTTTGTGGATGGGTTTTCTAAGATTGATGCACCTTTGACGAAGCTGTTGCAGAAGGATGTTAAGTATGAGTGGACGGAAGCGGGACAACAGGCTTTTGAGAAGCTTAAGGCGGCTTTGACGCAAGCTCCTATCTTGGTTCAGCCTGAATCAGGGAAAGAGTTTGTGGTCTACAGTGATGCGTCCTATGTTGGTTTGGGATGTGTGCTGATGCAAGAGGGTAAGGTTGTGGCTTATGCATCGCGGCAGTTGAAGGTGCATGAGCGCAATTATCCTACGCATGATATTGAGCTGGCTGCAGTGGTTTTTGCTCTGAAGATCTAGAGACATTATCTGTATGGTGAGAAGTGTACTGTGTACACGGATCACAAGAGTTTGAGGTATCTGATGTCTCAGAAGGAGTTGAATCTTAGGCAGCGACGATGGTTGGAGTTGCTCAAGGATTATGATTTGACGATTGAGTACCATCCTGGAAAAGCTAATGTTGTTGCGGATGCCTTGAGCAGGAAGGTGGCTGTTGAGCTGAGAGCTATGTTTGCTAGCTTGAGTATATCGCGTGATGGTGGTCTTATAGCTGAGTTGCAAGTGAAGCCATCTTTGGTTCAGCTGATCAAAGAAAAGCAGTTGCTGGATGATTCTTTGGTACCGCATGTTCAGGATATCGCGGAGGGTAGGCCTTCGGATTTCTGTTTTAATGATGATGGTGTGTTGTGTTTTGGTAGTCGAATAGTAGTGCCCAATGATGCTGAGTTGAGGCGTGCTATTCTGACTGAAGGTCATAGTAGTCCTTTTGCTATGCACCCTGGTAGTACTAAGATGTACCGTGATCTTCGTGATGAATACTATTGGGTGGGTTTGAAAAAGGATGTTGCGGAGTTTGTGAGCAAGTGTTTGGTGTGTCAGCGAGTTAAGGCTGAGCATCAGGTTCCTTCAGGGTTGTTGCAACCGTTGAGAATCCCTTAATGGAAGTGGGAAAGGGTTACCATGGATTTTGTATCTGGTTTACCTTTGTCGCCATCAAAGAAGAATTCAGTTTGGGTGATTGTGGATCGCCTGACGAAGTGTGCACATTTCTTGCCTGTGCATACTACGTTCTCCTTGGATAAGCTGGCAGAGCTGTACATTGCTGAGATTGTGCGGCTGCATGGTGTGCCTAAGTCGATTGTGTCGGATAGGGATCCGAGGTTCACATCGCATTTCTGGCAGTGTTTGCATCAAGCTTTGGGTACAAGGTTGAATTTCAGTACATCCTATCATCCTCAGTCGGATGGTCAGTCTGAGCATGTTATCCAAATTTTGGAGGATATGTTAAGGTGCTGCGTGATTGAGTTTCAGGGCTCTTGGGAGAAGCATTTGCCTTTGGTGGAGTTTGCTTATAACAATAGTTATTAGGCAAGTATGCAGATGGCACCTTATGAGGCTTTGTACGGGAGGAAGTGTAGGACTCCTCTTTGTTGGGCTGAAACGGGTCAGAAGTTGGTTTCGATGCCGGCTTTGTTGAAAGGAACCACCGAGAAGGTGAGGCTCATTTGTGAGCGTTTGAAGGCAGCTTCTGATCGGCAAAAGTCTTACGCGGATTTGAAGCGTATGGAGATTGAGTATGCGGTGGGTGATCATGTGTTCTTGAAGGTTTCGCCTTGGAAGAAGGTGATGAGGTTTGGCCGGAAGGGTAAGTTGAGCCCTAGGTACATTGGACCATACGAGGTGGTTGAGCGTGTGGGTCCTATTGCGTACAGGTTGAGGCTACCTCAAGAGTTGGAGAAGATTCATGATGTGTTCCATGTTTTTATGCTCCGGAAGTATAGATCTGATCCTTCGCATGTGATGCCTGTGGAGGAAGTGGAATTGAATCCAGATTTGACCTATGATGAGGAACCGGTGAAGGTTCTGGATTCGGATAGCAAAGTTCTTCGTGGCAAGACCATTGAGTTGGTGAAGGTGCTGTGGAGGCATCGAGGTGTTGAGGAAGCCACGTGGGAGCGGAAGGACGACATGTTGAAGCAGTTTCCTTATCTCTTTCCTTCAGGTAAATTTCGAGGACGAAATTTCTTAAGGGGGGGGAGAGTTGTAACGCCCCGGTTTTGGGCTTAGTAGTTTTGAGCGTTGACCGGTTTGGTCAAAGTGCTGTTCGAATCTAAAAGGGTGAAATTAGGAAAGCCTAGTTCGGGTTGCATTAAATATATGGAAAAATGTTCTAAAATCATCTTTTAATATATATAAGTGAACTGTGAAATCAATTTTACAAAATGAGTTTTGGAAGGGTGACATTTTGGCTAGTGACCAAAATGTAATTTTTGAAAGTTGCGTGACTGATTTAGAAGGGATTGAAACTTTGAATCTTTAAGGAGCTATTTACCCAAAGGGAGTTTCTCCATATTTTTCTAAGATATTTTAAGGTTTAATTCTGATTTTAAAACAAAAGAAAAGAGGAGGGAAGGCTATTTTGTAACTAACTTTCTATTTTCTCAATTTTCCTTTCTCTCATTTTCTCTCAACCCAAACACTTTCTCTCCAGAGAATTTCTTCTGATTTTGTCACCTAAATCTTCCCTTTCAACTCTCTTTTGATTCCTAATCAACATATCAACAAAACCTCATCATTTGCAAGTTGATTCTTCAAGCTTTTTGGTTCTAAAAGAGGAGAAATTCAAGTTTGGAGGTAAGAACGTCCTTCTCCTCTAAACTCTCAGTTCTTTACTGAAATTCCTAAGTTCTCAATCCTTAATTGATGTTTTATAATTGGCTTTTAAGTTGTGTAAATGAATCTTGGCTTAAAATGCAAGATTTGATGATTTTTGATGAATTTTCGTTGGATCTGTTAAAGCTGTGATTTGAGATGTGTTTTTGATGATTAATGAATGTAAATTTGATAAGGAATTGAGTTTTGATTAATGCAATCCCGGATAGGTTGAATTTCCTAAGTTTAGCTTGTGATTCTTGGTTGTTTTTCAGGTGATCTTGTAGATCTGATGTTGCTGGAGGTATAGGGATGTTATTAGGTTCTTTTTAGATGTTGAATGATGCTAAAGGATGTTTAGTTTTGATGGTTTATGGCTGGGCTTTGTTGAGAAGTGGTTTGGAGGCATTTTCGGTTGTGTTTGGTGGCCGAAAATGGAGTGTGGATGAGAGCAGCGAGTTTAGGTGCTTTCATTGAAGCTATTAATGCATGATGATGCATTAATCCTCTGCTTTGATGTGTTTAAAACAGGGGAGGCATCTTTGGATCCAAGTGTTGGTGATCCGGAAGCTTGATTTGTGCTTCGGCAAGAGGCGAAGTGGAATCGGTGAGTGAAATTGGGTTTTCAGCTTTGAAACCAATGTCTTGGGAGCTTAGTTTAAGTCTAAACAACTTTGCTAAGCTCAAGTGTAAGTTTTCGGTAAAACTCTCTAGTGGTGGCCATGGATTGATTGTTGTGCAATGTGGTTTATTGCATGTTTTAGATTCTGTTTTGAAAGCATGATTTAGCATGGTTATTGCTGATTTTATAAGTCATATGTTGAAGGAAGCTCAAGGTAAGAGTTCCTTGTTTTTGAGCATTGTTAAAATGTGGTTTGATGCTTATATATGCATGATGTTTATGGCTTGGCTTAATGCTTTAAAATAGTGGGTTGTTTGATGATAATGATGTATATTGGCAAGTGATGTTTTGAAAAGGTTAAGGTCACTAAGGTGGTTAAAAGTCCTTGAGTGAGCCTTGTGGTTTCTAAGAACTTCATGGTGGTTAAAAGTCCATGATGATTATTGTTAAGGTCACTAAGGTGGTTAAAAGTCCTTGAGTGAGCCTTGTTACTTAAGAACATCAAGGTGGTTAAAAGTCCTTGGATGGTTCTTGTTAAGGACACAAAGGTGGTTAAAATTCCTTGTGTGGTCCTTGCCATGGTGTTTAAAAGTCCATGGGCCAAGGTGTTTAAAAGTCCTTGGGAAGAACACTAAGGTGGTTAAAAGTCCTTAAGTGGTTCTTGAGAATTGTAAGATCACAATGGTGTTTAAAAGTCCATGTGTGAGTCTTATGTTGATCTTGTTTTTAAAAGATTGAACTTATCACTTGTGGCCAATATGACATGAATTGAGATGGAAGAATGTATTGCTTGTTAAAGAATGCTAGTGAGCATGTATATATGGTGCTTTGAAGTATGTTTTATAAAGTGGTTTTATAAATGCATTATTGAATGGTTTTTAAGAGCATTCCTCACTAAGCTTTTGCTTACGTTCTCTTTCGTTTTCTTAAACCAATAATGCAAATCATTAAGGTGCTTTGAGGGTAGCAAGGAAGGCAAGCAATCAAGTGGGATTAAGCTCAAAGTATGGAAAGGTTTTCTTATACACTTTAGCTTTTGGCATTTGGCAATGGGGGACCTATGTGTATGTTTTGGGAGATGTTATGAACTCCCTAAGTATGTTTAATGTTGTTGGAAATGCTGGATTTGTAATTGGTCTATATGTGTTTGGTTTTGAAGGTTTTATGCTTGAATGGTTGCTTGTGTAGGAAGCATGCCTTAGAATTGGGGCTTTTCTTATGTGATGTTAATATGTTGAATTGTTGATGCAAGCATGTCACTTATATGATGAATTTCATGCTGGTGAAGTTTGGTAGCATTTGGAGCATGATTGGATGTTTAATTGCATGTTTAAGGAGGCCTTTTGCTACATTCTGTGCAGGGTGTTTCGGAACAGAGGCTGTCGTTTCGGAACGGGTGCCTTAAATCAGCCCAGGCGTCCGAAACGGGAGACACCGTTCCGAAACGGAAAGGCCACTGCCAGCCCGCGTTTCGGTACGCGTTGCAGAACGGCCCCGTGTTTCGAAACAGGCTCACCCTGTTTCGGAACAGCCGACCGTTGGGGGCTGACAATGGCAGTTAAATGTTTTGGAATGTTTGCATTTTGGTCCTGAATCTTGTTTGTGCAATTGTAAGAGTTTGGGAAGTCCTTTTGACCTGAAATTTCACAGAGAGGCATGAAACCTGATTAATTTCAAGATGGAAACTTTAATTTGGATGAAGGCCTTGTAATTTGCAGAATTTACAATTTGGTCCCTTAAGTTGTAAATTGTTTAATTGCGTCCCTATTTGAACTCTGATGTTTATGATCTTTGAGTACGATGTTGTATGATCATAACTAGGGTTAATGAGCATCTAGACAAGAGTAAAAAGGAAAAAAAAGGGTCGTTAATCAAGGTTGACTTTCGAGTTGACTTTGGTTTTCCCCGTGTGACTTTCTTAATTCGGGTCAACCGTCTAGGCCGGGTTAAGGGGGATACAATGAAAATGGAAGATTTGAGAGAAAAGTTAGTTATGGCCAAAATATCTTCCCTCCACTTTTGTTTTTTTTAAAAACCATTAATTAATCATTTAATATCTTAGAAAAATCTGGAGAAACTCCCATTGGGTAAATAGCTCCTTAAAGATTCAAAGTTTCAATCCTTTTTAAAACAGTCTCACAGTTTTCAAAAATTACATTTTGGTCACTAGCCAAAATGTCACCCTTCCAAACCTTATTTTGTAAAATTGATTTCACCACACTCTTATATATATTATAAGAAGATTTTAAGACATTTTTCCATATTTTTAATGCAACCCGAACTAGGCTTTCCTAATTTCACCTTTATATATTCGAACCGCACTCCGACCGAACCGGTCCGAAACCCAAAACTCCTAAGCCCAAAATTGGGGCGTTACAACGTCCTTGGCAATCCAAGCTCTAGAAATTGCATCCACAACATTCAGAACTAAAATGTAAAGCATGGAAACTTATGGCAATTCAAAATCATCATCCAACGGTCATCCGTTTTGGAACACCAAACCCTCGTACCGAAATGCCCGTATTGAAACAGTGTTGACTGTTTCGGTACTCGGGTGTGTTCCGAGACCAGTATCGAAACAGGCCTCTCTAGTAGCGAAGATGTTCCGAAACACCTTCAATCGTACCGAAACGCTATGGCTATTACAGGCCCCAGTTTCGGAACAGTTAAGGGTGTTTCGATACACCCTACTCTGTGACAGCAGAAAATGCTGGTTTTTCACACTTTTTCACATTTGAATCATTCTCGAAACATGCCACAACATGCATATATCAAGGATACATATCAACAATCATCATACCGAGACTATAGCTCAAACATGGCAACCAACACATAAGCAAAGGTACTAAAGGCATGCTCCCTAGCTCACCAAAACCATAACAAGGCATAACACCAAATAAACCAAAATCCAAACTCCAAAGGCCATTTACAACTCAAGTATAGGTAAACAAACATGCTCAAAGTAAGGAAAACATTCTCAAACATTCCAAAGTATAAATCCCACCCATTGCCATTTATTACACTAAAGATGAACCACATACATCTTTTTAACAAAGCTTGGGATTCCTCTTGCTTTTGGGCTGCCTTCAAAGGTTCAATTCTCTGCATTGATGAAACAAAAGAGCATAAGAAATAAGCTTAGTGAGGATCGCTAGACCACATTCATCAATGCATAACTCAAGTTTTACAAAATTATCACTTTACAATACATGCCATTTATAAAAAAAGTCTTCTCAATACTTCAATGCACTTTTGAAACCTCGTACACGTATGCATCGATTTACAACAGCAAATACACCTTTGCTCATGATTTAGCAAGCATCACATGCATTCTTGCATCATACACATATATCTCATGAACCCTTGCATCATTTACAAGCATCTCATGCTTCACTTTATATATTTACATTATATTGGCTTTCAAGTGATAGTCCACAAACCATTTCAACACAAGACACAATCGGATACGCGGATTACAAGCGTTGTCCCCCACGCTTCATACAAACTACCGGACTACACAAGGTGGAGACAAATGGCACAATCACAACCCCTCAACAGCTGTGATTGAGATTAATGGCACAATCACATCCCCTCAACATCACTCAATGGTAGTTGTATAATTCCACTAACGAGAGTATGGGACACATACACAAGACTCACACACGAGACTAACCATTCACCATTGAGATCTTAACATCAATCGTTAGGGTACTTGGATGGAGATTACGGCACAATCACAACCCCTCAACATCCAAGGCGACTTTATTCACGGTGCACCCAATCCTATAGTCGTCTAACTATATCTGATTAAAGTAACCAAAGACCATTTTCATCACTTGCCAATATAATCATTTATCTACATTAATCCACTGTTTTTCAAGCATAACCACAATGTCATTTCCACAAGCACGCATGCTTAACATCATATGCATTTTTATATGACAACCAAGGATCATTTACCTAGTGCATCCTTAACCTAATGACATTAAAATCCAGCATTAAACCATGCTTAAAAATAGTAAACAAATCCACTCTTACATCAAATGAATTTTCATCAACTTTAACACATTTCCAAGAGAGGGATTACCGAAACACTTACACTTGAGCTTAGTTAAGTGTATCAAACTTACACTAAGCTCTCAAGAGCACGCTCAAGGCGTTACAAAGCAGGAAATTGCATTTCCACTAACCGATACGCGAAGCCTCATTTGCCGACACGAAAATTACACCTTCGGAGCCTCCAAAATCACCTCATTAGCTTTTGGATCAAGATCCCCTATTTTCACATCATCAAAACAGAGATCTAAATGCATTAAAATGCATTCTAACACCAGCAACAATTCATAAACTCGTTGCCCACTCAAACTACAACAAAATACCATTCCAAAACAACCGAAAACTCAATCGACTGCCTCCCAAACCAAGCCCAGCCATCATACAACACTTCCAAAGCATTATCAACATCAAAACAACACTAATAAACATCCTAACTCATCCTTATACCTCCAGCAATCAAAATTCCACCATTACACCCCAAAATCACACTTAGAAATCAAGATTTCATCCACCATTAACCACACCTAATTTTAACATATAAACAAACTTAGAAATCGATTAAAATCAACACGACATAGTGCCCAACTCATCAAGTCCGAAAATCAAGATTTCATCCACATTTTCTTAAGATTTTGATGTCAAATCAAAACTATATTGAAAACTCAATCAAAAATAGTTATTAGAATCCAAATATCTTTGGAATTGCAATAAAGAACTTAGATTAGAGGTTGAGAACGGGATTTACCTCCAATCCTTGCTTCCTTCAATAGATGACATGTTTTCCTTGCAAAAATCTTGAAGAATTAAAGAAGATCTCTTGAAAAAGATTTAGGAAATGTTGAGAGGATTTTTGGGAGGAAGGATTCTTGAAAAGATGAGAGAAAATGGTGTTTGGCTACAATGAGAGGGAATTGGTAGTTATGTAAAATGAAAAACTAACTACCAATTAATTAATATCAAATTCTAATTAAAATTATTTAATTAAAACCCATTTAAATCACATGTCATATTGAAGAAATGTCAAATTGACTTAAAGCCCCCTAAAGATTCTAAGATTTTGGCTTCCACCTTAAAAAACACATTTTTCCCAGTTTTGAAACTTTACAATTTCGTCACTACTCAAAATGTTAGTTTTCCAAAACCTTTTTTTTAAATTTCATTTGACCAACCTCTTAATTATATTTTTAGAGGATTTTAGCAATTTTTATCACAATTTTACCCTATCCCGATCCGTGATTTCCTAAAATCACTTTACGCGATTCGAACCGTTCTCGACCGGTCCGATCCGATTTCTAAAACATCTAGGCCCAAAACCAGGGCGTTACAACTCTCCCCCACTTAGGAAATTTCATCCTCGAAATTCTTACCTGATGGAAAGAGATGCGGAAACTGCTTCATCATGTCCGCCTTGTTTTCCCACGTGGCTTCCTCAACTCCTCGGTGTCGCCACAACACCTTCACAAGTTCTATCGTCTTGCCACGAAGAACCTTGCTACTCACGTCCAGAACCTTCATTGGTTCCTCATCATATGACAGATTCGGATTCAACTCTATCTCCTCAACACGCATCACATGCGAAGGATCCGATCTATACTTTCGTAACATGGAGACATGAAACACATCATGTATCTTCTCCAACTCTACAGGAAATCTCAACCGATATGCCATAGGACCAATATGCTCTACAATCTCGTAAGGTCCAATAAACCTTGGGCTAAGCTTACCCTTATGCCCAAATATCATCACCTTCTTCCAAGGCGATACTTTCAAGAACACGCGTTCGCCAACCGCGAACTCAATTCTCTTACGCTTCAAGTCCGCATAAGACTTTTACCTATCTGATGCTGCTTTTAACCTCCCGCAAATGAGATTCACCATCTCGGTGGTCCCCTTAAGCATAGCTGGCATTGAAATCAACTTTTGCCCAGCTTCTGCCCAACAGAGAGGGGTTCTACATCTCCTCCCATACAAAGCCTCGTATGGAGCCATTTGGATACTTGCCTGGTAACTATTGTTATACGCAAACTCAATCAACGGCAAGTGCTTTTCCCAAGAACCCTGAAAATCTATCACACAGCATCTCAGCATGTCCTCAAGCACCTGAATCACATGTTCTGACTGTCCATCCGTCTGCGGATGATAAGAAATGCTGAAATTTAACCGTGTACCCAAGGCTTGATGCAAAAATTCCCAAAATTGCGCAATAAACCTCGGATCCCTATCCGACACAATACACTTTGGCACACCGTGCAACCACACAATCTCAGCTATGTACAGCTCTGCCAACTTATCCAATGTATAAGTGGTATGCACAGGCAGAAAATGCGCACACTTCGTAAGCCGATCTACAATCACCCAAATTGAATTCTTCTTTCTCGGTGACAAAGGCAAACCAGCCACAAAATCCATGGTGATTCTCTCCCACTTCTATTCTGGAATTCTCAAAGGCTACAACAATCCAGAAGGAACCTGATGCTCAGCCTTCACTCGCTGACACACCATGCACTTACTAACGAACTCAGCCACATCCTTTTTCAAGCTTACCTAGTAGTACTCATCCTTTAAGTCCCGTCACATCTTTGTACTACCCGGGTGCATAGCAAAAGGACTACTATGAGCTTTGGTCAGAATAGTGTACCTTAACTCAACATCATCTGACACCACTATTCGACTCCCAAAACACAGAACACCAGCATCACTAAAGCTGAAATCTGAAGGTGTATCTTCTGCAATGTCTTGAACATGCGAAACACGGGAATCATCAAGCAACTGCTTCTCTTTAATTAACTGAATTACAGATGGCTTCACTTGCAATTCTGCAATAAGACCACCATCACGCGATATGCTCAAGCGAGCAAACATCGCTCTCAATTCCACAGCCACTTTCCGGCTCAAAGCATCAGCTACGACATTAGCCTTTCCCGGGTGGTATTCGATCGTCAGGTCATAATTCTTAAGCTACTCCACCCAACGTCGTTGCGTAATGTTCAACTTCTTCTGAGACATAAGGTATTTCAAGCTCTTATGATCTGTGAACATAACACATTTCTCCCGATACAGGTAATGCCTCCAAATCTTTAAGGCAAACACCATCTCCGCAAGCTCAAGATCATGAGTAGGGTAGTTACACTCATGCACCTTCAACTGCCTAGATGCATAGGCTACCACCTTACCTTCCTGCACCAACACACAGCCCAAACCAACAATGGACACATCACTATAGACTACAAACTCCCTTCCAGACTCAAGTTGGATCAAAACAGGAGCTTGCGTCGAAGCTTCCTTCAACTTCTCAAAAGCTTGTTGCCTCGCCTCCGTCCACTCAAAGCGAACATTCTTTTACAACAACTTGGTCAAAGGTGCCGCTATTTTTGAGAAACCCTCGACAAACCTACGGTAATACCCAGCCAACCCAAGGAAACTCCGTAACTCCGTCACTGACTTAGGCACTTTCCAACTCATTACAGCCTCTACTTTTTGCGGATCAACACGAATACCCTCAGCCGATACAATATGCCCAAGGAAGACCACTTCCCTAAGCCAAAACCCACACTTACTCAGCTTCGCGTACAACTGATTTTCTAACAACGCTTGCAAAACAATCCTCAAGTGCCTATCATAATCCTCCTCAGTACGCGAATACACAAGGATATCATCGATGAACACTACCACAAATTGATCCAAGAATTCATGGAATACACGATTCATCATGTCTATGAAAGCAGTAGGCGCGTTGGTCAAACCAAACGGCATCACCAAAAATTCATAATGCTCGTACCTCGTCCGAAAAGCAGTTTTAGGTACATCCACATCCTTCATTTTCAGCTGATAGTACCCTAATCTCAAGTCTATCTTGGAAAACACTGAGGCTCCCCGAAATAGATCAAATATATCATCAATTCTAGGCAAGGGATACTTGTTCTTGATCGTCAACTTGTTCAGTTGCTGATAATCTATACACATTCTCATCGTCACATCTTTCTTTTTCACAAACAGAACCGGTGCACCCCTAGGTGACACACTTGGCCGGGTGAAACCTTGATCAAACAACTCCTGCAATTGCGTTTTCAAATCTTTTAACTCTTTGGATGCCATGCGATAAGGAGCATTGGACACCGGAGTTGTGTTCTCGTAAAACTCTATACCAAACTCAACTTCCCTATTTGGTGGCAATCCAGGCAATTCTTCTGGAAAGACACCCGGAAAATCGCGAACCGTTTGAATGTCCTGCACGTGCACATCCTTGGTACCAGGATTAATCATATAAGCAAGGTAAGCCTCACAACCCCACCTCATCATACGGTTTGCTTCCAAGGCAGAAATCACATTCGACAAGAATTTCACATTCTCGTCTACTACAACAACCTCATAGTCATCGGCCAACTTTAAGGTGACTCGCTTAACATCAAAGTCAACCACTGCCCTATGCTCCGTCAACTAATCCATTCCAAGGATTACATCAAATTCGTAGAAAGGCAATTCCAGCAAATCCACAAGGAAAACATGACCTTGCACAGACAGAGGACACCTCCTATACAACTTTCTAGTGACTACAGTCTCACCAAAAGAGCTAGTCACTTGCATTCCTACTTCAAGCATCTCAACATGTATATCAAGCAAATGTGTATGCTCACTCAAGATATAAGAATGCGTGGATCCAGAATCAATCAAAGCCAGCAAAGATAAAGACTGGAGAGCAAAGGTACTTGCGATCAAATCAGTATCGTTGCGCTCCTCACGCTGAGCATACACCCTCGCTGGTCGACCTCCTTCAGGTCGAACGGCTACAACGTGAGCAATACCTCGCTGCCCCCCATCTCTCCTCCTAAAATTCCCACGGCCGCGTCCACGGCCTCTCTGAGGTGTAGCTACCATAGGAGCACGTCCTTGGCCACCACCAGCCAACAAATGACACTCCCTTCTCATATGATCTGCCGAACCACAGTTCTAGAAGGAGTTCCCAGTCACCACAACAGGAGCCTGAACCTCTCTAGCTGCTCGAGAATAATCTCACCTCAAATGGTCCCTCGAACCACAAGTCCAGCATGTATGCTTCTCGGATCTCATACGACCTCTTTGAGCCTTTCCACCTCGACCCGGAACACCACACCTTCCCTCAGGTTGATGTCTCCTATCATGGCCTCTCTTGTTCTGTCCACCACCGGAACTATACTCAGCAGCTCTCTTCCCAGAGCTAGAACCAACACCTCTAGAAGACAAACCCAGGTTCTGCTCGATGTCCTTTTCTCGACATACAAGCACATCAAATATTTGTATAATCAACAGCCAGCATGTACGTCTTAACTTCTTGCACCAAATCGTACCGGAAGCGGTCACACCGATGCCTCTCACTAGGTACAAACTCAGGAGCATATTGGCTCAAACGTACGAACTGGATCTCGTACTCAACCACTGATAGATTACCCTGAATGAGAGACATAAACTCTCGTTTCTTCTCATCCAAGTATCTCACACCTAGATACTGTCTCCAGAAGGCACCCCTGAAGAACTTCCAATCAACTTCACCAGGTTTCATACCAGCTGTGGTAGTTGCCCACCAGCTGTAAGCATCACCTTGCAGCAAGGAAACTGCACACTCAAGCTTGCGCTCATCACTACAACCCATCTGATCCATGATACAGATCGTACTGGCTAACCAGGCCTCAGACGCCTCAGGTGACATACCATAAAACTCTACTGCTCCCAAGCTCCGCAACCTTTCCAAAGGTAGACCCACCAACCCAGTTGTAAGGGCCTGCACTTGCGCTCCGGCAACAACAGCCTGAAACGCTCCGGTAATCGCCTCAACTAGTGGTGCCAAATTACCCAATCCAGGACCAGCTTATCCTTGTTGCACCTGCTCCCCACCTCCAGGTGGTGGCAGAGGAGATAGATCTCCACCAGGAGGAACATCAGCCCCCTGCTCAGCCTGGTTATCCTACTCAGCTGCAGGCACTATCGTATTGGTCGTCAACTCCCTTCTAGGTCCCATGTTCTATTTAAAACAAGCACAACAACAAAAACAAATCAAACCATTTAGGCCAGCTGCAAGCAAGAATCCAAGTTTACAAAACATTTGATTAGTGTAATAGGGCAATGGGCACCCAATTTCCCCACAGAACATAGTATACATAAAACATCACGCTCACATACTTTTCATCATTCCAAATCAGCACATATCCACATAACATCATCATCATACAATCCCATTCATTCCCTGTGCAATTCACATTAATCAATATGGCATAAAGTTCAGAATTCAAACTACGAAGATTACACGGCCTAGACGTTTGACCCAAACTACGAAGATTGCACGGGGAAAACTAGAGTCAACCTTGATTATCGACCCTTTTTCCTTTTTATCTTGTCTATATGCACATTAAGCCTATGCAATTGCACAAGAATTGAATGAGAGAAGGGCACAACGATCGGAAAACATTTAAGGACTCATTTTCATGAAGTACACTTTTAGGGACCAAAATGTAATTTTTAGAAAATATAAGGACTTTGCAGAATTTAAGAATACCAATATATATTTAGTCATACTACATGCCTCTCCGTCAAATTTCAGCGTAAAAGGACATCTCAAGCTCTAGCAATTGCATCCACAACATTCAGGACTAAAATGTAAAACATGGAAACTTATGGCAATTCAAAATCATCATCCAACGGTCATCCGTTTCGGAACACCAAACCCTTGTACCGAAACGCTCGTATCGAAACGGTGTTGACCGTTTCGGTACTCGGGTGTGTTCCGAGACCAGTATCGAAACAGGCCTCTCCAGTAGCCAAGATGTTCTGAAACACCTTCAACCGTACCAAAATGCTATGGCCATTACAGGCCCTCGTTTCAGAATAGTTAAGTGTGTTTCGATACACCCTGCTCCGTGACAGCAGAAAATGCTGGTTTTTCACACTTTTTCACATTCGAATCATTCTCGAAACATGACATAACATGCATACATCAAGGATACATATCAACAATCATCATACCGAGACTATAGCTCAAACACGGCAACCAACACATAAGAAAAGGTACTAAAGGCATGTTCCCTAGCTCACCAAAACCATAACAAGGCA
This sequence comes from Hibiscus tridactylites, assembly GCA_958450335.1. Lineage (NCBI taxonomy): Eukaryota > Viridiplantae > Streptophyta > Magnoliopsida > Malvales > Malvaceae > Hibiscus > Hibiscus tridactylites. Next base: position 72,970,427 of record OY288272.1, read on the forward strand.
TAACACCATATAAACCAAAATCCAAACTCCAAAGGCCATTTACAACTCAAGTATAGGTAAACAAACATTCTCAAAGTAAGGAAAACATTCTCAAACATTCCAAAGTATAAATCCCACCCATTGCCATTTATTACACTAAAGATGAACCACATACATCTTTTTAACAAAGCTTGGGATTCCTCTTGCTTTTGGGATGCCTTAAAATGTTCAATTCTTTGCATTTATGAAACAAAAGAGTGTAAGCAATAAGCTTAGTGAGGATCGCTAGACCACATTCATCAATGCATAACTCAAGTTTTACAAAATTATCACTTTACAATACATGCCTTTTATAAAACAAGTCTTCTCAAGACTTCAATACACTTTTGAAACCTCGTGCACATATGCATCGATTTACAACAGCAAATAGACCTTCTCTCTTGCTTTAGCAAGCATCACATGCATTCTTGCATTATACACATATATCTCATGCACCCTTGCATCATTTACAAGCATCTTATGCTTCACTTTATTCATTTACATTATATTGGCTTTCAAGTGATAGTCCACAAACCATTTCAACACAAGGCACAATTGGATACACGGATTACAAGTGTTGTCCCCCACGCTTCATACAAACTACCGGAATACACAAGGTGGAGACAAATGGCACAATCACAACCCCTCAACACCCGTGATGGATATTAATGGCACAATCACAACCCCTCAACATCACTCATCGGTAGTTGTATAATTCCACTAACGAGAGTATGGGACACATACACAAGACTCACACACGGGACTAACCATTCACCGTTTTGATCTTAACCCCAATAGTTAGGGGACTTGGATGGAGATTACGGCATAATCACAACCCCTCAACATCCAAGGCGACTTTATTCACGGTGCACCCAATCCTATAGCCGGCTAACTATATCCGATTAAAGTAACCAAAGACCATTTTCATCACTTGCCAATATAATCATTTATCTACATTAATCCACTGTTTTTCAAGCATAACCACAATGTCATTCCCACAAGCACGCATGCTTAACATCATATGCATTTTTATATGACAACCAAAGATCATTTACCTAGTGCATCCTTAACATAATGACATTAAAATCCAGCATTAAACCATGCTTAAAAACAATAAAGAAATCCACTCTTACATCAAATGAATTTTCATCAACTTTAACACATTTCCAAGAGAGGGATTACCCAAACACTTACACTTGAGCTTAGTTAAGTGTATCAAACTTACACAAAGCTCCCAAGAGCACGCTCAAGGCATTACAAAGCAGGAAATTGCATTTCCACTCACCGATACGCGAAGCCTTGTTCGCCGACACGGAAATTACACCTCTGGAGCCTCCAAAATCACCTCGTTAGCTTTCGGATCAAGATCGCATGTTTTCACATCATCAAAACATATATCTAAATGCATTAAAATGCATTCTAACACCAGGAACAATTCATAAACTCGTTGCCCACTCAAACTACACCAAAATACCTTTCCGAAACAACTGAAAACTCAATCTATTGCCTCCCAAACCAAGCCCAGCCATCATACAACACGTCCAAAGCATTATCAACATCAAAACACAACTAGTAAACATCCTAACTCATCCTTATTCCTCCAGCAATCAAAATTCCACCATTACACACCAAAATCACACTTAAACCTACCAAGAAACTCAAGGATCTCAAGGATTTCGGGATCTATATTAACCACACCTCATTTTAACATATAAACCAACTTAGAAATCAATTAAAATCAACACAAAACAGTGCCCAACTCATCAAGTCCGAAAGTCAAGATTTCATCCACATTTTCATAAGATTTTGATCTCAAATCAAAACTATTTTGAAAACTCAATCAAAAATAGTTATTAGAAGCCAAATATCTTTGGAATTTCAGTAAAGAACTTAGATTAGAGGTTGAGAACGAGATTTACCTCCAATCCTTGCTTCCTTCAATAGATGACAAGTTTTCCTTGCAAAAATCTTGAAGAATTAAAGAAGATCTCTTGAAAAAGATTTAGGAAATGTTGAGAAGATTTTTGGGAGAAAGAATTCTGGAAAAGATGAGAGAAAATGGTGTTTGGCTAAAATGAGAGGGAATTGGTAGTTACGTAAAATGAAAAACTAACTACCAATTAATTAATATCAAATTCTAATTAAAATTATTTAATTAAAACTCATTTAAATCACATGTCATATTGAAGAAAGATCAAATTGACTTAAAGCCCCTAAAGATTCTAAGATTTTGGCTTCCACCTTAAAAAGCACATTTTTCCCAATTTTTAAACTTTACAATTTGGTCACTACTCAAAATGTCAATTTTCCAAAACCTTTTTTGTAAAATTGATTTGATCAACCTCTTAATTATATTTTTAGAGGATTTTAGCAATTTTTATCACAATTTTACCCTATCCCGATCCTTGATTTCCTAAAATCACTTTACGCGATTCGAACCGTTCTCGACCGGTCCGATCTGATGTCTAAAACATCTAGGCCCAAAACCAGGGCATTACAATTTCAATCATAAATTCATCAAAAACAGTAGCCAAGTTTCATATTTAAGCTCATATCATGTAGCTCAACTAGCTTATACTTCATAGCAAATCATATAGATCATTAACAACCTTAACTAGCACTAAACATGTAACAATTGATCATTTCCTTTAATCCTTCTTCCTTTATATTTTAAGTTTTCCAAACCTTTATTAAATTCATTTCATGCTTCATATTAATTCATCAAACAAACATAAAAACATTGGTTAGGATGCTAATCCTAACCCTAAGGCAACTACACGCACAATACTCCGAAGCTTAGGTTGATTCTTTGATCACTATGCCTTTGGTCCTCCTATTTGATTGATCAACCCTTGAATCCTCTAAGATTTCTTCACAATTTTGATCTTGAGCATTCAAATAACACATAAGAAACACATTAGAACTCAATTAAATCACATATATTCATTTATTCAAACACAAACATTTGATCAATATGAAATTGTCCCTAAATTGGCAATTTGAGCACTCTACACTAATCTGGTTATAACTTTCTAACCACAAATCCAAATTAAGAGTTCTTTACCATTCTAGAAAGCTTATTCACATAGATTTAAAACCATGTATGGCTCATATTTTTCCCATTCCTATATCAATACAATTTAATGCTTGAAAACAGGGCATTTACAAAGACCTAATTTATCCACTGTTTACAATATGTAACTTTAGTGACCATTTAACCTATGATCCATTACACATTATTTTATTGACTTTAAACATCAATTCCAAGTCCTTAATCACCTTAAACATGATACTAACCATATATTACTAAGTTCCCCTATTTCATAAAATTATCCCAAATTTTAAAATCATCAAATAACCCCCTAAAACAATTTCAGAATTCGAATTTAATCTAAACAGTTTCCAGTTTCGTTTCAAATTTGACCAGTTTACTTCTAACTCAATTTCCAGCAAACCCAACAACATTTTCATGCTTCCAAGACCTATATCTTATAGTATTTTTCATTCTCTACAACTGTGTCCTATAGAAATATTTCCAGATTTGCCTCTAACATATTCAAAATTGCAGTGTAATTCAGGGCGGTTTACATGTCCTAATCTGGGCAGATTTGAAACCTAAGCTAAAATCAATCATTTTTTCCACATTTCATTCAAAAAAAACATGAACCCAGCAACATAACAACTCTAGGAAGCATCTAACATGATTTTTCCAGCAACCAATTCACAAGAAAATCAACTAAACAAACTCTAAACTTCAAAGATACAATCGGGTAACTTATAAAATCACATACTTGATTATCCAATGAACATGCATGTAATCCTAAGGAATTTCCAGCCCAAACTTCTTAAATTCTCAACTCACTCTCTCAATTAGATTTTCGGTGGTTTTGGTTTGATGAAAGAAGCAGAAGAAGTAAATGAGATGACAAATGGTTATCCTTTCAATAGCTTGCCGGTTTTGCTTCATGCCCATTGACACATGGAGTAGTTCTTAACGACGTAATCCCACAAAATTTCCACTAACTTTATATGTATTATAACTTTATTTGTTAATTATCCATTTATTATATATATATACACACACATTACATTATTAATCCCACCGAATGTATGTATATAATTTAAATTATATTTCTTTTTTTTACTTAACACACACACACACACACATATATATTATATGTTAATTAACTTTTCCACTTACTTATAATGTATAATTTCTAACTAACATATCACTTATACTTATAATTATATATTCTAAATACTTTCAATCTTATAACTCATGTTAAGTTTAGCAAAATGTTTACACTTTTCATTTTAATTAATATGATTTCTTCTAGGGTGTTTTTAGGGTGTTACATCTCCCTCGTTGGAATCTTACATCTCTGGTAAAGTTTATACTCATTTAATTTTGTTGTTTTCTTCTCATCATAAAATATATGAGAAGAGGTTCTAGTTTAACCTTAAAAATTAGATAATATATTTTTAAGGGATTCTACATCATAGACCCAGGCTGGAACTCTAGTCTCTGTAACTACCAGCTTGAGGAGGGGTGTCGATTCCTGTGATCACTTCCTACATCGTTCGCATCAGACCTCTTAGTCAGGAACTGTAACCCCCTTAGCCCGACCTAGACGTTTGACCCGAACTACGAAAATTACACAGGGAAAACCAAAGTCAACCCGAAAGTCAACCTTGATTAACGACCCCTTTTTCTTTTATCTTTTCTATATGCATATTATGCCTATGTGATTACTCGAGAATCATATGAGAGAAGGATACAACATTCGGAAAACTTTTAGGGACTCAATTGCATGAATTACACTTTTAGGGACCAAAATGTAATTTTTAGAAAATATAAGGTCTTAATAGATTTTAAGTTTACCATTATGTAATTAGTCACATTACATGCTACTCTGTCAAAATACCACTAAAAAGGACAATCCAAACTCAAGCAATTGCATCCACAACATTGAGGACCAAAATGTAGAACATGCAAACTTAAAACAATTCGAAATCATCATCCAACGGTCAACCGTATCGGAACACCAAACCCTGTACCGAAATACTCGTATCGAAATGGTGTTGACCGTTTCGGTACACGGGTATGTTCCGAGACCAGTATCGAAATATGCCTCACCAGTAGCCAAACTGTTCCGAAACACCTTCAGTTGTTCCGAAATGCTATGGCCATTACAGGCCTCCGTTTCGAAACAGTTAAGGGTGTTCCGATACACCCAGCACTGTGACAGCAAAATTTGCTGGTTTTTCATGCTTTTCCCTACTCGAATCAACCCCAAGACATGCCACATCATGCATACATGAAGGATACTTATCAACAATCACCATATCGAAGCTATAGCCTAAACATAGCAACAAATACCCAAGAAAAGGCACTAAACGCATGCTTCCTAGCTCAACCAAAACCATAACAAGTCAAAACTCCAAATAAACCAAAACCCAAGCTCCAAAGGCCATTACAATTCAAATATAGTCAAACCAACATGCTCAAAGTAAAAGAAACATTCTCAAACACTCCAAAGTATAAATTCCCACCCATTGCCTCTTATGACAGTAAAGGTGAACCACATACTTTTCTTTGACAAAAACCTTAGATTATTCTTGCTCTTGAGCTAACTACAAATGTTCAATTTTCTGCATTGATGAAACAAACAAGCGTAAGCAATAAGCTTAGTGAGGAACACTAAACACAGTCATCAATGCATAACTCAAATTTACAAAATCATCACTTTACAACACATGCCCTTTATAAAACAAGTCTTCTCAAGACTTCAATGCACTTTTGAAACCTCATGCACATATGCATCAATATTCAACAGCAAATAACCATTTGCTCATGCTTTAACAAGCATCACATGCATTCTTGCATCAAACACGTATTTCTCATGCACTCTTGCATCATTTACAAGCATCTCATGCTTCACTTAGAACATTTACATTATATTGGCTTTCAAGTGATAGTTCACAAATCCTTCCAACACAAGACACAATCGGATACACGGATTACAAGCGTGTCCCCCGCGCTTCATACAAACTACCAGACTACACAAGGTGGAGACAAATGGCACAATCACAACCCCTCAACACCCGTGATGGAGACTAATGGCACAGTCACAACCCCTCAACATCACTCATCGGTAGTTCTATAATTCCACTAACGAGAGTACAATACTCATACACAAGACTCGCACACGGGACTAACCATTCTCCGTTGTGATCCTAATCTCAATCGTTAGGGTACTTGGATAGAGATTACGACACAATCACAACCCCTCAACATCCAAGGCGACTTTATTCACGGTGCACCCATTCCTATAGCCGGCTAACTATATCCGATTAAAGTAACCAAAAACCATTTCATCACTTTCCAATATAAGCATTTATTCACATTAATCCACTACTTTTAAAGCATAACCACAATGTCATTTCCACAAGCACACATGCTTATCATCAAATGCATTTTCATACGAAACCAAGGATCACTTACCTAGTGCATCCTTAACATAATGACATTAAAATCCAGCATTAAAACATGCTTAAACATGCTTGAAAACAGTAAACAAATACACTCTTACAACAAATGCATTTCCAACCAACTTAACACATTTCAAAGAGAGGGATTACCGAAACACTAACACTTGAGCTTAGTTAAGCGTATCAAGCTTACACTAAGCTCCCAAGAGAATGCCTAAGCGTTACAAAGCAGAAAATTTCATTTCCACTCACCGATACGCGAAGCCTTGTTCGCTGACACGGAAATTACACCTTTGGGGCCTCTAAAATCACCTCTTTAGCTTTCAGATCAAGATCCCCTATTTTCACATCATCAAAACAGAGATCTAAATGCATTAAAATGCATTCAAGCACCAGCAACAATCCATAGACTCGTTGCCGACTCAAACAACACCAAAATACCCTTCCAACACAACCGAAAACTCAATCGATTGCCTTCTAAACCAAGCCCAGCCATCATGCAACACTTCCAAAGCATTAACAACATCAAAACACATCTAATAAACATCCTAACTTATCCTTATACCTCCAGCCATCAAGATTCCATCATTCCACCCCAAAATCACACTTAAAACTACCAAGAAACTCAAGGATCGGGATCTATGTTATTATCACATCCTTTTAACATATAAATCAACTTAAAAATCAATTAGAATCAACACAAAACAGTGCCCAACTCATTAAGTCCGAAAATTAAGAATTACATCACAATTTTGCAAGATTAGTCTCTTAACTCAAAACTATAATCAAAATTCAGTTAAAAATCATAAATAAGAGTCAATAATCTTGGGAATTTCAATAAAGAACCTAGATTGAAGGTTAAGAGCGTGATTTACCTCCAATCCTTGCTTCCTTGAAAATTTGGAAAGTTTTCCTTCCAAAAATCTTGAAGAAAAAGAAGTGAATCTTTGAAAAAGAGTTTAGAGAAGAAAAGATGAATTTGAGAGAAAATAAATCTGATGAAAAGTTTTATGACAAATGTGTTTGGCTGAAATGAGAGAGGGAAAAGTAGTTACGTGATTAAAACCTCTCTAATTTCTTATTTATTTAATATTTAATTAAAACCATTTTAATTCCTTTATTAAAACCCTTTAAAACACATGTAAAATTGAAGGAAGGCTAAATTGTACAAAAGCTCCCTAAAGATTCTAAGATCTTGACTCTCTTCTTGAAAATAGCATTTTTCTACAGTTTTAAAACTTTACAATTTGGTCACTACTCCAAATGTCCATTTTCCAAATCTTTTTTGTAAAATTGATTTGACCAACCTCTTAGTTATACTTTTAGAGAATTTAGCAATTTTTATCACAATTTATCCTATCCCGATCCTTGATTTCCAAAAATCACCTTACGCAATTCGAATCGTTCTCGACCGGTCCGATCCGATGTCTAAAACATCTAGGCCCAAAACCAAGGCGTTACAACTCTCCCCCACTTAGGAAATTTCGTCCTCGAAATTCTTACCTGATGGAAAGAGATACAGAAACTACTTCAGCATGTCCGCCTTGCTTTCTCACGTGGCCTCCTCAACTCCTCGGTGCCTCCACAACACCTTCACAAGCTCTATCGTCTTGCCACGAAGAACTTTACTACTCACGTCCAGAACCTTCACTAGTTCTTCATCATATGATAGATCCGGATTAAACTCTATCTCCTCAGCAAGCATTACATGTGAAGGATCTGATATGTACTGTAACGCCCCGGTTTTGGGCTCAGAAGTTTTGGCGTTGACCGGTTTAGTCAAAGTGCTGATCGAATATATAAGAGGGAATTTAGGAAAACCTAGTTCGGGTTGCATTAAAAATATGGAAAAATATTCTAAAATCATCTTTTAATATATAAAAGTGAACTGTGAAATCAATTTTGGAAAATGAGGTTCGGAAGGTTGACATTTTGGCTAGTGACCAAAATGTAATTTTTGAAAGTTGCGGGACAGTTTTATAAAGGATTGAAACTTTGAATCTTTAAGGAGCTATTATTCCAAAAAGGATTTCTCCAGATTTTTCTGAGATATTTTAAGTCTAAAATCTGATTTTAAAGATTAAGAAAAGAGAGGGAAATCATTTTAACCAAATCTTAACTAATTTTTCTATTTTCTCTCAAATTCTCTTTTCTCTCATTTTCTCTCTACCCAAACAAGATTTCCTCAGATTTCTTTCTCTGATTTTGACATCTACATCTCTCATTTCAACTCTCATTTGATTCCTAATCATCTCATCATCAAAACCTCTCAATTTGCAAATTGTTTCATCAAGCATTTTGGCTCTAAAAGGGAGAAATTCAAGTTTGGAGGTAAGAACGTCCTTCTCCTCTAAACTATCAGTTCTTTACTGAAATTCCTAAGTTCTCAATCCTTGATTCATGTTTTATTAAAGGCTTTTCAATTGAGATCTTGATTTTTGGCTAAAATGCAAGATTTGGTGATTTTGGTAAAATTTCGTGTGATCTGTTTAAGCAAGGTTTTGAGGTGTTAAAATGATGTTAAATGAATGCTAAAATGATTAGAAGTTGAGGTTTAATCAATGCAATCCCGGATAGGTTGAATTTCCTAAGTTTGGCTTGAGTTTTTGGTTGTTTTTGGAGTGTTTTTGGTGATCTGTTATACCTGGAGGTATAAGGACGTGGTTGTGATCTTTTTGCATGTTAGTTGATGTATAAAAATGGTTAGAAGTGATGGATCTTGGCTGGGTTAAGTTTTGGAAGTGTTTGGAGATGATTTCGGTTGTGTTTGGTAGCCAAATTGTTAGATTTGTGGTGAGCAGCGAGTTGTGTTGATGTTGCTGGTGTTTTAATGCATAAGGATGCATTAATGTTATGTTTTTATGTGCTTGAAACAGGGAAGGTTGATCCTTGAGTTTTGGAGGTGTTTTCGGAAGGTTTCGGAAGCTTGGAAAGCTTGTTGGCTAGGCTTGTTTGGTAATCGGTGAGTGAAGATGGATTTTCAGCTTTTAAACCAAAGGTTGAAGGTTTTGGGAGCTTAGTATAAGTCTAGACAACTTTGCTAAGCTCAAGTGTAAGTTTTCGGATTACTCTCTTAAAGTGGTGGCCATGTTTTGATGAAATGTGAAATGATGATTTTGCATGATTTGCTACTGTTTTGGAAAGCATGTTTTAGCATGTTAATTGCTGATGTTTTAGCATGATTTATGCTGATGATTTAAGCCATGTGTTGAAGGTGTCTCTAGGTAAGAGTGCCTTGTTTTTATGCATTGTTAAATGATGATTTAATGCTTTGAAATGCATGATGAAATGGCTTGGATTAAATGCTTTTAAAACAGTGGATTATATGATGTATAAAGTGTGTATTGGCAAGTGATGGTTTGTAAAAGTGAAGGTCACTAAGGTGGTTAAAAGTCCTTGAGTGAGCCTTGTTATCTAAGATCATCAAGGTGGTTAAAAGTCCTTGGATGAATCTTGTTACGGACACTAAGGTGGTTAAAAGTCCTTAGGTGCTCCTTTCCATGGTGGTTAAAAGTCCATGGGGCCAAGGTGTTTAAAAGTCCTTGGGGCCAAGGTGTTTAAAAGTCCTTGGGGTATTTCAAGCTATGGACACAAAGGTGGTTAAAAGTCCTTGTGTGGTCCATTCATGGTGTTTAAAAGTCCATGGCCAAGGTGTTTAAAAGTCCTTGGGGTCCAAGGTGTTTAAAAGTCCTTGGGGAAGGTTGTTGAACTTGATTTCTAAATGAAATGTATCACTTGAGCCAATATGACATGTATAGTACATGAGATGCATGAGATGCATGATTTGATGTTTATGTTGAAGCATGAGATGCTAGTTTAAATGAAATGTGGAAGCATGTTATTGCTTGATTTAAAGTACGCTTTGAGCATGTGTAAAGGTTGTTTTCAAGCATGAATTACAAATGGTTTTAAATGCATTATTGAATGGTTTTTAAAGAGCGCTCCTCACTAAGCTTTGGCTTACGCTCTCTCGTTTTCTTGATTCAATAATGCAGAGCATTAGAGTGCATTGAGGGCAGCAAGAGGAGGCAAGCACACAAGTTCAAGTAGAGCTCAATGTATGGAAGGTTTTGTTAAACATTTTAGCTTTTGGTCGATTTGGCAATGGGGGACCAATGTATTTGTTTTGGGAGGTGTTTAAGACTCCCTAAGTATGTTAAATGTTGCTGTGGTTGTTGGTTTTTGGTTTGATCTCTTATATGCTTGGCTATGAAGGTTTATGCATGAAAGGTAGCTTAAGTAGGAAGCATGTCATTTAAATTGGGGCTTTTCATGTGTGATGGTTATGAGTTGAATTGTTGATGCATTTATGATCCCTGCATGTTGTATATCTATGTGGTATGATTTGGTGATGCTAATCTGAGGTTTGAAGCATGATTGGTATGAATTTCAAGTCGATTTCAGATAGGGGTATCGGTACTCGGGCTCGCGTATCGATACGCCTGAGCCAAATATGCTCTTTTCTGCCCAGGCGTATCGGTACGGCTGTGGGGGTATCGATACTCATCTGGGTAAAGTTTGAATGTCGTATCGGTACAGGGGATATCGTATCGATACCGTTGCTCGAGTTTGGTTACTGCCTTCCCCGCGTATCGATACGACATCAGGTGTATCGATACCTGACCGTTAAAGTTCAATTAAAAGTATCTTTATATGTTTTGCTTTGTTTACGTTTTAGTCCTGAATCATGTTGTTCAATTGTATGAGCTTGGGATGTCCGTTTGAGCTGAAATTTGGCAGAGAGGCATGAAACCTGATTAATTTCAAGATGGTAACTTCAATTCGGGCTAAGTCCTTTAATTTGTCAGAATTTACAATTTGGTCCCTAAAGTTGTAATTTGTTCAATTGAGTCCCAGTTTGATCTCTGATGTTTGTGATCTTTTGATACGTTGTCTGTATGGTCACACTTAAGGTTAATGTGCATCTAGATAAGATTTAAAAGAAAAAAAAAGGGTCGTTAATCAAGGTTGACTTTCGGGTTGACTTTGGTTTTCCCCGTGTAATCTTCGTAGTTCGGGTCAACCGTCTAGACCGGGATACGGGGGTTACATTTGGTGGTATCAGAGCTGAGTTCTCGAGTAATTGGGAATGTGTGTATGCATGATTGAAGCATGGTTTGGTTTGTATGCTTGTTGGGTGAAAGCATGTTTAGTGATATGATATGATGATGTGTATGTGATGCATGTTGTGATGATGCATGATGAGGGTACCCATTGCCAAACAAAAGCTAAAGGGATGATGTTGTTTTTGAAAGAAATTGAGCTTGAATACTTGGAATTTGCTTACCTTGCTGGTCCTGACTTGTTTATTTTGTATTGTTATGCATGGTAAAGTATGGCACCACGTAGAGAGTTAAGGAGTAGCGCGAGAGCTACGACCCCGGAAGGGAATGTGAATGATGAGCACACTGGTAGTGCTGTGATACCTCCTCCTCCACCTGGTGGTGGTGGTGCGGAGAGGGAAAGAGCTGGAGCTGAGGCAGCTGGTGCTGGAGCTGCAGGACCTGAAGCTGGTCAGGGGCAAGCGATACCTGACATGTCTGTGCTTGTACAAGCTATTGCGGGTGCGTTTCGAGCGGCAGTAGCTGGAGCTCAAGGAGCTGGGCATCAAGGAGATGCTGGTGCTAGACTACCCTTGGAACGTTTGCGCAGTCTTGGTGGGACTGAGTTTAGGGGTATGTCAGCTGAGAGGTCTGAAGCGTGGTTGGAGAGTACTAAGCGTGTTTTGGGACAAATGAGTTGCACTGACGTGCAGAAGCTGGGATGTGTGGTGTCACTGCTGTAAGGTGATGCTTATACGTGGTGGACGACCACAATCTCTGGGATGGCTGATGCTGATGTTACTTGGACGTTCTTTCAGCATGCGTTCAAGAGGAGATATCTGGGAGTTAGATATCTGGATGAAAAGAAGCGTGAATTCATGTCTCTGACCCAAGGGAACATGAGTGTGGCTGAGTATGAGGTACAGTTTGTACGTCTTAGCCAGTATGCACCAGAGTTGGTACCTGATGAGCGCGAAAGGTGCGAAAGGTTCCGTTATGGTTTGGTGACGGAGGTTAAGACCTATATGTTAGCTGCTGAGTACAATGATTTCGATGTGTTGGTTAGTCGATCGAAGGACATTGAGATGAACCTGAGTTTGTCTGCTAAGGGTGCTGGAGCTAGTTCTGGAAAGAGAGCTGCTGAGTATAGTTCCGGTGGACGGAACAAGAGAGGGCGTGATCAGAGGTTTCAGTCCTCGTCTAAGAGAGGTGGAGGTGCACCTGCTAGGGGTGGCAATGCTAGAGCTGACCCTAGTGCTTGTTGGATTTGTGGTTCCCGTGGTCACTTGAAGCGTGACTGTCCTCGTGCTGGGAGGGAGGTGCAAGCTCCTGTGATAGCAGCTGGTTATGAGTGCTGGAACTGTGGTTCTGCTGATCATCTGAGACGCGATTGTCCGAGGATGGCTGGTGGTCAAGAGCGTGCTCCTGTGGTTGCAGCATCGCAGAGAGGTCGTGGGCGCGGCCGTGGTAATTTCCAGAGGCGAGAGGAAGGTGGTCGAGGTGTAGCTCATGTTGTGGCTATTCAACCTGAGGGTGGAGGCCAAGCGAGGGTGTATGCTCAGCGCGAAGGAAGGAATGATGCAGATGTGATTGCAGGTACCTTTACTTTGCAATCCTTGTCATTGCTTTCTTTGATTGATTCTGGATCTACGCATTCATACATTCTTCGTGAGCATGCTGAGTTGCTTGGTTTGCCTGTTGAGTTTTTGGATGTTGGTGTTAGAGTCACTAGTTCTTTTGGTGAAACTGTTGTGACTCGTAAGCTTTATAAAAGGTGTCCTTTGGTTGTTCAAGAGCATGTCTTTCTTGTTGATCTTATGGAGTTGCCCTTTTATGGTTTTGATGTGATCCTTGGTATGGATTGGCTTGCTGAGCATCGTGCTGTTGTGGATTGTGAGAATAAGCGGGTTTCGCTTAGGCTTGCGGATGATTATGAAGTGGTGGTGGTTGGTGAGAATGTGAAGTTTCTTGCCAATGTTGTTTCTACCTTGGAGGCGAGCAGGATGCTGAGGCAAGGTTGTGAAGCTTTTCTGGCTTTTGTGATGAATCCTAGTTCGAAGGAGCTGAGGGTGCAGGATATCAGGGTTGTGAAGGAGTTTCCTGATGTTTTTCCTGAGGAATTGCCTGGTTTACCTCCTAATCGCGAGGTGGAGTTTGGTGTTGAGCTGTATGAGAATACCACTCCTGTGTCCATTACTCCCTATAGAATGGCACCTAAGGAGCTGAAGGAGCTGAAGACGCAGTTGCAAGAGTTGCTTGATCGTGGTTTCATCCGGCCGAGTGTTTCGCCTTGGGGTGCTCCTGTCTTGTTTGTGAAGAAGAAAGATGGCACGATGAGGATGTGCATTGATTACCGTCAGCTGAACAAGTTGACTATCAAGAATCGGTATCCTTTGCCGAGGATTGATGATCTCTTTGATCAATTTCGGGGAGCTGCTGTGTTCTCTAAGATTGACTTGAGGTCAGGGTATTACCAATTGAAGGTGAAGGATGTGGATGTGCCTAAGACAGCTTTCAGGACAAGGTATGGGCATTATGAGTTCCTTGTGATGCCGTTTGGTTTGACAAATGCTCCTGCTGCTTTCATGGACATGATGAATCGTGTTTTTCATGAATACTTGGACAAGTTTGTTGTGGTGTTCATTGATGATATCCTTGTGTACTCGCGTACTGAGGAAGAGCACGAAGAGCATTTGAGGGTTGTGTTGCAAGCTTTGTTGGAGAATCAGCTTTATGCTAAGTTGAGCAAGTGTGAGTTTTGGCTTAGAGAAGTTGTTTTTCTTGGGCATGTGGTCTCAGCTGAGGGGATTCGTGTTGATCCTCAGAAGATTGAAGCGGTGATGAACTGGAAAGTTCCTAAGTCTGTTCAGGAGGTTCGTAGTTTCCTTGGTTTGGCAGGATACTACCGAAGGTTTGTGGATGGTTTTTCCAAGATTGCTGCTCCTTTGACGAAGTTGCTGCAGAAAGATGTTAGGTATGAGTGGACAGAAGCGAGACAGCAAGCTTTTGAGAAGCTGAAGTTGGCTTTGACGCAAGCTCCTATCTTGATTCAGCCTGAATCAGGGAAAGAGTTTGTAGTCTACAGTGATGCATCCTATGTTGGTTTGGGGTGTGTGCTGATGCAAGAGGGTAAGGTTGTGGCTTATGCGTCGCGGCAGTTGAAGGTGCATGAGCGCAATTATCCTACGCATGATATTGAGTTGGCTGCAGTGGTTTTTGCTCTGAAGATCTGGAGGCATTATCTGTATGGTGAGAAGTGTACTGTGTACACGGATCACAAGAGTTTGAGGTATCTGATGTCTCAGAAGGAGTTGAATCTCAGGCAGCGACGTTGGTTGGAGTTGCTCAAGGATTATGATCTGACGATAGAGTATCATCCTGGAAAGGCCAATGTTGTTGCGGATGCCTTGAGTAGAAAGGTAGTTGTTGAGCTGAGAGCTATGTTTGCTAGCTTGAGTATATCGCAGGATGGTGGTCTTGTTGCTGAGTTGCAAGTGAAACCTTCGTTGGTTCAGTTGATCAAGGATAAGCAGTTGTTGGATGATTCCTTGGTGTCTCATGTTCAGGATATCGCGGAGGGTAGACCTTCGGATTTCTGTTTTAATGAGGATGGGGTGTTGTGTTTTGGTAGTCGGATAGTAGTGCCTGCAGATGCTGAGTTGAGGCATGCTATTCTAGCTGAAGGTCATAGTAGTCCTTTTGCTATGCATCCTGGTAGTACAAAGATGTATCACGATCTTCGTGATGAGTACTATTGGGTGGGCTTGAAGAAGGATGTGGCAGAGTTCGTGAGCAAGTGTTTGGTGTGTCAGCGAGTTAAGGCTGAACATCAGGTTCCTTCTGGTTTGTTGCAACCGTTGAAAATCCCTGAATGGAAGTGGGAGAGGGTTACCATGGATTTTGTATCTGGTTTGCCTTTGTCTCCGTCGAAGAAGAATTCTGTTTGGGTGATTGTGGATCGCCTGACGAAGTGTGCACATTTCTTGCCTGTGCATACTACGTTTTCCTTGGATAAGCTGGCAGAGCTGTACGTTGCTGAGGTTGTGAGGTTGCATGGTGTGCCTAAGTCGATCGTGTCGGATAGGGATCCGAGGTTCACGTCGCGTTTTTGGCAGTGTTTGCATCAAGCTTTGGGTACAAGGTTGCATTTCAGTACATCCTATCATCCCCAGTCGGATGGCCAGTCTGAGCGAGTTATTCAGATCTTGGAGGATATGTTGAGATGTTGCGTGATAGAGTTCCAAGGTTCTTGGGAGAAGCATCTGCCTTTGGTTGAGTTCGCTTACAACAACAGTTTTCAGGCAAGTATACAGATGGCACCTTATGAGGCTCTGTATGGGAGGAGGTGTAGGACTCCTCTGTGTTGGGCTGAAACTGGTCAAAAGTTGGTTTCGATGCCTGCTTTATTGAAAGGTACCACCGAGAAAGTGAAGCTCATTTGTGGGAGGTTGAAGGCTGCTTCTGATCGGCAGAAGTCTTACGCGGATTTGAAGCGTAGGGAGATAGAGTTTGCGGTGGGTGATCGCGTGTTCTTGAAGGTTTCGCCTTGGAAGAAGGTGATGAGGTTTGGGCGGAAGGGTAAGCTGAGCCCTAGATACATTGGACCGTATGAGGTTGTTGAGCGTGTTGGTCCTGTTGCGTATCGGTTGAGGTTACCTCAGGAGCTGGAGAAGATTCATGATGTGTTCCATGTTTCTATGCTCCGGAGGTATCGATCTGATCCTTCGCATGTGTTGCCTGTGGAGGAGGTGGAATTGAATCCGGATTTGACCTATGATGAGGAACCGGTGAAGATTCTGGATTCAGATAGCAAGGTTCTTCGTGGCAAGACCATTGAGTTGGTGAAGGTGCTGTGGAAGCATCGCGGTGTTGAGGAAGCCACGTGGGAGCGGAAGGAGGATATGCTGAAGCAGTTTCCTTATCTCTTTCCTTCAGGTAAATTTCGAGGACGAAATTTCTTAAGGGGGGGAGAGTTGTAACGCCCCGGTTTTGGGCTCAGAAGTTTTGGCGTTGACCGGTTTAGTCAAAGTGCTGATCGAATATATAAGAGGGAATTTAGGAAAACCTAGTTCCGGTTGCATTAAAAATATGGAAAAATATTCTAAAATCATCTTTTAATATATAAAAGTGAACTGTGAAATCAATTTTGGAAAATGAGGTTCGGAAGGTTGACATTTTGGCTAGTGACCAAAATGTAATTTTTGAAAGTTGCGGGACAGTTTTATAAAGGATTGAAACTTTGAATCTTTAAGGAGCTATTATTCCAAAAAGGATTTCTCCAGATTTTTCTGAGATATTTTAAGTCTAAAATCTGATTTTAAAGATTAAGAAAAGAGAGGGAAATCATTTTAACCAAATCTTAACTAATTTTTCTATTTTCTCTCAAATTCTCTTTTCTCTCATTTTCTCTCTACCCAAACAAGATTTCCTCAGATTTCTTTCTCTGATTTTGACATCTACATCTCTCATTTCAACTCTCATTTGATTCCTAATCATCTCATCATCAAAACCTCTCAATTTGCAAATTGTTTCATCAAGCATTTTGGCTCTAAAAGGGAGAAATTCAAGTTTGGAGGTAAGAACGTCCTTCTCCTCTAAACTATCAGTTCTTTACTGAAATTCCTAAGTTCTCAATCCTTGATTCATGTTTTATTAAAGGCTTTTCAATTGAGATCTTGATTTTTGGCTAAAATGCAAGATTTGGTGATTTTGGTAAAATTTCGTGTGATCTGTTTAAGCAAGGTTTTGAGGTGTTAAAATGATGTTAAATGAATGCTAAAATGATTAGAAGTTGAGGTTTAATCAATGCAATCCCGGATAGGTTGAATTTCCTAAGTTTGGCTTGAGTTTTTGGTTGTTTTTGGAGTGTTTTTGGTGATCTGTTATACCTGGAGGTATAAGGACGTGGTTGTGATCTTTTTGCATGTTAGTTGATGTATAAAAATGGTTAGAAGTGATGGATCTTGGCTGGGTTAAGTTTTGGAAGTGTTTGGAGATGATTTCGGTTGTGTTTGGTAGCCAAATTGTTAGATTTGTGGTGAGCAGCGAGTTGTGTTGATGTTGCTGGTGTTTTAATGCATAAGGATGCATTAATGTTCTGTTTTTATGTGCTTGAAACAGGGAAGGTTGATCCTTGAGTTTTGGAGGTGTTTTCGGAAGGTTTCGGAAGCTTGGAAAGCTTGTTGGCTAGGCTTGTTTGGTAATCGGTGAGTGAAGATGGATTTTCAGCTTTTAAACCAAAGGTTGAAGGTTTTGGGAGCTTAGTATAAGTCTAGACAACTTTGCTAAGCTCAAGTGTAAGTTTTCGGATTACTCTCTTAAAGTGGTGGCCATGTTTTGATGAAATGTGAAATGATGATTTTGCATGATTTGCTACTGTTTTGGAAAGCATGTTTTAGCATGTTAATTGCTGATGTTTTAGCATGATTTATGCTGATGATTTAAGCCATGTGTTGAAGGTGTCTCTAGGTAAGAGTGCCTTGTTTTTATGCATTGTTAAATGATGATTTAATGCTTTGAAATGCATGATGAAATGGCTTGGATTAAATGCTTTTAAAACAGTGGATTATATGATGTATAAAGTGTGTATTGGCAAGTGATGGTTTGTAAAAGTGAAGGTCACTAAGGTGGTTAAAAGTCCTTGAGTGAGCCTTGTTATCTAAGATCATCAAGGTGGTTAAAAGTCCTTGGATGAATCTTGTTACGGACACTAAGGTGGTTAAAAGTCCTTAGGTGCTCCTTTCCATGGTGGTTAAAAGTCCATGGGGCCAAGGTGTTTAAAAGTCCTTGGGGCCAAGGTGTTTAAAAGTCCTTGGGGTATTTCAAGCTACGGACACAAAGGTGGTTAAAAGTCCATGTGTGGTCCATTCATGGTGTTTAAAAGTCCATGGCCAAGGTGTTTAAAAGTCCTTGGGGTCCAAGGTGTTTAAAAGTCCTTGGGGAAGGTTGTTGAACTTGATTTCTAAATGAAATGTATCACTTGAGCCAATATGACATGTATAGTACATGAGATGCATGAGATGCATGATTTGATGTTTATGTTGAAGCATGAGATGCTAGTTTAAATGAAATGTGGAAGCATGTTATTGCTTGATTTAAAGTACGCTTTGAGCATGTGTAAAGGTTGTTTTCAAGCATGAATTACAAATGGTTTTAAATGCATTATTGAATGGTTTTTAAAGAGCGCTCCTCACTAAGCTTTGGCTTACGCTCTCTCGTTTTCTTGATTCAATAATGCAGAGCATTAGAGTGCATTGAGGGCAGCAAGAGGAGGCAAGCACACAAGTTCAAGTAGAGCTCAATGTATGGAAGGTTTTGTTAAACATTTTAGCTTTTGGTCGATTTGGCAATGGGGGACCAATGTATTTGTTTTGGGAGGTGTTTAAGACTCCCTAAGTATGTTAAATGTTGCTGTGGTTGTTGGTTTTTGGTTTGATCTCTTATATGCTTGGCTATGAAGGTTTATGCATGAAAGGTAGCTTAAGTAGGAAGCATGTCATTTAAATTGGGGCTTTTCATGTGTGATGGTTATGAGTTGAATTGTTGATGCATTTATGATCCCTGCATGTTGTATATCTATGTGGTATGATTTGGTGATGCTAATATGAGGTTTGAAGCATGATTGGTATGAATTTCAAGTCGATTTCAGACAGGGGTATCGGTACTCGGGCTCGCGTATCGATACGCCTGAGCCAAATATGCTCTTTTCTGCCCAGGCGTATCGGTACGGCTGTGGGGGTATCGATACTCATCTGGGTAAAGTTTGAATGCCGTATCGGTACAGGGGATATCGTATCGATACCGTTGCTCGAGTTTGGTTACTGCCTTCCCCGCGTATCGATACGACATCAGGTGTATCGATACCTGACCGTTAAAGTTCAGTTAAAAGTATCTTTATATGTTTTGCTTTGTTTACGTTTTAGTCCTGAATCATGTTGTTCAATTGTATGAGCTTGGGATGTCCGTTTGAGCTGAAATTTGGCAGAGAGGCATGAAACCTGATTAATTTCAAGATGGTAACTTCAATTCGGGCTAAGTCCTTTAATTTGTCAGAATTTACAATTTGGTCCCTAAAGTTGTAATTTGTTCAATTGAGTCCCAGTTTGATCTCTGATGTTTGTGATCTTTTGATACGTTGTCTGTATGGTCACACTTAAGGTTAATGTGCATCTAGATAAGATTTAAAAGAAAAAAAAAAGGGTCGTTAATCAAGGTTGACTTTCGGGTTGACTTTGGTTTTCCCCGTGTAATCTTCGTAGTTCGGGTCAACCGTCTAGACCGGGCTACGGGGGTTACATGTACTTCCGTAACATGGAGACATGGAACACATCATGTATCTTCTCCAACTCAGCAGGCAATATCAACCGATATGCCACATGACCAATACGCTTCACAATCTTGTAAGGTCCAATAAACCTTGGGCTAAGTTTACCCTTACGCCCAAATCTCATCACCTTCTTCCAATGTGAAACTTTCAAGAACACACGTTCGCCAACTGCGAACTCAACCTCCTTACGCTTCAAGTCCGCGTAAGACTTTTGTCTATCTGATGCTTCTTTTAACCGCTCACAAATGAGCTTCACCTTCTCAGTGGTTCCCTTAAGCATAGCCGGCATTAAAATCAACTTTTGCCCAGCTTCTGCCCCAACAAAGAGGGGTTCTGCACCTCCTCCAATACAAAGCGTCGTATGGAGCCATTTGAATACTTGCCTGGTAACTATTGTTATACGCAAACTCAACCAACGGCAAGTGCTTCTCCCAAGAACCCTGAAAATCTATCACACAGCATCTCAACATGTCCTCAAGCACCTGAATCACACGTTCTGACTGTCGATCCGTCTGCGGAATATAAGAAGTGCTAAAATTCAGCCGTGTACCCTAGGCTTGATGCAAACATTCACAAAATCGCGTTGTAAACCTCCGATCCCTATCCGACCAATGGACTTTGGCACACCGTGTAACCGCACAATCTCAGCTATGTACAGCTCAGCCAACTTATCCAAAGTATACGTAGTATGCACAGGCAGAAAATGCACACACTTCGTAAGCTGATCCACAGTCACCCAAACTGAATTATTCTTTGTCGGTGACAAAGGCAAACCAGACACAAAATCCATGGTGATTCTCTCCCATTTCCATTCTGGAATTTTCAAAGGTTGCAACAATCCAGAAGGAACTTGATGCTCAGGCTTCACTCGCTGACACACCATACACTTACTAACAAACTCAGCTACATCCTTTTTCAACCGCACCCAGTAATACTCATCCTTAAGGTCACGATACATCTTTGTACTACCCAGGTGCATAGCAAAAGGACTACAATGAGCTTCAGTCAAAATAGTGCGCCTTAACTCAGCATCATCTGGCACCACTACTCGACTTCGAAAACACAGAACACCATCAGCACTAAAGCTGAAATCTGAAGGACTATCTTCCGCAATGTCTTGAACATGCGAGACAAGAGAATCATTCAGCAACTGTTTCTCTTTAATCAACTGTAACAAAGATGGTTTCACTTGCAATTATGCCACAAGACCACCATCACGGGATATACTCAAACGAGCAAACATCGCTCTCAATTCCACAGCCACCTTCCGGCTCAAAGCGTCGACCACAACATTAGCCTTGCCAGGGTGGTACTCAATCGCCAAATCATAATCCTTAAGCAACTCCACCCAACGTCGTTGCCTAAGATTTAACTCTTTCTGAGACATAAGGTATTTCAAACTTTTATGATCCGTGAACACAACACATTTCTCACAATACAGGTAATGCCTCCAAATCTTCAAATCAAATACCAGAGCTGCAAGCTCAGGATCATGAGTAGGGTAGTTGCGCTCATGCACCTTCAACTGCCTAGATGCATAGGCCGCCACCTTACCCTCATGCATCAACACGTAACCCAAACCAACAATGGACGTATCACTATAAACCACAAACTCCTTACCAGACAGGTTGAATCAAAACATGAGCTTGCGTCAAAGCTTCCTTCAGCTTCTCAAAGGCTTGTTGCCTCGCCTCTGTCCACTCAAAGCGAACATTCTTCTGCTGCAACTTGGTCAAAGGTGCCGCTATCTTTGAGAAACCTTCAACAAACCTACGGTACTACTCGGCTAACCCAAGGAAACTCCGTACCTCAGTCATTGACTTAGGCACTTTCCAACTCATCACGGTCTCTACTTTTTGCGGATCAACATGAATACCCTCAGCCGATACCACGTGCCTGAGGAAAACCACTTCCCTAAGCCAAAATTCACATTTACTCAGCTTCGCATACAACTGATTCTCCAACAACGCTTGCAAAACGATCCTCAAGTGTCCATCATGATCCTCCTCGGTACGCGTTGGTCAAACCAAACGGCATCACCAAAAACTCATAATGCCCGTACCTCATCCGAAAAGCAGTTTTAGGTACGTCCACATCCTTCACCTTCAGCTGGTAGTACCCCGATCTCAAGTCTATCTTAGAAAACACTGAAGCTCCCCGGAATTGATCAAAGAGATCATCAATTCTAGGCAAGGGATACTTGTTCTTGATCGTCAACTTGTTCAATTGCCGGTAATCTATACACATTCTCATCGTCCCATCCTTCTTCTTTACAAACAAACGGTGCACCCCAAGGTGACACACTTGGCCGGATGAAACCTCGATCCAATAACTCTTGGAACTGCATTTTCAATTCTTTTAACTCTTTGGGTGCCATGCGATAAGGAGCAATGGACACCAGATTTGTATTCTCGTACAACTCTATACCGAATTCAACCTCCCTATTTGGTGGCAACCTAGGCAATTCTTCCGGAAAGATACCCGGAAAATCGTGAACCATTCCGATATCCTGCTGTTGTGTGTAAAATAGTCTATCGCAATAGAGTGCAAGTGTACACGACGCAAGTAGTAAAGTGATACATGAAGTATCGGATGTTGAATCCACAGGGACTGGAAATAGCTTTATCCTTGGATTGTTGCACAAGAGAGAAAGAAGAGAGTTTAATTGTTTGCAGAGGAATAATGAAGAATATTGACGATAAAGGATTAAAAAATTTAGGGTAAAGAAATAGGCCGGTATTGATTTTCTCAATAGTGCAGGTGTTGCACTGTATAAAACTTTATGTTTTGTCTTCGTTCCTGTCGCGGCAGCACCTGCATCGACAGCAGTCTGTTGTTGTCGCGGCAGCGATCACACAACTTTGTACTTCAAGCTTGGCAAGAATCCCCGTTGTGACTTGTCCTATCCCTAGATCCAAGTCTGTCGATGAACACGTCTTAGATGGTACCTCCTGGCGTGAAACGAAGGATGAACACCGATGTTGTTGAATTTTTCCTTAGACACTTAACCTCGTCTTATCCTTAGGTCCGAGATAGTTCAACCATAAACTGGAGAACTCATACTTATTCCTTTCATATACTTAACTCTCTCGATATTAAGTAAATGAATAATCTCACAATGCTCTCCCTATACTCTTGTAAGATGTTGAAAACCAAAATAAGCAAACTTGAAGTTTATTTTATTGAATAGAAAAAATCCTAAAACAATACAATCCTTTCAACTACTTTACAGAATCAATCCTTGGCCCTAGGGGAAGTTTAGAACATGATGAGAAGGGGAAAACGACTAGGGTTTTAGGGAAGACGGCTAGAGAATGAGATATCCTTCCCTAGGTCGAATTACATGCCTTTATATAGGCCTTGTGTTCAAGTTTTCTAATAAGGTAAGAATACTAGTTCAAACTAAAGTACAACTCTAATTAAGACTAAATCTTCAGAGTAGATGCCTTTAATTCGTCCTCTTTTCTTGCTTTGGGTTTCTTCCTTGAACTTTGGGCTTAGCTTTCATTTTGATCTAGGGCTCAGAAAAATATAGGAGTGACCCACGACAGACCGGCTTAATTTCCTCTATCTGTCGAGCTCCACTTCACTTTATCCCTTCACCATTGTTGTCGTCATTGGTTGTCGTGGCGATGGCCACGGCAGCGTCTTCCTTCTCGATTTCAGTCCTGTGTTCCAGCTCTGCTTCTTCACTGCCCTGAGTCTGCTACAGCAGCTACCTGCAAAAGTAACCAAAATCAGTAGCAACTGTGTCATTTTATATGATTGTGATGTATATATGAAATCTATACCTAAATGCAATGAATTATGCTTGAATGCAGCAGAAATATGGGTTAAATAGGGGGTAAAATATAGAACATTTACACACTCAACACACCCCCAAACTCAAGTTCTTGCTTGTCCTCAAGCAATTAAGACCTAAAAATAAATAAAAACTTTTTGTTTGGCTTAAAACAATGAACTTTTTCCTTACATACCATTCATGCCCTATTGCGAGCAACACCTTGTTGGATATTTCTAGATTTATTCGGAACCTTGCTATAATTCTCGTGTAGTGTGTGAATGTTTTGTGAACAATTATATGCCTAGATTCCCTTAGTTCACTAGAATACCTAAGCCCCTCACTTGAAATTTTATGCCAGCTTTAATTTTCTTGGAGGCAATTCTTAGGCTCCTTTAGTTTTTCTTAGACTCGGTTCTCTTTTCTTAATTTAAGTTCGACTAGAGCCTGTTTCGGGCACCTCTAGCTAACTTCCTGGAGCCGGTTTCGGGCACCTCTAGGTGTATTGATTCTAATTTAACTTCTTTTCCTAGAGCAAGCGTTAGGCACCTCTAGGGGCAACTCAAGTGTTTAAGCTTTTCCTATTCTAGTTTACTAAGAGAAGTCTAGACAGTATAAGAGTCACAAAGGGTGGTTTAAGATCAGAACTATAGTAAGGCTCTAAACTATTCCTAAAAATATCCTATAGGCACTGCCACGATAGAGGCTGTCACGGCAGGTAAGTTCAGTTCAAAGACTTAAGCCATTTTTCTATTTTTTTAAAGCAAAAATAAACTAAATAATAATTAACACTTATACACAAATTAAAACCTAAAAGACACTTCATATTACTAGAGGGATGCTACCCCCAAACTCAAGGGTTGCATTTCCCTCAATGCATCATGACATGGATGAAAAAAGAAAAAAAATAATACATCACAATTATAATAAAACATCAAAACAACAAAAT
Source organism: Hibiscus tridactylites (assembly GCA_958450335.1). Lineage (NCBI taxonomy): Eukaryota > Viridiplantae > Streptophyta > Magnoliopsida > Malvales > Malvaceae > Hibiscus > Hibiscus tridactylites. The sequence goes on from OY288272.1 coordinate 72,995,035, forward strand.
AGGATAGAAACTTAAATTCAAGTGATGTCGTCGATGCTGCTGCTGCTAATCTATAGCTGCCGGCGGGCAGGGACCTTCATTGTAGTCTTTGCCCTGTCCCTCAATGAATGAGGAAATAACTGAAGTCTTTGCCCTGTCCCTCAATGAATGAGGAAATAACCGAAGCCTCAGTATCTCCGGATTAACTCCTGGTAGTCTAAACGAACCACAGATTTCCTGGAACGTTTTCAGATGCTCCCTAGCATCCTCTGTAGCAGCACCACTAAATTGGCCAATGTTGTTGATCATGCTGAACATGACAGGTTTCAGCTCAAAGTTGTCAACATCTACGTCTAGCAGGGTTGTCTCTAGTTCTACATGATCATTGAGCATGTAGTCTCGGCATGACTGGCGTGCGATAGTGGCAAGAGGGTCGATAGGTGGACCGTTCCCTCCATCTCCGGCAGGATTGTTATTATCCTAGGGATTCCTTTGGTTGTTCATGGCCTCTAACTGTTCTTCAAGGTATTCGTTTCTGGCTAGTACATGGCGAAGTCGGTTCCTAAGATTGCATGAACGTTCTATTTCAGGATCTAATAGATTCTCAGGTTCCTTTCCTCGTCTTGATCTGCGCATAAACAAGAAACCTTGTGAAAAGCACAGGTTGAACAATCCAAAATAAAACAGATAAATAAAAAAAAGAATGTAGTAAAAGGTAGGGTAAAGTTATGTTTCCAGTCCCCCGGCAACGGCGCCAAAAACTTGTTACGTGTAAAAGTGTCTATCGCAATGTAGTGCAAGTGTACACGACGCAAGTAGTAAAGTGATACGAAAGTATCAGATATCGTCTCCACATGGACTGGGCTATTAACTTCACATTGGATTACTGCACGAAATAGAAGAGATTTATTTAAGTTGTTGTCACGAGATAATAAAGAATACTTAAATAAAAGAGTGACGAAATCAAGTTAGAGAGAATGGGCCGGTATTGAATTGCTCAGTAGTGTAGGTGTTGCTAAGTCTAGGAGTATCTGTTCTGTCGTCGTGACTATCACGGCAGCACCCGTCGCAGCAGCAGTCTGTTGTTAGTCGCGGCAACGATCACACAACTCGGTACTTCAAGCTTGGCAAGAATCCCTGTTGTGCCTTGGCCTATCCCTAGGTTCAAGTCTGTCGATGAACACGTCTTTGATGATACCTCCCGGCGTGAATCGAAGGGTGAACACCGATGTTGTTGAATTCTTCCTTAGCCACTTAACCTCGTCCTATCCCTAGGTCTGAGATAGTTCAACTATAAACTAGAGAACCCGCACTTATTCCTTTCGTATACTTAACTCTCCCGATATTAAGTAAATAGATAATCTCACAATGCTCTCCCGATACTCTTGCAAGATGTTGAAAACCAGAATAAGTGAACTTGAAGTTTATTTTATTGAACAGAAAATTCCTAAAACAAAAGCAATCCTTGCAACTACTTTACAAATCAACCCGTGGCCCTAGAGGGAATTTAGAACATGTTGAGAAGGGGAAAACGGCTAGGGTTTTGGGAAGAAGGCTAGAGAAAGATGATGTCCTCCCCTAGGTCGAATTACATGCCTTTATATAGGCCTTGGGTTCAAGTTTTCTAATATGGCAAGAATACGAGTTTAAATTAAAGTAGAACTCTATTAAGGACTAAATCTTCAGAGAATATATCTTTAATTCGTCCTTCCTTCTTGCTTGGAGTTTCTTCCTTGAACTTTGGGCTTGGCCTTCATTCTGATCTAGGGCTTGGAAAAATATAAGGGTATTCCACGACATACCAGCATAATTTTCTCTTTCTGTCGAGGCCCACATTGCTTCTTCTCTTCAACACTGCTGTCATCCTCGGCTGCCACGGCAGCAGCCATGGCAGCATCGTCCTCCTCGTCTGCACATCCAGTTCCAGCTTTTCCGCATCACTGCCCATCGCCTACTTCTCCATCTGCTACAGCAACTACCTGCAAAAGCAACCAATTTCAGTAGAAATTGTGCCATTTAATATATTTGTGATGTATAACTGAAATCTAACATAAATGCAATGAATTATGCTTGAATGCAACAGAAATATGGGTTAAATAGGGGGTAAATTATAGAACTTTTACACTGTAACGCCCCGGTTTTGGGCTTGGTAGTTTTGGGCGTTGACCGGTTTGGTCAAAGTGCTGTTCGAATCTAAAAAGGTAAAATTAGGAAAGCCTAGTTCGGGTTGCATTAAAAATATGGAAAAATGTTCTAAAATCATCTTTTAATATATATAAGTGAACTGTGAAATCAATTTTACAAAATGAGTTTTGGAAGGGTGACATTTTGGTTAGTGACCAAAATGTAATTTTTGAAAGTTGCGTGACTGTTTTAGAAAGGATTGAAACTTTGAATCTTTAAGGAGCTATTATTCCAAAAGGAGTTTCTCCAGATTTTTCTAAGATATTTTAATGTATAATTCTGATTTTAAAGCTTAAGAAAAGTGGAGGGAAATCATTTTACTATTTTGTAACCAACTTTCCATTTTCTTCCAATTTTCCTTTTCTCTCATTTTCTCTCAACCCAAACACTTTCTCTCTAGAAATTTCTTTCTGATTTTGTCACTCAAATCTATCTTTTCAATTCTCTTTGGATTCCTAATCATTTCAACAACAAAACCTTGCAATTTGCTAATTGGATTTTCAAGATTTTTGGCTCTAAAGAGGAGAAACTCAAGTTTGGAGGTAAGAACGTCCTTCTCCTCTAAACTATCAGTTCTTTACTGAAATTCCTAAGTTCTCAATCCTTAATTGATGTTTTATAAATGGATTTTGAGTTGCTAAATGGATCTTGGCTTAAAATGCAAGATTTGGTGATTTTTGATGAATTTTCGTTGGATCTGTTTAAGCAGTGTTTTAAGGTGTTAAAATGATGATTAATGAATGCTAATTTGATGAGGAATTGAGTTTTGATTAATACAATCCCGGATAGGTTGAATTTCCTAAGTTTAGCTTATGATTCTAGGTTGTTTTTGGTGTGATCTTGTGGATCTGTTGTTGTTGGAGGTATAAGGATGTTGTTAGACTCTTTTTAGATGTTAAATGATGTTAAAGGATGTTTGGTTGTGATGGTTTATGGCTGGGCTTTGTTGAGAAGTGGTTTGGATGCATTTTCGATTGTGTTTGGTGGCCGAAATTGGAGGATGGATGAGAGCAGCGAGTTTAGGTGCTTTCATTGAAGCTATTAATGCATGATGATGCATTAATCCTCTGCTTTGATGTGTTTAAAACAGGGGAGTCATCTTTGGATCCAAGAGTTGTTGATCTGGAAGCTTGAATTGGTGCTTCGGCAAGAGGCGAAGTGGAATCGGTGAGTGAAAATGGGTTTTCGGCTTTGAAACCAATGTCTTGGGAGCTTAGTTTAAGTCTAAACAACTTTGCTAAGCTCAAGTGTAAGTTTTCGGAAATACTCTCTAGTGGTGGCCATGATTTGATTGTTATGCAATGTGGTTTATTGCATGTTTTAAACTCTATTTTGAAAGCATGATTTAGCATGGTAATTGCTGTTTTTGTAAGCCATATGTTGAAGGAAGCTCAAGGTAAGAGTTCCTTGTTTTTGAGCATGGTTAAAATGTGGTTTGATGCTTATAAATGCATGATGAATATGGCTTGGTTTAATGCTTTAAAACAGTGGATTAATTGATGAAAATGATGTATATTGGCAAGTGATGTTTTGAAAAGCTTAAGGTCACTAAGGTGGTTAAAAGTCCTTGAGTGAGCCTTGTGGATTCTAAGAACTTCATGGTGGTTAAAAGTCCATGACGATTCTTGTTAAGGTCACTAAGGTGGTTAAAAGTCCTTGAGTGAGCCTTGTTACTTAAGAACATCAAGGTGGTTAAAAGTCCTTGGATGGTTCTTGTTAAGGACACAAAGGTGGTTAAAAGTCCTTGTGTGGTCCTTGCCATGGTGTTTAAAAGTCCATGGGCCAAGGTGTTTAAAAGTCCTTGGGGCCAAGGTGTTTAAAAGTCCTTGGGAAGAACACGAAGGTGGTTAAAAGTCCTTGCGTGGTTCTTGTAATTTATAAGATCACAATGGTGTTTAAAAGTCCATGTGTGAGTCTTATGTTGATCTTGTTTTAAAAGATGAAATTTATCACTTGTGGCCAATATGACATGAATTGATGTGGAAGCATGTATTGCTTGTTTAAGAATGCTAGTGAGCATGTAAATATGATGTTTTGGAAGTATGACTTATAAAGTGTTTTGCAAATGCATTATTGAATGGTTTTTAAGAGCATTCCTCACTAAGCTTTTGCTTACGCTCTCTTTCGTTTTTCTTAAATCAATAATGCAGAACATTAAGAGGATTTGAGGGCAGCAAGAAAGGCAAGCAACCAAGGGGAAACTAAGCTCAAGTATGGAAAGGTTTTATTGAACACATTTAGCTTTTGGTTATTTGGCAATGGGGGACCATTATGGATGTTTTGGGAGATGTTTGAACTCCCTAAGTTTGATTAATGTTGTTGGTAATGCTGGCTTTGTAATTGGTCATTATATGCTTGTTTTGGAAGTTTATGCATGAATGGTTAGCTTGTGATGGAAGCATGCTTTGAATATTGGGGCTTTTCATATATGATGTTAATATGTTGAATTGTTGATGCTAGTATGTCCCTTATACGTTGAATTTCATGCTGGTAAAGTTTGGTGGAATTTGGAGCATGTATGGTTGATCAATTGCATGTTTTAGGAAGCCTTTTGCTGCAATCTGTGCAGGGTGTTTCGGAACAGAGGCTACCGTTCCGGAACGGGTGCCTTAAATGAGCCCAGGCGTCCGAAACAGTAGGCACCGTTCCGAAACGGAAAGGCCACTGCCAGCCCGTGTTTCGGTACGCGTTGCGGAACGGCCCCGCGTTTCGAAACAGGCTCTGCCTGTTTCGGAACGGTCGACCATTGGGGGCTGTCATTGGCAGTTAAATGTTTCGAAATGTTTGCATTTTGGTCCTTTAAGTTGTAAATTGTTCAATTGGGTCCCTGTTTGATCTCTGATGTTTGTGATCTTTGAGTATGTTGTTTGTATGATCACAATTAGGGTTAATGAGCATCTAGACAAGTTTAAAAAGAAAAAAAAAGGTCATTAATCAAGGTTGACTTTCGGGTTGACTTTGGTTTTCCCCGTGTGACTTTCTTAATTCGGGTCAACCGTCTAGGCCGGGTTAAGGGGGTTACATTTGGTGGTATCAGAGCTGAGTTCTCGAGTAATTGGGCATGAATGTGTGCATGATTGAAGTATGTATGCTATGTATGCTTGATTGATTGAAAGCATGATTAGTGGTTTGTGATTTTGTTACAATTGAGTTGTATGCCGTGAGGTAGCATGATGTGGGTACCCATTGCCAAATCAAAGCTAAAGTAATGATGTTGATTTTAAGTGAAATTGAGCTTGAGTACTTGGATTGCTTACCTTGTTGGGCCTAATTTGTTTATTTGCATTGTGATTGCATGGTTAAAGTATGGCACCACGTAGAGAGTTGCGAGGTAATGTGCGAGCTATGGCTCCTAATGAGAACGAGAATGAGGAAAACACGGGTAGTGCGGTGTTACCTCCTCCTCCACCTGGTGGTGGTGGTGCTGAGGGAGAAAGAGCTGAAGCTGCAACTGGTGCTGGAGCTGTTGGACCTGAGGTTGGTCAGGGGCAAGCTATGCCTGATATGACGATGTTGGTGCAAGCTATTGCTGGTGCTTTTAGAGCGGCAGTAGCTGGAGCTCAAGGAGCTGGGCATCAGGGGGATGCTGGTGTTAGACTACCTTTGGAGCGCTTACGCAGTCTTGGTGGGACTGAGTTCAGGGGTATGTCAGCTGAAGGTTTTGAGGCTTGGTTAGAGAGTACCAAGAGGATTTTGGGACAGATGAGTTGCACGGATGTGCAAAAGCTGGGTTGTGTTGTATCCTTGCTGCAGGATGATGCGTATACGTGGTGGACGACCACTATAGCTGGAATGGCTGAAGCTGATGTGTCTTGGACATTCTTTCAGAATATGTTCAAGAGGAGATATCTTGGAGTGAGATATCTTGATGAAAAGAAGCGTGAATTCATGTCTCTTGCCCAAGGGAGCATGAGTGTGGCTGAGTATGAAGTGCAGTTTGTGCGACTCAGTCAGTATGCACCTGAGCTGGTACCTGATGAGCGGGAAAGGTGCGAGAGGTTCCGTTATGGTTTAGTGACGGACGTGAAGATGTATGTGCTGGCCACTGAGTATGATGATTTTGATGTGTTGGTGGGCCGAGCCAAGGATATTGAGATGAATCTGGGTTTATCTGCTAGAGGTGCTGGAGTGAGTTCTGGTAAGAGAGCTGCTGAGTTTAGTTCCGGTGGTGGACGGAACAAGAGGGGACGTGATCAGAAGTATCAGTCCTCAGCCAAGAGAGGTGGTGGTGCACCTGCTAGAGGAGGCAATGCTAGAGCTGATCCAAGTGCTTGTTGGATTTGTGGTTCGCGTGGTCACATGAAGCGTGACTGTCCTCGTGTTGTGAGGGAGGTGCAAGCTCCTGTTGCGGCAGCCGGTAATGGATGCTGGAACTGTGGATCCGCAGACCACTTGAGGCGAGATTGTCCTATGTTGGCTGGTGGCCAAGTGCGTGCACCTGTTGTTGCTGCACCGCAGAGAGGTCGTGGGCGCGGCCGTGGTAATTTCCAGAGGAGAGAGGAAGGTGGTCGTGGAGTGGCTCATGTGGTGGCTATTCAGCCTGAAGGTGGTGGTCAAGCTAGGGTGTATGCTCAGCGTGAAGGGAGGAATGATGCGGATGTGATTGCAGGTACCTTTACTTTGCAGTCCTTGTCATTGCTTTCTTTGATAGATTCTGGATCTACACATTCATACATTTTGCGTGAGCATGCTGAATTGCTTGGTTTGCCTGTTGAGTCTTTGGATGTTGGTGTGCGTGTCACTAGTTCTTTTGGTGAGACTGTTGTGACTCGAAAGCTTTATAGAAGGTGTCCTTTGGTTGTTCAAGAACATGTTTTCCATGTTCACCTTATGGAGCTGCCTTTCTATGGTTTTAATGTGATCCTTGGTATGGATTGGCTTGCTGAGCACCGTGCTGTTGTGGATTGCGAGAATAAGCGAGTCTCGTTGAAGCTTGCGGATGATTATGATGTTGTTGTAGTTGGTGAGAATGTGAAGTTTCTTGCCAATGTGGTGTCTACCTTGGAGGCGAGCAGGATGCTGAGGCAAGGTTGCGAAGCTTATCTAGCTTTTGTGATGAATCCTAGCTCTAAGGAATTGAGGGTGCAAGATATCAGAGTTGTGAAGGAGTTTCCTGGAGTGTTTCCTGAGGAGTTGCCTGGTTTACCTCCTAATCGCGAGGTGGAGTTTGGAATTGAGCTGTATGAGAATACAACTCCTGTGTCTATTACTCCCTATAGAATGGCACCTAAGGAGCTGAAGACGCAGTTGCAAGAGCTGCTTGATCGTGGTTTCATCCGGCCGAGTGTGTCACCTTGGGGTGCACCGGTCTTGTTTGTGAAGAAGAAGGATGGCACTATGAGAATGTGCATTGATTACCGTCAGCTGAACAAGTTGACTATCAAGAATCAGTATCCTTTGCCGAGGATTGATGATCTCTTTGATCAATTTCGGGGAGCGGCTGTGTTCTCTAAGATTGACTTGAGGTCAGGGTATTATCAGTTGAAGGTGAAGGATGTGGATGTGCCTAAGACAGCTTTCAGGACAAGGTATGGGCATTATGAGTTTCTTGTGATGTCGTTTGGTTTGACAAATGCTCCTGCTGCTTTCATGGATATGATGAATCGTGTTTTTCATGAATACCTGGACAAGTTTGTTGTGGTGTTCATTGATGATATCCTCGTGTACTCGCGTACTGAGGAGGAGCATGAAGAGCATTTGAGGATTGTGCTGCAAGCTTTGTTGGAGAATCAGCTTTATGCTAAGCTGAGCAAGTGTGAGTTTTGGCTTAAGGAGGTGGTGTTTCTTGGGCATGTTGTCTCAGCTGAGGGGATTCGTGTTGATCCTCAGAAGATTGAGGCGGTGATGAACTGGAAGGCTCCTAAGTCTGTTCATGAGGTCCGTAGTTTCCTTGGTTTGGCGGGATACTACCGGAGGTTTGTGGATGGTTTTTCTAAGATTGCTGCACCTTTGACGAAGCCGTTGCAGAAAGATGTTAAGTATGAATGGACTGAAGCGAGGCAGCAAGCTTTTGAGAAGCTGAAGCGAGGCAGCAAGCTTTTGAGAAGCTGAAGGCGGCTTTGACGCAAGCTCCTATCTTGGTTCAGCCTGAATCAGGGAAAGAGTTTGTGGTCTACAGTGATGCGTCCTATGTTGGTTTGGGATGTGTGCTGATGCAAGAGGGTAAGGTGGTTGCTTATGCATCGCGGCAGTTGAAGGTGCATGAGCGCAATTATCCTACGCATGATATTGAGTTGGCTGCAGTGGTTTTTGCTTTGAAGATCTGGAGACATTATCTGTATGGTGAGAAGTGTACTGTGTACACAGATCACAAGAGTTTGAGGTATCTGATGTCTCAGAAGGAGTTGAATCTTAGGCAACGACGATGGTTGGAGTTGCTCAAGGATTATGATCTGACGATTGAGTACCATCCTGGAAAAGCTAATGTTGTTGCGGATGCCTTGAGTAGGAAGGTAGCTGTTGAGCTGAGGGCTATGTTTGCTAGCTTGAGTATATCGCGAGGTGGTGGCCTTGTGGCTGAGTTGCAAGTGAAGCCATCTATGGTTCAGTTGATCAAGGAAAAGTAGTTGCTGGATGACTCCTTGGTGTCTCATGTTCAGGATATCGCGGAGGGTAGACCTTCGGATTTCTGCTTTAATGATGATGGTGTGTTGTGTTTTGGGAGTCGGATAGTAGTGCCCAATGATGTTGAGTTGAGGCGTGCTATTCTGACTGAAGGTCATAATAGTCCTTTTGCTATGCACCCTGGTAGTACCAAGATGTACCGTGATCTTCGTGATGAGTACTATTGGGTGGGTTTGAAAAAGGATGTTGCAGAGTTTGTGAGCAAGTGTTTGGTGTGTCAGCGGGTTAAGGCTGAGCATCAGGTTCCTTCAGGGTTGTTGCAACCGTTGAGAATCCCTGAATGGAAGTGGGAAAGGGTTACCATGGATTTTGTATCTGGTTTACCTTTGTCTCCGTCGAAGAAGAATTCGGTTTGGGTGATTGTGGATCGCCTGACGAAGTGTGCGCATTTCTTGCCTGTGCATACTACGTTTTCTTTGGATAAGCTGGCAGAGCTGTACATTGCTGAGATTGTACGGCTGCATGGTGTGCCTAAGTCGATTGTGTCGGATAGGGATCCGAGGTTCACATCGCGTTTCTGGCAGTGTTTGCATCAAGCTTTGGGCACAAGGTTGAATTTCAGTACATCCTATCATCCTCAGTCGGATGGTCAGTCTGAGCGAGTTATTCAGATTTTGGAGGATATGTTGAGGTGATGCGTGATTGAGTTCCAAGGTTCTTGGGAGAAGCATTTGCCTTTGGTGGAGTTTGCTTATAACAATAGTTATCAGGCGAGTATACAGATGGCACCTTATGAGGCTTTGTACGGGAGGAAGTGTAGGACTCCTCTTTGTTGGGCTGAAACTGGTCAAAAGTTGGTTTCGATGCCGGCTTTGTTGAAAGGAACCACCGAGAAGGTGAAGCTTATCTGTGAGCGGTTGAAGGTAGCCTCTGATCGGTAAAAGTCTTACGCGGATTTGAAGCGTAAGGAGATTGAGTATGCGGTGGGTGACCGTGTGTTCTTGAAGGTTTCGCCTTGGAAGAAGGTGATGAGGTTTGGCCGGAAGGGTAAGTTGAGCCCTAGGTACATTGGACCATATGAGGTAGTTGAGCGTGTGGGTCCTGTTGCGTATCGGTTGAGGCTACCTCAAGAATTGGAGAAGATTCATGATGTGTTCTATGTTTCTATGCTCCGGAAGTATAGATCTGATCCTTCGTATGTGATGCCTGTGCAGGAAGTGGAATTGAATCCGGATTTGACCTATGATGAGGAACCGGTGAAGGTTCTGGATTCGGATAGCAAGGTTCTTCGTGGCAAGACCATCGAGTTGGTGAAGGTGCTGTGGAAGCATCATGGTGTTGAGGAAGCCACGTGGGAGCGGAAGGAAGACATGCTGAAGCAGTTTCCTTATCTCTTTCCTTCAGGTAAATTTCGAGGACGAAATTTCTTAAGGGGGAGAGAGTTGTAACACCCCGGTTTTGGGCTTGGTACTTTTGGGCGTTGACCGGTTTGGTCAAAGTGCTGTTCGAATCTAAAAAGGTAAAATTAGGAAAGCCTAGTTCGGGTTGCATTAAAAATATGGAAAAATGTTCTAAAATCATCTTTTAATATATATAAGTGAACTGTGAAATCAATTTTACAAAATGAGTTTTGGAAGGGTGACATTTTGGTTAGTGACCAAAATGTAATTTTTGAAAGTTGCGTGACTGTTTTAGAAAGGATTGAAACTTTGAATCTTTAAGGAGCTATTATTCCAAAAGGAGTTTCTCCAGATTTTTCTAAGATATTTTAATGTATAATTCTGATTTTAAAGCTTAAGAAAAGTGGAGGGAAATCATTTTACTATTTTGTAACCAACTTTCCATTTTCTTCCAATTTTCCTTTTCTCTCATTTTCTCTCAACCCAAACACTTTCTCTCCAGAAATTTCTTTCTGATTTTGTCACTCAAATCTATCTTTTCAATTCTCTTTGGATTCCTAATCATTTCAACAACAAAACCTTGCAATTTGCTAATTGGATTTTCAAGCTTTTTGGCTCTAAAGAGGAGAAACTCAAGTTTGGAGGTAAGAACGTCCTTCTCCTCTAAACTATCAGTTCTTTACTGAAATTCCTAAGTTCTCAATCCTTAATTGATGTTTTATAAATGGATTTTGAGTTGCTAAATGGATCTTGGCTTAAAATGCAAGATTTGGTGATTTTTGATGAATTTTCGTTGGATCTGTTTAAGCAGTGTTTTAAGGTGTTAAAATGATGATTAATGAATGCTAATTTTATGAGGAATTGAGTTTTGATTAATGCAATCCCGGATAGGTTGAATTTCCTAAGTTTAGCTTATGATTCTAGGTTGTTTTTGGTGTGATCTTGTGGATCTGTTGTTGCTGGAGGTATAAGGATGTTGTTAGACTCTTTTTAGATGTTAAATGATGTTAAAGGATGTTTGGTTGTGATGGTTTATGGCTGGGCTTTGTTGAGAAGTGGTTTGGATGCATTTTCGGTTGTGTTTGGTGGCCGAAATTGGAGGTTGGATGAGAGCAGCGAGTTTAGGTGCTTTCATTGAAGCTATTAATGCATGATGATGCATTAATCCTCTGCTTTGATGTGTTTAAAACAGGGGAGTCATCTTTGGATCCAAGAGTTGTTGATCCGGAAGCTTGAATTGGTGCTTCGGCAAGAGGCGAAGTGGAATCGGTGAGTGAAAATGGGTTTTCGGCTTTGAAACCAATGTCTTGGGAGCTTAGTTTAAGTCTAAACAACTTTGCTAAGATCAAGTGTAAGTTTTCGGAAATACTCTCTAGTGGTGGCCATGATTTGATTGTTATGCAATGTGGTTTATTGCATGTTTTAAACTCTGTTTTGAAAGCATGATTTAGCAGGGTAATTGCTGTTTTTGTAAGCCATATGTTGAAGGAAGCTCAAGGTAAGAGTTCCTTGTTTTTGAGCATGGTTAAAATGTGGTTTGATGCTTATAAATGCATGATGAATATGGCTTGGTTTAATGCTTTAAAACAGTGGATTAATTGATGAAAATGATGTATATTGGCAAGTGATGTTTTGAAAAGGTTAAGGTCACTAAGGTGGTTAAAAGTCCTTGAGTGAGCATTGTGGATTCTAAGAACTTCATGGTGGTTAAAAGTCCATGACGATTCTTGTTAAGGTCACTAAGGTGGTTAAAAGTCCTTGAGTGAGCCTTGTTACTTAAGAACATCAAGGTGGTTAAAAGTCCTTGGATGGTTCTTGTTAAGGACACAAAGGTGGTTAAAAGTCCTTGTGTGGTCCTTGCCATGGTGTTTAAAAGTCCATGGGCCAAAGTGTTTAAAAGTCCTTGGGGCCAAGGTGTTTAAAAGTCCTTGGGAAGAACACGAAGGTGGTTAAAAGTCCTTGCGTGGTTCTTGTAATTTATAAGATCACAATGGTGTTTAAAAGTCCATATGTGAGTCTTATGTTGATCTTGTTTTAAAAGATGAAATTTATCACTTGTGGCCAATATGACATGAATTGATGTGGAAGCATGTATTGCTTGTTTAAGAATGCTAGTGAGCATGTAAATATGATGTTTTGGAAGTATGACTTATAAAGTGTTTTGCAAATGCATTATTGAATGGTTTTTAAGAGCATTCCTCACTAAGCTTTTGCTTACGCTCTCTTTCGTTTTTCTTAAATCAATAATGCAGAACATTAAGAGGGTTTGAGGGCAGCAAGAAAGGCAAGCAACCAAGGGGAAACTAAGCTCAAGTATGGAAAGGTTTTATTGAACACATTTAGCTTTTGGTTATTTGGCAATGGGGGACCATTATGGATGTTTTGGGAGATGTTTGAACTCCCTAAGTTTGATTAATGTTGTTGGTAATGCTGGCTTTGTAATTGGTCATTATATGCTTGTTTTGGAAGTTTATGCATGAATGGTTAGCTTGTGATGGAAGCATGCTTTGAACATTGGGGCTTTTCATATATGATGTTAATATGTTGAATTGTTGATGCTAGTATGTCCCTTATACGTTGAATTTCATGCTGGTAAAGTTTGGTGGCATTTGGAGCATGTATGGTTGATCAATTGCATGTTTTAGGAAGCCTTTTGCTGCAATCTGTGCAGGGTGTTTCGGAACAGAGGCTACCGTTCCGGAACGGGTGCCTTAAATGAGCCCAGGCGTCCGAAACGGTAGGCACCGTTCCGAAACGGAAAGGCCACTGCCAGCCCGTGTTTCGGTACGCGTTGCGGAACGGCCCCGCGTTTCGAAACAGGCTCTGCCTGTTTCGGAACGGTCGACCGTTGGGGGCTGACATTGGCAGTTAAATGTTTCGAAATGTTTGCATTTTGGTCCTTTAAGTTGTAAATTGTTCAATTGGGTCCCTGTTTGATCTCTGATGTTTGTGATCTTTGAGTATGTTGTTTGTATGATCACAATTAGGGTTAATGAGCATCTAGACAAGTTTAAAAAGAAAAAAAAGGTCATTAATCAAGGTTGACTTTCGGGTTGACTTTGGTTTTCCCCGTGTGACTTTCTTAATTCGGGTCAACCGTCTAGGCCGGGTTAAGGGGGTTACATACACACTCAATAGTGGCAGCAGGAGTAGGAGTATGGGCAGGTGTAGGGGCAGCAAAGTAGTGCTCTGGGAAATCAAGAAAGTGTACATTTGCAAATTTTAAATTGTTTTGAATGAAATTTACCGTGGCTGCCGTGAAGTCTCTGACGAAACTCATCAGACCAAGCTGTCGTTCCTCCATCTTTTTCAGTGTGGCCATAATTTGAGTGCAGGAGTCTGCTGGAGGGGCTGCTGCCGTTGGCTGTTGCTGTTCTGCGGCGGCAGGGTTTGGCTGAGTGGGCTCTGCTGACTCTTCTGCTACGGTATATGGGTTGAAGAAGGAGAGGGTGTGGCTGCTTTCAGTTCCATTAAGCTGAATATGTTGCGCTCCGTCCATCCCTTCCCTCGTACCTTGAAATCTTCAGGGATTTCGGGAACGTTGTGGCCACGACAGATCTTGGTGATAAGGTATGGGAAGAAAAGGGGTCCCGATGGTCAAAGTGCACACTCCAAAACCCCTCTCGTATATACCGGCTGACACTAATGGGTCTCTCATTTAAAATGGAGTGAGCAAGAGCTAACCTGGGTCTGTCAACTGTGTTGTTGTGGGAAGAAGGCATTATCCTCTTCTTTACAAAGTGGTTCCAAAGTTTGGCCTCCGGAGTGAGTTGAGTACGTTTTACCGTTCACCGGTGCTTGGGATCAGTATTCCACTCTGTCCCTTCTTTAGTTAATTCTGCCATGACAACATCGTAGTCTTTCGGCGACAGACTTTCCACGAACCTCTTGTGTCTGTTCTCCCGTTTGTTGACGAAGATGCCATAGAGGGTATTGATGTATTCTGGCTCGATAGTTACTTCTTTACCTCGTACGGTGACAGTCTTTGTATCCTTTCCATCGACAGCAGTGTAAAACTCCCGGACCAAAGTTACATTCATCTCCTCGGGCTGGGCAACAAACATCTGCCATTTGAGGACCTTGATTTTTCGTGCTATGAACGGTTCTAGCCCGAAATCCTCCATACATTTGGTGTAAAGGAACCCTCTCTCTTCCCACATCTCCCTCTTTTAGAAGGAGGTGTAGTATCTGTCGATGGAGTCAGTGGTGGCAAAATGGTTAGGGAGTCGGTCATGGCTTGGTGTGTCGGCTGCTGCAGCAGAGCTGGAGGCAGCACATCGTCGTGTTTGTCTGGTACTCATAGTTGCAAGGCTGTAGAAAATGAAAGAAATTTGAGATATAAAAAGAAAGCAAGTTGAAAGAGTGAAAGTGAGGTGAAAATGAATAGTAAAATGGGGTTTATATAGATGAATAGGTTGCTGCCCGTTGGAGCTGTAAAGGTAGGCGCGAATAACGGGGCCAGCTGTTACGCGGTTTTTGACGCGTCTGTCACGCGTTTCTGTGTCTGTTGCGCGTTTGTTACGCATTTGCGTGTCTATCGCGACAGCGTGATGACATGTTGTATTTTCCACGTCTGTCGCGACATCTGTTGACAGGTTGTGACGACAGACTCCTCCTTTGGGCTTTTTGGGCTGTTGTTGAGATGGTGGGCTGGTTCACTTCATCTCCTCTCATTGTTTCCCTTATTTCCTAAAAATAATTATAATAAAAAAACTTAGTTCCTAAAAATAAAATAATTCTATTTCCTAATAAATAAAATACATAAGTAAATAAAAATAAAAATAAAATTAAGTGAAATTAGGGATGCCTTGAGGGGCATCTCCTAAAGTAACCACTTCTTGCATCTTTGGGGCTTCAGTCCCCTGATAATGCTTCAGTCTCTGTCCGTTGACTTTAAATTGGTGCCCGTCTTTTAAGGATTTGATCGTGATGGCACCATGAGGAAAAACTTGCACAACTTGGAATGGGTCGAACCATCTAGATTTCAGCTTCCCTGGGAAAAGTTTCAACCTAGAGTTAAATAACAACACAAGCTGCCCTGGGCAGAACTGTCGTGGCCGCAACTTCTTGTCATGCCACCTCTTGGTCTTGTCCTTGTAATTCCTTGCATTGGCGTAGGTCATTGCTCGAATTTCTTCAATTCATTCAAGTCAAGTAACCTCTTCTGTCCTGCCTTATCTAAGTCCATGTTCACTGCCTTGATAGCCCAGTAAGCTCTGTTCTCTATCTCAACAGGTAGATGGCATGTTTTTCCATATATTAGCCTGTAGGATGACATTCCCAATGGTGTCTTAAATGTTGTTCTGTAGGCCCATAGTGCATCATTGAGGTGTAAAGACTAGTCCTATCGAGTAGGTTTAACCATCTTCTCAAGAATGTTTTTTTTTACTTCCTTGTTGGATTTTTCGGCCTGTCCATTGGTCTGAGCATGATATGTTGTTGCTATCCGATGCTTTACGCCATATTTTCTTAAGGCAACAGCTATTACCCTATTGTCGAAATGTCTCCCTTCATCACTGATGATCGCCTTAGGTATGCCAAACCTGGAGAAAATGTTTTTGTGCAGAAATTTCTGAACGGTCTTGGCATCGTTTTTCTGTGTGGCGATCACTTCAACCCATTTGGATACATAATCCACCGCCAGTAGGATATAGAGGTTCTCACGTGATGTTGGGAATGGTCCCATGAAATCGATCCCCCATACATCGAAGATCTCGACTTCTAAAATGTTTTGCAGTGGCATCTCATGTCTTCTTGAGATGTTTCCAGTCCGTTGGCACTTGTCACAGCTATTGTAGAATGCTTGGCCATCCTTGAACAATGAGGGTGATTAAAAACCATATTGCAAAACCTTGGCAGCGGTTTTGTTTCCACCTAAGTGTCCTCCATATGGGGAAGCATGGCAGTGTTGAAGCACAACTTCCTGCTCATCCTGTGGTACACACCTCTTTATCACCTGATCTGCACAATGTTTGAAGAGAAGTGGTTCGTCCCAATAATAATGTTTTGCATCATTTTAGAACCTCTTTCTTGCCAGGTAATTAAGTTCAGGAGGTAATATTCCGCTAACTATGTAACTAACGTAATCAGCATACCAAGGAAGTTCAAAAAACTTACCTGCCGCCATGGCTGTCGCGGTAGTGCTTGTTGCAGTAAATAGCTGCTCATCAGGGAAAGTCTCCAATATGTGAGTCTTGTCCGTCGGTAGACTTTTTCCCATCTCCAATCTTGACAAGTGGTCTGCAACTTGGTTTTCTATTCCATTTTTATCCTTGATTTCAATGCCGAACTCTTGCAGCAACAGAATCCAACGTATCAGTCTAGGTTTTGCATCTTTTTTAGCGAACAGATACTTCAGTGCAGAGTGGTCTGTGTGGACTACCACATTCGCTCCAAGTATGTATGAACGAAACTTGTCAATCGAGAAGATCACTGCTAACAGTTCCTTTTCTGTTGTGGTGTAATTCACTTGGGCATCGTTTAGTGTTTTGCTGGCGTAATATATTACGTGGAATAGCTTGTCCTTCCTCTGCTCAAGTGCTGCCCCTATAGCGTAGTCACTGGCATCACACATAATTTCAAATGGAAAACTCCAGTCTGGTGGCTGTATAATTGGAGTTGTTACCAACTTCTCTTCCAGGATTCTGAATGCCTCAGTATATTCAGTATTAAAGTCAAAGGGTCGATTTTGTTCCAGCAGGTGGCATAACGGCTTGGTAATCTTCGAAAAAACTGCAATAAACCTTCGATAAAACCCAACATGCCCTAAGAAACTCCTAATTCCCTTGACTGTGGTGGGTGGCGGCAGCTTTTCAATCACCTCTATCTTTGCTCTGTCGACTTCTATGTCGCGACAGCTTACTTTGTGGCCTAGGACTATCCTCTCATCCACCATGAAGTGACATTTCTCCCAGTTTAAGACCAAGTTTGCTTTCTCGCATCTTTCGAGTACCTTCTATAGGTTGCCTAAGTAGCTTTAAAAATTGTCTCCAAAGATGGAAAAATCGTCCATGAATACTTCCAGGAAGTCTTCCACCATGTCAGAGAATATCGCCATCATACACCTCTGGAATGTTGATGGTGCATTGCAGAGTCCAAATGGCATTCTCTGAAAAGCGTAAGTGACGTATGGGCAAGTGAAAGTCGTTTTCTCTTGATCCTCCGGTGCTATAGCTATCTAGTTATATCCTGCGTAACCATCAAGAAAACAATAATAAGGTTTTCTCGCTAACCTATCAAACATTTGATCAATAAAAGGTAGGGGAAAATGGTCCTTCCGGGTAGCCTTGTTAAGCTTCTGGTAATCCATACAAACCCTCCAACCAGTCACAGTGCTGGTTGGGATTAATTCGTTCTCTTAATTGGTCACCACAGTTATTCCTCCCTTTTTAGGAACGCATTACACCGAGCTCACCCACTTACTATCCGAGATGGCATAAATTATCCCAGCGTCTAGCCATTTGATAATTTCTTTTCGAACCACTTCTCGCATAGCATCGTTTAAGCGTCTCTGGGCATCAATTGTTGGCTTATGATCATCCTCTAGGAGAATTTTGTGCATACATAGTGCCGGACTGATTCCTTGGATATCAGCTATCGTCCATCCAATAACCTTTTTATGCTGTTGCAGCATCCCTATCAGTTGTTGTTCCTGTTTCTGCATCAACTTGGAAGAGATGATTACGGGCAACGTATCATTTAAACCAAGAAAAACATATTTAAGCTGCCCTGGCAGGGGCTTAAGGTCTAAAACAGGTGGTTCCACAGTTGAGGGATTTTGGATTATGTGTTCATTCGAGGTATAGTTTAAGGGCTCGAATAACTTACCTGGACGATTGCCTATCCAGTTTACCTCCTCTTGACCTTCAGTGTCAGATATGTCAGAATCTGAGGAGTTGCTGTCGTCATTGCTGCCGTGACAGTCTTCCAGATGGTTGTTGTGGCAATGGCCAAATTTAATGTCATGGCAGCTCGACCTGATGTAGGGTTGGTCAAGTATTACTGCAGTGATAGCCTTGCATTCTTCTTCTGCATCAACATGTTTAATCGCTTGAAGAACGTTGAGCTTGATCTCTTGATCATTTACTCTCATTGTAAGTTCTCCCTTCTCTACATCAATTAGTGATCTACCTGTGGCTAGGAAGGGTTGCCCCAGGATGATTGGTGTGATCTAATCTGCTTCACAGTCTAAAACAAGAAAGTCAGCAGGAAAAATGAACTTATCCACTCTTACCAGAATATCTTCGATCTTCCCTTCTGGTTGTACGTAAGATAGTCTGCCAGCTGCAACATAACTGTCGTGGATCATGCTTGTCCAATACCTAATTTCTGGAATACATATTTTGGCATTAAATTAATACTAGCACCTATATTACAAAGTGCCTTACCCACGAATTTATCACCAATTATGCACGGTATGATGAAACTCCCAAGATCCTTCTTCTTCTGGGGTGGATGCCTGTGTAGAATAGTCATGCATCCTTCTGTCATTTTTACCGTTTTGAATTTCCCAAGTTTGGATCTTTTCGACATAGCATCCTTGAGAAATTTTGCATAACCGGGCATCTACTGGATGGCCTCTAACAGCGGTATGTTGATGTGAACCTGCTTAAAAATATCATAGATCTTCTTAAGCTGGTACTCCTACTTCTGCTTTTGTAGCCCTGTGGAAAAGGAGGTGGAGGACGGTAATCTTCCAGTCGTCCTTCACATGGTATTCGGATCTGAGGAGGCTTAGGTTCTTCATCCTTTTTGTCTTTCTCCTCTGTCCCTTCTACTATCGTGACAGGTGTGGTGGCAGCAGGTTGCTTATCTTCTGTCGGGGCAGTGTTCGCGGTAGATGTTTCTAGGGCTAGTTCCTCAAATCGGTATAGCTTTCTTCTCCGGCCCTGTTAATTGCTTCCCACTCCTAGTTGTGATAGCTTTGCACTGCTCATGTGTGATTGTCTAGCGACCTCAGTATCGCTAGGGAATCCTCCGTTCTGCCTTGGCTTAATATGCTGGGAAACCTGGCCCATATGTGTTTCCAGTGATTTAAGTGTAGCTTCATGGTTAGTCGTTCTCATCTCTGTTTTATCCATGAACGACTCAGTCTTCTTAACAAAATGATCCATGTTTGCTACGTAAGTTCCTGTCTGTGACATAAATGTGGCCAATGTCTGCTCCAGTATGCTAGGTGCGGCTGTCGGCGGCTGTTGCAGCTGCTGTTTCAGTTGCTGTCGTGTCAGGAGTCTAGGTGCCCCCTGGTTTTGAGTGTTCTGCACTTGAGGATTCAGTGCGTTGTTTGGGTTACTCCAGGAGAACTTGGGGTCTTTCCTCAAGTTGGAATTGTAATTGTTTGAATCGTAGTTTCTTTGCTTGTTATAGTTTCCAACATACATCCCTTCCTCTAGCTATAACGGGCAGTCTTCCGAAATGTGATTCCCACTGCAAGTTTCACATACCTCTTCTGCAGAGTAGACAGGTTTTGAATCTTTCTTTAGCAAATTCTCTACTGCCTTTGTGAGGTACGCAACATGTGTCTTTAGGGAATTGTCAGCTTCATAGTCTTTCACAGCTAGTACTCGTTTACCTCTCCTCACTGTGGGAAATTGTTCTTCATTCATTGCCAGATTTTTCTATACTACCATGGCTTCGTCTGGATCTTTATCCAACAGCAAACCATTGGCTGCTGAATCAATTCTCATCCGAGTATGTGTGTTGCAAGCATTGTAAAATTTGATGACTTGATTCCAAACAAGGAATCTGTGCATCGGGCAATTCCTCAGAAGAGTAGAAAACATGTCCCATGCCTCGTGCATTGGCTCGTCATCTTCCTGTTGAAAAGTAGAAATTTCATTACGTAATCGCTCAGATAAATGGGAAGGATTAAAACGAGATAAAAATTCACGAGTTAGATCTGCCCAAGTTCGTAATGA
The DNA here is from genome assembly GCA_958450335.1 of Hibiscus tridactylites. NCBI lineage: Eukaryota > Viridiplantae > Streptophyta > Magnoliopsida > Malvales > Malvaceae > Hibiscus > Hibiscus tridactylites. The sequence continues at coordinate 73,015,079 of OY288272.1, forward strand.
ACCCGGTGTTAGTTTATTCCACCAAGTTTTCGCTCTATCCCTCAGTGAATGAGGAAATAACTGAAGCCTCAGTATCTCTGGATTTTCTCCTGGTAGTCTAAACGAACCACATATTTCTTGGAACGTTTTTAGATGTTCTCTAGCATCCTCTGTAGCAGCACCACTAAATTGGCCAACGAAATTGATCATGCTGAACATCACAGGTTTCAGCTCGAAGTTTTCAGCTTCCACGTCTGGCAGGGTGGTCTCCAGTTCCACATGATCGTTGATCATATAATCACAGCATGACCGTCGTGCGGCCACGACAGCGGCAAGTTGTCCGTTTCCTTCATCCCCGATAGGATCTTCAGGATTCCCTTAGATGTTCCTCCCGTTATGCATAGCTTCTAACTGTTCCTCAAGATAATCGTTTCTGGCTATCAAAAGACGGACTCTGTTCCTGAGATTGCACGAGCGTTCGATTTCAGGGTCTAGTTGATACTCAGGTTCTTTGCCTCGTCTAGATCTGCGCATTAGCAAACGAAAAACCTTGTGAAAAGCACATGGTAAACAGTCTTAATAAAAACAGAAAAATTAAAAAAAGAAAGTGCAGTAAAAGTAGGGTAATGATATGTTGCCAGTCCCCGGCAACGGCGCCAAAAACTTGTTGCGTGTAAAATAGTCTATCCCAATAGAGTGCAAGTGTACACGACGCAAGTAGTAAAGTGATACACGAAGTATCGGATGTCGAATCCAAAGGGACTGGAAATAGCTTTATCCTTGGATTGCTGCACAAGAGAGAAAGAAGAGAGTTTAATTGTTTGCAGAGGAATAATGAAGAATATTGAAGATAAATGATTAAAAGATTCAGGGTAAAGAAATAGGTCGGTATTGATTTGCTCAGTAGTGCAGGCGTTGCACTGTATAGAACTTCATGTTCTGTCGTCGTTCTTGTCGTGGCAGCACCTGCGGCGGCAGCAGTCTGTTGTTGTCACGGCAGCGATCACACAACTCTGTACTTCAAGCTTGGCAAGAATCCCTGATGTGACTTGTCCTATCCCTAGATCCAAGTATGTCGATGAACACGTCTTAGATGATACCTCCCAGCGTGAAACGAAGGATGAACACCGATGTTGTTGAATTCTTCCTTAGCCACTTAACCTTGTCCTATCCCTAGGTCCGAGATAGTTCAACCATAAAATGGAGAACCCGTACTTATTCCTTTTGTATACTTAACTCTCCCGATATTAAGTAAATGAAGAATCTCACAATGCTCTCCCGATACTCTAGTAAGATGTTGAAAACCAGAATAAGCAAACTTGAAGTTTATTTTATTGAACAGAAAAAATCCTAAAACAATACAATCCTTTCAACTACTTTACAGAATCAACCCTTGGCCCTAGGGGAAGTTTAGAACATGATGAGAAGGGGAAAACGACTAGGGTTTTAGGGAAGACGGCTAGAGAATGAGATATCCTTCCCTAGGTCGAATAGGGGGTAAAATATAGAACTTTTACACACTCAACACATGCACACGCACATCTTTGGTACTAGGATTCATCATATAAGCAAGGTAAGCCTCACACCCCAACCTCATCATACGGTTTGCTTCCAAGGCCAAAATTACATTTGACAAGAATTTCACATTCTCACCTACTACAACAACCTTATAGTCATCGGCCAACTTTAAGGTGACTCGCTTAACATCGAAATCAACCACGGCTCTATGTTCCGTCAACCAATCCATGCCAAGGATTATATCAAATCCGTAGAAAGGCAATTCCATCAAATCCACAAGAAAAACATGACCTTGCACAGACAGAGGACACCTTCTATACAACTTCCTAGTGACTACAGTCTCACCAAAAGAACTAGTCACTTGCATTCCTATCCAAAGCATCTCAACAAGTATATCAAGCAAATGTGCATGCTCACTCAAGATATAAGAATGTGTGGATCCAGAATCAATCAAAGCCAGCAAAGATAAAGACTTAAGAGCAAAGGTACCTGCGATCACATCGGTATCGTTGCGCTCCTCGCCTAAGCATACACCATCGCTGGTCCACCTCCCTCAGGTCGAACGGCTACAACGTGAGAAATACCTCGCTGCCCCTCATCCCTCCTCTGAAAGTTACTACGGCCGCGCCCACGGCCTCTCTGAGGTGCAGCCACCACAGGAGCACGTCCTTGGCCACCACCGGCCAACAAAGGACACTCACTCCTCATGTGATCTGCCGAACCACAATTCTAGCAGGAGTTCTCTGTAACTGCAACATGAGCCTGAACCTCTCTAGCCGCTCGAGGACAATCTCACCTCAAATGGTCCCTCGAACCACAAGTCCAGCATGTATGCTGCTCGGACCTCACATGACCTCCTTGAGCCTGCCCACCTCGACTCGGAACACCACGCCTTCCCTCAGGCTGATGTCTCCTGTCACGGCCTCTCTTGTTCCGTCCTCCACCAGAACTATACTCAGCAACCCTCTTCCCAAAGCCATATCCAAAACCTCAAGAAGACAAGCCCAGGTTCTGCTCGATGTCGTTTGCCCGACATACGAGCACATCGAAATTTGTGTAGTCAACAGCTAGCATGTACGTCTTAACATCTTGCACCATTCCATACCGGAAGCGATCACAGCGATGCCTCTCAATCGGTACTAGCTCAGGAGCATATTGGCTCAAGCGTACGAACTGAACCTCGTACTTAGCCACCGATAGGTTACCCTGAACGAGAGACATAAACTCCTATTTCTTCTCATCCAAGTATCTTACACCTAGATACTTTCTCCAGTAGGAATCCCTAAAGAACTCCCAATCCGCCTCATTGGATTCCATCCCAGCTGTGGTAGTCGTCCACCAGCTGCAAGCATCACCTTGCAGCAAGGAAACTGCACACCCAAGCTTGCGCTCATCATTACAACCCATTTGATCCATTATGCGGATCGTACTGGACAACCAAGCCTCAGACGCCTCGGGTGCCAAACCATAGAACTCTGCTGCTCCCAAGCTCGTCAACCTCTCCAAAGGTATACCCACCTGCCCAGCTACAGGGGCTTGCACTTGCACTCCGGCAACAGTGGCCTGAAACACTCCGGTAATCGCCTCAACTAATGGCACCAAATTACCCAATCCAGGACCAGCTTGTCCTTGTTGTACCTAATCCCCACCTACAGGTGGTGGCGGAGGAGGTAGATCCCTACCAGGAGGAACATCAGCCCCCTGCTCAGCCTGGTTTTCCTGCTCAGCTGTAGGCACTATCGTATTGGACCTCAATTCTCTTCTGGGTCCCATGTGCTATTTTAAACAAACACAACAACGAAACAAATCAAACCATTTAGGCCAGCTGCAAGCAAGAAATCCAAGTTTACAAAACATTCGATTAGTGTAATAAGGCAATGGGCACCCAATTTTCCCACAAAGCATACCATACATGTAACATCATGCTCACATATTTCCCCACATTCCAAATCAGCACATAACCACACAACATCATCCTCATACCATCATATTCATCTCACATGCAATTCACATCAATCAACATGGCATAAGTTCAAAAGTTCAAACATTAACATGCTTTTCAAACATCATACTTCAACTTACATCAATTACACATACCAACATTCCCAATTCTTTCGAAACCTGGCTCTGATACCAACAAATTGTAACCCCCTCAGCCCGGCCTAGACGTTTGACCCGAAATACGAAGATTACACGGGGAAAACCAAAGTCAACCCGAAAGTCAACCTTGATTAACGACCTTTTTTCTTTTATCTCTTCTAGATGCATATTAAACCTATGTGATTACTTGAGAATCATATGAGAGAAGGATACAATGTTCGGAAACTTTTAGGGACTCAATTGCATGAATTACACTTTTAGGGACCAAAACGTAATTTTTAGAAAATATAAGGTCTTAATAGATTTTAAGCTTACCATTATGTAATTAGTCACATTACATGCTACTCTATCAAAATCCCACTAAAAAAGACAATCCAAACTCAAGAAATTGCATCCACAAAATTTAGGACCAAAATGTAGAACATGCAAACTTAAAACAATTCAAAATCATCATCCAACGGTCAACCGTATCGGAACACCAAACCCTGTACCGAAACACTCGTATCAAAACGGTGTTAATCGTTTCGATACACGGGTATGTTTTGAGACCATTATCGAAACAGGCCTCACCAGTAGCCAAACTGTTTCGAAACACCTTCAGCTGTTCTGAAACGCTATGGCCATTACAGGCCTCCGTTTCGAAACAGTTAAGGGTGTTCTGATACACCCTGCATTGTCACAGCAGAATTTCTTGTTTTTTCATGCTTTTCCCTACTCGAATCAACCCCGAGACATGCCACATCATGCATACATCAAGGATACTTATCAACAATCACCATATCGAAGCTATAGCCTAAACATAGCAACAAATACCCAAGCAAAGGCACTAAAGGCATGCTTCCTAGCTCACCCAAAACCATAACAAGTCAAAACTCCAAATAAACCAAAATCCAAGCTCCAAAGGCCATTACAATTCAAATATAGTCAAACCAACATGCTCAAAGTAAATGAAACATTCTCAAACACTCCAAAGTATACATTCCCACCCATTGCCTCTTATTACACTAAAGGTGAACCACATACTTTTCTTTGACAAAAACCTTGGATTACTCTTGCTCTTGAGCTACCTAAAAATGTTCAATTTTCTGCATTGATGAAACAAACTAGCGTAAGCAATAAGCTTAGTGAGGAACGGTAAACACATTCATCAATGCATAACTCAAATTTACAAAATCATCACTTTACAACACATGCCCTTTATAAAACAAGTCTTCTCAAGACTTCAATGCACTTTTGAAACCTCATGCACATATGCATCAATATTCAACAGCAAATAACCCTTTGTTCATGCTTTAACAAGCATCACATGCATTCTTGCATCATACACATATTTCTCATGCACTCTTGCATCATTTACAAGCATCTCATGCTTCACTTAGAACATTTACATTATATTGGCTTTCAAGTGATAGTTCACAAATCCTTTCAACACAAGACACAATCGGATACGCGGATTACAAGCGTTGTCCCCCAGACTTCATACAAACTACCGGACTACACAAGGTGGAGACAAATGGCACAATCAAATCCCCTCAACACCTGTGATGGAGACTAATGGCTCAATCACAACCCCTCAACATCACTCATCGGTAGTTGTATAATTCCACTAACGAAAGTACGGGGCTCATACATAAGACTCACACACGGGACTAACCATTCACCGTTGTGATCTTAACCTCAATCGTTAGGGTACTTGGATGGAGATTACGACACAATCAGAACCCCTCAACATCCAAGGCGACTTTATTCACGGTGCACCCAATCCTATAGCTGGCTAACTATATCTGATTAAAGTAACCAAATACCATTTCATCACTTGCCAATATAATCATTTATTCACATTAATCCATTGCTTTTCAAGCATAACCACAATGTCATTTCCACAAGCACACATGCTTATCATCAAATACATTTTCATATGAAACCAAGGATCACTTACCTAGTGCATCCTTAACATAATGACATTAAAATCCAGCACTAAATCATGCTTAAAAACAGTAAACAAATCCACTCTTACAACAAATGCATTTCCAGCCCACTTAACACATTTCCAAGAGAGGGATTACCGAAACACTTACACTTGAGCTTAGTTAAGTGTATCAAGCTTACACTAAGCTCCCAAGAGTATGCCAAAGCATTACAAAACAGAAATTTTCATTTCCACTCACCGATAAGCGAAGCCTTGTTTGCTGACTTGGAAATTACACCTCTGGAGCTTACAAAATCACCTCGTTAGCTTCCGGATCAAGATCCCTTGTTTTCATAGAATCAAAATAGAGATCTAAATGCATTAAAATGCATTCAAGCACCAGCAACAATCCATAGACTCGTTGCCCACTCAAACAACACCAAAATACCCTTCTAACAAAACCGAAAACTCAATCGATTGCCTCCTAAACCAAGCCCATCCATCATGCAACACTTCCAAAGCATTAACAACATCAAAACACATCTAATAAACATCCTAACTCATCCTTATACCTCCAGCTATCAAGATTCCATCATTCCACCCCAAAATCACACTTGAAACTACCAAGAAACTCAAGGATCTCAAGGATTTCGGGATCTATGTTATTAGCACATCCTTTTAACATGTAAATCAACTTAAAAATCAATTAGAATCAACACAAAACAGTGCCCAACTCATTAAGTCTGAAAATTAAGAATTACATCACAATTTTGCAAGATTTTGCTCTTAACTCAAAACTATAATAAAAATTCAGTTAAAATCATTAATCAGAGTCAATAATCTTGGGAATTTAAATAAAGAACCTAGATTGAAGGTTAAGAATGGGATTTAGCTCCAATCCTTGCTTCCTTGACAATTTGGCAAGTTTTCCTTCCAAAAATCTTGAAGAAAAATAAGTGTATCTTTGAAAAAGAGTTTAGAGAAGAAAAGAGGAATTTGAGAGAAAAGAAATCTGATGAAAAGTTGTTTGACAACTGTGTTTGGCTGAAATGAGAGAGAGAAAAGTAGTTACGTGATTAAAACCTCTCTAATTCCTTATTTATTTAATATTTAATTAAAACCATTTTAATTCCTTTATTAAACCCCTTTAAAAACACATGTCAAATTGAAGAAAGGCTAAATTGTACAAAAGCTCCCTAAAGATTCTAAGATCTTGACTCTCTTCTTGAAAATAGCATTTTTCCACAGTTTTAAAACATTACAATTTGGCCACTACTACAAATGTCCATTTTCCAAATCCCTTTTTGTAAAATTGATTTGACCAACCTCTTAGTTATATTTTTGGAGGATTTAGTAATTTTTATCAAAATTTTATTCTATCCCGATCCTTGATTTCCAAAAATTACCATACGCGATTCGAACCGTTCTCGACCGGTCCGATCCGATGTCTAAAACATCTAGGCCCAAAACCAGGGCGTTACAGGAATGCATGCTGGGGCAGTCTTTGTATTCCAGCTAATGCATCAACCATCTCAACTGTACCGTAAGTTTAATGGCATCAACAATTGTTGCGCAAGAACATCATGGTTCTTTCCTCGCTCTTCAAAATAAAGACTCCCGAGAATGGGGAGCATTTTTCTCTAAGAAACAGCAAAAGAAATATGAGTTGGGCATCACATCCAAGATCTAAGTTGGTGCTCTAATACGTTTGCTCACCAGCTTGAGGGGGAGTGTAAGTTATCTAAGAAGTGTTATAACTTGAGGGGGAGTGTAAGTTGACAAGGAGTGTTAGAGCTTTTATTTAATGTGTAATTAGAGTTTATTCCTAATCAGTAGTTTAGATTTACTAGAAGTCTTGTTTAAATTAAGAATAAGTATTATTTAAATTAAAGATAACAACATAGTTTGAGTTATATTAAAACCCTAAACTCTACATTTAACAATTAAGAGTAATAAGAAAATACATCGAAATACATTATTCTCTCTAGAAAATATAATGTTCATCTTCTTCAAACAACAAATCCCTAACCTCCAATCACACACAAACCATCATTATTCGTTGCATCTCTGAAAAAGATTCAAGCTATTCTCGATTGGTATAGAGCAGTTTAGGTGTTCTCTATTTATGAGCGCAAGTGCACATTCCTGTCAAGTTATAGTATAAAAGATATCGTCTCCCACAAGGATTTGAACGGCTCCTATGAATGTTTTCTTACACAAGGAAATAGTAAATGCATAATTAAATTTCTGAATAACGTAAACCATAAAAGTAAAAACACAAATAATTTAAGATAGTGATAGGGAGAGATGAGGATGATAGATTGGGTTAGGTAGTTGTAGCTCAGTAGTGTGTAGACTACATTGTAAAGGTTAAGTGTGTTTTGCGCTGCCACGATCTACTACCTCGGCGGGTAACGGCGGATTGAGGTGGCATCAACTTTTGATGCCACGGTGGAATTCTGCACTTGCAACTTTCGTTGTCTCGGTAGGTGGAATGGAGAGAAGTCTCGGCGGCAAGTCTGGAAGATACTCCAAGTTCGGCAGAGCAATTCTGAAGTGATCCTTCCTATGTCTAGGCAAGTATTCTGTCACCACGTGATGTAGGCAATACCTAGCAATCTCAGCGTAAACTTAACACAGGCAGTCAACGTTTGGTTGCTCCTTTTAGCCGCTGAAATTCTAACTTATGTCTAAGCCGAATTAGTCAACACCTCGACATGATGAGACCGTGCTTAATTCTTTCGTGAGTTTGACACTCTCGTGCCCGACAAATGGATTTCTTCAATTGGACTTTTGGAACTAATTGAAGAAGTGAAAAACATGAATTAAGCAAACTTGAGAGTATTTTATTGAAAACACAACTTAAACTTAATACAACCGTTTCTCACAACTACTTTACATACAAAAACCTAAACCCTAAGAGAGAATTGGGTCGCGACCTCCAATACCCCCACATAATCTATCTATCTACCTCTCCGCTATGCCCCTATACCCTCACATACATGGGTATATATAGGGCTCATGGCCTAAGTTTGAGTCCTACTTGGAGTAGTAGTCCTTAAAGTAACTTTACATTAAATGTTGACTCCTTTTTTACTTGAATATGGACTCCTTGGACGTTGCCTTCTTCAGCAAGTAAAGATAAGTACTCCTACTTATCAATCTTTAATCAACTCTCCAGGCCGCTACAGGCTTTAGATAATTGCAAGACTGGGCTCGTTGGACTTAGGAAATTTTCCTCTTTTAACCGCGACCCATCTTGGCTAAGTCGGTTTAACTCCTGCCTGGGTGGCACTCGACGACAATGGTGCTGCGGCGGCGTCCTTGGCGACAACTGGAACTGCTTTAGTACATCTCCTTTTGCTCCTACTTTCCTATCCTCTCCTCTTCTACATAGCTACATCACCTGAAAAAAGTAAACTAAACTAAAACAATATCTTTTCTTAACCAAACATAGAATATTCAATAAAAGCATGGTAAAAGAGCATATACTGTTATTATGCATGCAATGCACCTAAATATGCCTAGATGAGCTTAAGAACAACAATAATAAGGGCAGAAATGTGTACAAAATATAGAACTTGTGGACACTCTACACACCCCCAAACTCGAACTATTGCTTGTCCTCAAGCAATGCAACCTAACTAGTAAACCTGCCCCTTGCACAAAATTTAACAGAATCCTAGCCTTTAACTTGATTTCTTACGTCAAGGTCGTGGCACCTAATTCATGTTAGTGACAAGGAATAGCATGAAAAATCTTAGAATTTAATTTTCTTAGTGTCGGTGCAGTGTGTGCATGTCTGTGTTCATGCTAAACATGCTGAGTATACTAAGTAAACAAAGAATGCTAAAAAAACTAAATTTCGAAAAAGGATATGAGTTGATGCATTGGCAGCACAGTTAAGCACTTCGTTTTCTCTTTTCTTTTTCTCTGATCATGTCTTTAAGGGCTTCAGCTCATCACAACTATTCTCCGGGTCTGAAGCTAGGATAGGTGCACACTATGAAACCTCGAACCCTTTGAATAGAGTCATCCCATGAAGGCTTTCATTCACTCTTGCTAATTTGTACATCACATCAATTAAATATAGATACATGGACTTTGATAGCAGCAGAGTGTCCTTGCTCATGATCCTTCCTAGAGCCTGTTTCGGGCACCTCTAAGGTTTTAAACATCTTTGCGTTGCTGCCTTGTGCTGCTGTGGCGGCAAACCTCTATCAAATTAAGAAATTTTCATTAAATAAAGCACACAATGTTAACTTAGAACTCAAGGAAAACTCAACACTTAACAGATAGTGTAAGAATAATTGGCAAAAAGAAAACTTTTCTAAGTACTTTTCATGCTTCTTCCCATGGTTAAGTTAATTTTTAAGTATGGTGCGAAAATAAATAATAGGTAACTATCGTAGGCACAAGTTTTTAAGCTCATAATTTCTACTTCATTAAGTGCTAGCGCATAATTTACATATGTTGCTACATGCAACTAAAGAAAAAAATGAGGACTAACCCCCCCCAAACTCAACGCTGGCATTGTCCTCAATGCCTTACACAAAATATAAAATAAAAACAGAAAAAAAAATTAAAATAAAACATAAAAAGAAAAAGAAAAAGAAAAACAGAAAATTAAAAGAAAACATAAAAAGAAAGAAAAATAAAGAAAATGTGCTATAGACTAAGGGAGTTCCCCTCTTTTTCTGCTACTACGTCGGAGGAGGATTCTGAGGAGGCAGGTAGAACGAGGCGATGTGTGGCAGGAGTCTTGGTGGCTAGGCTCTTCTTCTTGCTACGTGGCGGCTGGATGAGGCTGGGAGTGGGTCGTTTCGATGGTGCTTCTTGCTCAGTATCAGACCCTTCACCTTGGGGCACAATCGCATCGGGTTGCCGCTTTGTTTTCCTTGCTGCCTCAGCTGGTTCATCATCGAAGGAATCAGATATCTCCATGTCTGAGTCCTCAGCTTCTTTGGCAGCTGCCTCTTTTGCTGCTGGGGAGCCGGCAGTAGTATTCTCCTCCTTTTTAGAGTCAGATGAGGAGGTGAGGTTGTATGGCTGGATAGGAGTGGGCGAGGTCCTTCTCTTAGGGCGGATGTGTGGCCCTTCACTGGCTGGGGCGGTGGGAGTGGTAGTTGGTCTAGGTGTGATCTGAGTTGGTTTAGAAGCTGCTAACTCCGATTAGAAGGCTGGCAAATATGGGTCGGCATCGTGGTATTTGTCTATCAAGTAGACCACAGAGGCCTCTTGTACCTCCGTGATGTATTTCGTGAAGATTACCTGCTTGTGCTCGATTCATTGGCAGCTTTCTACGAGACTACGCAATAGGGGTACCACGACGGACGAAAGGGAAACATCAGTATTGCCTGCTGCAGCTGGGGTGGCGGCAGGTTGGGACGGCGGCTGGGCAGTTGTCAGCATTTCAGGCTCTGGCTCCTGCATCATCTGGAGGTGCGCCTTCCTTGTCCACCCTTCCTTGGCGGCAATGATGGTATCTTTGGGGTGCGGCGGCACACGGCAATTGGCGTAGAGGCCTGTGATGAGCGCGGTGAAGACAAGAGGTCCCTTGGAGTTGGGTTTGGCTGCGTGGGTGTAGATTTCTTTCATAATAACTTCCCCAACGTTGACCGGCCGCCCCTTCATTAAGCTATGGATTAGGGCCAACCGCGGCCTGTTGACTGTGGAGGCATGCAAAATGGGCATTAGGTGGCGCTGGACTAAGTTACTCCAAATATTTGACTCTGGTAGCAGGTCGCGGCAGTTGACTGAACTGTTATTCTTGCCAGTCAGCCATTTGGCATTAGGCTGGTAGGTTTCTTTTTTAATCTTTTCATAGTCTGATGCCGTTAAGTACGGCCTCTATTCATCATGTGGATTCCCTCTGATTTCTATGCCATAGAAGCTATTGATTGTTGCCGTTGTGAACTTGACACCCTCGTCACAAACGTAGACAAAAGGGTTTTCCGGGGTAGGTTTGTGGGCATAAAACTCTCGCACTAGATTGGTGTCTATCTCTTCTGGCTGTCGTGCGAAAATGTGCCATCCTAGGGTGTGGACCCTTTCGAATACGATGGGTTCAAGGCCAAGATCCCCATCTTTCCTGGTGTATTGGAAGCCTATCTCTTCCCATAAAAATAAATTAAAAAATAAATTAAAATTAGGTTATATTGGGTTGCACAGTTCCCAAACATAACCACTTTCCTGAGGTTTTTGCGTTTGGCTTTTCGTCCAGGTATGTGCTTCCCCTCCTCAAGTTGGAGTTGGCTGCCATCTTTGCCGCCATGGCGGGACATACACCTAAGACAAACAAGAGGCATTTTTTTGAAAAATAAAATAAACAAAAATTTAAATGCAAAAACTAAAGTAGAAGTGCAGGAATTCAAACGTAGTTGTTGTTGCCAATCCCCGGCAACGGTGCCAAAAACTTATGGAGCGTTTTAGGAGTTCTCTATTTATGAGCGCAAGTGCACACTCCTGTTAATTTATAGTATAAAAGATATCATCTCCCACAGGGATTCGAACGGCTCATATGAATGTTTTCCTGCACAAGGAAAAAGTAAATGCATAATTAAATTTCTGAATAACGTAAAACATAAAAGTAAAAACACAACTAATTTAAGATAGTGATAGGGAGAGATGAGGATGATAGATTGGGTTAGGTAGTTGTAGCTCAGTAGTGTGTAGACTGCATTGTAAAGGTTAAGTGTGTTTTGCGCTGCCACAATCTGCTGCCTCAGCGAGTAACGACAGATTGAGGCGACAGCAACTTTCGATGCCACGGCGGAATTTTGCACTTGCAACTTTCGCTGTCTCGATAGGTGGAATGGAGAGAAGTCCCTGCGGCAAGTCTGGCAGATACTCCAAGTTTGGTAGAGCAATTCTGAAGTGATCCTTCCTATGTCTAGGCAAGGATTCTGTCACCACGTGATGTAGGCAATACCTAGCAATCTGAACGTAAACCTAACACAGGCAGTCGACGTTTGGTTGCTCCTTTTAGCCGTTGAAATTATAACTTATGTCTAAGCCGAATTAGTCAACACCTCGACATGATTAGACCGTGCTTAATTCTTTCGTGAGTTTGACACTCTCGTGCCCGACAAATGGATTTCTTCAATTGGACTTTTGGAACTGATTGAAGAAGTGAAGAACATGAATTAAGCAAACTTAGGAGTATTTTATTGAATACACAACTTAAACTTAATACAATTGTTTCTCACAACTAGTTTACATACAAAAACCTAAACCATAAGAGAGAATTGGGTCGCGACCTCCAATACCCCCACTTAATCTATCTATCTACCTCTCCGCTATGCCCCTATACCCTTACATACATGGGTATATATAGGGCTCATGGCTTAAGTTTGAGTCCTCCTTGGAGTTGCAATCCTTAAAGTAACTTTACATTAAATGTTGACTCCTTTTTCACTTGAATGTAGACTCTTTGGACGTTGCATTCTTCAGCAAGTAAAGATAAGTACTATTACTTATCAATCTTTAATCAACTCTTCAGGCCGCTACAGGCTTCAAATAATTGCAACACTAGGCTCGTTGGACTTAGGAAATTGTCCTCTTTTAACCGCAACCCATCTTGGCTAAGTCGTTTTAACTCCTGCCTGGGTGACACTCGACGACAATTCTTCTTCGGCGGCGCCCTTGGCGGCAACTGGAACTGCTTCAGTACAGCTCTTTTTGCTCCCTGCTTTCCTGCCCTCTCCTCCTCTACATAGCTACAGCACCTGAAAAAAGAAAACTAAACTAAAACAATATTTTTTTCTTAACCAAACATAGAATATTGAATAAATGCATGGTAAAAGAGCAAATATTGTTATTATGCATGCAATGCACCTAAATATGCCTAGATGAGCTTAATAACAGCGATAATAAGGGCAAGAATGTGTACAAAATACAAAACTTATAATTGGCGACCTCCGAAGAATGTTAGCGAGGTCCGAAGTTTTCTCGGTTTAGTCGGGTATTATCGAATATTTGTAAAAGTTTTTTCTACCATTGCTTTCCCCCTAACTAAACTCCTTCGAAAAGATCAACCATTCAAGTGGTCTGAAAATCAGCAACGAAGATTTGATCAGCTTAAACAAGCCTTGACACATGCTCATGTCCTTATCCAACCTAAATCTAGCAAGGAATTCACTGTTTATAGTGATGCATCTCACTCGAGATTAGGTTGTGTATTGATGCAAGGAGACAACGTGGTAGTGTATGCATCAAGACAGTTGAAACCCAACAAACTCAACTATCCGACTCACGATCTCAAACTTGCTGCTATTGTTTTCGCTCTCAAAATCTGGAGATGGTATTTCAATGGTGAAAGATGTCACCTATTCACGGATCATAAAAGCCTGAAATACCATCTAACTAAGAATCTCTCAATTTTAGACAAAGGCGTTGGATGGAACTTTTAAAAGACTATGACTTAGTCATCGACTACCATTCTGGGAAAGCAAATATGGTTGCGGATGCTCTTAGTCGAAAACCGACTCTCGGTAAGCTACTATGATCCTCCAAAATTCGAAATCTTCCTTGTACGATAACTAGTTATTTAAAGTACTTCTTCCTTGTGTATAGAGGAACTGTTCGAATTCTACCTTGCTTGGTAAGCAACCTATTCTAATTTAATCTATCATATTTTATAAATGATTATTCGAAATTTTTCATAGTAAATCTGCTCATTTCTTCGTAACTTCCTTGTCTATCAATGCACACCTCTGAGTCTATCAAAATGAGGATTCATGTCTGAACTCCAAGTTCAATCTAGCCTGATTTCAAGAATTAAGAATCTCCAGCAAACTGATCCGGACCTTCAAGCTATTATATCAAAACTTGATTCAAAAGCCAATGAAGTCTTCCTTGTCCATTCGAATGGCCTTTGTATTTTAAAGATAGAATCTGTGTCCCTAATGATGAAGAATTAAAACAGGATATATTGCAAGAAGCCCATCAAAGCTCTTTTTTGACCCACCCTGGATCGGTTAAGATGTACAAAGACCTTAAACCTTTGTATTGGTGGCTAGGCATGAAATTTGTCATCACTGGCCTGAATTGCCAAAGAATCAAAGTCGAGCATCGAGCACCTACCGGACTACTTCAACCTCTTGAATTCCCTCAGTGGAAATGGGATAAGATCACAATGGATTTTGTAACAAGACTTCCTTGCATGCCAAGAAAGTGTGATGATGTCTGGGTAATTGTTGACCGATTCACTAAATCGGCTCACTTCATTCCTGTTCGAATGAATTATAGCCTGGAGATACTAGCCAACATGTACATTCGAGAAGTAATTTTTTTGCATGGAATCTCTACTTCAATTGTCTCCGATCAAGATCCTAGATTTACAGCTCGATTCTGGAGAACCTTACTGTAAAGCCCCAATTTTGGGCCTAGATGTTTTAGAGTTCGAATCGGACCGGTCGAGAATGGTTCGAATCTTAAGGGGAGGTTTAGGGAACACCTAGTTTGTGATGCTTTAAAAATAAGGAAAAAAATACCTAAAAAATCCTCATTTATTATATGAATGACTTTGGTGAAAACAATTTTACAAAATAAGGTTTGGAAATACTACATTTCAGTGTGGTGACCAAATCGTAGTTTTTGCAAAAGATGAATAGTGACTGTTTTGTAAAGGATTGAAACTCTGAATCTTTAAGGAGCTAATTTTACCAAAATGTTTTAATCAGATTTCTCCTTATTTTGGGTGATTTTAATAATGTTTTAATTAAAGGAAATAAAGATTGATTAAAGGAAAAATTATCTTTGACTTTTCATAACTACCATACGTCAATTTTCTCTCATTTCATTTTCTCTCAATTTCTTTTCAGCCAAACATATTTCCTCCATCAATTAGCCTCTGATTTTCAGTCCTTTTGATGAGATTTCAATCTCCTTTTCACTCCTAACCTTTTCCTCACCAAATCATATTGTTTTTACATTGGATTTTCAAGAAAACTTGCCCAAATCAAGGAGAAATCAACCATTAGAGGTAAGATTCGTCCTTCTTCTCTAATGATCAGTTCTTCACTGAAATTCCCAAGTTATCAATCCTTTGTTAATGATTTTTGAGTTGCTTTAATGTTAGAAACAAGAAATTGTATTAAAACTCAAGGTTTTTTGGAGAGATCTTGATAATTTTCGTGGTTGATGGTTAGGCTCTGTTTTGAGGTTGTTTTCTAATGTATTTTGGATAGTAATTGATGTTATAAATGAGGTTTTATCAAACAAATCCCGAATAGGTTTGGATTCCTAAGTTTTGTATGCTCGAATGGTGGTTTTTGGGGTGGTTTTGGTGTTCTGTTATAGCTGGAGGTATGAGGACGAGTTTGTGGTGGTTTTTGGTGTTGATTGATGTTTAGAAATGATTAGAAGTTATAGATCTTGGCTGGGCTTTGTTTTGGGAGAGTTTGGAGATGATTTTGGTTGTTTTTGGTAGCCGAATTGAGGTTCTTGAGTAGAGTAGCGAGTTTAGGTGTGTGGCTGATGATTTCAATGCATGATGATGCATTAACCCTCTGCTCTTATGTGTTGTAAATAGGGGAGACATCTTCGAACGCCTTTGGTGTTGATCCGGGAGCTTAGATAGCGTTTCGGCGAGCAAGCAAAACGTAATCGGTGAGTGCGATTGGTTTTAGAAGTCCTTGAAGGACAAAGAAACAAGGTTTGGGGATTTAGGAAAAGTTTGAAACACCTTCCTAAGTCCAGAAGTAAGTATTGGCTAGATTGCTCTCATATATGTGGCGGTTACCCCTAAAATGCTTTTACATGCTCATGTTTTGAGATAGATAAATTCCTACTATTTTTACGCATGGTTTGTAGCTTGAGATGATGATTGAAAAGATTTCATGTAATAACATGTTGCATTGATGAGTTTTGAGCTTTTGTTTTAAAGCATGGTAAATGTTATGATTTTGAATGAGATGAGAAAGCTTTGAGAAATGTTGCATTAAAAACAGTAGGTGAGATGATATTTTGACATAATATATTGGCATAAAAGATGAGCTACTTACCGGATATAATTGATCAATCAATAGGATGAGAGTGCACTATAAACTAAAAATTCGTACGTGCTCTTTGGATTCAATCCAAAAGGAGAGACCGATGATGGGCATTCCATCGGGTAGGACTTCGCGAAATACCCAGGCTTTGTGGCGATGAGAGATTCTGCTATGTGAGTACGGTGATGTGAGATTCCACCGAAAATTATGTTACTAGACAAGTGAGTACGGTGATGTGAGATTCCACCGGAAGAGTCTAGTGGTTTGAGAATGTTGTCCGCATATCCGAGTAATATTGAGATGTGAAATGCCAATATAATATATGAAAATGCTTTTGAATTACATGTACCTATTGATGAGATGATTTATGCTATGAGAAATACATATGAGATTTGTATATGAAATGCTTAGTACCGAAACCGGAGAGGCCTGTTTCGATACCGGTCTCGGAACACACCCGAGTACCGAAACGGTCAACACCATTTCGATATGGGCGTTTCGGTACGAAAGGTTGGTGTTTCGAAATGGATGGTCGTTGGATGATTATTTGAATTGTTTTAAGTTTTCATGTTTTGCATTTTAGTCCTGAATGTTGTGGATGCAATTGCTTGAGCTTGGAATGCCCTTTTAAGCTGAAATTTTACAGAGAAGCATGTAATATGACTAATTACATATTGGTAATCTTAAATTCTACAAAGTCCTTGTATTTTCTAAAAATTACATTTTGAGTCCCTAAATGATTTAGGATCGTTGTGCCTTTCTCTCATATGATTCTTGAGTAATCACATAGGCTAATGTGCATCTTGAAAAGATAAAAAGAAAAAAAAGGTCGTTAATCAAGGTTGACTTTCGGTTTGACTTTGGTTTTCCCCGTGTAATCTTCGTAGTTCGGGTCAAACGCCTATGCCGGTCTAAGGGGTTACATTTGTTGGTATCAGAGCCAGGTTAACGAATAATTGGGCCTTGGTAAGTGGTTATTGTATGCAGTTATGTATGTTGTGATTTTTCGGTGAAAGTGTGATTTGTGAATATTGATGTATGATTCAACTAAGATGAATTTGAGATGCTATGCTGTGTTTTGGGTATAGTTGGGGATCCTATTGCCATATCAATACTAACGAGAAGAATTGTTTTCAAAAATGAGCTTGAGTACTTGGATTACTTACCTTATTATGCCTAATCGAATTTATTGTGTTTTGTCAATTGCATTGTTTTATTATGGGGCCACGTAGAGAGCTTAGAATCAATACTCGTTCCATGGCTGAGAATGAGAATGTAGAAAATGTTGAGGATCTACCTCCTCCTCCCCCTGGTGGACCACCTGGTGGTGGTGGAGCTGGGGCTGGTGCTGCTAGAGTTGGTGTTGAGGTAGCTGGAGCTCATGGAGATGCACCTCAGGATGGTGCCAATGTAAGGTTGCCGTTGGAGCGCCTTCGCAGTCCTGGAGGGACTGAGTTTAGGGGTTTGACCCCGGAAGGTTCCGAGTCTTGGTTGGAGAGCACCAAGAGGATACTTGGACGGCTAAATTGCAATATTGTTCAGAAGCTGGGATGCATTGTGTCACTGTTGCATGGTGATGCATATACGTGGTGGACGACCACTATTGTGGGAATGGAGGATGATGAAGTGAGTTGGACATTCTTTCTGAATGCATTCAAGCGGAAATATTTGGGAGTTCGTTACCTCGATGAGAAAAAGAGGGATTTTATGTCCCTTGTGCAAGGGAGCATGATGGTGGCGGAATATGAGATTCAGTTTGTTCGCCTTAGCCAATATGCACCTGAGCTAATTCCTAGCGAGAGAGAAAGATGTGAACGATTCTGTTACGGGCTGGTGGCGGATGTGAAAATCTATATGCTCGCAGCCGATTATATTGATTTCGATGTCTTGGTCACTAGAGCCAAGGATATTGAGTTGAATCTTGGTTTGGCTAGTCGAGCAGGAGGATCTAGCTCGGGCACACATACTGTTGATGCCTGGACGAAATTGGGGGTTGCTGCCTAGCTGGCGGATCTTGCTGCCCATCAATGCCGTCTCGGGCAATGTTGTTGTCATGGCCTTTATGCATGGCTGCTTCTGCTTTTCCTTCTTCCTTAGCTTTTTCAATGGCTTCTCTTGCTTCATTATGTAGTTCTCTTGCTCTTTGTTTGATCTCGTTTATGAAAACGATTTCGGTTTATGGGTTGGCTCTGGTCATACACTAGACAAGAAAATGTAAAATTCTTTTTTTTCTCTTTTTTGAATAAAAAGGAAAAATAAAAACTGAAATTAAATGCAATAAAAAGAGCAGAAAATAAAGACGAATTTACTGTTGCCAATCCCCAGCAACAGCGTCAAAAACATGTAGAGCGTTGGGGTGTTCTCTAAATATGAGCGCAAGTTGTAATATAAAAGATATCGTCTCCCACAAGGATTGGACAATGAACTCGAATGTAAATTTCTGGACAAAAAATATTTGAATGCACAAGTAAATTTTAGTTTGTTTAAAAGAAAAGTAAATAACACAAGTAATTAAGAGAAAATATCATATTGATAGAATGGGTCAGGTTATGCTGCTCCGTAGTGTGAAACTATGTTGAATAGGTTAAGATGTATTGTGCTGCCAGACTTTGCTGCCTTGGTGGAAGATGGCATATAGGTGCTTCGATGCTTTCGCTGCCTCGGCAGGTGGAACGGATGATTGGCTCGGTGGCAAACTCGACAGACCTCCAAGGCTTGGTAGAATGCTTCGATGATGATTCAGCTTATGTCTAGGTCAGAATAATGTTGATGCATGTTGTAGATAATACCCATCGGTGTGAATCTTTTAATGAACAACAATCTTTGGTTCGTCCTCTTTTAGCCGCCTTAAACCCTATCCTATGTCTAGGCTGGATTGATCAACACATGGTATTGATGAGATCGTGCATACTTCTTACGTGGGTTTGACTCTCTCGATGTCAATCAAATGGATTGTTCACAATCGATCTTTCGAACTCACTTGAAAACAATGAAGAACATGAAATAAGCAAACCTTGAATTTATTGCAATAGCAAACTTAAACCTAAACAACCGTTCTCACAACTACTTTACAACACAACCAAAACCTTAGAGAATTTAGAACAAAGTGGCGGCAAGAAAACACAAGAGAAACCTAAGCTATGCCGACTATGAATGTCTAAAATACAAAATATGGTCGGGTATATAAAGGGCATGGCCTAGGTTAAGTCCTCCTTCGAATAGTTGTCTTCTTTATGATAAAGTAACTTTTGCATTGAATGCATCCTTAAATTATGACTTATTTGACTTGAAGTTGGACTCCTTTTGTCGTTGCCTTGTACCGCAAGTAAGCCTTAATCTTCTCCTTTGTTCGATGTTTCTGGCATCAGTACATTGCATGGATGGGCTCATTAGACTCAGAAAAATTATGATCTTTAAAACGCACTCCAATTTACCAATTCCGTGAATTGCTGCCCTGAGCGGCAAATAAGGCGGCAGCAGCTATTCGGTAGCGTCTCTCTCTGTGTTGAACTACTTCAGTACAACTCCTTGGTTTGCTACCTCAACATCAGTTCCTCGGCTTTCTCCTTATCCTGACAGCTTCTAGCATCTGAAACTAAAACTAAACTAAAATAGTATATTTTCAAAGATATTAAAGAAAAACAAGCCAAACCAAATAATACTATAAATAATGCATGCATGCACTAAATATGTCGAAAATGCCCTTACGAACAGCAATAATATGATATGAAATGCATATAAAATATAAGATTTATGAGCACTTTAAAAAGGCTCTAAGACGAACTAAATGTAACCTCATAGACCCGCATATGCGTTATACCTAATTCCAGGAGGTCACAACCCATATTTGAGATTTCACATGAAAATATTTAAAGATTTAAGGTCTAAATTAGATAATAATTATAAACCATACATACGTAATACAAGATAATCAATTTAAACTATATCAGTACTTGGTTACAAAATAATGCCACATCAGGCAATATAGTGAAGTATACATTATTAGAATATAGACTCATGTAACCCAAATAAAGACAATATGGCATATAGAAACATTACAACAAAAGACGAGTATGAATGTGTCGATCCTCCAAGTGCCAAGTCTAAGGGTAGCCTATCTAAAAGGGGAAAGATTTAAGGGGTGTGAGCTAGGGAGCTCAGTGTGTTCCAATAAGTGTAGATAAAACATATAAATGGTTCAGACATATATTAATCATTTTAGTAAAACATGTTTCAAGGGCAACCGAAGTTTTCATTTAAAACCTAACTACCAACCAACAGAACACCGATATGCAGTTCCCGATAAATTGTATCCTAAAGGACTTACCCTAGGCCCAATGGGCCTAGGAGCCTACCTAAGAGGATACCTTAGGTCCTGAAGGACTTACCCTAGGCTCAAAGGGCATAGGAGCCTAACCAATGAATTTACTAGCTGGATCAGGGTTGTACCTATAGGGACTTCAAATCATATCCCAAAAGTATTCCCCAAGTAAAACAGTTTATGATAGAAAGTAATATCATCAGACATCATGAGACAAATATGTAATTATTTCAGTAAAATACAAACAAGAGATCATAATATTGAAACAGTCATAGGGCATACTTTCATACAGATAAAGTAGGCATGCTTTCGTAACAGAAAAGTAGTCATGTTCAAATGAGAGAACATTTCAAACTATATTCAGAAAAATCATTTCAACAGTTCATTTAAAAAAACAATATAGCACACACGGAACACACCTCAAAAAGCTGGTCGGAAGGGTTTATTGGCACCTGCCTCGCTACGCTTTGCAGTGGTGCAAGATCCTAGATCATAACGGAATAAGGTTACTAAGAGAAAATATATTCTAATTCAAGGTCAGATTTGGGGGCTTTCAAGTTAGAATTTTGCGAAACAGACTTCAAAAACGGACTCATGATGTTGAAAAACCCAAATTAGGAGTTTTCAAAAAAAGTTAACTATTTGTTCAAAGTCAAAGTCAATGGTTAATGGTCAAATTCAACGGACATAGTCAAAGTCAACGATCAATGAGGTTGACTTAGTCAAGGGATTTTCAAGGCCCAAATCGGCCGGAAACACTGCTAAATGAAGAAAAACAACTAGAATAGTCTAAAATAAGGGATATTCAAGGATTACGGATACTGGAGACGGCCAAAAACACGACAGAAATTGGGAACCGAATGGTTTCCCCAATTTTCCGATAACCTTCAAAACATTGATGGATGAAGGATTGGCAAGAAGGGTTTTAATCACTACAACATAAGGAGCACGAAGGCAACATCGACGACCCACCTCGACGTTGGACAGTGACGAAAATCACGTAAAACAACGAAGACAAACCAAAGGTTTTTAATTCACCTTCTAATTGACTTTCATGAAAAACATCAAGGTGAATCAGCGAGTGGAGGGCAGGGTTAAGATCAGGGCGCGAT
This sequence comes from Hibiscus tridactylites, assembly GCA_958450335.1. Taxonomy (NCBI): domain Eukaryota; kingdom Viridiplantae; phylum Streptophyta; class Magnoliopsida; order Malvales; family Malvaceae; genus Hibiscus; species Hibiscus tridactylites. Next base: position 73,037,012 of record OY288272.1, read on the forward strand.
AGTGGTTCGAAAGGCAGTGTTGGTGCACGCCACGACTGGGCGGTGGTGCAGATTGGAGCTGGAGATGGTGGGGGGGGTTTTTGGAGACTTTTTGTATTCATATAATTTTCTCAGATTCGCAATGGCATTAATTATTAGTTGGTGGAAGAAATAATGGTGCATTGAAGGGGGTGGTTGGGTATATCAAACTTTTTACTTTATTTTTATTTTTGAATATCACAAGAGATTGGTTAAAGATATGAGGGTGAAGGCCAAAACCAGAAATTGGCCTTAGTTCAAGTGATTAAGGCATGGGATAACCAAAGCTTGAGTCATGGGTTCAACACTAGTAAGAATTCATCATTTCCCCCCATTTTTTCATTCATTCAAACATGCAAATAGTTGAGTGTTACATGTAAGAAAATGTAAATATACATCTAAAATGATCATAAGTACAAGCAATAATCGACATAAAGGGATACAAATTACACTACTTTTTTCGAGTTATCACTGCGCATGTAGAAAACTAGGTACGAGATTAATTATAGGATTTTGTAAATTCAACCCAAAGGTTCATATATAAAGCTTTTGGGTGAATTAAACCTAGCCTAACATAGTATTATCATTTAAATTTAGGTTTCTAGGGTTTTATATACTTTAGGAACCAATCATCCTTCTCTCAAGCCGTTTGGTCAAGTCTCATCTAAGGGACCATATTTCTTTGTTTATTTTATTCATTCTAAGCTTTAGGTTAAAGTCATTATTCACCTATAAAAGGATGATGCTTTCTTCATTGTTTTTCAGATTTCATTGATTACAAAATAAAGTTCTCTTTGAGTTCATACTTGCAAGAAGTTAAAATTGTGTTTTAGAAGCAAATCGATCTTCAAGTTATTTGGGATTTGTTGTTGAAAATCTTCACACTTTGGGTTGCCGCGTCAATTACAATTAGGAGGGTCGGTTAAAGTTGTATCGTCGAGGTTTCCTTGTTAATTGTGATTAGAAGGGTTCCATGGTACATCTACCAAATCAACACGCTATCTTCATCTTCTACATCAATCTTCATTGACACCATCTCCATAATCAAGCCTGAAATTTCAGTTTTTCTTTAACTCTTCTTTTTAATCTTTTTTGTTTAACTCATACTTGTTTTCATCTAATCTATCATATTTACCTTGTTTCTGTAATTTTTGGTTCTTAATTTTTAGAATTTCAAGAAACACCAAACTGGTTCTGTAACACCCCACGCCCATGTTAGGAGCGAGAGGCGTTACTCAAACAGAACACATAACACAAAACATATATAAACATGTAATCAGAGAATCGAACATGAGAACATATAAAACCATACTAACATACATAACATTACATGTAGGTGGGCTAACAAAAACTTTCTTATAATCTATCAAAACATATCATGTTAACCACTTTAACATATAAACTTTATAATTCAATCATGTTAAACACAAAACATTAACAACTTGGGTTAACCTACTAATCATATTAAAACATGTTTACAAATCAAAACAATCATCTAAGAACCAATTTGAACCAATTCATGCCTAATAAGCGTTCAGCTAACATATTACATAACATATACAAACAAGAAATCACTTATCGTAGCATATTATAACTTTTAACCATATATACATTCATATTCATTAACAATCAACCTATTCATATAGAGATTATGTTCGAACTATAACAAAACCACATAGGCATTCGAACGAAACATATCAACCATATAGATTCATTTCAATTCAACATCTAGATACATATATGATCCTAAGTTCATAACACCCTAACATATACAAGCTATATCATCATAAACCATTTTAATACACCATATACTTAAACAACATGTAACATTTTCCAAGGTTTACTTTAAGTCATAATCAACCATACTCATATATAAACATCATCCAAAACATGGGCATACAACTTGTTTACTATTAACATATCAAACATCATGCTTAAACATATCTTATATAATTAGAATCCAAACTAGCATATCCAAATACCCAAAATGCAGGTGACATTCTAACATGTAACTATGCCACCCTCTAGGAGTCTAAGCAAAACTATATCATATTTGAGTCTTGGCTTGTGATTTCTCCCAGATCAAAATAGGTAGCTTTCGAATATCAACGACCTTTTTTTGCAAGAAGGAAATAAGAGGTGGTAAGTACGTTATGTACATAGTGAGGTAGTTTCTATAATTTACTAATTCAATCTTTTAATATGTTATTTATACAATTAAGGTTACCTAGCTAGGCTTAACACTAACAAGTCACTCTTAGCTAGCTTATCTCATGCTCTAGTAGACTTAGCTATTTCCATTCATGCCATATCATCAAGTCATATAAACATACTCACATTCAATGTCAAACAAACATACCAATGTATAACAAAACCAAAGAACAAGAATCATATATCAATGTCATATTCAAACATAGTATCATGTCATTTGTTCAATTCTAATAGGTATTTCTCCATAATATCATGTTCAATTCATGTTGTCATGTAAAATACAAGATCATATCATAGCATTGATCACATTTTCATATCATCCGAATAGGGTCATTACCCATATCAATCATATCATTTCATATAGCATGTAACCATGTATCATTTAACCATTTCATTGATCATGTAAAGTCGTATTGTGGGTTATTAAGTTTTTCCTTGGATGATTAAGTGGACTAGGTAATCAAGTCAATAGGTACCAAGTACCAACATATAACAATAGATGCTCAAAGCACCAAAGATCAGTAGATACGCAATGTATTGAGGTGTCTAACTACACCATTCAACTTGTAACTTGTAACAGTAGACGCTCATGTATCAGTAGGTGACTAACCACCGTTAAATTAGTAGAGCTCAGACACTAAGGCATGCCCTTCTACCTAAGAACCACTAGTCAACCAAGGACTTGTAATGTCTTTTACATTTTCATTCAATTCAAGCAAGAGTTTTACAAACACCACTCAATCAAGCCTTGATTCCTCCAACAATTATTATCCAATTTGGTCTTAAACAATCAACATAAAACATATATTAGAATTGTAACGCCCCAATTTTGGGCTTAGAAGTTTTGGGTTTGGACCGGGCCGGTCGGGTTGCGGTTCGAATATAAAAGGGTGAATTTAGGAAAACCTAGTTCGGGTTGCATTAAAAATATGGAAAAATGTCTTAAAATCCTCTTTTATTATATATAAGAGAATGTTGAAATCAATTTTTCAAAATGAGGTTTGGAAGTGTGACATTTTGGGTTAGTGACCAAAATGTAATTTTTGAAAACTGTGTGACTGTTTTAAAAAGGATTGAAACTTTGAATCTTTAAGGAGCTATTTACCCAATGGGAGTTTCTCCAGATTTTTCTTAAATAATAAAGGATTAATTAATGGTTTTTAAATAAAAGTAAAAGGGAGGGAAGATATTTTGACATTTTCCAACTAACTTTTCCAGATTCCCATTTTCCTTTTCTCTCAATTTTCTCTCAACCCAAACACATTTCTCCAGAACATTTCCCTCTGATTTTGACAACCAAATATGAGATTTCAATTCTCTTTTGATCTCTAATCATCTCTTCAACAAAACCTTTGCATTTGCTATTTGGATTTTCAAGAATCTTGGTTCCAAAAAGGGAGAAACTCAAGTTTAGAGGTATGAACGTCCTTCTCCTCTAAATTCTCAGTTCTTTACTGAAATTCCCAAGTTCTCAATCCTTGATTTGTGTTTTATAAAAGGTTTTATAGTTGTGTTCTTGATCTTGGCTTTAAAATGCAAGATTTGGTTGATTTTTGATTAAATTCGTATGATCTGTTGGGCAGTGTTTTGAGGTGTCTTTTTGATGTTAAATGAATGTAATATTGATGAGAAATTGAGGTTTAATCAATGCAATCCCGGATAGGTTGATTTTCCTAAGTTTTGCTTGAGTTCTTGGTTGTTTTTGGAGTGATCTTGATGATTTGCTTTAGCTGCAGGTATAAGGACGTGGTTAGATCCTTTTTGGATGTTAATTGAGGTTTATGAATGTTTAGATTTGATGGATCTTGGCTGGGTAGTGTTGTGGAGTTGTTTGGATGCATTTTCGGTTGTGTTTGGTAGCCGAAAATGGAGTGTGGATGAGAGCAGCGAGTTTAGGTGCTTTCATTGAAGCTATTAATGCATGATGATGCATTAATCCTCTGCTTTGATGTGTTTAAAACAGGGGAGTCATCTTTGGATCCTTGAGGTGGTGATCCGGAAGCTTGATTGGTTTTTCGGCAAGTGGCGAAACGGAATCGGTGAGTGGATTTTGGTTTTCAGCTTTGAAACCAATGTTTTGAAGGTTTGGGAGCTTAGTTTAAGTCTAAGCAACTTAGCTAAGCTCAAGAGTAAGTTTTCGAGAAAACTCTCTTGATGATGAACCATGGTTGGTTGAGTGCAATGTGATGTGTTTTGCATGTTTTAAATTCTGTTTTGGAAGCATGTTTTAGCATGTTTATTTGCTGAGATTATAAGCCATGTGTTGAATGATGCTCAAGGTAAGAGATCCTTGTTTTTGAACATTGTTAAATGTGGTTTTGATGCTTAATGATGCATGATGTTTATGGCTTTGATAAATGATTTAAAACAGTGGAATATTGTTGTTAAATGATGTATATTGGCAAGTGATGGTTTGAGAAAGGTTAAGAACACTATGGTGGTTAAAAGTCCATAGGTGGTTCTTGTTTTAAGAACAACATGGTGGTTAAAATTCCATGGTTGGTTCTTGGTTAAGATCACAAAGGTGGTTAAAAGTCCTTGTGTGAATCTTGTGTATTTTAAGAACAACACGGTGGTTAAAAGTCCATGGTTGGTTCTTGGTTAAGGTCACAAAGGTGGTTAAAAGTCCTTGTGTGAGCCTTGTTTATTTAAGAACACCAAGGTGTTTAAAAGTCCTTGGGTGATTCTTGTTAAGGACACAAAGGTGTTTAAAAGTCCTTGTGTGGTCCTTGTGAATTGTAAGAACATCATGGTGTTTAAAAGTCCATGGATGATTCTTGTGTTAAGGACACAATGGTGTTTAAAAGTCCATGTGTGGTCCTTGTGAATTGTAAGATCACAATGGTGTTTAAAAGTCCATGTGTGGATCTTATGTTGATTGTATCACTTGTGGCCAATATGACATGTTATGAACTTGAAGCATGAAATGCTTGTTTTAAATGCTTATGTGCATGTGCAAATGATGATTTGAACTAAGGTTTATAAATGTGTTTATAAATGCATTATTGTGTTGTTTAAATTGAGCTTTCCTCACTAAGCTATTTGCTTACGCTCTCTCTTTTCTTAAAACCAATAATGCAGAGCATTAAAGTGCATTTGGGGCAGCAAGGAAGCCAAGAATCCAAGTGAAGGTTTTAAGCTCATGTATGGTGAACATTTTCCTAAAACTATTAGCTTTTGGGTATTTGGCAATGGGGGACCTATGTTGTTGTTTTGGGCGATGTTTTGGACTCCCTAAGTTGGTATTATGTTGTTAATGTTGTTAGAACATGTAATTGGCCTTTGTGTGGTGGTTTTGGTATATTGATGCTTGAATGGTTTTCTAAGTAGGAGGCATGCCTATAGAATTGGGGCTTTGTTTAATTGATGATATGTTTGAGTATGGTTGATGCAATTATGTTCCTTATGCATGAATTGACTTGCTGGTATAATTTGGTTGCATTTGGAGCATGTTGGATTGGTCAATTGTATGTTTAAAAAGAAAATTTCTGCAAATCTGGGCAGGCCGTATCGGAACGGGTGCTACCGTTTCGGAACAGGGGCCTAAAATGGCCTAGGCGTTCCGGAACGGGAGGAACCGTTCCGGAACGGAAATGCTACTGCCAAGCCTTGTTTCGGAACCCGTTTCGGAACGGTCCCGCGTTTCGCGTTTCGGAACAGGTCCTCCCTGTTTTGGAACACTCGACCGTTGGACTCTGAATTTGATGGTTATATGTTTTGAAATGTTTGCGTTTTGGTCCTGAATCTTGTTATTGCAATTGAATGAGTTTGAGATGTCCGTTTAAGCTGAAATTTGGCAGAGAAGCATGAAAGATGATTAATTTCATATTGGTAACTTTTAATTGAGATAAGTCCTTGTAATTTCCAGAATTTGCATTTTGGTCCCTAAAGTTGTAATTTGTGCAATTGATTCCCTGAATGTTCTCTGATTGTTATGATCTTTGAATATGATGATCTTGTGATTATATCTAGGGATAATGTGCATCTAGACAAGATTAAAAAGAAAAAAAGGGGTCGTTAATCAAGGTTGACTTTCAGGTTGACTTTGGTTTTCCCCGTGTAAACTTCTTAATTCGGTTCAACCGTCTGGGCCGGGTTAAGGGGGTTACATTTGGTGGTATCAGAGCTGAGTTCTCGAGTAATTGGGAATGATTATGCGAATGTTTAAAGTATGTATGCTTTGTATGCTTGTTGAGTGAAAGCATGTTGAGTGAATTGTAAATATGTTGCAATTGTGGTGTATGTTGTGGTGAAGCATGTTGTGGGTACCCATTGCCAAATCAAAGCTAATGTAATGATATTGTTTTTAAGTGGAAATGAGCTTGAGTACTTGGATTGCTTACCTTGCTGAGCTTGACTTTGTTTTATTGCATTGTGATTGCATTGTTAGTGTATGGCACCTCGTAGAGAAGTGAGGGTTAGTACGCGAGCTATGGCTCAGAACGAAAATGAAGAGAACGCTGAGAATGCTATGGATTTACCTCCTCCGCCTGGTGGTGGTGGTGCTGAGGGTGAAGGAGCTGGTGTTGCAGCTGGTGCTGGGGTCGCTGGACCTGAAGCTGGTCAGGGGCAAGCTGTTCCTGACATGACGATGTTGGTTCAAGCTATTGCTGGTGCTTTTCGAGCGGCGGTAGCTGGAGCTCAAGGAGCTGGGCATCAGGGAGATGCTGGAGTTAGAATGCCCTTGGAACGTTTGCGCAGTCTGGGAGGGACTCAGTTCAGGGGTTTGTCTGCGGAAGGTTCTGAATCTTGGCTACAGAGTACCAAGAGAATCTTGGGGCAGATGAGTTGCACTGATGTGCAGAAGCTTGGCTGTGTGGTATCCTTGCTACAGGACGATGCGTATACGTGGTGGACAACCACTATCTCTGGGATGGCGGAAGCTGATGTAACTTGGACGTTCTTTCAGAACGCGTTCAAGAGAAGGTATCTGGGTGTGAGGTACCTAGATGAAAAGAAGAGGGAGTTCATGTCTCTTACCCAGGGGAGCATGTTTGTGGCTGAGTATGAGGTCCAGTTTGTCCGACTCAGTCAGTACGCACCTGAGCTTGTTCCGGATGAGCGGGAGAGGTGTGAAAGATTCCGTTATGGTTTGGTGACGGAAGTAAAGATGTATGTGCTGGCTATCGAGTATAATGATTTCGATGTGCTGGTTGGCCGAGCAAAGGACATTGAGATGAACTTGGGTTTATCTTCTAGAAGTGCTGGTTCTGGTGCTGGTAAGCGAGTTGCTGAATATAGTTCCGGTGGTGGACGGAACAAGAGGGGACGTGATCAGAAGTATCAGTCCTCAGCTAAGCGAGGTGGTGGTGCGCCTGCTCAGGGAGGCAAGGCTAGAGTTGATCCGAGCGCATGTTGGACATGTGGATCACGTGGCCATATGAAGCGAGATTGTCCTCGAGCTGTGAGGGAGGTGCAAGCTCCTGTTGTGGCGGCTGGTAATGCATGCTGGAACTGTGGATCTACGGATCACTTGAGGAGAGAGTGTCCTATGTTGGCTGGTGGCCAAGTGCGTGCTCCTGTTGTTGTTGCACCACAGAGAGGTCGTGGGCGCGGCCGTGGTAACTTCCAGCGTAGAGAGGAAGGTGGTCGTAATGTGGCCCATGTTTTAGCTGTTCAGCCTGAGGGTGGTGGCCAGGCTAGAGTGTTTGCTCAGAGGGAGGGGAGGAATGACGCGGATGTGATCGCAGGTACTTTTACTTTGCAATCCTTGTCGTTACTTTCCTTGATTGATTCTGGATCTACGCACTCATACATATTGCGTGAGCATGCTGAATTGCTTGGTTTGCCTGTTGAGTCTTTGGATGTTGGTATGCGTGTCACTAGTTCTTTTGGTGAGACTGTTGTGACTCGAAAGCTTTATAGAAGATGTCCTTTGGTTGTTCAAGATCATGTTTTTCATGTTGACCTTATGGAGTTACCTTTCTATGGTTTTGATGTAATCCTTGGTATGGATTGGCTTGCTGAGCATTGAGCTGTAGTGGATTGTGAAAATAAGCGAGTTTCATTGAAGCTTGCGGATGATTATGAGGTAGTTGTGGTTGGTGAGAATGTGAAGTTTTTTGCCAATGTGGTGCCTACATTGGAGGCGATCCGGATGCTGAGGCAGGGTTGTGAAGCTTACCTAGCTTTTGTGATGAATCCTAGCTCTAAGGAGTTGCGTGTGCAAGATATCAGGATTGTGAAAGAGTTTCCTGGTGTGTTTCCTGAGGAGTTGCCTGGGTTACCTCCTAATCATGAAGTGGAGTTTGGGATTGAGCTGTATGAAAACACAACTCCTGTGTCCATTACCCCTTATAGAATGGCACCTAAAGAGTTGAAGGAGCTGAAGACGCAATTGCAAGAGTTGCTTGACCGTGGGTTCATTTGGCCGAGTGTGTCACCTTGTGATGCACCGGTCTTGTTTGTGAAGAAAAAGGATGGCACTATGAGAATGTGCATTGATTATCGTCAGCTGAACAAGTTGACTATCAAGAATCGATATCCTTTGCCGAGAATCGATGATCTCTTTGATCAATTTCGGGGAGCAGCTGTGTTCTCTAAGATTGACTTGAGGTCAGGGTATTACCAGTTGAAGGTAAAGGATGTGGATGTGCCTAAGACAGCTTTCAGGACGAGGTATGGGCATTATGAGTTCCTTGTGATGCCGTTTGGTTTTACAAATGCTCCTGCGGCTTTTATGGACATGATGAATCGTGTGTTTCATGAATACCTGGATAAGTTTGTTGTGGTGTTCATCGATGATATCCTCGTGTACTCGCGTACTGAGGAGGAGCATGAAGAGCATTTGAGGATTGTGTTGCAAGCTTTGATGGAGAATCAACTTTATGCCAAGCTGAGCAAGTGTGAGTTATGGTTTAGTGAAGTGGTGTTTCATGGGCTTGTGGTTTCTGCTGAGGGGATTCGTGTTGATCCTCAGAAGATTGAGGTGGTGATGAATTGGAAAGTTCCTAAGTCTGTTCATGAGGTCCGTAGTTTCCTTGGTTTGGCGGGATACTACCGAAGGTTTGTGGATGGGTTCTCAAAGATTGTTGCACCTTTGACAAAGTTGTTGCAGAAGGATGTTAAGTATGAGTGGACGGAAGCGAGACAGCAGGCTTTTGAGAAGCTTAAGGCAGCTTTGACGCAAGATCCGATCTTGGTTCAACCTGAATCAGGGAAAGAGTTTGTGGTGTATAGTGATGCGTCCTATGTTGGTTTGGGATGTGTGTTGATGCAAGAGGGTAAGGTGGTGGCTTATGCTTCACGGCAGTTGAAGGTACATGAGCACAATTATCCTACGCATGATATCGAGTTGGCTGCGGTGGTTTTTGCTTTGAAGATCTGAAGGCATTATCTGTATGGTGAGAAGTGTACTGTGTACACGGATCACAAGAGTTTGAAGTATCTGATGTCTCAGAAGGAGTTGAATCTTAGGCAGCGACGTTGGGTGGAGTTGCTCAAGGATTATGATTTGATGATTGAGTATCACCCTGGAAAAGCTAATGTTGTAGCGGATTCCTTGAGTAGAAAGGTAGCTGTTGAGCTGAGGGCTATGTTTGCCAGTTTGAGTATTTCGCGCTATGGTGGTCTTGTGGCTGAGTTGCAAGTGAAACCATCTTTGGTTCAGCTGATTAAGGAAAAGCAGTTGCTGGATGATTCCTTAGTACCGCATGTTCAGGATATCGCAGAGGGTAGGCCTTCGGATTTCTGTTTTAATGATGATGGAGTGTTGTGTTTTGGGAGTCGGATAGTAGTGCCCAATGATGCTAAATTGAGGCGTGCTATTCTGACTGAAGGTCATAGTAGTCCTTTTGCTATGCACCCTGGTAGTACTAAGATGTATCGTGATCTTCGTGATGAGTACTATTGGGTGGGTTTAAAGAAGGATGTTGCTGAGTTTGTCAGCAAGTGTATGGTGTGTCAGCGAGTTAAGGCTGAGCATCAGTTTCCTTCAGGGTTGTTGCAACCGTTGAGAATTCCTGAATGGAAGTGGGAAAGGATTACCATGGATTTTGTATCTGGTTTACCTTTGTCGCCATCAAAGAAGAATTCGGTGTGGGTGATTGTGGATCGCCTGACGAAGTGTGCGCATTTCTTGCCTGTGCATACTACGTATTCTTTGGATAAGCTTGCGGAGCTGTACATTGCTGAGATTGTGCGGCTGCATGGTGTGCCTAAGTCGGTTGTGTCGGATAGGGATCCGAGGTTTACATCGCGTTTCTAGCAGTGTTTGCATCAGGCTTTGGGTACACGGTTGAATTTCAGTACCTCTTATCATCCTCAGTCGGATGGTAAGTCCGAGCGTGTTATCCAGGTTTTGGAGGATATGTTGCGGTGCTGCGTGATTGAGTTTCAGGGCTCTTGGGAGAAACATTTGCCTTTGGTGGAGTTTGCCTATAACAATAGTTATCAGGCAAGTATTCAAATGGCACCTTATGAAGCTTTGTACGAGAGGAAGTGTAGGACTCCTCTTTGTTGGACTGAAACAGGTCAGAAGTTGGTTTCGATGTCGGCTTTGTTGAAAGGAACCACCGAGAAGGTGAAGCTCATTTGTGAGCGTTTGAAGGCAGCTTCTGATCGGCAAAAGTCTTACGCGGATTTGAAGCGTAAGGAGATTGAGTATGTGGTGGGTGACCGTGTGTTTCTGAAGGTTTCGCCTTGGAAAAAGGTGATGAGGTTTGGTCGTAAGGGTAAGTTGAGCCCTAGGTACATTGGACCATACGAGGTGATTGAGCGTGTGGGTCCTGTTGCGTACAAGTTGAGGTTACCTCAAGAGTTGGAAAAGATTCATGATGTGTTTCATGTTTCTATGCTTCGGAAGTATAGATCGGATCCTTCACATGTGATGCCTGTGGAAGAAGTGGAATTGAATCCGGATTTGACCTATGATGAGGAACCGGTGAAGATTCTGGATTCGGACAGCAAAGTTCTTCGAGGCAAGACCATTGAGTTGGTAAAGGTGTTGTGGAAGCATCGTGGTGTTGAAGAAGCCACGTGGGAACGAAAGGACGAAATTTCTTAAGGGGGGAGAGTTGTAACGCCCCAATTTTGGGCTTAGAAGTTTTGGGTTTGGACCGGGCCGGTCGGGTTGCGGTTCGAATATAAAAGGGTGAATTTAGGAAAGCCTAGTTCGGGTTGCATTAAAAATATGGAAAAATGTCTTAAAATCCTCTTTTATTATATATAAGAGAATGGTGAAATCAATTTTGCAAAATGAGGTTTGGAAGTGTGACATTTTGGGTTAGTGACCAAAATGTAATTTTTGAAAACTATGTGACTGTTTTAAAAAGGATTGAAACTTTGAATCTTTAAGGAGCTATTTACGCAATGGGAGTTTCTCCAGATTTTTCTTAAATAATAAAGGATTAATTAATGGTTTTTAAATAAAAGTAAAAGGGAGGGAAGATATTTTGGCATTTTCCAACTAACTTTTCCAGATTCCCATTTTCCTTTTCTCTCAATTTTCTCTCAACCCAAACACATTTCTCAAGAACATTTCCCTCTGATTTTGACAACCAAATATGAGATTTCAATTCTCTTTTGATCTCTAATCATATCTTCAACAAAACCTTTGCATTTGCTATTTGGATTTTCAAGAATCTTGGTTCCAAAAAGGGAGAAACTCAAGTTTAGAGGTATGAACGTCCTTCTCCTCTAAATTCTCAGTTCTTTACTGAAATTCCCAAGTTCTCAATCCTTGATTTGTGTTTTATAAAAGGTTTTATAGTTGTGTTCTTGATCTTGGCTTTAAAATGCAAGATTTGGTTGATTTTTGATTAAATTCGTATGATCTGTTTGGGCAGTGTTTTGAGGTGTCTTTTTGATGTTAAATGAATGTAAAATTGATGAGAAATAGAGGTTTAATCAATGCAATCCCGGATAGGTTGATTTTCCTAAGTTTTGCTTGAGTTCTTGGTTGTTTTTGGAGTGATCTTGATGATTTGCTTTAGCTGCAGGTATAAGGACGTGGTTAGATCCTTTTTGGATGTTAATTGAGGTTTATGAATGTTTAGATTTGATGGATCTTGGCTGGGTAGTGTTGTGGAGTTGTTTGGATGCATTTTCGGTTGTGTTTGGTAGCCGAAAATGGAGTGTGGATGAGAGCAGCGAGTTTAGGTGCTTTCATTTAAGCTATTAATGGATGATGATGCATTAATCCTCTGCTTTGATGTGTTTATAACAGGGGAGTCATCTTTGGATCCTTGAGGTGGTGATCCGGAAGCTTGATTGGTGTTTCGGCAAGTGGCGAAACGGAATCGGTGAGTGGATTTTGGTTTTCAGCTTTGAAACCAATGTTTTGAAGGTTTGGGAGCTTAGTTTAAGTCTAAGCAACTTAGCTAAGCTCAAGAGTAAGTTTTCGAGAAAACTCTCTTGATGATGAACCATGGTTGGTTGAGTGCAATGTGATGTGTTTTGCATGTTTTAAATTCTGTTTTGGAAGCATGTTTTAGCATGTTTATTTGCTGAGATTATAAGCCATGTGTTGAATGATGCTCAAGGTAAGAGATCCTTGTTTTTGAACATTGTTAAATGTGGTTTTGATGCTTAATGATGCATGATGTTTATGGCATTGATAAATGATTTAAAACAGTGGAATATTGTTGTTAAATGATGTATATTGGCAAGTGATGGTTTGAGAAAGGTTAAGAACACTATGGTGGTTAAAAGTCCATAGGTGGTTCTTGTTTTAAGAACAACATGGTGATTAAAATTCCATGGTTGGTTCTTGGTTAAGATCACAAAGGTGGTTAAAAGTCCTTGTGTGAATCTTGTGTATTTTAAGAACAACACGGTGGTTAAAAGTCCATGGTTGGTTCTTGGTTAAGGTCACAAAGGTGGTTAAAAGTCCTTGTGTGAGCCTTGTTTATTTAAGAACACCAAGGTGTTTAAAAGTCCTTGGGTGATTCTTGTTAAGGACACAAAGGTGTTTAAAAGTCCTTGTGTGGTCCTTGTGAATTGTAAGAACATCATGGTGTTTAAAAGTCCATGGATGATTCTTGTGTTAAGGACACAATGGTGTTTAAAAGTCCATGTGTGGTCCTTGTGAATTGTAAGATCACAATGGTGTTTAAAAGTCCATGTGTGGATCTTATGTTGATTGTATCACTTGTGGCCAATATGACATGTTATGAACTTGAAGCATGAAATGCTTGTTTTAAATGCTTATGTGCATGTGCAAATGATGATTTGAACTAAGGTTTATAAATGTGTTTATAAATGCATTATTGTGTTGTTTAAATTGAGCTTTCCTCACTAAGCTATTTGCTTACGCTCTCTCTTTTCTTAAAACCAATAATGCAGAGCATTAAAGTGCATTTGGGGCAGCAAGGAAGCCAAGAATCCAAGTGAAGGTTTTAAGCTCATGTATGGTGAACATTTTCCTAAAACTATTAGCTTTTGGGTATTTGGCAATGGGGGACCTATGTTGTTGTTTTGGGCGATTTTTAGGACTCCCTAAGTTGGTATTATGTTGTTAATGTTGTTAGAACATGTAATTGGCCTTTGTGTGGTGGTTTTGGTATATTGATGCTTGAATGGTTTTCTAAGTAGGAGGCATGCCTATAGAATTGGGGCTTTGTTTAATTGATGCTATGTTTGAGTATGGTTGATGCAATTATGTTCCTTATGCATGAATTGACTTGCTGGTATAATTTGGTTGCATTTGGAGCATGTTTGATGGGTCAATTGTATGTTTAAACAGCAAATTTCTGCAAATCTGGGCAGGCCGTATCGGAACGGGTGCTACCGTTTCGGAACAGGGGCCTAAAATGGCCTAGGCGTTCCGAAACGGGAGAAACCGTTCCGGAACGGAAATGCTACTGCCAAGCCTTGTTTCGGAACCCGTTTCGGAACGGTCCCGCGTTTCGGAACATGTCCTCCCTGTTTCGGAACACTCGACCGTTGGGCTCTGAATTTGATGGTTATATGTTTTGAAATGTTTGCGTTTTGGTCCTAAATCTTGTTATTGCAATTGAATGAGTTTGAGATGTCCGTTTAAGCTGAAATTTGGCAGAGAAGCATGAAAGATGATTAATTTCATATTGGTAACTTTTAATTGAGATAAGTCCTTGTAATTTCCAGAATTTGCATTTTGGTCCCTAAAGTTGTAATTTGTGCAATTGAGTCCCTAAATGTTCTCTGATTGTTATGATCTTTGAATATGATGATCTTGTGATTATATCTAGGGATAATGTGCATCTAGACAAGATTAAAAAGAAAAGGGTCGTTAATCAAGGTTGACTTTCGGGTTGACTTTGGTTTTCCCCGTGTAAACTTCTTAATTCGGTTCAACCGTCTGGGCCGGGTTAAGGGGGTTACAAGAATTCATTCCAATCATATTCAATCATATAAACCAATATAAACTCAATGCATTATGAAACCGCCCCTTATTCTGGAAGTTTTTAGCACCTGACACTAATCTGTCCATAACTTATTACACACAACTCCAAATTATGAGGTCTTTAACAATCTAGAAAGCTTATTTACACAGATAAAATTCTATGTATGGCTCATAGTTTTCCCATTCCTACATCAATGCAGTTTAATACGTTAATACATGACATTTACAGTGGCCTAATCTGTCCATTGTTTGCAACATGTAACTTTAGTGACCATCTGACCTATGATCCATTCCACATTTGATTCTGAGTTTTTAACCACTTTTAAACACAACTAATATAATTATTATCAAGTTCCAATAGCTTCAAAAACAGGGCATTAAGGTCCCTTAATCAACCATTTTTCTAGATTAGTCCAGACTAGTCATTTAAACATATTATTAACTTTAAACACTAATTCCAAGTTATTAATCACCTTAAACATGTTACTAATCAAACATTACTATATTCCCATGATTCTTAACAATTTTACCAGATCTTATAAACATCAAATTAGCCCTTAAACATTTCCATAATTGTGGTTTAACCCAGGCAGTCTTCATTTTCAATTCAAACATAACCCGTTTAATTCTAATAAAATTTCCAGACATTCTAGCAACATTTTCAAACATGTGAGACCTCTATCTTATAGTATTTGTTATCCTCTACAATTTTTCTCATCAAAAGTTTTTCAAATTCGAACTCTAACATGGCCAAAAATCCGTTTTAATCCATGTGCTCCTTTTAGTACGAAACTGGAGAAATTCATGTTCTAAGTTTCATGCATGCAAATTTCTAGATTTATAATCAATATAACATTTTCTAAATGCTTATAACACATCATTAAACCTTTCTAAACATGGATTTCAACATAATCAAACCAATAATTCAGCCAAAAATCATCAAAAACATCAAACAATAATGCTTGACATAGTCGATACTTACATATACACATGCATGAATACTTTAAGCTATTCCACTTAATTTTCCTTCACATGCATGAGCTTTCTCACACTAGATTTCTAAATTTTAAGCTCTTAAAATTCTCTCTCTTTTATTTTGTTTAGAACCGGGGGAAATGAATGGAAAAGATGGAGAAGAAGATAGTGGTTTACACATGTTTTGTTTTTAATCTTAGTTGGTTGGTTCTCACTTGAATAAAGGACACTTGGATAGGTTTCTCACCATATATTTATCCACTCAAATCCCACTATGGCCTTATTATATTATATTTTAATTCCCACTAATAACATATTTTCTTGGTCCTTTAACTTCTCAAAGTCGTTTCATATTTTAGGCTACAACCTCTTTTGTACCATATTTCAGGTTACACTTCACTTGTACCACATTTTAGGCTACAACCTCTTCTCGTCCAGATAATGGACCCCAAAGAACTTTTTCTTGAACACATTCACGAAAAAGGCCCAATCAATTTCATCCTGCTCCATCACAGTTGTGATAGTCGTCCAC
Organism: Hibiscus tridactylites; assembly: GCA_958450335.1. Taxonomy (NCBI): domain Eukaryota; kingdom Viridiplantae; phylum Streptophyta; class Magnoliopsida; order Malvales; family Malvaceae; genus Hibiscus; species Hibiscus tridactylites. The sequence goes on from OY288272.1 coordinate 73,053,070, forward strand.
CATGTATATGTATCGCCATGTAACAATGACACTACACATCCCAATTTCTGGACATTATCACAGTTCATCTGTCCCAAGATTTGCTTGGTACTCTCAATTCAAGCCTCAGACCCCTCAGGAGTCAGCCCTCTAAAATCAGCACCGCCCAGGCTACATAAACGCTCCAGAGGCAACCCAGGATTGGCACCCTACTGTGGTGCAGCTGCATGTAAACCAGCTACTGCCACCTGAAAGGCACCGGCAATAGCTTGTACCAGAACTATTATATCCGGAACACCTTTCCCCGGTGCTCCCTCAGGTGCAACACCTCCAGCACCAGCTCTAGCCCCAACTCTTGTCTCATCACCTCCATGTGGTCCACCCGGAGGAGGAGGCAGTAGATTCTATACTCGTTCTTCCTGCCCATCTTTGGCCACAACTCGGGCATTGCCCCTCGGCTCTCGTCTCGGACCCATGTTGAAAGAAGTGGACTATAATGCAAATATAACAATAAAATCAATCAGGCTTTCGGTAGCAAGGACCTAAGTCACTCAATTTCATTAGCTCAAAAAAAATTTCCTTTATCAGTAGCTTTGGCAATGGGTACCCCAGTCATACCTCAACTATCACAAAAAATCAACTTACAATACCATCATATCATCAACATACGATCATATTCAACACACATATAATTCACAACATCCAATCATAGCATAACATCCATATTTAACCAAAATCATACTTTTCTCACCCAACATGTCGTTAATACCAATACAAGCATCAAAAACTCACCAAATTAACTTACCATCATCCCCAATTCTTTCGAAACCTAGCTCTAATACCAACAAATGTAACCCTCTTAGCCCGGACTAGACGCTCGACTCGAACTAAGATGATTAGACGGGAAAAACTGAAGCCAACTCGCTAAAGCCAACTTCGATTAATGACCCTTTTTATAGATACATTTTAAGTCCTATGTGTTCAACAAAGCATTTAGAAGAAAACAACACAGCGATCGACGTTCGTTTAGGGGTTCAATTGTGCAAGTTACACATTTAAGAACTAAACTGTAATTTTAGCAAATTATAGGGACCAATCCAATTTAAGATTACCTTCCATCAATTAGTCATGAAACATGTTTCCATGTCAATTTTCATCAAAACGGACCATCCAAACTCATCCTATTTCACATACAAAATTTAGGGACCAAAATGTAACTTTTTAAACTTTAAAAGATACTTTTAACTGAAATCAACGGTCGAGTATCGGTACCCTTGAGGCCCGTATCGATACGCGGGAAGACATTAGCTCAATTGGGAAAAAGGTATCGATACCCTTCCCTGCGTATCGGTACACCCTTCAAAGATAGCCTAAGTGTATCGATGCGTGGGCTAATCGTATCGATACCCTTGCGTTGTTTAGCCTGCAAAAAGCCTTTGAGTATCAATACTCTAACCGAGTATCGATACACATACCAGATTAGGCTTCACAAACAACTCCAAAATACATTTTAATCAGCCAAGCATGCTCAAGCATCAATAGATAAACATCCCAAGCATATGCAACATGTCAATCATGCTTAAATACAACTACAAGGGTTTTACCAATCCATCACTTGTAATTCTAGTAAGCTCTAGCATGCATCTCATGAGCAATGTCGTAAAACATACGAAAAAGCATCATTCTTCCTCAAACAACATATAATGGCCATTCTACAAACCCAAATAGACAATCAACATATCCCAACAGGAAGTTCTTAAACAAAACTCCCAAACCGAGGTTCTTTCCCCATTGCCAAAATCTACTTATTTAAAATCACAAAAGTTCATACTTGAGTTTGAGTGACGAATTAGGTGCTATCACTTGCTACTCCTCAGACCTCAAGCTTAGTTATATGCATTGTTGGAAAAAGGAGCGTAAGCACTCTTGCTTGGTGAGGGAAAGCTCAACACACATCAACAATGCAGTTTTTAAAACACAAATTGAAACCATATCATGCTCAATCTCAATTCAACCTTTCAAAACCAAAGAAAACCATTCTTTAACCATGTTCTACACGTATCATTAGTCCCATGCATTGTTCACAATGCAAATCCACATTAAGCCTCACTTGCTTAATTCACTTGCATAGATTTTTCCTATGCAACATCTCATCATCAAGCGTCTCATGCACAATAATCAATTATGCATTCATTATAATCATGATATATGGGTAACAATAAACAAATATATTGGCTTACATCATCCCGGCATAGGCTCACCCCTATCCGTTGTGATAGACTCACCTCTATCACTTTACAAACAATATCGGATACACGGACTTGTATAGGCTAACCCCTAGACTCAATGATGGGCTCACCTCTATCTTAATGGCTACGAATGGAATTAGGCTCACCCTAACCCATAGTGATAGACTCACCTCTACCACCCGCAATAGGATCACCCCTATTACGTCACGTAGCTAGACACACGTACGATTTATAGATTATAGTGCACTCACATCCTATTGGTCGACCAACGTATTCGTATATTAAAAATAGATCATCCACTTGCCAATATACCCATAAAACCATGTTAACTCACTACTTAAAATGCATCATTAAAAATCATCTCATATCCCAAAATCAACATGCTTTGTAACGCCCCGGTTTTGGGCTTAGTAGTTTTGGGCGTTGACCGGTTTGGTCAAAGTGCTGTTCGAATCTAAAGAGGTGAAATTAGGAAAGCCTAGTTCGGGTTGCATTAAAAATATGGAAAATGTTCTAAAATCATCTTTTAATATAATTAAGTGAACTGTGAAATCAATTTTGGAAAATGAGTTTTGGAAGGGTGACATTTTGGCTAGTGACCAAAACGTAATTTTTGAAAGTTTGGTGATTGTTTTCGAAAGGGTTGGAACTTTGAATCTTTAAGGAGCTATTAATCCAAAAGTAGTTTCTCCAGATTTTTTCTAAGATATTTTGTGATATATTCTGATTTTAAAAGATGTCAAAAGAGGAGGGAAAAGCCATTTGGCTATTTTGTTAACTAACTTTCCAATTTTCTTTCTCTCATTTTCTCTCAACCCAAACACCTTATTTCCAGAGAATTGTTTCTGATTTTCTCTCCTAAATCTCTCCTTTCAACTCTCTTTTGATTCCTAATCAACATATCTACAAAACCTCATCATTTGCTACTTGATTCATCAAGGTTTTTGATTCCAAAAAGAGGAGAAACTCAAGTTTGGAGGTAAGAACGTCCTTCTCCTCTAAACTATCAGTTCTTTACTGAAATTCCTAAGTTTTCAATCCTTAATTGATGATTTATTAAAGGCTTTTGAGTTGTGAATTGGATCTTGGCTTATAATGCAAGATTTGGTGATTTTTGATGATTTTCGTTTAATCTGATAAATCTGTGATTTGAGATGTGTTTTTGATGTTAATTGAACATTAAATTGATAAGGAATTGAGTTTTGATTAATGCAATCCCGGATAGGTTAGGTTTCCTAAGTTTAGCTTGTGTTTCTTGGTTGTTTTTGAGGTGATCTTGAGGATCTGGTGTTGCTGGAGGTATAAGGATGTTTATAGGCTCTTTTTAGATGTTAAATGATGTTAAAGGATGTTAGGTTTTGATGGTTTATGGCTGGGCTTTGTTGAGAAGTGGTTTGGATGCATTTTCGGTTGTGTTTGGTAGCCGAAAATGGAGTGTGGATGAGAGCAGCGAGTTTAGGTGCTTTCATTGAAGCAATTAATGCATGATGATGCATTAATCCTCTGCTTTGATGTGTTAAAACAGGGGAGGCATCTTTGGATCCAAGAGTTGTTGATCCGGAAGCTTGATTTGGTGCTTCGGCAAGAGGCGAAGTGGAATCGGTGAGTGAAAATGGTTTTCGGCTTTGAAACCAATGTCTTGGGAGCTTAGTTTAAGTCTAAACAACTTTGCTAAGCTCAAGTGTAAGTTTTCGGAAAGTACTCTCTAGTGGTGGCCATGATTTTGTTTTGATGCAATGTGGTTTATTGCATGATTTAAATACTGTTTTGAAAGCATGATTTAGCATGGTATTTGCTGTTGTTGTAAGCCATATGTTGAAGGAAGCTCAAGGTAAGAGTTCCTTGTTTTTGTACATTGATAAAATGTGGTTTGGTGCTTTTAAATGCATGATGTATATGGCTTGGTTTAATGCTTTAAAACAGTGGATAAATTGATGATAATGATGTATATTGGCAAGTGATGTTTTGAAAAGGTTAAGGTCACTAAGGTGGTTAAAAGTCCTTGAGTGAGCCTTGTTTACTTAAGAACATCAAGGTGGTTAAAAGTCCTTGGATGGTTCTTGTTATGGACACAAAGGTGGTTAAAAGTCCTTGTGTGATCCTTTCCATGGTGTTTAAAAGTCCATGGGGCCATGGTGTTTAAAAGTCCATGAGGCCAAGGTGTTTAAAAGTCCTTGGGGCCAAGGTGTTTAAAAGTCCTTGGAGTGAAACTTGATACGGACACAAAGGTGGTTAAAAGTCCTTGTGTGGTCCTTTCCATGGTGATTAAAAGTCCATGGGCCAAGGTGTTTAAAAGTCCTTGGGGCCAAGGTGTTTAAAAGTCCTTGGGGTGAAAGTTGATGAACTTGTTTTTAAAGAAATGGAACTTATCACTTGTGGCCAATATGACAAGTTATGATATGAAGCATGAGATGCTTGTTTTAAGTATGCTTTTGAGCATGAGCAATTGATGATTTGAAGCATGATTTATAAATTTTTTATAAATGCATTATTGAATGGTTTTATGAGCATTCCTCACTAGCTTTTGCTTACGCTCTCTTTCGTTTTCTTAATTCAATAATGCAGAACATTAGAGTACTTTGAGGGCAGCAAGAAGGGCAAGCAATCAAGTGAAAGTAAAGCTCAAAGTATGGAAGGTTTCTAAAGTACACTTTTAGCTTTTGGTAATTTGGCAATGGGGGACCTATGTGTATGTTTTGGGAGAGGTTTTGAACTCCCTAAGTATGTTGAATGTTGATGAGAATGCTGGTTTAAGTGTTTGGCTTTATATGCTTGAATTGGAAGTTTATGCTTGGATGGCTTGCTTGTGTAGGAAGCATGCCTATAGAATTGGGGCTTTACGTATGTGATGTTGTTTTGATGAATTGTTGATGCAAGTATGTCCTATATATGTTGAATTGTATGTTGGTAAAGTTTGGTAGCGTTTGGAGCATGATTGGATGTTTAATTGCATGTTTAAGAATGCATTTTGAGGCAATTTGTGCAGGGCGTTTCAGAACAGTGCCACCCGTTTCGGAACAGGTGCCTTAAACAAGCCCAGGCGTCCGAAACGGGAGGGACCGTTCCGAAACGGTTTGGCTACTGCCAGCCCGTGTTGCGGTACGCGTTGCGGAACGGCCCCGCGTTTCGAAACGGGCTCTGCCTGTTTCGGAACGGGCGACCGTTAGGGGCTGACATTGGCAGTTAAATGTTTTGACTTGTTTGCATTTTGGTCCTGAATCTTGTTTGTGCAATTGTATGAGTTTGGGAAGTCCTTTCGAGCTGAAATTTCACAGTGAAGTATGGAACCTGATTAATTACAAGATGGTAACTTTAATTTGGGTTAAGTCCTCACATTTATCAGAAATTACAATTTGGTCCCTAAAGTTGTAATTTGTTCTACTGGGTCCCTGTTTGATCTCTGATGTTTGTGATCTTTGAGTATGATGTTTGTGTGATCACAATTAGGGCTAATGTGCATCTAGACAAGATTAAAAAGAAAAAAAAGGGTCGTTAATCAAGGTTGACTTTCGGGTTGACTTTGGTTTTCCCCGTGTGACTTTCTTAATTCGGGTCAACCGTCTAGGCCGGGTTAAGGGGGTTACATTTGGTGGTATCAGAGCCAGGTTATCGAGTAATTGGGAATGAATGTGTGCATGATTGAAGTATGTATGCCTTGTATGCTTGTTGTTGAAAGCATGTTTAGTGGCTTGTGATTTGGATGCAATTGAGATGTATGCTGTGATGTAGCATGTTGTGGGTACCCATTGCCAAATAAAAGCTAATGAAATGATGTTGATTTTCAATGAAATTGAGCTTGAATACTTGGATTGCTTACCTTGCTGGGCCTGACTTTGTTTTATTTGCATTGATGTTGCATGGTAAAAATATGGCACCACGTAGAGAGTTACGAGGTAGTGTGCGAGCTACGGCTCCTAATGAGAACGAGAACGAGGAAAACACGGGTAGTGCAGTGTTACCTCCTCCTCCACCTAGTGGTGGTGGTGCTGAGGGAGGAAGAGCTGAAGCTGCAGCTGGTGCTGGAGCTGCTGGACCAGAGGCTGGTCAGGGGCAAGCTATGCCTGATATGACGATGTTGGTACAAGCTATTGCGGGTGCTTTTCGAGCAGCACTAGCTGGAGCTCAAGGAGTTGGGCATCAAGGAGATGCTGGAGTTAGACTACCTTTGGAGCGTCTGCGTAGTCTTGGTGGGACTGAGTTCAGGGGTATGTCTGCTGAGAGTTCGGAAGCTTGGCTAGAGAGTACCAAGCGAATCTTGGGACAGATGAGTTGCACGGATGTGCAAAAGTTGGGTTGTGTTGTGTCCTTGCTGCAGGACGATGCGTATACGTGGTGGACGACCACCACAGCTGGGATGGCTGAAGCTGATGTGACTTGGACATTCTTTCAGAATGTGTTCAACCGGAGATATCTTGGAGTGAGATATCTTGATGAGAAGAAACGTGAGTTCATGACTCTTACCCAGGGGAGTATGACAGTGGCTGAGTATGAGGTGCAGTTTGTGCGACTCAGTCAGTATGCACCTGAGCTTATTCCTGATGAACGGGAGAGGTGCGAAAGGTTTCGTTATGGTCTTGTAACGGAGGTAAAGATGTATGTGCTGGCCACCGAATATGATGATTTTGATGTGTTGGTGGGCCGAGCCAAGGACATTGAGATGAACTTGGGTTTATCTGCGAAAGGTGCTGGAGCAAGTTCTGGCAAGAGAGCTGCTGAGTATAGTTTCGGAGGTGGACGGAACAAGAGGGGACGTGATCAGAGGTATCAGTCCTCAGCTAAGAGAGGTGGTGGTGCACCTGCTAGAGGAGGGAATGCTAGAGCTGACCCTAGTGCTTGTTGGATCTGTGGTTCACGTGGTCACATGAAGCGTGACTGTCCTCGTGCTGTGAGGGAGGTGCAAGCTCCTGTTGCGGTAGCTGGTTATGGGTGCTGGAATTGTGGTTCTGCAGACCACTTGAGGCGAGATTGTCCGAGGTTGGCTGGTGATCAGGTGCGTGCTCCTGTTGTGGCTGCACCGCAAAGAGGTCGTGGGCGCGGCCGTGGTAACTTCCAGAGGCGTGAGGAGGGTGGTCGTGGAGTAGCCCATGTTGTGGCTATTCAGCCTGAAGGTGGAGGCCAAGCGAGGGTGTATGCTCAGCGTGAGGGAAGGAATGATGCAGATGTGATTGCAGGTACCTTTACTTTGCAATCCTTGTCATTGCTTTCTTTGATTGATTCTGGATCTACGCATTCATACATTTTGCGTGAGCATGCTGAATTGCTTGGTTTGCCTGTTGAGTCTTTGGATGTTGGCGTTCGTGTCACTAGTTCTTTTGGTGAAACTGTTGTGACTCGAAAGCTTTATAGAAGGTGTCCCTTGGTTGTTCAAGAACATGTTTTTCATGTTGATCTTATGGAGTTGCCCTTTTATGGTTTTGATGTAATCCTTGGTATGGATTGGCTTGCTGAGCATCGTGCTGTTGTGGATTGTGAAAATAAGCGTGTTTCGCTTAAGCTTACGGATGATTATGAAGTGGTTGTAGTTGGTGAGAATGTGAAGTTTCTTGCCAATGTTGTTTCTACCTTGGAGGCGAGCAGGATGCTGAGGCAAGGTTGCGAAACTTATCTAGCTTTTGTGATGAATCCTAGCTCTAAGGAGTTGAGGGTGCAAGATATCAGGGTTGTGAAGGAGTTTCCAGGTGTTTTTCCTAAGGAGTTGCCTGGTTTACCTCCTAATCGCGAGGTGGAGTTTGGAATTGAGCTGTATGAGAATACAACTCCTGTGTCCATTACTCCCTATAGAATGGCACCTAAGGAGCTGAAGGAGCTGAAGACGCAGTTGCAAGAGCTGCTTGATCGTGGTTTCATCCGGCCGAGTGTGTCACCTTGGGGAGCACCGGTCTTGTTTGTGAAGAAGAAAGATGGCACTATGAGGATGTACATTGATTACCGTCAACTGAATAAGTTGACTATCAAGAATCGGTATCCTTTGCCGAGGATTGATGATCTCTTTGATCAATTTCGGGGAGCTGCTGTGTTCTCTAAGATTGACTTGAGGTCAGGGTATTATCAGTTGAAGGTGAAGGATGTGGATGTGCCTAAGACAACTTTCAGGACAAGGTATGGGCATTATGAGTTCCTTGTGATGCCGTTTGGTTTGACAAATGCTCCTGTTGCTTTCATGGACATGATGAACCGTGTGTTTCATGAATACCTGGACAAGTTCGTTGTGGTGTTCATTGATGATATCCTTGTGTACTCGCGTACAGAGGAGGAGCACGAAGAGCATTTTAGGATTGTTTTGCAAGCTTTGTTGGAGAATCAGCTTTATGCTAAGCTGAGCAAGTGTGAGTTCTGGCTTAAGGAGGTGGTGTTTCTTGGGCATGTGGTCTCAGCTGAGGGGATTCGTGTTGATCCTCAGAAGATCGAGGCGGTGATGAACTGGAAGGTTCCTAAGTCTGTCCACGAGGTCCGTAGTTTCCTTGGTTTGGCAGGATACTACCGAAGGTTTATGGATGGTTTTTCCAAGATTGCTGCTCCTTTGACGAAGTTGTTGCAGAAAGATGTTAAGTATGAGTGGACGGAAGCGAGACAGCAGGCTTTTGAGAAGCTGAAGGCGGCTTTGACGCAAGCTCCTATCTTGGTTCAGCTTGAATCAGGGAAAGAGTTTGTGGTTTACAGTGATGCATCTTATGTTGGTTTGGGGTGTGTGCTGATGCAAGAGGGTAAGGTGGTGGTTTATGCATCGCGGCAGTTGGAAGTGCATGAGCGCAATTACCCTACGCATGATATTGAGCTGGCTGCAGTGGTTTTTGCTCTGAAGATCTGGAGGCATTATCTGTATGGTGAGAAGTGTACTGTGTACACGGATCACAAGAGTTTGAGGTATCTGATGTCTCAGAAGGAGTTGAATCTTAGGCAGCGTCGTTGGTTGGAGTTGCTCAAGGATTATGATCTGACGATTGAGTATCATCCAGGAAAGGCTAATGTTGTTGCGGATGCCTTGAGTAGGAAGGTAGCTGTTGAGCTAAGGGCTATGTTTGCTAGCTTAAGCATATCGCGAGATGGTGGTCTTGTTGCTGAGTTGCAGGTGAAACCATCGTTGGTTCAGTTGATCAAGGATAAGCAGTTGTTGGATGATTCCTTGGTGTCTCATGTTCAGGATATCGCGGAGGGTAGACCTTCGGATTTCTGCTTTAATGATGATGGTGTGTTGTGTTTTGGGAGTCGGATAGTAGTGCCTGCTGATGCTGAGTTGAGGCGTGCTATTCTGACTGAAGGCCATAGTAGTCCTTTTGCTATGCACCCTGGTAGTACTAAGATGTATCGTGATCTTCGTGATGAGTACTATTGGGTGGGTTTGAAGAAGGATGTTGCGGAGTTTGTGAGCAAGTGTTTGGTGTGTCAGCGAGTTAAGGCTGAACATCAGGTTCCTTCTGGGTTGTTGCAACCGTTAAAAATCCCTGAATGGAAGTGGGAAAGGGTTACCGTGGATTTTGTATCTGGTTTACTTGTCTCCTTCGAAGAAGAATTCTGTTTGGGTGATTGTGGATCGCCTGACGAAGTGTGCGCATTTCTTGCCTGTGCATACTACGTTTTCTTTGGATAAGCTGGCAGAGCTGTACATTGCTGAGATTGTGAGGCTGCATGGTGTGCCTAAGTCGATTGTGTCGGATAGGGATCCGAGGTTCACATCGCGTTTCTGGCAGTGTTTGCATCAAGCTTTGGGTACAAGGTTGCATTTCAGTACATCCTATCATCCTCAGTCGGATGGTCTGTCTGAGCGAGTTATTCAGATCTTGGAGGATATGTTGAGGTGCTGCGTGATTGAGTTTCAAGGTTCTTGGGAGAAGCATCTGCCTTTGGTTGAGTTTGCTTATAACAATAGTTATCAGGCGAGTATACAGATGGCACCTTATGAGGCTTTGTATGGGAGGAAGTGTAGGACTCCTCTTTGTTGGGCTGAAACTGGTCAAAAGTTGGTTTCGATGCCGGCTTTGTTGAAAGGGACCACTGAGAAGGTGAAGCTCATCTGTGAGCGGTTGAAGGCTGCCTCTGATCGACAAAAGTCTTACGCGGATTTGAAGCGTAAGGAGATAGAGTATGCGGTGGGTGACCGTGTGTTCTTGAAGGTTTCGCCTTGGAAGAAGGTGATGAGGTTTGGCCGAAAGGGTAAGTTGAGCCCTAGGTACATTGGACCATATGAGGTTGTTGAGCGTGTGGGTCCTGTTGCGTATCAGTTGAGGTTACCTCAGGAGTTGGAGAAGATTCATGATGTGTTCCATGTTTCTATGCTCCGGAAGTATAGATCTGATCCTTCGCATGTGATGCCTGTGGAGGAAGTGGAATTGAATCCGGATTTGACCTATGATGAGGAACCGGTGAAGGTTCTGGATTCGGATAGCAAGGTTCTTCGTGGCAAGACCATAGAGTTGGTAAAGGTGCTGTGGAAGCATCGAGGTGTTGAGGAAGCCACATGGGAGCGGAAGGAAGACATGCTGAAGCAGTTTCCTTATCTCTTTCCTTCAGGTAAATTTCGAGGACGAAATTTCTTAAGGGGGGGAGAGTTGTAACGCCCCGGTTTTGGGCTTAGTAGTTTTGGGCGTTGACCGGTTTGGTCAAAGTGCTGTTCGAATCTAAAGAGGTGAAATTAGGAAAGCCTAGTTTGGTTGCATTAAAAATATGGAAAAATGTTCTAAAATCATCTTTTAATATAATTAAGTGAACTGTGAAATCAATTTTGGAAAATGAGTTTTGGAAGGGTGACATTTTGGCTAGTGACCAAAACGTAATTTTTGAAAGTTTGGTGACTGTTTTCGAAAGGGTTGGAACTTTGAATCTTTAAGGAGCTATTAATCCAAAAGTAGTTTCTCCAGATTTTTCTAAGATATTTTGTGATATATTCTGATTTTAAAAGATGTCAAAAGAGGAGGGAAAAGCCATTTGGCTATTTTGTTAACTAACTTTCCAATTTTCTTTCTCTCATTTTCTCTCAACCCAAACACCTTATTTCCAGAGAATTGTTTCTGATTTTCTCTCCTAAATCTCTCCTTTCAACTCTCTTTTGATTCCTAATCAACATATCTACAAAACCTCATCATTTGCTACTTGATTCATCAAGGTTTTTGATTCCAAAAAGAGGAGAAACTCAAGTTTGGAGGTAAGAACGTCCTTCTCCTCTAAACTATCAGTTCTTTACTGAAATTCCTAAGTTTTCAATCCTTAATTGATGATTTATTAAAGGCTTTTGAGTTGTGAATTGGATCTTGGCTTATAATGCAAGATTTGGTGATTTTTGATGATTTTCGTTTGATCTGATAAATCTGTGATTTGAGATGTGTTTTTGATGTTAATTGAACATTAAATTGATAAGGAATTGAGTTTTGATTAATGCAATCCCGGATAGGTTGAGTTTCCTAAGTTTAGCTTGTGTTTCTTGGTTGTTTTTGAGGTGATCTTGAGGATCTGGTGTTGCTGGAGGTATAAGGATGTTTATAGGCTCTTTTTAGATGTTAAATGATGTTAAAGGATGTTAGGTTTTGATGGTTTATGGCTGGGCTTTGTTGAGAAGTGGTTTGGATGCATTTTCGGTTGTGTTTGGTAGCCGAAAATGGAGTGTGGATGAGAGCAGCGAGTTTAGGTGCTTTCATTGGAGCAATTAATGCATGATGATGCATTAACCCTCTGCTTTGATGTGTTAAAACAGGGGAGGCATCTTTGGATCCAAGAGTTGTTGATCCGGAAGCTTGATTTGGTGCTTCGGCAAGAGGCGAAGTGGAATCGGTGAGTGAAAATGGTTTTCGGCATTGAAACCAATGTCTTGGGAGCTTAGTTTAAGTCTAAACAACTTTGCTAAGCTCAAGTGTAAGTTTTCGGAAAGTACTCTCTAGTGGTGGCCATGATTTTGTTTTGATGCAATGTGGTTTATTGCATGATTTAAATACTGTTTTGAAAGCATGATTTAGCATGGTATTTGCTGTTGTTGTAAGCCATATGTTGAAGGAAGCTCAAGGTAAGAGTTCCTTGTTTTTGTACATTGATAAAATGTGGTTTGGTGCTTTTAAATGCATGATGTATATGGCTTGGTTTAATGCTTTAAAACAGTGGATAAATTGATGATAATGATGTATATTGGCAAGTGATGTTTTGAAAAGGTTAAGGTCACTAAGGTGGTTAAAACTCCTTGAGTGAGCCTTGTTTACTTAAGAACATCAAGGTGGTTAAAAGTCCTTGGATGGTTCTTGTTATGGACACAAAGGTGGTTAAAAGTCCTTGTGTGATCCTTTCCATGGTGTTTAAAAGTCCATGGGGCCATGGTGTTTAAAAGTCCATGGGGCCAAGGTGTTTAAAAGTCCTTGGGGCCAAGGTGTTTAAAAGTCCTTGGAGTGAAACTTGATACGGACACAAAGGTGGTTAAAAGTCCTTGTGTGGTCCTTTCCATGGTGGTTAAAAGTCCATGGGCCAAGGTGTTTAAAAGTCCTTGGGGCCAAAGTGTTTAAAAGTCCTTGGGGTGAAAGTTGATGAACTTGTTTTTAAAGAAATGGAACTTATCACTTGTGGCCAATATGACAAGTTATGATATGAAGCATGAGATGCTTGTTTTAAGTATGCTTTTGAGCATGAGCAATTGATGATTTGAAGCATGATTTATAAATGTTTTGTAAATGCATTATTGAATGGTTTTATGAGCATTCATCACTAAGCTTTTGCTTACGCTCTCTTTCATTTTCTTAATTCAATAATGCATAACATTAGAGTACTTTGAGGGCAACAAGAAGGGCAAGCAATCAAGTGAAAGTAAAGCTCAAAGTATGGAAGGTTTCTAAAGTATACTTTTAGCTTTTGGTAATTTGGCAATGGGGGACCTATGTGTATGTTTTGGGAGAGGTTTTGAACTCCCTAAGTATGTTGAATGTTGATGAGAATGCTGGTTTAAGTGTTTGGCTTTATATGCTTGAATTGGAAGTTTATGCTTGGATGGCTTGCTTGTGTAGGAAGCATGCCTATAGAATTGGGGCTTTACGTATGTGATGTTGTTTTGATGAATTGTTGATGCAAGTATGTCCTATATATGTTGAATTCCATGTTGGTAAAGTTTGGTAGCGTTTGGAGCATGATTGGATGTTTAATTGCATGTTTAAGAATGCATTTTGAGGCAATCTGTGCAGGGCGTTTCGGAACAGTGCCACCCGTTTCGGAACAGGTGCCTTAAACAAGCCCAGGCGTCCGAAACGGGAGGGACCGTTCCGAAACGGTTTGGCTACTGCCAGCCCGTGTTGCGGTACGCGTTGCGGAACGGCCCCGCGTTTCGAAACGGGCTCTGCCTGTTTCGGAACGGGCGACCGTTAGGGGCTGACATTGGCAGTTAAATGTTTTGACTTGTTTGCATTTTGGTCCTGAATCTTGTTTGTGCAATTGTATGAGTTTGGGAAGTCCTTTCGAGCTGAAATTTCACAGTGAAGTATGGAACCTGATTAATTACAAGCTGGTAACTTTAATTTGGGTTAAGTCCTCACGTTTATCAGAAATTACAATTTGGTCCCTAAAGTTGTAATTTGTTCTATTGGGTCCCTGTTTGATCTCTGATGTTTGTGATCTTTGAGTATGATGTTTGTGTGATCACAATTAGGGCTAATGTGCATCTAGACAAGATTAAAAAGAAAAAAAGGGTCGTTAATCAAGGTTGACTTTCAGGTTGACTTTGGTTTTCCCCGTGTGACTTTCTTAATTCGGGTCAACCGTCTAGGCCGGGTTAAGGGGGTTACATGCTTTTAAATAGCAAAAACCATCTCATACAAGATCATACCATCTTGTATCAAACCAAACTGTTTCATGGGATAAACACAAGCAAAACCATACTTAAATCCATGCATAACAGTGAGTAACAACCATTATCAAAACATGAGCATGATAAACCATGGAGTCCATTTCAAATTGAAATCCGAGAGTTCAAGTAACCATACTTACTTCCGAGATTAGCTAAGCGTTTCAAGCTTACACTAACCTCCCAACACCGCCTACCCAAGCTTAACAAAGCTTTAAAACACATCCAATCACTGATAAGTGAAACTTCACGTGCCGACACAAAGATCACTCGTCTGAAGCTTCCAAAATCGCTTCGCTAGCTTCCGGATCAATATCCCCTACTTTTAGGTCATCAAAAACAGAGATCCAATGCATTAAAATGCATTCTAACTCCAGCAACTAAACACAAACTTGTTGCCCAGCAAAACACCATCAGTTTACCCATCTGAAACAACCAAAAACTCATTTGATTGCTTCCTAAACCATGCCCAGCCAACAATCAACACTTCCAATCATTAATATTCATCAAATCACATAAAAAAACAACCTAAACTCCTCCTTATATCAACAACAATCATTTAACCATCAAATCACTTCAAAAACACAACTAAAATTATCATAAAACTCAAGGATCTCAAGGATTTCAGGATCTAAATCATTAAAACTCATTTTCAACATAATAATCACCTCAAAACTAAATTATAATCCATCTAAAATAGATCTCATCAACAACACTCCGAAAATCAAGAATTAGACCATAGTTTTGCAAGATTTTGATCTTAAAACAAAACTAAAATTAAAACTCAATTAAAAACAACAATTGAGAGTAAAAAATCTTGGGAATTTCAATAAAGAACCTTGGTTAGAGGTTGAGAACGGGATTTACCTCCAATCCTTTCTTTCCTCAATGATTGACAAGTTTTTGCTTCACAAATCTTGAAGAGATTGAAGAGGATTCTTTAAAATGAATGAGAAATCAAAAAGAGAGTGTTTGAGAGAAAAGAAATCTGGAGAAAATTGTGTTTGGCTGAAAAATGAGGCAAATGAGAAACTAACATGGATTTGGTTTCCAAAATAACTAACTTTTATCAATTAAAAAATTAAACTAATAAATCAATTAATTAAAAATCCATTTTAAAACACATGTCAAATTAAGGAAAAAGGTGTGGGAACTGCTTCAACATCTCTGCTTTACTTTCCCATGTGGCCTCCTCAATTCCTTGGTGTCACCACAACACCTTCACAAGCTCTATCGTTTTTCCACAAAGAACTTTACTGCTCGAATCTAGGATCTTTACTAATTCCTCATCATAGGACAAATTCGGGTTCAGCTCTATCTCCTCAACATGCATCACATGCGAAGGATCCGATCTATACCTCTACAACATCGAAACATTAAACACATAATGGATCTTTTCCAACTCGGGAGGAAACCTCAACCGATACGCCACAGGACCCACTCGCTCCACAACCTCATAAGGTCCAGTAAACCTCGGGCTAAGTTTACCCTTACGCCCAAATCTCATAACCTTCTTCCTAGGTGATACTTTTAAAAACACACGTTCGCCAACTGCGAACTCAATCTCCTTACGCTTCAAATATGCATAAGACTTCTTCCGATCTGAAGCTGCTTTCAAGCACTCACAAATGAGCTTCACCTTTTCAGTGCTTCCTTTCAACAAGGCCGGCATCGAAACAAACCTTTGCCATGTTTCTGCCCAACAAAGAGGAGTTCTACACTTTCTCCTATACAGAGCCTCGTATGGTGTCATTTGAATGCTTTCTTGGTAATTATTATTGTAAGCAAACTCAACCAAAGGCAAGTGTTTCTCCCAAGAACCTTGGAAACCAATAACGCAACATCTCAACATGTCCTCAAGCACTTAAATAACACGCTCCGACTGTCCATCCGTCTGAGGATGATAAGAAGTACTGAAATTCAACCGTGTACCCAAGGCTTGATGCAAACATTCCCAAAATCTTGATGTGAACCTTAGATCTCTATCTAATACTATAGACTTTGGCACCCCGTGCAAACGCACAATCTCAGCAATATACAACTCAGCTAGCTTATCTAATGTATACATAGTATGTACCAACAAGAAATGGGCACACTTCGTAAGGCGATCAACAATCACCCAAACAAAATTCTTCTTCGATGGTGACAAAGGCAAACTAGACACGAAATCCATGGTAATCCTTTCCCACTTCCATTTTGGGATTTTCAATGGTTGCAACAACCCAGAAGGAACATGATGTTTAGCCTTCACTCGCTGACAAACCATGCATTTGCCAACAAATTCGGCAACATCCTTTTTCAACCCCTCCCAATAGTACTCACCCATCAAACCACGATACATCTTCGTACTACCAGGGTGCATAGCGAAAGGACTACTATCCTTGCTTAGAGGTTTTAGAGTCAAAAATCTTGGGAATTTCAATAAAGAACCTTGATAGAGGTTGAGAACGGGATTTACCTATAATCCTTGCTTTCCTCAATGATTGACAAGTTTTTGCTTCACAAATCTTGAAGAGATTGAAGAGGATTCTTTGAAATGAATGAGAAATTAAAAAGAGAGTGTTTGAGAGAAAAGAAATCTGGAGAAAATTGTGTTTGGCTGAAAAATGAGGCAAATGATAAACTAACATGGATTTGGTTTCCAAAATAACTAACTTTTATTAATTAAATAATTAAACTAATAAATCAATTAATTAAAAATCCATTTTAAAACACAAGTCAAATTAAGGAAAGGATTTATTGTTTAAAAGCTCCCTAAAGATTCTAGGATTTGACTCCTCTTTTGAAATTTGCATTTTTTCCACAGTTTTAAAACTTTACATTTTGTTCACTACCCAAAATGTACCTCTTACAAAACTCTTTTTGTAAAATTTATTTGACCAACCTCTTAAACATGATTTTATAGAATTTTAGCATTTTTATCATATTTTTATCCTATCCCAAACCTTGATCTCCCTGAACCACTCAAAAAGATTTGAATCGTTTCCAACTGGTTTTCCTAACCCGATCCAAAGCCTTAAACATCTAGGCCCAAAACCGGGGCATTACAGTTACTACCCATTTTTACACTACATTTTAGGTTAAACAATACTCATACTACATTTTAGGTTACAACCTATCTTTTACACCATATTTCAGGTTGCACTATTCTCGCACCACATTATAGGTTACAACCTATTTTTATCTTCTATATTAACTAATTTAGGGATTTTCAACTAGGGTAGTTTTAGGGTGTTACAACTCCTTCCCCCTTAAAAAGAAATTCGTCCTCGAATTTACCTGAATAAAATAGATGAGGATATTGCTTTTCATCGTGTCCTCAGGTTCCCACGTTGCTTCTTCGACGTTATGATTCCTCCATAAAACTTTAACGAGGGGAACATTCTTATTTCGAAGTCTTTTGACTTATCAATAAAAAATTTGGATAGACTCTTCTTCATAAGAAAGGTCTGGATTAAGCTCGACTTCTATAGGCTCAAGAATGTGGGTTGGATCGGATCTATATCTACGTAGCATCGATACATGGAAAACATTGTGTATCTTATCGAACTCGAGAGGAAGTGCGAGTCGAGAAGCTACAAGACCAATTTTTTTGATTACATCAAATGGTCTTATAAAGCGAGGACTTAGCTTTCCTCTTTTTCTGAATCGAAATACTTTCTTCCACGGGGATACTTTAAGAAACACCTTGTCTCCAATTTCATGTTGGATGTCTCCACGCTTCAGATCAGCATACGAATTTTGTCTATCGAAAGCTTGCTTCAAACGGAAGTGAATGATTTGAATTTGTTCTTCAGTTTCTCGAAGTAATTATGCTCCTAACACCTTGTTATCTCCGAGTTCAGACCAACATAGGGGCGTTCGACATTTTCTTCCATACAATGCTTCGAAGGGGACCATTTAGGTAAAAGATTGATAGTTATTGTTGTAAGCAAATTCTACCAATAGTAGCAATTTCTCCCAGTTCTTTCTTAAGTCGATGATATAGGCTCTACGCATGTCTTCAAGCACTTGAATCACTCGTGCAGATTGTCCGTCGCTTTGCAGATGGAAAGCTGTGCTAAAATTCAATTTAGTTCCAAGAGCTTTTTGTAGCGTCTTCCAGAATCGAGCTGTGAACCTAGGATCTCGATCGGAGATTATAGAAGTTGGAACTCCGTGTAAACGAATTACTTCCCAGATGTACAATTCGACAGAGGCTTTAAGACTGAGATTCATTCGTACCGAGATAAAATGTGCTGACTTGGTGAAATGCTCAATGATCACCCAGATAGCGTCGCACTTTCTTGGCGTACAAGGAAGGCCGATCACGGAATCCATTATGATTTGTTCCCATTCCATTGTGGAAATTCGAGAGGTTGGAGTGTGCTTCTTGTAGGATTTCATCTTGTAATGCCTTATCATTAGGAACACAGATTCGATCTTTGATGTATAGAAGACCGTTCCATTTAACAGAGAAATCATGATTAGACTCAAGCTTAGAAATGATTTTCTGAAGTTCCAGATCAACTTGTTGAAGTTGTTTGATCCTTGCAATTAAAGTAGATTGGAATTGGATTTCACATAGATAATTTCGAGCCTTGCATAGTCAGAAATGATCATTGATAGCCAGAGAAGCTACGAACAAACAAATCGAACATATTACTTAGAATGCAAGGTACTAATTGAATGGTTCCTTTGTTGAACAAGGAGGTGTTCGAATCCTTCCTTGTCTATCAAGAAGGGATTCAAATGGTTCAATTAGATTTCAAGATTGAACGTTTCAATTTTTTAAGAATTTTGAGTAACTTACAGAGGTTCGGTTTTCGACTCAAAGCGTCGGCAACCACATTGGCTTTTCTAGGATGATAATCGATGATCAAGTCATAATCTTTGAGTAATTCCAACCATCTTCTTTGTCTAAGATTTAAATCTTTCTGAGTGAGCAAATATTTCAGACTTTTGTGATCGGTGAATAACTTGCTTCTTTCACCGTACAAGTAGTGCTGCCAAATTTTGAGTACGAACACCATGGTCGAAAGCTCGAGATCGTGTGTAGCATAGATTAATTCATGTGGCTTTAGTTGTCGGGAGGCGTATGCGATCACATTGCCTTCTTGCATCAGGACGCACCCGAGGCCCGAGTGTGACTGTTAGAGTATGCCCAAAGACCAATCATATGATGATTGTATTGACATACTATCTTTACTGATTTTATCAAATAAAGGCATTGCCATTATTTTCTTATGTTATATTTCTGTGCATCAAATTAACAAAAGACAATAATGTCCATATAATAATATGATTATTATTAAAAGATCCTTAGTTGAGTATTATTATGGGCATGGATAATAATAATATGTTTAAAGCTAACATGTTGTTGATTGATGACATTGTGCTGTCATTGACATAGTGATGTCAAAATCAAAGCATGAATATGATGTTGGATAACAACATATTGGATTGACCCGCTATGAGCATATGTCTTGGATTATTATGTAATTGTCACGATATTGCTCATAATGATAACTATATCTATGATCCTTTGGCTTTAGATCATTACTATCTTAACATATATTGTTGTATGCTTTAATGATGTTAAACGTGCACCGTAAATGGTTACACTATAAAGACTGACATTGAGCATATCATGATATGTGTAGTGGGGTATGAATGGTCGAGATAGGATTTGTCCTTCCTACATAATAGGAAACATATCACACGCCACTTGATTGAGTAAGACTAGAAATGCATGGCCATGCTTGAATAAGTTGATATGAGATATCACATATTATCCGTCTGTTGTCTACTCTAGATATCAAGAAATAATGGATAGGCAAAACAAGTGTGACTATTCCAAGACTTGTGCCTATTCTAGATATAAAGGACAAAGTGATATAATACATTAGAATAGTTGATCACGAAGATGTTTCGTTGAATCTTTACTTCCAGTAATTTAGATGACATTGATACATTGCTAGATGTCACTCATTGTTTTTGATATTAAAATAGTTCTAATAATTGCTACTAATGTTACTGGAACCTATAGGGTCACACCCCAGGGTTGAAAAGAGCAATTAATAAATAAGTTACATATGTACAATTTAGTTGTACGTATATAACATGTATAATTAATATTAAGACATATATATCTGATATATATGTTAAAGTATTTTATTATACATAGAATTCCGAATTTAAAATAATTAAAGTAATTATAGTTAGGAATTAATTAAAAATCCTATGCAGTTAGGGTAACAAACTATAAAAAGGGGGTTAAGGGTCTAGCAGCCGTCTAACCCTTTGAAACGTATTTTTTTCAAAACGTTTTGTGAAAAAGAAAAATTGCTCTCAACTTTTCAACCGGGTGAACTGAGTAGAGGCTGAGACGATCTATTCGTGGAGGCTAAGATTCGTATCGTTCATGAGATCATTAGACGTTTCTGTTCGTGCTGTTTATCAAGGAACTCAATGTAAGTAAACCTATCTCTTCCTCCTAAATTCGGATTAAACGTACATGGATCGCTGGTGAGATCGTCGTGTTTGCTTTTCTGCTGCGCCACCGGGTGCAATGATGATCTTACAATGGTTTCATAGCCACTTGTACGATCCGGATTCGGGTTAAATACTTGGGTGATGCGATATGTTTATGATGTATGCTCTGTTTTATCATTTTTGGCGTATATGTATGATATATTTGTTCGATTCGATAATTGGTATGATTAAGATGTTAATATGTTTTAATGATTTTTGCAATCAATGGTTAAGAGTTAATCATGAATATGTTGCTACAATGGTTTATATGTTAATTGGTAGTATATAGATCGGTGGGTATGCTATAGTAGATCGCATTCGATGGTGGAAAAATAGCAATTGCGGGGTCGTTGGACCCCCGCGAAGGGCTCTGCCCCTCGACCTCGGAAGAGGCTTCGCCCCTTGACCCCTTTGTAGGCAACATAGATCATAGGTTCACATTAAAATCTTTAACAAACGCATAACAATGTTTATGTGTGATATGCTTCTTTTGTATGGTGTTTGACATGCATGGTTATAGCCCCTTTTCTTTTACAATAGTTGTGATTTAAAATGCGTCATGTGCATCGTGCCTCTCTACTCTTCTATTGTATTTCTCTTCTCATCTTACTCTCTCATATGTAAAACGAGTTTCTAAAAATTGTAATCATATGAAGATTCGAAGGAGAAGACGAATGGACCGATTAAAGATGAGAAGATGCTTAAGAGTTCTTTTCTTCTAGGATTCTTGGTTCTCCAATTGGCTTTGGATGGGCCACCTTAATTTTTTCCTTTGGGCTTTAACCATTGCATCTTATTTACTACTTATATCTATCATGTATGTGATGCCATGAATGTTGTGTCTGCAAATTTTATTTGATGAGATAAATAAGGGCCTAATATTAAAATGAACAATGATGAGATAATTATGAAAAACCCCTCACTACAATCTAAGTTAATTTAACCGTCCAATATTTACCCTCGTTAAGGCTTCGATCGATATCATGTGAGTTTCGCCAAAGGAATATCACATGAGTCTATCTTGGTTAAACGCGAAGAATAAGTAAGTGATATTCGCATGTTGAAATATTGGTGATAACTTGGCAAGGTTATTCTAATAGGATTAGAAACCTAGAGGTTAATTTTTGGATAAATCATGAGATGATTGAACAAGAGTTGTTCACCGAATGGAGGAGTTACATTGGATGTAATTAGTAAGGTGTTACTTACTTAGATAACATTTTTCCTAAAAGAAAAGCCAAAGCTGATTTAGGAAGAAGTTGAAATATGGATCCTCATACACTAAAAAATTTTCGATATGTTTTTTCGAAATTAAAACTTTAGGGTTTTTAATTTTGAATAAAATGGTGGGAGTAATTTCTTAATAAAGACATATTTATAAATTTCAAACTCGATAAATAAACTTACATTACATATTTCAATTGGTGTAGACTAAATGGCAAACAACACACTCTCACTGCGATCGATCCTTGAGAAGGATAAACTAAATGGCTTGAATTTCCTTGACCGATTCTGAAATTTGAGAATTGTTCTCAAGCAGGAAAAGAAGGAATATGTCATTGAAGAACTTGTTTCTGATGAACCGGCTGCTAATGCTCCTAGAGCTTACAAAGACAAGTTTAAGAATCGCATGGATGACATGTTAGATGTAGGATGTCTTATGCTTGCCACCATGACCCCTAAGCTTCAAAAGCAACATGAGGACATGGTAGCATATGAGATGATGCAACACCTCAAGGAAATATATGAGGGGCAAGCGCATCAAGAGAGGTATGAGACCTCTAAAGCTCTATTTCAATGAAAAATGAGTGAGGGATCTCCTGTAAGAGCTCATGTCATTAAAATGATGGGTTATATCCAAACGTTGGAGAAGCTGGAATTTCCACTCAAAGATGAATTGGCCACTGATATCATCATGCAATCGTTGCCGGTAAGTTTCAACCAATTTTTCCTTAATTTCAACTTGAATGAAATTAATAAGACTTTACCACAGTTACTTGGCATGTTACGAACTGTTGAAAACAACCTGAAAAAGGCTGGACCTAAACCCATTCTGATGGTCCACAAGGACAAAAAGGAAGGGAAAGACTGTAGCAAAGCCTAAGGGTAATTGCAAGGCCAAGCCCAATGGAAAGGATGCATTGAAACCCAAAGGGGGAGTTAGCAAGGAAGGAAATGTTTCCATTACGGCAAGACCGGACATTGGAAGAGAAATTGCCCTGCTTATCTTGAAGAAGTCAAAAAGGAAAAAGCAAACGAAGCGTCTACTTCAGGTATTTATGTTATAGATGTTAATTTGTCAACATCTACTTCTTGGGTATTAGATACTGGATGTGGTTCTCATATTTGTACTTGTGTACATGGACTACAAAAGAGAAGGAATTTGCCTAAAGGAGACGTGGACCTACGAGTAGGAAATGGAGCAAGAGTTGATGCATTAGCTATAGGAACATATGTTTTATCATTGCCTAGTGGACTTGAATTAAATTTAGATGATTGTTATTTTGTGCCTAGTTTAACTAAGAACACTATTTCTATTTCTTGTTTGGACAAGATAGGTTTTGAGATTATTATTAAGAATAATTTTTGTTCCTTTTATCTCGATAATGTTTTTAATGGTTCGGCACAATTAATTAACAACCTTTACATTTTGGATTAAGATAATACTATTTATAAAATAAATACGAAAAAGATCAAAGAAAAATGACTCAAATCAAACCTACCTTTGGTACTATCGTTTAGGCCATATAAGTGAGAAACGTATATCAAAACTCCATAAAGATGGACTTTTAGATTCATTTGTTTTCGAACAATATGATGCATGTGAAAGAATATGAGATTTATTGGGATTAATACATATTGATGTATGTGGGCCAATAAATACGCAAGCTAGAGGAGGATTCCAGTACTTCATTACATTCGATGATGATTTTAGTCAGTATTGGTATATCTACCTTATGCGCCATAAATCTGAAGCACCTTAAAAGTTCAAGGAGTTCAAAAATGAAGTACAGAATCAAACAGGCAAGAGTATTAAGGCACTTTGATCAGATCGAGGTGGAGAATACTTAAGCATGGAGTTTGATGAAATCCTAAAAGAGTGTGGGATTGTAACACCCCAAATTTGGGCTTAGAAGTTTAGGGTCTGAACCGGACCGGTCTGAGAAACGGTTCAAATATAAAAGGAGTTTTTAGGGAAACGCCTAGTTTGGGATGCTTTAAAAATATAGAAAAATATCTAAAAATCCGCATTTAATATATATAAGAGATTGGTGAAATCGATTTTACAAAATAAGGTTTGGAAATACTACATTTCGGTGTAGTGACCAAATTGCAATTTTTGCAAAGTTTAGTTGTGACTGTTTTTTAAAGGATTGAAACTTTGAATCATTAATGAGCTAATTTACCCAAAAAAAAATTCTCCAGATTTTTCCTTAATTTGGGTGATTTAATTAATGATTTAATTAAATAAAAGAAATGTGAAAACTACTTTTGGATTTTCATAACTACCTTTCTCTAATTTTCTATCATTCCTTTTTCTCTCAAAATCCTATCATCCAAATATCTTTTCTCCAGAAAAATTCACATTTATTTTTACTTCAATTGATGAGATTTCCATTACTCATTGGTTCCTAATCAATCTTGCAACAAATCCTTTTGATTTCCACATTGTATTTTCATGGAATTTTGCCCAAATCAAGGAGAAATCATCTTTTAGAGGTAATATTTTTCTTCTCCTCTAAATATTAGGTTCTTTACTGAAATTCCCAAGTTTTCAATCCTTTATTAAAGTTTTATAAGTGGTTTTAATGTTAGAAACAAGATTTTCGCTTAAAACTCAAGATTTTGGAAGAGATCTTAGAGATTTTCGTTGTAATTGACTGGGCTCTGTTTTGAGATAGTTCTATAATGTATTTTGGATGTTAAATGATGTTAGAAATGAGGTTTTATCAATCCAATCCCGAATAGGTTATTTTTCCTAAGTTTTTGCTTGTGGAAATGGTGGTTTTTGGGGTGATTTTGGTGATTTGCTGTTGCTGGAGGTATATGGTCAATCCAAGTACCCTTAAAAAATTGATGTTTAGAAATGTTTAGAATTGATATATCTTGGATGGGCTTTGTTTTGGGGGAGTTTGGAGATGATTTTGGTTATTTTTGGTGGCCGAAATGTAACGCCCCGGTTTTGGGCTTGGAAGTCTTGAGCGTTGACCGGTTGGTCAAAGTGCTGTTCGAATCGTAAGAGGTTAAATTAGGAAAGCCTAGTTCGGGTTGCATTAAAAATATGGAAAAATGTTCTAAAATCCTCTTTTAATATAATTAAGTGAACTGTGAAATCAATTTTGGAAAATGAGTTTTGGAAGGGTGACATTTTGGCTAGTGACCAAAATGTAATTTTTGAAAGTTTGGTGGCTATTTTATAAAAGGTTGAAACTTTGAATCTTTAAGGAGCTATTTACCCAAAGGGAGTTTCTCCAGATTTTTCTAAGATATTTTAACACATAATTCTGATTTTTAAAGAAATCAAAAAGGAGGGAAACTCATTTTTGGTATTTTCTCATCTAACTTCCAATTTTCTTTCTCTCTTTTTCTCTCAACCCAAACACTCAATTTCCAGAGATCTAAATCTGATTTTCTCACCTAAAATCCTTCTTTCAACTCTCAATTGATTGCAAATCATTGTGTCTTCAAAACCTCTTCAATTGCTTCAAGTTTCATCAAGCTTTTCAATTCCAAAAAGAGGAGAAACTCAAGTTTGGAGGTAAGAACGTCCTTCTCCTCTGAACTTCAAGTTCTTTAATGAAATTCCTAAAGTTTTCAATCCTAATTTGATAATTGATTAAAGGTTTTAAGGTTGATTTATGGATCTTGGCTAATTATGCAAGATTTTGATGATTTCACATGATTTTCGTTTGATCTGTTAAATCTGTGTTTTGAGGAGTGTTTTTGATGTTAAATGATCATTAAATTGATGTGGAAATGAGTCTTGATTGATGCAATCCCGGATAGGTTGGATTTCCTAGGTTTAGCTTGTGTTTTAAGGTAGCTTTTGTGGTGATCTTGGTGATCTGATGTTGCTGGAGGTATAAGGATGTTTATAGGTTGTTTTTAGATGTGTTTTGATGTTAATGGAAGTGAGGTTTTGCTGGTTTGTGGCTGGGCTTTGTTTAGAGGTGTTTCGGATGCATTTTCGGTTGTGTTTGGTGGCCGAAAATGGAGGTTTTGTGAGAGCAGCGAGTTTAGATGCTTTCATTGAAGCAATTAATGCATGATGATGCATTAATCCTCTGCTTTAATGTGTTGAAACAGGGGAGGCATCCTTGGATCCAAGAATTGTTGATCCGGAGGCTTGTTTTGGTGCTTTGGCTTGAAGCAAAGTGGAAATCGGTGAGTGGATTTGTGAAAATGGTTTTCGGCTTTGAAACCAAGGTTTTGGGAGCTTAGTTTAAGTCTAAACAACTTTGCTAAGCTCAAGTGTAAGTTTTCGGATTACTCTCTTTAAGTGGTGGCCATGTTTTGGTGCAATGTAAAATGATGATTTTGCATGATTTGTTTACTGTTTTTGAAAGCATGTTTAAGCATGATAATTGCTGATGTTTTAGCATGATTTATGCTGATGATTAAAGCCATGTGTTGAAGGTGACTCTAGGTAAGAGTACCTTGTTTTTAATGCATTGTTAAATGATGATTTAATGCTTTGAAATGCATGATGAAATGGCTTGGTTTAATGCTTTAAAACAGTGGATTATGTGATGTATAAAGTGTGTATTGGCAAGTGATGGTTTGTAAAAGTGAAGGTCACTAAGGTGGTTAAAAGTCCTTGAGTGAGCCTTGTTACCTAAGATCATCAAGGTGTTTAGAAGTCCTTGGATGAATCTTGTTGCGGACACTAAGGTGGTTAAAAGTCCTTAGGTGCTCCTTTCCATGGTGTTTAAAAGTCCATGGGGCCAAGGTGTTTAAAAGTCCTTGGGGCCAAGGTGTTTAAAAGTCCTTGGGGTAATTCAAGCTACGGACACAAAGGTGGTTAAAAGTCCTTGTGTGGTCCTTTCATGGTGTTTAAAAGTCCATGGCCAAGGTGTTTAAAAGTCCTTGGGGCCAAGGTGTTTAAAAGTCCTTGGGGAAAGTTATTGAACTTGATTTCATAAATGAAATGTATCACTTGAGCCAATATGACATGTATAGTACATTGAGATGCATGAGATGCATGTTTTAATGTTTATGTTGAAGCATGAGATGCTTGTTTAAAGGAAATGTGGAAGCATGATATTGCTTGATTTTAAGTATGCTTTGAGCATGTATAAAGGTTGTTTGTAAGCAAGTTTTATAAATGGTTTAATTGCATTATTGAATGGTTTTTAAAGAGCACTCCTCACTAAGCTTTGGCTTACGCTCTCTGGTTTTCTTGAATCAATAATGCAGAGCATTAGAGTACATTGAGGGCAGCAAGAGGAGGCAAGCAAACAAGTTCAAGTAAAGCTCAATGTATGGAAGGTTTTGTTAAACATTTAGCTTTTGTATGTTTTGGCAATGGGGGACCAATGTATATGTTTTGGGAGGTGTTTGAGACTCCCTAAGTATGTTAAGTGTTGTTGTTGTTGCTGGTTTTTGGATTGAACCTTATATGTTTGTTTTGCAAGTTTGATGCTTGAGTGGATAGCTTGAGTAGGAAGCATGACCATTGAATTTGGGGCTTTTTGCATGTGAAGTTGGTTTGTTGATTTGTTGGTTTCTATATGTCTTAAAGATGTTTAATTGCATGCTGGTAAAGTTTGGTGATGTTCGGAGCATGTTTGGAAGTCCAATTGCATGATTTGGTATGCTTGTTTGCTGAAATCTGAGCAGGCGTTTCGGAACAGTGTGTACCGTTTCGGAACGGGTGCCTGGAATGAACTCAGGGGTCCGAAACGGGGTGCACCGTTTCGAAATGAAATGCTCACTGCCAGACCCCCGTTGCGGAACCAGTACCGGAACGGCCCGTGTTTCGGAACAGGGCTAGCCTGTTTCGGAACGGTCGACCGTTAGGGGGCTGACATGGTAGTTATATGTTTTGATTTGTTTGCGTTTTGGTCCCGAATCTTGTTTGATCAATTGCATGAGCTGTGGATGTCCTTTTGAGCTGAAATTTCACAGAGAAACATGAAACCTGATTAATTTCAAGATGGTAACTTTAATTTGGGTTAAGTCCCTTAATTTATCAGAAATTACAATTTGGTCCCTAAAGTGGTAATTTGTTCAATTGGGTCCCTGTTTGATCTCTGATGTTTGTGATCTTTTAGTATGTTGTTTGTATGATCACAATTAAGGTTAATGTGCATCTAGATAAGATTAAAAGGAAAAAAAAGGGTCGTTAATCAAGGTTGACTTTCGGGTTGACTTTGGTTTTCCCCGTGTAATCTTCGTAGTTCGGGTCAACCGTCTAGACCGGGCTACGGGGGTTACATTTGGTGGTATCAGAGCTGAGTTCTCGAGTAATTGGGAATGTGTGTATGCATGATTGAAGCATGGTTTGGTTTGTATGTTTGTTGTATGAAAGCATGTTCAGTGATTGGCGATGATGATGTGTATGTGATGCATGTTGTGATGATGCATGATGAGGGTACCCATTGCCAAACAAAAGCAAAAGGGATGATGTTGTTTTTGAAAGAAATTGAGCTTCAAT
The DNA here is from genome assembly GCA_958450335.1 of Hibiscus tridactylites. Classification (NCBI taxonomy): domain Eukaryota; kingdom Viridiplantae; phylum Streptophyta; class Magnoliopsida; order Malvales; family Malvaceae; genus Hibiscus; species Hibiscus tridactylites. Next base: position 73,081,271 of record OY288272.1, read on the forward strand.
ACTTGGAATTTGCTTACCTTGCTGGTCCTGACTAGTTTTATTTGTATTGTTATGCATGGTAAAGTATGGCACCACGTAGAGAGTTAAGGAGTAGCGCGAGAGCTACGACCCCGGAAGGGAATGTGAATGATGAGCATACGGGTAGTGCTGTGTTACCTCCTCCTCCACCTGGTGGTGGTGGTGCGGAGAGGGAAAGAGCTGGAGCTGAGGCAGCTGGTGCTGGAGCTGCAGGACCTGAGGTTGGTCAGGGGCAAGCGATGCCTGACATGTCTGTGCTGGTACAAGCTATTGCGGGTGCTTTTCGAGCAGCAGTAGCTAGAGCTCAAGGAGCTGGGCATCAGGGAGATGCTGGAGTGAGACTACCCTTAGAGCGTTTGCGCAGTCTTGGAGGGACTGAGTTTAGGGGTATGTCAGCTGAGAGGTCAGAAGCATGGCTGGAGAGTACCAAGCGTGTCTTGGGACAGATGAGTTGCACTGATGTGCAAAAGCTGGGATGTGTGGTGTCACTGCTGCAAGGTGATGCTTATACGTGGTGGACGACCACAATCTCTGGGATGGCTGATGCTGATGTTACTTGGACGTTCTTTCAGCATGCGTTCAAGAGGAGATATCTGGGAGTTAGATATCTGGACGAGAAGAAGCGTGAATTCATGTCTCTGACCCAAGAGAGCATGAGTGTGGCTGAGTATGAGGTACAGTTCGTACGTCTTAGCCAGTATGCACCGGAGCTGATACCTGATGAGCGCGAGAGGTGCGAAAGGTTCCGTTATGGCTTGGTGACGGAAGTTAAGACCTATATGTTGGCTGTTGAGTATAATGATTTCGATGTGTTGGTTAGTCGATCAAAGGACATTGAGATGAATCTGAGTTTGTCTGCTAAAGGTGCTGGAGCTAGTTCTGGGAAGAGAACTGCTGAGTATAGTTTCGGTGGACGGAACAAGAGGGGGCGTGATCAGAGGTTTCAGTCCTCGTCTAAGAGAGGTGGAGGTGCACCTGCTAGGGGTGGCAATGCTAGAGCTGACCCTAGTGCTTGTTGGATTTGTGGTTCCCGTGGTCACTTGAAGCGTGACTGTCCTCGTGCTGGGAGGGAGGTGCAAGCTCCTGTGGTGGCAGCTGGTTATGAGTGTTAGAACTGTGGTTCTACTGACCATTTGAGGCGTGATTGTCCGAGGATGGCAGGTGGTCAAGAGCGTGCTCCTGTTGTTGCAGCACCGCAGAGAGGTCGTGGGCGCGGCCGTGGTAATTTCCAGAGGCGAGAGGAAGGTGGTCGCGGAGTAGCTCATGTTGTGGCTATTCAACCTGAGGGTGGAGGCCAAGCGAGGGTGTATGCTCAGCGCGAGGGAAGGAATGATGCTGATGTGATTGCAGGTACCTTTACTTTGCAATCCTTGTCATTGCTTTCTTTGATAGATTCTGGATCTACGCATTCATACATTCTTCGTGAGCATGCTGAGTTGCTTGGTTTGCCTGTTGAGTCTTTGGATGTTGGTGTTAGAGTCACAAGTTCTTTTGGTGAAACTGTTGTGACTCGTAAGCTTTATAGAAGGTGTCCTTTGGTTGTTCAAGAGCATGTCTTTCGTGTTGATCTTATGGAGTTGCCCTTTTATGGTTTTGATGTGATCCTTGGTATGGATTGGCTTGCTGAGCATCGTGCTGTTGTGGATTGTGAGAATAAGCGGGTTTCGCTTAAGCTTGCGGATGATTATGAAGTGGTGGTGGTTGGTGAGAATGTGAAGTTTCTTGCCAATGTTGTTTCTACCTTGGAGGCGAGCAGGATGCTGAGGCAAGGTTGTGAAGCTTTTCTAGCTTTCGTGATGAATCCTAGTTCGAAGGAGCTGAGGGTGCAAGATATCAGGGTTGTGAAGGAGTTTCCTGATGTTTTTCCTGAGGAGTTGCCTGGTTTACCTCCTAATCGCGAGGTGGAGTTTGGTATTGAGCTGTATGAGAATACCACTCCTGTGTCCATTACTCCCTATAGAATGGCACCTAAGGAGCTGAAGGAGCTGAAGACGCAGTTGCAAGAGTTGCTTGATCGTGGTTTCATCCGGCCGAGTGTTTCGCCTTGGGGTGCTCCTGTCTTGTTTGTGAAGAAGAAAGATGGCACGATGAGGATGTGCATTGATTACCGTCAGCTGAACAAGTAAACTATCAAGAATCGGTATCCTTTGCCGAGGATTGATGATCTCTTTGATCAATTTCGGGGAGCTGCTGTGTTCTCTAAGATTGACTTGAGGTCAGGGTATTATCAATTGAAGGTGAAGGATGTGGATGTGCCTAAGACAGCTTTCAGGACAAGGTATGGGCATTATGAGTTCCTTGTGATGCCGTTTGGTCTGACAAATGCTCCTGCTACTTTCATGGACATGATGAATCGTGTTTTTCATGAATACCTGGACAAGTTCGTTGTGGTGTTCATTGATGATATCCTTGTGTACTCGCGTACTGAGGAAGAGCACGAAGAGCATTTGAGGATTGTGTTGCAAGCTTTGTTGGAGAATCAGCTTTATGCTAAGCTGAGCAAGTGTGAGTTCTGGCTTAGAGAGGTGGTTTTTCTTGGGCATGTGGTCTCAGCTGAGGGGATTCGTGTTGATCCTCAGAAGATTGAAGCGGTAATGAATTGGAAAGTTCCTAAGTCTGTTCAGGAGGTTCGTAGTTTCCTTGGTTTGGCAGGATACTACCGAAGGTTTGTGGATGGTTTTTCCAAGATTGCTGCTCCTTTGACGAAGTTGCTGCAGAAAGATGTTAAGTATGAGTGGACAGAAGCAAGGCAGCAAGCTTTTGAGAAGCTGAAGATGGCTTTGACGCAGGCTCCTATCTTGACTCAGCCTGAATCAGGGAAAGAGTTTGTAATCTACAGTGATGCATCCTATGTTGGTTTGGGGTGTGTGCTGATGCAAGAGGGTAAGGTTGTGGCTTATGCGTCGCGACAGTTGAAGGTGCATGAGCGCAATTATCCTACGCATGATATTGAGCTGGCTGCAGTGGTTTTCGCTCTGAAGATCTGGAGGCATTATCTGTATGGTGAGAAGTGTACTGTGTACACGGATCACAAGAGTTTGAGGTATCTGATGTCTCAGAAGGAGTTGAATCTCAGGCAGCGACGTTGGTTGGAGTTGCTCAAGGATTATGATCTGACGATAGAGTATCATCCTGGAAAGGCCAATGTTGTTGCGGATGCTTTGAGTAGAAAGGTAGCTGTTGAACTGAGAGCTATGTTTGCTAGCTTGAGTATATCGCAGGATGGTGGTCTTGTTGCTGAGTTGCAAGTGAAACCTTCGTTGGTTCAGTTGATCAAGGAAAAGCAGTTGTTGGATGATTCTTTGGTGTCTCATGTTCAGGATATCGCGGAGGGTAGGCCTTCGGATTTCTGTTTTAATGAGGATGGAGTGTTGTGTTTTGGTAGTCGGATAGTAGTGCCTGCAGATGCTGAGTTGAGGCGTGCTATTCTGGCTGAAGGTCATAGCAGTCCTTTTGCTATGCATCCTGGTAGTACAAAGATGTATCGCGATCTTCGTGATGAGTACTATTTGGTAGGTCTGAAGAAGGATGTGGCAGAGTTCGTGAGCAAGTGTTTGGTGTGTCAGCGAGTCAAGGCTGAACATCAGGTTCCTTCTGGTTTGTTGCAACCGCTGAAAATCCCTGAGTGGAAGTGGGAGAGGGTTACCATGGATTTTGTATCTGGTTTGCCTTTGTCTCCGTCGAAGAAGAATTCTGTTTGGGTGATTGTGGATCGCCTGACGAAGTGTGCGCATTTCCTGCCTGTGCATACTACGTTCTCTTTGGATAAGCTGGCAGAGCTGTACATTGCTGAGGTTGTGAGGTTGCATGGTGTGCCTAAGTCGATCGTGTCGGATAGGGATCCGAGGTTCACATCGCGTTTTTGGCAGTGTTTGCATCAAGCTCTGGGTACAAGGTTGCATTTCAGTACATCCTATCATCCTCAGTCGGATGGCCAGTCTGAGCGAGTTATTCAGATTTTGGAGGATATGTTGAGATGCTGCGTGATAGAGTTCCAAGGTTCTTGGGAGAAGCATCTGCCTTTGGTTGAGTTCGCTTACAACAACAGTTATCAGGCGAGTATACAGATGGCACCTTACGAGGCTTTGTATGGGAGGAAGTGTAGGACTCCTCTGTGTTGGGCTGAAACTGGTCAAAAGTTGGTTTCGATGCCTGCTTTGTTGAAAGGGACCACCGAGAAAGTGAAGCTCATTTGTGAGCGGTTGAAGGCTGCTTCTGATCGGCAGAAATCTTACGCAGATTTGAAGCGTAAGGAGATAGAGTTTGCGGTGGGTGATCGCGTGTTTTTGAAGGTTTCGCCTTGGAAGAAGGTGATGAGGTTTGGTCGGAAGGGTAAGCTGAGCCCTAGATACATTGGACCGTATGAGGTTGTTGAGCGTGTGGGTCCTGTTGCGTATCGGTTGAGGTTACCTCAGGAGCTGGAGAAGATTCATGATGTGTTCCATGTTTCTATGCTCCGAAGGTATAGATCTGATCCTTCGCATGTGTTGCCTGTGGAGGAAGTGGAATTGAATCCGGATTTGACCTATGATGAGGAACCGGTGAAGGTTCTGGGTTCAGATAGCAAGGTTCTTCGTGGCAAGACCATTGAGTTGGTGAAGGTGCTGTGGAAGCATCGAGGTGTTGAGGAAGCCACGTGGGAGAGGAAGGATGATATGCTGAAGCAGTTTCCTTATCTCTTTCCTTCAGGTAAATTTCGAGGACGAAATTTCTTAAGGGGGGGAGAGTTGTAACGCCCCGGTTTTGGGCTTGGAAGTCTTGAGCGTTGACCGGTTGGTCAAAGTGCTGTTCGAATCGTAAGAGGTTAAATTAGGAAAGCCTAGTTCGGGTTGCATTAAAAATATGGAAAAATGTTCTAAAATCCTCTTTTAATATAATTAAGTGAACTGTGAAATCAATTTTGGAAAATGAGTTTTGGAAGGGTGACATTTTGGCTAGTGACCAAAATGTAATTTTTGAAAGTTTGGTGGCTATTTTATAAAAGGTTGAAACTTTGAATCTTTAAGGAGCTATTTACCCAAAGGGAGTTTCTCCAGATTTTTCTAAGATATTTTAACACATAATTCTGATTTTTAAAGAAATCAAAAAGGAGGGAAACTCATTTTTGGTATTTTCTCATCTAACTTCCAATTTTCTTTCTCTCTTTTTCTCTCAACCCAAACACTCAATTTCCAGAGATCTAAATCTGATTTTCTCACCTAAAATCCTTCTTTCAACTCTCAATTGATTGCAAATCATTGTGTCTTCAAAACCTCTTCAATTGCTTCAAGTTTCATCAAGCTTTTCAATTCCAAAAAGAGGAGAAACTCAAGTTTGGAGGTAAGAACGTCCTTATCCTCTGAACTTCAAGTTCTTTAATGAAATTCCTAAAGTTTTCAATCCTAATTTGATAATTGATTAAAGGTTTTAAGGTTGATTTATGGATCTTGGCTAATTATGCAAGATTTTGATGATTTCACATGATTTTCGTTTGATCTGTTAAATCTGTGTTTTGAGGAGTGTTTTTGATGTTAAATGATCATTAAATTGATGTGGAAATGAGTCTTGATTGATGCAATCCCGGATAGGTTGGATTTCCTAAGTTTAGCTTGTGTTTTAAGGTAGCTTTTGTGGTGATCTTGGTGATCTGATGTTGCTGGAGGTATAAGGATGTTTATAGGTTGTTTTTAGATGTGTTTTGATGTTAATGGAAGTGAGGTTTTGCTGGTTTGTGGCTGGGCTTTGTTTAGAGGTGTTTCGGATGCATTTTCGGTTGTGTTTGGTGGCCGAAAATGGAGGTTTTGTGAGAGCAGCGAGTTTAGATGCTTTCATTGAAGCAATTAATGCATGATGATGCATTAATCCTCTGCTTTAATGTGTTGAAACAGGGGAGGCATCCTTGGATCCAAGAATTGTTGATCCGGAGGCTTGTTTTGGTGCTTTGGCTTGAAGCAAAGTGGAAATCGGTGAGTGGATTTGTGAAAATGGTTTTCGGCTTTGAAACCAAGGTTTTGGGAGCTTAGTTTAAGTCTAAACAACTTTGCTAAGCTCAAGTGTAAGTTTTCGGATTACTCTCTTTAAGTGGTGGCCATGTTTTGGTGCAATGTAAAATGATGATTTTGCATGATTTGTTTACTGTTTTTGAAAGCATGTTTAAGCATGATAATTGCTGATGTTTTAGCATGATTTATGCTGATGATTAAAGCCATGTGTTGAAGGTGACTCTAGGTAAGAGTACCTTGTTTTTAATGCATTGTTAAATGATGATTTAATGCTTTGAAATGCATGATGAAATGGCTTGGTTTAATGCTTTAAAACAGTGGATTATGTGATGTATAAAGTGTGTATTGGCAAGTGATGGTTTGTAAAAGTGAAGGTCACTAAGGTGGTTAAAAGTCCTTGAGTGAGCCTTGTTACCTAAGATCATCAAGGTGTTTAGAAGTCCTTGGATGAATCTTGTTGCGGACACTAAGGTGGTTAAAAGTCCTTAGGTGCTCCTTTCCATGGTGTTTAAAAGTCCATGGGGCCAAGGTGTTTAAAAGTCCTTGGGGCCAAGGTGTTTAAAAGTCCTTGGGGTAATTCAAGCTACGGACACAAAGGTGGTTAAAAGTCCTTGTGTGGTCCTTTCATGGTGTTTAAAAGTCCATGGCCAAGGTGTTTAAAAGTCCTTGGGGCCAAGGTGTTTAAAAGTCCTTGGGGAAAGTTATTGAACTTGATTTCATAAATGAAATGTATCACTTGAGCCAATATGACATGTATAGTACATTGAGATGCATGAGATGCATGTTTTAATGTTTATGTTGAAGCATGAGATGCTTGTTTAAAGGAAATGTGGAAGCATGATATTGCTTGATTTTAAGTATGCTTTGAGCATGTATAAAGGTTGTTTGTAAGCAAGTTTTATAAATGGTTTAATTGCATTATTGAATGGTTTTTAAAGAGCACTCCTCACTAAGCTTTGGCTTACGCTCTCTCGTTTTCTTGAATCAATAATGCAGAGCATTAGAGTACATTGAGGGCAGCAAGAGGAGGCAAGCAAACAAGTTCAAGTAAAGCTCAATGTATGGAAGGTTTTGTTAAACATTTAGCTTTTGTATGTTTTGGCAATGGGGGACCAATGTATATGTTTTGGGAGGTGTTTGAGACTCCCTAAGTATGTTAAGTGTTGTTGTTGTTGCTGGTTTTTGGATTGAACCTTATATGTTTGTTTTGCAAGTTTGATGCTTGAGTGGATAGCTTGAGTAGGAAGCATGACCATTGAATTTGGGGCTTTTTACATGTGAAGTTGGTTTGTTGATTTGTTGGTTTCTATATGTCTTAAAGATGTTTAATTGCATGCTGGTAAAGTTTGGTGATGTTCGGAGCATGTTTGGAAGTCCAATTGCATGATTTGGTATGCTTGTTTGCTGAAATCTGAGCAGGCGTTTCGGAACAGTGTGTACCGTTTCGGAACGGGTGCCTGGAATGAACCCAGGGGTCCGAAACGGGGTGCACCGTTTCGAAACGAAATGCTCACTGCCAGACCCCCGTTGCGGAACCAGTACCGGAACGGCCCGTGTTTCGGAATAGGGCTAGCCTGTTTCGGAACGGTCGACCGTTAGGGGGCTGACATGGTAGTTATATGTTTTGATTTGTTTGCGTTTTGGTCCCGAATCTTGTTTGATCAATTGCATGAGCTGTGGATGTCCTTTTGAGCTAAAATTTCACAGAGAAACATGAAACCTGATTAATTTCAAGATGGTAACTTTAATTTGGGTTAAGTCCCTTAATTTATCAGAAATTACAATTTGGTCCCTAAAGTGGTAATTTGTTCAATTGGGTCCCTGTTTGATCTCTGATGTTTGTGATCTTTTAGTATGTTGTTTGTATGATCACAATTAAGGTTAATGTGAATCTAGATAAGATTAAAAGGAAAAAAAAGGGTCGTTAATCAAGGTTGACTTTCGGGTTGACTTTGGTTTTCCCCGTGTAATCTTCGTAGTTCGGGTCAACCGTCTAGACCGGGCTACGGGGGTTACACGAAATGAGGTTCTTGAGTAGAGCAACGAGTTTAGGTTGCATTGTTGGTGATTTTAATGCATGGTGATGCATTAATCCTCTGTTGTTATGTGTTAAAAACAGGGGAGAATGATCCAGAAGCGATAGAGGTGGCGTTGGAGGTTTCGGGCGCTTGGGAGGCTTGTCGGCTAGCATAGTATGGTGTATCGGTGAGTGAGATCATGTTTTCCAGCTTTGGAATGGTTTTGAAAAGAGGTTTGGGAACTTAAATTTAGGCTTGAAATGTCGGTTTAAGTTCGGAAGTAAGTAAAGTGGAATTCTCTCTCAGTTGTGCTATTATTGTTTTGAAAACTATCAAAATGGGTTTTGATGTGATTGTTTTGTCAATGTGGTTTAATTTGTTGTTGGAGCATGGTTTTAAAGCATGTGAGTTGGTTGTCAACTTGGTTTGAGGTAAGATGCATGAAATTGATATTCTTTGTGAGTATGAGTTGTCAATTTGTGTCCCAAATGTTTTGTTTGGCTTTTTGGCCTTGAAGGTGTTGCATGCTTTAAAAACATTGAATGTGTTGATGTTTAACATGATATATATTGGCATAGATGGTGTAAAGATTACCGGATATATTGATCGATCAATAGGATGTAGAGTGCACTATAAACTAAAAATTTGTACATGCTCTTGGGTGTCGTCCCAAAGAGAGAGACCAATGATGGGCATTCCATTGGAGTAGGACTTGGTGAATTATCCAAGCTTTTGGCAACAAGAGTTATTGCCATGAGACCGATGATGGGCACTCCATCGGAGTAGGACTTGGTGAGAGACCAAGGTTTTTGGCAACAAGAGTTATTGCCATGTGAAATAGATGAGGGGCATTCCATCGTAGTAGGACTTGGTGAAATACCCAAGATTAGTGGCGAGGGTAGATACCGCCATGAGAGCCGATGGCGAGATCCCATCGGGGTAGGACTTGACCTCGAGTCAAGCTGTCCGCATATCCATGTACAATAGAATATGAAAATGCCAATATATGAGAATGAAATGTGTCACATGTACCAATGCTTGAGATGTGGTATGTAATGAGAAATGCATATGGGATAATAATTTTATGAAATGCTTTTGTGTATCAAGCATATGTGGCCTTGACATGAGATTTGCAAAGGTTGTATGCATGAGTTAGCTAGATGGTACATGTGGTTTGCAAAATGGAGATTTGCTTATGCAAATGAGGTTTTGAGTTTATAAAATGTTTTTGAGTAACGAGTTTGTGTGGCTTTGCCATGAGTTTTGCATTTGTTGAATGCATGAGATAGATAGAAGGAACATATGGTTTCCAAAAGGTATTTTCTTGAAACGTTTATCAATCATGAGAAAAGTATAGAGTGAAGTGAAGGTGTTTTCCAAGGAAATTGGTTTAAACTTTGCATGAAGTGTTTATGCATGGAAAGGTTTAATTGATAGTATTTGCAAGAATGTTGTTTGGGGTGAGTTGTTTAATGTATCAAAGTTAAATGTTGGTTTTCATATTGAGCAATGCATGATTTAAAGCAATGTTGTTTCAAAGGAGGTTTTCAAACAATACTTTGGTTTATTGAGTTGTGATTACATTTAAAAAAGGTTTTATGGTTTGATGCATTGATGGTGGTTTGGTTTTGAGCATTCCTCACTAAGCATTATGTGCTTACGCTCGTTTTTGTCCATCAATGCAGATATTTGAAGTTGGGGCAGCAAGAAGCAATGGATTCAAGAAGAGCTCCACTTGAGAAGTACGTTTTGGTTAATAGCTATAGATAATAAAGGCAATGGGGGAAGAGTCTTTTACGTTGATGTGTAATGAGATTGTTTATCTTGACCAAGTTCAGTTTATGGTTTGATACTTGTTGATTATCATTTTGCGATGTTTGGATCTTCTTTTTCATAGTTGGATATAGCCATGTTCTTTGTTTAAAAGTAAGATCATGTGTTGAATGTGATAAATGAGTAGGTGTGCTTAATTCTTGTAATGTATCTAGCCTTTGATGCAATTTGATGGTTTTAATGTCTTGCATGTTGTTGAAATGTTATGGAATGGTTTAAAGTATGTTTGAGGGTGTTTTAATGTGAAAAACCAGAAGTTTCTGCTGTTTCTGGGCAGGGTGTATCAAAACACCCTTGGCTGTTACAAAACGGGTGCCTGAAATGGCTTGGGTGTTTCGGAACAGCTAGAAGTGTTTCAAAACATTTTGGCTACTGGAAGTGCCTGTTCCGGAACTGGTTTCGGAACATACCCGCGTATCGAAACGGTCAACACCGTTTCGATACGAGCGTACGACACGGGTGTTTCTATACGGTTGTCAGTGTTTCGAAACGGGTGACCGTTGGACACAAATTTGAATTGCCTTGAAGTCTGCATGCTTTACATTTTAGTCTTGAAAGTTGTAATTGCAATTGCTTGAGCTTGAGATGTCTTTTTAAGCTAAAATTTGGCAGAGAGGCTTGTAATATGATTAATTAAGGTTTGGTAAAACTAAAACCTTCAAAGTCCTTTTATTTTCTAAAATTTACATTTTGGTCCCTAAAAGTGTATTTCTTGCAATTGAATCCCTATATGTTATCCGATCGTTGTGCCTTTCTCAAATATGATTGGTGAGTACTCACTTAGGGTTAATGTGTATCTAGACAAGATTAAAAAGAAAAAAAGGGTCGTGAATCAAGGTTGACTTTCGGGTTGACTTTGGTTTTCCCCGTGTATTATTCGTAGTTCGGGTCAATCGTCTAGGCCGGGCTAAGGGGGTTACAGGGATTGTCTCACAACTTACCCCACCTAGTACACCATAGTGGAATGGAGTTTTCGAGAGAAGGAATCGAACATTGTTAGACATGGTTCGATCCATGACGAGTCATAGTGATCTTTTGACTTCTTTCTGGGGACATGCACTTGAAACAACTACTTTCACACTAAATCATGTTCCAAGAAAATCGGTTCAAAAGACACCATATGAGATATGGAGTGGGAAGTGCCCTAGTATGTCTTTTATGAAGATTTGGGGTTGTGAGGCTTATGTTAAACATCAAAAGTCTACGAAGCTTGAACCTAAATCTCATAAATGTATATTTGTTGGATATCCTAAGGAAACCCAGGGATGTTATTTCCTTAACCCTAACGAGAACAAAGTGTTTGTTGCTCGAACGAGAGTTTTTATCAAAAGAGAATTCCTCTCAAAGAAAGGGAAGAGTATAAATATTGAACTTGGAGAAGTTCAAGATCAACAAATTAATGAGCCAGAGGTTGAGCCTATTCCACAAGTTGTTGAGGAACAATCAACAGATTTAGAAACACGACCACTGCGCAGATCCACAAGAGAACGCCATGTACCTGAGTGCTATGGATTTCTCGTTACTAGACATGGAGACGTTCTTCTGTTGGATCAAGATGAGCCCAAGACTTATCAAGAGGCGATGGCGAGCCTAGACTCTAAGAAATGGCTTGAAGCCATGAGATCTGAAATGGATTCCATGTTTGAAAACCAATTGTGGACTTTGGTTGAACTAACTGAAGGGGTCAAACTAATAGGGTGTAAATGAGTTTTCAAGAAGCAAACCGACATGGATGGTAATATACAAACATATAAGGGGTAATTAGTCGCTAAAGGTTAGACTATAAAGACTGACATTGAGCATATCATGATATGTGTAGTGGGGTATGAATGGTCGAGATAGGATTTGTCCTTCCTACATAATAGGAAACCCATCACAAGCCACTTGATTGAGTAAGACTACAAATGCATGGCCATGCTCGAATAAGTTGATATGAGATATCACATATTATTCGTCTGTTATCTACTATAGATATCAAGAAATAATAGATAGGCAAAACAAGTGTGACTATTCCAAGACTTGTGCCTATTCTAGATATAAAGGACAAAGGGATATAATACATTAGAATAGTTGATCACGAAGATGTTACGTTGAATCTTTACTTCTAGTGATTTAGGTGACAATGATACATTGCTAGATGTCACTCAGTGTTTGTGATGTTGGAATAGTTTTGATAATTGCTACTACTGTTACTGGAACCTATAGGGTAAGACCCCAGGGTTGAAATTAATTAAAGTATATAACATGTATAATTAAGACATATATATTTGATATATATGCTAAAGTATTTATTATACATAGAATTCCGAATTTAAAATAATTTAAGTAATTATAGTTCGAAATTAATTCAAAATCCTATGCAGTTAGGGTAACAAACTATAAAAAGGGGGTTAATGGTCTAGCAGTCGTCTAACCCTTTGAAACGTATTTTTTCAAAACGTTTTGTGAAAAAGAAAAATTGCTCTCAACTTCAACCGGGTGAACTGAGTAGAGGCTGAGACGATCTATTCGTGGAGGCTAAGATTCGTATCATTCGTGAGATTGTTAGACGTTTGTATTCGTGTTTTTTATCAAGGAACTCAATATAAGTAAACATATCTCTTCCTCTTGAATTCAGATTAAACGTACATGGATCGCTGGTGAGATCGTCATGTTTGTTTTTCCGCTACGCCATGGGATGCGCCGATGATCTTACAGTCGTATCAGAGCCACTTGTACGATCTTGATTCGAGTTAAATACTTGGGTGATGCGATATGTTTATGATGTATGCTCTGTTTTATCATTTTCGGCGTATATGTATGATATATTTGTTCTATTTGATAATTGGTATGATTAAGATGTTAATTTGTTTGTTGCTACAATGGTTAAGAGTTAATCATGAATTTGTTGCTACAAGGGTTTATATGTTAATTGTTATTATATAGATCGATGGGTATGCGATAGTAGATCGCGTTCGGTGGTGGAAAAATGGCGACTGCGGGGCTGCCGGACTCCCGCGAAGGGCTCTGCCCCTTGACCCCTTCATAGGCACCATAGATCGTAGGCCCACATTAAAATCTTTAACAAATGCGTAACAATGTATATGTGTGATATGCTTGTTTTGTATAGTGTTTAACATGAATGGTTATAGCCCTTTTTATTTTACAATAGTTGTAATTTAAAATACGACTTGCGCATCGTGCCTCTCTACTCTTCTATTGTATTTCTCTTCTCATCTTACTCTCTTGTATGTAAAACGAGTTTCTAAAAATTGTAATCATATGAAGATTCGAAGGAGAAGATGAATGGACCGGTTAAAGACGAGAAGATGCTTAAGAGTTCTTTTCTTCTAAGATTCTTTGTTCTCCCATTGGCTTGGGATGGGCCACCTTAATTTTTTCCTTTGGGCTATAACCATTGCATCTTATTTACTACTTATATCTATCATGTATGTGATGCCATGAATGTTGTGTCTCCAAATTTTATTTGATGAGCAAATAAGGGCCTAATATTAAAATAAACAATGATGAGATAATTATGAAAAACCCCTCACTACAATCTAAGTTAATTTAACCGTCCAATATTTACCCTCGTTAAGGCTTCGATCGATATCATGTGTATTTTGCCAAAGCAATATAACATGAGTCTATCTTGGTTAAACACGAAGAATAAGTAAGTGATATTCGCAGGTTGAAATATTAGAGATAACTTGGCTAGGTTATTCTAAGAGGATTAGAAACCTAGAGGTTAATTTTTGGATAAATCACGAGATGATTTGAACAAGATTTGTTCACCGAATGGTGGAGTTACATTGGATGTAATTAGTAAAGTGTTACTTACCTAAATAACATTTTTCCTAAAAGAAAAGCCAAAGCTGATTTAGGAAGAAGTTGAAATATGGATCCTCACTCACTAGAAAATTTGTCGATATGTTTTTCCGAAATTAAAACTTGAGGGTTTTTAATTTTGAATAAAATGGTGGAAGTAATTTATTAATAAAGACCTATTTATAAATTTCAAACTCGGTAAATAAACTTACATTGCATATTTCCATTGTTGTAGACTCAGTGGCAAACAACACACTTTCACTGCGACCGATCCTTGAGAAGGATAAACTCAATGGCTTGAACTTCTTTGACTGGTTCCGAAATTTGAGAATTGTTCTCAAGCAGGAAAAGAAGGAATATGTCATTGAAGAACTTGTTCCTGATGAACCAGCTGTTAATGCTCCTAGAGCTGACAAGAAACACATAGATGACATGTTAGATGTCGGATGTCTTATGCTTGCCACCATGACCCCTGAGCTTCAGAAGCAACATGAGGACATGGTAGCCTACGAGATGATTCAACACCTCAAGGAAATATATGAGGGCCAAGCGCGTCAAGAGAGGTATGAGACCTCTAAAGCTCTATTTCAATGCAAAATGAGTGAGGGATCTCCTATAGAAGCTCATGTCATTAAAATGATGGGTTATATCCAAACGATGGAGAAGCTGGTATTTCCACTCAAAGATGAATTGGCCACTGATATCATCCTGCGATCGTTGCCGGAAAGTGTAACCCCCTTAGCCCGGTCTAGACGGTTGACCCGAACCAAGGTGATTACACGGAGAAAACTGAAGCCAACTCGTTAAAGTCGGCTCCGATTGACGACCTTTTTTTCTTTTTATCTTTTCTAGATGCAAATTTAGTCATATGTGATCACCAAAGAGCATAGGGAGAAACGGCATGGCGATCGGATCTCATTTAGGGGTTTAATAGAACAAATTAGAATTTTAGGGACCAAAATGTAATTTCTGCAAATTACAAGGGCTTCGCTGGTTTTAAAATTATCTTTACTCAATTAAACATATTTCATGCTTCTCTGTAAATTTTCATCACCAACCGATTAACTAAGAACACCCAATTGCATACTTGAAAATCAGGGACTAAAATGCGACAATTTCAAACTTAAAAAGATGCCATTAACAGAATTAACGGTCGCGTATTAGTACGCATGGGTCTGCATCGATACGCGGGATGGAAGTGACCAAAGTCGCAGAAAGTGTATCGATACGCTTCCCTGCGTATCGGTACGCCCTTCAAACCCGTATCGAAACACTTTTCAAACGTACCGAAACACTTCTCCAACGTACCGAAACGCCTGTGCAGAGAGCACACATTTGGCTTATGCGTATCGATACGCTAGCCTGAGTATCGATACGCATACCAAAACTCTCCCAAAAACAACATCTAAATCATTTCAAACTTCAACAAATCATCCTCAAATCGTAAATACATGCTTATGGCATCTACTCAATCATATAAACATGCAATCTTAAACACAAGGTAACATTTAATTGGTTAACTCAAGCATAGCAAGGCATATAATGAAGCATGCATAAACCACAAACCAAAAGCATTCTAAAAAGCAAGACATAACATCAAAACCAATACAAAGGCCTTTTACAACCCAAATAAACTACATAACACTTGCATCAAGATCATGGAGTCCAAAGCACATCTTGCAAAGCAAACCACTAAATCCCATTGCAAAATATCATTACTAAAGTAAAAGCATAACATCATACTTGAGCTTAACAATCTCTTGGATCCTCTTAAGCCTCCTTGCTGCCCAAAATGCCTCAATTATTTGCATTGCTGGTAAAAGAGAGCGTAAGCACGATAGCTTAGTGAGGCATGCTCTAAAAAGAAACACCAACACAACAATGCAAGTTTTTAAATCTCTTTCTTGAAATCCATTTCAAAGACCATGCTCTTTCTATCTCATGCTTGAAAACCATTTCAAAGCCAAACACCATTTGAAAATTACATGAACCATTTATCTATCTATCTCATGCATTCAACCAATGCAAATCTCATGACAAGGCCACACATGTTTGACACTCAAAAGCATTTCATAAAACTCGTAATCTCATATGCATTTCTCATAGCATAAAATCATTTCAACATTGGTACACGTGAATCAAATACATTCTCATATATTGGCATTTCATATTCTATCTTTACTCGGATATACGGATTAGCTTGACATAAGTCAAGTCCTACCCTGGTGGAATCTCACATCACCGGACTCTCAGGGCGGTATCTCTCTTCGCCAAAAAGCTTGGGTGTTTCACCAAGACCTACCCCGATGGTATCTCCCATCATCTGATTCTCACTTTGGATCGGGATGGCACTACCCCCATTGCCCGACTCCAAAGAGCACGTACGCATTTTTAGATTATAGTGCACTTTCATCCTATTGGTCGACCAATTATATATGGTAATTATCTCATCATTTATGCCAATATATTACATTAAAATCAACATCTCACCTACTGTTTTGTGCAACATTTCTCAAATCTTTCTCATCTCATTTCAAAACCATAACTCATGCTTTGCATTAAATCAAAATCTCAAAACTCTTTACTACAACATGATATCTCATGGAATCAACACATAGCATCATCTCATGCTACAAATCATGCATAAAATAGTAGGATTTTGTCTAACACAAATCAAGAGCATGTTAAAAGCATTTAGGGGCATCAACCACATATGGAGAGCAATTCTAGCCATACTTACTTCCGGACTTAGGATGGTCGACCAATTATATCAGGTAATCATCTCATCATTTATGTCAATATATTACATTAAAATCTTCATCTCACCTACTGTTTTGATGCAACATTTCTCAAATCTATCTCATCCCATTTCAAAACCACAATTCATGCATTGCATTTAATCAAAATCTCAAAACTCTTTACAAAGTTATGCTATCTCATGGGATCAACACATAACATCATTTCATGTTATAAATCATGCATAAAACAGTAGGAATTTGTCTATCTCAAATCAAGAGCATGTCAAAAGCATTTAGGGGCATCAACCACTTTTCGAGAGCAAATTCTAAACATACTTACTTCCAGACTTAGGATGGTGTTTTAAACCAATCCTAAATCCCCAAACCTCATTTCCTTGTCCCTCAAGGACTTCTAAAACCATTTACACTCACTGATTACATTTCGCTTGCTTGCCGAAACGATTTCTAGGCTTCTGGCACTTCCGGATCAACACCAAATGCGTCCGATGAAGTCTCTCATGTTCATTACACATAAGAGCAGAGGATTAATGAATCATCATGCATTAAAATCACTAGCCACTCATTCTAACTCGCTGCACTACTCAAAACCAACATTTCGGCTATCCGAAATAACCGAAATCACCTCCAAACTTTCTCAAATCAAAGCCCAGCTAAGATCTATCAATTATAACCCTTTCTAAACCTCAATCAACATAAAAAATCATCACAAACATTACTCTATATCTCCAGCACATGTTAGAAACCAACCTCAAAACAGAGTTTAACTTAGAAATACGAAAATCATCAAAATCACATTAAGAACCTTGAATTTAAAAGCTATTTCTTGTTTATAACATTAAAACAACTTAAAAACCATTAACAAAGGATTGATATCTTGGGAATTTCAGTACAGAACTTATCATTAGAGGAGAAGGACGAAGCTTACCTCTAATGGTTGATTTCTTCTTAATTTGGGCAAGATTTCTTGAATATTCAAAGCAAAAACAAAATGGATTTGATGAAGTAAAGATAGAAAATCCATTGGAAGATGAAATCTCAGCAAATGAGATGAAAAACAGAGGTTCTTTGGTGAGGGAAAAGTGTTTGACTGATTGGAAGTTGAGAGAAAATGAAAAGAGAGAAAACTATCGTAAAGTAGTTATGAAAAGTCAACCTTTGATTTTTCTTTTAATTCCATTAATTAAATTATTATTAAAAGCTCCCAAATTAAAGAGAAATCTGATGAAAAACAATTGGTAAAATTAGCTCCTTAAAGATTCAAAGTTTCAATCCTTTACAAAACAATCACTAGTCAACTTTTGCAAAAATTGCATTTTGGTCACTACACCAAAATGTAATATTTCCAAATCACATTTTGTAAAATTGTTTTCACCAAAATCATTTATATAATAAATGAGAATTTTTAGATATTGTTCCATATTTTTAGAACATCTCGAACTAGGTGTTCCCTAAACAAACCTTAGGGTTCGAACCGTTCCCGATCGGCCCGATTCAACATCTAGGCCCAAAACCAGGGCGTTACAACTCTCCCCCACTTAAGAAATTTCATCCTTGAAATTTACCTGGTGGAAAAAGGTAAGGAAATTGCATATTCATGTCATCCTTCCTTTCCCACGTGTCTTCTTCAACGCCATGATGTCTCCACAAGACTTTAACCAGCTCGATGGTCTTACCTCGGAGAACCTTACTATCCGTATCTAGAACCTCAACGGGCTCCTCATCATACGTCAAGTCTGGATTCAGCTAAACCTCTTCTACAGTCATAACATGAGACGGATCCGAACTATACCTCCGAAGCATGGATACATGGAACATATTATGTATCTTTTCCAACTCTGAAGTCAGTCTCAACTTGTAAGCAACAGGACCCACACGTTCTATCACCTCATATGGTCCAATGAACCTCGGACTCAATTTGCCCTTCCGAACAACTCTCATCACGTTCCTCCAAGGTGACACTTTCAGGAACACGCGTTCGCCAACTGCGAACTCTATCTCCTTACGCTTCAAATCCGCGTAAGACTTTTGCCAGTCCGATGCTGCCTTCAACCGCTCACAAATGAGCTTCACCTTCTCAGTGGTTCCTTTCAACAAAGCTAGCATCGAAATCAACTTGTGTCCCGTTTCAGCCCAACAAAGGGGAGTTCTACACTTTCTCCTGTACAAAGCCTCATACGGTGCCATTTGAATACTCGACTGGTAACTATTATTATAAGCAAACTCAACCAAAGGCAAGTGCTTCTCCCAAGATCCTTGAAACTCAATGACGTAGCATCTCAACATATCCTCAAGCACTTGGATAACACGCTCCGACTGCCCATCCGTCTGCGGATGATAAGAAGTACTGAAGTTCAGTCGTGTACCCAAAGCTTGATGCAAACATTCCCAAAACCTCGACGTGAACATCGGATCTCTATCTAATACTATAGATTTCGGCTCCCCGTGCAACCGCACAATCTCAGCAAAGTACAACTCAGCTAACTTATCCAAGGTATACGTAGCATGCACATGCAAGAAATGTGCACAATTCGTAAAGCGATCCACAATCACCTAAATAGAATTTTTCTCCGATGGCGACAACGGCAACCCTGACACAAAGTCCTTGGTAATCCTTTCCCACTTCCATTCTGAGATCCTCAACGGCTGCAACAACCCAGAAGGAACCTGATGTTCAGCCTTAACCCGCTGACAAACCATAAATTTGCTAACGAACTCGGCAACATCCTTCTTCAACCCCACCCAGTAGTACTCATCTTTCAAATCACGATACATTTTCGTACTACCAGGATGCATAGCGAAAGGACTATTGTGAGCTTCAGTGAGAATTGTGTGCCTCAACTCCACATCATTCGGCACCACTATCCGACTCCCAAAACATAGAACGCCATCATCGTTGAAACTGAAGTCTGAAGGACTTCCTTGCACAATATCCTAAACATGTGGTACAAGAGAATCACAAGCAACTGCTTATCCTTTATTAACTGAACCAAAGATGGCTTCACTTGCAACTCAGCAATAAGGCCACCATCTCGCGATATGCTCAAACAAGCAAACATCTCCATCAACTCTACCACCACTTTCCTGCTCAAAGCATCGACCGCAACATTAGCCTTTCTCGGATGATACTCGATCGTTAGGTCATAATCCTTAAGCAACTCCACCCAACGTCGTTGCCTAAGATTCAACTCCTTCTGAGACATAAGATACTTCAAACTCTTGTGATTTGTGTACACAGTACACTTCTCACCATATAGATAATGTCTCCAAATATTTAAAGCGAACACCACTGCCGCTAACTCAATGTCATGCTTGGGATAGTTACGCTCATGCACCTTCAACTGTCGCGATGCATAAGCTACTACCTTACCTTCTTGCATCAGGACACACCCCAAACCAACAAAGGATGTGTCACTATACACCAGAAACTCTTTTCCAGATTCAGGTTGAATCAAGATAGGAACTTGCATCAAAGCTTCCTTTAGCTTCTCAAAAGCTTGTTGTCTCGCTTCCGTCCACTCAAACTTAACATCCTTCTGCAGTAACTTCGTCAAAGGAGCAGCAATCTTGGAAAATCCATCCACAAACCTTTGATAGTAACCCGACAACCTAAGGAAACTACGAACTTCATGAACAGACCTAGGAGGCTTCCAATTCACCACCGCTTCAATCTTCTGAGGATCAACATGAATCCTCTCGGCCGAAACCACATGACCCAGGAAAACAACCTCCTTCAACCAAAACTCACATTTACTCAACTAACCATAAAGTTGATTCTCTAGTAACACTTGCAAAACGATTCTCAAATGTTCCTTATGCTCCTCCTCGGTACGAGAGTACACAAGGATGTCATCGATGAACACCACAATGAACTTATCCAAGACTTTATGAAACACCCTGTTCATCATATCCATGAATGTAGCAGGAGCATTCGTCAAACCAAAAGGCATCACCAGATATTCATAATGTCCATACCTTGTCCGAAAAGCAGTTTTCGGCACGTCCACATCCTTAACCTTCAACTGATAGTATCCAAACCTTAAATCAATCTTTGAGAACACAGTCGCTCCACGAAACTGATCAAAAAGATCATCAATCCTTGGCAGAGAATACTTATTCTTGATAGTCAACTTATTCAGCTAACGATAATCAATGCACATTCTCGTTGTGCCATCTTTATTCTTTACAAACAAGACCGATGCACCCCCAAGGTGACACGCTAGGCCGAATAAAGCCTTGGTCAAGCAACTCCTGAAGTTGTGTCTTCAGTTCCTTCAACTCCTTAGGTGCCATACGATAGGGAGTGATAGACACTGAAGTTGTGTTCTCATACAACTCAATTCCGAACTCAACCTCCCGACTAGGCGGCAAACCGGGTAACTCCTCCGGAAACACCCCAGGTAATTCACACACAGTCATTATATCCTGAACCCTGACATCGTTTGTACTATTATTCATTATGGAACCTAGATAAGCTTCACATCCTTGACGCAACAACCGGCTCGCTTCAAGCGTCGAAACCACATTAGATAGGAACTTTACGTTCTCTCCCACCACCACAACTTCATAATCATCAACAAGTTTATTCTCAAAATCCACAACAGCCCTATGCTCAACTAGCCAACCCTTACCAAGGATTACATTGAATCCAGAGAAAGGCAACTCATAAGGTCCACCAAGAACACATGTTCTTGCACCTTTAAGGGACACCTCGTATACAACCTCCTCGTTACAACCGTTTCACCGAAAGAACTAGTCGCACACATACCAACATCTCAAGATTCAACAGGCAAACCAAACATTTGAGCATGTTCACACAATATGTACGAGTGTGTAGATCGAGAATCAATAAGAGAAAGTAATGACAAAGACTGCAAAGTAAAGGTACCTGCGATCATGTCAGTGTCATTCCTCCCTTCACGATGGGCATACACTCTGGTCTAGCCACCTTCTTCGTGGTTAACAGCTACCACATGTGTCACATTCCTCGCACCATCATCTCCACGCTAGAAATTGCCAGGACCGCGCCCACGGCCTCTCTCCGACTCAGCTACTCTCACCGGAGCATGCCCCTCTCTCATCGGTTGAGGACAATCCTGTCTCATGTGTCCATATGAACCACAATTCCAACACGTACCAACGTTGCCCCAGCACTCTCTTGTGTGCCTCATGCAACACCGATTACACTCGGGTGTATGAAAGAAAGCATTTGGCCCTTGCTGACCTCTCCCGTGGTTACCTCCCCCACGTCTAGCATCCATATGTGACCTTCTATCCTTAGTCCTCTTAAATCGATCCCTTCCAGCATCACGATCCACGGCTCACTTCCCCGAGCTTGATCCTCCTGCTTGACTCGACAAACCAAGGTTCAGCTCAATGTCCTTGGCTCAAGTGACCAAGACATCAAAATTGGTATAATTAGTTGCAAGCATATATGTTTTCACATCAGCCACCAGCCCATATCTAAAATGCTCGCACCTCTCCCGTTCGCTAGGGATCAACTCTAGTGCATATTGGCTAAGGCGTACAAACTGCACTTCATATTCCGCCACTAACATGCTACCTTGCACTAGGGACATAAACTCCCTCATTTTCTCGTCCAGATAACGGATTCCCAGATATTTCCTCTTGAACGCATTCAGAAAGAACGTCCAAGACACCTCAACATCTTCCAAACCAGCTATAGTGGTCGTCCACCACGTATAAGCATCATCATGCAACATGGAAACGATGCACCCCAACTTCTGGGCATCATTATAATTCATCTGCCCAAGAATCCTCTTGGTGATCTCCAACCAAGACTCGGAACCCTCAGTGGTCAGCCCCCTAAACTCAGTCCCTCCGAGACTGCGGAGTCGCTCCAAAAGCAAACTCGCACCAGCACCAGCCTGAGGTGCAGCCACATGAGCACCAGCTACTGCCGTCCGAAAAGCTCCAACAATAGCCTGAATCAGCACGATCACGCCAGGAGCAGCTTGCCCTCATGCTCATTCGGGTTCCGCAACCCCTATTCCAACTCCAGCAGCACTAGCCCCCACTCCACCACCACCGGGTGGTCCACCAAGAGGAGGAGGCGGTAGATTCTCAACACACTCATCATTCTCATTCGTCTAATTCTCAACCGCATTACGTGTACTAATTATGTGCTCTCTATGTAGCCCCATTCAAAACAATGCAACTAGCAAAATGCAATAAAACTCAGTTAGGCAATATAAGGCAAGATATCCAAGGTGCTCAAGTTAATTTTTAAAAAAATTCTTTCCAATAGTAATGATATGGCAATGAGCTCCCCATCTATACCTCAAACATAGCATAACAACACAATTTCATCTCAAACATTCAACTTGCATGCACTTTATCTCATTAAAACTCAAACAGTGCACAATTACACAACATGCGTTCACAAAGTTCATATCTACTCACATTTACACTTACCAACCACTTACCAACGCCCCAAATATTCGCAAACCTGGCATTGATACCAACAAATGTAACTCGCTTAGCCCAGTCTAGACGGTTGACCCGAATCGAGGTGATTACATGGGGAAAACCGAAGCCAACTCGTTAAAGCTGACTCCGATTGACGACCCTTTTTTTCTTTTTATCTTTTCCAGATGCAACTTTAGTCTGATGTGATCACCAAAGAGCATAGGGAGAATGGCACAGCGATTGGATCTCGTTTAGGGGTTTAATTGCACAAATTAGACAATTAGGGATCAAAATGTAATTACTGCAAATTACAGGGGCTTCGCTGGTTTTAAAGTTATCTTTACACAATTAAACATATTTCATGATTCTTTGTAAATTTTCATCACCAACCGATTAACTAAGCACACTAAATTGCATACTTGAAAATCAGGGACTAAAATGCGACAATTTCAAACTTAAAAAGATGCCATTAACAGAATCAACGGTCGCGTATCGGTACGCCTGGGTCCGTATCGAGACGCAGGATGGAAGTGACCAAAGTCACAGAAAGTGTATCGATACGCTTCCCCGCGTATCGGTACGCCCTTCAAACCTGTATCGAAACACTTCTCAAATGTACCGGAACGCCTGTGCAGAGAGCACACGTTTGGCTTACGCGTATCGATACGCTAGCCCGAGTATCGATACGCATACCAAAACTGTCCCAAAAATAGCCTCAAAATCATTTCAAACTTCAACAAATCATCCTCAAATCATAAATACATGCTTATGACATCTACTCAATCATATAAACATGCAATCTTAAACACAAGGTAACATTTAATTGGTTAACTCAAGCATAGCAAGGCATATAATGAAGCATGCTTAAACCACAAACCAAAAGCATTCTAAAAAGCAAGACATAACATCAAAACCAATACAAAGGCCTTTTACAACCCAAATAAACCACATAATACTTGTATCAAGATCAGGGAGTCCAAAACACATCTCCCAAAGCAAACCACTAAACCTCATTGCTAAATATCATTATTAAAGTAAAAGCATAACATCATACTTGAGCTTAACAATCTCTAGGATCCTCTTAAGCCTCCTTGCTGCCCAAAATGCCTCAATTATCTGCATTGTTGGTAAAAGAGAGCGTAAGCACGATAGCTTAGTGAGGCATGCTCTAAAAAGAAACACCAACACAACAATGCAAGTTTTTAAATCTCTTTCTTGAAATCCATTTCAAAGACCATGCTCTTTCTATCTCATGCTTGAAAACCATTTCAAAGCCAAACACCATTTGAAAATCACATGTACCATTTATCTATCTATCTCATGCATTCAACCAATGCAAATCTCATGGCAAAGCCACACATGCTTGAAACTCAAAAGCATTTCATAAAACTCGTAATCTCAAATGCATTTCTCATAGCATAAAATCATTTCAACATTGGTACATGTGAATCAAATACATTCTCATATATTGGTGTTTCATATTCTATCTTTACTCGGATATGTGGATTAGCTTGACATAAGTCAAGTCCTACCCCGGTGGAATCTCACATCACCGGACTCTCATAGTAGTATCTCTCTTCGCCACAAAGCTTGGGTGTTTCACCAAGACCTACCCCGATGGTATCTCTCATCTTCGGATTCTCACTTTGGATCGGGATGGCACTACCCCCATTGCCCGACTCCAAAGAGCACGTACGAATTTTAGTTTATAGTGCACTTTACATCCTATTGGTCGACCAATTATATCCGGTAATCATATCATCGTTTATACCAATATATTACATAAAAATCATCATCTCACCTACTGTTTTGATGCAACATTTCTCAAATCTATCTCATCCCATTTCAAAACCACAATTCATGCATATCATTTAATCAAAATCTCAAAACTCTTTACAAAGTCATGCTATCTCATGGGATTAACACATAACATCATTTCATGTTATAAATCATGCATAAAACGGTAGGAATTTGTCTATCTCAAATCAAGAGCATGTCAAAAGCTTTTAGGGGCATCAACCACTTTTCAAGAGCAAATTCTAAACATACTTACTTTCGGACTTAGGATGGTGTTTCAAACCAATCCTAAATCCTCAAACCTTGTTTCCTTGTCCCTCAAGGACTTCTAAAACCATTTTCACTCACCGATTACGTTTCGCTTACTTGCGGAAACGATTTCTAGGCTTCCGGAACTTCCGAATCAACACCAAATGCATCTGATGAAGTCTCCCATGTTCATTACACATAAGAGCAGAGGATTAATGCATCATCATGCATTAAAATCACCAGCCACTCATTCTAACTCGCTGCACTACTCAAAACCAACATTTCGGCTATCCGAAATCACTAAAATCACCTTCAAACTTTCTCAAATCAAAGCCTAGCTAATATCTATAAATTCTAACCCTTTCTAAACCTCAATCAACATCAAAAATCATCCCAAACACTGTAACCCCCTTATCCCGGCCTAGACGGTTGACCCAAACTACGAAGGTTACACGGGGAAAACCAAAGTCAACCCGAAAGTCAACCTTGATTCACGACCCTTTTTTCTCTTTTTAATCTTGTCTAGATACATGTTAACCCTAAGTGAGTACTCATAAAATACGTTTGAGGAAGGCACAGCGATCGGATAACATTTAGGGCCTCAATTGCACTATGTACAAGTTTAGGGACCAAATTATAATTTCTGTAAAATAGATGGTCTTCATTGATTTTAAGATTACCAATATGATATTAGTCATGTTACATGCTTCCCTGCCAAATTTCACCTTAATTGGACATCTCAAGCTCAAGCACTTGCAAACTCAACATTTAGGACTAAAATGTAAAACATGCAGACTTCAAAGCAATTCAAATCTGTGACCAACGGTCACCCGTTTCGAAACACTGACAACTGTATCGAAACACCCATGTCGAACGCCCGTACGCGGGTATGTTCCGAAACTAGTTTCGAAACAAACACTTCCAGTAGCCAAAGTGTTTCGAAACACTTCTATTCGTTCCAAAACGCCCAGGCCATTTCAGGCACCCGTTTCGAAACAGCTAAGGGTGTTTCGATACACCCTGCCCATAAACAGCAGAAACCTCTGGTTTTTCACCCAAAAATCCAATCTAACACATCCCAAAGACTCTCTAACCATACCAACAAGTCAACATACATATAAGGTACCTATTTGGAACCCACAAACACATTCATAACCTCAAACATGAAATCTCATTAGTCTAGAGGCATGCTTCCTAATATCAAAACACAAAAGGCAATCCAACCTCGAAAACAAGGAATCAAACCATTTACAATCCAACAAGCCCAAAACAAACACGCCACAACCTTAGGGAGTTTAACATATCTCCCAAATACAAAATTTGGTTTCCCATTGCCAATTTATCAAAACTAAAGTGTATGAAAACTTTCAAAGCAATACTTATTGAAACCACATGTACCTTCATCCTATCTCATGCATTAAAACCAATGCAAAACCCATGGCAAGGCCAAAATCATGCTTGTACTCTAAAGCATTTCATAAACAAACTACATATGCATTTCTCATAGCATAAATCATTATATCAAGGTACATGTGAATCAAAACCATAACATATTTTATATTAGCATTTCACATCTATTTATTACTCAGATATGCGGACATCTCACTAGACACTTCTGGTGGCATCTCTCATCACCGTACTCACTCGTCTAGCAACATAGTTTCCAATGGAATCTCTCGTCACCGTACTCACATGGCGGAATCTCTCATCGCCACCAAGCTTAGGTATTTCC
This sequence comes from Hibiscus tridactylites, assembly GCA_958450335.1. Taxonomy (NCBI): domain Eukaryota; kingdom Viridiplantae; phylum Streptophyta; class Magnoliopsida; order Malvales; family Malvaceae; genus Hibiscus; species Hibiscus tridactylites. The sequence goes on from OY288272.1 coordinate 73,107,891, forward strand.
CAAGTCCTACCCGATGGAATGCCCATCATCGAAATATCTCCCTTTGGCCTAACCAAAGAGCACGTACGAAGTTTTAGTTTATAGTGCACTCTCATCCTATTGATCGGTCAATTATATCCGGTAAGTTTCTCAACATCTATGCCAATATAGTATGTCAAATCAACATCTCACCTACTGTTTTTCATGCATTTAAAACTCAACATTCTCATCTCTTTTCAAAACCATAACAATTGCTATACTTCAACATATAAGCTCAAATCTCAACCATGCAAAATGTTACTTATTGAAATCATTTCAAGCATCATCTCATGCTATAATTCATGCATAAAAACAGTAGGAATTTATCAATCTAAAACCATGAGCATGTAAAAGCATTTAAAGGGGCAATCACCACATTCTAGAGAGCAATCTAGCCAATACTTACTTCCGGACTTAGGAAGGTGTTTCAAACCTTTCCTAAATCCCCAAACCTTGGTTCTTTGTCCCTCAAGGACTTCTAAAGCCATACGCACTCACCAATTTCGTTTTGCTTGCTTGCTGAAACACCAATTAAGCTTCCGGATCAACTCCAAAAGTGTCTGAAGATGTCTCCCCTGTTTTAGACACATAAAAGCAGAGGATTAATGCATCATCATGCATTGAAATCTTCAGCCAACACTCCAAAACTCGCTGCTCTACCTAAACCCAACATTTCAGCTACCATACACAACTGAAATCACCTCCAAACTCTTCCAAAACATAACCCAGCCAAGATCCATCACTTCTAACCATTTCTAAACATCAATTAACATAAAAAAACAACCCTAAACTCGCCCTTATACCTCCAGCTACAACAGAACACCAAAATCTCCCCAAAAACCACCATTTTCACAAGCAAAAACTTAGGAAAAACAACCTATTCGGGATTGGACTGATAAAACCTCATTTCTAACATCATTTAACATCCAAAATACATTAGAAAACCATCTCAAAACAGAGCCCAATCAATTTCCACGAAAATCTTCAAGATCTCTTCCAAAATCTTGAGTTTTAAGCCAAATTCTTGTTTCCAACACCAAAACCATTTATAAATCTTTAATAAAGGATTGACAACTTGGGAATTTCAGTAAAGAACTGAGTATTTAGAGGAGAAGAACAATCTTACCTCTAAAAGATGATTTCTCCTTGATTTGGGCAAGTTTCCAAGAAAACACAATGTAGAAATCAAGTGAATTTGTTGCAAGATTGATTAGGAATGTAACCCCCTTAACCCGGCCTAGACGGTTGACCCGAATTAAGAAAGTCACACGGGGAAAACCAAAGTCAACCCGAAAGTCAACCTTGATTAACGACCCTTTTTTTTCTTTTTAATCTTGTCTAGATGCACATTAGCCCTAATTGTGATCACACAAACATCATACTCAAAGATCACAAACATCAGAGATCAAACAGGGACCCAATTGAACAAATTACAACTTTAGGGACCAAATTGTAATTTCAGACAAATATGAGGACTTAACCCAAATTAAAGTTACGAGCTTGTAATTAGTCAGGTTTCATGCTTCACTGTGAAATTTCAGCTCAGAACGACTTCCCAAACTCATACAATTGCACAAACAAGATTCGGGACCAAAACGCAAACAATTCAAAACATATAACTGCCAATGTCAGCCCCTAACGGTCACCCGTTCCGAAACAGGCAGAGCCCGTTTCGAAACACGGGGCCGTTCCGCAACGCGTACCGCAACACGGGCTGGCAGAGGCCAAACCGTTTCGGAACGGTCCCTCCCGTTTCGGACGCCTGGGCTTGTTTAAGGCACCTGTTCCGAAACGAGTTGCACTGTTCCGAAACGCCCTGCACAGAATTGCCCAAAATGCATTCTTAAACATGCAATTAAACATCCAATCATGCTCCAAATGCTACCAAACTTTACCAGCATGCAATTCAACATATATAAGACATACTTGCATCATCAATTCATCAAAACAACATCATATGCAAAAAGCCCCAAATCTATAGGCATGCTTCCTACACAAGCAAGCCTTTCAAGCATAATCTTCCAATTCAAGCATATAGAAGCCAAACATTTAAACCAGCATTCACATCAACATTCAACATACTTAGGGAGTTCAAAACCTCTCCCAAAACATATACATTGGTCCCCCATTGCCAAATTACCAAAAGCTAAATGAACTTAGGAAAACCTTCCATACTTTGAGCTTAATCACCACTTGATTGCTTGCCTTCCTTGCTGCCCTCAAATCCTCTTAATGTTCTGCATTATTGATTTAGAAAACGAAGGAGAGCGTAAGCAAAAGCTTAGTGAGGTATGCTCTTAAAAACCATTCAATAATGCATTTATAAAACATTTATAAATCATGCTTCAAATCATCAATTGCACATGCTCAAAGGCATACTTAAAACAAGCATCTCATGCTTCTTAACATAACATGTCATATTGGCTCAAGTGATAGATTCCATTTCTTTAAAACAAGTTCATCAACTTTCCCAAGGACTTTTAAACACCTTGGCCCCAAGGACTTTTAAACACCATGAAAGAGGACCACACAAGGCCTTTTAACCACCTTTGTGTCCACATCAAGTTTCACCCCAAGGACTTTTAAACACCTTGGCCCCAAGGACTTTTAAACACCTTGGCCCCATGGACTTTTAAACACCATGGCCCCATGGACTTTTAAACACCATGGAAAGGATCACCTAAGGACTTTTAACCACCTTAGTGTCCGCAACAAGAACCATCCAAGGACTTTTAACCACCTTGATGTTCTTAAGTAAACAAGGCTCACTCAAGGACTTTTAACCACCTTAGTGACCTTAACCTTTTCAAAACATCACTTGCCAATATACATCATTTTCATCATTAAATCCACTGTTTTAAAGCATTAAACCAAGCCATATTCATCATGCATTTAAAAGCATCAAACCACATTTATTCAATGTACAAAAACAAGGAACTCTTACCTAGAGCTTCCTTCATCATATGGCTTACAACAACAGCAAATACCATGCTAAATCATGCTTTCAAAACAGTAATTAAAACATGCAATAAACCACATTGCATAACAACAAAATCATGGCCACCACTAGAGAGTATTTCCGAAAACTTACACTTGAGCTTAGCAAAGTTGTTTAGACTTAAACTAAGCTCCCAAGACATTGGTTTCAAAGCCGAAAACCATTTTTCACTCACCGATTCCACTTCGCCTTAAGCCAAAGCACCAATTCAAGCTTCCGGATCAACAATTCTTGGATCCAAAGATGCCTCCCCTGTTTTAACACATCAAAGCAGAGGATTAATGCATCATCATGCATTAATTGCTTCAATGAAAGCATCTAAACTCGCTGCTCTCATCCATACACTATTTTCGGCCACCAAACACAACCGAAAATGCATCCAAACCACTTCTCAACAAAGCCCAGCCATAAACCATCAACACCTAACATCTTTCAACATCATATAACATCTAAAAACAACCTATTAACATCCTTATACCTCCAGCAACATCAGATCCACAAGATCACCTCAAAAACAACCTTAAAACACAAGCTAAACTTAGGAAACTCAACCTATCCGGGATTGCATTGATCAAAGCTCAATTCCTTATCAATTTAATGTTCATTTAACAACAAAAACACATCTCAAAACACAGATTAATCAGATCTAACGAAAATCACCAAAAATCACCAAATCTTGGATTATAAGCCAAGATCCAATTCACATCTTAAAAGCCTTTAATAAAACATCAATTAAGGATTGAAAACTTAGGAATTTCAGTAAAGAACTGATAGTTTAGAGGAGAAGGACGTTCTTACCTCCAAACTTGAGTTTCTCCTCTTTTTGGAATCAAAAACCTTGTTGAATCAAGTAGCAAATGATGAGGTTTTGTAGATATGTTGATTAGGAATCAAAAGAGAGTTGAAAGGAGAGATTTAGGTGAGAAAATCAGATCCAATTCTCTGGAGAGAAAGTGTTTGGGTTGAGAGAAAATGAGAGAAAGAAAATTGAGAAAAGTTGGTTACAAAATCCAAAATAGCCAAATAGCTTTCCCTCCACTTTTAATATCATTTAAAATCAGAATTTAGTCTTAAAATATCTTAGAAAAATCTGGAGAAACTCCCTTTGGGTAAATAGCTCCTTAAAGATTCAAAGTTTCAACCCTTTCTAAAACAGTCACCAAACTTTCGAAAATTACATTTTGGTCACTAGCCAAAATGTCACCCTTCCAAAACTCATTTTCCAAAATTGATTTCACAGTTCACTTAATTATATTAAAAGATGATTTTAGAACATTTTTCCATATTTTTAATGCAACCCGAACTAGGCTTTCCTAAATTCACCCTTTTAGATTCGAACAGCACTTTGACCAAACCGGTCAACGCCCAAGACTTCTAAGCCCAAAACCGGGGCGATACAACTCTCCCCCCCCTTAAGAAATTTCGTCCTCGAAATTTACCTGAAGGAAAGAGATAAGGAAACTGCTTCAGCATGTCTTCCTTCCGCTCTCACCTGGCTTCCTCAACACCTCGATGCTTCCACAGCACCTTCACCAACTCAATGGTCTTGCCACGAATAACCTTGCTATCCGAATCCAGAACCTTCACCGGTTTCTCATCATAGGTCAAATCCGGATTCAATTCCACTTCCTCCACCGGCATCACATACGAAGGATCAGATCTATACTTCCGGAGCATAGAAACATGGAACACATCATGAATCTTCTCCAACTCCTGAGGTAACCTCAACCGATACGCAACAGGACCCACGCGCTCAACAACCTCATATGATCCAATGTATCTAGGGCTCAACTTACCCTTTCGGCCAAACCTCATCACCTTCTTCCAAGGCGAAACCTTCAAGAACACACGGTCACTTACCGCATACTCTATCTCCTTACGCTTCAAATCCGCGTAAGACTTCTGCCGATCAGAAGCAGCCTTCAACCGCTCACAGATAAGCTTCACCTTCTCAGTGGTCCCCTTCAACAAAGCCGGCATCGAAACCAACTTTTGACCAGTTTCAGCCCAACAAAGAGGAGTCCTACACTTCCTCCCGTACAGAGCCTCATAAGGTGCCATCTGTATACTCGCCTGATAACTATTGTTATAAGCAAACTCAACCAAAGGCAGATGCTTCTCCCAAGAACCTTGGAACTCAATCACGCAACACCTCAACATATCCTCCAAAATCTGGATAACTCGCTCAGACTGACCATCTGACTGAGGATGATAGGATGTACTGAAATGCAACCTTGTACCCAAAGCTTGATGCAAACACTGCCAGAAATGCGATGTGAACCTCGGATCCCTATCCGACACAATCGACTTAGACACTCCATGCAGCCGCACAATCTCAGCAATGTACAGCTCTGCCAGCTTATCCAAAGAGAAAGTAGTATGCACAGGCAAGAAATGTGCACACTTCGTCAGGCGATCCACAATCACCCAAACAGAATTCTTCTTTGATGGAGACAAAGGTAAACCAGATACAAAATCCATGGTAACCCTTTCCCACTTCCATTCAGGGATTTTCAACGGTTGCAACAACCCAGAAGTAACCTGATGTTCAGCCTTAACTCGCTGACACACCATACACTTGCTCACAAACTCTACAACATCCTTCTTCAAACCCACCCAATAGTACTCATCACGAAGATCATGATACATCTTAGTACTACCAGGGTGCATAGCAAAAGGACTACTATGACCTTCAGTCAGAATAGCACGCCTCAACTCAGCATCATCAGACACTACTATTCGACTCCCAAAACACAACACACCGTCATCATTAAAACAGAAATCCGAAGGTCTACCCTCCGCGATATCCTGAACATGAGACACCAAGGAATCATCCAGCAACTGCTTATCCTTGATCAACTGAACCAATGATGGTTTCACCTGAAACTCAGCAACAAGACCACCATCCCGCGATATGCTCAAGCTAGCAAACATAGCCCTCAGCTCAACAGCTACCTTCCTACTCAAGGCATCCGCAACAATATTAGCCTTTCCAGGATGATACTCAATCGTCAGATCATAATCCTTGAGCAACTCCAACCAACGCCGCTGCCTAAGATTCAACTCCTTCTGAGACATCAGATACCTCAAACTCTTGTGATCCGTGTACACAGTACACTTCTCACCATACAGATAATGCCTCCAGATCTTTAGAGCAAAGACCACTGCAGCCAGCTCAATATCATGCGTAGGGTAATTGCGCTCATGCACCTTCAACTGCCGCGACGCATAAGCCACCACCTTACCCTCTTGCATCAGCACACACCCCAAACCAACATAGGATGCATCGCTATAGACCACAAACTCTTTCCCTGATTCAGGCTGAACCAAGATAGGAGCTTGCGTCAAAGCCGCCTTCAGCTTCTCAAAAGCCTGTTTTCTCGCTTCCGTCCACTCATACTTAACATCCTTTTGCAACAGCTTTGTCAAAGGAGCAGCAATCTTGGAAAAACCATCCACAAACCTTCGGTAGTATCCTGCCAAACCAAGGAAACTACGAACCTCATGAACAAACTTAGGAACCTTCCAGTTCATCACTGCCTCAATCTTCTGAGGATCAACACGAATCCCCTCAGCTGAGACCACATGCCCAAGAAACACCACCTCCTTAAGCAAGAACTCACACTTGCTCAGCTTAGCATAAAGCTGATTCTCCAACAAAGCTTGCAACACAATCCTCAAATGCTCTTCATGCTCCTCCTCAGTACGCGAGTACACGAGGATATCATCAATGAACACCACAACGAACTTGTCCAGGTATTCATGAAACACACGATTCATCATGTCCATGAAAGCAGCAGGAGCATTTGTCAAACCAAACGGCATCACAAGGAACTCATAATGCCCATACCTTGTCCTGAAAGCTGTCTTAGGCACATCCCCATCCTTCACCTTCAACTGATAATACCCTGACCTCAAGTCAATCTTAGAGAACACAGCAGCTCCCCGAAATTGATCAAAGAGATCATCAATCCTCGGCAAAGGATACCGATTCTTGATAGTCAACTTGTTCAGCTGACGGTAATCAATGCACATCCTCATAGTGCCATCCTTCTTCTTCACAAACAAGACCGGTGCACCCCAAGGTGACACACTCGGCCGGATGAAACCACGATCAAGCAGCTCTTGCAACTGCATCTTCAGCTCCTTCAGCTCCTTAGGTGCCATTCTATAGGGAGTAATGGACACAGGAGTTGTATTCTCATACAGCTCAATTCCAAACTCCACATCGCGATTAGGAGGTAAACCAGGCAACTCCTCAGGAAAAACACCAGGAAACTCCTTCACAACTCTGATATCTTGCACCCTCAACTCCTTAGAGCTAGGATTCATCACAAAAGCTAGATAAGCTTCACAACCTTGCCTCAGCATCCTGCTCGCCTCCAAGGTAGAAACAACATTGGCAAGAAACTTCACATTCTCACCAACTACAACTACTTCATAATCATCCGCAAGCTTAAGCGAAACACGCTTATTTTCACAATCCACAATAGCACGATGCTCAGCAAGCCAATCCATACCAAGGATCACATCAAAACCATAAAAGGGCAACTCCATAAGATCAACATGAAAAACATGTTCTTGAACAACCAAGGGGCACCTTCTATAAAGCTTTCGAGTCACAACAGTTTCACCAAAAGAACTAGTGACACGAACACCAACATCCAAAGACTCAACAGGCAACCCAAGCAATTCAGCATGCTCACGCAAAATGTATGAATGCGTAGATCCAAAATCAATCAAAGAAAGCAATAACAAGGATTGCAAAGTAAAGGTACCTGCAATCACATCTGCATCATTCCTCCCTTCACGCTGAGCATACACCCTCGCTTGGCCTCCACCCTCAGGCTGAATAGCCACAACATGGGCTACTCCACGACCACCTTCCTCACGCCTCTGGAAATTACCACGGCCGCGCCCACGACCTCTCTGTGGTGCAGCAACAACAGGAGCACGCATCTGATCACCAGCCAACCTAGGACAATCTCGCCTCAAGTGGTCTGCAGAACCACAATTCCAGCACCCAAAACCAGCTGCCGCAACAGGAGCTTGCACCTCCCTCACAGCACGAGGACAGTCACGCTTCATGTGACCACGTGAACCACAGATCCAACAAGCACTAGGGTCAGCTCTAGCATTGCCACCCCTAGCAGGCGCACCACCACCTCTCTTAGCTGAGGACTGATACCTCTGATCACATCCCCTCTTGTTCCGCCCACCTCCGGAACTATACTCAGCAGCTCTTTTCCCAGCACTTGCTCCAGCACCTTTCGCAGACAAACTCAAATTCATCTCTATGTCCTTGGCTCGGCCCACCAACACATCAAAATCATCATACTCGGTGGCCAGCACATACATCTTCACTTCCGTTACAAGACCATAACGAAACCTTTCGCACCTCTCCCGTTCATCAGGAATCAGCTCAGGTGCATACTGACTGAGTCGCACAAACTGCACCTCATACTCAGCCACACTCATGCTCCCTTGGGTAAGAGTCATGAATTCACGTTTCTTTTCATCAAGATATCTCACACCAAGATATCTCCTCTTGAACACATTCTGAAAGAATGTCCAAGTCACATCAACTTCAGCCATCCCAGAAATGGTGGTCGTCCACCACGTATAAGCATCATCCTGAAGCAAGGATACCACACAGCCCAACTTTTGCACATCTGTGCAGCTCATCTGACCCAAGATTCGCTTGGTACTCTCTAGCCAAGCCTCAGAACTCTCAGCAGACATACCTCTGAACTCAGTCCCACCAAGACTGCGCAAACGCTCCAAAGGTAGTCTAACACCAGCATCTCCCTGATGCCCAGCTCCTTGAGCTCCAGCTACTGCTGCTCGAAAAGCACCCGCAATAGCTTGCACCAACACAGACATATCAGGCATAGCTTGCCCCTGACCAACCTCTGGTCCAGCAGCTCCAGCACCAGCTGCTGCAGCTCCAGCTCTTTCTCTCTCCGCACCACCACCACCAGGTGGAGGAGGAGGTAACACAGCACTACCCGCATTCTCTTCGTTCTCATTCCCATCCGGGGTCGTAGCTCTTACGCTACTCCTTAACTCTCTACGTGGTGCCATACTTTTACCATGCAATATCAATACAAATAAAACAAGTCAGGCCCAGCAAGGTAAGCAATCCAAGTATTCAAGCTCAATTTCATTCAAAAACATCATCATTTCATTAGCTTTGATTTGGCAATGGGTACCCACATCATGCTACATCACAGCATACAACTCATTTGCATCCAAATCACAAGCCACTAAACATGCTTTCGAACAACAAGCATACAAGGCATACATACTTCAATCATGCATACAAACATTCCCAATTACTCGAGAACTCAGCTCTGATACCACCAAATGTAACCCCCTTAACCCGGCCTAGACGGTTGACCCGAATTAAGAAAGTCACACGGGGAAAACCAAAGTCAACCCGAAAGTCAACCTTGATTAACGACCCTTTTTTTCTTTTTAATCTTGTCTAGATGCACATTAGCCCTAATTGTGATCACACAAACATCATACTCAAAGATCACAAACATCAGAGATCAAACAGGGACCCAATTGAACAAATTACAACTTTAGGGACCAAATTGTAATTTCAGACAAATATGAGGACTTAACCTAAATTAAAGTTACCAGCTTGTAATTAGTCAGGTTTCATGCTTCACTGTGAAATTTCAGCTCAGAAGGACTTCCCAAACTCATACAATTGCACAAACAAGATTCGGGACCAAAACGCAAACAATTCAAAACATATAACTGCCAATGTCAGCCCCTAACGGTCACCCGTTCCGAAACAGGCAGAGCCCGTTTCGAAACACGAGGCCGTTCCGCAACGCGTACCGCAACACGGGCTGGCAGAGGCCAAACCGTTTCGGAACGGTCCCTCCCGTTTCGGACGCCTGGGCTTGTTTAAGGCACCTGTTCCGAAACGGGTTGCACTGTTCCGAAACTTTACCAGCATGCTCCAAATGCTACCAAACTTTACCAGCATGCAATTCAACATATATAAGACATACTTGCATCATCAATTCATCAAAACAACATCATATGCAAAAAGCCCCAAATCTATAGGCATGCTTCCTACACAAGCAAGCCTTTCAAGCATAATCTTCCAATTCAAGCATATAGAAGCCAAACATTTAAACCAGCATTCACATCAACATTCAACATACTTAGGGAGTTCAAAACCTCTCCCAAAACATATACATTGGTCCCCCATTGCCAAATTACCAAAAGCTAAATGAACTTAGGAAAACCTTCCATACTTTGAGCTTAATCACCACTTGATTGCTTGCCTTCCTTGCTGCCCTCAAATCCTCTTAATGTTCTGCATTATTGATTTAGAAAACGAAGGAGAGCGTAAGCAAAAGCTTAGTGAGGTATGCTCTTAAAAACCATTCAATAATGCATTTATAAAACATTTATAAATCATGCTTCAAATCATCAATTGCACATGCTCAAAGGCATACTTAAAACAAGCATCTCATGCTTCTTAACATAACATGTCATATTGGCTCAAGTGATAGATTCCATTTCTTTAAAACAAGTTCATCAACTTTCCCAAGGACTTTTAAACACCTTGGCCCCAAGGACTTTTAAACACCTTGGCCATGGACTTTTAAACACCATGAAAGAGGACCACACAAGGACTTTTAACCACCTTTGTGTCCACATCAAGTTTCACCCCAAGGACTTTTAAACACCTTGGCCCCAAGGACTTTTAAACACCTTGGCCCCATGGACTTTTAAACACCATGGCCCCATGGACTTTTAAACACCATGGAAAGGATCACCTAAGGACTTTTAACCACCTTAGTGTCCGCAACAAGAACCATCCAAGGACTTTTAACCACCTTGATGTTCTTAAGTAAACAAGGCTCACTCAAGGACTTTTAACCACCTTAGTGACCTTAACCTTTTCAAAACATCACTTGCCAATATACATCATTTTCATCATTAAATCCACTGTTTTAAAGCATTAAACCAAGCCATATTCATCATGCATTTAAAAGCATCAAACCACATTTATTCAATGTACAAAAACAAGGAACTCTTACCTAGAGCTTCCTTCATCATATGGCTTACAACAACAGCAAATACCATGCTAAATCATGCTTTCAAAACAGTAATTAAAACATGCAATAAACCACATTGCATCACAACAAAATCATGGCCACCACTAGAGAGTATTTTCGAAAACTTACACTTGAGCTTAGCAAAGTTGTTTAGACTTAAACTAAGCTCCCAAGACATTGGTTTCAAAGCCGAAAACCATTTTTCACTCACCGATTCCACTTCGCCTTAAGCCAAAGCACCAATTCAAGCTTCCGGATCAACAATTCTTGGATCCAAAGATGCCTCCCCTATTTTAACACATCAAAGCAGAGGATTAATGCATCATCATGCATTAATTGCTTCAATGAAAGCATCTAAACTCGCTGCTCTCATCCATACACCATTTTCGGCCACCAAACACAACCGAAAATGCATCCAAACCACTTCTCAACAAAGCCCAGCCATAAACCATCAACACCTAACATCTTTCAACATCATATAACATCTAAAAACAACCTATTAACATCCTTATACCTCCAGCAACATCAGATCCACAAGATCACCTCAAAAACAACCTTAAAACACAAGCTAAACTTAGGAAACTCAACCTATCCGGGATTGCATTGATCAAAGCTCAATTCCTTATCAATTTAATGTTCATTTAACAACAAAAACACATCTCAAAACACAGATTAATCAGATCTAACGAAAATCACCAAAAATCACCAAATCTTGCATTATAAGCCAAGATCCAATTCACATCTTAAAAGCCTTTAATAAAACATCAATTAAGGATTGAAAACTTAGGAATTTCAGTAAAGAACTGATAGTTTAGAGGAGAAGGACGTTCTTACCTCCAAACTTGAGTTTCTCCTCTTTTTGGAATCAAAAACCTTGTTGAATCAAGTAGCAAATGATGAGGTTTTGTAGATATGTTGATTAGGAATCAAAAGAGAGTTGAAAGGAGAGATTTAGGTGAGAAAATCAGATCCAATTCTCTGGAGAGAAAGTGTTTGGGTTGAGAGAAAATGAGAGAAAGAAAATTGAGAAAAGTTGGTTACAAAATCCAAAATAGCCAAATAGCTTTCCCTCCACTTTTAATATCATTTAAAATCAGAATTTAGTCTTAAAATATCTTAGAAAAATCTGGAGAAACTCCCTTTGGGTAAATAGCTCCTTAAAGATTCAAAGTTTCAACCCTTTCTAAAACAGTCACCAAACTTTCGAAAATTACATTTTGGTCACTAGCCAAAATGTCACCCTTCAAAAACTCATTTTCCAAAATTGATTTCACAATTCACTTAATTATATTAAAAGATGATTTTAGAACATTTTTCCATATTTTTAATGCAACCCGAACTAGGCTTTCCTAAATTCACCCTTTTAGATTCGAACAGCACTTTGACCAAACCGGTCAACGCCCAAGACTTCTAAGCCCAAAACCGGGGCGTTACAAGGAATCAATGAGTGATGGAAATCTCATCAAATGAAGTGGAAATCAAAGTGAACTTTGCTGGAGAAAAAGTGTTTGGTTGATAGGATTTTGAGAGAAAATGAAATGAGAGAAAATTAGAGGAAAGTAGTTATGAAAGTCAAAGGTAGTTTATCACCTTTATTTTATTTAATTAAATCATTAATTAAATCACCCAAATTAAGGAAAAATATGATGAAAACCGTTTTGGTAAATTAGCTCCTTAAAGATTCAAAGTTTCAATCCTTTACAAAATAGTCACTACTAAACTTTGCAAAAATCGCGATTTGGTCATTACACCGAAATGTAGCATTTCCAAACCTTATTTTGTAAAATTGATTTCACCAATCACCTATATATATTAAATCAGGATTTTTAGATATTTTTCTATATTTTTAAAGCATCCCGAACTAGGCTTTCCCTAAAACTCCCTTTTATATTCGAACCGTTTCTCATATCGGTCCGGTTCAGACCCTAAACTTCTAAGCCCAAAATTGGGGTGTTACAACGACCTTATATCTCCAGTAATAGCAGATTACCAAAAACACCTCAAAAACCACAAATCTAACATCTAAAACTTAGGAACCCAAACCTATTCGAGATTTATTTGTTAAAACCTCAATCTCAACATCAAATACCATCCAAAACATGTTAGAAATCAACCTCAAAACCGAGTTTAACTTAGAAATACTAAAATCATCAAAATCACATCAAAAACATTGAATTTAGCAACTATTTATTGTTTATAACATTAAAATAACTTAAAAATCATTAACAAAGGATTGATAACTTGTGAATTTCAGTAAATAACTGATCATTAGAGGAGAAGGACGAAGTTTGCTTCTAATGATCGTTTTCTCCTTAATTTGGGCAAGATTTCTTGAAAATCCAAAGCAAAAACAAAAAGGATTTGATAAAGTAAAGATAGGAAATCCTTTGGAAGATGAAATCTCAGCAAATGAGATGAAAATCAGAGGTTCTTTTGTGAGGGAAAAGTGTTTGGCTGATAGGAAGTTGAGAGAAAATGAAAAGAGAAATATGATGAAAAACAATTGGTAAAATTATCTCCTTAAAGATTCAAAGTTTCAATCCTTTACAAAACATTCACTAGTCAACTTTTGCAAAAACTGCATTTTGGTCACTACACCAAAATGTAATATTTCAAAATCACATTTTGTAAAATTGTTTTCACCAAAATCATTTATATAATAAATGAGGATTTTTAGATATTTTTCCATATTTTTAGAACATCCCGAACTAGGTGTTCCCTAAACCAACCTTAGGGTTCGAACCGTTCCCGACCGGCCCGATTCAACATCTAAAACATCTAGGCCCAAAACTGGGAAGGAAAACAACCTGAAAAAAGGCTAGACCTAAGCCCATTCTGATGGTCCGCAAAGACAAAAGGATGCGAAAGACTGTAGCGAAGCCTAAGGGTAATGGCAAGGCCAAACCCAATGGAAAGGATGTATTGAAACCCAAACGAGGGGTTAGCAAGGAAGGAAAATGTTTGCATTGCGGCAAGACCGTACATTGGAAGAGAAATTGCCATGCTTATCTTGAAGAAGTCAAAAAGGCAAAAGCAAACGAAGTGTCTACTTCAGGTATTAATGTTATAGATGTTAATTTGTCAACATCTACTTCTTGGGTATTAGATACCGGATGTGGTTCTCATATTTGTACTTTTGTACATGGACTACAAAAGAGAAGGAATCTGGCTAAAGGAGACGTGGACCTACGAGTAGGAAATGGAGCAAGAGTTGTTGCATTAGCTATAGGAACATATGTTTTGTCTTTGCCTAGTGGACTTGATTTAAATTTAGACGATTTTTATTTTGTGCCTAGTTTAACTAAGAACATTATTTCTATTTCTTGTTTGGACAAGATAGGTTTTGAGATTATTATTAGGAATAATTGTTGTTCATTTTATCTCGATAATGTTTTAATGGTTCGGCACAATTAATTAACAACCTTTACATTTTGGATCAAGATAATACTATTTATAACATAAATACGAAAAGATCAAACACAAATGACTCAAATCAAACCTACCTTTGGCATTGTCGTTTAGGCCATATAAGTGAAAAACGTATATCAAAACTCCATAAAGATGGACTTTTAGATTCATTTGTTTTCAAATAATATGATGTATGCGAATCTTTTTTATTGGGAAAATGACAAAGGCTCCCTTTAACGGTAAAGGTGAACGAATAAGAGATTTATTGGGATTAATACATACTGATGTATGTGGGCCAATAAATACGCAAGCTAGAGGAGGATTCCAGTACTTCATTACATTCACTGGTGATTTTAGTCAGTATGGGTATATCTACCTTATTCGCCATAAATCTGAAGCACTTGAAAAGTTCAAGGAGTTCAAAAATGAAGAACAGAATCAAACAAACAAGAGTATTAAGGCACTTCGATCAAATCAAGGTGGAGAATACTTAAGCATAGAGTTTGATGAACTCCTAAAAGAGTGTGGGATTGTCTCACAACTTACCCCACCTGGAACACCACAGTGGAATGGAGTTTCCGAGAGAAGGAATCGAACATTGTTAGACATGGTTCGATCCATGATGAGTCATAGTGATCTTCTGACTTCTTTTTGGGGACATGCACTTGAAACAACTGCTTTCACACTAAATCATGTTCCAAGCAAATCGGTTCAAAAGACACCATATGAGATATGGACTGGGAAGCATCCTAGTATGTCTTTTATGAAGATTTGGGGTTGTGAGGCTTATGTTAAACATCAGAAGTCTACGAAGCTTGAACCTAAATCTCATAAATGTATATTTGTTTGGTATCCTAAGGAAACCAAGGGATATTATTTCTTTAACTCTAACGAGAACAAAGTGTTTGTTGCTCGAACGAGAGTTTTTCTCGAAAGAGAATTACTCTCAAAGAAAGGGAAGAGTAGAAATATTGAACTTGGAGAAGTTCATGATCAACAAATTAATGAGGTAGAGGTTGAGCATGTTCCACAAGTTGTTGAGGAACAATCAACAAATTAAGAAACACGACCATTGTGCATATCAACAAGAGAACGCCATGTACCTGAAAGATATGGATTTCTCGTTACTACACATGGAGACATTCTTCTATTGGATCAAGCTGATCCCAGGACTTATCAAGAGGCGATGGCGAGCCCAGACTCTAAGAAATGGCTTGAAGCCATGAGATCTGAAATGGATTCCATGTCTGAAAACCAAGTATGGACTTTGGTTGAACCACCTAAAGGGGTTAAACCAATAGGGTGTAAATGGGTTTCCAAGAAGAAAACCGACATGGATGGTAATATAAAAACATATAACGGGTGATTAGTCGCTAAAGGTTACACTATAAAGACTGATATTGAGCATATCATGATATGTGTAGTGGGGTATGAATGGTCGAGATAGGATTTCTCCTTCCTACATAATAGGAAACATATCATAGGCCACTAGATTGAGTAAGACTAGAAATGCATGGCCATGCTCGAATAAGTTGATATGAGATATCACATATTATTCGTCTGTTGTCTACTCTAGATATCAAGAAATAATAGATAGGCAAAACAAGTGTGACTATTCCAAGACTTGTGCCTATTCTAGATATAAAGGACAAAGGGATATAATGCATTAGAATAGTTGATCACGAAGATGTTACGTTGAATCTTTACTTCCAGTAATTTAGGTGACAATGATACATTTCTAGATGTCACTCATTGTTTGTTGTGATATTGGAATAGTTCTGATAATTGCTATTAATATTACTAGAACCTACAGGATCATACCCCAGGGTTGACAAGAGCAATTAATAAATAAGTTACATATGTACAATTTACTTGTACGTATATAACATGTATAATTAATATTAAGACATATATATTTGATATTTATGCTATATTATTTTATTATACATAGAATTCCGAATTTAAAATAATTAAAGTAATTATAGTTCGGAATTAATTAAAAATCCTATGCAGTTAAGGTAACATACTATAAAAAGGGGTTAATGGTCTAGCAATCGTCTAACCCTTTGAAACCTATATTTTCTCAAAACGTTTTGTGAAAAAGAAAAATTGCTCTCAACTTTTCAATCGGGTGAACTGAGTAGAGGTTGAGACGATCTATTCATGGACGCTAAGATTCGTATCGTTCGTGAGATCGTTAGACGTTTTTGTTCGTGTTGTTTATCAAGGAACTCAATGTAAGTAAATCTATCTCTTCCTCCTAAATTCGGATTAAACGTGCATGGATCGCTGGTGAGATCGTCGTGTTTGTTTTTTCGCTGCGACATGGGGTGCGCCGATGATCTTACATGATGCATCGCTATACACAACGAACTATTTACCAGATTCGGGTTGAATAATGATCGGGGCATGTGTCAGAGCTTGTTTGAGTTGGTTGAAGCTTCGTTGCTACTTTTTCGACCACTCGAATGCTTCATTCTTTTGGAGGAGTTTGGTTAGCGGCGCAGCAATCACTGAGAAACCTTTCACAAATCTTCGATAATACCCGACTAAACCGAGAAAACTTCGAACCTCGCTCACATTTCTCGGAGGTCTCCAATCAAGAATAGCTTGAATTTTCTTCGAGTCAACTTTAATTCCATCGGCATAAATGACGTGTCCGAGGAATGAGACTTCAAATAACCAAAATTCACACTTATTGAACTTTGCGAATAGTTGGTGTTCTGGGAGCGCTTGAAGCACAATCCGAAGATGATCAGCATGTTCTTACTTGTTTCGAGAGTATACAAGGATATCATCGATAAACACAACAACGAACTTGTCGAGATATTGCTTGAATACTCGATTCATCAAATCCATGAATGCAGCAGGGACATTCGTTAACCTGAATGGCATTACTAGGAACTCGTAATGTCCATATCGAGTTCAGAAGGTTGTTTTGGGCACATCTTCTTCTTTCACCCTCATTTGATAGTAACCAGATCGAAGGTCAATCTTAGAGAATACGGCTGCGTTTTTGAGTTGATCAAACAAATCTTCGATCATTGGAAGAGGATATTTATTCTTGATGGTTACTTTGTTAAGCTGCCGGTAATCGATACAAAGTCGCATCGTACCGTCTTTCTTTTTCACGAACAGAACAGGAGCACCCCAGGGAGATGTACTGGGTCGGATCAATCCCTTGTCCTCGAGTTCATGGATTTGCTTCTTCAATTCTTCCAGTTCAATAGGTGCCATCCGATAGGGCGTAATGGACACAGGATTAGTTCCGGGTTGAGCTTCGATCTTGAATTCAACTTCTCGAGTTGTAGGAAGGCCAGGAGTTCCTCTAGAAAACCTTCGGTAAATTCAGATACAATAGGCATTTCAGGTAAACCAAAATCTACTTCATCTTGCAAGGTCATGGAAGCAAATATAGAAGTCGGTTTTTGATCAACCGGTAGGATCGATTCTTTCCCTAACCCTCTTAGGTATAATCTTCAGTTTTGACAATCTAACCAGACTTCATGTTTTCCCAACCAATCTTGTCCTGAAACTAGATCAAACTCACATTTTGGTAGAACATAAATACTACAAGAGAAAAGTACATTTCGGATTGTTATTTGGCAGTCTCTACAGATCAAGTTAATTGGCAAGTTTCCTCCTATCGGGTTTGAAGCTAGAAGGCTTGATTTTACTATTTCAGGCTTCAAGTTTAGTTCATCTAACAGATATGAACAAATAAATGAATGTGTTGATCCCGAGTCTATCAAAGCGTAAACAGGTTTAAGGTTTAGTTCAACCGTACCTACAATGACGTCGGGAAACTCTTCTTCTTCTTTGCCACGAATGTGGTAAACACGAGCTGTAGCTCGAGATTCTTGGTGAGTAAAAGCTTTGGAATGGGCAGCCTTTCCTTTCCCCTGATTACCCGACTGAGCTTATCTCGGGTTCTTGTTTCGGCCAAGTGGCAAACAGATCGGATTAGAATGTTTAGCAGAAGATAGATCATTTCTATTCGGGCAGTCCCAGATATAGTGGTCATCACCACCACAGGCAAAACAGAGATTGGACTGGATTCGGCATTGGCCGAAGTGTTGCTTCTGACAGAACTTGCAAGTAGGGACTTTCTCCGCATTTCTCGTGTTGTTAACAGAGACAACCTGGATAACCATCTTACTCGAGTGTTGAGCTTTAGATTGGAAATTACTTCGAGTAACAAGAGTGTAAATGAAGGAGGTTTCTTTCTGATGTTTAGGTTTCTTTGACCACCGGGATTTATCGTCACCCTTACGTTTCTTATCAACTCGATAACCGCTCTTCTGTTTCTCTGTTGTTCTCATTTTAGATTCTGTGGAAATGACTCAATTCACAAGGGTTTGAAAGTCCGTAATACCAAGGGTAGTAAACATCGGACTTAATTCATCGATAAGCCCATCAATGAACATTTTGCACTTGTCTTTCTCAGTTTTAATGTACTCTAAGCCATATTTGCAATATTTACAGAAATCAGCGATGTATTGTTCAATCGGCCGATTGGCCTGCATCAGATACAAGAACTTCTTTCTGCGATCAGCTAGGTATTGTTCGCTGATGTACTTTTTCTTGAACTCATCGACAAAGAATTTTCACGTGACTGACTCGGCAAGGGCGGTCAGAGTCGTGGTTTCCCGCCAACTTAGGGCTTCATCGGCTAAAAGTGCGACTGTGCAATCAAGTTTATTCCCGTTCGAGCACTAAAGTTGTTTGGTCAAAAATTGTGTTGTTCTTTCAAGCCAATGTTCGGCTTCCTCCGGCTTCTCCTCGTTTTCGTCAGTGAATGTAAAAGCTCGATGTTGCGCGAGCTCGTTGATTAGGGCTCATTGTAGGGCAGCAACAATCGGAGCCAGTTGTTCTTGTCTTATGTTCAATACTAGTTGATCAAACATCTCCTTCATACTAAGGAGACATTCTCGTTGAGCTTTTTGAATTGTCGGATTTTCAGGTTGTTGAGGGACTTGTTCTCGAGGTTGAACCGGGGGTTGCATTTCAACACTATCCTCATTGTTATTTGATGATTCATTGGGACTTTCATCGTCCCGGGCTAGATTAGTCTCAGACATTCTATTAAAAATTCAGAAAAGTTTAGGATTAGAGAGCGAAATCACAAGCAGTTCGATATAAGACTCCTAGGTGGCATACTGCAAGCCTATATGATGCATGACATGTTTCGGATGACTTTAGGACCTAAAACCTAAAGATTTGATACCAATTTATGTAACACCCCACGCCCGGGTTAGGAAGGGGAGGCGTTACTCAGACAGAAACACAAAACATATATAAACATGTAATTAGAGAATCGAACATGTGAACATATAAAACCATACTAACATACATAACATTACATGTAGGTGGGCTAACAAAAACTTCCTTATAATCTATCAAAACATATCATGTTAACCATTTTAATATATCAACTTTATAATTCAATCATGTTAAACACAAAACATTACCAACTTGGGCTAACCTACTAATCATACTAAAACATGTTTACAAATCGAAACAATCATCTAAGAACCAATTTGAACCAATTCATGCCTAATAAGCATTCGGCTAACATATTACATAACATATACAAACAAGAAATCACTTATCGTAGCATATTATAACTTTTAACCATGTATACATTCATATTCATTAACAATCAACCTATTCATATAGAGATTATTTTTGAACTATAACAAAACCACATAGGCATTCGAATGAAACATATCAACCATATAGATTCATTTCAATTCAACATCTAGATACATATATGATCCTAAGTTCATAACACCCTAACATATACAAGCTATATCATCATAAACCATTCTAATACACCATATACTTAAACAACATGTAACATTTTCCAAGGTTTACTTTAAGTCATAATCAACCATACTCATATATAAACATCATCCAAAACATGGTCATACAACTTGTTTAATATTAACATCATCCAAACTAGCATATCCAAATACCCAAAAGGCATGTGACATTCTAACATGTAACTATGCCACCCTCTATGAGTCTAAGCAAAACTATATCATACTTGAGTCTTGGCTTGTGATTGCTCCCGGATCAAAATAAGTAGTTTTCGGATATCAGAGACCTATTATTTTGGAAGAAGGAAATAAGAGGTGGTAAGTACATTATATACTTCTAGCTAGCTTATCCAAATCACTCCTAGCTAGCTTATCTCATGCTCAAGTAGACTTAGCTAGTTCCATTCATGTCATATCATCAAGTCATATAAACATACTCACATTCAATGTCAAACAAACATACCAATGTATAACACAACCAAAGAACAAGAGTCATATATCAATGTTATATTCAAACATAATATCATGTCATTTGTTCAATTAAAAAAGGTATTTCTCCATAATATCATGTTCAATTCATGTTGTCATATAAAATATAAGATCATATCATATCATTGATCACATTTTCATATCATTCGAATAGGGTCATTACCCATATCAATCATATCATTTCATATAGCATGTAACAATGTATCATTTCACCGTTTCATTGATCATGTAAAGTCTTATTGTGGGTTATTAAGTTTTACCTTGGATGATTAAGTGGACTAGGTAATCAAGTCAATAGGTGCCAAGTACAAACATATAACAGTATATGCTCAAAGCACCAAAGACTAGTAGATACATAATGTATCGAGGTGTCTAACTACACCATTCAACTTGTAACTTGTAACAATAGATGCTCAAGCATCAGTAGGTGACTAACCACCTTTAAATCAGTAGAGCTCAGACTCTAAGGCATGCCCTTCTACCTAAGGACCACTAGTCAACCAAGGACTTGTAATGTCTTTTATATTTTCATTCAATTCAAGAAAGAGTTTTACAAACACCAAACAAGGTCATATAGACAAATCATGTAAGCATTTCATCAATATCATTCAAGCTCGCTTATCATATCATTTGCAGCAAACATATATCATCCATATCATTCATTTCATGCTTCATAACAATAGCATATCAGCACATGATCATCCATATCCAAGGCCACAATCAGCATCAAACCATACGAATTACAATGTACACTAGTAGCTAACACTGGCATCAAGCATTATCATCTAAATTCATTCCCTTTTAATCCTTCTTCCAATTCCATTTTAATTTACCAAATATAATTTAGATTCATTTCATACATCCAATGTGTCATCTTATAACATAAAGAAGTGGTTAAGACATTATTTTTAACCCTAAAGCCAACCACACTCACAATACTCCAAATCTTAGTTGGAATCCTTGATTAGCAAGCTCTTTCCCCTCTTGTTAGCTTGATCCATCCTTGATTCCTCCAACAATTCTTCTCCAATTTGGTCTTAAACAATTAACAATCAACATAAAACACATATTAGAATTCATTCCAATCATATTCAATCATATAAACCAATATAAACTCAATGCATTATGAAACTGCCCCCTATTCTGGCAGTTTGGAGCACCTTACACTAATCTGTCCATAACTTTTTACACACAACTCCAAATTAGGTGTTCGTTACCAATATAGAAATATTATTTACACATATTTAATTCAATGTATCGCTTATATTTTTCTCATTTCTACATCAATATAGATTAATACTTTAATATAGGGCATTTACAGTGGCCTAATTTGTCCATTGTTTGCAACATGTAACTTTAGTGACCATTTGACCTATGATCCATTACACATTTGATTATGAGTTTTTAACCACTTTTAAACACATATAATATCATTATTATCAAGTTCCAATAGCTTCAAAAACAGGGCATTAAGGTCCCTTAATCAACCATTTTTCCAGATTAGACCAGACTAGTCATTAAATCATATTATTAACTTTAAACACTAATTCCAAGTTGTTAATCATGATAAAAATGTTACTAATCAAAAATTACTAGACTCCCATGTTTCTTAACAATTTTACCAGATCTTATAAACATCAAATTAGCCCTTAAACATTTCCATAATTTTGTTTTAACCCAGGCAGTCTTCGGTTTCAATTCAAACTTAAAACGTTTACTTATAACAAAATATTTAGACATTCTAACAACATTTTTAGACATGTGACACCTCTATCTTATAGTATTTTTCATCCTTATACAACTTTTCTCTTCATAAGTTTTTCTAATTCGAACTCTAACATGGCCAAAAATCTGTTTTAATCCAGTTGCTCCTTTTAGTACGAAACTGGACAGATTCATGTTCTAAGTTTCATGCATGCAAATTTCCAAATTTCTAATCAATCTAACATGTTGTAAATGCTTATAAAACATCATTAAACATTTATAAACAAATATTTCAACATAATCAAACCAATAATTCAGCCAAAAATCATCAAAAACATCAAACAATAATGTTGGACAAAATCGATACTTACATATACACATGCATGAATACTTTAAGCTATTCCACTTAATTTTCCTTCACATGCATGAGCTTTCTCACAATAGATTTCCATATTTTGAGCTCTTAAAATTCTCTTGCTCTTGTTTTGTTTAGAACCAGTGGAAATGAATGGAAAATATGGAGATGAAGCTAGTGGTTTACACATGTTTTGTTTTTAATCTTAGTTGGTTGGTTCTCACTTGAATAAAGGACACTTGGATAGGTTTCTCACCATATATTAATCCACTCAAATCCCACTATGGCCTTATTATATTATATTTTAATTCCCACTAATAACCTATTTTCTTGGTCTTTTAACTTCTCAAAGTTGTTTCACATTTTACGCTACAACCTCTTTTGTACCATATTTCAGGTTACACTTCACTCACACCATATTTTAGGTTACAACCCATTTTTACACTACATTTCAGGTTAAACAATACTCGTACTACATTTTAGGTTACAACCTATCTTTTATACCATATTTCAGGTTGCACTATTCTCGCACCACAATATATGTTACAACCTATTTTTATCTTCTATATTAACTAATTTAGGGATTTTCATCTAGGGTAGTTTTAGGGTGTTACAGGTTCATCTTCAATTCTCAAGAACTCTATCCTAGCTTCTTCATTGAGTCTAAAGCCCTAGGTTTGCTTCCAAGCAACAAATTGAAGAATCCAACATCCTTTGGCGGCTCCTATCATTATCAACACATCTTCAATTTATATTTACCAATTTGTTTCCACATTATGGAACTTAGTCGTTCTCATCATTTAGCTTATTGGTCCACATCATATTATTAATAAGACATTTATCATGTTTCAAGTCATACAAGACACCCCCAACTTAGCCAGCATTATTGTTTATTTTACTTAGTAGGTACCGGTACTAACCAATAAGTATCGGTACTTCACACCAGTACAGGTACATGATTGGCTCTCAACCCCCCCCCCCAAATAATTATTCATCAACGATATTGCCCCATGTGTACCGATACTGACCCCTTTGGTACCAGTACTAAAACTAGCCTCGATGTTCCTAAATAAATCTTTCTGATATTGTTCCCCGAGTACTAGTACTAACCTAGTACTAGTACTTCACACGAGTATCGATACTTAAATAAACTTTGATGTTTCAAATAAATCTCTTAGTATTGGTATTGACTAGCTAATATCGGTACCAGATGAATCGAGTATAGGTACTGGTTGAAGTCGGTATTGGCAGCCCTCTCTAAGTTCATCCTTGTGAGACATGGTACACAAGAGGTATCAGTATTGATTCTTCCAGTATTGGTACCGAACCCCAGTAATTTCATTCTAAGTCCTGAAACTCAACTCCAATCCACTCAGTTCCATTCTCACAAAGCCCTAAATCGATCCTACAAGTTATGGGAGTTAATATAGGTGATTTACTACCATTTTTACCCATTATGAACCCAAATTACCAAGTTAAGATTATCAAGCATGGTTTCTTCCTTAAAAACACAAAAATAGACAAACAAGCATAAAAACATCATACTTATGATGCTCGTGAAACACAGCAAGTTGAAGTGTATTAACCTTACTCCCAAACCCAAAATAGATCTTCATGCACAAATTTCTCAAGCCTTCTTTTTGTTCTTGGTTTTTGATGATTCTCCCACTTCTCTTACTAAACAAAGAAGATATAAACAAATTATAACTTTGCATGAGATGAATGGAATATTGAAGGGTAAGTTTAACAACTAAAGAAGATATTAAAATCCCTATCTAATCATCTTCTCAATCTCCCACCAAAACCCGTAAACTCACCTTATCATTGTTTCCAATGATTTTTTACCATTTCTTATAGCTCTTGGAATGTAGATTACAAATTCCTACTTCCTTAATCCTGGAATAACACTCTGAGTGACCAAGATTTGGCCTTTTTTGAAGATTGAGATGAAATGAAAGGTGATAGAATGTATATGTTTACGATGGTGATGGAAGCGTGTCTTCCCCTGTAACCCCCTTAACCCGGCCTAGACGGTTGACCCGAATTAAGAAGATTACACGGGGAAAACCAAAGTCAACCCGGAAGTCAACCTTGATTAACGACCCTTTTTTTTCTTTTAAATCTTGTCTAGATGCAAATTGTCCCTAGATATAAACACGTGATCATCATATTCAAAGATCATAACCATCAGAGAACATTCAGGGACTCAATCGCACAATTTACAACTATAGGGACCAAATTGTAAATTCTGAAGATTATAAGGACTTAATCCAAATTAAAGTTACCAATATGAAATAAGTCAGGTTTCATGCTTCTCTGCCAAATTTCAGCTCAAATGGACATCTCAAACTCATACAATCGCATAAACAAGTTTCAGGACCAAAATGCAAACATTGCAAAACATTTAACCATCAATTTCAGTGTCCAACGGTCGAGTGTTTCGGAACAAGGAAGACCCATTCCGAAACGCGGGACCGTTCCGAAACTGGTACCGAAACATGGCCTGGCAGTGGCCAAACCGTTCCGGAACAGTGCCTCCCGTTTCGGAACGCCCAGGCCATTTCAGGCCCCCGTTCCGATACGGTAGCACCTGTTCCGAAACAGGTTGCCCAGATTGCAGAAAATTTGCTGGTTTGTCATGCAATTGACTTATCAAACATTCTCCAAATGTCACCAAACTTTACCAGCAAGACATTCAACATACAAGGAACATAATTGCATCAACCAAACATCAACATGGCATCAATTATGAAAAGCCCCAAATCTATAGGCATGCTTCCTACTTAGCAAACCATTCAAGCATTAAATTACCAAACATACCACATAAAGGCCAATTACAAGTACAAACATTATTAGCAACATAAATCCAACTTAGGGAGTCTAAAACATCTCCCAAAACAACCACATAGGTCCCCCATTGCCAAATGCCAAAAGCTAATAGTGTTTAAGAAACCTTCACCATACATGAGCTTTGTTCACCACTTGGATTCTTCACCACCTTGCTGCCCTCAATGCACTTTAATGCTCTTCATTATTGGTTTAAGAAAAGAGAGAGCGTAAGCAAAAGCTTAGTGAGGAATGCTCATTAAAACCACACAATAATGCACTTATAAAACACATGTATAAACCTTAATTCAAATCATCATTTGCACATGCTCATAAGCATTTAAAACAAGCAATTCATGCTTCAAGTTCATAACATGTCATATTGGCAACAAGTGATACATTCAACATAAGAGTCACACATGGACTTTTAAACACCATTGTGATCTTATAATTTCCAAGGACCACACATGGACTTTTAAACACCATTGTGTCCTTAACCCCATGGACTTTTAAGCACCATGGCAAGGACCACACAAGGACTTTTAAACACCTTTGTGTCCTTAACAAGAATCTCCCAAGGACTTTTAAACACCTTGGAGTTCTTAAATAACAAGGCTTACACAAGGAATTTTAACCACCTTTGTAACCTTAACCAAGGACCAACCATGGACTTTTAAACACCATGTTGTCCTTAAATGCACAAGACTCATCCAAGGAATTTTAACCACCTTGATGATCTTAACCAATAACCAACCATGGACTTTTAACCACCATGTTGTTCTTAAATAAACAAGGCTCACACAAGGACTTTTAACACCTTTGTGACCTTAAACATCACTTGCCAATATGCATCATTAACAACAATAATCCATTGTTTTAAAGCATTTATCAAAGCCATAAACATCATGCATCTTTAAGCATAAAACCACATTTAAACAATGTCCAAAAACAAGGATCTCTTACCTTGAGCATCCTTCAACACATGGCTTATAATCTCAGCAAATAAACATGCTAAATATGCTTTCAAAACAGGATTTAAAACATGCAAACAACCACATTGCATACAACCAAGTCCATGGCTCTTCATCAAGAGAGTTTTCCGAAAACTTACTCTTGAGCTTAGCTAAGTTGCTTAGACTTAAACTAAGCTCCCAAACCTTCAATTCAATGGTTTCAAAGCTGGAAACCAAACCACTCACCGATTCCGGTTCGCCTCTTGCCGAAACACCAATCAAGCTTCCGGATCACCACCACTTGGATCCAAAGATGACTCCCCTATTTTAAACACATCAAAGCAGAGGATTAATGCATCATCATGCATTAATAGCTTCAATGAAAGCACCTAAACTCGCTGCTCTCATCCACACTCCATTTTCGGCTACCAAACACAACCAAAAATGCATCCAAACAACTCCACAACACTACCCAGCCAAGATCCATCAAATCTAATCATCCTTAAACATCAATTAACATCCAAAAAGGATCTAACATCACCCTTATACCTCCATCTATAATAGATCATCAAGATCACTCCAAAAACCATCAAAAACACAAGCTAAACTTAGGAAAATCAACCTATCCGGGATTGCATTAATTAAACCTCAACTTCTCATCAATTTAGCATTCATTTAACATCAAAAATACACTTCAAATCACTGTTTAAACAGATCATACGAATTTTCATCAAAATCAAGCAAATCTTGCATTTTAAGCCAAGATCAAGGATACAACTATAAAACCTTTTATAAATTATCAATTAAGGATTGAGAACTTGGGAATTTCAGTAAAGAACTGAGAGTTTAGAGGAGAAGGACGTTCTTACCTCCAAACTTGAGTTTTCTCCCTTTTTGGAACCAAAATCTTGAAAATCCAATTAGCAAATGGTGAGGTTTTGTTGAAGAGATGATTAGCAATCAAAAGAGAATTGAAAAGAGGTATTTAGGTAGCAAAATCAGAGGAAAAAGCTCTGGAGAAAGACGTTCGGTTTGAGAGAAAATTAGAGAAAAGGAAAGATGGAAAATATGGAAAGTTAGTTGGAAATGACAAAATATCTTCCCTCCTTTTTAGTTTTATTTAAAAACCTTTAATAAATCATTTAATATCTTAGAAAAATCTGGAGAAACTCCCCTTTGGGTAAATAGCTCCTTAAAGATTCAAAGTTTCAATCCTTTTTAAAACAGTCACGCAGTTTTCAAAAATTACATTTTGGTCACTAGCCAAAATGTCACCCTTCCAAACCTCATTTTGTAAAATTGATTTCACAGTTCACTTATATATATTAAAAGAGGATTTTAGAACATTTTTCCATATTTTTAATGCAACCCGAACTAGGCTTTCCTAACTTCACCTTTTTATATTCGAACCGCATTTTGACCGAACCGGTCCAAACCCAAAACTTCTAAGCCCAAAACCGGGGCGTTACAACTCTCCCCCCCTTAAGAAATTTCGTCCTCGAAATTTACCTGAAGGAAAGAGATACGGAAACTGCTTCAGCATGTCATCCTTCCGCTCCCACGTGGCTTCCTCAACACCATGGTGCTTCCACAACACCTTTACCAACTCAATGGTCTTGCCACGAAGAACCTTGCTGTCCGAATCCAGAACCTTCACCGGTTCCT
This sequence comes from Hibiscus tridactylites, assembly GCA_958450335.1. NCBI lineage: Eukaryota > Viridiplantae > Streptophyta > Magnoliopsida > Malvales > Malvaceae > Hibiscus > Hibiscus tridactylites. The sequence goes on from OY288272.1 coordinate 73,136,216, forward strand.
CATCATAGGTCAAATACGGATTCAACTCCACTTCCTCCACAGGCATCACATGCGAAGGATCTGATTTATACTTCCGGAGCATAGAAACATGAAACACATCATGAATCTTCTCCAACTCCTGAGGTAGCCTCAACTTGTACGCAACAGGACCCACACGCTCAATCACCTCGTATGGTCCAATGTACCTAGGGCTCAACTTACCCTTACGGCCAAACCTCATCACCTTTTTCCAAGGCGAAACCTTCAAAAACACACGGTCACCCACCGCATACTCAATCTCCTTACGCTTCAAATCCGCGTAAGACTTTTGCCGATCAGAAGCTGCCTTTAAACGCTCACAAATGAGCTTCACCTTCTCGGTGGTTCCTTTCAACAAAGCCGGCATCGAAACCAACTTCTGACCCGTTTCAGCCCAACAAAGAGAAGTCCTACACTTCCTCCCGTACAAAGCCTCATAAGGTGCCATTTGAATACTTGCCTGATAACTATTGTTATGAGCAAACTCCACCAACGGCAAATGTTTCTCCCAAGAGCCTTGGAACTCAATCACACAGCACCTCAACATATCCTCCAAAATCTGGATAACACGCTCGGACTGACCACCCGACTGAGGATGATAAGATGTACTGAAATTCAACCTTGTACCCGAAGCTTGATGCAAACACTGCCATAACCGCGATGTAAACCTCGGATCCCTATCCGACACAATCGACTTAGGCACACCATGCAGCCGCACAATCTCAGCAATGTACAGCTCCGCAAGCTTATCCAAAGAAAACGTAGTATGCACAGGCAAGAAATGCGCACACTTCGTCAGGCGATCCACAATCACCCACACTAAATTCTTCTTCGATGGTGTCAAGGGTAAACCAGACACGAAATCCATGGTAATCCTTTCCCACTTCCATTCAGGGATTCTCAACGGTTGCAACAACCCTGAAGGAACCTGATGCTCAACCTTAACTCGCTGACACACCATACACTTGCTCACAAACTCCGCAACATCCTTCTTAAAACCCACCCAATAGTACTCATCACGAAGATCACGATACATCTTAGTACTACCAGGGTGCATAGCAAAAGGACTACTATGACCTTCAGTCAAAATAGCAAGCCTCAACTCAGCATCATTAGGCACTACTATCCGACTCCCAAAACACAACACTCCATCATCATTAAAGCTGAAATCCGAAGGCCTACCCTCCGCGATATCATGAACATGCGGTACCAAGGAATCATCCAGCAACTGCTTTTCCTTGATCAACTGAACCAAAGATGGCTTCACTTGCAACTCAGCCACAAGACCACCATCACGCGAGATACTCAAACTGGCAAACATAGCCCTCAGCTCAACAGCCACCTTCCTACTCAAGGCATCCGCTACAACATTAGCTTTCCCAGGGTGATACTCAATCGTCAAATCATAATCCTTGAGCAACTCCACCCAACGTCGCTGCCTAAGATTCAACTCCTTCTGAGACATCAGATACTTCAAACTCTTGTGATCCGTGTACACAGTACACTTCTCACCATACAGATAATGTCTCCAGATCTTCAACGCAAAAACCACCACAGCCAACTCAATGTCATGCATAGGATAAGTGCGCTCATTCACCTTCAGCTGCCGCGATGCATAAGCCACCACCTTACCCCCTTGCATCAACACACATCCCAAACCAACATAGGACGCATCACTGTAGACCACAAATTCTTTCCCTGATTCAGGTTGAACCAAGATAGGAGCTTGTGTCAAGGCCGTCTTAAGCTTCTCAAAAGCCTGCTGTCTCGCTTCCGTCCACTCATACTTAACATCTTTCTGCAACAACTTCGTCAAAGGTGCAGCAATCTTAGAAAACCCATCCACAAACCTCCGGTAGTATCCCGCCAAACCAAGGAAACTACGAACCTCATGAACAGACTTAGGAACCTTCCAATTCATCACCGCCTCAATCTTCTGAGGATCAACACGAATCCCCTCAGCAGAAACAACATGCCCAAGAAACACCACTTCACTTAACCAGAACTCACACTTGCTCAGCTTGGCATACAGTTGATTCTCCAACAAAGCTTGCAGCACAATTCTCAAATGCTCTTCATGCTCCTCCTTAGTACGCGAGTACACAAGGATATCATCGATGAACACCACAACAAACTTGTCCAGGTATTCATGAAACACACGATTCTTCATGTCCATGAAAGCTGCAGGAGCATTTGTCAAACCAAACGGCATCACAAGGAACTCATAATGCCCATACCTCGTCCTGAAAGCTGTCTTAGGCACATCCACATCCTTCACCTTCAACTGGTAATACCCTGACCTCAAGTCAATCTTAGAGAATACAGCTGCTCCCCGAAATTGATCAAAGAGATCATCAATTCTCGGCAAAGGATACCGATTCTTAATAGTCAACTTGTTCAGCTGATGGTAATCAATGCACATTCTCACAGTGCCATCCTTCTTCTTCACAAACAAGACCGGTGCACCCCAAGGTGACACACTTGGCCGAATGAACCCACGATCAAGCAATTCTTGCAATTGCGTCTTCAGCTCCTTCAACTCTTTAGGTGCCATTCTATAAGGGGTAATGGACACAGGAGTTGTATTCTCATACAGCTCAATCCTAAACTCCACTTCGTGATTAGGAGGTAAACCAGGCAACTCCTCAGGGAACACACCAGGAAACTCCTTCACAATCCTGATATCTTGCACACGCAACTCCTTATAGCTAGGATTCATCACAAAAGCTAGATAAGCTTCACAACCTTGCCTCAGCATCTGACTCGCCTCCAATGTAGATACCACATTGGCAAGAAACTTCACATTCTCACCAACCACAACCACCTCATAATCATCCGCAAGCTTCAACGAAACTCGCTTATTTTCACAATCCACAACAGCACGATGCTCAGCAAGCCAATCCATACCAAGGATTACATCAAAACCATAGAAAGGCAACTCCATAAGGTCAACATGAAAAACATGATCTTGAACAACCAAAGGACAACTTCTATACAGCTTTCGAGTTACAACAGTCTCACCAAAAGAACTAGTGACACGCACACCAACATCCAAAGACTCAACAGGCAAACCAAGCAATTCAGCATGCTCACGCAAAATGTATGAGTGCGTAGATCCAGAATCAATCAAGGAAAGTAATGACAAGGATTGCAAAGTAAAGGTACCTGCGATCGCATCCGCGTCATTCCTTCCCTCCCGCTGAGCATACACCCTGGCTTGGCCGCCACCTTCAGGCTGAATAGCCACAACATGGGCCACTCCCCGACCACCTTCCTCTCTCCGCTAAAAGTTACCACGGCCGCGCCCACGACCTCTCTGTGGTGCAGCAACAACAGGAGCACGCACTTGGCCACCAGCCAACATAGGACACTCTCGCCTCATATGATCCGCAGATCCACAGTTCCAGCACCCATTACCAGCTGCCGCAACAGGAGCTTGCACTTCCCTCACAGCTCGAGGACAATCACGTTTCATGTGACCACGCGATCCACATGTCCAACATGCACTCGGATCAACTCTAGCATTGCCTCCCCGAGCAGGCGCACCACCACCTCGCTTAGCTGAGGACTGATACTTCTGATCACGTCCCCTCTTGTTCCGTCCACCACCGGAACTATATTCAGCAGCTCGCTTTCCAGCACTAGAACCAGCACTCTTAGCAGATAAACCCAAGTTCATCTCAATATCCTTGGCTCGACCCACCAGCACATCAAAATCATTATACTCGGTAGCCAGCACATACATCTTAACCTCCGTCACTAAACCATAACGGAACCTTTCACACCTTTCTCGCTCATCCGGAACAAGCTCAGGTGCGTATTGACTGAGTCGAACAAACTGGACCTCGTACTCAGCTACAGACATGCTCCCCTGGGTAAGAGACATGAACTCCAGCTTCTTTTCATCTAGGTACCTCACACCTAGATACCTTCTCTTGAACGCATTCTGAAAGAATGTCCAAGTTACGTCAGCTTCTGCCATCCCAGAGATTGTGGTCGTCCACCACGTATATGCATCATCCTGTAGCAAGGATACTACACAGCCCAACTTTTGCACATCAGTGCAACTCATCTGACCCAAGATTCTCTTGGTACTCTCTAGCCAAGATTCCGAACCTTCAGCTGACAAACCCCTGAACCCAGTCCCTCCCAGACTGCGCAGACGTTCCAAGGGTAGTCTAACTCCAGCATCTCCCTGATGCCCAGCTCCTCGAGCTCCAGCTACTGCGGCTTGGAAAGCTCCAGCAATAGCTTGTATCAACACTGTCATGTCAGGAACAGCTTGCCCCTGACCAGCCTCAAGTCCAGCGACCCCAGCACCAGCTGCAGCTTCAGCTCCTTCACCCCCAGCACCACCACCACCAGGTGGAGAAGGTAACACAGCACTTTCGACATTCTCCTCATTCTCATTCTCATTCTGAGCCGCAGCTCGCACATTACTCCTTAACTCTCTACGAGGTGCCATACTCTAACAATGCAATCACAATGCAAATAAACAAAGTCAGCCCCAGCAAGGTAAGCAATCCAAGTACTCAAGCTCATTTTCACTTAAAAACAACATCATTTCATTAGCTTTGATTTGGCAATGGGTACCCACAACATGCTTCACCACAGCATACATCACAATTGCAGCATAATCACAATTCACTCAACATGCTTTCACTCAACATGCATACAAAGCATACATACTTAATTCATTCATATAAACCATTCCCAATTACTCGAGAACTCAGCTCTGATACCACCAAATGTAACCCCCTTAACCCGGCCTAGACGGTTAACCCGAATTAAGAAGATTACACGGGGAAAACCAAAGTCAACCCGGAAGTCAACCTTGATTAACGACCCTTTTTTTTCTTTTAAATCTTGTCTAGATGCAAATTATCCCTAGATATAAACACGTGATCAACATATTCAAAGATCATAACCATCAGAGAACATTCAGGGACTCAATTGCACAATTTACAACTATAGGGACCAAATTGGAAATTCTGAAGATTATAAGGACTTAATCCAAATTAAAGTTACCAATATGAAATTAGTCAGGTTTCATGCTTCTCTGCCAAATTTCAGCTCAAATGGACATCTCAAACTCATACAATCGCATAAACAAGTTTCAGGACGAAAATGCAAACATTGCAAAACATTTAACCATCAATTTCAGTGTCCAACGGTCGAGTGTTTCGGAACAGGGAAGACCCGTTCCGAAACGCGGGACCGTTCCGAAACTGGTACCGAAACATGGCCTGGCAGTGGCCAAACCGTTCCGGAACAGTGCCTCCCGTTTCGGAACGCCCAGGCCATTTCAGGCCCCCGTTCCGATACGGTAGCACCTGTTCCGAAACAGGTTGCCCAGATTGCAGAAAATTTGATGGTTTGTCATGCAATTGACTTATCAAACATGCTCCAAATGTCACCAAACTTTACCAGCAAGACATTCAACATACAAGGAACATAATTGCATCAACCAAACATCAACATGGCATCAATTATGAAAAACCCCAAATCTATAGGCATGCTTCCTACTTAGCAAACCATTCAAGCATTAAATCACCAAACATACCACATAAAGGCCAATTACAAGTACAAACATTATTAGCAACATAAATCCAACTTAGGGAGTCTAAAACATCTCCCAAAACAACCACATAGGTCCCCCATTGTCAAATGCCAAAAGCTAATAGTGTTTAAGAAACCTTCACCATACATGAGCTTTGTTCACCACTTGGATTCTTCACCACCTTGCTGCCCTCAATGCACTTTAATGCTCTGCATTATTGGTTTAAGAAAAGAGAGAGCGTAAGCAAAAGCTTAGTGAGGAATGCTCATTAAAACCACACAATAATGCACTTATAAAACACATGTATAAACCTTAATTCAAATCATCATTTGCACATGCTCATAAGAATTTAAAACAAGCAATTCATGCTTCAAGTTTATAACATGTCATATTGGCAACAAGTGATACATTCAACATAAGATTCACACATGGACTTTTAAACACCATTGTGATCTTATAATTTCCAAGGACCACACATGGACTTTTAAACACCATTGTGTCCTTAACCCCATGGACTTTTAAGCACCATGGCAAGGACCACACAAGGACTTTTAAACACCTTTGTGTCCTTAACAAGAATCTCCCAAGGACTTTTAAACACCTTGGAGTTCTTAAATAACAAGGCTTACACAAGGAATTTTAACCACCTTTGTAACCTTAACCAAGGACCAACCATGGACTTTTAAACACCATGTTGTCCTTAAATGCACAAGACTCATCCAAGGAATTTTAACCACCTTGATGATCTTAACCAAGAACCAACCATGGACTTTTAACCACCATGTTGTTCTTAAATAAACAAGGCTCACACAAGGACTTTTAACACCTTTGTGACCTTAAACATCACTTGCCAATATGCATCATTAACAACAATAATCCACTGTTTTAAAGCATTTATCAAAGCCATAAACATCATGCATCTTTAAGCATAAAACCACATTTAAACAATGTCCAAAAACAAGGATCTCTTACCTTGAGCATCCTTCAACACATGGCTTATAATCTCAGCAAATAAACATGCTAAATATGCTTTCAAAACAGGATTTAAAACATGCAAACAACCACATTGCATACAACCAAGTCCATGGCTCTTCATCAAGAGAGTTTTCCGAAAACTTACTCTTGAGCTTAGCTAAGTTGCTTAGACTTAAACTAAGCTTCCAAACCTTCAATTCAATGGTTTCATAGCAGGAAACCAAAATCCACTCACCGATTCCGTTTCGCCTCTTGCCGAAACACCAATCAAGCTTCCGGATCACCACCACTTGGATCCAAAGATGACTCCCCTGTTTTAAACACATCAAAGCAGAGGATTAATGCATCATCATGCATTAATAGCTTCAATGAAAGCACCTAAACTCGCTGCTCTCATCCACACTCCATTTTCGGCTACCAAACACAACCGAAAATGCATCCAAACAACTCCACAACACTACCCAGCCAAGATCCATCAAATCTAATCATCCTTAAACATCAATTAACATCCAAAAAGGATCTAACATCACCCTTATACCTCCAGCTATAACAGATCATCAAGATCACTCCAAAAACCATCAAAAACACAAGCTAAACTTAGGAAAATCAACCTATCCGGGATTGCATTAATTAAACCTCAACTTCTCATCAATTTAGCATTCATTTAACATCAAAAATACACTTCAAATCACTGTTTAAACAGATCATACGAATTTTCATCAAAATCAAGCAAATCTTGCATTTTAAGCCAAGATCAAGGATACAACTATAAAACATTTTATAAATTATCAATTAAGGATTGAGAACTTGGGAATTTCAGTAAAGAACTGAGAGTTTAGAGGAGAAGGACGTTCTTACCTCCAAACTTGAGTTTTCTCCCTTTTTGGAACCAAAATCTTGAAAATCCAATTAGCAAATGGTGAGGTTTTGTTGAAGAGATGATTAGCAATCAAAAGAGAATTGAAAAGAGGTATTTAGATAGCAAAATCAGAGGAAAAAGCTCTGGAGAAAGATGTTTGGTTTGAGAGAAAATGAGAGAAAAGGAAAGATGGAAAATATGGAAAGTTAGTTGGAAATGACAAAATATCTTCCCTCCTTTTTAGTTTTATTTAAAAACCTTTAATAAATCATTTAATATCTTAGAAAAATCTGGAGAAACTCCCCTTTGGGTAAATAGCTCCTTAAAGATTCAAAGTTTCAATCGTTTTTAAAACAGTCACGCAGTTTTCAAAAATTACATTTTGGTCACTAGCCAAAATGTCACCCTTCCAAACCTCATTTTGTAAAATTGATTTCACAGTTCACTTATATATATTAAAAGAGGATTTTAGAACATTTTTCCATATTTTTAATGCAACCCGAACAAGGCTTTCCTAATTTCACCTTTTTATATTCGAACCGCATTTTGACCGAACCGGTCCAAACCCGAAACTTCTAAGCCCAAAACCGGGGCGTTACAACTCTCCCCCCCCTTAAGAAATTTCGTCCTCGAAATTTACCTGAAGGAAAGAGATACGGAAACTGCTTCAGCATGTCGTCCTTCCGCTCCCACGTGGCTTCCTCAACACCATGGTGCTTCCACAACACCTTTACCAACTCAATGGTCTTGCCACGAAGAACCTTGCTGTCCGAATCCAGAACCTTCACCGGTTCCTCATCATAGGTCAAATACGGATTCAACTCCACTTCCTCCACAGGCATCACATGCGAAGGATCTGATCTATACTTTCGGAGCATAGAAACATGAAACACATCATGAATCTTCTCCAACTCCTGAGGTAGCCTCAACTTGTACGCAACAGGACCCACACGCTCAATCACCTCGTATGGTCCAATGTACCTAGGGCTCAACTTACCCTTACGGCCAAACCTCATCACCTTTTTCCAAGGCGAAACCTTCAAAAACACACGGTCACCCACCGCATACTCAATCTCCTTACGCTTCAAATCCGCGTAAGACTTTTTCCGATCAGAAGCTACCTTTAAACACTCACAAATGAGCTTCACCTTCTCGGTGGTTCCTTTCAAAAAAGCCAGCATCGAAACCAACTTCTGACCCGTTTCAGCCCAACAAAGAGGAGTCCTACACTTCCTCCCGTACAAAGCCTCATAAGGTGCCATTTGAATACTTGCCTGATAACTATTGTTATAAGCAAACTCCACCAACGGCAAATGTTTCTCCCAAGAGCCTTGGAACTCAATCACACAGCACCTCAACATATCCTCCAAAATCTAGATAACACGCTCGGACTGACCACCCGACTGAGGATGATAAGATGTACTGAAATTCAACCTTGTACCCGAAGCTTGATGCAAACACTACCAGAACCGTGATGTAAACCTCGGATCCCTATCCGACACAATCGACTTAGGCACACCATGCAGCCGCACAATCTCAGCAATGTACAGCTCCGCAAGCTTATCCAAAGAAAACGTAGTATGCACAGGCAAGAAATGCGCACACTTCGTCAGGCGATCCACAATCACCCACACTGAATTCTTCTTCGATGGTGTCAAGGGTAAACCAGACACGAAATCCATGGTAATCCTTTCCCACTTCCATTCAGGGATTCTCAACGGTTGCAACAACCCTGAAGGAATCTGATGCTCAACCTTAACTCGCTGACACACCATACACTTGCTCACAAACTCTGCAACATCCTTCTTAAAACCCACCCAATAGTACTCATCACGAAGATCACGATACATCTTAGTACTACCAGGGTGCATAGCAAAAGGACTACTATGACCTTCAGTCAAAATAGCAAGCCTCAACTCAGCATCATTAGGCACTACTATCCGACTCCCAAAACACAACACTCCATCATCATTAAAGCTGAAATCCGAAGGCCTACCCTCCGCGATATCATGAACATGCGGTACCAAGGAATCATCCAGCAACTGCTTTTCCTTGATCAACTGAACCAAAGATGGCTTCACTTGCAACTCAGCCACAAGACCACCATCACGCGAGATACTCAAACTGGCAAACATAGCCCTCAGCTCAACAGCCACCTTCCTACTCAAGGCATCCGCTACAACATTAGCTTTCCCAGGGTGATACTCAATCGTCAAATCATAATCCTTGAGCAACTCCACCCAACGTCGCTGCCTAAGATTCAACTCCTTCTGAGACATCAGATACTTCAAACTCTTGTGATCCGTGTACACAGTACACTTCTCACCATACAGATAATGTCTCCAGATCTTCAACGCAAAAACCACCACAGCCAACTCAATGTCATGCATAGGATAAGTGCGCTCATTCACCTTCAGCTGCCGCGATGCATAAGCCACCACCTTACCCCCTTGCATCAACACACATCCCAAACCAACATAGGACGCATCACTGTAGACCACAAATTCTTTCCCTGATTCAGGTTGAACCAAGATAGGAGCTTGTGTCAAGGCCGTCTTAAGCTTCTCAAAAGCCTGCTGTCTCGCTTCCGTCCACTCATACTTAACATCTTTCTGCAACAACTTCGTCAAAGGTGCAGCAATCTTAGAAAACCCATCCACAAACCTCCGGTAGTATCCCGCCAAACCAAGGAAACTACGAACCTCATGAACAGACTTAGGAACCTTCCAATTCATCACCGCCTCAATCTTCTGAGGATCAACACGAATCCCCTCAGCAGAAACAACATGCCCAAGAAACACCACTTCACTTAACCAGAACTCACACTTGCTCAGCTTGGCATACAGTTGATTCTCCAACAAAGCTTGCAGCACAATTCTCAAATGCTCTTCATGCTCCTCCTTAGTACGCGAGTACACAAGGATATCATCGATGAACACCACAACAAACTTGTCCAGGTATTCATGAAACACACGATTCTTCATGTCCATGAAAGCTGCAGGAGCATTTGTCAAACCAAACGGCATCACAAGGAACTCATAATGCCCATACCTCGTCCTGAAAGCTGTCTTAGGCACATCCACATCCTTCACCTTCAACTGGTAATACCCTGACCTCAAGTCAATCTTAGAGAATACAGCTGCTCCCCGAAATTGATCAAAGAGATCATCAATTCTCGGCAAAGGATACCGATTCTTAATAGTCAACTTGTTCAGCTGATGGTAATCAATGCACATTCTCACAGTGCCATCCTTCTTCTTCACAAACAAGACCGGTGCACCCCAAGGTGACACACTTGGCCGAATGAACCCACGATCAAGCAATTCTTGCAATTGCGTCTTCAGCTCCTTCAACTCTTTAGGTGCCATTCTATAAGGGGTAATGGACACAGGAGTTGTATTCTCATACAGCTCAATCCTAAACTCCACTTCGTGATTAGGAGGTAAACCAGGCAACTCCTCAGGGAACACACCAGGAAACTCCTTCACAATCCTGATATCTTGCACACGCAACTCCTTATAGCTAGGATTCATCACAAAAGCTAGATAAGCTTCACAACCTTGCCTCAGCATCTGACTCGCCTCCAATGTAGATACCACATTGGCAAGAAACTTCACATTCTCACCAACCACAACCACCTCATAATCATCCGCAAGCTTCAACGAAACTCGCTTATTTTCACAATCCACAACAGCACGATGCTCAGCAAGCCAATCCATACCAAGGATTACATCAAAACCATAGAAAGGCAACTCCATAAGGTCAACATGAAAAACATGATCTTGAACAACCAAAGGACAACTTCTATACAGCTTTCGAGTTACAACAGTCTCACCAAAAGAACTAGTGACACGCACACCAACATCCAAAGACTCAACAGGCAAACCAAGCAATTCAGCATGCTCACGCAAAATGTATGAGTGCGTAGATCCAGAATCAATCAAGGAAAGTAATGACAAGGATTGCAAAGTAAAGGTACCTGCGATCACATCCGCGTCATTCCTTCCCTCCCGCTGAGCATACACCCTGGCTTGGCCGCCACCTTCAGGCTGAATAGCCACAACATGGGCCACTCCCCGACCACCTTCCTCTCTCCGCTGAAAGTTACCACGGCCGCGCCCACGACCTCTCTGTGGTGCAGCAACAACAGGAGCACGCACTTGGCCACCAGCCAACATAGGACACTCTCGCCTCATATGATCCGCAGATCCACAGTTCCAGCACCCATTACCAGCTGCCGCAACAGGAGCTTGCACTTCCCTCAAAGCTCGAGGACAATCACGTTTCATGTGACCACGTGATCTACATGTCCAACATGCACTCGGATCAACTCTAGCATTGCCTCCCCGAGCAGGCGCACCACCACCTCGCTTAGCTGAGGACTGATACTTCTGATCACATCCCCTCTTGTTCCGTCCACCACCGGAACTATATTCAGCAGCTCGCTTTCCAGCACTAGAACCAGCACTCTTAGCAGATAAACCCAAGTTCATCTCAATATCCTTGGCTCGACCCACCAGCACATCAAAATCATTATACTCGGTAGCCAGCACATACATCTTAACCTCCGTCACTAAACCATAACGGAACCTTTCACACCTTTCTCGCTCATCCGGAACAAGCTCAGGTGCGTATTGACTGAGTCGAACAAACTGGACCTCGTACTCAGCTACAGACATGCTCCCCTGGGTAAGAGACATGAACTCCAGCTTCTTTTCATCTAGGTACCTCACACCTAGATACCTTCTCTTGAACGCATTCTGAAAGAATGTCCAAGTTACGTCAGCTTCTGCCATCCCAGAGATTGTGGTCGTCCACCACGTATATGCATCATCCTGTAACAAGGATACTACACAGCCCAACTTTTGCACATCAGTGCAACTCATCTGACCCAAGATTGTCTTGGTACTCTCTAGCCAAGATTCCGAACCTTCAGCTGACAAACCCCTGAACTCAGTCCCTCCCAGACTGCGCAGACGTTCCAAGGGTAGTCTAACTCCAGCATCTCCCTGATGCCCAGCTCCTCGAGCTCCAGCTACTGCGGCTTGGAAAGCTCCAGCAATAGCTTGTATCAACACTGTCATGTCAGGAACAGCTTGCCCCTGACCAACCTCAGGTCCAGCGACCCCAGCACCAGCTGCAGCTTCAGCTCCTTCACCCCCAGCACCACCACCACCAGGTGGAGGAGGTAACACAGCACTTTCGACATTCTCCTCATTCTCATTCTCATTCTGAGCCACAGCTCGCACATTACTCCTTAACTCTCTACGAGGTGTCATACTCTAACAATGCAATCACAATGCAAATAAACAAAGTCAGCCCCAGCAAGGTAAGCAATCCAAGTACTCAAGCTCATTTTCACTTAAAAACAACATCATTTCATTAGCTTTGATTTGGCAATGGTACCCACAACATGCTTCACCACAGCATACATCACAATTGCAACATAATCACAATTCACTCAACATGCTTTCACTCAACATGCATACAAAGCATACATACTTAATTCATTCACATAAACCATTCCCAATTACTCGAGAACTCAGCTCTGATACCACCAAATGTAACCCCCTTAACCCGGCCTAGACGGTTGACCCGAATTAAGAAGATTACACGGGGAAAACCAAAGTCAACCCGGAAGTCAACCTTGATTAACGACCCTTTTTTTTCTTTTAAATCTTGTCTAGATGCAAATTATCCCTAGATATAAACACGTGATCATCATATTCAAAGATCATAACCATCAGAGAACATTCAGGGACTCAATTGCACAATTTACAACTATAGGGACCAAATTGTAAATTCTGAAGATTATAAGGACTTAATCCAAATTAAAGTTACCAATATGAAATTAGTCAGGTTTCATGCTTCTCTGCCAAATTTCAGCTCAAATGGACATCCCAAACTCATACAATCGCATAAACAAGTTTCAGGACCAAAATGCAAACATTGCAAAACATTTAACCAACAATTTCAGTGTCCAACGGTCGAGTGTTTCGGAACAGGGAAGACCCGTTCCGAAACGCGGGACCGTTCCGAAACTGGTACCGAAACATGGCCTGGCAGTGGCCAAACCGTTCCGGAACAGTGCCTCCCGTTTCGGAACGCCCAGGCCATTTCAGGCCCCCGTTCCGATACGGTAGCACCTGTTCCGAAACAGGTTGCCCAGATTGCAGAAAATTTGATGGTTTGTCATGCAATTGACTTATCAAACATGCTTCAAATGTCACCAAACTTTACCAGCAAGACATTCAACATACAAGGAACATAATTGCATCAACCAAACATCAACATGGCATCAATTATGAAAAGCCCCAAATCTATAGGCATGCTTCCTACTTAGCAAACCATTCAAGCATTAAATCACCAAACATACCACATAAAGGCCAATTACAAGTACAAACATTATTAGCAACATAAATCCAACTTAGGGAGTCTAAAACATCTCCCAAAACAACCACATAGGTCCCCCATTGCCAAATGCCAAAAGCTAATAGTGTTTAAGAAACCTTCACCATACATGAGCTTTGTTCACCACTTGGATTCTTCACCACCTTGCTGCCCTCAATGCACTTTAATGCTCTGCATTATTGGTTTAAGAAAAGAGAGAGCGTAAGCAAAAGCTTAGTGAGGAATGCTCATTAAAACCACACAATAATGCACTTATAAACACATGTATAAACCTTAATTCAAATCATCATTTGCACATGCTCATAAGAATTTAAAACAAGCAATTCATGCTTCAAGTTCATAACATGTCATATTGGCAACAAGTGATACATTCAACATAAGATTCACACATGGACTTTTAAACACCATTGTGATCTTATAATTTCCAAGGACCACACATGGACTTTTAAACACCATTGTGTCCTTAACCCCGTGGACTTTTAAGCACCATGGCAAGGACCACACAAGGACTTTTAAACACCTTTGTGTCCTTAACAAGAATCTCCCAAGGACTTTTAAACACCTTGGAGTTCTTAAATAACAAGGCTTACACAAGGAATTTTAACCACCTTTGTAACCTTAACCAAGGACCAACCATGGACTTTTAAACACCATGTTGTCCTTAAATGCACAAGACTCATCCAAGGAATTTTAACCACCTTGATGATCTTAACCAAGAACCAACCATGGACTTTTAACCACCATGTTGTTCTTAAATAAACAAGGCTCACACAAGGACTTTTAACACCTTTGTGACCTTAAACATCACTTGCCAATATGCATCATTAACAACAATAATCCACTGTTTTAAAGCATTTATCAAAGCCATAAACATCATGCATCTTTAAGCATAAAACCACATTTAAACAATGTCCAAAAACAAGGATCTCTTACCTTGAGCATCCTTCAACACATGGCTTATAATCTCAGCAAATAAACATGCTAAATATGCTTTCAAAACAGGATTTAAAACATGCAAACAACCACATTGCATACAACCAAGTCCATGGCTCTTCATCAAGAGAGTTTTCCGAAAACTTACTCTTGAGCTTAGCTAAGTTGCTTAGACTTAAACTAAGCTCCCAAACCTTCAATTCAATGGTTTCAAAGCTGGAAACCAAAATCCACTCACCGATTCCGTTTCGCCTCTTGCCGAAACACCAATCAAGCTTCCGGATCACCACCACTTGGATCCAAAGATGACTCCCCTGTTTTAAACACATCAAAGCAGAGGATTAATGTATCATCATGCATTAATAGCTTCAATGAAAGCACCTAAACTCGCTGCTCTCATCCACACTCCATTTTCGGCTACCAAACACAACCGAAAATGCATCCAAACAACTCCACAACACTACCCAGCCAAGATCCATCAAATCTAATCATCCTTAAACATCAATTAACATCCAAAAAGGATCTAACATCACCCTTATACCTCCAGCTATAACAGATCATCAAGATCACTCCAAAAACCATCAAAAACACAAGCTAAACTTAGGAAAATCAACCTATCTGGGATTGCATTAATTAAACCTCAACTTCTCATCAATTTAGCATTCATTTAACATCAAAAATACACTTCAAATCACTGTTTAAACAGATCATACGAATTTTCATCAAAATCAAGCAAATCTTACATTTTAAGCCAAGATCAAGGATACAACTATAAAACCTTTTATAAATTATCAATTAAGGATTGAGAACTTGGGAATTTCAGTAAAGAACTGAGAGTTTAGAGGAGAAGGACGTTCTTACCTCCAAACTTGAGTTTTCTCCCTTTTTGGAACCAAAATCTTGAAAATCCAATTAGCAAATGGTGAGGTTTTGTTGAAGAGATGATTAGCAATCAAAAGAGAATTGAAAAGAGGTATTTAGGTAGCAAAATCAGAGGAAAAAGCTCTGGAGAAAGATGTTTGGTTTGAGAGAAAATGAGGAAAAGGAAAGATGGAAAATATGGAAAGTTAGTTGGAAATGACAAAATATCTTCCCTCCTTTTTAGTTTTATTTAAAAACCTTTAATAAATCATTTAATATCTTAGAAAAATCTGGAGAAACTCCCCTTTGGGTAAATAGCTCCTTAAAGATTCAAAGTTTCAATCGTTTTTAAAACAGTCACGCAGTTTTCAAAAATTACATGTTGGTCACTAGCCAAAATGTCACCCTTCCAAACCTCATTTTGTAAAATTGATTTCACAGTTCACTTATATATATTAAAAGAGGATTTTAGAACATTTTTCCATATTTTTAATGCAACCCGAACTAGGCTTTCCTAATTTCACCTTTTTATATTCGAACCGCATTTTGACCGAACCGGTCCAAACCCAAAACTTCTAAGCCCAAAACCGGGGCGTTACATCCCCAAAGTCATGTCTAAACAAATATAATTCAAAGCAAGTTATCCTTTATTTAAAATGGTTAAATTACAACATAAATTTCTCCAAGGTTCTCCTTATCACACTCTAGTCACCTCACAAGCCCAAATATAAAAAATAAAGCCCACCAAGGTCCTACCTTACTGTTGAGTTGATCAATCAATAAACAATGGCCAATAGGGGGTGAGTTGGCAATTTAAAAAAATGGTGGGAAGAAATTACAAAAATAAAAAATGCAAGGGAGATTTAGAGTGGTTTAACCTTCTAAACAAGGTCTACAACCACTACCTTAGCTGCTACACTAAGGATTTAACAAATTCACTCAATTTGTCTTTCCTTTGAGGACAAGGAGATACCTTACAACACTCACCAACATTTATACCCTAAAATCTTGTGAGACCCTTTCCCAAAGTTACAAACGAATAAGAAAACTCAAGAAACCTTGCTAGGTAGAAGTTTTCAATATTAAACACTCCCTCAAACCCAAACACTTGAAATGAATGAATACAATAAGAACACACAAGTGTTTACAAGAGAAGATAGATAATTAAGCACTAGTAGACTTTGAAAATTGATTAAAAGCTTTTGGATTGTTCTCTTCTTGTTGAAGAAGCTTTGGAGACTTGTTTTTATACCCCTCATTGATTTTAACCATTTGGGTTGTTAGAAAATTAGATATAGCTGTTAAGCTGCAATTTTCTTGTATTAAATGTTGTCTGGAAACTGTGAGTATCGGTACACTAGAGCCCGTATTGGTACCTGCCTAAAGAGCAAATAGTCCTTAGAAAGACAGGGCGTACCGGTACGCGGGCTTGCGTATCAGTGTAGAGTAAGGGATACCGGTACGCTAAGGGTCATACGAGTATAGAAATTGCTTATTGGAATTTGATGGAGCTTTAGGGTATCGGTACGCTCATGTCGTACCGATACTCAATGCAAATATGCATTGAGTATTAAGAGTCTCGAATCGGTATGAGGTTCACCGTATCGGTACTCGTTTAGTTTCAAAATATTTTAAGCTCCAATGGGTATTGGTACAAAGTTCACCATACTGGTAATAACAAGCAAAATTTAAAAGCATGTACCGCTACGCTAAGAGCCATACTGGTAATCATTTACCAAATTGGTTTTCAGTAACGAAAATTTGTACAAGTACGCTAAGTACCGTACCAATACTTACTAACCAATATGGTCTATTTGAGTACCAGAACACTTAGAAAACTGCTTGTATTTGAAAGTATTGACTTAGAAGAATTTTTTCTTTAAAGAAACTCAATTTAGTTCGAATGCTTGTTAATTGTCAGTAATTTCAAATACACTTAAAATTTTACTTATTTGAAAATAGTCCTTGTTATATCAAAATCAAAACATATGTTTAACAATCTTCCCTTTTTGATATAACAAAACCAAATATTTTTTTAAATCCATCCCCTTTCTTTTTGACAAAAAGGCTATAAGTTTTGAAATTTTTTAAACCCACATTTCTCCCTCTTTTTGTTAGATCAAAATCAATATGGTAAATAAAAATCAAAGCATAAATTATAATAACCAAAATAGCTCCAAAATTAAACCATAATATCATTAAAATCCAAAGCAAATCCAACAATATCCAAAGTATGAAAGCATAAAACCACCATAACCAAAGTCATAGGAAATATAAAAGCAACATAGGTGAATGGGTCCAAATAAGTCTATATGATATGTAGGGGTGTGCAAAAAAATCCATTTCGAGTAACATGATTTGTTTGTTCGATGATCCGATTCGAAAATATGGATATCCAGTCTGTTTTTAAATTTTCAGATAATTCGGATCGAATATTCAATAAAAAAAATTGGATAGTCATATCGAATACAGATCAACCTAAAATTGATTACGGGTTATCCAAAAACCCAATTAAAAATTTGGGCTTTTTTAGCCATAGCCCAAGTATGAATATAAAGCCAACCCAAAATTAAAATTTTATCCCAAATCAAATTTTTCAAACAACTCTGTCTCTCGATAATTCCCAAATCATATCTTCCACTTTCAGACCTCCACCTCTAGAGTAGCCTCCATTCATCGTTGCCCCTCAATGTCACTGCTCGCCGTCGGTGCTCACGCCTCACCCCTCCGGTGACCTGCTGGTCATCCTCTCTCACGAGTCACGAATCTGTCCCCCACACTCTCAACTCTCGATCAATGATGAGCCAAAATCGTCCTCTACCTCCACCTCAATTTGGGGTAAGATTTTTCAACTTCACCCTTCCTCTGTTTGGTCCCTTTCATATGTAAATTCAACTCCTTTATGTATTTCTTTAAAATTTTCAATCTTGATTCTTTCTTTTCCACGCCCTCTCAACCTAATAAATTAGGTATTGTTATGATAGAAATATGACTATTTCTTAGGCTTTCTTCATGTTAATTAGTTCATTAATAAATGTTTATTATAAATTTAATCTCTTTTAAGTGTTATGTTAAATGTAGATTTGATTCGTTAATAAAACCAGTTTTTTACCTTAATTTGAACACAATTTGTATCTGTAATCGACATTTTAGTTGGATAAACCTGAAATTGGGTTACTGAAGTACTAAAATTTAATTGATATATATTATCCCTCAAAGGAACATACAAAATCTTAGGAAGAAGGGACTGGGGCGATTGAATTTGTGTTTTAAAAGATTCTTGTAACCCCCTCGACCCGGCCTAGCCACCAGACTGTATCAAGTGGATCACACGGGACTAACCGAAGAAATATCCGGAGATTTCCCTCTGATTAGCAACCCTAAACGCGTTGAATAATATCTTTTCTAGATGCTCGAATTAAACCCTATATTTCAAGAACACACACCAAAAGAAAACACGACAAGACGAGCATTGAACGATCAACCGAGCAGCCAGGGACCAAAATGCAAAACTAGCATAAAACAGGGACCTATGATGAAATTAAGGTGATCACTTGAAATTATTCTCATTTATAAGTCCATGTTGAAATGCAACTCAAAACAAGCCCTCAATCAAACTCAATTGATAACACTTCAAGCTTGGACCAAAGCGCGAGAAAAACAACTTCAAAGATGCTCTTAACTAACTTCCAATCACCCCCGTTTCGAAACACTCCCGATGGTATCGATATGGGTCTAACGTTTAAAATTCCAGAGAGCTTTTGTTCCGAAACGGTTAGACCCGTTTCGAAACTGCAAAGCCTCTTTCGATACCAGTTCCGAAACAAAAAGGCCAATTTAAGGGTCGTTTCGAAACGTTAAGGCCTGTTTTGAAACACCCAATAGCATAATAGAAAATTCTGCAGTCCAAGCATCTCCAAGGTTGTTCCTCTTGGTTCCAACCAACACATGCAACAAGATATCAGCAAGATAAGCATACAAACACTAAGAATAAATAACCAAACTTACATTTAAGCAAGAGAACTAACTCACGATTATCAAACGGCAAGATAAAAAAACATATAAATCCATGAACTAAGTAAAACAAGATAGAAAGCCAAAACCATTATGCTCAAGGTATAAACAAGCCAACCAAGACATAACAAACATGCTCGCATCACAAGGAGTCTACAAAACACTCCCAAAACATAAACAAGGTCTATCCCCATTGCCACACACACTATTATCTAAACAAAACCATACTTGAGCTTGAAGCGGACACTTGGATCACTTCCCTTGCACTGTTGCCTTCCAAGATAGTTTACGGATCTGCATTCTTGGAAAAGAGAGCGTAAGCTACGAAGCTTAGTGTGAGTGGGGCTCAAAACCAAGCTACAACAATGCAGTTTTGAAAACCAATTTCATTTTGGAAACCAAAACAATTTCTTAAAATCACTTTCGCAAATCATTTCCTTTCAAACATACCATACTTAAATCAAGTTTAAGAAATTGCAACAACACATGAAATAGGCACAACACATGCATCAACCATATGTTAACCACATATGAAAACCAAGCCAATCGGCTCCATTTCAACTCACATGCTTCAAGCATATAAACATAACCATGTGAGTTTACCAAGCTCATATTAAAACCATAAGTGAATGAATATACCGACATCATTGTCACGTTGCTCGAATAAGCGGACACCTTGATGGCACAACTCCCATCAAGCTACATGGTGAAACAACCTTCACCATAATCTCACTTCGGCCGGGATGCCACAACCTGCATTTCCTGTTGGTGATAGCACGACCCCTATCACTTGTATCACAATAGCACAACCCCTATTGTGAAACCGAAGAATTTATCTCACGCGTGAATTTTATATATATAGTGCACTTCACATCCTATTGATAGATCAATCTATCCGATATAAAGATCCACATATGTCAATATACTCATCGCAACATCTCATTCCACTGTTTTACACCGGGGTTAAACACATCCCAAATACCATAAACACAAGTTCATGCATAGCATGAACTCAAGCAACATTTTTCATAAATCACTTGGTATTCTCATGGAACAAAATCAACATGCATTGATGCACAACAACAGTGGAAAAACATCATTAAAAATGATATGCTCATGATCAAAACATGATCAATATGTAAAACGGTGAAAATACCAAAATAATTCAAAACTTACTCTTGAGCTTGGATTGGCCTAACAGCACAACCCAAACTCTCAAAATTCTTTTTTAACCTTGTTAAGACGTTAAAAATATTTCCATTCACCAGCGGATAGCAAAACCAAACCGAAATACTTTTCTAGCTTCCCAGTTCGCTCACAAACGTATCCAACGATTATGAAACTTCAACCCCTTCTTCTAACAAACTCAAAACAGAGGATTAGAGATATTTTCAACACTCTAACTTTCTAGAAAACAAAGATTCAACAACTCATTTAAATCGCTTATCGAAACATTACCGAAACAAACTGAAAACATCGAAAAACTGAACTCAGACAACCTCCGGCATAAACCCAACATTACACATCATCAAAACACTTGAATAAACATCTAAAAACATCCACCCATCATCATTATACCATCAAATATTGTTTGGTCACAAAACTCACCCAAAAACTCACTTTTACGCCCATCAAACTTCAACACAAAACACAAATTCTGGATTTCTATCATTCACCCATCATCTCAACATTATTCCACATCAAAAACTAAGATATAACCATCATCAAACTCAGCATTGAAATATCTAAACCAAGATCCCACCCAAAAGCTCATTTTACCATATTTTACCCAAATTTTCATTAGAAACCTTTTAGAAAATCTTAACCTTAATAAATAAAAGAATCAAAAACATGGGAATATCAATAAAAAAACCTTACATCATAGGAGATTTCCGTCGCTCACCTCCAATGATGGATTTTCCCCTTTTTTTGGCAAAAAGCTCTTGAGAAAACTAGAAATTAAGCACGGGGTTTAGAAAACTCATTTAGCAACATTAGATTAGTAAGCAACACCATTTACCTTGATAAAATCAAGCTCCAAAGGTTGTTTGGTTAAAGTGAAATGAAGAGAGAATTCAAAATGGTGTTTTAATGTAAAATGAGAAAATATGAGAAAATCTTATATTAAATATTTATAAAAGCCATTTTAAAACATTTTGATAGTCAAAATAAAGAGGGGGAAAATACCATATTGGCCCAGACATTTTATCTCCTTAAGGATTCTATGTTTTGAATCTTTTACAAAATAGTCACTAAAACAGATTTTGCAAACTTTACATTCTGATCACTAAACTGAAATGTCATAGTTTGGAAAACGTTTTTCAAATTTTTTTTACCAAAGCCTTATATATAACATTTAAGGATTTTAGAAATTTATTTCATATTTTTCCAACCATCCGAAGACCACTTTCCCTGAACTCACCCACAACTCCCAACATTGGTCTTTCGGACACCGAAACCTTACCGAATCTTTTAGACTCAAAACCAGGGTGTTATAACTCTCCCCCACTTAAGAAATTTCGTCCCCGAAATTTACTTGATGGAAAAAGATGCGGAAACTAACGCTTCATGTCGTCTTTCCTCTCCCAAGTGGCTTCTTCAACACCTCGGTGTCGCCACTTCACTTTGACCAACTCAATGGATCTACCACGCAAAACTTTGTTGTCCGAAGCTAATATCTCGATCGGCTCTTCATCATACGAAAAGTCCGGATTAAATTCAATTTCTTCAACAGGCATTACATGTGACGGATCTGATCTATACTTCTGAAGCATCGAAACGTGGAATACATCATGAATCTTCTTTAATTCTGGAGGCAAACTCAATCTATATGCAATAGGACCAACTCGTCCAACAATCTCATACGGACCAATGAATCTCGAACTCAGTTTACCTTTTCTACTGAATCTCATCACTTTCTTCCATGGAGATACTTTAAAAAAGACTTTCTCACCCACAGCATACTCAATTTCTCAACGCTTCAAATCTACATAAGATTTATGTCGATCGGTTGTTGCTTTAAGCGATCACATATCAACTTCACCTTCTCGGTAGTACCTTTAAGCATATCGGGTAATGATACCAATTTCTGTATGGCTTCTGCCCAACAAACATGAGTTCAACGCCTCCTACCATACAAAGCCTCATACGGTGCCATTTGAATACTAGCCTGATAGTTGTTGTTGTAGGCAAACTCAACCAACGACAGGTGTTTCTCCCACAAACCCTGAAAATCAATAACACAACAGCGCAACATATCCTCAAGCACTTGTATTACCCGCTCTGACTGACCATCTGACTGAGAATGATACGAAGTACTGAAATTCAATCGGCTACCCAATGCACTATGCAAACAATCCCAAAACCTCGATGTGAACCTCGGATCTCTATCTGATACAATCAACTTCAGCACACCATGCATTCTCACTACCTCACGGATATACAAATCATCCAATTTATCCAAAGAATCAGTCGTGTTGACGGCTAGGAAATGTGCACTCTTGGTGAGTCGATCCACTATCACCCAAGCTGAATTCTTTCACGAAGGAGTCAACGGCAAACCCGATACAAAATCCATAATTTTCTCTCCTATTTCCATTCTAGAATCCGCAAAGGCTGTAGCGATCCTGACAGAAACTGATGTTCGGCCTTCACTCGCTGACAGACGATACATTTACTCACGAATTCAACCACATCCTTTTTCAAACCAACCCAGAAATAATCATTCTTCAAGTCTTGGTACATCTTCGTGCTACCCGAATGCATAGCAAATGGACTAGTATGTGCTTCACTCAAAATGGTACGTCTCAAATCGGTATCATTAGGCACAACAACTCTATCTTTGAAACAAAAAACATTATCGTTACTGAAACTGTACTCGGTCGATTTACCTTCTGCAATGTCTTGAACATATTAAGCTAGAGAGTTGTCTCGCAACTGTTTCTCTCGAATCAACTGTACTAGCGAAGGATTCACCTGCAATTCGGCGATCAATCCATCATCATGTCATAATCTCAATCTGCCAAACATCGTTTGAAGCTCAATTGCCACTTTCCTACTCAAAGCATCGGCTACCACATTAGTTTTACCTGGATGGTACTCAATAGTAAGATCATAGTCCTTCAATAATTTAAGCCATCTACGCTGTCGGAGATTCAAATCTTTCTAAGGTATCAAATATTTCAAACTTTTGTGATCGGTATACATTGTGCATTTCTCACCATACAAATAGTGTCTCCACACCTTCAAAGCAAACACAACAACGGCTAACTCAATATCATGCGTGGGGTAATTCTTTTCATGAATCTTCAGTTGTCTCGACACATATGTAACAACTCTCCTATCTTGCATCAACACACACCTTAAACCTACATACGATGCATCACTGTAAATCACATAATCTTTCCATGTTACCGGTTGCACTAACACGGGTGCTCTAGTCAAAGCATCTTTCAATCGATCAAAAGCCATATGTCTCGCTTCTGTCCACTCATATCTTACATCCTTTTGTAACAATTTCGTCAACGGAGCAGCTATCTTTGAAAATCCTTCTACAAACCGACAGTAGTAGCCGCTAAGTCTAGGAAACTATGAACCTCGGTCACAGACTTCGGTTGCTTCCAATTCACAATAGCTTCCACTTTCTTAGGACAAACTCTAATGCCATCCGCTGATACAACATGACCTAGAAAGACTACCTCTCTAATCCAAAACTCGCATTTGCTCAACTTCGCGTACAATTGATTGTCTAGCAAAGTCTTCAACACAAGTCGCAAATGTCTATCATGGTCTTTCTTAGTGCGCGAATAAATAAATATATCATCAATGAACATCACAAGAAATTGATCTAGGAACTCATGAAACACACGATTCATCATGTCCATGAACACGACTGGTGCATTAGTCAACCCGAACGGCATTACCAAAAAAATCATAATGCCCATAACGTGTACGAAAAGTTGTCTTCGGTATGTCTTGTTCCTTCACTTTCAACTGATAGTACTCGGATCTCAAGTCTATCTTTGAGAACACTGATGCATCCCGTAACTGATCAAAAAAATCATCTATTCTCGGCAAAGGATACTTGTTATTCAACTGACGGTAATTGGTACACATACGCAAACTTCTGTCTTTCTTCTTAACGAACAGTACCGGTGCACCCCAAGGCGATATACTCGGGCAGATAAAACCATGATCTAATAACTCTTGAAGCTGATTCTTCAGTTCTTTCAACTCTTTCGGAGCCATCCGATACGGAGCAATCGATACGAGAGCAAAATCAGAATATAACTCAATAGCGAACTCGACTTCTCTATCAGGTGGCAAACCAGGCAACTCTTTCAGAAATACCTCGGGAAAGTCACAAATTGTTCTAATGTCTTTTGGTCGAACTTTACTCATATCCGGATTCATCACATAGGCTAAGTATGCTTGACATCCCTGATCCATCATCTTCTGAGCCTCCAAAGTAGAAACAACGTTGGATAAGAACTTAACATTCTCACCAACCACTACCACCTTGTAATCGTTTGATAACCTCAACCTCACTCGTTTAGTCTCGAAATCTACATTTTCCTTGTGTTCTACCAACCAATCCATTCCCAAAATCACATCAAACCCGTAGAACAGAAACTCCATCATGTCGACCGGAAACACGTGACCCTGAACCATTAACAAACACCTCTGATACATCTTTCTGACCACAACTGTCTCGCCGAATGAACTAGTCACACTCATACCCACATCAAGAATCTCACACCGTATGTCCAACATCTTAGCATGCTCACTCAGAATATAAGAATGTGTAGAGCTAGAATCAATCAACGAAAGCAATGTCAGAGATTGTAACATGAAATTACCTGTGATAACATCAGTGTCGTTCCTGCCCTCTCGGTGTACATACACCCTTGCTGGTCCACCTCCCTCGGGTTGAACTGTTACTACATGCGCCACATTCCTTTGACCATCGTTCTGTGGCTGAAAGTTCCCTCGGCCACGCCCACGGCCTCGTTGGTACTCAGCAGCTCGTCCTAGTACCTGACCACCACTGCCTAGCTAGGGGCAATCTCGCTGAGATGATCCTTCAATCTACAATGCCAGCACGTACCATAATTTCCCCAACATTATGCCAGATGAGATCTACCACACTTTGTGCACTCGGATGCACGGTGAGCAAAACCTTGGCTTTGATGGCGACGCCTGGGGTTACCACCCCCACGTCTGTGGTCAAAACGCTGCCTCTTCTCCTTGTGCCCCTTGGTACGATCACGATCCCACTCCACAGGCCGTTTCTCTGAATTGGACTCGCCTCCTCTAGCATACAAACCAAGACTATGCTCTATATCTTTGGCTCGGGCGACCAACACATCAAAATTTGAATAATCAACAGCTAACATGTAAGTCTTTACCTCCTTAGTTAATCCATATCGAAACCGCTCTCATCGTTCCCTCTTAGTGGGAACCAGCTCAGTCGCATAATGACTCAGTCTAACGAAGTGGATCTCATACTCAGAAACGGTCATGCTTCCCTGAACCAAAGCCATGAACTCACGTTTCTTCTCATCTTGATATCTCGACCCTAAATACTTCTTTGGGAAGGCATAACGGAAGAAATCCCAAGTGATAACTGCAGTGGCCATACCCGCGGTGATCGTACTCCACCAAACATGTGCGTGACCCTGAAGCAAAGATACCACACAGCAAAGCTTCCGTGCATCACTGCACTCCATATGACCCAAAATCATGGTAGTGCTCGCTAGCCATGCCTCGACTCCCTCGGGCGATAACCCACAAAACTCTACTCCGCCCAAACTATGGAGTCTCTCGAGGGGCAACCCATCCCTCTGTCCATGCTACGGTGCAGCCAACTACAACTCAGCCATAGTAGTTTGAAAAGCCCCAGCAATAGCCTAAATCAACGGGCTCATATCAGCTTTAGCCTGTCCCTGGCCACCACGAGGCTCCTCACCTCGCACATCTGCTCCACCACCCGGAATAGGAGGAGGAGGTAAATCTCCCTCTTGCGGATGCCCGACATCCTCAACTTGATCATCACGTGGCTCATCACCCACTTGACCTCTTCTAGGTCTAGCCATGATATTCAAATGCAATGCTACAACAACAACAGATAAAACAAAAGGAAATGATTCGGGTATGAAACGTCAAGGGTCCAAGGTGCTCAAGTATTGTAACCCCCGTAGCCCGGTCTAGACGGTTGACCCGAACTACGAAGATTACACGGGGAAAACCAAAGTCAACTCGAAAGTCAACCTTGATTAACGACCCTTTTTTTTTCTTTCTAATCTTGTCTAGATGCTCATTAACCTTAATTGTGATCATACAAACAGCATATCAAAAGATCACAAACATCAGAGATCAAACAGGGACCCAATTGAACAAATTACAACTTTAGGGACCAAATTGTAAATTCTGATAAATTAAGGGACTTAGCCCAAATTAAAGTTACCATCTTGAAATTAGTCAGGTTTCATGCATCTCTGTGAAATTTCAGCTTAAAAGGACATCCACAACTCATGCAATTGATCACACAAGATTTAGGACCAAAACGCAAACATTTCAAAACATGTAACTACCATGTCAGCCCCCTAACGGTCGACCATTCCGAAACAGGCTAGCCCTGTTCCGAAACACGGGCCGTTCCGAAACGGGTTCCGGAACATGGCCTCGGCAGAGGCTAAACCGTTTCGAAACGGTGCATACCGTTTCGGACGCCTGGGTTTATGCAAGGCACCCGTTCCGAAACGGTACACCCCTGTTCCGAAACGCCTGCACAAAAACCAGCAAACAAGCATACTAGACCATGCAATTGGACACTCAAACATGCTCCAATCATCACCAAACTTTACCAGCATGCAATTAAACATATTTAAGACATCCAAGCATTATCAATTCAACAAAATAACATCACATGCTAAAAGCCCCAATTCAAAGGTCATGCTTCCAACACAAGCTATCTACTCAAGCAATCAACTTGCAAAACAAGCATATATGGTTCAATCCAAAAACCAGCAACAACATTAACATTCAACATACTTAGGGAGTCTTAAACGCCTCCCAAAACACATATACATATTGGTCCCCCATTGCCAAAACATACAAAAGCTAAAACACTTATAAAACCTTCATACATTGAGCTTTACTTGTACTTGTTTGCTTGCCTCCTCTTGCTGCCCTCAATGCACTCTAATGCTCTGCATTATTGAATCAAGAAAACGAGAGAGCGTAAGCCAAAGCTTAGTGAGGAGTGCTCTTTAAAAACCATTCAATAATGCATTTAAGACCATTTGTAAATCATGCTTGTAAACAACCTTACACATGCTCAAAGCATACTTTAAATCAAGCAATATCATGCTTCCACATTTCATTTAAACAAGCATCTCATGCTTCAACATAAACATTAAATCATGCATCTCATGCATCTCATGTACTATACATGTCATATTGGCTCAAGTGATACATTTCATTTATGAAATCAAGTTCAACAACTTTCCCCAAGGACTTTTAAACACCTTGGACCCCAAGGACTTTTAAACACCTTGGCCATGGACTTTTAAACACCATGAATGGACCACACAAGGACTTTTAACCACCTTTGTGTCCGTAGCTTGAATTACCCCAAGGACTTTTAAACACCTTGGCCCCAAGGACTTTTAAACACCTTGGCCCCATGGACTTTTAAACACCATGGAAAGGAGCACCTAAGGACTTTTAACCACCTTAGAGTCCGCAACAAGATTCATCCAAGGACTTTTAACCACCTTGATGATCTTAGGTAACAAGGCTCACTCAAGGACTTTTAACCACCTTAGTGACCTTCACTTTTACAAACCATCACTTGCCAATACACACTTTATACATCATATAACCCACTGTTTTAAAGCATTTAAACCAAGCCATTTCATCATGCATTTCAAATCATTAAATCATCATTTAACAATGCATAAAACAAGGTACTCTTACCTAGAGACACCTTCAACACATGGCTTAAAACATCAGCATAAATTATGTTAAATCATCAGCAATTAACATGCTAAAACATGCTTTCCAAAACAGTAGCAAAACATGCAAAATCATCATTTCACATTTCATCAAAACATGGCCACCACTTTAAGAGAGTAATCCGAAAACTTACACTTGAGCTTAGCAAAGTTGTTTAGACTTAAACTAAGCTCCCAAAACCTTCAACCTTTGGTTTAAAAGCTGAAAATCCATTTTCACTCACCGATTACCACTTCGCTTCAAGCCAAAGCACCAAAACAAGCCTCCGGATCAACAAATCTTGGATCCTAGGATGCCTCCCCTGTTTCAACACATTAAAGCAGAGGATTAATGCATCATCATGCATTAATTGCTTCAATGAAAGCATCTAAACTCGCTGCTCTCACTAAACCTCCATTTTCGGCCACCAAACACAACCGAAAATGCATCCGAAACACTTCTAAACAAAGCCCAGCCACAAACCAGCAAAACCTTACTTCCATTAACATCAAAACACATCTAAAAACAACCTATAAGCATCCTTATACCTCCAGCAACATCAGATCACCAAGATCACCACAAAAGCTACCTTAAAACACAAGCTAAACTTAGGAAATCCAACCTATCCGGGATTGCATCAATCAAGATTCATTTCCACATCAATTTAATGATCATTTAACATCAAAAACACTTCTCAAAACACTGATTTAACAGATCAAACGAAAATCAAGTGAAATCATCAAAATCTTGCATAATTAGCCAAGATCCATAAATCAACCTTAAAACCTTTAATCAATTACCAAATTAGGATTGAAAACTTTAGGAATTTCATTAAAGAACTTGAAGTTCAGAGGAGAAGGACGTTCTTACCTCCAAACTTGAGTTTCTCCTCTTTTTGGAATTGAAAAGCTTGATAAATCTTGAAGCAATTGAAGAGGATTTGAAGACACAATGATTTGCAACCAATTGAGAGTTGAAAGAATGATTTTAGGTGAGAAAATCAGAACAAGATCTCTGGAAAAATGAATGTTTGGGTTGAGAGAAAAGATAGAGAGAAAATAGGTAGTTAAAAGAGAAAATAGCTAAAATTGGATTTTCCCTCCTTTTGATTCTTTTAAAATCAGAATTATGGACTAAAATATCTTAGAAAAATCTGGAGAAACTCCCTTTGGGTAAATAGCTCCTTAAAGATTCAAAGTTTCAACCCTTTATAAAATAGCCACCAAACTTTCAAAAATTACATTTTGGTCACTAGCCAAAATGTCACATTTCCTAAACTCATTTTCCAAAATTGATTTCACAGTTCACTTAATTATAATAAAAGATGATTTTAGAACATTTTTCCATAATTTTTATGCAACCCGAACTAGGCTATGTAATTTAACCTCTTACGATTCGAACAGCACTTTGACCAACCGGTCAACGCCCAAGACTTCCAAGCCCAAAACCGGGGCGTTACAACTCTCCCCCCCTTAAGAAATTTCGTCCTCGAAATTTACCTGAAGGAAAGAGATAAGGAAACTGCTTCAGCATATCGTCCTTCCGCTCCCACGTGGCTTCCTCAACACCGCGATGCTTCCACAGCACCTTCACCAACTCAATGGTCTTGCCACGAAGAACTTTGCTATCTGCATCCAGAACCTTCACCGGTTCCTCATCGTAGGTCAAATCCGAATTCAATTCCACCTCCTCCACAGGCAACACGTGCGAAGGATCAGATCTATACCTCCGGAGCATAGAAACATGGAACACATCATGAATCTTCTCTAGCTCCTGGGGTAACCTCAACCGATACGCAACAGGACCCACACGCTCAACAACCTCATACGGTCCAATGTATCTAGGGCTCAGCTTACCCTTCCGCCCAAACCTCATCACCTTCTTCCAAGGCGAAACCTTCAAGAACACGCGATCACCCACCGCAAACTCTAACTCCTTACGCTTCAAATCTGCGTAAGATTTCTGCCGATCAGAAGCAGCCTTCAACCGCTCACAAATGAGCTTCACTTTCTCGGTGGTACCTTTCAACAAAGCAGGCATCGAAACCAACTTTTGACCAATTTCAGCCCAACACAGAGGAGTCCTACACTTCCTCCCATACAGAGCCTCATAAGGTGCCATCTGTATACTCGCCTGAAAACTGTTGTTATAAGCAAACTCAACCAAAGGCAGATGCTTCTCCCAAGAACCTTGAAACTCTATCACGCAGCATCTCAACATATCCTCCAAAATCTGGATAACTCGCTCAGACTGGCCATCCGACTGAGGATGATAGGATGTACTGAAATGCAACCTTGTACCCAGAGCTTGATGCAAACACTGCCAAAAACGCGATGTGAACCTCGGATCCCTATCCGACACGATCGACTTAGGCACACCATGCAACCTCACAACCTCAGCAACGTACAGCTCTGCCAGCTTATCCAAAGAAAACGTAGTATGCACAGGCAAGAAATGTGCACACTTCGTCAGGCGATCCACAATCACCCAAACAGAGTTCTTCTTCGACGGAGAGAAAGGCAAACCAGATACAAAATCCATGGTAACCCTCTCCCACTTCCATTCAGGGATCTTCAACGGTTGCAACAAACCAGAAGGAACCTGATGTTCAGCCTTAACTCGCTGACACACCAAACACTTGCTTACAAACTCTGCCACATCCTTCTTCAAACCTACCCAATAGTACTCATCACGAAGATCGCGATACATCTTTGTACTACCAGGATGCATAGCAAAAGGACTACTATGACCTTCAGCTAGAATAGCATGCCTCAACTCAGCATCTGCAGGCACTACTATCCGATTACCAAAACACAACACCCCATCCTCATTAAAGCAGAAATCCGAAGGCCTACCCTCCGCGATATCCTGAACATGAGACACCAAGGAATCATCCAACAACTGCTTATCCTTGATCAACTGAACCAACGAAGGTTTCACTTGCAACTCAGCAACAAGACCACCATCCTGCGATATGCTCAAGCTAGCAAACATAGCTCTCAGCTCAACAGCTACCTTCCTACTCAAGGCATCCGCAACAACATTGGCCTTTCCAGGATGATACTCTATCGTCAGATCATAATCCTTGAGCAACTCCAACCAACGTCGCTGCCTGAGATTCAACTCCTTTTGAGACATCAGATACCTCAAACTCTTGTGATCCGTGTACACAGTACACTTCTCACCATACAGATAATGCCTCCAGATCTTCAGAGCAAAAACTACTGCAGCCAGCTCAATATCATGCGTAGGATAATTGCGCTCATGCACCTTCAACTGCCGCGACGCATAAGCCACAACCTTACCCTCTTGCATCAGCACACACCCCAAACCAACATAGGATGCATCACTATAGACTACAAACTCTTTCCCTGATTCAGGCTGAATCAAGATAGGAGCTTGCGTCAAAGCCATCTTCAGCTTCTCAAAAGCTTGCTGCCTTGCTTCTGTCCACTCATACTTAACATCCTTCTGCAGCAACTTCGTCAAAGGAGCAGCAATCTTGGAAAAACCATCCACAAACCTTCGGTAGTATCCTGCCAAACCAAGGAAACTACGAACCTCCTGAACAGACTTAGGAACTTTCCAGTTCATCACTGCTTCAATCTTCTGAGGATCAACACGAATCCCTTCAGCTGAGACCACAGTTCCAGCACTCATAACCAGCTGCCATCACAGGAGCTTGCACCTCCCTCCCAGCACGAGGACAGTCACGCCTCAAGTGACCACGCGATCCGCAGATCCAACAAGCACTAGGGTCAGCTCTAGCATTGCCACCCCTAGCAGGTGCACCTCCACCTCTCCTAGATGAAGACTGAAACCTCTGATCACGCCCTCTCTTGTTCCGACCACCGGAACTATACTCAGCAACTCTCTTCCCAGAACTAGCTCCAGCACCCTTAGCAGACAAACTCAGGTTCATCTCAATGTCTTTGGACCGACTAACCAGCACATCGAAATCATTGTACTCAGCTGCCAACATATAGGTCTTAACCTCCGTTACCAAACCATAACGGAACCTTTCGCACCTCTCGCGCTCATCAGGTATCAGCTCCGGTGCATACTGGCTAAGACGTACAAACTGTACCTCATACTCAGCCACACTCATGTTCCCTTGGGTAAGAGACATGAATTCACGCTTCTTCTCATCCAGATATCTAACTCCCAGATATCTCTTTTTGAACGCATGCTGAAAGAACGTCCAAGTAACATCAGCATCAGCCATCCCAGAGATTGTGGTCGTCCACCACGTATAAGCATCACCTTGCAGCAGTGACACCACACATCCCAGCTTCTGTACATCAGTGCAACTCATCTGTCCCAAGACACGCTTGGTACTCTCCAACCATGCTTCAGACCTCTCAGCTGACATACCCCTAAACTCAGTCCCACCAAGACTGCGCAAACGTTCCAAGGGTAGTCTAGCACCAGCATCTCCTTGATGCCCAGCTCCTTGAGCTCCAGCTACTGCTGCTCGAAACGCACCCGCAATAGCTTGTACCAACACAGACATGTCAGGCATCGCTTGCCCCTGACCAGCTTCAGGTCCTGCAGCTCCAGCACCAGCTGCCTCAGCTCCAGCTCTTTCCCTCTCCGCACCACCACCACCAGGTGGAGGAGGAGGTAACACAGCACTACCAGTGTGCTCATCATTCACATTCCCTTCCGGGGTCGTAGCTCTCGCGCTACTCCTTAACTCTCTACGTGGTGCCATACTTTTACCATGCATAACAATACAAAATAAAACAAGTCAGGACCAGCAAGGTAAGCAAATTCCAAGTATTCAAGCTCAATTTCTTTCAAAAACAACATCATCTCTTTAGCTTTTGTTTGGCAATGGGTACCTTCATCATGCATCATCACAACATG
Organism: Hibiscus tridactylites; assembly: GCA_958450335.1. Classification (NCBI taxonomy): domain Eukaryota; kingdom Viridiplantae; phylum Streptophyta; class Magnoliopsida; order Malvales; family Malvaceae; genus Hibiscus; species Hibiscus tridactylites. The sequence goes on from OY288272.1 coordinate 73,169,713, forward strand.
CATCACAAACACATCATCATATCATATCACTGAACATGCTTTCACTCAACAAGCATACAAACCAAACCATGCTTCAATCATGCATACACACATTCCCAATTACTCGAGAACTCAGCTCTGATACCACCAAATGTAACCCCCGTAGCCCGGTCTAGACGGTTGACCCGAACTACGAAGATTACACGGGGAAAACCAAAGTCAACTCGAAAGTCAACCTTGATTAACGACCCTTTTTTTTCTTTCTAATCTTGTCTAGATGCTCATTAACCTTAATTGTGATCATACAAACAGCATATCAAAAGATCACAAACATCAGAGATCAAACAGGGACCCAATTGAACAAATTACAACTTTAGGGACCAAATTGTAAATTCTGATAAATTAAGGGACTTAGCCCAAATTAAAGTTACCATCTTGAAATTAGTCAGGTTTCATGCATCTCTGTGAAATTTCAGCTTAAAAGGACATCCACAACTCATGCAATTGATCACACAAGATTTAGGACCAAAACGCAAACATTTCAAAACATGTAACTACCATGTCAGCCCCCTAATGGTCGACCGTTCCGAAACAGGCTAGCCCTGTTCCGAAACACGGGCCGTTCCGAAACGGGTTCCGGAACATGGCCTCGGCAGAGGCTAAACCGTTTCGAAACGGTGCATACCGTTTCGGACGCCTGGGTTCATGCAAGGCACCCGTTCCGAAACGGTACACCCCTGTTCCGAAACGCCTGCACAAAAACCAGCAAACAAGCATACTAGACCATGCAATTGGACACTCAAACATGCTCCAATCATCACCAAACTTTACCAGCATGCAATTAAACATATTTAAGACATCCAAGCATTATCAATTCAACAAAATAACATCACATGCTAAAAGCCCCAATTCAAAGGTCATGCTTCCAACACAAGCTATCTACTCAAGCAATCAACTTGCAAAACAAGCATATATGGTTCAATCCAAAAACCAGCAACAACATTAACATTCAACATACTTAGGGAGTCTTAAACGCCTCCCAAAACACATATACATATTGGTCCCCCATTGCCAAAACATACAAAAGCTAAAACACTTATAAAACCTTCATACATTGAGCTTTACTTGTACTTGTTTGCTTGCCTCCTCTTGCTGCCCTCAATGCACTCTAATGCTCTGCATTATTGAATCAAGAAAACGAGAGAGCGTAAGCCAAAGCTTAGTGAGGAGTGCTCTTTAAAAACCATTCAATAATGCATTTAAGACCATTTGTAAATCATGCTTGTAAACAACCTTACACATGCTCAAAGCATACTTTAAATCAAGCAATATCATGCTTCCACATTTCATTTAAACAAGCATCTCATGCTTCAACATAAACATTAAATCATGCATCTCATGCATCTCATGTACTATACATGTCATATTGGCTCAAGTGATACATTTCATTTATGAAATCAAGTTCAACAACTTTCCCCAAGGACTTTTAAACACCTTGGACCCCAAGGACTTTTAAACACCTTGGCCATGGACTTTTAAACACCATGAATGGACCACACAAGGACTTTTAACCACCTTTGTGTCCGTAGCTTGAATTACCCCAAGGACTTTTAAACACCTTGGCCCCAAGGACTTTTAAACACCTTGGCCCCATGGACTTTTAAACACCATGGAAAGGAGCACCTAAGGACTTTTAACCACCTTAGAGTCCGCAACAAGATTCATCCAAGGACTTTTAACCACCTTGATGATCTTAGGTAACAAGGCTCACTCAAGGACTTTTAACCACCTTAGTGACCTTCACTTTTACAAACCATCACTTGCCAATACACACTTTATACATCATATAACCCACTGTTTTAAAGCATTTAAACCAAGCCATTTCATCATGCATTTCAAATCATTAAATCATCATTTAACAATGCATAAAACAAGGTACTCTTACCTAGAGACACCTTCAACACATGGCTTAAAACATCAGCATAAATTATGTTAAATCATCAGCAATTAACATGCTAAAACATGCTTTCCAAAACAGTAGCAAAACATGCAAAATCATCATTTCACATTTCATCAAAACATGGCCACCACTTTAAGAGAGTAATCCGAAAACTTACACTTGAGCTTAGCAAAGTTGTTTAGACTTAAACTAAGCTCCCAAAACCTTCAACCTTTGGTTTAAAAGCTGAAAATCCATTTTCACTCACCGATTACCACTTCGCTTCAAGCCAAAGCACCAAAACAAGCCTCCGGATCAACAAATCTTGGATCCTAGGATGCCTCCCCTGTTTCAACACATTAAAGCAGAGGATTAATGCATCATCATGCATTAATTGCTTCAATGAAAGCATCTAAACTCGCTGCTCTCACTAAACCTCCATTTTCGGCCACCAAACACAACCGAAAATGCATCCGAAACACTTCTAAACAAAGCCCAGCCACAAACCAGCAAAACCTTACTTCCATTAACATCAAAACACATCTAAAAACAACCTATAAGCATCCTTATACCTCCAGCAACATCAGATCACCAAGATCACAACAAAAGCTACCTTAAAACACAAGCTAAACTTAGGAAATCCAACCTATCCGGGATTGCATCAATCAAGATTCATTTCCACATCAATTTAATGATCATTTAACATCAAAAACACTTCTCAAAACACTGATTTAACAGATCAAACGAAAATCAAGTGAAATCATCAAAATCTTGCATAATTAGCCAAGATCCATAATTCAACCTTAAAACCTTTAATCAATTACCAAATTAGGATTGAAAACTTTAGGAATTTCATTAAAGAACTTGAAGTTCAGAGGAGAAGGACGTTCTTACCTCCAAACTTGAGTTTCTCCTCTTTTTGGAATTGAAAAGCTTGATAAATCTTGAAGCAATTGAAGAGGATTTGAAGACACAATGATTTGCAACCAATTGAGAGTTGAAAGAATGATTTTAGGTGAGAAAATCAGAACAAGATCTCTGGAAAAATGAATGTTTGGGTTGAGAGAAAAGATAGAGAGAAAATAGGTAGTTAAAAGAGAAAATAGCTAAAATTGGATTTTCCCTCCTTTTGATTCTTTTAAAATCAGAATTATGGACTAAAATATCTTAGAAAAATCTGGAGAAACTCCCTTTGGGTAAATAGCTCCTTAAAGATTCAAAGTTTCAACCCTTTATAAAATAGCCACCAAACTTTCAAAAATTACATTTTGGTCACTAGCCAAAATGTCACATTTCCTAAACTCATTTTCCAAAATTGATTTCACAGTTCACTTAATTATAATAAAAGATGATTTTAGAACATTTTTCCATAATTTTTATGCAACCCGAACTAGGCTTTCCTAATTTAACCTCTTACGATTCGAACAGCACTTTGACCAACCGGTCAACGCCCAAGACTTCCAAGCCCAAAACCGGGGCGTTACAAGTATCTTACAAAGATTTTCCCGATAATAGTATGTGGCAATGGGTACCTTACACAGCAAGCTACCTCAAACAAGCAAGCAAACACCAAAAACAATCACACCTACCTTACATACCTTTCCGGTTGCACAACAACCAACGCAAGCCTTTACGAACCTAGCTCTAATACCAACAGATGTAACCCCCTCGACCCGGCCTATCCTCCAGACCGTATCAAGCGGATCACATGGGACTAACCGAAGAAAAATCCAGAGATTTCCCTCCGATTAGCAACCATAAACGCGTTGATTAATATCCTTTCTAGATTCTCAAATTAAACCTTATATTTTAAGAACACACAGCAGAAAAAAAAACACGACAAGAAGAGCATCGAACGATTAACCAAGCAACCAGGGACCAAAATGCAAAACTAGCATAAAATAGGGACCTGTGATGAAATTAAGGTGTTCACTTTGAAATTAGTCTCATTTCATACTTTCATGCTGAAATGCAACTCAATTGATAACACATCAAGCTTGGACCAATACGCAAGAAAAACAACTTCAAAGATTCTCTACACTAACTTCCAACGACCCCCATTTCGAAACACTCCCGATGGTATCGATACGGGTCTAACGTTTAAAATTCCAGAGAGCTTTCGTTCCAAAACGGTTAGACCCATTTCAAAACTACAAAGCCCGTTTCAATACCAGTTCCGAAACACAGGCCAATTTAAGGGTCATTTCGAAACGTTAAGGCTTGTTTCGAAACACCCTGCTGCAGAACAGAAAAATATGCAGTCCAAGCATCTCCAAGGTTGTTCCCCTCGGTTCCAATCAACACATGCAACAAGATATCAGCAAGATAAGCATACAAACACTAAGAATAAACAACCAAACTTACATTTAATCAAGAGAACTAACTCACGATTAATAAACGACAAGATAAGAAACATCAAAATCCATTACCTAAGCAAAACAAGATAGAAAGACAAAACCATTATGCTCAAGGTATAAACAATCCAACCAAGGCATAAAAAACATGCTCGCATCACAAGAAGTCTACAAAACACTCCCAAAACAAAAACGAGGTCTATCCCCATTGCCACACACACTACTATCTAAACAAAACCATACTTGAGCTTGAAGCGGAGACTTAGATCACTTCCCTTGCACCATTGCCTTCCAAAATAGTCTACGGATTTGCATTGTTGGAAAAGAGAGCGTAAGCTATGAAGCTTAGTGAGCGGGACTCAAAACCAAGCTACAACAATGCAGTTTTGAAAACCAACTTCATTTTGGAAACCAAAACAATTTCTTAATATCATTTTCCCAAATCATTTCCTTTCAAACATACCATACTTAAATTAAGTATAAGCAATTGCAACAACACATGCATCAACCATGCATAAACCATATGTTAACCACATATACAAACCAAGCCTATCGGCTCCATTTCAACTCACATGCTTCAAGCATACAAACATAACCATATGAGTTTACCAAGCTCATATTAAAACTGTAAGAGAATGAGTATACTGGCATCAATGACATGATGCTCGGATAAGCAGACACCTTGATGGCACAACCCCCATCAAGCTACACAGTGAAACAACCCTCACCACAATCTCATTTCGGCCGGGATGCCACAACCCACATTGCCCGTTGGTGATAGCATGACCCCTATCACTCGTATCACAATAGCACAACCCCTATTGTGAAACCGAAGAATTTATCTCATGCGAGAATTTTATATATATAATGCACTTCACATCCTATTGATCGATCAATCTATCCGATATAAAGATCCACGTGTGTTAATATTCTCATCGCAACATCTCATTCCATTGTTTTACATCGGGGTTAAACACCTCCCCAAACACATCCCAAATACCATAAACACAAGCCCATGCATAGCATAAACTCAAACAACATTTTCATAAATCATATGGTATTCTCATGGGACAAAATCAACATGCATTGATGTACAACAACAGTGGAAAAGCATCATTAAAAATGATATGATCATGATCAACATGTAAAATGGTGAAAATACCAAAATAATTCAAAACTTACTCTTGAGCTTGGATTGGCCTAACGGCATAACCCAAACTCCCAAAATTCTTCTTTAACCTTGTTAAGGCGTTAAAAACATTTCCACTCACTAGCAAATACCAAAACAAAGCTGAAACACTTTTCTAGCTTCTCGGTTCGCCTACAAACATATCCAACGATTCCTGATCTTCAACCCCTGCTTCTAACCAACCTAAAACAGAGGATTAGAGATATTTTCAACACTCTAACTTGCTGGAAAACAAAGATTTAACAACTCATTCAAATTGCTTATCGAAACATTACCGAAACAAACCGAAAACATCGAAAAACTCAACTCGAACAACCTCCAGCATAAACCCAGCATTATACATCATCAAAACACATGAATAAACATCTAAAAACATCAACCAATCATCAGTATACCATCAGCTATTGATTGGTCACAAAACTCACCCAAAAACTCACTTTTACACCCATCAAACTTCAACACAAAACCCAAATTCGGGATTTCTATCATTCACCCATCATCTCAACAATATTCCACATCAAAAACTAAGATATAACCATCATCAAACTCAGCATTGAAAGATCTAAACCAAGATCCCACCCAAAAGCTCATTTTACCATATTTTACCCAAATTTTCATTAGAAACCTTTTAGAAAATCTTAACCTTAAATAAAAGAATAAATAACATGGGAATATCAATAAAGAACCTTACATCATAGGAGAATTTCGTCGCTCACCTCCAATGATGGATTTCCTCTCTGTTTGGCAAAAAGCTCTTGAGAAAACTAGAAATTAGGCATGAGTTTTAGAAAACTAAGGTAGAAAAATCATTTAGCAACATTAGATTAGTAAGAAACACGTTTATCTTGATAAAATCAAGCTCCAAAGATTGTTTGGTTGAAGAGAAATAAAGAGAGAATTCAAAATGGTGTTTTAATGTAAAATGAGAAAATATGAGAAAATCTTTTATTAAATATTTATAAAAGCCATTTTAAAACATTTTGATAGTCAAAATAAATAGGGGAAATACCATATTGGCCCAGCCAATTTAGCTATTTAAGGATTCTATATTTTGACTCTTTTACAAAACAGTCACTAAAATAGATTTTGCAATCTTTACATTTTGGTCACTAAACCGAAATGTCACGGTTCGGAAAATGTTTTTCCAAAATTGTTTTTACCAAAGCCTTTTATATAATATTTAAGGATTTTATAAATTTGTTTCATATTTTTCAAACCATCTGAAGATCACATTCCCTGAACTCACCCACAACTCCCAACACCGGTCTTTCAGACACCGAAACCTTATCGAATCTTCTAGACCCAAAACCAGGGTGTTACAATTCTCAAGTATCGAGATTACGTAAAGGATTTGATAGAAATTTGGTTCCCTAGACAATGACATTTTTTTGCAATTGCCTCCATATTGTGCTTTGATCTGTTCACTTTATACGAATGGCTTTAATGGGAAACTTAGGTAGATTTAATTGGTGTCTCATTTGGTGCCATTTTTTGTTATATTAGGTATTTTGATAAAGTGATCTCTATTCTTCCTAACCTTACCAAATGTTGTAGATCTTTATGTTTTTCTTTGATGGTTGGAAAGCTTATTGTTGTCTTGTAATTATTTGGTTGCACAATATTCTATCATCTTTTGATGAGAATGAAGTTGGTGGTTATGTATTTATTGATTCGATGGTGGACGAGTTTGATAAGGAGGAAAGGAAACCACTAAAATGGAAGAAAAATGAGAAAAAATTCCAATAACAAGTGATACTACTTTAGGGAAGAGGAAGAAAACGTCCAAGTGGTGGGCTCATTTTTTGGTTGATGAGGAAGATACCTCTTATGCTTCTTGTAAGTATTGCCAACACCGTATTGGTTGTTCAACTAAAAATGGCACCATTCCATTAGCAAATCACATTAATAGGTGCAAAACGTATCCCCAAATTTGGATAAGAAGCAAAAGTTTATCGATTTTGAAACTAAAACACTAATAAATGAAGATGGAACTACTGAAACCGTTAATGTTTCAAAATTGTGGGAATTTGATAATGATTTGTGTAGGAAAAAGCTTGCTAAAATGCTTATTGTGGATGAATTGCCTTTTTCTTTTGTTGAACATGAAGGCTTTGTTGACTTTTGTAAGGCTTTAAATCCTCTCTTTAGGCTTCCTTCTCGTACTACTTCTACTAGAGATTGTTATGCTCTCTTCATTGAACAAAGAAATGAGCTGAAAGTTTATTTTACGAACTTGTATTCTAGGGTTTGTTTAACCATCGACTCTTGGACATCGGGTCAAAATTTAAGTTACATGTGTTTGACTGCCCATTTTATTGATGATGATTGGAATTTACATAAGATGATAATTAATTTTTGTCATATTGTTGGTCATTCAAGACAACTTATTAGTAAAGCAGTTGAAAAATGTTTGATTGAATGGGGTTTGAAAAACATTATGACTGTGACCGTAGACAATACTAGATCAAACAATTTAGCAATTGATAATTTAAGGAGAAGACTTAACATTTGGGAGTCTAGTTTGTTGGAGGGTAAATATTTACATATGAGATGTGCATCTCATATTTTGAATTTGATTGAATGAGGATTGAAAACCGTTATGACTGTTACCGTAGACAATGTTAAATCAAACGATTTAGCAATTGATAACTTGATTTGTCAATTATGAAAGTTCGAGCTCTTGTGAGGTATGTTAGGTCTTCTCCTACGAGGCTTCAAAAGTTTAAAACTTGGATAGAAGAAAAAAAGGAAGACAATAAAAGTCTTGTCACTTTAGATGTTGAAACAAGATGGAATGCAACCTTTTTAATGCTTGAATGTGATATCAAGTTTAAAAAGGTATTTGCTAGTTTATACATGAACGATTCTTCTTGTTTCAAGGAACTTAGAAAGTTTGGTGGTGGTCCCAAAGAATATGATTGGAAAAGGGTGGGTAGTTTTTTACCTTTCTTGAGTGTTTATTATAATGCAACATTGAGGTTATTTGGTTCTCACTATGTGACTTGCAACTCTAATGCGCATGAGATTTATGAAACTATATTAATGATTTCGAACAACATGGGTGATGATGATGATGATGATGATGTTAGGAAAATAGCAGCTCAAATGTTGTCTAAGTATGACAAATATTATGGGAACATTGATAATATCAATGTCTTGGTGTTTGTGGTTGTGATCCTTGACCCTCGGCACAAGTTGAGCTATGTTGATTGGGTTGTGCAGGATTCTTATGATGAAACAAGAGCAATCTCTTATGCCTCAAGATTAAAATGATTTTGCAATCTTTGTTTGACTCATATGCTTCCTCAATGCCTCAATCAAAGACGAATGATACGTCTTCTACTACTTCTTCCACTTTCTCCACTTTCACTCAAAGTGGAGCTCAAAGTGGGGGTAAGGTTGATCTTCAACAACTCATATCTTCAAAATATCAAAGAGATACGGGTTGTTCATTAATTAGTGCCAACAAAAGTTAGTTAGAGAAGTATTTAGAAGATGCTTGTGAGTCTCATGTTCCAAACTTTGAAATCTTGTAATGGTGGAAAGATCAACAAAAAAGATATCACATTCTTAATAAGATGGCTAAAGATGTGCTTGCCATACCCATTTCGACTGTAGCTTCTGAGTCGGATTTTAGCACCGGGGGTCATGTCCTTGATTCTTTTCGTACTTCATTGACTCCAAAAATGATTGAAGCACTTGTTTGCACTTAAGATTGGTTACACGCCTCTAGATCACCTCTTATAATTGAAGAAAATTTGCTTGCCTTGGAAAAATTAGAGGAAGGTTAGTTTACTTTTATTGTTTATTCAATATTTAAACATAAATACATATTTTAACTTATTTTATTTTATTTCATATGTTGTAGGCATGAAGAATCTAACTTTGGAGCAACCAGACATCATAATTGATGAAACAAATAATACTTTAGATGATTTCTAAAGATTGGACATTGGAACTATGGGGTACCTAGTGATCTTACTATTTTATTTTATTGTATTGTTGACTTGTTGGGACTCTTGTAGTATTTTATTTTGAGCCTTTGAGTATTGAAATTTAATGATGATATTAAAACTCATGTAGTGTTTTATTTTGAGTATTTTATTTGGTATTAATACTTGGATGATGCCATGGCGGATTGACGGTACAATAGTGAACTGTTCATTGCTTAGTTTCTTTCAGTGAAATGTGTGTGATGTGTTATGAAAAATGTTAATTCGGTAATTTTCTCAATGTTTGCTCATTGCTTTATTTTTAGATGTTGTTGAGTTTTATGGTGCTCGATTCCTTCAACCGTTCTTGCTCACCAAGTGTGAAGAAGTTGGATATTTGCATGTTTTTGTGGGAATAGAAACATAGGCAATTGACACAATAATTTATAGTGGTCCAACCTTCTAACTAAGGTCTACATCCACTACCTTAGCTTCCCACTAAGGAATTCCAAACAAATTCAATAAGAATTTCGTCTCCTTTTCTCGAATTAGGAGGAAACTGTAACACCGATCAAGGTTTCTACCCAAAGCTTGATCAAACACTCTCTTACACAAGAAAGACTTAGCAAACTAGAAATCCCTTTAGAAGGTATATGTTTGCACAATTAAAGCTCTCACCTAAAACCTAAACACTTGAGCAAATTTGACAATTAGGCTCACAAGTGTTGTCTATACAATAAATTGAACAATAAAGCCCTAAGACAAAATTTCTTGATCATAGTGTTGTTGACAATTGAAGCATTAACCATTACTTGATGCTTGGAGGTCTCTTTTATACTCCCAAATGAGTTTGTTGCCGTTGAGGACCGTTGGGGTTGTTTTGGAGCCGTTGGAGACTTTATTTCCCACATTAATTATAGTTCTAGTGTTGTTCATTTCGGAACAGTCGAGCCCGTATCGGAATGCCCCTCTTCAGAACTAGCCGTTGAAGTCTGATGCGGCAATTCGTTTCGAAACACCTCTAGCTATTTCAAAACATCTTGATCCGTACCGAAACGGTAGCAACTCCGTTTCGGAACGAGGGTCAGTTGAGCTGCAAATTAAAAAGTCGTTGGGAAAATAGCCGTTTCGGAACTTGAACAATTCATGACTAAAATGTAAAACATGAGAACTTGAACAATTCAAGAACACAGACCAACGGTAAACCGTTTCGGAACGTTGACCTTCGTATCGAAACGTCTGTATCAAAACTGGGCTGGTTGTTTCGGTACTCGGGCCCGTTCCGAAACTCGTATCGGAACAGGGTCTTCCAGTAGCCAAAGTGTTTCGAAACACCTTCATCCGTTCTGAAACACTATGGCCATTTCGAGCCCTGTTTCGAAACAGATAAGGGTGTTTGGATACACCCTGCCCTGCAACTATAGAATTTGTTGGTTTTTCACATCTCTTCACATCCAAACATATCCCAAATCATACCAAAACATACCATCAACATGATTAGACATTAAAGAGCATATTTAAGAAACTTAAGCTAAAGCATGGCATCAAACAAGTGACCATTGAGTTTAGGCATGCTTCCTAGTCACGTGAACCAAGTATGGACCTCAAGCCTCAAACCAAACCATATACGACCATTTACAAACTTCAAAAGCCATAACAAACTTGCTATAAACATAGGGAGTTCCAAATACATCTCCCAAAAACAACCTTGAAGCCTCATTGCCAAATATCAATACTAGAGTATGTAAAAACATCACCATACATGAGCTTTTCACTTCCTTGGATGTTCTTAACCTTCTCGCTGCCCAAATCGTCTCAATTATCTGCATTGTTGGTAAAGAGAGCGTAAGCACGTTTGCTTAGTGAGGCAAGCTCTAAAAAACCAACACAACAATGCATTATTCAAAACACTTTCTCAAAAGTCATTTTCAACAACATGCTCATTCTATCTCATGCTTGAAACCCATTTCAAAGCAAATCTCCATTTGAAAACACATGTACCCTTGTTCAATCTCATGCATTAAACAAATGCAAATCTCGTGGCAAGGCCATACACATGATAAATGAAAACAAAGCATTTCATATCATATTCTCATAGCATAAAAACATCTCTTCATTTGGTACATGTGAATCAAATACATTTTCATATATTATATTGGCATTTCACATTTCATCTTTACTCGGATATGCGGATTAGCTTGACTCAAGGTCAAGTCCTACCCCGGTGGAATCTCTCATCACCGAACTCTCATGGCGGTATCTCTCATCGCCATAAAGCTTGGGTATTTCACCAAGTCCTACCCCAATGGTATCTCTCATCATCAAATTCTCACTTTGGATCGGGATGGCACTACCCCATTGCCCGACTCCAATGAGCACGTACGAATTTTAGTTTATAGTGTACTCTCATCCTATTGATCGATCAATTATATCCGGTAAGTATCTCATCTTCTATGCCAATATATTATGTCAAAACATCATCTCACCTATTGTTTTTAATGCAACATTTCTCAAATCTTTCTCATTTCATTTCAAAATCATAACACATGCTTTGCATTAAATCAAAATCTCAAAACTCTTCAATGCAACATGCTATCTCATGCAATCTCTTCAAAGCATCATCTCATGCTACAAATCATGCATAAAACAGTAGCAATTTGTCTATCTCAAAACAAGAGCATGTAAAAGCATTTTAGGGGCAACAGCCACATATTTGAGAGCAAATCTAATCATACTTACTTTCGGACTTAGAATGGTGTTTCAAACCAATCCTAAATCCCCAAACCTTGTTCTTTATCCCTCAAGGACTTCTCAAACCATTCGCACACTGATTACGTTTCACTTGCTCGCCGAAACAATATCTAAGCTTCCGGCACTTCCGGATCAACGCCAAAAGCGTCCGAAGATGTCTCCCCTGTTCATTACACATAAGAGCAGAGGATTAATGCATCATCATGCATTGAAATCACCAGCCAACTAAACAAACTCGCTGCCCTACACAAAAGCACAATTTTGGCTACCCAAAACAACCAAAATCATCTCCAAACTCTTCCAAAACAAAGCCCAGCCAAGATCTATCACTTCTAATCACTTATAAACCTCAATCAACACCAAAAATCACCATAAACTCGTCCTTAAACCTCTAGCTACAACAGAACACCAAAACCACCCCAAAAACCACCAATCTAGCATGCAAAAGTTAGAAATCCAAACTTATTCAGGATTTGTTTGATAAAACCTCATTTATAACATCAATTACCCTCCAAAATACATTAGAAATCAACCTCAAAATAGAGTCTAACAAATAGTTACAAAAATCATCAAGATCTCTCCAAGAATGTTGAGTTTTAACACAATTTCATGTTTCTAACATTAAAGCAACTCAAAAATCATTAACAATGGATTGATAACTTGGGAATTTCAGTAAAGAACTGATCATTAGATGAGAAGGACGAAGCTTACCTCTAATGGTTGATTTCTCCTTAATTTGGGCAAGTTTTCTTGAAAATCCAAAGTGAAAACAAGAGGATTTGATGAGGAAAAGTTTAGGAATCCATTGGAGAATGAAATCTCACCAAAAGGAATGAAAATCAGAGGTTAATTGATGAAGGAAATGTGTTTGGCTGAGTGGAAGTTGAGAGAAAATGAAAAGAGGGAAAAAGATCGTAAAGTAGTTATGAAAGTCAAAATAGGATTTTTCTCATTTAATTCCCTTTATTAAATCATTATTAAAACACCTAAAATAAAGAGAAATCTGATTTAAAACATTTTGGTAAAATTAGCTCCTTAAAGATTCAAAGTTTCAATCCTTTACAAAACAGTCACTAGTCAACTTTTGCAAAAACTGCGATTTGGTCACTACACCGAAATGTAGCATTTCCAAACATTATTTTGTAAAACAAATTTCACCATAATCATTCATATAATAAATGAGGATTTTTAGATATTTTTCCATAATTTTAAAGCATCCCGAACTAGGTGTTCCTTAAATCTCCCTTAAAGATTTAAATCGTTCTCGACCGATCCGATTCAAACTCTAAAACATCTAGGCCCAAAATCAGGGCGTTACAGTGCATGGAGCTCCCCCTCATTGATTGGACTTGCTGAACATCTCCATCACACCTAATCAAGACAATCATACAAATTTTGGTATCCAAATTGCTTTGGATCTATAAACGTTAGTTGTACAAAATATAGTCCCCTTAGGAATGCATTTTTCAATTTCATCCTTTTTAGTTGAAGTGGTTAGTCCTTTTGGGACCCAAACACTTCTAAAACATTTTCCATTTAAGAATCTGGGGTACTAGATTGTCTTACATAAAAATTTGATTTTCCAAAATCATTTTTCTTTTGAAGTTCATTGGAAATCAAATCTTTTTTCCTTTTTAAGATCATCAATTTCTTGTTGATGATCCTTTTCCATTGTTTGAAGCAAGTTTTGCAAATGTGAAACTTTTTGTTCAAAATCCTTCAATTTTTCTTCAAACTCAAGATTTGTTTTGGAAAGCAAATCATTCTCATTTTTCAATTTTGAAATCAACTTTTTGTTCTTAGAAAATGATGCCTTGAATTCCAAAAGCAAATCATCATAGGCATCTTGTAACTCATCAAATGTATATGAATTTGAAATAGATGAGTTAGAAGTTACCTCCCCCTCATTGAGGGCCATCAAGCATTGGTGGGCTACCTCATCATCGGTGGAGTCTTCATCACTCCATGTGGTCACATATGCTTGCTTTGAAGATGATCCCTTCTTGTTGGACTTGTGGGATTCCTTCATCTTCTTCCTCGATTCATGCTTGATTTTTTCCAATTTTTCTCTTTATGAACCGGGAAAATTTGTTGAAGAGATAGGCAATCTCTTCATCTTCACTTTCCTCCTCACTTAAATCTACATGATGGCATGTGGAGGATTTGAGAGCAATGGCAATTGTGTTGATGCCAAGCCCTTTGAGCTTCTTCTCCCCCATAGCTCTAAACTCTTCTTTCTTCTTCTCCTCATCTTTGTTTTTCTTCATTATTTGGTGAGTGAGAAGTGACCCCATGAGCTCATCAAGCTTCAAAGTCTTGAGATTCTTGGCTTCGATGATGGCGGTCCTTTTTAAGTCTCATGACTCGAGAAGGGAGTAGATGAGCTTTTAGACAAGCTTCTCTTCCGGGATCGCTTCTCTATAACCTTTGAGTCCATTGGTGATGGTGGAGAACCTATCGAACATCTTTTCAATGTCCTTTTCCGGATCCATTTTGAAGTTTTCATACTCTAGGTTGAGGAGGCCGATCTTGGTCTCCTTTACTTCATTTGTCACCTCGCATGTAACTTCGAGATTTTCCCAAACATCCTTGGCACTCTCACAAGAAGACATTTTTTCGTAGATATTGAGGCTAAGTGTACAAAGATGAAGTGCAAAGCCTTGCAATTTAGCTCCATCTTCTTACGATCTTCGGCACTCCACTCTGCTTTGTTTCCTTGTGGTACGAACGGGCCGTCTTCAATGATATCCCAAAGTTTGTAGTCTTTGGATTTAACGAATAACATCATCCTTGTCTTCCAATAAGCAAAATTTGTCCCATCGAAGAAAGGAGGCTTGTCGATGGATTGTGTCATTGAGCCGGTTGATTGAGATGTTGATCGAGCTTGTCGGATCGCCTCGATAGGATGTTAATCCTCTTCAATTGAGCCAAGCTCTGATACCAATTGTTGAGTTTTATGGTGCTCGATTCCTTCAACCGTTCTTGCTCACCAAGTGTGGAGAAGTTGGATATTTGGGTGTTTTGTGGGAATAGAAAGATAGGCAATTGACACAAGAATTTATAGTGGTTCAACCTTCTAAATAAGGTCTACATCCACTACCTTAGCTTCCCACGAAGGATTTCCAAACAAATTCACTAAGAATTTCATCCCCTTTTCTCAGATTAGGAGGAAATTGTTACACCGATCAAGCTCTCTACCCAAAGCTTGATCAAGCACTCTCTTACACAAGAAAAAATTAGCAAACTAGAAATCTCTCTAGAAGGTATATGTTTGCACAATTAAATATCTCACCCAAAACCTAAACACTTGAGCAAATTTGACAATTAAGCTCACAAGTGTTGTCTATACAATAAATTGAACAATAAAGCCCTAAGATAAATTATGTATCATAGTGTTGTTGACAATTGAAGCATTAACCATTACATGATGCTTGGAGGTCTCTTTTATACTTTCAAATGAGTTTGTAGCCATTGAGGACCGTTGGAGTTGTTTTGAAGCCGTTAGAGACTTTATTTCCCACATTAATTGCAGTTCTGGTGTTGTTCGTTTCGGAATAGTCGAGCCCGTATCGGAACGCCCCTCTTCAAAACTAGCTGTTGAAGTCTGGTGTAGCAATCCGTTTCAAAACACCTCTGGATGTTTCGAAACATCTTGATCTGTATTGAAATGATAGCAACTTCATTTTGGGACGTGTGAGTTGAGCTGCAAATTAAAAAGTCGTTGGAAAAATAGTCGTTGGGGATTTTGACCATAGAGGTCTTTGCCACGTAGGTGTATCGAAACGGTGAGGCCGTATCGAAACGCTAAGCAAAAGTCTCACCTAAATTAAAGCCCGTTTCAAAATAGATAGAGTTGTTTCAGAATGTTTTGAAACTGTGAATGGTTGTTTCGAAACGCCTAGGTGGTTTTGTAAAGTTTGGCTTTAGAAAACACTTCAAAACCTCTTAAAATAATCCTCAGACATATTTTTAAGTTGTTTGGACTTAAAGGCACTTTTGAAATCTTTTCAATTTAGTCCAAAACTATTTTTCAATTATTAGTTCTTCAGATGTGTCGTTATAAAATGATCTATGTTTGTTTACAGCTCTATTTTTGTGTGGCGTTATATGAAATGCTTTATGTTTCTCCCTGCAATGTTTGCCCAATTCCTTTTTTAACTTATGAAATGTTAGGTAAAAATTTTTAACCAATTTTGTTTCTTTTGATTTTAATTATATATATTATAGTATTGTGCAATATGAAAATATGTGATCTTTAGTCCAAAAACGTGTGTAAATTTTATAAACTTTAAATCTGAAAATTTTGCTAAACTAAGTAATAAATTCAGATATCCGATCCGAAATTTCAGATATCTGATTTTTTGAATATCCAGTTTTTTCAGATCAGATATGGATCGTTATTATGCCTATCAAAAATTTCAAATATCCGATTATTTTGGATCGAATATTATCTGTATTCGACAATGCACACCCCTAATGTTATGCATGAAATACTAAACGACTGAAGTAACATCATCCTCCATGACATCGTAATCATCACCATGGACATTTGCACGCCATTCATGATGAAAAGTGGTAAAAGAAGTCTCGACCGAAGTAACCTGTGTCTCAAGCCCAGTCCTCATAGTAGTGATTTGCTCTTGAATGCTTGTCTTCATGGAGGTTATTCTAGAATCCACACTAGTTTGTAGTGCGGTGAACTTCCCATCAAGATATTGCATGAAAGCTTTAAGGGAAGGTGGAGCAACCAAAGGTGCGAGAGGTGCCTCAATCGAGGCTACCGGAGCAACATCCCCATCCTGAGGATCAGGAACTCGAACCCATTCATCATTAATAGAGTGGAATTTTGTCTTACGAAGGGATCTAGCATCTATAGGCTCGGTAAGGGGACAAGCAAGATAATGAGAGAAATCAATCTCTAGCTTATGGAAGATATAACTCAATATGGTTCCATAGGTAAAGGATTTGATGATGTTTGTGTGAAGGTTTTGAACAGTGTGAACCATCTCGGTAAAGATGATTTGGACAAGGTTAGGTCATTTTTTCTCGTGGAAGCAATAAAGTCAAAAATCATCTACAACTCGAATGGAAGACCATTTACCACCAGATGGTCGAAACCACCAAGTGATAAGGAGGTGAAGAAAACGCTCATGACTTCAAGGATTTTGAAAGAGGCACACGAGTTATGAGAAGAGGGAAACTTGGTTTCATAATCTATACCCACATCTTCTAATCCTAGGTGATTGGCTCATATACAAGAATCAAGACGAAAAGTCTTGCCCATGACGTAGGACTCAAGAGCAATGGAATAAAAGATGCGAACAAGGGTTTTGTAAACAATAGTTGGAATTTGAAAAAAGTAAAGAAACTTCCATTTAGTCATTAGATCAAGATATTTAAAGCCAAAGAACTCGGAAGTCATGAAAGTATAGGCCACAACTCGCTCACGAAGGACAAAATTTTTTTGGAACATTTGAAATTTTGTGAGTTGTTTTTTAACACCTTGTTCATTAAAACTTTGGGCATAAATAGCATAGAAATTTGGTTTGGGATTGCCGCCGAAAGAACTAGCGAGACCGGTTCTAGGACGCTTAGCTTTTGGTGTCATTAAGTAAACAAGGGATTTTGGGATAAAAACAGGTTAAGGACACTAAGAATACTCCTCCTGCGAAACAAAAACAATACCAATGTATGCAAATATATCAATAATTCAATCCAATATATCAACCAATGTTCAATGTATATTTATGTAAGTATATATGTTAAAGTATAAATTATAGTTTTAAAAAGTATATATGTATAAAGGAAAATTATATAAGTGTATGTTTTAATTTTTTTTGAATATGTGAAAATATGTATACGAGTGTGTGTATTCAAAAAATGTAAAAGATTGAAATTTTACAACTTTATAATCCTATTATACTAAATTCAAACCTAAAAACTATACAAATATGTATAAATTTGAAATAAGTATAGAAAATAGGGTTTACCTTGAATAATGGATGAATGTGGAGATGATTTGCACTAGCTTGGTGATTGGGAGGATAGGTTTGATGTAGTGATTAAAACCCCCCAACAAATTTGAGTGAAATCGATGTAAGATTGAAAAATTTTGAGAGAAATTTGGGTTTTTCAGCTAGGGTTTAAGATATGTGGAAAAACTGAACCAAAATTGCCCTACTTATAGCCTCTGAGACGCGCGTACTGGTACGGTAATTCACGTACCGAAACGTTGCATACCAGTACGGATTGGGCCGTACAGATCCCTAAAGATGCATATGAGTATTGGCTTTCTAGTATCAAAACGCTCTAAAGAACCCGTACAAGTACGAGATACTCTGTATCGGTACCCTATACAATAAATGGTCAATTTTGGCAGCAAAGGATCCAAAAACTTTGATTTAAATGCCCCTAAATTCATGTTAATGATGTATAATCATACATGTATAAGCAATCAAATATACATATTTCCCCTAACTATTTGAATAAATGCATTAAGGAGAAAATCACAAGTGTGTAGAAATCAAGCAAATTCAAGGAAGTTCTTAAGAACAAACAAAGGCTTTAAAGGTTCAAGAAAGACTTGTAAGACCTAGCTCTCTCCTAAGAGTCCAAAAGCGTTCCTTATCTAAAGGCTTTGTAAAAATATCCACTACTTGATGCAAGGTATCTACATATTCTAGAACTACATCTTCTTTTAAAACATGATCTCTAATGAAACGATGTCTTATTTCTATGTGTTTGGTTCTAGAATGTTGGATGAGATTTTTGGTGAGACAAATAGCACTCGTATTATCACATTTAATGGGATTGGTACCTACATCAATTCCATAATCTAAGTGTTATTATTTCATCCATAGAACTTGGGCACAAAAACTATACGCTGAAATATATTCCACCTCGGTGGTAGATAGTGCAACACTATTTTGTTTCTTAGAGAACCATGATATACACATGATTCCTAAGAATTGACAAGTACTAGAGGTACTATTTCTATCTATTTTACAACATCCATAATTTGCATACGAAAAAGCATGCAAACTAAAGGATGAGTCTCTATGATACCAAAGACCTAAACTATGAGTATCTCTAATGTATCTAAAGATTCTCTTAAAAGCATGTAAACGTGATTCTTTAGAACTAGCTTGAAATCAAGCACACAAGCAAACACTAAACATAATATTTGGTCTACTTGTGATAAGATAAAACAAAGAACCTATAATTGATCTATAAAGCTTAAGATCGACACATTTACTTCCTTCAACTTTTTCAAGCTTCGTAAAATAGCTCATTGGAGTGCCTTGAGGCTTCACATTCTCTAAGCTAAACTTCTTGAGTATATCTTTGATATACTTTGCTTGATTGATGAAGATGTCAACCTTTCTTTGTTTGATTTGGAGTCCCAGGAAGAATGAGAGCTCCCCCCATTATGCTCATTTCAAATTCACCTTGCATTAACTTAGCAAACTTTTGACAAAGAATTTCATTAGTAGAGCCAAAAATGATATCATCAACATATATTTGAACTACTAATATATCTTTGTCTTTTCTTTTAATAAAAAGTGTTGTATCAATCTTCCCTTTGTTAAAACCTTTTTCAATAAGAAAATTTAAAAATCTTTCATACCAAGCTCTAAGAGTTTTTTTAAACCATATAAAGCTTTTGAAAGTTTGAAAACATGGTTTGGAAATTTTGGATCTTCAAAACTGGGAGGTTGTTTGAAATATATATATACTTCTTCATTTATAAAACCATTTAGAAAAGCACTTTTGAAATCCATTTGAAAAAGCTTGAATTCATGAAAACATGCAGATGCAAGCAACATCTTAATTGCTTTCATTCTAGCTACGAGTGCATATGTTTCATCGAAATTATTTTTTTCTTCTTAAGTGTAACCTTAAGCAACAAGTGTAGACTTGTTTCTCACAATGTTACCACTCTCATCTAGTTTGTTTCTAAAAACTCATTTAGTACCTATAGTAGATTTATTACTAGGCATATCAATTAGTATTCAAACTTTACTCCTCTTAAATTGATTTAACTCTTCTTACATAGCCATAATCCAATAATCATCATTTAATGCTTTTTTGATATTCTTAGACTCCATGCATGAGATAAATGCAACATAATTGCATGTATTTCTAAGAGAGGAAATAGTGGTTACCCCTTTGGATGGATCATCCAAAATCTCACCACCTTTGACATAGTTGAACTCCCTTGGGTATGTGATCTCCCTTTCCTCTAGAGATAGCTCATTCAAATCTTCTAGAGGTGGATCTTTTGATTCTACTTTTGATGATTCACCTTCTACATTTGATGATTGTCCTTCATCATTGTTGACATTTAAAATCCCTACATCATCATCACAAGTATCCTTCCTCGGAAGGGTTATCATCAAAAACATGTATTGACTCTTCAACCACTAAAGTTCTTTTATTAAATACACGATAAGCTTTAGAGTTTAAAGAGTATCTAAGGAAAATGTCTTCATCACTTTTTGCATCAAACTTGCCTAAATTGTCTTTTTTAAATTCAAAACAAAACATTTGCACTCAAAAAGAACATTTTTATGTTTGCCTTTAGTACATGTATCACAAATTTTATCTAGAGAAAATTTAATCTTAGACAAACCCTTTACTAGATCATTAGAAATTAAATTTTCTAAAATACTCATACTAGCATATCCTAATTTTCTATACCATAACCAAACATCATGCTCATCTCTAGCAACAGAGCATGCTTTGGAAATATGAGTGTCATCTAAATGCACCATGTATATGTTTCCTATTCTATGACCTATAAGCACAATTTTGTTAGATGCAATGTCAACAATTTTGCCACCATTAGAATCAAACATGGCATTGAATCCTTTAACACAAAGTTAGGTTATGCTTAACAAATTATGTTTTAGACCGTTGACATACAAAACATTTTCAATGAGTATAGAGGAGTGATTACCAATAGAGCCAATTCCTTCAAATTTGGCCTTTGGAGTTGTCACTAAATGTTACTACTCCTCCACTTTTTGGCTTTAGCTCTATGAACCAACTCTAGTCACTGGCTATGTGTCTCGAGCATCCACTATCAAGGTACCACGAATTTGAGCATGTGTTTTGGGCCTTGTAGCAATGCTTCCCTACAAACATAGAATTGCGTCTTGATTTTTGGTACCCTAATTCTTTTGGGTCCATGTGAATTAGCTCCCAAAATCTTGGTCCCCTTGAGGATCCAAGTGGCTATAGGATCACCATTATTAGAAGCTAAGAGTTCCTTAAGAACCCAAACACTCCTAACATACTTACCATTTGAGGGTCTATAGGAGCCTCTATGTTTGTAATCGTTAAAGCTTCTTTTCACATAGTTGGGTTCTGAGTGGTTTCCTTTTTCAAAATGGTTTGTCCCAACTTTGTTTAAGGAAGCTTTAAGATCACCAAATTTCGTTTGGTGTCCATCATGGACTCTTGATAGTAATCCATGCAAGTTTTGGTGTTTGTTTTCAAGATCATTTATTTTTTCTTGCATCTCTTTTACTTTACTTTAAAGCTTCAAATTAGTTTTAGAAATATAGTCATTTTCATTTTTCAAATTTAAAACAACCTTTTTGTTTTTCAAAATTGACCCTTTAAATTCCAAAACTAACTCATCATAAATCTCTTGACATTCATCATATGTTTCTTGAAGCTCATCAAAAGTAAATTCATCTACATTTTAGGATACTCTTCAAGTTTCATGAGACATAGGTTGGCTAGCTCTTGCCCTTCCTCGTCGAATGAGTCTTCATCGCTCCAAGTAGCCACATGAGCCTTAAACTTCTTCTTCTTCTTCTTCTTCTTCTTCTTCTTCTTCTTCTTCTTCTTCTTCTTCTTCTTCTTCTTCTTCTTCTTCTTCTTCTTCTTCTTCTTCTTCTTCTTCTTCTTCTTCTTCTTCTTCTTCCTGAAGCACTTTTTCATTAGTTGAGGACAATCGAACTTGATGTGCCCCGGCTTCTTGCACTCATAGCAAATGATTTGGTCATTGCTCTTCTCTTTCAATTCATTCTTGAAGCCCTCCTTTCATTGGAACTTTCTTCCTTGGTTAGACTTCATGGATCTAGTGAATCTCTTGGCAAGCATAGCCATCCCCTCATCTTCTTCTTCTCTAGAATCACTCTCATCATGTGAAGCCTTGAGAGTAATTACAACCTTCTTCCTCTACACTTCCTTCTTCTTCTCTTTATCCTTCTTTCCTTGTCTTAACAACTCGTGAGTAAGTAAAGATCCCATGAGCTCATCAAGCTTCAAAGTCTTGAGATTTTTAGCTTCGATGATGGATGTCTTCTTTGAGTCCCGTGAGTCGAGAAGAGAATAGATGAGCTTTCGAACAAGCTTGTCTTCTGAAATGATCTTTCCATATCCCTTGAGACCGTTCACAAACGGAGAAGTGATCAAACATTGTCTTGATGTTTTCATTCGATTCCATCTTGAAGTTCTTGTAGCTAAGATTGAGGAGGCCAATATCGGTCTCCTTTACTTCATTGGTTCCCTCGTGAGTAACTTCGAGCTTGTCCCAAATCTCCTTGGCACTCGAGCATGAAGATATCTTGGCGTTTTCATCGGATCCAAGAGCACAAAAAAAATGTGCATAGCCTTAGCATTGTATTGCATTTGCCTTCGATCTTTACCGGTCCATTATTGTCTCTCATTAACAAGTCTTTCTCCTTCTCTCATCATAGGAAGAGTTGGTCCATCCATCACTACATCCCAAAGAAAGTAGTCATTGGATTGGATGAAAAACCACATCCTATTCTCCAATATGGGTAGTTTATTCCATTGAAATAAGGTGGCTTTGAGATGGATCGAGACTTCTCCATGAAGAAGTTGTCGGAAGTA
This sequence comes from Hibiscus tridactylites, assembly GCA_958450335.1. Taxonomy (NCBI): domain Eukaryota; kingdom Viridiplantae; phylum Streptophyta; class Magnoliopsida; order Malvales; family Malvaceae; genus Hibiscus; species Hibiscus tridactylites. The sequence continues at coordinate 73,192,726 of OY288272.1, forward strand.
GAGGCCATGGATGACTAGATGGATGATTGAACAATCGTTGGATCTACTCAAAAGGTTGTGAAGTCTTTCAACAAGTGTAGCTTTAATACCAATTGTTGAGTTGATCAATTGATAAACAATGGCCAAGATGGGGTAAATTGGCAATTTAAAAAATGATAGGAAGAAATTACAAGAATAAGATTTGCAAGGGAGATTTAGAGTGGTTCAACCTTCAAAACAATGTCTACATCCACTACCTTAGCTACCACACTAAGAATTTCATAAATTCACTCATTTTGTCTTTCCTTTGAGGACAAGGAGATACCTAACAACATTCACCAAGATTTATACCCCCTAACATCTTGTGACCCTTTTCCTAAAGTTACAAACAAATAAGCAAACTCAAGAAACCTCGCTGCAATATTTAAGCACTCTATCAAACCGCAAACACTTGAATTGAATGAATACAATAAGAACACACAAGTGTTTACGAGAGAAGATAGACAATTAAGCACTAGTAGACTTTGAAAATTGATTGAAAGCTTTTGGGTTGTTGTCTTGTTGTTGAGAAAGGTTTAGAGACTTGTTTTTATACCCCCCCCCCCCCCCTCATTGATTTCTATCTGTTAGGGTTGTTGGGGAATTGAATATAGCTGTTGAGTTGTAATTTTCTCGCATTAAATGCTATTTGGCAATTGTGTGTATCAGTACATGAGAGCCCGTATCGGTACATGCCTAAAGAGGAAATAATCGTTAGAAAGACAATGCGTACTGGTAAGCGAGCTTGCGTATGTACGAGGTAAGGGGTACCGGTATGCTAAGGGACGTACCGGTACAAAAATTGCTCACTGAAATTTGATGGAGCTTTAGGGTATCGGTATGCTCAAGATCGTACTGGTACTCAAGGGAAAAATGCTTTGAGTCTTAAGAGTCTCGTATCGGTACGGGGTTCACCGTACCAGTACTCATTTAGTTCAAAAATCATTTAAGCTCCAATGGGTATTGGTACGAAGTTCACCGTACCGGTACTGACAAGCAAAATTTAAAAGCTCGTACCAGTACGCTAAGAGCCGTATCGGTACTCGTTTACCAAATTAGTTGCTAGTAACGAAAATTCGTACAAGTACTCAATGACCAATATGATCTATTTAAGTACCAAAACACTTTAAAAATTATTTGTGTTTGAAAGGATTGACTTAGAAGAATTTTTATCTTTAAAGAAACTCAATTAACAACAATTCCTCAACTTAGATCATCCAACATCCTTCTCGTACAAAACATCCAACATGCAAAGACATCATATTTATGATTTCCAAGAAGCAATTCAAAGTTAAATACCTTAAGCACATACACAAATTATAGCTTCCAACTCATCTACCACCCCTCTTTCCTTTCCCTTTTATCTTGTAGGACTCTCCAACTCCTTTCACTGATCAAACGAATGCAAAACAAATTAGTTACAGTTCTTGAAGATTAATGAAGGTAAAAGTACTTAATTTACAACATAAAACGAGATTAAATCATCTAAATGAATCATCTTTCTCAACACCCTCATAAAACCCCAAATAAGCTCTTACCACCTTTTTTCACAAGAATTGATCTTTTCTTGAAGCCCTTGAGATGAAAATTTTGAGTCTAAACTTATTTAGTCTCGAATAAATTTTTAGAATAAGAAAGTTAGAATTTTTAGTGAAGGATGGTTATGGTTCTTGAAGAAGAGTAAAAAGAGTTATTCGGATGAAGAAAAATTAAGACAATGATGTACATGAACAACCTTTGTCCCAGTAAAGACGAGAAGAATTAAAATAGGGTCTAAGCTTTTCTTCACAAATAGAATAATTGTCCCTCAAGTTCCTTTTTTTCCTAATTCTTCATAAAACCTATCCTTTTGAAGCCCAATAGCCAAATTATTACCCACCAAGCCTCTAGAAATTTTAAAACTATTAAAATTAGGTCTCGATCATTTCTAATATTTTCTAGTTTAATTATTTTTAAGACTCTATCAATTTTGAAGTTAATAGAATTAGATATTGCCCCCTAAATTTTTTAGTTTATTGCGTTTCTGGACAAGCCGAATTTGAAATTTGTGAAATTAAGCCTCAACCGTCTATTTTTATGGTTTAATTATCATTTTAGAACCTTGTTAGTTTCAAAGATAAGCAACTTTGCCTCTTCCCTAATTTCATCTTAGTTCTACCCTGGTTAGAGGGGTGATGAGAGTGTAAGTAATACTCCCTTCGTCCCACTAAAATTTTCTAGTATTGACTTTTTAAAAGTCAATTTTTTGAACTTTGGTCACAATTATTTTAAGTATTTTAATTAATTAAATATTATAAAATATATATTTTTAAACTACATGATTGATGGTTTTCAAAATATATTTTTTCATATTTTTATGAATAATAAATTTAAAGTAAAAGTGAGTAAAAGTTCAAAAAAATTGAGAAAAAAGTTAATACTGGACAAATTTAATGGGGGAGTGAGTAAGAAATATGAAGTTTTACTAAAATTTTATGACTTGTAGAAAAAATTCTCAAAACTATTGAACCCTCATTATATAAATATTATTTCAATTTGACTCTATTCTTTATAAAAAAAATAATTTAACCCTTAACCCTCAACCTAAAACCCTAAACTATTAAACCTTAAACTCTTAAACATATACCCTAAACTTATTTTCATATTTCTATTGAACCCTCATTATTTGAATATTATTTCAATTTGACCCTATTCTTTATAAAAAAAATAATTTAACCCTTAACCCTCAACCTAAAACCCTAAACTATTAAACCTTAAACTCTTAAACCTATACCCTAAACCATATATCATTAAAAATAATTTTACCACCAATTTATACAGGGTTATCTTCTGAATTGTTGTTCATAATATAAACAAACAATCAATGAAAAATAGCTTTTCTGATAAGAACTAAGAAACAGGGTTTAGCCAATTACTATTACATGACAAGGGTCGGTTTAATGTATTTTTATTTTTCAGAAGTTTTTAGATTTTGAGTTTTGTTTCAATATTAGTTCTGTTTTGGTAAAGATATATTTTTTATTTTATTAATTATGCTGTCAGAACTAATTATTACAATGTTAATGCACATGCTTTAAGGTGGGATTGAAATATTATTTTTACTATGCAATTATTGGGTGTTCTTCGTTTTGGTCAACAAATAACTCTGTAAACCCTAAACCTTGTTTCTTATTATGTCTGCGAGAAAAATTCGCCTATCCTGTTTCTTAATTCTTATCAGAAAAGTTATTTTCCATTGACAGTTTGTTTATATTATGAACAACAATTCCGAAGATAACCCTGTACAAATTGGTGGTGAAATTATTTTTAATGGTATATGATTTAGGGTATAGGTTTAAGAGTTTAAGGGTTTAAGGTTTAATAGTTTAGAGTTTTAGGTTGAGGGTTAAGGGTTAAATTATTTTTTTATAAAGAATAGGGTCAAATTAAAATAATATTTAAATAATAAAGGTTGAATAGAAATACAAAAATAAGTGAGGTACTAAATATATAGTTTACCCTTATTAAAAAAATAAAATTTTAATATATATAAAATATAATTTAATTGAATTTTTAAAAATAATTATTAATTGTATGACGGGTCCATAAAATTTTAAATATTTATTAATTAATTTAATGGTGTTCATCAGTGTTCATCATTAGTGGTGTTCGTCGGTGTTCGTCGCACGTGGTATACTCATCCATACAATTATATATTTGAAGTATGAACTCATTGAACTGCAAATGAAATTTTAAAATTATGTAAAACAAAAGGATGGAACTTCAACCAAATAATAATACAATGTTTGCAACAACGCTCATATCATCCAACAATGGATTAGAAATTTTCTATTAACCGGAACTTGGAAATGCATTAACATCTGTATATGAAGTGACAACATCGTAAACAAACCAAGAGAATGAAATGGATAATAGACCAAACTTCCACTTATAAAAACATGAAAAAGAATCATAGTCCACTTCCCAATTCCCATAGCTCTAATTTTCCAGCTTAGTCTAGCTTGACATTTGAATACAAAAGCGTATCCCTTGTCAGTGGCATGTTCAGAAGGAAGTGAACCTGCAGTAGATTTAAAAAACAAAAATCACATACAAACCAAGAATGACCATCAACTCTTCAGTTAACCAGCAATAAGCATAATCTATCGAGTAAGCAGTCTTCTAGCCAACACTGATTAATGAACAGAACTGAGTCATTAAAACTATTAAATCAATCAACATTATTACATATGATTCAGATCTATACCCACAATAGAATTATGAGTACATCAAGTAGTAGACAGTAGACACCTCCAAAGGTAAAACATGTACATCAGGTCAAAAACTGAGATTTTTCAGTTGTTGGAAAAACGGGAATAAAAGAACATGCAATAACTGTTAAAAGTCTTAGGATTGTTTAGTTTTATGCTATGAGATTCAAAATTTTCATGGAACTTCCATTAGAGGAAATGTTGAAACGAACTCTAGGAGCCATTTAAAAGTCTGGCATTGGACATTAATGTATAAAACAAATCTTACCCCCAAGAGAGTTGCAATAATAAGAACAACTCCAGTTACCCAAGCAAGGGTCCGTCTAACCAACACTTGTGAAGCAAGAGTGGTATTAAGGGACTTTTTGGTTTCTTCTAACCAACGCGAATACGGGCGAGAACTATACATCACATTCATCAATGTTTTTGATTCTGGCTGAGGTGCCCCATTAAAGACAATAACTCCAACAATTTGACCTGATCAATCATCAATTTAGAATTGTTAAACAACTTGGCAGCCAGTGATTGCAGGGGCACTAGTAATAGAAAGACAAATGATGTCAATAACTCGAGATAAAAAGCATTCACTGCAAATTTTAAGAAATACTATCACCAGCATAAATGCATGCACACTTGGATGTAAATTAGCATGTCTAGCTTCACGATTGCATCTCAAGAAACCTATGATAAAAATAATTTTAAAAACATATATCATACTTTTCTTTAGAAAGAGTTGCAAACAATGTCTGGCTTTGCTTTTATATACAGAGAGATTGCAAATTGTGAACATAAACTGGAATACCAACTTTTTATCACTCTAAATTAGTAAAGATCTTTTTCATTCAACAATGGAGAGTTGAACATGTTACCAACCTCCATAAGCTTTCTGTAGTGAATCATATATCTTCATAAGTGTGGCAAGCAGAAGCTTAGTTCCCAGCTTATCAACACTGTCTCTGTCTTTCTGCTCCAGCAAAACCTGATTTTGTTTTTAGGAAACATTAAAAGGTTTAGCAAGGGGTAAGTAATGAGAAAAGAAAACATAAAAAACACAGTATATATGTTATAATAGCAAGAAAATACATTATTTGATGGAATTAACTATTTTCTATGCTTGGACCATAGTTAGAGACAATCTAAGAGACTTTTGATCAATGTTGAACAACTATAATGATAATCATTCTTTTAGATTCAAGATGCAATTGACTTGTCTTCTTACACACATTACAAGGCCTAGCAAGAATGGAGGTAAGAAAGCCATTTGTCAGTGCAAAGCAACGTCATAATATGAGAGATGGGTAGTTAAATATTAGTTGAACTAAAAGTTCTGCAATGCAAATAAACCCTTTTTTCCTCAAATACAATTTCAGACAAGACATCTGTATTGAAAGAAAATGGGATGAAAAGGATAAAGGAAAACTTCCACTTAAATTTGATAGTCTTTCAAATACAATTTCAGACAAGACATCTGTATATAGAAACAAAATGCTACGTAGCTCTTCTTAGCTGAATCAAGTCCATATGTCAGTACCTTAATACCATTGAAAGAACCCATTATTAACTCAGCAGGTCTATGTGAAGTCTTTGACAACTGTCCATGCATCTCCATTGCCTTCCTTGTATTGTGGTACAAAGCAAGCAGTCGTGATGCAAATTCCTTGTGTGCTTTCTGTAAGCAGTTGAAACAAAACGCTCTTGATGAGGTAATGAGAACTCAAGACAAAATACTATGCCAGTATCAGTTAAAAAAATCATAAAACAACATAATATGGTGGCTCCTGAACAAGACCTCTGACATACGAAGATTCACACTGTCAACATCTGCCAATGGTATAGTCAATACTCCATGCAGAGGTTTCGTAGCATCAGCTTCATATGATCCACCTAACCAGGATGCCTAAACACGCATGTATATAACAACTGTGACATGTGTAACCAAACTATACAATCGAGTAGACAAACCGAAAAAACATAGAATCAAATAAAGCCCAGAATAGTAAACTAACAAAGTCATTGATCTCTTCTTCAGTGTAATCTCTGAGAGGTTCATCCAAAGAAACCACAGATGCTTCATTTTCATCTGCAAGAAATTTCATATAATAAAAAAGGTAAAATACTTAAATCGTCACTCAACTTTGCCCTGTGACCTATTTTGGTCACTCAACTTTGCCTTGTGACCTATTTTGGTCACTCAACTTTCAAAATGCTCAATTTTATCACTAAACTTTAAATATTTTTATTTTATTTAATGATGTGTATTAAAATGTATATTTTTTATTTCCACGTCATAACAGTGTTAGGGATTTAACGGTAGAGTGACCAAAATAGGTCAATATTTAAAGTTTAGTGATAAAATTGAGCATTTTGAAAGTTGAGTGACCAAAATAGGTCACAGAGCAAAGTTGAGTGATGATTTAGGTATTTTACCCTAATAAAAATTCCTAATGAATAGATGCATTTAGGGAAAACCTACAAAACAATGAAAAGTTTTGACCAAAGTCTGCTACATTAGGAAGTGACACGAGATCAGATACCTGGAAGCTGAATGTCTGCCTTAATTGAGCCTAGATTTACGCTGCTCTTCAAGGCTTTAGAGAGGAGAGCATTCTTGGGGTCAACAACAAGAGGATCTGAAGACAGAAGAATGTTTATTTAAACAAAATGCAGCAGAGGGAGTAGGAGAAAAATGAACTTCAAGTGAAGGTACCATCGATTCCACCGACTTCAAGCATGAAAACAGCTCGAGGCCTATCAAAAGGATTAGGAACGAGAACCTCATCCAGCTGCAACAAAACCACAAATGTCTTTGAATCTTAAAAAACAAATTCCGAAGACTAATTACTCGGGATTAATAAATTAAGAGTGACCTTAGATGAACCAGCAGCTGAAAGGGTAGCGGGTGGTGCAAAACCAAGCAAAACTGATACAGTAGCACCAACTTCGGATAACAGCATTGATTCTGACTATTAATATGACATGGAAAAAACAATTTGAAGTGAGAACTGAGAAGCAGGGTCACAATTAGACTAAAAATTAAACACAAAAAGATCAAAGGATTATCCACGTGACAAAGACAAAATAAAGGGGTTTTCAAGAAAATACTTCCAAGATCCATCTATGAAGACATCAAAACCATTTTTCTCACATAAAACTCGAAGTAAAATGATAGCAATATCAAATTATCAGTACAATATCTAAGAAGAAGGAGGAGGAGGTAACATACAAAGTAAAACACGTGCATACAAATAAGTTACTGAATTTAATACTACAACGGTACAAGATATTAGTTTCCATATTTACATTTTCTGGCCAAATTAAAAAGACATCCCCAATCTCTTGATACTTAAAATCCATGATAAACTATAAACTAAAAGTTAATTGAATTAGAGGAAATATCAATAAATAGTAACCTGAGCAACATCGTTGGAGGATTGAGAGCGAAGAAATTGATGATTAGAACTATCGATGAAGAACAGGGATCCACTAGATTCAGCCTAGGGTAATGAAATCAGAAAAATCGAATCAACTGAATGAATGAATTACAATCAGATCTAATTACATTGAAACAAATAAAGAGAGAAAGAGAGCGAACCCTAGGAAATGAGAAGAAGAGCAATGATATTATGAAAATAGAGAAATTTTTCATTGTAAGAGAAAAGGGAGAGTACGAGTGTGGTGGTAGTTTCGCGATCACCGGACAGGGGACGGAGGAAGGAGGGACGAAAGAAACCAAGGAAGATGACGAACTTCAAGCCTTCTTTAGTTTTGGTCTTCGAAACCGACGCCGTTTGGTTAAGGAGTTGATTGGGTTGGGCTTTTCTTGGACCAAAATTGAAAAAAAAAAGTTTCTTTGATGAAATTCCAAAACATGCCCATTATTTTTCTGAAGGGTAAGCTTATGCTCAAACTGGGAACTTAAAGCCCAAAGCTTTATGGGTTTTCAATTTCATGCTTGAATGCAGACCTATCCTGTTGTTTTGGAGACCTGTGCTGGCATTGGGGACTTATGCGAAATCTAAAAAATTACTTTTTTTTTTTCGTGGTTGCTATTTTGTGTGCAAAGATATTACATCGGGAGAAGAAAACCAAGACTAAGGAAATGATGGAGAAGGGCATGAGGAAGACTCCAAAGAGCAGTACGTTGGAGATAAATAATAAAATCTATAAATTCGTTGTCGGGAATGTGTATCATAATCAGTACAAAGAAATATTTGAGATGGGGAGAAAAATGAAGAGGGCTGGATATGTTCCTTCTACCTCAAAGGTTATGCTTGATATCGATGAAGAAGACAAGGAAGATAATTTGAATAGGCATAGTGAGAACTGAGAAGCTGGCCATTGCTTTTGCTCTTATGAATACACCACCAGAGACTCCTATTAGGATTGTCAAAAATCTGCGAGTTTGTTGTGATTGTCATTCTGCTACAAAGTTCATCTCTAAGATATATAATCCAGAAATTATAGCAAGGGATCGAAGTCGGTTTCACCATTTCAAGGATGGTTTATGCTCGTCTAATGATTTCTTGTGACAAAGGAAGAGAAATGTCAGTTTTCTAGTGTGAAAGAAATTATATTAGCTGGAGGGTCAACTTCTTGTCTGTGGCAACATATTTGCCTCGTTAGCTTTTAAGTTACAAGAGATATAAAATAAAACAGTTCACCGCATCATTTTTATGCGGTGATATTGTGGGATAATAGTAAAGTTAAAGATAGCTTAGGGGTTAAATTAGAAATTAATCTTTTTGACTAACGTGTTATGTCATCAAATTAACGGGTGTTAACGGCTCAAAATAAAATAAATTAAAAACGTAAGTGGTAAAAATAACTTTTCTTAAATGAGTGACCAAAATAGAACACGATCTAAACAAAAGGGAACTCTGGTGAAGTTTACCCTTTTTTTAATAAGAAAAAAGCATGCACATGAATACATTATATTAGTTATACATGATTAACTTTTAAAAAACAATTATTGTATATAATTCACTTATGAATTATATTTTGATATAAAAGGTGTATAAAATATTTTATACAATTTTATTTAAAATCAAAAATAAAATTTAAATTTTTAACTTTAAACCCTAACATTTTACATTCTAAATTTTAAATTCTAATCAGACTCTAAATCCTAAACTAAACCCTCAAACCATAAATTTTAAATCCTAAACCATTTTCTTAACTTTTATATTAATATATGTGTGAATGTCATTGAAATTTACATTATTGGCACTGTTGTTCTTGCAAATTTTAAAGGCCACAAGTTCAAACACTTTTGAAAATTATGATTAATGCATTAAAAAACAATAAATTTTTATGTGATTTGGAGATTGTTTTAGAAGTTTTCCAAGTACATAAATAATAAAAAAATTGTTCTCTTCCTTTTTTTTTATTATATGTCATGTATATTTCAAGAGTTTTACAATGCAATGTACAATTCTCATGAGGAAAAAAAATCCTAAATCCAAATGGGATTACCTAAGAGAATCTATGTTTGGGTAATGGTAACATGATTGGAAACTTTACATCCTTTATTAAAAAAAGAATTTAAAAGTGAGAGGAAAAAAATATCATAGCTGCCAAGAAAAATTTCAGTCGTCAATGGTACTCAAAATGGCAACCATCATAGCCTGCTCGTAAAACAAAAACAAATTAGTAACATGTTTTTTTGAAATAGTTTTAGACTCGTTTAGAAGTGAGATTGAGATAGATATATATTTATTACAATTCAATTCAAATTGATCTAAATTTATAAATCTTAGCATAACATTAGACTCATTGTGGTTATTGCAGGTTTCATACTTGAAAAAAAAATCCATAGGGAAACTCACTTGGATAAAAGTGTATAATCGATTTCCAAGTAATCACACTGAAGAATTGAAGTTATGTTTAGTAGTGGACAAAAGTTATAAGGGTGAAAAACTAAAGAGGAGAAAATAGAAAGATAAAATTATTTTTTTCTTTTAATTTGTGTGCTTAATAGGAATGATGAAAATTTTGAAAGAAGTATTGTAATTTTTTTCTTCTATTTATTTTTTGATATAGAGTTGAAAAATAAGAGTAAAGAAACTTTAAAAAATAAAAAATTTGAATTAACCGGTGTCTCTCATCTTTTTCTATTAAATTGGAGTGGTTTAGCTGAAAAATTAACACCCCTCTCACTTTCTTCCCTATCAAATACATTAAAAAAATTTAGTTTTCTACTCGCTCATTTCATCTTTTCATTTTTTTCAAAACCAAGCAAAGCACGTTCAATTAAGACTTTGTTTGGTAGACTGAAAAAAAATTAAAAAGATAAAGATAGTGAAGAAATTAAAAAAATATATTTGGTTGAGAAAATAAAAAGGTAGATGTAAAATATGTTTCTTTTATTTTCATTATTTGATACAATAAAAAAATGGATGAAAATAAAATTTAAAATGTTGTAACTTTATCATTATACAATTATTCATATATATTTATTATTTATAATTTTTATTGAGATGTTATTTATTTAAAAATAAACCCATAAACTTATCAATAACAAAAAGATTTATAAAAACTATATTTTAAACAAATATATTTGAATATCCAGTAACCATATTTTATACATTTCAGCCGCCTAAATACCTAGCTACTTTTTCAGTTTTCACTCAAACTATAGTCACTTGCTTTTTTTTTCGTTTGTTTAATAGGAGTCCACATTCGTTTTTGTATTGGTTGTCGATGGCGGGTGATTCATATTTTATTTGTATTTATTTTTTTTGTATATTTTGTTGCATTTTCCTCTGCCTCTGCAGTACGTTTTCTCTGCCTTATGGCACGTTTTTATAGTTACTTTTGCGGGTTGTTGGTGTTTGTACGATGACCCTCACATCGCTTGTCTCTGATTCGTGTTTGTCGGTGGTTATGTAGAGTTTGATCCCTTTTGGGTTGTTTGCCGATGTAATTTACAGCAAATCATCGTTTTTGAGAATATGCGTGAAAGGTTGTTGTCGATTTTGGGGTTTCTTCTAGTTCGTGTTTTGACAATTCCCAATAGACCCTTCCTATAATAGACCGTAGAGATTTTCTTTGGTGCAAAGAAGTATCTGATCTGACTAGTACAACGCTTATATTTTCTTTTTAAATTTATCATTTTTATTTTTTAAAACCTTTATTATGTGTATACTCTAATTTTATTTTATTTATCAATAAAGTTTTCTGGTTAATGTGTCAAAATGATATAATTAGGAAAATTCACTTCTTTAGTGTTATATATATATGTGAATAAAGGATTTATATTCAGTATACTAGGGGTGGAAATTAAAAAATTTCTGCAAGCACCTTAATTTTAAGATTTAGAGATTAAATTTAAGGTATAGGGTTTTGAGGTCTTAAAATTTAGGGATAGTGGTTAGAATTTAGGGTTTAAATATAATGGTTAGAGGTTAATGTTTAGGTTTAGAGTAATATGGTGAGAGATTTATGTTTTAACTTATAAACCTTAAAATCCAACCTTAGACCCTAAATTTTAAATTCCTAAACCCTACACATATATTGAATCTTTAAATAAAAAACTAATACATTTAAGAAAACTTTTAATTTCTACTGTCAATGTGTGAAATAATTACCAATAAAGTAAATGTTAATTACAATTTATTATTGATGTACAAAGTAAATGCTTGTTATATTTTTTTATTGTTTTTTATTATCGATTATAAATTAAATGTTGAAATTAAAATGTATTTTAAGAAGTATTAATTAGATATTAATATGTTATTGATAGGATTATTATAGGTGTGTTGATGGTGGGAAAAATCAACAAATAATGTTAAACTAGTGATAAGTGTGCAACTTATATATCTTTAAACTTTTAAATAAATAAATAAATATGATATACACTTGACATGATTTAAACCTTGTTTGTGAGGAACTTTTTTCACTGTCAATATACCAAATAAGTATTTATTGATACTATATATTACTTATACAATCAATGATATTTTACTATATATTACTTTTTTTCACTTGTCTCAGTGGAAAAAAATATGATACTCATCTTAGAAGATTCGAGTTCAATTCGTTTTGTCTGTAAAATGTATGTGCATTGTAAAAGGTTAAGAAAAATAAGTTTTAATGTTTTAATACAAATAAATATGATAGAAAATGAATAAGTAATATATATATGGGTAAACCACATAAATGGTCACCGAATTTATAAGACGGATTCATTTTGGTCATCGTACTTTTAAAATATTCGATAAGGTCACCCAAGTTTTAGTTCGATTTCAGTATAGTCACCAACCTTTTAGTTAGCTTTCAATATGGTCCCTCTCGTTACCTTCTGTTAGAAGCTTACGTTAGTTTTCGTTTTTTCTAATAAAAATGGGTAAACTACACCAATCATCACTCAACTTTCTTCTCACTCCTATTTTGGTCACTAGAGTTTAAAATTTTTCAATTTAATAACTTAACATTCAAATTGTTCATATTTTGGTCACTCTCAAATGTCATGTTTATACAAATAGAAAAAATCGATTAATCCTTAAAAAATGGTTCATTAGTAAATTCAGATTATTCAATTCTCGATCTTATATTATACAAATTAAATCTGATAATCGATTAAACAGTTAACCGAAATATTTGATTCTAGAAATGATTTTTTTACTTTGTTTATTAAAATATAAAATATGATAAATTTAATAATTGTTCGATTGTGATAAAAGTGTAAAAACAACTAGAAAGTCAAAAAGTTGAAAGTTCACACCTATTCATCCTACCCAGAGGCAAAACTTTTTTTTTTTTAAATCAGAAGGGTATCAAAATCACTAGACTATAAGATATTGTAATGCATAAAATTTAGAAATATTGTACGTAATAGATCGGATCGGTTAATTAATTTTGCTTAAAACTGTGAATCGTAACCAAATCGAAATAATTTATTTTAAAATTATTACCGAAATCAGGTTCGATTAATCCTTAAAAAATTATTTTGGTTAATTTCTAAATTTAGATTATTCAATTCTCGATCTTATATTGTACCAATTAAATCAGATAACCGATTGGCCAGTTAATTGAAATATTTAATTCGAGTAATAATTTTTTTTACTTTCCTTATTAAAATATCAAATATGGTAAATTTAATAAGAAAAGTAAATTACCCAAATTTTTTAAAGATTAATCGAATTTTTCATTTGAGAGTAGCCAAAATATGAACAATTCGAAAGTTAAGTTATTAAATTGAAAATTGTTAAAACACTAGTGACCAATATAGGTGTAAGAAGAAAATTGAGTGATGGTTGGTGTAGTTTACCTATTTTTATTAAGGAAAAACGAAAAAAGCATCAACTTCTAATGGGAGGGACCGTATCAAATTCGAACTAAAATCTGGGTGAGCTTATCGAATATTTTAAAAGTACAGTGACCAAAATGAATCTGCCCTAAAAGTTCGATGACCATTTATGTAGTTTACCCTATATATATAGGTATAGGATCCAATTACACTGTGTAAAACTCTTTAAGTTTTGCACGTTTTTTGAATCGTTGGATGAGTGAAACGGATGGCTGAGATTAACAGTAGAATATGTAAAGATTATCACTTGGAAAAAATGTAAGGAGTTAATCTCAGTCATCCATTTCTCCCATCCAACGATCTAGAAAACGCGTAAAACTTAAAGATTTTTTGTTCCTAAATTAATACCTAAACTATGCACCTTCTCCCAAGTGGGTTCCTAAAGAAGTTTTTCTCTTTAGTTGGTACTCGAACTTTAATTTTATCCACTATTTTGATACATTTTAACAATTTTAGTTCCAAAACTTATGCATTCTATCAATTTGATCCTAATTCAAAATTTTCAATAAATTTAACCCTTCTTATTTAAAAATCCCATCAAATTAGTTATTTTTTTATGATACTATCAAACCATGTAAGTCTATCGAATCAAAGCAATAATTGGATAACTACATTCTATAATAAAACAATAAGTTATTATTAAACTTTTATTACACTGGAAAAATAATATAACATTTTTTTTGGAGAAGAAAAAACAATTTAAGAGAATAACAAAGAGTAAAATGTTAGAATTTTTAAATATAAATGGTTAAATTTATTGATTTGTTTCAAGTTTGGATCAAATTGATAGAATATATAAATTTTGATATCAATTTGGGAGAATGTTTCTAGTTCAAATATCAACTTGGGAGCAAAAAAATATTTAGTTGTCGACTTAGAAGAATGCGCCTAGTTCAAGTAACAATTTGGGAGCTAAAATTTTTAAACATGAACTTAAAAGAATGTCTCTAATTTAAGTATGAAATGTATGTTTAAGTCTATTAAAAAACAATAAGGTTAAAATGAGGAAGTTAGAAAATAACATGTCTGGTTTATTTTCTTATAAAACAAAAGGCAATTGACAAAATGGAAACCACCGAAGAATTCCTTTTAAAAAAAATTCAAAAACCATTGGAGGATTCCATTTTATATAATTTGGGATTAAATTATATAAATGATAAAAAAAACAAGATGAAGGCGTACGCTACGAATTCTCTGTATGCGCACATTAGCATGTCTGATGTGTGCTGAGATTCGTTCCGGTGAAAGTACAACGTCGATCTTGTTTGATTCTGATTGGGGTTTATTGTTTTTTTGCTTCCTATTTGTTTGATTTTCATTTCAATGGCGAAAACCAGTACGATTGATTGGAGGAAATTCTTTTCGGGGTCGGATGATCAGTCTCTTTCATTATTTTCGGTGAAGAAGGATGGTCCCCTGCTCATTCAACCTCCGAAGACTGTCTTCGACAGTGGAATTGAGGATTGGAAATATTCACTTGTTGGGAAATTTATCGGAGGTGCTCCCAATTTCAGTTCATTTTAGAAAATTATTGAACTTTTATGGGGGAAATCTGCCAAAACCAAGGTCAGTTTAGCTTGCCCAAACGTTTATATATTCTCCTTCCCAAATGCTACATCAAGAGATTGGGTCTTGGAACATGGTCCCTGGCATGTTCAACACAAGCCCATAATACTAAGGAAGTGGGAACCAAACTTAGCTAAGTTAGAATTTGCACTGAATAAAATGCCCATATGAATTTAATTGCATAATGTTCCTCTTGAGCTTTTCAACAAGTCCGGGATTAGTTAAATCCAATGTATATGGATTCAGTCACTGCCTCCAAGGAGCGGTTAAAATTTGCAAAAGTTTGCATCGAGCTAGAGGCCAATGCTAAGATTCCCGATTTCATCAATGTTGCCTTTCCTGATGGGAATATCGCCTCTGTGAAGGTTCAAGTCCCTTGGATGCCACTAAATTGCCATAAGTGTAAACTTTATGGCCATTGAGTAAGAATTGTACTACAAAAGTTCCACAACCTGAGAAAGTCTGGAAAGTGAAGAATGCTAATGAGAAAGTGTTGGAAAAAGGAGAATCTTCTAACACTATCAAAGTTGTTGGAACTGGTCCATCCTCTGATTCAGCTGCTTGTGCGCAAAATGTTACTCCAACTGTTGAGAACGATGGAGTAGAGTCGTTGCAGGGGCATGGTGATAATGTTGTTGCTAGGGATTCATCATCCATGGTTGGTGAGCAAAGTATTGCAGCGCCTGACGACAATGAGGTCAGAGATACTCAAAGTCCTGCGCAGATTGAGGACATTGAGACTGAAGATAATAAAAGTGTTGAAGTGCCTACACAAGTTGATAATGCAGAGATCAAGGATATTGATGAATCTAATTCCAAGGAATTTTCCTCTTTGCAAGTCTCGACCCCAAATAAGAAGGGTAGAGGGAGATCTCCCAAAGATGGAAAGAAAGTTGTGGGTTCAGCGTCAAAGCAAGCCAGTTTGATCCAAGACATTAAAGCCAAAAAGCAAGAGCATCTTGCTAAACATAAGGGATCTGAGGTAGTTGCAACAGCAACTGGAGGTATATCTTTAGCAAATTCATTATGATTGTGAGATTTTGGAATGTTAGAGGTTTTAATAACCCTCTTAAACAAGCTAAAATCATGAGACAGATAGATAAGTTGAAAATTGACGTTTTCTATATGATGAAAGGTAGGGTCCGAGTGAATAATTTTCCTATCATTGCTTCTAAGTTTACTATTTGCTGGAATTTTTATGCTAACCACAATTTTATTGATAATGATCGCTTGTGGATTTTTTGGAGGAATCATTTGCACTGTTCTGTTATACAAAAATCTGATCAAACAGTGACTTTACTGAGGGAGGCTTTGGGCAAGAAATGTTTTTTTACTGCAGTGTATGACAACAACAATGGTGAGAGTAGGAAAGCACTTTGGGATCAATTACGAGAGATTGAGGCCATTGTTGACCCCTCTTCTTGGTTGATAGGGGAGATTTTATTATTATTGCAAAAGTTGAGGAGAGTTCAGACTTTGATACTGTGGGGAATTATATTAACTCAGATATGGAGAACTTATAGCAGTGCCTGGGAGACATGAACGTTGCGGATCATCCTTTTGCATGGCCGATTTATACATGGACCAACAAACAGGATGAGGGTTTCCTCGCTCGTAAGCTTGACAGAGTACTTATTAATTCTTAGTGGCAACTGGATTTCCCTGAATCTTTTACGGAATTTCAAGCACCCGGGGTCTCAGATCATTGTCTGGCAGTGGTCTGGCTTCAGAAGAGTATTCCAGCTGACAAACCAAAACCGTTTAAGTTCTTTAATTGTTGGACTTCACTACCCAATTTCATGGAGGTCGTGCAAGACTCTTGGGAGGAAAGTATTGCAGGGAATGCAATGCACGTCCTATTTTCAAAAATGAAAAGGTTGAAGCCGAGGCTTAAAAATTTAAATAGATTGCATCTTGGGGACAAATCTAAAAGGGTGACTGATAAAAGAGCACAATATGAACAACAGCAGCTTCACAACCTTAATCATACTGAGCATAGTGACACTAATACAGAGAAGAAACTACTGGCTGAGTTGCTTGAGCTGGAGAATGCTGAACTTTCTTTCTACAAGCAAAGGGCCAAACTGAACTAGATCCAAGAAGGGGGACCTTGGAACCAAATTCTTTCACACCACTGTTAGTTATGGCCAAGAGAAAATGTAACACTATTAGATTGATGAAGGATGAGAATGGCATTGTTCTGGACACTTTTGATTCCATGGCCAATGAGCTGATACGCTACTACTTCACCCTCATTGGCACGGCTGATCCTATGGTTCGCCCTTGCTCTACCGACACTCTCCATGATCTACTTCAATACTCGATTCCTGTGAGTGTGGGAGACGAGTTATGCAAGGAGGTATCTGACTTGGAAATTAAAAGAGCCCTATTTGCTCAGGGAAATGACAAAAGCCCAGGTCCTGATAGGTATACAGCTTGGTTCTTCAAAGCTGCCTGAAATATCCTAACTCCTAATGCTACATCTTTGGTGCTTATTCCCAAAACTCCTAATGCTACATAATTACTGCGACAATCAAATGGTTTTTCCAAACCTCCTTCCTGCCCCATGCCTTCAATGCTACATCTTTGGTGCTTATTCCCAAAACTCCTAATGCTTGTTTGGCTAGGGAATTTAGGCCTATATCCTGTTGCTCCATAATATACAAGACTATCACTAAGATTCTAGGCGGTAGGCTTGCACCTCTATTCCCAAGCATGATTCACCCAGTCAATCAGCATTTATCAAAGGCAGAAGCATCACTGGTAATACATTTCTCGCTTAGGAGCTAGTCCAAGGATACTCTAAAAAATATTTGTCCCCACGATGTGCTATCAAAATCGACCTACAAAAAGCCTTCGATTTCATTAATTGGGAGTTTCTGAGGGTCTTAGAAGCTGTGGAAATTCCTGAGAAGTTTAAAGGATGGATTGAGAGTTATATCACTGTTTCTAGATTCTCTATCTCTCTCAACGGCAGCCTGGTTGGCTATTTTGCAATCGACAAGGGTGTCAGGCAGGGAGACCCCCTGTCACCCTACCTATTTGTTATGGCAATGAACGTCTTATCAACCCTCCTAGACCATGCGGCACGAAGCGGAGTATTTAAGTTCCATCCCAAATGCAGCAAGTTGTCTCTCACTCACCTATGTTTTGCTGACGACCTGCTCATATTTTGCCATGGATCACTGGACTCGGTAGCTGGAGTCCTAAGTACACTGAATTTTTTTACTACATGTCTGGGCTGAAATTAAATGTTGAAAAGACAGAGTTGTTTGCAAGTGGAATTGATGTAGGTACATTTGCCTCTATCCACAGATTTACGGGGTTTAAGCTTGGCACACTTCCTGTAGGGTATGGAGGAAAGTCGCACAAGCGTGCAAAATTCGCAACCAGAACTTTCACTGCTGGGATGACAGACTGTGTTGAATTGTGGATAGATGCAAAGGAAAATCATTATTGGTTCATATTTTGAGATTGTCTTGGACGGGATTGCTATACTACATATGGCCATAACGTAACCTCAGACTATACAGGGGTGCCGCTCATTCGAGTGACAATATTTTTGGGCATATACAGGACACAATTAATGTTAAATTATACTATTCCGTGTAGATAGGTCTGATAGATATTCTAACCAATTATGTACAGCTTGGGGAATTCAATAGTACTGACCCCTGATTATTTTTTATTATTTATGTCTTTTGTAGCAGACTCTACTTCTCTGATAAATAAAAATTACCATTTATCAAAAAAAGGCAATTGACAAATGATTAGTATTTTCGTAATTAAAAGTTGAAATTTTATCCTTTTTTTTGTCTAATTTTGGCCTGATTCTAATTTATATCCAGGAAGAAAAACTTCCATTCATCTTATCTTCTCTCCATCACATTTTCTCAAACATAGACTAAACTTAATTTATATTTTTCTTTTCTTATTCTTTCCAATTTTTAGTTGAACCAAGCATAGCCTAAAAGTTGATGATGGTCCATCGGCAAAAACAACTGATTAAAGAAAAAATAAAAGTTGATAGCAACAAAATTCTTAGGTTTTGCTTTGCTATGTTGAAAAATGGAAAGATGAGAGGATGGAGTAGAAAGAAGATAAGATGAATGAAAGTGGAAGAAAAACCCAGAAACAGTCTACCGATATAAATCATTTGAGTTGCATTTCGCATAAATGCTATTAATGTATAATGTAGCAGAGATCAGCTTACTTAGCGCAGTGAATGAGCAAAGTGGCTGCCATTGCTGAATAAACAAGGAACAAGCAAATCCTGTATTCCATGCATGAACACTCAAAGCCAAAACTGCTTTAAGTTGTTACCACTCAAAGGGCAGAAGAGAGACATATATATATAAAGGCGAGGAAAGGAGACAAGGGTTGGTTGGCCAGCTCGCTTAGCCTAGAAATGTAAATTTGAAGAATACTGAAAAGGGATTAAGAGTGGTCTAGCAGAAGATGGATTTTATTAAAAAAATATATCAATTTTCATTTTTAATGTTGTTCATGCAAATTTTGGCATATATGCTTGCTTCACATCCGAAATAAAACTATGAAACGAGTTTCCTTTTGTGTTGCTTGCTTTCTACTCAAAGCTCTCACTTTCTCACAATCTTTATCCCTTTAAATCACCTGGTTTTCCCATTTGTTGGAACATTTCTGCATGACCGGGGAAAACACTTTGAGCGTCGATGTACAAAATAAAGCTGAGCTTTATATTCGGTACAATGAAAGTTCTGTGCATGGGAATAAGGTAAGAGATTGCCTACGTTAAGGTTCGAATCTTATAAGGCTGAATTGGTGGTTGCATGAACACATTTGTAAACCTCATATTTATCCGCTTTTTTATTTTTTTTGTTTCTTATATTTTAATAAAATCTCTGTCCTTATGGCACATATTTTCTCTGTCCTTGTGACACGCTTTTTCATTATTTTTATGGTTCGTTTCATCTGTCATTTTGGCATGATTTCAGCATACCTTAGCGTTCGTTTGGTGTTTTTACAATGATTTTCACGACGCTAGTTTCTGATTTTGGTTCTGTCGGTGTTCATAGAAAGATAGAACCCTCTCGGTTGATGGTTGTTTGCCGATGTAATCAGACCTGGGTAGCGGAGTAATCTGCTTGATAGTTTGATTCGCTCACCACTCCTTTTTCACATCGTAAAGCGTCTCGTTTGGATAGAGACAAGGAGATTCAGGAAGACTTCTGAATTTTATCGGTATGCTAATATCTATGAAAATATTTATTTTTCTTTGCATCTTTGGGTTGTTTGAAATTTTGATGTACTAGATCTCATTATTCTCCATTTTGGTTGCTTTGTATTTGAAATATTTTCATGGTTATTAATAAAATTCAGTTGTTATTATAAAAAAAATCAGTGGTTGATCTAGACTTTATATAAAGTGAGTTCAAGAAAGTCAAAGCCAAAAGTAAATGAACTAATTATTTTAAGGATTAATATCCTATACACTAGCGGTGGAAAGTTTTTATTTCCACAAGCGCCCCAATTATAGGGTTTAGGGTTAGTGTTTAGGGTTTAGAGTTTAGGGGTTTTAGTGTAAAGGTTTAGAATTTAGGGTTCATATTTATAATTTAGGAATTAGGGTTAGAATTTAGGGTTTAGGGTTAGGGTTTAGTTTTAGGGTAATATGGGTGGGGATTTAGGTTTTAACCTATAAACCCTAAATTTTAACCCTAAACCCAAAATTCTATCAACAATCTCTAAATTCAAAACTACTACACTTATACCCCTAAATTTTAAACCCTAAACAAAGTCCCTAACCCCTAAAACTAAGGCGCTTGTGTAAAAAAGTTTCCACAAGCGCTTGTGTATAGAACAATTACCCTTATTTTAATAGTGAATAAGTGATAGAAATCCCTTGTCCCCTTTTGGTGCCCTTATTTATGCCCCTCCCACTAAAAATTAGATTCAGGGTTTAAGTAATTGATGGTATGATGCATTTTAAGGTTTAAGGTTTCAGATTTAGAGTTTAGGGTTAGGGCTTATAATTTAATTTTTTAGTGTTGGACCATATAGGGACACCAAAAAGAAACATAATTTTCGTTCAGATCAAGTAGGTTCAAATAATTTTGATTTTTTTTTCTCTCTTCCAAACTTAGTTATTCTTTTACATGGATTTCTATAACCTAAATAAAGTCGACTGTCCTCACTAACATATACGTAAATCTGCCCCTGATTAAAATATTTTTCACACTAAAAGTTATGAAATGTGTACAACTTATTTGATATGTTCGGCATCCTTGAAAATGACGTGATAAATTGTTTATTACTTAACTTTTCATGTTTCAAATATAGTAGTGTAAATGGATATTTTCTCTTTATATGTCTGGTCGTTATACATAGGGGTGTACTAAATCGAGTTCGGTTAACCATTAGCAAATCATTTTAATTAATTGGTAAGTTCGGGTCACTCAATTTTCGACCTTAAACCGTAACTATTCAATCGGTTAACCGAAATATTCGGTTAGATTCGGCTTGGGTAATGATTTAGTTACTTTGTTTATTAAAAATATAAATTTTAATAATATGTTAAAAATTTTGATAGTACTTTAAAAGACATGTTTTTTACCTTATTTATTGATTAATTTGTCCCCATCATGTTATCTTTTGCATACATTTTAGCATTTTCATTCTTGTTGTAACGCCGGGGATTGGTAATAGCGAAATTCGTTTTAATTTTTTTGCACTCTTAAATCTATTTGCATTTAATTTCAGTTGAAAAAAAAAACTATGTAGGAAAGTGCTTATTCAGGTGCCCCACAAGTTAAGGGCAACAATATTTTGGAAAGTTCTTGCGAATTTTGTGAAGGCAATCATGCACTCGAAAGTTGCCCTCAACTTTTTGATCGGACATGTCGAGGAAAATCACACAAGAATGGTTGCCTGAATATGTACAGCAGATGCCGCTACAGCAGCAACAGGGACAGCTGATGCCGCTACCGCAGTTGCCGCCACAACAGCATGATTTTTCATGGTATGATCAAAAATCTCAAAAAAAAAATTACCATAATAGTTTTGCTGCAGAAATCGACATGCCCTGACAATGTAATCACCCTCAAGAGCAATCAAAATCCCTGGAGGACACATTTCAAACTTTCCTTGCACTAACCCATAAAGCGATAACTGCTATGGAAGCCAGCATCGCTAAGATGGATGCATGTATGAGCAATTCAGTCCTCATTAATGCGATGGATGAACCTAAAGAATTAAGCATGAGGGGTACTAATGTCCCAGGACAAGAGGATGAAGAACTAAGCGAGGAAGGATCTCAAATTGTGAGGAGCATTTAGAACCTCCAAGCCAAGAGGACGTGGAACACTGCCCGGACAGGAAGATTGACAGTTGTTCTGACAGCTACCTAGAACCCTGCCCAAGAGACGAACTGAGCAGTGAAAGGACAGTACCTAAACAAAGCAATGCCCCAACAATACCTAGTGAGGCTGACAAAGGAATTGATGATGCCACGACAACATCACATGCTTTGGCAAATAGGCCCACCATGACAGAAGCCTCGACAATGATGCCCTCCTCGACAGAAGCCGCGTCAACTATGGACTATATATATATATATATATATATATATATATATATCAAGAGGAGTCGATGCTGGCAGATTTAAAGCCATCAAAATCTCTACTAATGGAGATTTTTGAAGGGCATAAAGAAAACGGTGTTGAGAGTCATGAAGCTTTTTCGAAAATTGAGTTTTCCATTGACAACATCATGACAGAAGACTCTCGCAACAACTGGTTGTCGCAGCAGCTGCCGCGGTAGCAAAAGCAACTTTCCACCATAATGAACTTCGACAAAAATGAGGTAAGTATATGGTTAGATAGTGATATAATTTTTCCTAATTACATGTTCATGCCTTCAGGAATAGATGCAATGAGGAAGGTTCATATAGAATACAAGGGAACGAGGAAGAAGGACTCCTCCACCATGAGAATAATCACTCGATGAAGGGTGCGGGTGAATTACAAGATGTATCGGAAACGACCCTCTCAAGCTCGAATAGACAAGGGAGTAGTTACTTTAGGAGATGCATGCCAATGCACTCCTAGAGTAACATAATTTTTATATTTATCTTCCACATTTTTAATGCTTTCATAGACTTAGAATTTTTAAATTTTCAGTTTTTATTTTTTTGCATATTATTATTATTATTATTATTATTGTTATTGTTATTGTTATTGTTATTGTTATTGTTATTGTTATTGTTATTGTTATTGTTATTGTTATTGTTATTAGGGTTTTATTTTGATGCACAAGCTGTGTAATTTTTTTTACACAATCCTTTTATAAAATTTAAAATTTAAATCACAAACCCTAACAACCTAATACCTAAACCCTAAGCCCTAAACCCTAAACTCTAAATTCTACCCATAAACCTTAAATTATATACCCTACATACTAAACCCCTAAACCCTAACCTAAAACCTAAAACCCTAAACCCTAAAATTAAAGGGCTTGTGTAAACTAAAGTTTACACAAGCTTGTGCATCAAAGTATTTTCCTTATTATTATTATTATCTTTGTCTTGCAAATAAAATTCAACCGTCTCACAACCTATCAATGGCCACAACCAGCAACCAACCAGCCTTCCAAATTTTGGTGATCGAATTTTTAAATTTTCAGTTTTTTTTTTGCATTTTATCATTATTATTATTATTATTATTATTATTATTATTATTATTATTATTATTATTATTATTATTATTATCAATGGCCACATCATTGTTTCAGAATCATAAATATGTATCGAAAGGTCCCATTGGAAAAAATTATCGGGAAGTTGTTTAGATTTCACAATGGATACTGTATAGTTTAGAGACATCCGGTTCACCGAGATTGACAATGCATTATAATCAGAGAATTTCATTCCGTGGGGCTCCTCGAG
Organism: Hibiscus tridactylites; assembly: GCA_958450335.1. NCBI lineage: Eukaryota > Viridiplantae > Streptophyta > Magnoliopsida > Malvales > Malvaceae > Hibiscus > Hibiscus tridactylites. Next base: position 73,216,787 of record OY288272.1, read on the forward strand.
CTTCTTGCAAATTTTGGTGATCGAATTATAGACATACAACTTGCTTCTACTGTCATTGTCCATGAAACAAACCAAGCCACGCGATGAAGCAATGAACCAGTTTGGAGTCTGAATGCAGGGAAATTCAATGTTGTACCACTTCCGAAGAATCGGGTCATAGGCATAACCAACTGGTTCATCAGCACTTGTGAACATAAAATACCAAGGCTTCTACAATAGGACATGCGAAAAGTTCCATAAAAACCTTTTGGAGCTGACAATCTCGTGCCATCTTCTACACACGGAGCCAGCTCTGAAAATGCTTGCAATGGGAAGATAAAAAAGAATTTGTTCCAACAAGTCATCGTGCAGGATAGAGTCCACAGAAACGGTTGTTTCTTTATTACTTTCATCAGTAAGTTCTGAGAATGACTCGAACTCGCCGATGTCTTTACACATGTCATCAATGCAAAACGATTCCTCTACATTGATGTTCAAGATGGAGAATATATCAAACCCATGAAAGTTAATGAAAACACAATAAATTTGAAATCTTAGCACTAAATATACAAAAACGGAAAAATGTGAATCACTGATTTGTTACTTGAGAAAGAGCATTCACTCCAAACCAAGTTGTGTTCTTTTCACTGACAAAAAGTACCAATATTTTCATGAATTAGCAAACTCTAAAGTGTTTTCAGAACAAATCAAATAATGGTACGTAAAACAAGAGAGGGATTAGGCCATCCATACCTATCAATACCAAATAACTAACAAAATCAAACACCACCAACTAAGCCAAAACATGGTTAGATTTCAAACAAGCAAGAGGATCAATAAACAAAAAAAAAATGAAATTTCTCTTTAAAAAATGGTTACATACCTGCAAATGAACTGGTTCCAGGGTAACTAAAGAAATGGATGTTTTTAGATTTTAACAAAGTCTCGAGATTAAAAAAAACACAAAGGAAAGACAGTCAAATTTAGAACAGGTAAAAACAACAGCTTTTAGGTAAAAATGGGGATGATCGGTAGTAGCGAAGAGATGAACAATGAAGGAGTTTTTGTTTAAGAAGAAGATGATAAGTGAAAGTCAAATTAAAAGTAAAAATTATTTTTTATTATTTTATTAATCCTACGTGGCAAATGAGAGAGGATGATGTGGAGATGGGTAAGGTGATGGGGCAAGTAAGTGAGTTTTCCGTTAAGAGTTAACGGGGTTTAACGCCCCAGTTACCGTTTTGTTTTAAAATATAAAGTTTAATTGTCATTTTGTGATTTTTGAAAGTTTGGTTACCATTTTGTTTTTTTACCAAAGTTCAGTGACCGTCTGTGTACTTTACCCAATTGATAATGTATCATGTTGATGGATTATGTTGTATAATGTTGATTTATACATGTTTACTCCTTAAGCCTTGCATATGGGTAGTTATGCATGGTAAAGCTTAAATTGATGGTTAGCAAATGGGTATTTGTTGTTGATCTATGATACATGTTACATATTGTAACCTCCTCGACCTGGTCTAGACGCGAGACCGAACCGAACAAGTAACACGGGGAATATTGAAGTAAACCGGGAAGGTTTACCTCAATAAATGACCATTTTTTTTTATCTTTTCTAGATGCGCATTAACATCGTATGTGATTCACACTTGCAGCGGAAGAGACTTCAAAGCAAACGTACATCGATTTGGCATTTAAATGCTTAAAAACATAGGTTAGGGATCAATTTGTAATTTTAGCAAAATACAAAAGGATTCCTCCAATTTTACGTTATCATCCTTTAATTAGTCATATCACATGCCACTGTGTCAAATCTCAGCACAAACGAACACCAAAAGGGCATTCAATTGCAATCACAATCATTTAGGGACCAAATTGTAAATCTGGTAAATTATAATGATTTAATTGAAAAAAGGTTTACCCACCCTTAATTAATCATGTTCCATGCATACATGTCCAATTTCAGTTCTAAAAGATCATCCAAACCCAATCAATTGCATGCATAACAATCAGGGACCAAAACAGAAGAATCCAAAAACTTTGATAACCAAAATAACCAACTTACCTACTAGACGTATCGATACGACTCCATAGGGTATCGGTACGCGAAGGCGTATCGATACAGTCCCAATAGTGTATCGATGCAGTATTTTCCAGAACCCAAAGAGCGTATCGATACACCATCAACCATATCAATACAGGTCCAAAAATACACTATATTGTATGGATACACTTTTGACTGTATCGACACCTCTAGGCCTGAAATACCCAAAAATGCTGATTTTTCACTCTTTAGTGCACCCATAACCACACAAGCATGCTTCAAACATATATATATATATATATATATATATATATATATATATATATATATATATATATATATATATATATATATATATATATATATAATATCCAAACATCAAACCTCAATCATTCATGGAATATTCAACATCATATCATGGCAATTTGCATCAAAGGTAAACTATAGGCATGCAACCTAGCAAACAAGCCAAGCAAGATACCAAAATGCATAGCAAAGTACAAACCAATAACCAAAGGCCATTTACAATTCTAAAACAACAATGAAAACTTGCTCAATTAGGGAGTTTACACGAATCTCCCAAAAACACAACAGATCTCCTATTGTCCTTATTACTTTAGTCTAAGCTGAAATATACATTTTAAAACGAAGTCTCTTGGAATCCCTTGCCTCTTGCTACCTCCTAAACCTCAATTGTCTACATTGATGGACAAATGAGAGCGTAAGCACACAAGACTTAGTGAGGAGGCTCAAAAGCAAAACACCATCAATACATTAAAATCATTTTTCATGTCCACATTGAAATCTCATTTCAATTTGTTACAACATCATTTGAAAACCATCATGCCCTTTCTAAAACCATGTACTTCCCCTTATTCAAAATCAGCATGTTAAACATCATGCAACATGTATCATAAATCATCGACAAGTTCCAAACCACACTCAATTTAACCCTTCCCATGCATAGCTACCAAATACAAACCTTAAAGAGTAAAACATGCATAAACCACATTATACAACATAAACCATTCCATGATACATCATCAATTATATTGGCTTACAAGTGATCATTAAACAAGTTCACGACCTAAAACCTCATATCGGATATACGAATTACATCAAGTTTCTACTCGACACTTCAAGCCATCTTAACCGGAATTGTTACATTCACAACCAAAAGTACTCTATCAACCGGGTACAATTACAACCCATAAGGACACCAACCCTATTATCGGTTAGATGCTTAACCACTAACGAGAGACGGAACACCAACCTCCTCGATCGTTAGGGTACTTGGACGGAGACACGGGACACCAACCCCTCGACATCCAAGGTGTCTTTTTAAAGTGCACTCAATCCTATAGTCGGCTAACTATATCCGATAACTTTTATAAACCATTTCTCAACATCACTTGCCAATATAATTCACATTTAACACATACCTTACTATTTTCAAAGCAGCATCAATAAATCACATTTCCAAGCATTAAACCATGCTTAAAATCACAAGTATAAATCATATACTTCAAGGATCACTTACCTTGTGCATCCTTCAACATTACATCATTAAAAACAGTAACCACATTCTCATAAACATGCTTTAACAGTACGTAAAACTATTAATTCAAAACAGTGCATATACCATCACATAATAACACAACTGAGAGAGGAAATTCACTTCACTTACTTCCGAACTTAGTTAAGCATTTCAAGCTTACCACTAAGTTCCCAAATCACCTTTTTAAAACTTTCAAAACTGAAATTCATGTTCTCACTCACCGACACGCGAAACCTCGATTAGCCGATGCGAAACCAAACGTTCGAAGCTCACGAAACATCACTGATCGCTTTCGATACGTTCTCCCATGTTTGTACCACACAAGAACAGATGATTAATGCATCTTAATGCATTAAAATCTCCAGCAACAAACCTACCACGTTGCTCTGCCCCAAAAGACCAAAACGCCTATCTGAAACAACCGAAAACACCTTCGATTACACTACAAACTCAGCCCAGCCAAAACCTAACACTTCCATCCATTTTTACTCATCAATTAACATTCAAAATCAACCTATTTACATCCTAATACCTCCAGCAACTCTGATTTCAAACAAACACCACAAAACCCCCAAATCTAACAATCTAACAACTAGATATCCAATCCAATTCGGGATTATTATGATAAAATCTTTGTTTCAACATCATTTAACATACAAATCATGATCAATATCAGCCTCAAATCAAGTAAAACAATATCATTACGAAAATCACAAGATTTCAACAAATAATCTTCAATTTAACAAAACTTCCATGATTAACTCATCAAAACAACTTAGAAAACATATGTAAAGGATTGATAACTAGGGAATTTTAGTAAAGAATTGATCATTAGAGAAGAAGAACGAACCTTACCTCTAATGAATGAAATCTATCTCAATTGGATGTGTTTTTCTTGAAAAATCAAAGGAAAAACAATAAGGTTTTGTAAATCAAGATTAAAGAATCCTTTCGAAATCAAAAACTCAGTAAATCAAGAGCATTACCTCAAGTTTCTTGAAAATGGAGAGTGTTTGGCTGAAGGAAAACTTTGAGAGAGAAAACAGAATGAGAGAAAATGACGTAAAATGAGTTTTAATGAAATAACTAACTCTCCTCTTATTAAATCCTTTTAATATTTAATTAAAACCTTTTAAAAATGCTCCTAATTTTTAGAAAAATCTGATAAAAACAAGTAGGTCAACTAGCTCCTTAAAGATTCAAAGTTCCAATTCTTTTATAAAATAGTCACTAAAACAACTTTGTAAATTCGCGTTTTGGTCACTAATTCAAAATGTTCCACTTTCAAAGTCCTTTTCTTGAAATTGTTTTTACCAAAATCATTTATATAATTAATAATAATTTTTAAGAATTTTATCATATATTTATCACAACTCGAACCTTGATTTTCGTGAACCACTCCCGAAAACTCGGATCTCTAGTCTAGGTCCTACGAACCTTGAAATACTTATAGGCCCAAAATCGGGGTGTTACAACTCTCCCCCACTTAGGAAATTTCGTCCTCAAAATTTTAACTGAAGGAAAAAGGTGCGGGAACTGCTTCATCATGTCCGTCTTGCTTCTCACATGGCCTTCTCAACCCCTCGATGTCGCCACAACACCTTTACAAGTTCAATCGTCTTACCACGAAGAACTTTGCTACTAGAGTCAAGAATTTCCACAGGTTCCTCATCAAAAGACAAATCCGGATTCAACTCAATCACCTCTACAGGCATAACATGAGACGGATCCGAACTATACCTTCTCAACATCGATACATGAAGCACATCATGAATTTTCTCCAACTCGGGAGGCAACCTGAACCGATATGCAACAAGACCAACACGCTCCACCACTTCATAGGGTCCAATAAACCTTAGACTAAGCTTACCCTTATGTCCAAACCTCATCACCTTCTTCCAAAGCGATACTTTCAAGAACACACGTTCTCCAACTGCAAACTCAATCTCCTTACGCTTAAAATTTGAGTAAGACTTTTGACGATCTGATGCTGCATTCAACCGATCACAAATAAGCTTTACTTTCTTCGTCATTCCCTTAAGCAAATCCGACAAGGAAACCAATTTTTCCCTGCTTCCGCACAACAAAAAGGTGTTCTACACTTCCTTCCATACAAGGCTTCATACGGAGCCATTTGTATACTCGCTTGAAAACTATTATTATAGGCAAACTCCACCAAAGGCAACTGTTTCTCCCAAGAACCCTGGAAATCTATAAGGCAACACCTCAACATATCCTCAAGTACTTGGATAACTCGCTCAGACTGTCCATTCGTCTGAGGATGATACGAGGTACTGAAATTCAAACGCGTACCCAACGCTTGATGTAAACACTCCAAAAACCTCGATGTAAACCTCAGATCTCTATCCGACACTATGGATTTAGGTACACCATGCAACCTCACAATCTCTGCAAAGTACAACTCTGCCAGCTTATCCAACGTATATGTATTATGCACTATTATGAAATGTGCACACCTCGTAAGACTGTCTACAATCACCCAAATAGAGTTTTTCTTTGACGGAGTCAAAAGCAAACCAGATACAAAATCCATTGCAATCCTCTCCCATTTCCATTCCGGTATCTTCAAAGGTTACAACAACTCGGAAGGAAATTGATGCTCAGCTTTCACGTGCTGACAAACCATACACTTACTCACAAATTCAGCAACATCCTTCATCAACCTAACCCAATAGTACTCGTCTTTCAACCCATGATACATCTTTGTACTACCAGGATGCATAACAAAAGGACTGCTATGAGCCTCATTCAAGATAATGTACCTCAGCTCAACATCCTCCGACACAACTATTCGACTTTTAAAGCACAAAACACCATCATCATTAAAACAAAATTCTGTTGCATTACCATCCGTTGTATCCTGAACATGAGGCACCGAAGAATCATCAAGCAACTGCTTCTCATTAATCAACTGAACCAAGGAAGGTTTCACGTGTAACTCAGCTATCACCCCGCCATCACGCGATATACCCAACTGAGCAAACATCGCTCTCAATTCTACAGCCACCTTCCTACTAAAGGCATCGACCACAACATTGGCCTTTCCAGGGTGATACTCTATCATCAAGTCGTAATATTTAAGCAACTCCAACCATCTTCGTTGCATAAGATTTACCTCTTTCAAAGACATTAGATACTTCAAGATCTTATGATCCGTATAAACCACACACTTCTCACCGTAAAGGTAATGCCTCTAAAATTTTAAAGCAAACACAACTGCAGCAAGCTCAAGGTCATAGGTAGGATAGTTGCGCTCATGCACCTTCAATTGTCTAGATGTATACGCCACAACCTTCCCACCTTGCACCAACAAACAACCTAGACCAACATACGATGCATCACTATAAACTACAAACTCCTTACCTGATTCATGTTGAATCAAGACAGGAGCTTGCATCAAAGCTTCCTTCAACCTCTCGAAAGCTTGTTGTCTAACATCCGTCCACTCAAAATGAACATTTTTTTGCAACAACTTGGATAACGAAGCAGCAATCTTAGAAAACCCATCCACAAACCTTCGATAGTAACCCGCCAAACCAAGGAAACTATGAACTTCTGTCACTGATTTAGGCATCTTCCAATTCATCACTGTCTCAATCTTATATGGATCAACCCGAATACCTTCGTCCGACACCACATGTCAAAGAAAGACAACTTCCCTAAGCCAAAACTCACACTTACTTAACTTGGCATAAAGCTGATTTTCCAACAACACTTGTAACACAACCCACAAATGCTTATCATGATCCTCTCGGTACGAGAGTACACGAGAATATCATCAATAAACACAACCATAAACTGATCCAAAAACTCATGAAACACACGATTCATCATATCCATGAATGCAGCCGGTGCATTAGTTAAGCCAAATGGCATCACCAAGAACTCATAATGTCTGTACCTTGTATGAAAAGCTGTCTTAGGCACATCTACATCCTTTACCTTAAACTGATAATATCCAAACCTCAAATCAATTTTAGAAAACACTAAAGCACCTCTAAACTGATCAAACAAATCATCAATTTTTGGCAAAGGATACTTGTTCTTAATCGTCAACTTGTTCAGTTGTCGATAATCTATACACATATGCATTGTGCCATCTTTCTTCTTCACAAACAAGACTAGTGCACCCCAAGGTGAAACACTAGGTCTAATAAACCCTCAATCGAGCAAATCTTGAAGTTGCATCTTCAACTCCTTCAACTCTTTTGGAGCCATTTGATAGGGAGCAATAGACACTAGAGTCGTATTTTCATACAACTCTATGCCAAACTCAACCTCTCTACACGGCAGTAACTCATGCAACTCTTTCAGAAATATGCCCAGAAACTCCCTTACCGTACGTATATCATGTACACACACTTCATTCGATCCTAGATTCATCACATAAGCTAAGGAATCCTCACAACCCAACTCTATCAAACGACTCGCTTTTAGAGCCAAAACATCATTGGACAAGAATTTAACATTCTCGCCCACAATTACCACTTTGTAATCATCAGCAAATTTCAAGGTAACTCGCTTAGCATCAAAATCGACCATATCTCTATGTTCGGTTAACCAATCCATCCCAAGGATTACATCAAAACCATAGATAGGCAACTTCATTAAGCCAATTACAAACACATAGCCTTGAACGAATAAAGGACATCTCCTATACAACCTTCTCGTAACAACAGTTTCACCAAAGGAACTAGTTACTTACATTCCCACATCTAACACCTCTGAAACAATCTTTCAAACCATAACTCTTAAAAACATTAGCAACGACAGGCGCAGAAAGCTATACCCCACCGATCAAACATGGACAATCTCGCCTCACGTGGTCACACGGTGCACATACCTAATAGGTATCAAACGCTACTCAAGCCTTGACACACTGACCCTACAACCTCGCCTCAACCCAGGCGGTACCATTTAGCAAGACTATTCTTACACTGGCTACCGTTAAAACCATAGTCCACAACTCCCTCTTTCTAGAGCTAGAACCTCTCACATGAATTGATAAACTCGGGTTCTGCTCAGTGCACTTCGCCCTTGTAACCAACACGTCAAAAATGGTGCAGCTAATAAAAACAACATATATAGCCTAACATCATGACCGACTCATAACAAAAACATTCGCATCGATGTCTCACGTCCAATTCCAGTCAAGAAGCATGCCCGCTCAACTAAATAATATGGACCCTAAACTTGGCTACAAACTTATGATTTTAAACTCAAGCCATGAATTCACATTTCTTGTCATCCAAGTATCTAACTCCCAGATACTTCTCCTTAAGAACATTTCAAAAGAACTCCCAAGTCACAACATCGGGTTCCACGTCCACAACCACAGTTTTCCACCAATTGTACACATCTCCTTACAACTGAGATGCAACTCATCTTCAATCTATGGGCATCATTATACCCAATTTGTTCCACAATCCTATTAGTACAGGCCATCCACTCCATGGATACCTCAGGTGACAACTCTCGAGCTCAACTTCTTCCAAACTAAAAAAGCATTCTAACAACAACTCATAGTCGTCCAACAACTAGTGTATTCGCATGCACTCCAGCATTAACAGCTTCTCAAGCTCCAGACATCGCTTATATCCTAGGCGCCATGTCATCCAACACTGGCCCAACCAACACAGGTTGTTCTTACATAGAGGCGTCAAGCCCCTAGGAGACATTACACACTCCTCTACTCCTTGCCCAACGGAAACAACAATCATACAAGATTGCTACCCTCTCTTCGGTTTATTGTGCTATTATAATTAAGGCGTGATAATAAACTAACAAAACAAAACATTCAGGCCAACTTTGAGCAAGGATCCAAGACTTCCAACTCAATTTAAAACACTTTAGCTATAGTAATAAGGCAATGGGTATCCTCACTTTCCCCAATCATAGCATGAAACAATCATAGCACAAATCACACACACACCGTGCATAATAATAAACAGATTTCGTTTCTCAACATCACCATACCATCTTACCAACATTATAATCTTTCAAAGACTTACTCCACATAGCATATCCAAACAACATGCATATAGCAATCACCATGCATAACAATCAATCAAATTCTGCCCATATCATCATCATGTATATACTAAACGCATACATCACAACTAACATGCATGGCATCACTATCATTTATTCATCAAAAACATGATTATAACAATCACCGAGCAAAGTATACATCTTCATTCACTTAAAATCACATCAAATCAACATAGCAATAACTTACCGTCATCTCATTATTTTGTAACCTGGCTCTGATACCACCAAATGTAACCCCCTCGACCCGATCTAGACGCGAGACTGAACTGAATGGGTCACACGGGGAATATTGAAGTAAAATGGGAAGGTTTACCTCAATAAACGACCCTATTTTTTTTATCTTTTCTAGATGCGCATTAACATCCGATGCGATTCACCCTTGCAGCGGAAGAGACTTCAAACCAAACGTACAATGAATTGGTATTCAAATGCTTAAAAACATAGGTTAGGGACCAATTTGTAATTTTAGCAAAATATAGAGGATTTCACCATGTTTAAGTTATCATCCTTTAATTAGTCAGATCACATGCCACCGTGTCAAATCTCAGCTCAAACAGACACCAAAAGGGCATTCAGTTGCAAACACAAGTATTTAGGGATCAAATTGTAAATCTGGTAAATTATAAGGTTTTAATTGAAAACGGGTTTACCAATCCTTAATTAATCAGGATCCATGAATACATGTTCAATTTTAGTTCTAAAAGATCATGCAAACCCAATCAACTGCATGGATAACAATTAGGAACCAAAACAGAAGAATCCAAAACCTCTAATAACCAAAATAACCAACTTACCTATCAGGCGTATCGATACGGCTGCATAGGGTATCGATACACGGGGGAGTATCAATACGGTCTCAATAGTGTATTGATACGATATTTTCCAGAACTTAAAGAGCGTATCGATACACCTTCAACCGTATCGATATGAGTCCAAATATACTTTATATTGTATCGATACTCTTTCGACTGTATCGATACCCCTGTGCCTGAAATGCCCAAAAATACTAGTTTTTCACTCTTTAGTGCACCCATAACCACTTAAGCATGCTTCCAACATATATATAACATATCCAAACATCAAACCTCAATCATTCATGGCATACTCAACACCATATCATGGCAATTTGCATCAAAGGTAAACTATAGGCATGCAACCTAGCAAACAAGCCAAGCAAGATACCAAAATGCATAGCAAAGCACAAACCAATAACCAAAAGCCATCTAAAAGTCTAAAACAACAATGAACACTTGCTCAATTAGGGAGTTTACATGAATCTCCCAAAAACACAACAGATCTCCCATTGCCCTTATTACTTTAGTCTAAGCCGAAACATGCATTCTTAAACAAAGTCTCTTGGAATCCCTTGCCTCTTGCTGCCTCCTAAATCTCAATTATCTGCATTGATGGACAAATGAGAGCGTAAGCACACAAGGCTTAGTGAGGAGGCTCAAAAGCAAAACACCATCAATGCATTAAAACCATTTTTCATGTCCACATTGAAATCTCATTTCAATTTGTTACAACATCATTTGAAAACCATCATGCCCTTTCTAAAACCATGCACTTCCCTTATTCAAAATCAGCATGTTAAACATCATGCAACATGTATCATGAATCATCGACAAGTTCCAAACCACAATCAATTTAAGCCTTCCCATTCATAGCTGCCATATGCAAACCTTAAAGAGTAAAACATGCAAAAACCACATTATGCAACATAAACCATTCCATGACACATCATCAATTATATTGGCTTACAAGTGATCATTAAACAAGTTCACAACTTAAAACCTCATATCAGATACACAGATTACAACAAGTGACTACCTGACACTTCAAGCCATCTTAACCGGAATTGGTACATTCACAACCAAAGGTACTCTATCAATCGGGTACAATTACAACCCATAGGGACACCAACCCTATCATCGGTTAGATGCTTAACCACTAACGAGAGAAGTGACACCAACCTTCTCGATGGTTAGGGTACTTGGACGAAGACACTGGACACCAACCCCTCAACATCCAATGTGTCTTTTTAAAGTGCATTCAATCCTATAATCGGCTAACTATATCTGATATCATTTATAAACCATTTCTCAACATCACTTGCCAATATAATTCACATTTAACACATACCTTACTATTTTCAAAGCATCATCAATAAATCACATTTCCAAGCATTAAACCATGCTTAAAATCACAAGTATAAATAATATACTTCAAGGATCACTTACCTTGTGCATCCTTCGACATTACATCATTAAAAACAGTAACCACATTCTCATAAACATGCTTTAACAGTAGGTAAAACCATTAATTCAAAATAGTGCATAAATCATCATATAATGACACAACTGAGAGAGGAAATTCCTTTCACTTACTTCCGAACTTAGTTAAGTGTTTCAAGCTTACCACTAAGTTCCCAAATCACCATTTTAAAGCTTTCAAAACTGAAATTCACGTTCTCACACACCGACATGTGAAACCTTGATCAGCTGATGCAAAACCAAGCGTTCGAAGCTCAAGAAACCTCACCGATCGCTTTCGATACGTTCTCCCGTATTTGTACCACACAAGAAAAGAGGATTAATGCATCTCAATGCATTAAAATCTTCAGCGACAAACCTACCACGCTGCTCTACTCAAAAACACCAAAACGCCTATCCGAAACAACCGAAAACACCTTCGATTACACTACAATCTCAGATCAGCCAAAACCTAACACTTCCAACCATTTTTAATCATCAATGAACATTCAAAATAAACTATTTACATACTTATACCTCCAGCAACTCTGATTTCACACAAACACCACAAAAACCTCAAATCTAACAATCAAACAACTAGAGATCCAATCCAATTCGGGATTATTATGATAAAATCTTTGTTTCAACATCATTTAACATCCAAATCATGATCAATATCAGCCTTAAATCAAGTAAAATGGTAACATTATGAAAATCACAATATTTCAACAAATAATCTTCAATTTAACAAAACTTCCATGATTAAATCATCAAAACAACTTAGAAAACATATGTAAAGGATTGATAACTTGGGAATTTTATTAAATAACTGATCATTAGAGGAGAAGAACGAACCTTACCTCTAATGGATGAAATATCTCTTAATTGGATGTGTTTTTCTTGAAAAATCAAAGGAAAAACAATAAGGTTTTGTAAATCAAGATTAAAGAATCCTTTAAAAATAAAAAACTCAGTAAGTCAAGATTATTACCTCAAGTTTCTTGAAAATAGAGAGTGTTTGAGTGAAGGAAAACTTTGAGATAAAATAGAATGAGAGAAAATGACATAAAATGAGTTTTAATGAAATAACTATCTCTCTTATTAAATCCTTTTAATCTTTAATTAAAACCTTTTAAAAATGCTCCTAATTGAGAGAAAAATCTGATAAAAACAAGTAGGTCAAAAAGCTCCTTAAAGATTCAAAGTTCCTATCCTTTTACAAAATAGTCACTAAAACAACTTTGTAAAAATCGCGTTTTGGTCACTAATTAAAAATGTCCAACTTTCAAAGTCCTTTTCTTAAAATTGTTTTTACCAAAATCATTTATATATTTAATAATAGTTTTAAGCATTTTCTCATATTTTTATCACAATCTGAACCTTGATTTCCCTGAACCGCTCCAAAAAACTCGGATCTCTAGTCTAGGTCCTACGAACCTCGAAATACTTCTAGGCCCAAAATCGGGGCGTTACACATATGGTTTATTATGTTGGTTTTCAGAAATGTTAAGTGCATGGTTTTCAAGGCATGATGTTTTGTAAGCTGATTGAAATGGTGATTTTATGTGATTTGGAAAACCGATTTTAAATACATTGATGTGGTTTGTTTTTTAGCGCTCCTCACTAAGCCTAGTGTGCTTACGCTCTCTTTGTCCATCAATGTAGGGAATTAAAGGCTGGAGGCAACAAAAAAGCGAGGGGGAATCCAAGGACTTGAACGATTGGTATGGTTTTTGAACTAAAATAGTAGTAATAAAGGCAATGGGGTTCATTGTTGTTTGGGAGGGTTATTTGCTAAACTCCTTGTTTGTGCAAGTTTATATTGTTCTTGAGGGTTTGTAATTGGCCTTATATGTTTGGTTTCTGATGTGGATTTACGTTTTGTGCTTGGTTGGATTGATTCTTAGGGAAGATGCCTCTAGTTTTATAATTGGGGTATTTTCTATGGTTTGACCATGACTCTCTGATGTTCTGGCTTGGTTTCATCTATAGTTTAGTGTTACGTATATTTAAGGATCGTTGAGGCATGTTAGAATCCTTGAATGTTTGATAAACCATAAATTTGGAACCTTACAGGCCTGTTGGTATCGGTACGTGTGTCCCTGTATCGATACGGGTAAGCATAATTTGGGGTTGTGTTTCAGTACTCGGGTACCTGTATTGGTACAGTTTAGTGTAATTCCGCTAGGCGTATCGATATGCGAGGAACTATATGGGTACGGTTTTGAGCTACTAGTATTTGGAAATTTGAGATGGGAAAAGGGTACTGATACACTTGCTCGTGTATCGATACGGGCTTCAGTTATTTCAGTTAAAGTGATTCTTGACGTTTTTGATTCATACATTTTAGTCCCTGGTTCTTGTGGATGCAATTGTATGGGTTTGGATAATCGTTTTGAGTTGAAATTTAACATGGATGCATGAAACATGACTAATTGAGGTTTGGTAACTTTGAATTTAATTATGTCCTTGTAATTTTCCAGAAATTATGTTTTGGTCCCTAAAGTGTTTACGTTAGCAATTGAGTTCCTTATCGTTGTCCGAATAGAATGAGAATTGAACCATTGCTTGCATGAACACCATAGGATCTAAATTGCATCTATACAAGATAAAAGAAAATATGGACTGTAACTCGAGTTCGTTATTTCGGGTTTGCTTCGCCAAACCCATTGTGATCCTCTTGATTCGGTCTGGAGTCTAAGCAGGGTCAAGTGGGTTATAGTGCAAGTTATCCAGAGGCAATCTGAGAAGCCTCGTAAGACCCCTGTTGAGTGGATTCACCATTTTGGGCCAAAGGATTTTGAAGGTTTGGGTGAAGATGACCCAATCATGGCTGACCAGTGGTTAAGAGACACTAAGAGGATTCTGAGATAGATGAGAGGGAGTTCGGAGGATGACCTCGATTGCATTGTCTCCTTTCTTAAAGGCAATGCACATGAGTGGTGGGAGACTGTTGAGTTGGGGATACAACCTGCACTTCTAACATAGGATGTCTTCTTGGATGAGTTTAGGAAAAATCACATCAGTGAGGTTCATATGGATGATATGAGAGATTAGTTCCTACATCTAGTTCAGGGGACAAGACAATGTTTGAGTACGAACATGATTTCCTATTGTTGAGTCGTTATGCCCTTAAGTTAGTTGTGACCCAGGAGTTGAGGTGTAAGAGGTTTAGACATGGATTGAAGGTTGACCTTCATATGCACGTGACAAGGGGTCCGGTTGGGACATTTTCTACGTTAGACAATAGTGCGAAGGAACTTGAACGACTTTAGGGTTCAACATCGTGTCAGATTGAGGACTCTAGAGGCCATGTTATAGGGACCCATGACATCATAGGTTCTTCTTAAGCTCCATCTTGGAGGTTCCCTACTTTAAGGGATACAAAGAGTTGCTTCGGATCACCTATCGAGGGATAGTTGGGGATCCAAACCGAGGGTTCGTAGTGGTTCATTGATTTCTGCTCTAGATGAGAGTACTAATGGTTCAGTTGGAGTGTCGCTTCCACTGGCTTGTGATATTTTTGGTGGACATCACCTTGAGGTGTGCTTCTTGCTTTGGAGGGTTTGCTATAGGTTCCATACACCAGGTCGTATGGCGAAGGACTGCTCAGTTATGGATGATGGTACACCAGTTCAGTTTCAGAGGTTGACTCCTTCTCGATATCGTCAGCATTTTTCTAGAGGCGGTGCTAAGGCATTGTCTTGACATCAGGGTGGAGGTGTTGTGAGATCCACCGTCAGTCGATGCTCGAGCCATTGCTAGATAGTCTACCGCTCAGGCCAGAGATGGCAACTTTGCCACCAATGATATATCAGGTACATGTGTTTCTTTTGGATTCAGTTTTTGCATTGATAGAAATTTGGTCTCGCGTTCATATAATGGTTTTTGGTTCTCGTTGGATAAGTGTTATGGTAAGATCTAGAGTTTGAAGTTGGATTCCTCATTTTGTCAAATTTGTAAGTGTTTGTTGGTAAGGTTTTTACCGTGGATGGTGAGTGAGGATTGAGAGTAACAGTCCCCATGGACTTGTTAGATTTACTCTCTCTAGTTAGTGGATGTTACCCTTGGTATAGGTCGATCCAGTGAGCATAACGTATGCCTTGATTTTCAAGCAACATACTCGAAGGTTTGGTGATCAAAATGAACCAGGTTGTTGGTAATAGGCGTGAGGAACCATTACCTCTTTAGCCTAAGTGTCGTGCTCCTACGATGTTACTTCAAGGAGAGCCTTGTAAGTTGCAAGACATTATTGACCCACGTAGTTGATACGAGGGTTGAGAGTCCGAGGCTTTAGAGTTGTAGAAGTTTAAGGGGATGTTGAGGTACTCTTCAAGGAATGAGGGGGATTTACCTCTTGATCGTGGATTAGAACCCATGATAAAGGTAATGTTGAGTTCGATGTTAGTGTCCATCACCTTGTGGTATGGCACCGACAGAAATTCTAGAGGGAGGACTCATTTTTAAAGTGAGTGCATACAAGTGTCTTCGCCATGTGGTTCACCTTGGGACGTGAATGTGTTGGTATGGCAAAGAGTGGCGGCGTTAAATGTTGTGAGCCGATGTATAACGAAGAAGGACAGTTACATGTTTCTCGAGGTTCATGATATGGTAATTGGTTGAAGAGTTTTGAGGTTTTCCGTACAATCGTTTAAAATTTGAGTATCGAAATTTGAGAATGTTCGAACCTTCAATTCGTGAAATCGTGTAATCATGAGTTAGCTTTCGTTCGAGTTGGGCGCGAGTTCCAGTAAAGTAAAGTTCTAATTCTCGTCTTGGTTGGTCAAGCCAGGAAGAAGGGCTTTTAATACAAGATAGATTGATGGTAGAATTCGGTTTTTGGAGTTCCGCTTGTTCTTGAAAATGTTGGTCCAGGGTGTAAATGATAGACAAAGAAGTGTTCCTAGTAGTATACCATTGAGGAGGTGTCGCGTTTTGGACACAGATGAGGTTTAAGTTCGAGAGTGTTGAACCACGTATGATGGTCGAAAGGATTGTTAACCGTGGTGAAGCTCATTTGAAGGGAATTCCTTGGGTTGATACTTTTACAATATCATTTGAGTCTATCCTATGTTGTTTGGTTTTAGGGTTCGTTGTGAGTGTGGCTCAATCAGTGGAAATGGATCATTGGGATTCATGAGAGAGGTGTTGAGGAGTTTAGTGTTAAGAGCTTGGCTAAGAAGTTTTGTAGGGGAATTTCAGAACCAAAGCAAACATTTGTGTGATGGAAAATATATGGAATCAGAGATGGTTGTACCGAGGGGTGTTCAAAATTACCCGACATGAACTACCCGACCAGACTACCCGAACATAAATAACTGGGTATTTACCCAGAATGTTTTTTTTACCCGAGTCGGGTACCAGGCCCGTCATTTTCTGGGTCGGGCCCGGGTAAAAAAATATGATTTTTTCGGGTACTTGGTTCCTAATTTTTTTATTTTTTTATTTTATTAGATTACTTAATATTTTTACTTTAGAACTATATTTAAATCCTTAAATTCATTCTATATTTGTATTATATGCTTTCATGTTTTAAATTTTTCAAAAATATATATTAATTTGTGAATATGTAAGATTCGATATGAAACAAACAAGAAGGTTTCTATATTGCATTTATGCATTAGTAGGTTTCTTTAAAAAATATGAGATTAGAAAAAAAATCACGATCGAGATTAATATTTTTAATGTCTTTCTTATGGTTATAAACTTCAAATCATTAACTTTTTTTGTTTGGATCATGTGTTATGAACTTTTAAGGTTTTTTATTTTAAAATAAAAAATAAAAAAACGAGAACAGGGTACTCGTACTCGATTTTACGGGTACCCAGGTTTAGTAGGTACCCAATAACCGGGTACCCGGTATTCACGGGTCAGGACACGGGCCAACAAATTTAATACCCGAAAAACCAGGTACCTAGATTTGAACACCCCTAGTTGTACCTCCTCCCCTCGTTTATATTTCGAGGACGAAATTTCATTTAGGAGGGGAGAGTTGTAACGATCCAAATTTCTGAGTCAACGCTTGGGTATTGACCAGGGTTATGGACCTTTATGTTGGTTGGAGTAATTTGACCCATTGGGTCAAGTTTGGGCCTTATTGGTTGAGATTTGAGCTACATAAGCTTGGGTAATGACCATTTTGTTACAAGGGTGAAATTTGAGGGTTTTATATTGGGATTTGACCCATTTTTAAATAAAAGGATGACCACCCTTTATTATTTTGTCTTTCACAAGAGGAAAGGGGGGACATAGTGATATCACCACCCTTTCTTCTTCTTCTTCTTCTTTCCTATTAACTCCTCAATTGAACCCTCATCTTCCAAAGCCTAAAAATCAAATATTTACCTTCCAAACCTTCATTTCGAGATTCATGAGTGAAGAAGAAATTAATCACCATTTCAAGAGCTTCATGAAAGTGGTCTTTTTTTCTTAAAAAGGTGAGTTCTCCATTTATGGGTTTATTTGGGGGTTTAGCTTTTGGGGCTTCTCCCATGTTTTCAAGGTTGTTAATCTATGGCCAGAATTCTTTTTAGTGCTTGGTTTAAGTCTTGATTCGTTTCCTTGTTGTGAGGTAAAATGAGGTGCTTTGGGGTTTATTCAAGTGGGAGCCAAAGAGAAGAAGTTGAAGATTGTGAGTGTGAGTGTGCAAGCAAATCCAATATTTGTTGCTTAAGGTTAATACATCTTTGACTCCTTCGATTCTTGAAGATCATAAAATGATTGCATTGCTTGATTTTGTTTTTAAGATTTCTAGTTTTGGTATTAAGGTAGCTTAAAGCTTCATTAATGGTGAAATCCGGGTTAAATGTTAATATGATGTAAAAAGGGTAGCAAACTAATCTAATTAACTCCCATAAGGTGTAGGATTGGGTTAAGGGGATAAAGGTTACGTTTTGGGGGCTTGGGAAGTGATTTCTCAAGCCTTGGAAGCCAATTCTGGGCTTCGGTATCAGTACACGGGGAACTCATACTGATACCTTATGTTATATATATTGAACACAAGTGATTTTTGAAGGGCGTATCGGTACGCCTAAGGGGGTATCGATACCCCTTGTTCCATTGAAATTCCAGTAGCAAAAAAGAGTATCGGTATGCGTGTGAATGTATCGGTACATGTGGGGTATCGGTACACGACCTTCGTGTACTGGTACGAGGTTGCTGGTTAAACTGCTTCACGTGTGAAGCTTGGTGCCGATATGCATAAGGTGGGTATTGTTACCTCTCCAAAATTATTGTTTTTAATGTCAATCTTACAATGTTTTTGCTTGTTTTTAGGTACATTTTATTGCATTAGGGTGTTAAAATCATGCATTTACATAAGGTGTTAGGAATTCTGTCTATCCCAATATGAAAAGTTGTTTTGTTGGCAATTTTGCAGGTTTAGCATAGTATTTGGCACAGAAAAGCAACACAGGAAGCAATGCCAGAGAGAATATCGAGTGTTGTTGGCACAGATGGACCAAACAATGCCAAGCACCGGTTGGTAGAGTAGTGAACTTGATGTCATGCCAAGAAGCTGTTGAACCCCAGAAATATAGGACCATATCAGGACGCGAAAAGATAGCAATTGGATTAATCTCCAAAAAATAGCGGATAAACTGGTGCCAAGTTCTATTGGCAGAAGAAAGCCAAGTGTAACCCCCTCGACCCGGTCTGGACGTTAGACCGAACCGAGCGGATCACACGAGGAATAATGAAGTAAACTGGGAAGTTTACTCCAATAAACAACCTTACTTTTTATTTTATCTTGTCTAGATGCTAATTATTATCTTAAGCGATAAACCTCGCAGCGGAACGATTTGCATCTCAAACAGACAACGATTAGGGACCCAATTGCATACAAATACATTTTAGGGACCATTTTGTAATTTTACCAAATTACAGGGTCTTATGCCATTTTTATGTTACCAACCCAAAATTAGTCACATTAAATGCCACCGTGTCAAATCTCAACTCAAACGGACACCAATAGGGCATTCAATTGCAAATCACAAGCATTTAGGGACCAAATTGTAAATTTGGTAAATTGTAAGGATTTAATTAAAAATAGGTTTATCAATCCTTAATTAATCAGGTTCCATGCATACATGTCCAATATCAGCTATAAAAGATCATCCAAACCCAATCAAATGCATGCATAACAAACAGGGGACCAAAACAAAAGAATCCAAACCTTTGATAACAAAAATAACCAACTTACCTACTAAGCGTATGGATACGGCTCCATAGGGTATCGACACGCGAGGGCGTATGGATACGGTCATGATAGTGTATTGATACTGTATTTTCCAGAACCAAAAGAGCGTATCGATACACTTTCATACGTATCGATACGGGTCCAAAAATACATTATATTGTATCGATACCCATGGGCCTGAAATGCCCAAAAATGCTGGTTTTTCAGATTTTAATCCAAACTAAACCATTCCAACAACCTTCTATCATGCATACAACATATTTAAACATCAAACCACAATCATACATGGCAATTCCAATATCATAATATGTCAATATACATCAAAGGAATCTATAGGCATGCAACCTATGCAAAATAGCCATCCAAAGGTCAAAACGCAAATCAAAGCATAAACCAACAAGAAAAAGTCATTTACAAGTCATTAAGGGCATAACAAACTTGCCCCAAAACAGGGAATCTCAAAACACATCTCCCAAAACATAAAGGCATCCTCTCATTGCCAACTATTATTACTAATAAGCAAATGTAAAACCATACTTGAGCTTAATCCCACTCCTTGGAATCCTTCTTGCCTCTTTGCTACCCAAATATGCTAATTCTTTGCATTGTTGGAAATAGAGAGCGTAAGCACAAATGCTTAGTGAGGGATGCTCTAAAACAAACCAACAACAACAATGCATTTTAAAACCATTTCTCATTTAGAAATCTCTATCTCATCATGCTCTTTCTATCTCATGCTTGAAATCATAGTCAAAGCAAAACCACATCGTTTTAAACCACATGTACCATCTATCTCATGCATTCATCAAAATGCAAAATCTCAAGGCAAAGCCTCAGATGCTTAAATCTCATAAAGCATTTCTCAAATCATATTCTCATATGCAAAACACCATGCATAAAATCATTTATAAACAAGGTACATGTGAATCTCATATATTGGCATTTTAGCAACATTACTCGGATATGCGGATAGCTTGACGGAATCTCACATCGTCAAGTCCTACCCCGGTGGAATCTCACATCACCGGACTCTCATTGTGGCATCTCTCATTGCCACAAAGCTTGGGTGTTTCACCAAGACCTACCGTGGTGGAATCTCTCATCACCACACTCTCACTTTGGAACAGGATGGCACTACCCCCATTGCCTGAACCGAAGAGCACGTACGAATTTTGTATATTATAGTGCACTTCTCATCCTATTGGTCGACCAATTATATCTTGTAACAATAATCTCATCTCATGCCAATATACTCACTTTTAAACATCATTTACCTACTATTTTTAATGCATAAACACATATCTATGTCATCCCATTTCAAAACATAAACATTGCATAGCATTTTCTCAAATAGTTCTATCTCATTGAAATATCAATTTCATCTCATGGGATCATTAAAATCATCACATCATTTCTCAAAACATGCATAAAACAGAAGGTGTAATTCTATCTTCAAAACAAGAGCATGGTCATAAAACGAATGGGATAAAAAATGTGAAACGAGAGTGAAGCATCTCAAACTTACTTCCGGGCTTAGATTAGTTTTTCAAATTCAATCTAAACCCCCAAACCTTGCTTTCAAGTCTTTGAAAGGCTTTAAAACCAATTCCACTCACCGACAATGCCACACTCGCTTTGCTGAAGCGTAATCAAGCTTCCAGAGCCCCCGGAACTTCACCAATCTCATCCAATATGTTCTCCCCTATTTGTAACACACAAGAATAGAGGATTAATGCATCTCAATGCATTAAAACCACCAACAATCAAAGCTACCTCACTGCTCTGCCTAAAAACGTCAAAACGAGTATTCAAAACAACCGAAAACACCTTTGATTGCTCCACAAATCTTACCCAGCCATATCTAACACTTCCCTCCAATTTTAATCATCAAATAACATCCAAAAACTATCTAATCACGTCCTTTTACCTCCAACAACTCAGATTTCTCACTAACACCACAAAAACCCAATCCAACAGCCTAAACTACTAGAGATCCAATCTATTTCGGGATTATTATGATAAAACCTCTATTTTAACATCATTTAACATTCAAATCATAACTAAAATCAATCTTAAATCATACAAAACAGTAGCAGTACGAAAATCCTTAGAAGTCACCTTTTAAAGCTAGATTCATTAATTTTCATCAATTAAATCACAAAACATTGTTAATAACCACATTTAGAGAGCCAAAGACTTGTGAATTTCATTAAAGAACCTTGACTAGAGGAGTTGAACGAATCTTACCTCTAACCTTTGCATTTTCCTTCAATTGACAAGATTTTGTAGATATCCTTCAAGATTTCTTTGAGAATAATGATGGAAAAACTTAGGAAATCATTTGTGAAACAAAAAGAAGTTAAAAGTTGAAGATCTATGGAACTTTAGAGAGAAAATAGAGTGGTTGGCTATTTAGAAAATGAGAGAATGAAAGCTACGTAAATTAGCCTTTTAGATAATTAAAATCCCTTTTTATAAAAATCTTCTTTTTATTTCCTTTTTATTAAATCATTTAAAATGGTCAAATTAAAGGAAAAAGTTCATTAATTAAATGGTAGCTCCCTAAAGATTCTAAGTTTTGGCCATCTTTCAAAATAGTCCTTAAAAACAGATTTTGCACTTTTTACAAAATAGTCACTAAACCGAAATTTCGATCTTCCAAAATCCATTTTCTAAAATTGCATTTACCAAACCTTTCTATACATTTTAGAAGATTTTAAGAATTTTTCCCATAATTTTATCATATCTTGAACTACGTTTTCCCTAAACCGCTCTCAAAAACTCAGATCTCTAATCTACGCTCTACAAACCTCGAATTGACCTCAAATTCTTCTAGGCCCAAATTCGAGGCGTTACAACTCTCCCCCACTTAGGAAATTTCGTCCTCAAAATTTTACCTAATGGAAAAAGATAAGGAAACTGCTTCATCATGTTATCATTCCTTTCCCACGTGGCTTCCTCAACACCACGATGTCGCCACAAGACCTTGACCAACTCAATGGTCTTATCGCGAAGAACCTTACTGTCCAAATCCAAGATCTCAACTAGTTCTTCATCATAGGATAAATCCATATTCAAATCAATCTCCTCAACAGGCATAATATGAGACGGATCCGATCTATACTTCCGAAGCACGGATACATGGAAAACATCATGTATCTTCTCGAACTCAGAAGGCAACCTCAATCTATAAGCAGCAGGTCCAACACGTTCAAGCACCTCATATGGTCCAATAAACTTCAGACTCAACTTGCCCTTTCGGCCAAATCTCATCACCTTCTTCCAAGGCGAAACCTTCAAAAACACTTTATCACCTACAACATACTCAATCTCCTTACGCTTCAAATCTGCATAAGACTTTTACCGATCCGAACCCGCTTTCAACCCCTCACTAATAAGCTTCACTTTTTTCGTAGTGCCCTTAAGCATATTAGGCAAAGAAACCAACTTTTGCCCTGCCTCCGCCCAACAAAGAGGTGTTCTACACTTCCTTCCATACAAGGCCTCTTAAGGAGCCATTTGAATGATCGCCCGATAATTATTACTGTAAGCAAACTCCACCAAAGGTAACTGTTTCTCCCAAATGTAACTGTTTCTCCCAAGAACCTTGGAAATCAATGATGCAACATCTCAACATGTCTTCCAACACTTGGATAACTCTCTCAGACTGACCATCCGTTTGAGGATGATACGAAGTAATGAAATTCAAACGCGTATCTAATGCTTGATATAGACACTCCCAAAACCTTGCTGTGAAACGTGGATCTCGATCTGAAACAATGGACTTAGGCACCCCATGTAACTTCACAATCTCAGAGATGTACTAATCCGCCAACTTGTCTAACGTATACGTAGTATGTACCACCAAGAAATGTGTACACTTCTTAAAACGATCAACAATCACCCAAATGGAATTCTTCTTGGATGGTGTTAAAGGTAAACTCGTCAGGAAATCCATGATGATTCTCTCTCATTTCCATTCCGGAATCTTCAACGGTTGCAACAATCTAGAAGGAAACTAATGCTCAACTTTAACTTGTTGACAAACCATGCACTTACTAACAAAATCAGCCCCATCTTTTTTTAAACCAACCCAATAGTATTCATCCTTCAACCCACGATACATCTTTGTACTACCAGGATGCATAGCAAAAGGACTACTATGCATTTCAATCAAAATAGTGTGTCTCAACTCAACATCCTCTGGCACAACTATTCGACTCTTAAATCACAAAACACCAACATCATTGAAACAAAAGTTCGTTGGATTTCCTTCCGCAATGTCCTAAACTCTTATGGCCAGTGTAAATTGTACACTTTTCACCATAAAGGTAATGCCTCCAAATTCTCAAGGCAAACACCACCGCAGTCAACTCGATGTCATGCGTAGGGTAATTACGCTCGTGCACCTTTAATTTCTGAGACGCATAAGCTACCACCCTACCTTCTTACATCAACACACATCCCAAACCAACATAGGATGCATCGCTATAAACTACAAACCCTTTACTTGATTCAGGTTGAATCAAGATAGGAGCTTGCGTCAACGCTTCCTTAAAATTCTCAAAAGCTTGTTGCCTAACCTCCATCCACTCGAACCTAACATCCTTTTGCAACAACTTCGTCAAGGAGCAGCAATCTTTGATAAACCATCCACAAACTTGCGGTAGTATCCCTCCAAAACCAAGGAAACTACGCACCTCATGAACCGACTTAGGCGACTTCCAATTCATCATTGCCTCCACCTTTTGAGGATCGACCTAAATCCCTTTGGCCGACACTACATGTCCAAGAAAACAACTTCCTTAAGCCAAAACTTGCACTTGCTCATCTTAGCATAAAGTTGATTCTCCAAAAAGACTTGCAACATAATCTGTAAATGCTTATCATGAGGATCGACCTAAATCCCTTCGGCCGACACTACATGTCCAAGAAAACAACTTCCTTAAGCCAAAACTTGCACTTGCTCATCTTAGCATAAAGTTGATTCTCCAAAAAGACTTGCAACATAATCCGTAAATGCTTATCATGATCGTCCTCGGTACAAGAGTACACGAGAATGTCATCGATAAACACAACTACAAACCTACCCAAAAACTCATAATGCCCGTACCTTGTACGAAAAGTAGTTTTAGGCACATTCTCATCCCTTACCTTCAACTGGTAATATCCGGATCTTAGATCAATCTTAGAAAACACTGATGCACCTCGAAACTGATCAAAAAGATCATCAATCCTTGGCAAAGGATACTTGTTCTTGATTGTCAATTGACGATAATCTATACGCATTCGCATCATGCCATCTCTCTTCTTCAAAAACAATATCGGTGCACCCCAATTTGAAACACTAGGCCTAATGAAACCTCGATCAAGCAACTCTTGAAGTTGCATCTTCAACTCCTTCAACTCTTCCAGAGCCATTCTATAGGGAGCAGTAGACACTGGAGTCGTATTTTCATACAGCTCAATGCCAAACTCAACCTCTCTTTTCGGTGGCAAACTAGGCAACCCTTCCGGAAATACACCCAGAAACTCACATACCGTACGTATGTCCTATACTCGCACCTCCTTTATACTTGGATTCATCACAAAAGCTAGGAAAGCTTCACATCCCGAACGCATCAACCGACTCGCTTCAAGAGCCGAAACCACATTAGATAAGAATTTCACATTCTCGCCTACAACTACCACTTCATAATCATCGGCAAGTTTCAACGAAACTCGCTTAACCAATCCATACCAAGAATCACATCAAAACCATAGAAAGGCAACTCTATAAGATCAACCTCAAACACACAACCCTGAACAGTCAAAGGACTTCTCCAATGTTGGAACTTTGCCAACGGAATTACAACGTAAGAAAATTTTCTCAACGTACTTCATTAGCAGCAACTAATCTCAGAAAAGACCTCGTATTCCAAACATCGACCCCGAAAAACACTTTAAACATCTTATTTACTCCTCAAAATTTAAAAGAATCTTTTTGCGAAAGTTAATTTACACCTCATCTTCATCGGTCCCCGAGAAATCATCTGTAAGTGTGAACACATGCGTGTATGCCAACTACATGCCTTCGTAGATGCCTATGCATATGTATGCAAAAATTTCTAATGTCGTGCTCAAATGCATGCATGTAATGACTTATTTAAATATATACTTATAAGTGCTTTGTATTGTGCATGATTAATGATTCACACTTACCTAAAATATTCTCGGACTACTCACTTGCAACCAAATTCACATCCCCACAGCGCCTCAGACATCTCTGCCAAAATTTACACTCATCCACCTCTAGAATGAAAGCTTCAACGTAAAGACTACTCCACATCTTGATTTTAAGTCAAGATTTGCTTTGGTGCATCATTGCACACAAAACCGCTACCACTCTTGTTAAACTTAAACCCAAGTATTCTCAAAATACTTGATTCTTCTCAACCTCGAATGCCACTAAGACATTCTTCATCTACACGCCAAAATACTAAACCAAAACATCACCATTATCGATGATTACCGCACTGATGCTACAAGAAAGGAAATCTCGAACAAATATTTCTACAACCACATTCTCATCTTACACACTACTTTAAACAAACCACGTCTCAAGGCTCACATCACTTGTGTTCCACTGTCGCTAAATCTAGTGATCGCTAGTTCATTTGCACAACTAAACCTCATATTCAGAAACAATCATGTTTCCTTGCACCAAAGACATAAACTCTCGCTTCTTCTCATCAATATCTCCAAAGAACTCCCCAAATAACATCAGCAGGTTCTATACTTGCAGTGATGGTCACCCACCACGTATAAGCATCTCCGTGAAGTAAAGAGACGACGCACCCCAACTTTTGCACATCATTGCAACTCATCTAATCAAGAATCTTTCGGGTGCTCTCAACATTCTCATTAATCTCATTCTCAATCACACTACGCACCTTGGCTCTAAGCTCTCGTCTTGGTCCCATTATCAAAACAGTTTAGCTAAAAAGAATGCAACAATAAAACAATTGGGCTAGCCAAAGCAAGAATCCAAGGTGCTCAAGTTTACTTTTAAAACCAAAATCCTCCTTACGTTAGTAATAATATGGAAATGGGTACCATTATTCTCTCCCCCCAACATCATATTACAATTATCAATCATGTTATCAAACATCGTGCATTTCACACATATCAAACAATGATCAAAACATAGCATAACCAATCACCTTGCATAGCATTCATCAAGGATTCAACCAAACAACAATATCACATCAATCTTACCTCCCAATTCTTTCGAAACATGGCTCTGATACCACCAAATGTAACCCCTTCAACCCAGTCTGGACGTTAGACCGAACCAAGCGGATCACACGGGGAATATTGAAGTAAACCGGGAAGTTTACTCCAATAAACAATCCTATTTTTTATTTTATCTTGTCTAGATTATCATTATTATCCTAAGTGATAAACCTCGCAGCGGAACGATTTGCATCTCAAGCAGACAACGATTAGGGACCCTATTGCATACAAACACATTTTATAGACCATTTTTATGATTTTACCAAATTACATGGTCTTATGCCATTTTCATGTTACCAGCCCTTACTTAGTCACATTACATGCCACCGTGTCAAATCTCAGCTCAAACGGACACCAATAGGGCATTCAATTGTAAATCACAAGTATTTAGGGACCGAATTATAAATCTGGTACAACTCTAAAAGATCATCCAAACCCAATCAATTGCATGCATAACAAACAGTGACCAAAATAGAAGAATCCAAACCTTCGATAACCAAAATAACCAACTTACCTACCAAGCGTATCGATACGGCTCCATAAGGTATCGATACGCGAGGGCGTATGGATACATCATGCTTTGCTTGGATTTCTTCTTCTGGTTATGGTGGCGTTTCTGTCTTGGCAGACTCAACCTGGACAGGAGATACTGGTACAGTGGCATTGGATTATATAAGAGTATGGACTGAATGAGAACTGGCTGGCATATCATCGTTGGAAAAGATATCAGTGGGGAACTTAGGGGAGGCTGGTAAGACACCCGGGGACATTCCTTCAAGAGTCTTCCTGATGGCATTGTCTCTGGCATAAGTATAATGCCAGAGCTTGATGTTTTGCTCCTCAGATTTCTCTAATTTTTAGAAAATGATTTTCTGGCGTAGGAGTCTCAGGCTCTGCCTTTGAGGCCTTGGGCTTGGGCATCGGCTCTGTTGCCTTTCCCTTGCCCTTGTCCTTTGACTCGGTCGCCTCCACATGCCAGGCGTAATATTTTTCCCTTGATTTCTTGAACCTTGTCCGTATCAATCTTTGATACGCCATGTTTCATACAAATATTAGAAATCAATAAAGGGAAAAGCAAACTACCACTGCTTTTTGTAACCCCCTTAACCCGACCTAGACGGTTGACCCGAATTAAGAAAGTCACACGGGGAAAACCAAAGTCAACCCGAAAGTCAACCTTGATTAACGACCCTTTTTTTTTCTTTTTACTCTTGTCTAGATGCAAATTAAACCTTAAATGTGATCATACAACAGCATACTCAAAGATCATAAACATCAGAGATCAAACAGGGACCCAATTGAACAAATTACAACTTTAGGGACCAAATTGTAATTTCTGATAAATATGAGGACTTAACCCAAATTAAAGTTACCAGCTTGTAATTAGTCAGGTTTCATGCTTCACTGTGAAATTTCAGCTCAAAAGGACATCCCAAGCTCATACAATTGCACAAACAAGATTCAGGACCAAAACGCAAACAATTCAAAACATTTAACTGCCAATGTCAGCCCCTAACGGTCACCCGTTCCGAAACAGGCACAGCCCGTTTCGAAACGCGGGCCGTTCCGCAACGCGTATCGCAACACGGGCTGGCAGTAACCAAACCGTTTCGGAACGGTCCCTCCCGTTTCGGACGCCTGGGCTTGTTTAAGGCACCTGTTCCGAAACGGGTGATACTGTTCTGAAACACCTGCACAGATTGCCCAAAAATGCATTCTTAAACATGCAATTAAACATCCAATCATGCTCCAATTGCCACCAAACTTTACCAGCATGCAATTCAACATATATAAGACATACTTGCATCAACAATTCATCAAAACAACATCATATACGAAAAGCCCCAAATCTATAGGCATGCTTCCTACACAAGCAAGCCATACAAGCATAAACTTCCAATTCAAGCATATAAAGGCCAAACACTAAAACCAGCATTCTCATCAACATTCAACATACTTAGGGAGTTCAAAACCTCTCCCAAAACATACACATAGGTCCCCCATTGCCAAATTACCAAAAGCTAAATGAACTTAGGAAAACCTTCCATACTTTGAGCTTTACCACCACTTGATTGCTTGCCTTCCTTGCTGCCCTCAAAGTACTTTAATGTTCTGCATTATTGAATTAAGAAAACGAAAGAGAGCGTAAGCAAAAGCTTAGTGAGGAAAGCTCAATAAAACCATTCAATAATGCAATTATAAAACATTTATAAATCATGCTTCAAATCAACATTTGCACATGCTCAAAAGCATACTTTAAACAAGCATCTCATGCTTCATATCATAACATGTCATATTGGCCACAAGTGATAAGTTCCATTTCTTTAAAAACAAGTTCATCAACTTTCACCCCAAGGACTTTTAAACACCTTGGCCCCAAGGACTTTTAAACACCTTGGCCCATGGACTTTTAACCACCATGGAAAGGACCACACAAGGACTTTTAACCACCTTTGTGTCCGTGTCAAGTTTCACCCCAAGGACTTTTAAACACCTTGGCCCCAAGGACTTTTAAACACCTTGGCCCCATAGACTTTTAAACACCATGGCCCCATGGACTTTTAAACACCATGGAAAGGATCACACAAGGACTTTTAACCACCTTTGTGTCCATAACAAGAACCATCCAAGGACTTTTAACCACCTTGATGTTCTTAAGTAAACAATGCTCACTCAAGGACTTTTAACCACCTTAGTGCCCTTAATCTTTTCAAAACATCACTTGCCAATATACATCATTTTCATCAATTAATCCACTGTTTTAAAGCATTAAACCAAGCCATATTCATCATGCATTTAAAAGCATCAAACCACATTTTATCAATGTACAAAAACAATGAACTCTTACCTTGAGCTTCCTTCAACATATGGCTTATAAAAACAGCAAATACCATGCTAAATCATGATTTCAAAACAGTATTTAAATCATGCAATAAATCACATTGCATCACAACAAAATCATGGCCATCACTAGAGAGTACTTTCCGAAAACTTACACTTGAGCTTAGCAAAGTTGTTTAGACTTAAACTAAGCTCCCAAGACATTGGTTTCAAAGCCGAAAACCCAATTTCACTCACCGATTCCACTTCGCCTCTTGCCGAAGCACCAAATCAAGCTTCCGGATCAACAACTCTTGGATCCAAAGATGCCTCCCCTGTTTTAACACATCAAAGCAGAGGATTAATGCATCATCATGCATTAATTGCTTCAATGAAAGCACCTAAACTCGCTGCTCTCATCCACACTCCATTTTCGGCTACCAAACACAACCGAAAATGCATCCAAACCACTTCTCAACAAAGCCCAGCCATAAACCATCAAAACCTAACATCCTTTAACATCTAAAAAGAGCCTATTAACATCCTTATACCTCCAGCAACACCAGATCCACAAGATCACCTCAAAAACAACCAAGAAACACAAGCTAAACTTAGGAAACTCAACCTATCCGGGATTGCATTAATCAAAACTCAATTCCTTATCAATTTAATGTTCAAATATCATCAAAAACACATCTCAAATCACAGATTTAACAGATCAAACGAAAATCACCAAAAATCACCAAATCTTGCATTATAAGCCAAGATCCATTTCTCAACTCAAAAGCCTTTAATAAAACATCAATTAAGGATTGAAAACTTAGGAATTTCAGTAAAGAACTGATAGTTTAGAGGAGAAGGACGTTCTTACCTCCAAACTTGAGTTTCTCCTCTTTTTGGAATCAAAAACCTTGATGAATCAAGTAGCAAATGATGAGGTTTTGTAGATATGTTGATTAGGAATCAAAAGAGAGTTGAAAGGAGAGATTTAGGAGAGAAAATCAGAAACAATTCTCTGGAAAGAAGGTGTTTGGGTTGAGAGAAAATGAGAGAAAGGAAAATTGGAAAGTTAGTTAACAAAATAGCCAAAATGGCTTTCCCTCCACTTTTGATATGTTTTAAAATCAGAATATAGCTTAAAATATCTTAGAAAAATCTGGAGAAACTACTTTTGGAATAATAGCTCCTTAAAGATTCAAAGTTCCAACCTTTTCGAAAACAATAACCAAACTTTCAAAAATTACATTTTGGTCACTAGCCCAAAATGTCACCCTTCCAAAACTCATTTTCCAAAATTGATTTCACAGTTCACTTAATTATACTAAAAGATGATTTTAGAACATTTTTCCATATTTTTAATGCAACCCGAACTAGGCTTTCCTAATTTCACCCTTTTAGATTCGAACAGCACTTTGACCAAACCGGTCAACGCCTAAAACTCCTAAGCCCAAAACCTGGGCGTTACAACTCTCCCCCCTTAAGAAATTTCGTCCTCGAAATTTACCTGAAGGAAAGAGATAAGGAAACTGCTTCAGCATGTCTTCCTTCCGCTCCCACGTGGCTTCCTCAACACCTCGATGCTTCCACAACACCTTCACCAACTCAATGGTCTTGCCACGAAGAACCTTGCTATCCGAATCCAGAACCTTCACCGGTTCCTCATCATAGGTCAAATCCGGATTCAAAACCACTTCCTCCACAGGCATCACATGCGAAGGATCAGATCTATACTTCCAGAGCATAGAAACATGGAACACATCATGAATCTTCTCCAACTCTTGAGGTAACCTCAACCGATACGCAACAGGACCCACACGCTCAACCACCTCATATGGTCCAATGTACCTAGGGCTCAACTTACCCTTCCGGCCAAACCTCATCACCTTCTTCCAAGGCGAAACCTTCAAGAACACACGGTCACCCACCGCATACTCTATCTCCTTACGCTTCAAATCCGCGTAAGACTTTTGCCGATCAGAGGCAGCCTTCAACCGCTCACAAATGAGCTTCACCTTCTCGGTGGTCCCTTTCAACAAAGCCGACATCGAAACCAACTTTTGACCAGTTTCAGCCCAACAAAGAGGAGTCCTACACTTCCTCCCGTACAAAGCCTCATAAGGTGCCATCTGTATACTCGCCTGATAACTATTGTTATAAGCGAACTCAACCAAAGGCAGATGCTTCTCCCAAGAACCTTGGAACTCAATCACGCAGCACCTCAACATATCCTCCAAAATCTGGATAACTCTCTCAAACTGACCATCCGACTGAGGATGATAGGATGTACTAAAATGCAATCTTGTACCCAGAGCTTGATGCAAACACTGCCAGAAACGCGATGTGAACCTCGGATCCCTATCCGACACAATCGACTTAGGCACACCATGCAGCCTCACAATCTCAGCAATGTACAGCTCTGCCAGCTTATCCAAAGAAAACGTAGTATGCACATGCAAGAAATGCGCACACTTCGTCAGGCGATCCACAATCACCCAAACAGAATTCTTCTTCGATGGAGACAAAGGTAAACCAGATACAAAATCCATGGTAACCCTTTCCCGCTTCCATTCAGGGATTTTCAACGGTTGCAACAACCCAGAAGGAACCTGATGTTCAGCCTTAACTCGCTGACACACCAAACACTTGCTCACAAACTCCGCAACATCCTTCTTCAAACCCACCCAATAGTACTCATCACGAAGATCACGATACATCTTAGTACTACCAGGATGCATAGCAAAAGGACTACTATGACCTTCAGTCAGAATAGCACGCCTCAACTCAGCATCATTGGGCACTACTATCCGACTCCCAAAACACAACACACCATCATCATTAAAACAGAAATCCGAAGGCCTACCCTCCGCGATATCCTGAACATGAGACACCAAGGAATCATCCAACAACTGCTTATCCTTGATCAACTGAACCAACGATGGTTTCACCTGCAACTCAGCAACAAGACCACCATCTCGCGATATGCTCAAGCTAGCAAACATAGCTCTCAGCACAACAGCTACCTTCCTACTCAAGGCATCCACAACAACATTAGCCTTTCCAGGATGATACTCAATCGTCAGATCATAATCCTTGAGCAACTCCAACCAACGCCGTTGCCTAAGATTCAACTCCTTCTGTGACATCAGATACCTCAAGCTCTTGTGATCCGTGTACACAGTACACTTCTCACCATACAGATAATGCCTCCAGATCTTCAGAGCAAAAACCACTGCAGCCAGCTCAATATCATGCGTAGGGTAATTGCGCTCATGCACTTTCAACTGCCGCGATGTATAAGCCACCACCTTACCCTCTTGCATCAGCACACACCCCAAACCAACATAGGACGCATCACTATAGACCACAAACTCTTTCCCTGATTCAGGCTGAACCAAGATAGGAGCTTGCGTCAAAGCCACCTTCAGCTTCTCAAAAGCCTGCTGTCTCGCTTCCGTCCACTCATACTTAACATCTTTTTGCAACAACTTTGTCAAAGGAGCAGCAATCTTGGAAAAACAATCCACAAACCTTCGGTAGTATCCCGCCAAACCAAGGAAACTACGGACCTCATGAACAGACTTAGGAACTTTCCAGTTCATCACCGCCTCGATCTTCTGAGGATCAACACGAATCCCCTCAGCTGAGACCACATGCCCAAGAAACACCACCTCCTTAAGCCAGAACTCACACTTGCTCAGCTTAGCATAAAGCTGATTTCCAACAAAGCTTGCAGCACAATCCTCAAATGCTCTTCATGCTCCTCCTCAGTACGCGAGTACACAAGGATATCATCAATGAACACCACAACGAACTTGTCCAGGTATTCATGAAACACACGATTCATCATGTCCATGAAAGCAGCAGGAGCATTTTTCAAACCAAACGGCATCACAAGGAACTCATAATGCCCATACCTTGTCCTGAAAGCTGTCTTAGGCACATCCACATCCTTCACCATCAACTGGTAATACCCTGACCTCAAGTCAATCTTAGAGAACACAGCAGCTCCCCGAAATTGATCAAAGAGATCATCAATCCTCGGCAAAGGATACCGATTCTTGATAGTCAACTTGTTCAGCTGACGGTAATCAATGCACATCCTCATAGTGCCATCTTTCTTCTTTACAAACAAGACCGGTGCTCCCCAAGGTGACACACTCGGCCGGATGAAACCACGATCAAGCAACTCTTGCAACTGCGTCTTCAGCTCCTTAGGTGCCATTCTATAGGGAGTAATGGACACATGAGTTGTATTCTCATACAGCTCAATTCCAAACTCCACTTCGCGATTAGGAGGTAAACCAGGCAACTCCTCAGGAAAAACACCAGGAAACTCCTTCACAACTCTGATATCTTGCACCCTCAACTCCTTAGAACTAGGGTTCATCACAAAAGCTAGATAAGCCTCGCAACCTTGCCTCAGCATCCTGCTCGCCTCCAAGGTAGAAACAACATTGGCAAGAAACTTCACATTCTCACCAACCACAACAACTTCATAATCATCCGCAAGCTTAAGCGAAACACGCTTATTTTCACAATCCACAACAGCACGATGCTCAGCAAGCCAATCCATACCAAGGATCACATTAAAACCATAAAAGGGCAACTCCATAAGATCAACATGAAAAACATGTTCTTGAACAACCAAGGGACACCTTCTATAAAGCTTCCGAGTCACAACAGTTTCACCAAAAGAACTAGTGACACGAACACCAACACCCAAAGACTCAACAGGCAAACCAAGCAATTCAGCATGCTCACGCAAAATGTATGAATGCGTAGATCCAGAATCAATCAAAGAAAGCAATGACAAGGATTGCAAAGTAAAGGTACCTGCAATCACATCCGCATCATTCCTCCCTTCACGCTGAGCATACACCCTCGCTTGACCTCCACCTTCAGGCTGAATAGCCACAACATGGGCCACTCCACGACCACCTTCCTCTCTCCTCTGGAAATTACCACGGCCGCGCCCACGACCTCTCTATGGTGCAGCAACAACAGGAGCACGCATCTGATCACCAGCAAACCTAGGACAATCTCGCCTCAAGTGGTCTGCAGAACCACAATTCCAGCATCCATTACCAGCTGCTACAACAGGAGCTTGCACCTCTCTCACAGCACGAGGGCAGTCACGCTTCATGTGACCACGTGAACCATAGATCCAACAAGCACTAGGGTCAGCTCTAGCATTACCCCCTCTAGCAGGTGCACCACCACCTCCCTTAGCTGAGGACTGATACCTCTGATCTCGTCCCCTCTTGTTCCGTCCACCACCGGAACTATACTCAGCAGCTCTCTTGCCAGAACTTGCTCCAGCACCTTTCGCAGATAAACCCAAATTCATCTCAATGTCCTTGGCTCGGCCCACCAACACATCAAAATCATCATATTCGGTGGCCAGCACATACATCTTAACATCTGTCACAAGACCATAACGGAACCTCTCGCACCTTGCCCGCTCATCAGGTATCAACTCAGGTGCATATTGACTGAGTCGCACAAACTGCACCTCATACTCAGCCACACTCATGCTCCCTTGGGTAAGAGACATGAATTCACGCTTCTTCTCATCAAGATATCTCACACCAAGATATCTCCGCTTGAACACATTCTGAAAGAATGTCCAAGTCACATCAGCTTCAACCATCCCAGCTATGGTGGTCGTCCACCACGTATACGCATCGTCCTGCAGCAAGGACACAACACAACCCAGCTTTTGCACATCCGTGCAGCTCATCTGACCCAAGATTCGCTTGGTACTCTCTAGCCAAGCTTCCGAACTCTCAGCAGACATACCCCTGAACTCAGTCCCACCAAGACTGCGCAGACGCTCCAAAGGTAGTCTAACTCCAGCATCTCCCTGATGCCCAGCTCCTTGAGCTCCAGCTACTGCTGCTCGAAAAGCACCCGCAATAGCTTGTACTAACATCGTCATATCAGGCATAGCTTGCCCCTGACCAACCTCTGGTCCAGCAGCTCCAGCACCAGCTGCAGCTTCAGCTCTTCCTCCCTCAGCACCACCACCACCAGGTGGAGGAGGAGGTAACACCGCACTACCCGTGTTTTCCTCGTTCTCATTCTCATTAGGAGCCGTAGCTCGCACACTACCTCGTAACTCTCTACGTGGTGCCATACTTTTACCATGCAATAACAATGCAAATAAAACAAAGTCAGGCCCAGCAAGGTAAGCAATCCAAGTATTCAAGCTCAATTTCATTCAAAATCAACATCATTTCATTAGCTTTGATTTGGCAATGGGTACCCACATCATGCTACATCACAGCATACAACTCAGTTGCATCCAAATCACAAGCCACTAAACATGCTTTCAACCAACAAGCACACAAGGCATACATACTTCAATCATGCACACATTCATTCCCAATTACTCGAGAACTCAGCTCTGATACCACCAAATGTAACCCCCTTAACCCGGCCTAGACGGTTGACCCGAATTAAGAAAGTCACACGGGGAAAACCAAAGTCAACCCGAAAGTCAACCTTGATTAACGACCCTTTTTTTTCTTTTTACTCTTGTCTAGATGCAAATTAAACCTTAGATGTGATCATACAACAGCGTACTCAAAGATCATAAACATCAGAGATCAAACAGGGACCCAATTGAACAAATTACAACTTTAGGGACCAAATTGTAATTTTTGATAAATATGAGGACTTAACCCAAATTAAAGTTACCAGCTTGTAATTAGTCAGGTTTCATGCTTCACTGTGAAATTTCAGCTCAAAAGGACATCCCAAGCTCATACAATTGCACAAACAAGATTCAGGACCAAAACGCAAACAATTCAAAACATTTAACTGCCAATGTCAGCCCCTAACGGTCACCCGTTCCGAAACAGGCACAACCCGTTTCGAAACGCGGGCCGTTCCGCAACGCGTACCGCAACACGGGCTGGCAGTAGCCAAACCGTTTCGGAACGGTCCCTCCCGTTTCGGACGCCTGGGCTTGTTTAAGGCACCTGTTCCGAAACGGGTGATACTGTTCCGAAACACCTTGCACAGATTACCCAAAAATGCATTCTTAAACATGCAATTAAACATCCAATCATGCTCCAATTGCCACCAAACTTTACCAGCATGCAATTCAATATATATAAGACATACTTGCATCAACAATTTATCAAAACAACATCATATACGAAAAGCCCCAAATCTATAGGCATGCTTCCTACACAAGCAAGCCATACAAGCATAAACTTCCAATTCAAGCATATAAAGGCCAAACACTAAAACCAGCATTCTCATCAACATTCAACATACTTAGGGAGTTCAAAACCTCTCCCAAAACATACACATAGGTCCCCCATTGCCAAATTACCAAAAGCTAAATGAACTTAGGAAAACCTTCCATACTTTGAGCTTTACCACCACTTGATTGCTTGCCTTCCTTGCTGCCCTCAAAGTACTTTAATGTTCTGCATTATTGAATTAAGAAAACGAAAGAGAGCGTAAGCAAAAGCTTAGTGAGGAAAGCTCAATAAAACCATTCAATAATGCAATTATAAAACATTTATAAATCATGCTTCAAATCAACATTTGCACATGCTCAAAAGCATACTTTAAACAAGCATCTCATGCTTCATATCATAACATGTCATATTGGCCACAAGTGATAAGTTCCATTTCTTTAAAAACAAGTTCATCAACTTTCACCCCAAGGACTTTTAAACACCTTGGCCCCAAGGACTTTTAAACACCTTGGCCCATGGACTTTTAACCACCATGGAAAGGACCACACAAGGACTTTTAACCACCTTTGTGTCCGTGTCAAGTTTCACCCCAAGGACTTTTAAACACCTTGCCCCAAGGACTTTTAAACACCTTGGCCCCATGGACTTTTAAACACCATGGCCCCATGGACTTTTAAACACCATGGAAAGGATCACACAAGGACTTTTAACCACCTTTGTGTCCATAACCAGAACCATCCAAGGACTTTTAACCACCTTGATGTTCTTAAGTAAACAAGGCTCACTCAAGGACTTTTAACCACCTTAGTGCCCTTAATCTTTTCAAAACATCACTTGCCAATATACATCATTTTCATCAATTAATCCACTGTTTTAAAGGATTAAACCAAGCCATATTCATCATGCATTTAAAAGCATCAAACCACATTTTATCAATGTACAAAAACAAGGAACTCTTACCTTGAGCTTCCTTCAACATATGGCTTATAAAAACAGCAAATACCATGCTAAATCATGCTTTCAAAACAGTATTTAAATCATGCAATAAATCACATTGCATCACAACAAAATCATGGCCACCACTAGAGAGTACTTTCCGAAAACTTACACTTGAGCTTAGCAAAGTTGTTTAGACTTAAACTAAGCTCCCAAGACATTGGTTTCAAAGCCGAAAACCCAATTTCACTCACCGATTCCACTTCGCCTCTTGCCGAAGCACCAAATCAAGCTTCCGGATCAACAACTCTTGGATCCAAAGATGCCTCCCCTGTTTTAACACATCAAAGCAGAGGATTAATGCATCATCATGCATTAATTGCTTCAATGAAAGCACCTAAACTCACTGCTCTCATCCACACTCCATTTTCGGCTACCAAACACAACCGAAAATGCATCCAAACCACTTCTCAACAAAGCCCAGCCATAAACCATCAAAACCTAACATCCTTTAACATCATTTAACATCTAAAAAGAGCCTATTAACATCCTTATACCTCCAGCAACACCAGATCCACAAGATCACCTCAAAAACAACCAAGAAACACAAGCTAAACTTAGGAAACTCAACCTATCCGGGATTGCATTAATCAAAACTCAATTCCTTATCAATTTAATGTTCAAATATCATCAAAAACACATCTCAAATCACAGATTTAACAGATCAAACGAAAATCACCAAAAATCACCAAATCTTGCATTATAAGCCAAGATCCATTTCTCAACTCAAAAGCCTTTAATAAAACATCAATTAAGGATTGAAAACTTAGGAATTTCAGTAAAGAACTGATAGTTTAGAGGAGAAGGACGTTCTTACCTCCAAACTTGAGTTTCTCCTCTTTTTGGAATCAAAAACCTTGATGAATCAAGTAGCAAATGATGAGGTTTTGTAGATATGTTGATTAGGAATCAAAAGAGAGTTGAAAGGAGAGATTTAGGAGAGAAAATCAGAAACAATTCTCTGGAAAGAAGGTGTTTGGGTTGAGAGAAAATGAGAGAAAGGAAAATTGGAAAGTTAGTTAACAAAATAGCCAAAATGGCTTTCCCTCCACTTTTGATATGTTTTAAATCAGA